>JBANRG010000001.1:2524124-3786186 GCA_037954225.1 Stygiomarasmius scandens | reverse complement strand
ACTATGATGTCGAGGACGTTTTCAAGGGACTGACACTGCCAGCTCTCTCTCGGCCCGAATTATCGATCTGGGGTAAGAATTATACCAGTTTGCAGAATATGCTCTTGCGGTCCCGCTGTCCACTCGAATACTTGAAACTAGACTCGGATCCCTTCACTTGTGATCAGGAGCTTGCACGGCTCTTGGCCTTTACTCCAGAACTCTCGCATCTCGAGCTTGAACCCGTTATGGAATGGGTGCCTCCCTTCTTCCAGATTTTCACATTGAAAGATGGACACAATTGCCTGTTCTCCCTCGACTCGAGTTTCTTCATGTTCAGCTCTATAACATCTTTGCATTACCCGAGCCGGAAACTATCCTCTCGATGATCAAGTCTCGAAGGCTTTTCATGGATTTGCAGGGACAAAACAAGCGATTGGATAGATTCGTAGTTGATTTTAGTCTGATATCAGCTCTTGCAACAAATCAATGGATATGGTGGTTTACTTCCAGAGCTGAACCTGGGTTGCAGGTCTTGAAGGAGGAGAAAGAGAATGGGCGCAAGACCCAGTTGCAAATTAGGGTGTCTTTGTAGTAAACCTTTTGGGCTGCTTGTTGGGTCTGTCTTGAAGTTTCTGTAGCGTAAACGCATGTTCCAAAGACGATACTTTAGTATGTGTGAATACAATGCAGTTTCAGTACGTACAAAATCCAGCAAGCAAAAACTCGACTCAGCCTTCCATCATCTCTGGCGGTGCCCCTCCTCCTCCAGCACCAGCCCCTCCTTCGCGATCTTTTCTTACGGCAAGGAACTGGATGACGAGTATGAATCGTATCATCTGCTGCGCAGGTATATAGGGAGTGAACGTAGACTCGCTAGTCTTCTCTTCTCACGAGTCTGACCCGACAACAACCTTAACGGAAATCTGTTCACTGAAAATTACCACGTCCAGATGCCGACTGCCTACGACGATATCCCACTCTTGCCTATCGATCCATCACAATTCCGGGCACCTTATCCTTCTGATGCCCAAGTTTCCCAAGTGCAGCAGCAGATCGACGATGCTAGATCTTTGATAGACCAGTGCGACTCGGAAATACATCATCTGCGTAGTACCATCTCTCTATTGGAAGACCAAAAAAAACGCATCAGCTGTCGCATAGACAAGTACTACGCTCTCATCTCCCTGTCCGAAAGATCCCTGTCGAGATATGGACAGAAATCTTTTCCATACTCCTGGAAGACTCGTGCAATTTGCATATCACCTACCACAAGATCTCTCCGCCTACTCTCTGCCTATCTCACGTTTGTGGTTTTTGGCGGACAATTGTCATGTCCACGCCTAAATTGTGGTCAAATCTCGACGTTAACATTATGCATGGCCGTGACGAGATGGTTAAAGCAGTATCATTTTACCTTGATCGTTCAAAAACAGCTCCTCTCTGTCTAGAGCTTACTGCTCTTACACAATACGGATACGAAGCTTACCCTGATCAGCTTGGATCTCGGAGCTGGCAGGCCTTCAAGTTACTCTTGGATGTCCACACCCGGTGGTTCAAGGTCAAGCTGAACTTTCGCTGGCAGGTATTGAATGATAAGGAGATAGAAGGGCACCTTAAAACCATGTCCACTTATTGCAATATCCTGCAGTCCTTCAACATCACGTTGGATGATACACTCTCACCGGAGCCATGTCCTCATCTGTTTCGGTTGCTGGAGAGAGCCCCTCAGCTCCAGTCATTCAGCTCGAATTATTTTGACAAATCCTTTACACTGCCCTTCTCTAATCTGGTAGACATCAGTATTGGCTCTCTCCTGGCAGAGGATGTGCTTTTTTATCTATCAATATGTCCCAAACTAGAGTGCGCCAACTTTGCCGTTGTCAATTTTAATAGACACGCCGATGCGAGGCAAGTCTGCCACACCAGACTTTGTTCCTGAAATGCTTCTTCGAAAGCTACATTGCTATTACGAATACTTTCATGGGACTGACACTGCCAGCTCTCTCTCGGCTCGAATTATCGACCTGCGGTAATCAAGGAGAACCGCAATAGTTTGCAGGATCTGCTCTTGCGGTCCCGTTGTCCGCTCAAATACTTGAACCTAGAGTCCGATTTCTTCACTGGTGATCGGGAGCTTGCAGAGATTTTATCCTTCACTCCAAAACTCACGCATCTCAAACTTGATCCTTATCATGGATTGACGGCTGCTTCCTTTCAGAGTCTCACTTTGGAAGATGGCAAATTACCTCTTCTCCCACAACTCGAGTCTTTTCATAGTCAATTCTATCCCCCGTTTCCTGAACCCGAGGCTATCCTCTTGATGGTCAAGTCTCGGGGACAAAATGAGTCTTTTACATTTATAGCTGAATACTGTCTGACACAAGCTCAGGCTCCTGTTGATCAATGGGAATGGGGGCAGTGGTTTACTTCTAGAGCTGAACCTGGCTTACAGATTCTGGAGAAACGGGATCCGGTTACAAACATAACCCAGATGCAAATTACAGTTTCTTCGTAGTACTCTCGAGCTGCTTTTTGGGTAGACTGGTGCTGCAACAAGGTTCACCAACAGAACACCTGGTCACCGGGCTACTTTTTGGGTCTGTCTGTTACCTTTTTCTTCTTGAAGTTTCTGTAGTGTAGATGCATGTTCCAACGACGATACTTTAGTATGTGTGAATACAATTACAATTTCAGTATGTAGATTATTTCTCTTCTTCTTCTATCTATGTACGTACAAAATCCAGCAAGCAAAAACTCGACTCAACCTTCCATCATCTCCTCTGGCGGCGCCCCTCCTCCTCCTCCTCCAGCCCCTCCCTCCCGATCCTTTCTCACAGCCTGCACGACATCGTCTACCCTAAGCAACATCCTCGCAGCTTCAATTGCCGTTTTCAGGGTTTGGACTTTGACAGAAGCAGACTCGTAGAGCCCATACTCTTTCATATCGACGACTTTACCCGTTTCACCGTTGATACCATACGAGTGTTCGCCGTTGGCGTGTTTGGCCTGCGAGAGAGAAAGAGCGTAAGCAAGTCAGCAGAGTGGAGGAGAAAAGGAGAAACGTACTCGAAGTTCCGTCAACGCTCTAATAGCATTCCCACCACTATTCTGCACAAGTGTCCTAGGAATAATCTCCATCGCCTCTGCTACAGCTCTAAACGGCCACGCTTCGGCGCCAACAACGGATCCACTCCTCGCTTTTGCCTGTAACCCAACAGAAATAGCCATTTCTGTCGCGCCTCCTCCTGGTACGAGACTTGGGTCAAAGAAAACGTTTCGTGCGACGGACATGGTGTCTGCAAGGTTCCTATCGATTTCGTTTAGGATGTCTTTAGAAGGTCCACAGAGGAGTATAGTGCATGCTTTGGGTTCTGTACATTCGGTGAGGAAGGAAAAGTACTCATCGCGATTTTTTCGATATGGAACAAGCCGCATTTGGTCCCGATGTCGGAAGGACGGAGGTCTTCGATACGGTTGACGATGGTTGCGCCTGTGGCTAGTGCGATACGGTTGTTGTCGGATTTGCGGACGCGGCGGAGGGCGGAGATATTGTGTTTGATGAAGACGTGTTGGGCGAGGTCTAAAAGAAAGGGTTAGGGAGGGAGAGAGGGAAGAGAGAAAGAGGGGACGTACCAGAGATGCCTTTTTCTGTAATAACGAGATCGGGTTTGAATTCTGCAATCTTTTCGACCATGGCTTTGACCTGCTCCTCTTCGATATCCTGAGCTCTTGCCCAATCGCCTTCTTTTGAGAATTCCATGTTGGTTTGAGATTCTCCTTTTTTGTACTCGAGTGGACAGTCGAGTAGGATGATTCGGGGATTGACGATCCTCCGTCTCATAGAAGGATGAGTGATACCCTTGTTAAGCACGACCCCGTTCAAAACTCTACTCTGTACTCTGCTCAATCTCACCACCACCTGCCGTACCAGAATTGCTCGGAAATCAGTTTTGGAAGCTCTTGAACGTCCACACCCGGTGGTTCAAAGCCAGGATTAACCTTAACTGGGAGCTCTTGAACAATACGAAAATGATTGGGCATCTGGGATCCGCCTCTATCTGTTGCGATAACCTGCAATCCCTCAGCGTCACGGTTGGCGATGAAAGACTCACCGACATCCGGGGTTTTAGTGGGTAGAATCAGACTTAAGACGTAGAATGGGAACAGGTACTTAAGGTATATGTTTCTCAGGATGTCTGAATGAACCGAGTCCCACACTCGGTGCGTAATCAGGTTCACATATGGTTATGTCAAACCTGCGAGGACAACGTCCCTCGTACAACCGCGCAGCTCGAGTGGGTGACCTTCTCGCCTGTCTTGTCTAAGGACTTAACGAGCTACGAAAAGCGCTCCTCCAAAAAAAAAAAGACTCACTGACATGGAGATATCTCCCAATGCCTAAGGCTCCTCTCGATGGTCAAGTCTCGCAGAGCCGTAGTTGAACCTTGAAGGGCAAAATGAGCGATTGGAGTCTTTTGCGTTCATAAAAAACCTTCACTTAAGACGATACTATAGATCTACAATTGCGGAATGGGTGCGATCGTTCACATCTCAAACTGAGCCTGGCTTGCGGGCTTTGCAAGAGGATGGGTTGAAGCTCGAGTTGAGAACTGATTCTGACTATGCATGAATACAGTTGCAATTTCAGTATGTACATTATTCTGAAGTTTGTATGTTCTTCTATGTGTGTACATATATATACAAAAATCGGTAAGCCAGGAACTGGATGACGAGTATGAATTGTATCGTCTGCTGCGCGGGGTGGACGTAGAAACTAGAATCCGCTAGGCTTCTCTTCTCACGAGTCTGCCAGTGACTCGACAACAACCTTGACGGAAATCCGTTCACTGAAAGTTACTACGTCCAGATGCCGACTGCTTACGACGATATATCACTCTTACCTATCGATCCATCACAATTCCAGGCACCTTATCCTTCTGACGCCAAAGTTTCTCAAGTGCAGCAGCAGATCCATGATGCTAGATCTTTGATAGACCAGTGCGACTTGGAAATAGGCCGTCTGCGTAGTACCATCTCTTCATTGGAAAAACAGAAGAGACGCATCACCCGTCGTATAGACGAGTATCGCGCTCTCATTTCTCCTGTCCGAAAGATTCCTGTAGAGATATGGACAGAAATATTTTCCATATTCCTGGAAGACTCGTGCAATCTGCATATCACCTACTACAAGATCTCGACACCCACCCTCCGTTTATCTCACGTGTGTAGCTTTTGGCGAGCAATCGTCATGTCTACACCCAAATTGTGGACACATCTCAGGATTGATCTTATGCATAGCAGTGACGAGATGGTGGAAGCGGTAGCATTTTATCTTGATCGTGCAAAAACGGATCCACTCTGTCTGGAACTTGCTGCTTCCTACCATATCAGTGGTCGGTTTGGACACCAGGGTCGGCAGGTCTTCAAGTTGCTCTTGGATGTCCATGCCCGATGGTTCAAGGTCAATCTGGACTTTGACCGGCGGGCATTGGATGAGATTGAGATTGATAGGGAGATAGAAAGGCACCTTGGAACAATGTCCATTTGCTGTGATATCCTGCAGTCCTTCAGCGTTAGTACGTTTGCCAATGGTGCTCCCCCAGTGAACCTATCTCTTCAACTGCTTCGGTTGCTAGAGAAAGCTCCTCGACTCGAGTCATTCAACTCAGATTATTTTGACAAATCCTTCGCACCGCTCTTTTCTAATCTGGTTGACATCAGATTTGGCTTTCTCTCAATGGAGGACGTACTCTTTTGCCTATCTATATGCCCCAAACTAGAAAGGGCTGACTTCGCCATTAATGATGTTAATGGAGGATTTGGCGAAACGATGCAAGTCTGCCATGTAAAACTTCGTTCCCTAAAATTCTCGTTCAGAATATATGCCATCAATTCCGAGGACACTTTCAAGGGATTGACACTGCCAGCTCTCTCTCGGCTCGAATTCAAGATCTGGGGTAAGAACTACACCAGTTTGCAGAATCTGCTCCTTCGGTCCCGCTGTCCACTCGAATACTTGAAACTATACTTGGATCCCTTCACTTCTGATCAAGAGCTTGCACAGCTCTTGTCCCTTACTCCAAAACTCTCGCATCTCGAGCTCGAACCCGAAATGGAATGGACCCCTGCTTTCTTTCAGATTTTCACATTGAAAGATGGACGAACGCCTGTTCTCCCTCGACTCGAGTTTCTTCATGTTCGGCTCTATAAAAACTTTGCATTGCCCGAGCCTGAAGTTATCCTCTCGATGATCAAGTCTCGAAAGCATTTCATGAATTTGCAAGGACAAAACAAGCGATTGGATAGATTCGTAGTTGATTTTAGTCTGACAGATTCAGCTCCTGCGACAAATCAATGGGTATGGTGGTTTACTTCCAGAGCTGAACCTGGGTTGCAGGTCTTGAAGGAGGAGAACGGGCGCAAGACCCAGTTGCAAATTAGGGTGTCTGTGTAGCGTAGATGCGTGCTCCAACGACGATGTGTGAATACAATTGCAGTTTCAGTATGTAGATTATTTCTCTTCTTCTTCTATCTATGTACGTACAAAATCCAGCAAGCAAAAACTCGACTCAACCTTCCATCATCTCCTCTGGCGGTGCCCCTCCTCCTCCAGCACCAGCACCTCCCTCCCGATCTTTTCTCACAGCTTGCACGACATCGTCTACCCTAAGCAACATCCTCGCAGCTTCAATTGCCGTTTTCAGGGTTTGGACCTTGACAGAAGCTGACTCGTAGAGCCCATACTCTTTCATATCGACGACTTTACCCGTTTCACCGTTGATACCATACGAGTGTTCGCCGTTGGCGTGTTTGGCCTGCGAGAGAGACAGAGCATAAGCAAGTCAGCAGAGTGGAGGAGAAAAGAAGAAACGCGTACTCGGAGTTCCGTCAAAGCTCTAATAGCATTCCCACCACTATTCTGCACAAGTGTCCTAGGAATAATCTCCATCGCCTCTGCTACAGCTCTAAACGGCCACGCTTCAACGCCAACAACGGATCCACTCCTCGCTTTCGCTTGCAACCCAACAGAAATAGCCATTTCTGTCGCGCCTCCTCCTGGTACGAGACTTGGGTCAAAGAAAACGTTTCGTGCGACGGACATGGTGTCTGCAAGGTTCCTATCGATTTCGTTTAGGATGTCTTTAGAAGGTCCACAGAGGAGTATAGTGCATGCTTTGGGTTCTGTACATTCGGTGAGGAAGGAAAAGTACTCGTCGCCGATTTTTTCGATATGGAACAAGCCGCATTTGGTCCCGATGTCGGAAGGACGGAGGTCTTCGATACGGTTGACGATGGTTGCGCCTGTAGCTAGGGCGATACGGTTGTTATCGGTTTTGCGGACGCGGCGGAGGGCGGAGATGTTGTGTTTGATAAAGACGTGTTGGGCGAGGTCTAAAAGAAGGAAAGGGTTAGAGAGGGAGTGGGAAGAGAAAGGTGGGACTTACCAGAGATGCCTTTTTCTGTAATAACGAGATCGGGTTTGAATTCTGCAATTTTTTCAACCATGGCTTTGACCTGCTCCTCTTCGATATCCTGAGCTCTTGCCCAATCGCCTTCTTTTGAGAATTCCATGTTGGTCTGAGATTCTCCTTTTTTGTACTCGAGTGGACAGTCGAGTAGGATGATTCGGGGATTGACGATCCTCCGTCTCATGGAAGGATGAGTGATATCCTTGTTGAGCATGACCCCGTTCAAAACTCTACTCTGCTCAATCTCGCCACCAGGGACCTTTTCAACGCGTGCATAGCGTTTAATATCCACCGTCTTGTGACCTCCTTCCGATTCCTGCGCTACAGTCCGTACAGCCTGAAGCGCGAGTCTACACATGAGATCCGACCATCTAACGACAAACTTTGTCCCGATGGAAGTCTTGATGAGGGAAAGCATCTCTTCATCGTTCGTCGTATCAATAGGAATCGAAATCCTCTTGATAATCTCCAGAGCCTCTTTGAGAGCCTTGTTATACGCAGAGATGATCACGACAGGATGAATATCCCTCTCGAGCTGGGAAAGCGACTGAGCAAGGATTTCACCCGCGAGAATAATAACACTCGTAGTCCCATCACCACATTCCTCATCCTGAGTCCTAGAAAGCTCGATCATGTTTTTAGCAGCGGGATGAGCAACGTCGATTTCTCGGAGGATGGCGTTTCCGTCGTTGGTGAGGAGGATGCCGCCCATGGGGTCTAGGATCATTTTGAGCATGGATTTGGGACCGAGACATGTGCGGATGACGTCTGCGACGGTCTACGGGGATGAGACGCGAAGATTGTAGAGTGTTTGGGGACGTACTTTTGCAGCGGTGATGTTGGAGATTTGGGCTTTGCGACCTGATTGGCGTTCAGGCGCCGTGTCTGGAGAATGTTAGTAGACTTTTTGAAGTAGAAATGGACATACTCATCACAAAAACAGGAGTTTGGCCAGACATTTTTGAAGGAAGAAAAGAGAGACGCGTAGAAGGTATAGATAAAAAGTACAAAAAAGGAAATGATTTCACACATGCAACGACACGTCGCGTCCAAAAACCAAAAGTGCTCTCTATTTTCCATCATGGCGACCTCTGACCCATTATGCCACACTGTCGTCTTCGAGGCCGCTGCAGAGTATCCATCAGCCCAGGAACTCAGGCAGGCCCTCGAAAAAGGCTCAGATGACCTCAAAATCGAAACCCTCCGCAAAATCATCGTCTCGACCATGAACGGAAACCCACAACCAGCTCTCATGATGCCCATCATCCAATTCGTCATGCCTTCAAAGAACAAGCAACTCAAAAAACTCCTCCATTTCTACTGGGAAGTCTGTCCCAAGTACGACGAATCAGGCAAACTCAAGCAAGAAATGATCCTCGTCGTCAATGCTATCCGAAACGACCTCCAGCATCCAAACGAGTATATCCGCGGTGCGACTTTGAGGTTTCTTCAAAAGATCGCCAAGGATGCAGAACTCTTGGAACCTCTCATACCTACTTGCAGAGCATGTCTAGATCACCGTCATTCATATGTGCGCAAAAACGCAGTGTTTGCGGTGTATTCGATTTACAAAGAGTTTGAGCATCTTATACCCGACGCTCCAGAGCTCATGTCTACCTTTTTGGCTGCAGAGACGGATCCGACGTGTAAGAGGAATGCGTTTGTCTTTTTGGCGCAGTGTGATATGCCAAAAGCTGTAGAGTGGATTTTGGGTGTCGGAGATGGAATGGCGGGGTTGGATGAGCAGTTGCAACTGAGTGTGATTGAAGTAATTAGGGCGGATTGCAAGAATGATTCTGCGCATAGAGTGCGTGCCCTCTTCTACTTTTGAATGTATACTCATTCGCTTGCAGCCAAGATACATCCGATACATTTTCGAGCTCCTCAACGTCTCTTCTCATGCTGTCAAGTATGAAGCAGCGACGACGCTCACCATGCTCACGCAAAACCCTGCCGCTGTCAAAGCTGCCGCATCAACACTCATCACCCTCGTCGTTAAAGAATCCGACAACAATGTCAAACTTATCGTCCTTGACCGCTTGGAAGTCTTGCGTTCCAAGCACGGCCATGTCCTCGATGGGCTTATTATGGATGTTCTTCAAGTTCTTTCCAAGTGCGCATTGCCTTTTTTAAATATTCTCCTTCTGACACAGTTTTGACAGCTCCGACATGGACGTCCGCCGTAAAGCCATGTCCATCGTCCTCAGTATGACTTCAAGCCGCAACGTCGAAGAAGTCGTTTTATTCCTCAAGAAACAACTCCTCAAAACCCAGGAAGCCGCTGCTGCAGAAGACAAGGCGACAGAGTACCGTCAACTCCTAGTCCAATCTATTCATGTCACAGCAATCAAGTTTTCAGAGGTCGCAGCGAGTGTTGTACATGCGCTTATGGAGTTTTTGGGAGACTTTGGCGGTGCTGCTGCTGCCGCTGGTGAGTCTTCCAAAAACAGAAAAAAATGTATCTAACACGTTTATAGGCACATCAACACCATCCTCCTCCTCCACAGCAACAGCCCTCGACGTTCTCGCATTCATCCGCGAAGTCGTAGACAAATTCCCCCATCTTCGAGCTGGGATCTGTACAAAACTCGTCTCATCTCTTTCTGAAATACGTTCTGGAAAAGTATTCCGAGGTGTTTTATGGATTCTAGGAGAATTCGTCGGTATCCAAAACGATGGTGATAATTCTGGGGATGAAGCGATTAAAGAGGCTATAGCTGGGATCCGAGGGTGTATTGGGGATATTCCGATTTATGTTGCTGGGGTCGGGGAAGGTGAGGCTTCTGCCGAGGGTGATGGTAAAGAGGGAGGAGGAGAGGAGGCGCCAAAGGAGACGTCGAAACCCAAGGTGTTGGCCGATGGGACCTATGCTTCCGAGTCGGCGTTTACAGCTAGTACTGGTACTGGAGGGGGAATGTCGTTGAAGGAGAAGAATAGGTGGCCTTTGAGGAGTGAGTGTCCCTTTCTCTGTCATTATCAATCATTAAACATTAAATACTTCTGTTCTCTTCCAGCCCTCATTCTAGGAGGCGACTTTTTCACCGGCACTGTCCTAGCTTCCGCTCTTACCAAGCTCGTTCTACGGTTCACCGACCTCATCAAGAGCAGTGGTAGAGCTGCAGAAGTGAACGTTATGAAAGCCGAAGCTATGCTCATCATGACCTCTATCATCCGCGTCGGCCAAGCCAAGTCTCCCGTTGCCCCAGGTACACCTCTCGTCCAGATCGATGAGGACTCGGTTGAGAGGATTATGAATTGTATTTCTACCTTGTCTGAACTTTCGACGGCAGACGAAGAGGTGGAGGAGGTGGTCAAGGAGATTTTCCTAAAGGATACGAGGAAAGCGTTTGAGAGGATGGTTGGTGCGCAGGAGAAGAGGGCAGCGGAGAAGAAGAGGGAGGAGAGTGATAAGAAGGGTGTAGCGGTTCAGGTGGATGATTTGTTGAGCTTTAGGCAGTTTTCGAAGAAGGCGGCGGAGGAGGGAGTTGATGTGGGTTTTTATCCTTGTCCTTTTCACGAGGACTGATTTCCTGATGTGCGTTTTTTTCGCGGTGTAGTACGACGAAGACCTCGGCCGAGCGACTGGAACAGCTGAAGTTCATGAAGATTTCATTTCGAATTTGTCTAGGATTGTTCAGCTTACCGGGTTTTCGGATCCGATATATGTAGAGGCGTATGTCAAGATGCATGGGTTTGATATTCTTCTAGGTGAGCTTCTTCTCCTACACTGCGTCGTGTTACGTGCGACATCTTACCTCTGCATTTTCCAGACGTCCTCCTAGTCAACCAATCAGCCAACACGCTCCAAAACCTCTGTTTAGACTTTGCCACCCTCGGAGACCTCAAAATCGTCGAGCGACCCTCGGTATACACAATCGGTCCCCACGGGTTCCAAAACATCAAAGCTACGATCAAAGTCTCCTCAACCGAAACCGGTGTCATCTTTGGTAGTATCCTCTGGGATGGTCCCAATCTATCCGAGTCTTGTGTGGTCCTGAACGATATCCATATTGATATTATGGATTATATCAAACCTGCGTATTGTAATGAGGCTCAGTTTAGGAGTATGTGGACAGAGTTTGAGTGGGAGAATAGGGTTAATGTTAATAGTCAGCTTTCGTGAGTGTCTCTTCCCAACCTAATTACCTGTTCACTTTCTTACTCGCCCATCTCGCCAGCGACCCCCGAGACTACCTCAAACACGTCATGAAATCCACCAATATGTCCTGTCTCACACCCGAAGGCGCACTTTCAGGCGAATGCGACTTTTTATCCGCCAACATGTACGCTAGGAGTTTGTTTGGTGAAGACGCGTTGGCGAATTTGAGTGTGGAGCGTACGGAGAATGGGACGATTACGGGACATGTGAGGATTAGGAGTAAGACGCAGGGGATTGCGCTTTCGTTGGGGGATAGGATTACGATGGGTGAGTGAGATTTGCTTGTTTCTTGGAGGCGAAGCGAGGTTGATGTGTTTTTTTGTTTGCAGCGCAAAAGGATAATAAGCCGTTATCGGTGTAGTGGGATGTCTGTCTTTTTTTCCCTTTCTTTCTTTGCGGAATAAGTACACACAAGTATTATAGCCATTTTGCATCTTTGGCATGTTTTAGATATTGTCTACGCATGCCGATACGACCCTAGTGGTTGTGTTGTATGTCAAGACAAGTCGAATATACTCGACCAATTCTCAATCTTCAACTCGAGGACATGACGTGAAATGATTACTTTTTTTCGGTGCATGTGCATATGCATATCAAGGTATCATTCATCATACGCTATAGAACTAGGCTACTTAGACCGGCGACTATAGGAACGACGACTAGGAAGAGTTGTTGTGAATTTGTGGTGGACACTCCTGCATTAGTTTCGGCGTCGGCGAGATCGGTGTTTCGGTTCTGGCCTTGGCTTTCGTAGCCCTGTAGATAGTCGTGAATCAGCGAATGCACAAGTAGCAAGGTTGACATATGTCAAATATGACAAACTCACAAGAGTATCCGTTCCACCCATGTTATTCTTCGCAGCGATGATTGGAGTTAGGACTGGTTCGATGGGTGTTGGTGATGCGAGGACTGTTTTGAGAAAAGGATTCAAAGGTGCCAGTTATTTTATGAGAAAAGTGAAGTAGAGTAGAGTCTTACCGGAAGAAGAAAGCATAGCGCAAGCAAAAACGGAAACGATGATGTTTGCTCGAAAGTGCATTTTAACAATGTGGAGGTTTCAGGCTTTAGGTAACAGGTATCAAGGGGAGGGTGGTATATCGATTCGTCGTTGATGTGAGGACGAGTTATAGAAGTAGAGGCAGAAGCGAGATGTTAAGGAGCGTATGGAACAGTAAGGTGTACGCGTCTAGCGCAAGCCAATGTTCGTCAAAAAGCAGAAGAGAGGTAACTTTGGATGCCCTGCTGATATCTGTGGTGTATACTAGTTCCTTTTATATGTTCTTGGCGCCCTAGCATATGCATGTACAGACACGGATCGGAGTCGGAGAAGAACAAGACCTTTGAGCCCGAAATGGAAATGTGTTTATATTTTGCTGCTATTGGATTCAAGGGCGCTGTTGGAAAGGATAGTGTGAAACGTGAATACTGACATATTGATACCTTGTTTTGCGAGATTGGCCTTGTAAGTACGGAGTAGAAAGAATCAGGGAAGTGAAAAAAAAAAAAACAATGGTCGGTAGAAAGCTCAGATTCTTCCGGTACTTAGCTGTTTCTGCACATGCACAGATAGATTTTCTTCTTTTTGTGCAAATCTGATTCTAGGATGAGATTGTTTATAATTATTAGCTAGGCCGACGAATTTTAGTACCATGCTTGAACGTTGAACGCAGGATGGCTGTGGCTGTGCTCGTGTTCGTCCTTGTCATCCAACCATCTGGGACCTACCACTTTCTGATCTTCCAAGCTCCAAGACTGCTTTGAATAATGCAGTCATCGACTATACTTTGCTATCAATGTTACGCAGAACTCGTGGTCAAGCAAAAGCCAGACTTTCCACCGGTCAGCAATGAGTGGCTACACTCCGCGTCTATGCTTTCCGACATCGAAGTCGCACAAACATCTCTTCTCATGCAGGACGTCCAACGTGAAATTGACCGTTATGACGAGGAAATTGATAGATTGTCTATAACTCTAGAGAAATTGAAGGTAACTAGAGATAGCCTCCAGAACCATAAAGACCGTTACTCCTTGGTCTGTGCGCCGGTGCGGAAACTGCCATTGGAAATATTGACGGAGATTTTTGAAAGATGCTGTGAGGATGGTGGTCTCTTGATCTATAGATTTGGTGATGAAGGAGCTGTCGCAACACCTGCACTTTCTCTTTCGCAGACCTGCTCGTATTGGCGAGAGGTTCTATTGTCTCAGCCCAAGCTCTGGTCGAAACTTTATATCAATCTCATTATGGGTGACCGAACTCGTATAAAATCCTTGGTTGATCTGTATCTTACCCGCTCCGAAGGGGGTCCAGGTCTGAATTTGGACATATCGGCCAGGACTCGGGGAGGTAATCTCTTGGTGACACTCGGTTTCGCTGCTTGGTCCATATTCATATCGTTACTGGAAGCCAGTGGCCGCTGGTTGGAGGCTTCTTTCTATATTCGTTGGGATTTGTATCTCGCTATGAAGGTCGACTCTCTGGGTTTGGACTGTGACAACTTGCAATCTCTTAGTCTTAAATGGCAGTCTGACTACCATCCTACTATAACTCCACCGTTCTTTCGAGCATTGGTGGATACGCCAAGTCTCCGATCCTTGACACTTCAGTCTTTCTGCCCAGATTTCCCTTTTGCATATCAAAATTTGCAAAAATTCGAGTCTAGGTTCTTCGTGTTGTCAGACTTGTCATCATTTTTGGCTGCTTACCCAGAAATCGAGGACATGGTAGTCGATATCGATCACGATCCAGATCCAGATCTTGAAGAAACTCCTGATAGTGGTGATCTGGGCGTGCCTCGGGTTATCTTTGGCAATATTCGATCACTCCGTTACCATACTGTTCACCCCGAGTTCATATACAAAGTCATCCCGAACTTCACTTTTCCTGCTCTCACTATGCTCGACTTGCACTGCTTCTGGGCTACGGAGTGGCAGCATGCAATGACCGAGAGTCTAAAAACTATGCTTCAAAGCTTGGGTCGACAACTAAACACCTTAAAGCTGCGAGGTAGACTCGTTGAGAACGACCAAGAGCTAATCAATGTTCTCAGTCTCGCACCGGCCGTTAGAGCCTTTACTCTGGATCCCTGGAGGTGTTATCAGAATATCCTCACCGATAAATTCTTCCGTGATCTATCGTTCGCTCCCCTTCAGCCCGACACGAGCTCTGACTCTGTTGCAAAAGACATCATTCTTCCCCAATTGGAGACAATTGGAGACTTTCCATTTAGGATTCGGCGAAGATTTTCATGGACATTTCAACAAAAATCCTGCGCTACCAAATGTCAAGGCGATCATTTCTATGATTGATTCACGCCGACTAGCGGTACACTTCTCTGGCGTTGAAGTAAAGAAGCTATCTCATTTTTCATTGTATTTTTGTGGGGAAAGAGATGGGGCAGGGCCACATTGGATACAGACATTCACTTCGGGTCTTGGGCCTCGTTTATCTTCGTTTTGGAGGGATGGGTTGCAAGTGTCTTTGGATTTCGAGTTACAAATTGAACGCTTGGATAGTTGAATAACGCATGATATGGTAAATTACCGGAAATTTGAGCCAAAGCCTCCAAATACATATCTGAGTATTAAAATCAGTGAGCGAGGAGAACGTTGCTGCAAAGAATAACATTCAGAATATGGGACTCAGTAACCGTCATGTGGCTGTGCTCGGAAGCAAATTTTATTTCTACCTGTTCCTGCAACTTGCTTCCATTCATGAAATTAGAGCCATGCTTTCGTGGAAAACATCCTTGTGATTTCGTTTAGTGTAGGCTTGGAAGTCATGGTAGAGAAGATGCGAATGCTGGTGCCTCAAAGACGGAATCTAAATGGTAGACAATGATATGTTGACCGCTATTTCAAATAAGCTCTGCCACCACACTTGTTCATGTTGTGAAATCATGCCCGACTCCCAGCTTGAAACGACAACCGCTCTCATCCTGGCCCAGGACAAATCTGCTCTGGAGAAAATGCGTTGCTTGCTACCCCCTGGGCCTACAAAGTCTGGCTTGAAAGTGAGTTCCAGAACCAAACAACAGTTCAATGTTCTTATTCTTCACAGTGCGGTTACGAGGGTGCTTCCAACTTTCTTCCCCTGTCGTTTCTTCTGCCATACTTTTACGAAGGAATTTATCCCACGCTCAAACCTCCCGTGTTCCACTACGGATGGCATTTTGATGAAAGTGATCTTCTCGCTGCTGCGGATAAACATGGTCTCTTAGCCAAGGTAGTTCTGGCTCCCGGGGTAATTGACAATTCCCCTTACGCGGATGTGCTACCGGACATTGACGTTCACAAAACCCTGCAAAACATACGCCTCCACCTCAAGAACCGAGACGTCGATATTCCTTATTTGACCTATGCATGTGTGCGTAGCGGTAGCGCAAGCATGATTTCCGTTACTTCCAATTACAAAGGATGGTTACCTTCCGATGTCCAAATTCGAGCCCTTCAAGACATCATTGGCCGCGAAGACCGACCTGTATGGGATATGGATTATTATACAAATGGTTGGAAGACTTGTCCTCGTGACACGCGTCGGTAAGTCTTGAACATGTATATTGAGGTTTATGTGACTGAACATATGGCAGATTTAGACAATTCTTTCGGGAGTATGGGCTTGATGGTTTCTTGAAGAAGTCGACATAAAAGATTCTGTTTGTTCCATATTGCTTTTTCCGGCTTGTCAGCTTGTATATATCATCATCTCTATCATTTCCGTAATCAATTCACGCCGGTCGACGGTACGCTGTTCTGAAGTTGAAGATGCTGCCTCGATTCACGCTGCATTTTTGTGGGGACAGGAAAGGCGCTGGTCCAGATTGGATTCACCTCTAGTTTGGAACCCTGCCTGTCCTCGTTTGGTAGGGATGGATTACAGGTGTTTTTTGGATCTTGAATTATTACCTACATATTGAACATGTGTTACCGAGCTTGTAAATGAATCTTTTTAGCTAGTGCCGTATCTGGAGGATATGCAGTAACGGGAATTGATGGTTGGGGACATCAACCGTCAAGAGATGCTGTGACGTGACGGTTACTGTGACTTTTGGCAGATCTCGACTACCACAACTCTCTGCCTACCTCCAATTGTGCATTGACTCTACGTAGTTGGCCTGGTCTGAAAAATATTTTGGTGAGTAGCTGCCGACTACTCACATACTCTTATCTTATCAATGCAATTTTAGCGATTATTTAACGACGGAATTTTGGAGGAAAGATGCACCCGAATCGAATGGGACTTGGTTTGCGTCCGCCTATGCCGTCGTTTGGCCAAGGCCCCTCAATGCAAGCTCTCGCCCAGCAGCAACAAGCAATGCAATTTATGCCTCCTCAGGCTCAAAAGCCTACTCGGCTTTTCGTAGGGTCGATATCAGGCGGTGTCCAAGATGAATTTATTAATGATTTGTTGTCGGTGCGTATTGCGAGTCTCATGGTTGGAGTTTTTTTAATAACGTTTCTTGTGTGCACAGGCCTGTGGAAAAGTCAACGCTTTTAAACGACTCATCACTCCTGCGGGCAAACCCCAAGGGTTCGGTTTTGCTGATTTCGAAGACCCTGATGGAGCTATACGTGCGATTGATCTCTTGAATGGTGTTGAATTGCCAGCATTAGAAGACGGATGTGCCAATAAGAAATTGCTGGTGCGTGGCCTTTTTTGTTCCTATCTCACTTCACACCTACGTCGGTCTATACGGTCTACAGGTAAAAGCAGACGAAAAAACACGAGCTTTTTTGGATGCATACGGCTCGCAGCGAATGCGTACTAATGTGCGTGGCCTTTTATCTCAAATATGCTAGTACTGAATTTTTTGCAGACGGACGAAGAAAAGAAAGATACAGCCAGAAAAAGGATTGACCAGCTCGTCAAAGAAATACACCAAAAGTCCGAGGATGCTACCAACCAAGGTCTCCTGGATAAGGAAAAATATGTCATTCCACCTCATCTTCACGATCTGCAAGAAGCCGACCTTCCCGAGAACCAGCGTGGACTTGTCATTTCCGAAATTGCTCAGTTTCGTGAACGTGCAGCTAAGAGGGAACGGGAAAAAATGAGAGACGTACAAGTCAACGTACCTGCGTTCACGGCGCCCAATGGACCAAAGGCCCGGGAATGGGGTAGACCGCAGCAATCACCGACGCCTTCGCAACCTTCTCGATATGGAAAAGGAAGCATGACCGGTTTCGTCAAGGCAGAGGAGCGCTCAACCTCCGAGGAGGCCACACCGACTCCTGCAAAACGTGCTAAAACTGACTTGGAATTGGAGGAAGAGAGACAAGAATCGAGACGGAAGGAGGAAGAGAGGTCGTTCCGAGATGTATGTCGTCTTTCTTTCCGAAGTTTCTATCGCTGATAATTTTGATTAGCGTGAGCGCCGGTATGAACCTAGGGAACGTGCAAGAATAACTGCACTGGAAAGACAACTCGCTAGAGAAAAGGACATGAAACATGCAGAAGAGAAGGACAGGATTGAGATGCGTGAACGGCTAGCTATTTGGGACGATGACGAGAGTGATGAGTCGTTCTATGTTGACCGGTGCGTTTATTCTGCCTGGCGCCTACTAATCTTGCTCAAGTTTTCCTTCCAGTACACGCTGGAGAGCTTCCAGAGCCCGCCGTCTGGAGCAAGAACTGACCTCCGATGGGAAATCCCGTAAATTCGAAGAGCAGGAAGCTGAAAACCTTAGACGAGAATCTGAAGCCTTCCTCGCTCGGCAAATGGACGAAATGCAAGCACTAGCCGATGAGCAACGAAAGGCGGGTCTACTCCTCGACGATGGTGCCCCAGTCAAGCTCAATGTATCGCTGGCCCAAGCACCAACAAAGGAAGCCAGTGGTCCTGCGAAGCCTGACAAGGCGACGGTGTTCAGTCAAGAAGAAGAGGAGGAGGAGGAAGCAACGAAGAGGAGAAAAGTTCCGCTGGTCAAGTTGGACTTTAGTGTTGCAGAAACAGGAGAGAAACTCAAGGAGAGGCTGGAGAATATCAGGCAGTCTGTACCTCACGACAAGGAGTCGCTTTTCAAGGCCAAAGTCCGGTGGGACGGTCTGTCTGACGTGCGTTCTTTTTTTCTTCTTTTGGATACTTTAAAGCTAACGTGACGTATAATCGAAGACTGTCATTGATCGCAAGTTTGAGCCGCTGGTCAAAAGACTTATGGTCAAGTACCTCGGCGAAATGGAAGATGACGATCTCATTCTGTTTGTCCTTGAGCATCTAAAAGATCACAAAGGTCCGCAGAAGCTCGTTGAAGGACTGGAACCAGTGCGTTTATTATACCATCAATAATTTGTTCGTTGTTAATGTCTCTATCGCATGTAGGTCCTAGAGGAAGAAGCTATTGAACTAACGAAGAGCGTCTGGCGGCAGATTATCTTTGAGAGTATGGCATATGGAGAAGGGTTGTTGACTGAGAGGATGATGGTTGACTGAGCTTGGAGCCAAGGCGTGAAGCTTTTGGGCTCCGAGCAAGCAGCTCCCGCCGAGATGGACAGATTGGGGCAGGTACGTTGTGGAGTATTGATAATTATTCTGCTGAGGTTCGCGGCTGCTCTGTTCATGTATCATTAGTACTATTTGCTTTGTGCGTATGCCCGCAGCACGTATGGACAGTGCTCGCGTATCCTTGTGATGGAGGAGGACACGAATTATAGTAGACGTGAGTCCATCTTTGATCCAAACTAATACGAATGTAATGATATCTGCTTTTCCTCTTTTCTTCTGTGAAGAAATTTTCATCGACGGAAGCATACTTGGTCTCATTCTGGGTGAGTGACCTACAATTGAGTAGTGTACCCCTCAAATGCCAGTTGTTGCAAGTATATACTTTGAGCGTTCCAAACTTCTCTGAAGCCTGAGGCTTTGACTTAGCATACATACCTCATTCGTAAGAGTCTGGTGTGAGTCGCCAGTTTATCCTTGTTTATCCTCTCCGAGTGTACCCCTGTCCGCTACACTACTAGTTCTTAATACGAAGCACGCTTCTCCTGACAACTATCTAACTATGGCCAATGACTTGAACTCCCAACAAAACAATCCTTCGATTTCCCGCATTCCTCCGTCTATAAGTGATGGTCACGACCCCTTCAGGCAGAATACACTTTTCAATTCTCAGTACGGGACCTTTCCAATGCATACTTCTTATTCTCTTCCCAACAACCATCTTTTCCATGAGGGTCATACTTCATCTCCTCTCCCCGTAGCTTCACCGTTTACCGAAGGTAGTCCTGTTGGATACTCTTCCTCACAAAATCTTTCGCACCACCCGAGCTCTCCCGTTCCTAGTGTTAGCGGATCATTTGAATCACAGGCTCCTTCAGAGGCGTTTTCAGTGATCAGCACGCCTCCTGAATCACCTGCACCTGCCTCAACAAGTAACTCTCCGGATGTCGCTGCTGGCTCTGTGGCTACAGTTGTAACACTCTCTACGTAGGAACTGGACCTTTACCATTCATCATCAAAGTCTAATAGTTAAACAGATTAGCAAAGTCACAATCCGATCATGAGACCTGGATGAAGACGGCAAACATTTACGAATTTCCATGGGCCTGGAATCGCGCTCATCCAGGTCTCAATATTCATCAAGGCCCGTTGCCAGACAATGTATATGATATCAGTGGACATATTCTTGTACGTATTGATTATCATTGGTACCTCAAAGGGTCTCATGAATGTCTCCTCAGCATCTCAAATCTATACGACAAGCAGTGCTCGAAAGCGCACCGCCCTTGGCTCCCTGCGATGCGGAACTAATGGAAAGTTTGGAAGAAGCTAGACAGATGGGTGTTCCCGACTTGGATGCCATGGCTCAGGTTGAGGCCGACCGAATTCGTCTCCAACGTGCACGACCCAGATGTTGGGAACTTTTAGATGCCGAGTTCCTCTCTATTACAAGCACCTACACCCTGGGTGAAAGACAATTTGAGCTATCAGACGTCGACATCCTGGGCAGCGCCTTCTCAAAGGCACAACAGGCATCCGAATCAAGTGAGAACATGGCATGTGCTGCTAATGCTTTGCTCACTCTGGTTTGGGGAAAGGATAAACGAATTCGTGACTGGTATGTGCTGTCATCTGTCTATATTTCACACAAAGTTCACGACTTGAGTTCCAGCCAAAACGCCAAAATCTTCAATGTGAAAAATGTTTCAAATAAATATCTCGAAGCAGAGGATGTCCTAGGAGATTATTCTCAAGTCGATCGGTACTGCTTTACAGTCTATGGTACCATGTCGACGACTAGCCTGTCAGCATGGAATGCTACTAACAACTTTCTAACGCTGGCTGGTTTTGTGGCAGAGCTCAAAAGTGTTGACCTTCTTCAGGGCAAACGTCAATTGATGGGTTATATGGCTCCGATTGCAGCTATGCATGCCGTCCTTTCCATTGACCACCCTATATTTGGGTTATTGGTTACGCCTCATGCAACAAAGGTCTACGCGTGCAAAGCACGGAGAGTAAGTCGGTAATATTGGCATTTGTATGTTTTACTGAATGTCCCGTGTAGGAAAAGGATGGCTCCCTGAAATATATGTTCCAAGAATACCATGACTTTGGTGGTGGCTTATACAGGCCCGACGTGTTCTTGACTTTTCACAACTGGCTCGAAGAGCATTACCGTTGGTGGGAAACAGTAGTGCGGCACGAGTTGGATGAAAGAATGCGTTCAGAAAATGGAAAAGACAAGTTGTACAAAGCTGCCAGGAATTTGTACTGTCGTGAAAACCAAGACGGATTCCAAAATTGGCGTAGCCTCGACAACCGGAACGGCTATGTAGGGCTCTTCATTAATCCAAGGTTGGAATCTCTAGACGAACTTTACGATGAAGGCAGTGAAGATGACGCAGGATATCACCACCCTCAAGTTTACTAGCCATCTTCAGAAGATGCCGACGTTGAACCTCTGGCGCTTCCGCTGTCGCTCCTTCCTGATTTCCATTCTTCCACCAAGTAGTGTTCTGTACTCATGTCACCTCTCGCTGCCACAGACAATTCAGCAGATCCTAATTACAATTATCGGGGCGTTCGAGACACTTGGCCTATTTCGAGTCTGCACAAGGATTTTTCACATTATCATGGACCTTTTGCCGTTAAACCTACTGTATTAATGTGTAAAGTATTGTTTTGTTTTACCTCGTGTAACTCATTTTGTTGAAGCAAAGGATGCAAATATGCCATTGTTCGTTCACTACACTGTCTGCAGGTCCATCTGCGACGCTCAATGATCAGCGGAAAGGACATGCAACGATCAACATATTTCAAGACAGCCCTAAACACCTCTTCCTGCGTTCTTGTACAAAAACAGCGGACCCTTCCTATAGCTAGTGTCATACCCATGCCCCGAATCCGGATACTTGTCATTGAACACTATTCCCTTTGGCGCCATAGTCCCCGCAATCTCGTTCAACAGCCCATGGATCCTTGTCTTGTCTTCACTCTTCAACAAAGGATTCGTTGTCAAAACCCACGTCAGATAGTCATGCGCTTGCTTGAGGTTACCGCAGTGGTTGTTTTCGCTATCACGAACGGTAGCCTGGAATTCACCGACCTCGAGCATGGAGCGGGTGTACTGTTGCAATATGGAACTGTCTTCTGTTGCAGGAACTGGAAAGTGATTATAACGTGAGGCCGACGATACGCTAAAAGAAAGAAGACAAGATTCACTTTCATTATCGCACATCTTGACGATTAGATAGTGCTGGTGAGCTGCCTCCTTCAGGTTCTGCAAATGCTTGTAACATGTCGATATTCTGACGTGTAAAGCAATTCGCTGGCTGTATTTTTTGCTTCCAGCCTGGAGTGCAGCAGCGTTGTGGTAGCATTCAATAGCGTCTTTGTATCTGGAGACATTGTCAGGATAAACGAAGATGAAGAGTAGAAAAAAGTACCCTAAAATTTGCTCATAGCATTCCCCAAGCCCATCCCATAAGACGTACTCAGATGGCCTGCAGACCGCTCCGATTATTCCAAAGAAAATGGCGTTCAATAGGCCCACGCACCTTAGGTAGGAAGCTTTTTGGTAGTAATACAGTGCATAGGTTGGTAGCCCTAGTTGAGTGTATGCTTGCCCCAAACCGAACCATGGCCGGTAATCTTTCGTGTTGATAGCTGGAAGGAACACCAGTTAACACTAAGTATAGGATAACCCGATCATAAAAAACTCACCCAATGCAACCCGATACGATTCAATTGCTGCCGGCGCGTTGGTCATTTCCAGGTATTCGTGTCCTAGCAATGTCCACGCGTGGAAACACGTCCTATCCAGCTGCGTGGCCCTACGGAAATACTTGACTGCCTTGTCATGCTCGCAGCGAAGGGAGTAATGGTTGCCTATCATGTCAATCAAAAACCAAAGACTTGGGGTGTGACAAGGTACATGGCATACCGACTATACAACAAACTTCAGGTCGATTTTTGTCCTTCTTCATGAATCTCTCTGCTAGAAGAGTCAACTTCTTCTCTTGCTGCAAGGCGTATAGGATATTCGAATATATGTCGACGTCGTCAATGCGGTCAGGGTCTAATTTCAAGAGGGTCTCAAATTGTTCTTCAGCTCGTTGAAAATCTGATCAAAGGACCGAGTCTGTAAGCACAAACTTGACGGGTTAGAGATCCTGGTACGCACAAGTAAGACCATATAATGCCCTTGCGCGATGGGACATGACCCACAGACTATTCGGGAACCAATTTTCACTGAGGAGGTGGTCACATAGACTAATATCTGCATCAGCCGCGCTTTGTAGCTCGTTGAGAAGTTTGATTTGAAACATTCGAGGGAGAGGGTGTTTTGGGGGTAATTTGATTGAAGAAATGATTTCGTGCAGCTATGTCAAGGACGTCAGTAAAGCTTAAGAGACATTCCATTTGGCAGCTCACCAGAGTAGTACTGTCAACGCAAGTTCCAAGCAAAGTCCACGCCGACCAATTCCACGGATATTTAGATAACGACTCGCAAAGTATTTTTCGCGCATCCTCGACGCGTGACATGCGGGCGCAAAAGAGGGCTTTTCTGTAATCCGTGTCAGTCAGGACAACCGAAAGTAAACATCCTGACACTCACAAAAACTGGAGGAAAGGATCGTTCTTTCTGGTGTTTTCAAGTTCGGCAAGGAGATCGCTAATTTCCTTGTTGACAGGTTGCAAAGGTTGCATTCGAGTATCTGAAAAAATCGTTTACAACATTGATAGATAAAGTCAGACTCGTCACGAACTATCTTCGTTATGCCACTCCAAAAGCGCGCGTTTCTCGCTAACCTTCCAAAAGCTATTTGAGCAAGACAGATAGCAATATGAGCTAGGTGAATACGCACCAGAAATTTCGAGTACACATTGACAAAGAATGCCTTTGAACTTCTGCAACCTTGCGTATGATAGGCAGCCCTGTTGTATTCCTTCATGCTCATACACCTCTGACTGAACATTAACGCGTCTGCATCAAACCTCTCTGCTTCCATTTCATCCTCGATAGCTAAATTAGGTCCAAAGACTCCCCCAAGTGGGTCTGTGATGTCCGTTAAAGACATTGATGCTGTATCCGAGACGGCAGATTTGGGATTTGATGCAGCGTTGCGTTTACTGGCAGGTATCGAAATAAGAAGATCTGCAGACCTGAAAGATCGTCTGCCTCTCATCAGAAAGCCATGGTAGAGGGAAGAGATTAAACGCACCATTTCGACGCTGCAATGAGACCGCGGTCGGCGGTATCCTTGACGGAATTGCGGATTTCCTGGATCATGTCTTCATCGACACCATTGATTTCGGACATGTTGAACGCGTAAAGTGTATTGGGACTCGTCAAAAAGCGAAGATGGTCGTTCAGACCAGGTCGGAACGTGACGCGTGACGCGTTCTCTGCGTTCATAATGCTCTCATTACTTTGACAGATAGTGGGACGGCTTTTACTTGTACCATCCTACTCTTCCCCATTTCAGCGCTTCAACCATTGCGCAACCTACTGTATACTTTGCTTACCAAGATCAAACTATTCTGCAAAGTATATAAACACAAGAGAAGTACGACGTATTCAATCATGTCTACTATCGCAAATCAGGCGTTCCGCTTCCGTCTTACAGCACTCCATCTCTACACAACTCCATATTCTGGCTGCAGTGCTCGCGTTCGTATCACAGCCAGCCTTAAATCCATCCGAGACTCGATCCCAATTCAATACCACACTATTGACTACTCGGGTGCTGAGCACCGAACTGAAAAGTACCGTTCTCTTAATCCAAACGCGAGTTTACCTACTCTCGTTGTTGAGTATACTCAGCATGATACCAACGCAGCCAACCAGGACATAACTGGGGAGAAGCATACATTGACGATTACCCAATCCCTAGCTATTCTGGACTGGCTCGAGCAGAACTTTCCCTCTCCACCTCTCTTGCCAGACTCATCCAACCCTTGGGCCCGAGCAAAAGTTCTAGAACTCGCCTCACTCGTGGCTTGCGATATTCAACCACCGCAAAGCACTCGTTACCGCCAGAAGATCGCCGCTGATTATGGAGGGGATGGAGATGCTTGGGCGAGATTTGTATATGAACGAGGGCTCTCCGTGTACGAGACACTCCTGGCTAAATCTTCCAGTGGTCTGGCAAACACGAATGGAAGATATAGCGTCGGGGACCAAGTCACATTGGCAGACGTATGCTTAGTTCCAGTAGCGCAGGGAGCACTTAGAGTAGGAATCGACTTGAAGAAATGGCCATTGGTGAAAGAGATAGTTGAAGAGTGCTGGAAATTGCCTCAGTTTCAACAGGAAGGCTTAGGACAACATGGGAGACTTGATCCAAGATGACAGTACGGCCTAGTTGAATGTGTTACCTCATGTTACCCTGCAGTTTGATTCAGGGGGTATCTAACGCAAATAAATCTTGTATTACGAATTTCTGCCAGTTGTAATAATTTGCGCCAGTTGCAGGAACTGTGGACGCTTATCTTTTGCCTGTCGAATATCCTTTCAGTGGGCTCCAGCATCGTCAGGAACACCACTTAACACCCGACCGCGATGCAACGCGTAAAGCGTGTCGGAACTCGTGAAGACGACCAAATTCGGAACGTGACGCGACCAACTTAAGGATATTTATGGTCTTGATACAAATGAATGTGTTTATTCATACAAGTACACATCTCTCAGCGTACTAATACTCATATTGCCATCTCATAAACAAACGCCAAGCCGACCTTGGTAAACTCTAAAGAATGAGACCACGAAAATCCGTTAACATTGGTATTATCGTTCTGGGTGTGGACTTGAGGATTATCATTTCCAGTAACTGCCTCGTACGGGAATGAAGTGGGATATCCTTCCTCATTCCAGCTAGCGTGGTCGGAGCAAGCATACCCACACTGTAGAAGAAAAGTCAGCAAACATATCAAATCGTCAGTGAAACCACTTACAGGAATATCCATTGTCCATCCAATATTGGAATACTCATCAATCAATTGACCAACAAAAGCGTTCAATCCAGAGTCGATGTAATCTGCTTGTAGCGCCATAACCTCCTTCGTTCCTGGTTTGAAACTGCGGAAAAAAGTCAGACATCGAAACCTGGAAAATACATGGACGCACTATCCGGTCATGTCAAGCTCCATAAATGCCTTCACGTTAATGCCGTTACGCTTGTACTGCGTCGCGATAGCTTGAGATCCAAGCAGTCCAGCTTCCTCGCCGGAATACCAGTGGAACTCGACTGGCGTTGACGGCTTGAAACCACCGGCTAGGAGAGCACGGAAGATCTCAATCAAGTTGGAAACGCCAGTGCCGTCGTCATCACCACCTGATCCGTGAAGAAGGGCAGGAAGTACATAGAAGAGAGGCAAGAAGTGGAATTCGGTGAGTTATGGTTTTAGGTTAGATCTTAACTTGAAGTGCACGTACCTGGCGCTCTTCCATTCGTTGGATTCTGTAGATTGATAGAATCCATATGGGCACCGATAATGGTAACGGGAGACTGAGCTTTAGATCCGGGAATTTTGGCGATAATACTAAACTGTGTCCAACTATGTGTGAAAGGCGCGACGGTCACGCCGGCATGTCCACTAGCAATCTGAGAGGTTGATGAGGTAGACAGAAAACAAGAGATACAGTCGACATACACTTGAAACGCTATCGAGGATGTATTGACTAGCGTCTTTGCCGGTGGAGGCTCTGTAGTAGCGATTGTTGAAAGCACTCAGTTTATCCAAACTGGCTTTCATGTTGGAAGTAGAAAGCGTGCTGATAAGAGAATTTACTGCGCTCTGGTGCGAGGGAGCGGGATCTGCGTAAACGTATCGTCAGTGGTTTCACAAGTTTGACTTGTTCAATGGCACTTACAGCTGACTTTCGCAACCTTGGCCTTGGGTAACGACTGTTTAGCTTCCCAAACCTCTGTAACATCAAACTACAATCGAAGAGTTAGATTTTCCAGAATCACGCGTTGAGCAGAATATAGACGTACGAATTTCTTCCCCGCCCTCATGAGTTCAAGCTTCTGATCCTCCGTAACCCATTTAGGCTCCGCGCCATCTTCGAGCCTTAATAGACGAAATCCCTCAGCAGTCTTTGACGTGATCTCATCGTGCGTAATGGGTGCCGCGTGTACAAAGAGTGCAACAAGGAAGAGGAGGCCAACAGAAATGAACTTCATTGCTGGTAAGGGCGCACAGACCGAGGGGCGAAGAATAGAGAAACTTACCTGGCTGCTTTTATGAGGGCAACAACAGAAATACCACTAATGGTGAATCCTTGGCAGCCAAATTGGCCAACGCGACGAAAACCGACAAACCGTATGGTCAGGAGCAGGCAGTATGATAACTCATATCATTACACCAGGGCGAAACAATACTATCCTCCGTTATCTGGTCACTGAAAGATGTCCTTGGCATCTTTTGCATGTGCATCATCCGAGATGCTTCCTATGAATTGACGGGGCTGAATGAAGATACCTGCATGCTTGTACAGCTATAACACATGATCATGAAAACAGCTGCTTCGCTTTTGCGCGAAAGAGGAGGGACCGCGTGTAGATTGTTGTGTGGGTAGTGTAAGAAGGTAAGAAAAGTTCTCGGCATTCGCCGTCCAAAATTCCGAACTTCCGAGTGATGGTTTCGATTTCCGACACTTTTAAATTTACAAAAAAAACTACACCTAGACTAGCTAAAAGGGCAGAATAATATACACCATTCGTGTAAAAATACAGGTATATCCTCGTTCTATGACTTCTGCCAATTCTCGAGCCAAGCACTGTACGGAATAGATTGTTTGCATCAGTTACCACGATGAAAGCTATTGAAACATAGACACGCACAATGGATTGCTTTGATCGAGGAAGGCCATAGGCTGATTATTGAGGATCTGGTCGATCTGTGCTTGTTCAGACTCTGGATAAGCTCTGCCATCTCCTGAAGCCGTGAAAGCCTGATGGACCCAGTCAAGTGCAAGATCTACAGCATCTGGATTTTCGAATGCGTTCGTTCCAGATCCTTGATATAATGCGCTGGGATATGCACTGCTTGGAAGCTGTGGGTCACTTTGTGGGAGATGAAAATGAGATGGCTGAGCTGAAAAGGGATGGTTTGAGTTCGTCGTTCCTCCTTGTGTATTCGGATAATGACTAGTGTTCCAGTAACTAACGGAAGAATTTTGAAAGCTGAACAGTGAATCGATCGTTCCTTCAGAATGCCTATCCTCAGCATACGAGTTCTGGTGTTCTGGAATCATTACATTTGAAGGTCCCGATCCTGCAGTAGAGCTTGATGATCCATTATCAGCCGCTCCTGACCGGGATATACTCCCATCTGATGTTGAACATCTGTCGATAAGGCCTTGAATGGTATCACTTACACAAATTATAAGTAAATGGAAACGTTACAGATCAAAGTACTTACATGCAACGGCGGGTGACTTGCCATCTACAGACCGTGAGCGAAAATCCCTAGGACAAACAGCTCAAATGACACCCACCTTCCTTGGAAACGGCGTAATATGTCGACGCACTTCAATAAGTAATCCATGTCTGTTTTGTGATCATTCGATAACAGTTTATTCGCTTTTGCGATCGATATGTTCAGTACCAAGATCAATGAAGTCCGCAAAATCTGGACCTAAGAAAACGTCAATCTTTACGACTGCTAACTGAATGAGGGGAAGTTCACTCACGAAAACGTGTCCAAAGGGAGGCGTCTCATACTTTTGTGAGTAGACGTGCAGCAGATGAATACACGATCGCGCTGCAGAGACACAGACAGCCAGATGCGCATGAGATTCTAGGCTGAGAGAATTCTTTCCATCTAGTTTCGAGACCAGAGGCCGATGTATTTGGATTTGCATGAAGTAAAACGTTGTATAAACTCCTGCTGTTTGAGCATCGAACATCCGCCGCCGTTCGGGAGATTCGCCATCCTGGATACCAAACCCCGTACTCAAGTTCCAGCGTACTAGGGATACGGTTCAGTATATTCGGAGAAGAAGGTGAAACAAATCGCATACGATGCATCGGAATCTTATCTACCCATCTGTTCATTGCAGCATCGAGCTGAGAAACTACTTTCTGTTTCCAAGTCGGATTTTCACCCATAATAAACTGAGGACGGCGAGCTGCATACTATCGCGATATTCGATCATTGCCAAAAACGTAGGCAGGAACAAAAAGTACTCACGATTGTGCGTTGACCATATCTGTAGATTATAGCGAGGTCCAGGCTTATCAGCCAGTAGGCCATCAGTGATGGCTTACCCTGCGGTTGATTGAAAGCCTGATCGGGGTTACTAGATTCTTCTGGCCAGTACTGATCATCGCAATTACAAGGCGGCTCTAAATCATAACTGATTGCATCCTCGATGCTCAGTGAAAACCCAGGTCTCTCAGGGCATTATGACTCACTCTTCAGGTGCAAGATTGCCAGTTCTTCCGAAATAGTCGGCTAGGTAAACGTCATAGAAAACTAGAGCCCAGAACGCCCGTTTCCACAATTCTTTATCGGCCGCAGACATTTCCTGTCGGTCATACCAGTCTCTTCTGTGTATTCCGACTTCTTGAGCAAGTCGAATAGTGTTGCAAAGAGTCATCCAATTGGGTAACCAGAATGGAGTGAACAGGAGGGAGTTCTGCCAAAGGTATAACGAGATATCAGTACGTTTAATAGGATTCGTAAATCTACTTATACGTACTATGACCGTTTGCAACTCATAGAGACTAATCGGCTTCAAACAATCAAATTGTCTGAGCTTGAGTTGGCTATGCCATTCGGAACCAGCTATTACCTCCAAATTGTCGTTGTTTAATCGCGGGTCCGCGCTTCCTGAAGCCCCACAAGCGCAAACAGACAAGACGAGAGCACCAAAATCTTGGTCATGCAAGTAAAGTCCTTCCGCGAGTTTCCGCTCAAAAGTAGGGCGATGGAGGAAAGGAAAGGTGACAGACATACGCTTGAAGTATGTGTCAGTCAAGCTGAGGATCAAAGAATGCTCAGGGAATGTGTAATGCGACGAGGAATCCATGCAAGATTTGGCCTTGATACGTTTCGAGTGAGTAGAAAGTCCACGCAATGTAAATCGAATGTATATCTTACAGGGGGATAGATCGTTAGAAATTCGGGCGTTGCAACTGCTTCAACATCAGTGGTATCATCATCTTCGCTTTCTTGGGTTTCTTCGAGTCTACGATTGCGTTCCATTTCCAAAGTGAGTTTCCAAAGGGATATCATGCTGGATTTGCCAAAGAAACGTTTCTCTGGCTTTGAGACTGAAACAGTTCCCAGAAAATCTGCTAGTCGTCCTACTCTGTCTTCGTCTTCGTCGGATGGTAATACATCGAGAGTATGAGTATTCATCTTCGATAGATACTGTACCAGGCCATAAATCCTCTTCTCCAAATTACGAGCGTATTTAGCGAGGTCCATGACCATCTTCTGCACCACATCTTTATCCTCTGGGGTGGGATAAGGAGTTGAAGAGTTTATGATTTCTTCCACAAGAGACTGCATGGAAACGGGTGCATATGTGTCCTTTGTGGTCTGAAACATCAGATGAGCGCCTTGTTCTTGGATAAGTAGCAGCACTATTTTGAAAACCTACCATTCCTCGATGGGTGCATTCGACATTGAAAGAGATGCAACTAGAGCAAACATATCCAGGCATCTTTACACTGTCACCTAAGAAGACGATTATTATCAGCTCAAGTCACAGACGTCCGCAAATTCCTCACATCGAACTAAAAATCAAACAGTCAGTCATCTAAAATCTTAGCAGAAAAGTGAACTTACTTCTTTTCTGAACAATAATGCACATTATGAGTATCCCGTACTGTATATATCTTTGTGGAATTAGACGCACCTGTCGACACAAATCGCAAGCGCGGCCGAGACGGCGTTTTTTGAAACCACCAGTGGGCTCAGCATAGAGAAAATTGTTATGAGCTTGACGTCGCGCTCGAGAGCTAGATGATGGTAGTTTAGAAGTTAAGGGATTGGACATAGTCGATTGTCAATTTGCTGAGCACCAGGTTGATTCTTTTATGCCATTCTATATGAATATCATAGCACTGGCCACGGCGACGTCGGTGACGCGAGATTTTCTTCCTTCGCGCTAACATGTTACAAGCGCTCATCCCTATGTAGCGCACAAAAGGATCTTCCGGGATTTGCATAAGCCCTTTTGCGGGGGTAGATCACCGATTCGAGGTAATTCGAGGTTAATGTTCTCAGTCGATCCCAGGGACGGATACAATATTATTTAAAAGACTACAGTACACAATCTCATAATGCATAACTCTGGGAAGGCCTGTTCAAGGTCAGATCTTATGCATTATGAGGTCCTATGCACGACCAAATTCTTATGTATATATCACATGATCACACCAGATTGGGATAATAGTGACACCATTATCCTTGTACATATACTAGATGTACTAATCCTCTCAAAAAATTTGATCCACATAGAACATTTTCTTATGATAAACCTTCCTCATTCCTTGGACAAGTCCCAATGCAAGCTTCAGCTCCAAACTATTAATCCCAAGACACACTTCCTCAAGTTTATTGCAGACTTGGAGCTTGATGACCTCTGAACAGGTGAACTTCACTTCTTCCTTCTCACCATCATCCTTGGAATCATTGTCTTCCTTTTCCACCTGAGTCCTATCTTTCCAAACCTGATCCACAATCTCATCAAGGCTCAGTGTGTTCAATAGGCATGGGGATTGTCAAAAAGAGTTGTGTGGGATCAGGATGAGTCAAAATCATCAAAATTGTTTCACTAGCTCACACTAGTGTTCATTTTCATTGATCCTCAATTTCACTTACTTTAAATGGATGTTTGGAAACCATAAAAAGTCACTACATAGGGTTATCTACTAATGCATATCACCTAAAATTTTTATGCATAGTGAGATTTCCCTATAAATTCTTAATGCATGCATAATTTTCCCTTAACCAACTCGGGAAGGGCAAGAGTTCATGCATTGTGAGATCTTATGCATAGTGACGTTATGCATTATGAGAACTTCTACTGTATTCATATGGTGGCTTTCTTGGCTTCCTTTTTATTCAGAGAATTAGAGGCTCAGCCCGCCGTTCACGGAATTTTACAGTGTTCTGAATTCGAATGATCTAGAAATGACACCGGCTACATGTATAAAACCTTAGAGACCGGGAGGCAGAATCAAGCGGAGGCAGAATCAAGCAGGGTCAGAATTTGGGATCGTACCATGGAAGAGAACCTGCTATTCGGGGTCTACTCTATTGCGAGGTCTACGGAAGTAAGTGGCCTCCAATAAGACCTAATGAGGCCCGGTCACTCTCGGTGGTCCATGTGAATCGCCACTTACTGTCCTATGAGCTGAGGTTCCTTTCATCAAATTCTTGTTTAAGTAATCCCATTCGGACAACAGGTACCTGGAATGAATTGGCTGCTTTCATAGTAGATCTCAGCGATACTTTGCCAAAAGGAGCTGTACCGTGTTGATCGTCGTGCTATTTCACTAGATTATAGAGGCGTACGTATGGACGTAAAGTACAAGCTGAAGTTTAACAAGCGGCGAGAAGTTGGAGGCGAAAGTCCGTGGGAATTAGTATCGTCTGAAGTTCACCGGTCACCGGTCGCCGTCCAACCTCCAGTATTATTACTATCTGGTCAGTTGCAACATGTCAGACAACGAAGACAACGACGACTACGACGACTACGGCGATTACATAGATGATGAAGATGGCTATGATTCTACTCCAGACTTCCCAGGTGAATACGAATACGACGATGACGAAGCAGCGACATACACTTCGGAAGAATTCGAGGGTGGGTGAGTACAACAAGTCACAACTTATTGAATCGGAATAATTACAGAAGAATAAAAATATAAGGCCTCTTTGGGTCAATGATTACATGCCTACGGGTGGACCAGTGTGGTATCTAACCTTTATGACAGCTAAGATAGCACACTTTCCAAGAGCTCGTACCACGAGACATCTAATTCCGAAATATTCAAAGATCTTTATTCAAAGGATCCATGCTGTCATTTTTACATGATGTAGATGACACCAAATTTTCTCAAGAAGTTTCAGAGTATGAAAGTTGGCACTGCTACGAAGAAGATGACGAACAAGAAGGACAGCATCATGTCTCATCAGAGGATGGATTTGACGGTCATGCTTTTTGGGAACAAGATGAGGTATACGGCGATCCTGAATCTTGCGATGAATGGAGTCCGCGAGTCGATTCCCAGTTTCATACGAGGTACAACGAAATATCTTCCCCACTACTATCGCATTCTCCCAGAACAGGCGAATATGTACCTTCTGCGTCGAGACAAAGTCATGATTTTAGTGGTGAGTGATGCTGAATCTCTTTTTGCATATCTCTCAGCAGAGACACAGGGCAATATAACTCTAGAGGGAGTCGTGCTAGTACACGCAGTTTCAACCCTGTTGGTCAATGGTTGCGCTGGGAACGAATTGATCGTGACACTGGTGAGATCGAAGTGAAAGGGGCTCGAATCGGTGAACCACTTAGTAGACGAATCGCCATTTCATTTTGAGTGTCCTGCTGAGGATCTCTTTGTACTTGCAGGTCAGGGCCAATACGGACAAGGTGAGTATATTGATTTTCGCCTTCGCGATGTACTACGAAATGTTTCCAGTTTATGACCCAGAGAATCATCGTCGCTCTCTCGTCGCCAAGCGCTTCTTCAAACCCTTTTCCCGAGCCACCTCCACGGAGATCCGTAATCTCGAAGACGTCGGTCAGCTTCGCGGACTTGCTCACGATGTTGACGGAGCACCCATCGCCGTCGTCTACAAACAACCGGGCACCAAACTTCGTCATCTGGATCGTCAGGGAACGGAGATCGCTAGGTTGAATCGAGAGGAATATGGGAGATTCGTTGAGAAGGCGAGTGAGGTAGTAGCACGAGAAGTTGTCAGAGAGGCACAAAGAACTGGTCTGAGACACGTACGTGTTTTCTGACATCGGAGCTGCTCGGATGCTACATGGTTGACTTGTCAATGCGCGTCATAGACGGATGCCCACCCTGGTACGACTATCATGTTCCTATGATATTCTCTTACAACAGAATCTCAGATTCCACATCTAGGGAATGTCTTGCTTGAGTACGATTTGACGTACAACCGAAGGGGAACCAGAGTAACCGACGTGCTAGTGGCCGCTTCACTTATTGACTGGTGTGTCTTAATCCTGAGGCTGCATTTCCCTCCTTGTGTGAACTTTTGTATGTCAGGGGTCTGGCAGAAGTCGTAGGCCAAAATCAAGTCAGTCTCTCTAACATATCCTCTTTTGACGATTGACCTCGCCTGAATGCAGAGCTGGGACAGGATGTATCGTCAGGAACTTCGGAACGCTCGTGAAAAATTCGGAGCGACGAGCTGAGACAACTCCGAATGGTTTGAAGTCCATCAGTTAATATTTCATTTTGCTGCTTGCTGTAATCACATTGGTCTTTGATTTAGTGTACCTAATAGACAAGTGCCTTGTTTTGGCTAGAATGTGGGTGCCACAAAATAATCTTCGCGCCTCGCAATACAGAGTACCCCTAGTAATCATATACACCCCGGTCAAACACGTTACTCTGCTGCAAATGGGGACCAGACAAGTAAATCTCCTCTGCACACACTTCTTCCTCAGAGTTGAGGTAGGAAGAATGCATAAGTTCGTCATAGTCAGCTCGATAGTAATCGGGTAATGCAACAGGCAGGTGTACATCTGCTACTACCTGGGACTGTTTGTTGTCAGGAAACAAGGGATATTCCACGGGGTATTCGTCAGATCCGCCCGTCGGACTAGTAGTAGGTCCCTCCATAGTGCGGTCATGAGACGGTTCGGATTGTGCTAGGTGTCTCGCCTCCATGTGCATGTCGTTATCTTGGTCTCTTTCCTTGTCATCCACGTTGCCTTTCCTTTGCTCCTTCGTGTTCAGGCCCTTTACACGTTTCTTGGGCCCCTGTGATGATGCTTTAGTGTCGCTCCGGTTGTCATTTTGTTGGTTGCCTTCGCCTGTGCTGTCGTCCACACCAGCATTGGAAAAGTCTATGCCGTGCAAAGACAAGACCGAAGGACAGTTCCCCTCGACCCCCAAGAACTCGATGACACCGTCGGTGGACATCTCCACAGTTATGATGAAGTGTGACTAGAGAGGAAAAACTCGAACTTGACTTGAACAAAGGAATGAAGTCCACGTGTGTGGACAATACCACGACCTAAGTTAGCCCATGTATTGATCTCCATTTTGAACATATCAAGGTCTATTAAAAATCTCTATATTGCGCCAAAAGTAAGTTAAATTAACGAGATTCATGGTGCCATGACAATGACACCCAATGGCCGGATGGTACCTATCGACAAACGACGCTGAAAGTGAACAATGTTGGTAAGATTCCCAGAACCCATGTCTACTCTATGAGCCTCTGAATTTTCTGCGAGCCGCACTGAGTTCTCTTTCATGTTGCGTCCCAATCCTGGGAAATGGAAGATTGAACATCGAATCCCAGAATAAGTGAAGGACGAACCTCTTCCCTACGTCACTCCTGGGTGAAAGAATAGAAATATTGAATCTGCCACTCAAAACAGACAGAAGATAGACGTCAATCAATGAGCGAAACCTCTACATGTCTGTAATCATACCACCAGCAACACAGAAAATCTTTGGTCTTAGCAAAACGTTCCTTAATCATAAAGTCGTTCAGGAAAGATCTAGCCACGGACTGATTCAAGTACTAGGATGTGCATCAGTCTGTTCATCATTCGGTGACATTATCACTACAGCATGTAGTAAAAAATGATAGATTCTTTCGCTTGCATGCCTTAAGCCACACTTCCTTGCGAACTTGACAAAGTCTCTCGCGACTGCCTCACAGGTCTTGTCATTGAATCTTGCACCTTGGAGCCTAGAAACCGATTCATTCATACGGGTAACGGCTCGGAGTCTGTCTCCGGATTGTTTGTACATTACAGCGACAGGAAAGTTGACCGACATCGTAGGTGACGAGAATAAGGTTTGAATAGACGCTCCGCGACAAGAGATCGGCGACGGTTTTTGAGGTTGTACGCTGGAAAAAAAGGGCGACAATTCAATCAAAAAGGCTATGGACGGTGTATGCTTACCTTGTCCGTATTGGCTGTCCTAATGGGACATGACGGCCGGCAAATAACTCAGAAGAATGAATCCTCCAAAGGCAGGCCAATTTCGGCTCATTCGGTCCCGACTTCTTCAGTATTATGGCCTGTCTTGTTGCATGCCACGGTCGTTCTTGCATGGTCGACTATAGAGGCAGAAAGACTTGGAGTCAAAGGAGTGCCGACAGACAGATGAGAACCTACCAATACGTAGAGACATGCTCTGTGTGCATCCGACTTAGGATGATCTAGCGGACATCGTAGGGCGATTGGATTTGAGGGCTCCAGTTTTCTTCAGAATATATAGCCATTCTTGGCCTGGTCAAGGACTTGCGCGTCGATCTGGTCATTGTCAGGGATGAAGTTGGGTCACGATGTTACTGTAATTCGTCACGCGTTTGTACCATTCACAATGAGTTCTCTACCTACGGTCGACGATCTACGTGTATGATCACTTTTTGACGAGACTAGCCCTGTAACTGATGACGAATTACAGGTCAGGACATGCTACATCTGTCTGGAGGAAGAGAATTTCGATGGTAAGCACACGGGCCATCTCTTTTCTTACATTAACGATGTTTTGTACACCAGATCCTGGCGAAAAGTCTGAAGAGTGGGTCCATCCATGCAAATGCACCCTAGTTGCACACCAATCATGCCTCATGAAAGTCATCTTCCGCAAAAAACTTCGAAGGCGCTCCCGGATAAAGTGTCCTCAATGCCAGTTTCCATACGCAATTGAACGAAATCAGAAGCTTGTATTTACCTGCCTTCTCTTTGAGATTGGGGATAAACTTGTTGGCTTGGCTGGCACTGCTGTGTTTATTGCTGGAGCCGCTGGCATTGCTTTTATGGCTCTGAGCGGGGCTCTTACAGCTGGGTCTGCGTATGGTTCTTGGGCTGTACAACAATATTTCGGAGACGAGTACGTGTAGCCTGGAATGAGTCTTTCTTGTCATTTAACATTTCTTTCTTTCAGGCTCTTCGACTTGCTCTTAACAAAGGACTCATCCAACTGGCCAGCTCGATACTTTATCCTCTTCCCTGCTCTTTCAATACGAACAATGAGTCGATCTATGACCGGCTTCGGTTCATTTACTCCCATGTTCTTCTGGTGGCCGTCCATGCCACCTGCTGCCGTGCGTCAGCACCTCATGTCAGAATCTAATCTAATCCGCAACGTCACTGTTGCCTCTTCCTCGACCTCTTCACTTTCCCGTTCTACATGGCCACCTTCATTGTCAAGATTTGGCTGGATTGTCCTCGCTTCAAACATGATTTACAGTCGCGTCTTTTCCCGATTTTCGCATTGGGTACTCGGGACAAAGCCAGATCCTCCACCACGTAGAAGACGAGGACTGATAAATCTCCTTACGTTTGGTCTTTTTGGACGAAGGGAAGAGGAACGAAACCCTGCTGGTGAAGGCCAAGTTCAAGCACAAGGACAAGCGCAGGAAGAACCCAACCCTGGCGAAGGAGACGTAAACTTTAATCTACTCGAAGCTTTAACCAAAGTCGGGGAATTCTCTGTCCTCCTCGGCCTTGCCAAACCGGCGATAGCTAAAGGCATGGGTCACCTCCTCTTCCTAGCCTCGACGCGATCCAGAATATTACGGGATCTCTTGGGCATTCGACACACATCGTCTATACAAACTTTGATGTCTATGAACGTGCCTTCACCAAGACTCGTTCCAACTTTGTTGGATCCAGAAATGGACAATACCTGGTATTGGAGATATTTCACCGAGCAGGCAATAGATAACATAGACCCTGTTTGGTGCGTACTGTTCCATCTGTGTCATCGAGCAAACTTGACATGATTAAATGTGCAGGATACGAAACTCCATTGGACTAGGTATATTTGTTGTTGTAAGTCTCTCCACATATCTTGGTTGTTATCTACTTATGCCGGCCATCGTGTCTCCCAGATCAAAGACCTCCTTCATCTGTTCCATTTATGGGTAACAAAACGTGAACTCGCTAGCCGCAAGCTGAAGAGTAGACCATTCGATGATGTAGACCCTGCTCAACTCGACTTGATCAAACCGCCACCGTTGCCGTCGGCAACGACGAACGAGGAAGCTCGCATTCCGGGCGAATCTCAATCTACATCGGTCTAGTGCGTTTACTTAGATGCTTGTAAATTTGTGTATTCTATATTGCGTGTATTGTCATGGAAATAATGATAACTATCTCCTCAGCATTCAGGTAATCTATCTTTTCTAAGTAAACACAATTCCTCCATCGACCACAATCGTCTGTCCAGTAACATATCCTGCATCCTTACTCACCAAAAACGCTACTAGACCGGCAACATCTTCCGGTGTACTCGTCCTTCCCAACGCGACTCCATTTTCCCATTGCCTGAAATTCTCTCCCTTTGCCAACCCATTCCACTTGCTCAAAGCCTCATCAACCTGGTCCCACATCGGGGTCTTGACGATCCCAGGCGCGTACGCGTTAACCGTTATCCCATATTTCCCCCACTCCAAAGCAAATGTCTGCGTAAGAGATCTGACAGCTGCTTTGGATGCACAGTAGATGGACTGCATAGCAGAGGGCCGATACGCCGATATACTTGTCGCATTGATAATCCTTCCACCAGAGTCTTGTTTAATAAATTGCTTTGCAGCCTCGACGTTACAATGTACAACACCGCAAACGTTCACGTCCAAGACTCTCTTGATATGTCCTACAGCTGGACCAGTACCCGATTCTGGCGAATCGTCCAACTCTAGACCCCATTTCATTTCTACTATACCAGCATTGGCGACCATGACGCTAAGCGGACCGAGAGTATCGACAGAAGTTTGGATCATATTACGGACTTGTGTTTGCGAGGAAACATCTGCAAATGCGGTGATGGCCTTGCGTCCCAAGGATTGGATTTCTTCTGCGACCTTTAAGCAATATTAATGAGAACTGAATACACGGTTTTTTCCGAAGTCGAGAAGCAGTAGGCTCACCTCATTTGCAGCAGACGCGTTTCTCTTTAAGTCATTGACACATATATCAAAACCTTCTTGAGCTAGACGTAAAGCAATTCCTCTACCACTGAAAAGTGGGATTGATTCGATCAGGATACATATTCAGAAAAGTCTTTGATTCATCGGCGCAGCTCACATTCCTTGAGCACCTGCGTACGAGGTTAGCACGCATCGCAGAGATATGTACTAATTCCGTACATACCGCCAGTGATAATTGCTGTCTTTGGAGATACGGCGTTTGTTGCGAATTTCCGCTGGGTAAAAAAGGTTTGTCTTGAGCAATTGGGAAAGAGGGTCGAACAGAGGGTTCGCAGAGCCATGATGGGATGTGATAACTCCTGAACCCATGGGTTGGATTACTCCTTCTATCTTTCCGAATTTACGGAAATATGATGCATCCGCCTTCACATGAGGAAACATGAGGACCGGCGACAAAGTGGAGATGACTGCTAACCAAAGCGCTTAGCGAGTATGGTTCTGCCGATATCGTCCAGTGATAACAGGCACAGAGAACAGATTTCGTACTGTAATGTTCGACGTCCGTTACACCAAAAAAGATAAACATAATAATACAAGATTGATTTGCATACATAGCTAAACCCATGAAATCTTTCAACTGAATATCATCCCACCATCCACGATGATCGTTTGACCCGTCATGTAATCAGAATCAGGGCTAGAAAGAAACGAGACCACCTTTGAAACATCCGTAGGCACACTCGTTCTACCCAAGGCGATCAGATTCTCAGTGTTCTTGAAGTTCTCCCACTTGGGCAAGCCGTTCAATTTAGACATACCCTCGTCAATCAGCTCCCACATAGAGGACTTGACGACACCAGGTGCATAAGCGTTGACAGTTATCTTGTGATGTGCGAGTTCCATAGCGAATGAATGAGTGAGAGAGCGAACAGCGGCTTTGGAAGCGCTGTATATGGGAAGGTTGAGGAATGGTTTGAAGGACACAATGCTGGATCAAACAACCAACGTCAGCATGAAGCAGAAGCAACAAAAGGAGACTCGCCTAGCAGCATTGATAATCTTGCCTCCGTTACCCTGCTCGATGAATTGGTTCGCAGACGCAACTGTACAGTTGACAACTCCGAATATGTTGACATCGCACATCCTCCGCATTTCCTCATCAGTCATTTCCATCCCAGCCTTGACTTGAGCAATGCCAGCATTGGCAACCATGACATTGAGTGGTCCAAGTTCTTTCACAGAAGCTTTGACCAATGCTTCAACGTCGGACCGCTTTGAGACATCTCCAAATGATGCGACGGCATTCCGGCCCATGGATTTGATTTCTTTCACGACCTGAAGAAACATTTAGATTCAGACTTGAGAAACGTCTCCAAAGTGCTCTCACATCTTCCGCCATACTCGACTTGCGTTCCAGATCGTTGACACAGACATTAAATCCATCTTCAGCTAACCGAAGCGCTATAGCTCGTCCACTAATAAAAGGTATGAATCAAATCCGATCGATTTGGAGTGAGAGAGGGTAAACTCACATTCCCTCTGCCGCACCCGTCACGATTGCACTCCGAGGAGATGTAGAAGAACTTGCCAATCTTGTCCCTAATGTCGCTACAACTGACAGTTGACGGTTCGCGAGCAGATAGTTTGGACGAAAGGAAGCAAGCGCAGATCGTGCAAGCTGCATGGTGGATGATCAGTCAGTTGAACAAGGGCTTTTAGCGACAAAAGAGTTGACGTACTACTTATAGCTCAAAACGAGGGTGTCTCGGGAGTCCTGGACGCGACCCCGTGGGGCTGCCTAGTAGAGTCATGAGACTTGGTTCTTGAATTCAGTCGTGCCGTACTTTCGTGGGCGTTTTCCGCTGGAAATCAAAGAAGCAAAGAGCTTCCTGGACTTGATATTAATAAGACTCGTTAAACAAGGACTGTGGGAGGACGAATGAATGTTTCGGTTTGGCTGCTGCTTTCAACAGTGGGTCCCATCCTTCAGTAGCTCGGTTAATACAAAGTGCATGCGCTGCGGCCCCGACTTGGCGGTGTGAAGTTATGTTATCCGTTTTCCTACAGGTATCCCGTGGCTGATCGGACGACAGCTGAACGCGGAGAAAAGCGGAATAAAGTCATTACTGTTTACAGCTAGGTGAATATGATCCCTCCATCACAGGCAATAGTCTGTCCTGTCATGTAGTCAGAATCTGGGGATGCTAAAAACGATATAACCTTGGATACATCCTCCGGAACGCTGGTTCTTCCCAACGTAATAATTGACGTTGATTTCTTGAAATTCTCTCCTTTCGGTAGACCGTTAATCTTGCTTAAGCCTTCGTCTAACTGCTCCCACATTGGCGAGTCTACGATCCCAGGTGCATAGGCGTTAACAGTGATCTTGTGACTGGCGAGTTCCAAAGCAAATGCTTGGGTGATACTGCGAACTGAAGCTTTTGTTGCGGAGTAGGGCGCAATCAAAGACATGGGTCGGAAAGATGTACCACTGCGCTCATACGGTCAGCATTTCAACGTGAAGTAAAGCATCACGAATACGTACCTTCCAGCATTCAAAATCTTTCCACTTGTCCCTTGTCGAATGAATTGCTTCGCAGCAGCTATGTTACAATTGACCACGCCAAAAACATTCACATCGAAGACCCGTTTCCAATCTTCCTCGGTAGAATCCATCATCCACTGTACTTTGGCAATGCCAGCATTGGCAACCATAAGGTTCAATGGACCTAGATTCTCAACTGATGTTGCCACGACACTCTCAACTTCGTTCCTCTTTGCCACGTTCGCGTATGCAACGACGGCCTTCCTCCCTATGGCTTTAATCTCGTTTATTAACTGATTTTGAGCAAAGCAATCAGCATCTGTTCGGAACCAAAAGCAGCAGCGTGGCACAAAGCAAATTTCTGATAAGTAGATAGAACTCACAGTAGCTACAGAATTAGCGTTGCTTTCCAGGTCATTTACGCAAACGTCGAACCCATCCTGAGCTAAGCGTAGTGCGATTGCTCTACCTCTGCAAGAGAGATCTAGACTTAGCTAAAGAGTACGAGCAATGCACTATGATTAGCATACTTACATCCCTTGCCCGGCTCCAGTGACGATGGCACTCCGCGGAGAGATTGCAGAAGCTGCAAATGTCCGTCTACCTATCACCGTGGCAGCTCCAGTGAGTAGCGGATGTCGATAAAGACGGGTAGTCAGAGAAAGCAGCTGGTTGAACATCGAGGTCGGTAAGCAGTATCTTGAAGAATTGGCAAGACATTTGGATGGATCACTACTCCAGTCATGGGACTAAGGTGTCCTGAGAATGGGAACTTGTAGGAACGTTGGAGATTTCCTTTTCCGATTTCATTTTGATGGAAAAGTAAAGGTCGGGAAAATGACGAGAAAAGAAGACTTGCGAGAGCGTCATATCAATATTGTCGGAGGGATTAATCAACGACTAGACCATAAACTGACCAACAGTTAATTATCGAGATGAGATGCAGATTGCTAGCGCCAGACTTGTACACCATCACAGCCATATGCAACAACACGTTGCAGCAAGCCCACCGAGCTGATCGTCATCAGTACCAAGGTGAAATATCGCGGTTGACGGTAAAAGCGTGTCGCTTAGTCACGGCAATAAACCCTTCTTAGAGCTAGTGGCCACCTGTATCTCAAGTTCTGCTTCCTGAATGCTGCAGAATCGATATCATCTGATAAAACATTGATTCATATTTTGGATCTCCCGTGTCGCTTTCCAGAATACGGCAGTGGACTGTCAGCCGCACTTCTCAGGTCCCCGGCGGTCACAACCTGAAATTGGGACTGTCCAACGGTGTCTATGCCTAGATCTGACTAAATGGTGCCTGCCAATGCTTTCTCTCGGAGGGAAACATCTAGATATCTATGTGGAGGTGGTTCTCCTGCAGGTGACCACGCATCTTTTCAAGAGGTATCTTTATCAGGACTCTCTTTGGCCAACGACTGCCTTTCGGGATCCTCGTTGCTACTGTATAGTAGAATTTTTCTCTGGGAATACAATGTGCTCTCTCAGGCTTCTCTGTATATCTTCCGGTCGACTTTACCAAGCAACATGAGGCCATACTTCGAGTCTCAGGCCCCTCAGTCAACTTTGGATGTTGACAGGACGCCACGCTTTTTGTGGGCTAGATTCTCATGCATATCTAACGTCTTATTCCTGTGCAAAAGCGTTGGATATCTGTAAAGGTCATCCTGTTGTCAACGCAAGTCGTGTTTTGACCTTGCCTCGCGGTCACAATGCGTAGAGCAGAAGGTTGGCTATTGGACTCGTGATACCTGAAACTCAAACATTATATGTGATCCTCGACCACACTCTTGCCTCGCTACAAACCCGCAGGATTCCTTACATCGCCAACAATATTTTTACGATACTTGTCTACGCTAGTCCCAACACGACCTCAATAAGCAAGATATACCTTTTACGTCATTCGGCTCCGGTGACGATATTCTAGCGGTATCAAAGTCGACATTGACGATAGAATTAAACCACCACTTGCATCGGAAAATAAGGGCCAAAAATACGATCTTCATCTGCTTCGCTAGCCGCATTGCCTACACTGAGGCTGGATAGCAGACTTAGGTTCGCCCGAGAAGACCCATTCTTTCAACCTTCCCGATTTAGCGACTCCTTTGTACTCGCCGTCTGGGGTGTGAATGATTAGCCTATAAGAATTCGATGTTGCTTTCATACGTGCTCCAGGATTGATCTGAAGTATCAAGCCTCGCCTTTTTATGCACCATGTCCGGCGGTCCGTTTAAAAAGTGAGGTTTGCACCCCTAACATTCCTTCTCTACCCCCTTCATCTTGTACTGTCAATCACTTTACAACTGTACGCTATATCATTGTCTCCCCGTCCGTTATGCCTCAGAATCTGAGACCCGCGCCTGTCATCGTGCAGATGTCTCCCAAACCTTCCAAAGCCGTGAAACCACGGAACAAATCTACCACTACCACGCCACCTCCGAGTCCCCCACTTTCACCTGCGCATTCAATTGCAGAAGCATGGAAAAGAGAAACGCCCGAGAGCAAAGCGATGTGGAGGCGGATAAATGATAATGTGCGGAGGAGATACAACGAGGCACGGTCAGGTCGAAACACGAAGTTATAGTAGTGCTCGATGCATTAAAACCGAGGGTGAGCCATTCAAACCATTCCAAGCTGACAAGAAATAAAGAGGCGCTTCAGCTAGCTATTGAGCCTTGCATTCGGCGTTCGTCGAAGATCTTCTGGACCCTGCAATGGATATCTTGGTTATTTATCAGTATGTGAAGAGAAGAAGGGGTTGAACGGACCTATCCGGGTTGTTGTAACTTTATTTTGCTGTATACTCTATTCACGTCGTGTCTGGTAACATAGACCCTGACTCTACTTCATCCACATCCATGTTGCTACCCTCGTCATCTTCATCCAATAAATCATCGTAATCTTCTTCAAGGGCTGCTTCAGCTTCGGCCTGTGCCTGCGCAGCAAGGGCTGCATTAGTAATAGCCTCCTCAAGTAACTTTGTCTGCTCATCCGACAGCCCGTACATTGATAATGTCGGCAAGGGTGGTGAATTACCGGGGCTTTGTACAGGTTCTGGTTCGACGGCAGGCTTTTCTTGGCTCGTTACAGGTGGGTCTGCGGGAACAGGATTGGTAGTAGAGATTGGTGCATCTAGATCCCCGTTTGGTTGCGAAGGAGTAGGTGGAGGTATGCTTTGTGATTGTGCGCGGGCAATAACACTAGCTAACGTTGCCTGACCACCGGTAGGGTCAAGAGGGACCGCCGATGGTACTGACATGCCAGACGCATTGGATACATAACTTTGCAGGATTGGATGGAGATGCAACACAGCTCCTTGCGTGGCTGCCATGACATGAAGCGGAATTTCTCCATCTTCCACTATGCCTTCCTGATAACCTGCGCTAGGGTAAATCGCTTCGTGGTTGGCTATTCCATTCCATATTCTAGCCCTCTTTTCTTCGCGTGACGCGTCTTCGGAAGCGTCGCCTTCAACCTCTAGGATTTCCGACTCCACACAAGCCTGCTTTCCTCCTTTAGCCTGACTTGCATTCTTATGCCTGCGAATCGCGTCCCGTCGGGAGAAGAGTTTGTCGCAGCCAATGCACTTCCAGGCTTTCCTTTCATGCATCTTACTGTGCCGTTTTAGATCGTGATTGCGAGTGAAGGACGCTGGACATGATTCACAACGAAAAGGCCGATGAGCAGAATGGACACGGTGATGCCCGCGCAAACTGAAGAGACGAGAAAAAACTTTTCTGCAACCAGCTGTCATACATGGATACACAGCAGTACCAATGTCTGTAGGTGCATTAGAAAGTTCTCTTTCTGGATCTGGCATTGGCATTTGACCAATCTGGATCCCAGACAAAACCCCCAAGACTTGTATCAGCCCACCAATCTCTTGCAACGCGTTCATTTCGGGACCGCCTCTAGCCGAGGAAGTGACTGCGAAGAGGAAGATATGATGGAGAGGATGCTGAATGGATGCAACGAGATTCGAATCGAGAGTAGTAGAGGTGGATGTAGATAAAGCATGGCTGACGATACGAACAGCTTCGGATACCGTAGTGTAGAGATCGGGACTGGGCAAGAAAGGCTTTTTAGGAGGTCTTGGAGTGTGAGTCTGGGCTCCATCATCATGCTGTTCCCGTTTCCGCTTGCCCAAATCAAGTTGGATGGACGAAGCATTCGAATGACGAAGATTGCCAAAGAGCGCTTCACTCCTCGCTAGTGCAACTAAACTCTGACTGAGCGGACCAGATAGTTCCTTTGTCACGGACCCCGTAGCTAGAGCATTCTTCAGGGCATCTAAGACACTTCCAGCAGAAGCATTAGAAACCGCTGTAGATGCCAAAGTAGCATGAGCGACCGCGTCTTTCTCCAATAGCGCAAGGATAGCTTTTATGGTGACTATCGCGGCCTCTTGTTTTTTGGAAGTAGCAGAGGATGCTTCTGCAAAAGCATTTTGAGGGGGCTGTTTTTCTGGTTGTTCAGCTCCAGCCAGTAACGGTTCGGGAAAGTTGCTGAGTCCTTGCAATTGTTCTCCCAGTCGACGAGCCATTTCTTCTGCCTCGGCATCAATGTCGCCATCGTCGTCCTCGTCCTCGCCATCCTGGTCATCGTACTCTTCTTCGTCCCATTCCTCCTCGTTTTCTCCGGGTGCTGCAGCGACAGCCGGTTGTTGGATTTGCTCTGACATGAGAGGGAAAAAGTTTTTTATCTTATCAACAGTGGTTATCTCGATGACATAATCCTCAAGGCAGGCAGAAAATTTTGTGAAGATAACATTTGGTGACAGCGAGCTCAGCTTGAGTGATTATTGCCCTTCTATATAGCCCTTCACCAGTGCCTGCTTGCCAGCAGCCATGTCGAAAACGATCAAGGACCTCACCGCAGGAACTGCAGGCGGTATCGCTCAGGTATTTCTACCTCTATATGCATGAACTAGAAGAGCATTGACACAATTCAGGTGCTAGTGGGCCAACCTTTTGATATTGTCAAAGTGGTGGGTCAAACTTTTATTGTTCTCTGTGATATCCTCGTACGAAGAATTCACGTTTGAAGACGGTATGAAGCGAATGCAAACTTCCCCCAAAGGAACATACTCTGGAATGCTGCATTGCGCCGGCGGAATACTGAAAAACGAGGGACCCTTGGCATTTTACAAAGTACGTATTGCTGAACGTGCCCTTAGTGCCTCCTGAACCAATATTGCGTAGGGAACCCTAACACCACTTTTGGGTATTGGTGTATGTGTATCCATTCAGTTCGGAGTCATCGAATACATGAAGCGCTTTTACGCTGACCGCAACGTCCTCAACGGCGTCGGCGGACCTGGTGGACGCAACCTGAGCGGCGACCAGCTCTTTGTCTCTGGTGTACTCGCTGGGTTGGCGAACGGATTCGTTTCTGGACCTGTAGAACACATTCGTATTCGTACGTAACGTCAAAGGAACTCCGTCTTCTTCTTCCATTCTAAACCTCCGACATTTCCCAGGTTTGCAAACTCAACAAGTCAAAAACTATCCATATGCAGGGCCATTCGATGCCATCAAGAAAATCTATTCTGCACACGGTATTGCTGGAATCTTTAAGGGTCAGGGTGTTACCTTCCTTCGTGAAGCAACGGGATATGGCGTCTATTTCCTGGCTTACGAGAAGCTCGTCCAGCGCGAGATGGCTACCAAGGGCATAACGCGGGACCAGATCAGCCCACTGAATGCCGTTCTGTACGGAGCTGCTGCTGGCTATGCTGTGAGCTATTGCCTACTTTGTCGCTCTTTCTTGATGATTGCTTATTCTGTGCACAATCGTGTAGTTATGGGCTGTGATATACCCTATAGACATGGTCAAATCACGAATGCAAACGGATGGATTCACAACAGCAACTGGTCGTAAGTATGCTACCTCGATCGACTGCGTTCGTCAGGTTTGGCGGTCAGAAGGTCTCCCAGCTTTCACTCGTGGCCTTGGACCTACCCTGATTCGGTTCGTCCTTTCATTGTGCTTCTCCTTCCACAGCTCAAACACTCGCCTTCTCTATAGGTCTCCTTTTGCTAACGGAGCGACATTCCTGGGCTTCGAAATGGCTAACCGTTTCTTGAACTCACTCTAATGATCTACCCATTTACCCGATACCTATATCTATTGCTGTGAGCTTATTGATTTGACCTATTCAACATAGATCCACATTCATAGATTTTGCGTGATAAGCATCGACTACACTACATATATAGAACTTTCACTGCTGGCTCCTAGCTTTTGATGTACTTAATGCAGCTTCACGTATACATGTCCCGGTTTGATTTCTTTGACTTGCTACCTTATCGAGGCGCCGTAACAGTTCGGTTTGGTCGGTGACTTGGCCGTGAACTGTTGGTTCAAATCGTAAAGAAAACGCCGTAGTGGTTTCATTTTCTAGGGTGAAAAATCAGTCAGGGTAGTGGGGGAACGAGGGAACAGGGTTGATCAAAATGATTATTTTGACGTTTTTGTGAATGGTGGCAAGCTCGTGTCTTGGTGCTCCTTGCATACTTGTATTTGAAAAGGATCTAGACTTGCAAATAAGATCTTGGAGAGCCTGCCGCGAGCCTCTTTGATTGTTCGCACTAGAGCGTTTTGAATATCGACTTCTCCCGCGAGGTTGACGCAGATCTATAACAAAAGGTCTATTGGAAATGATACCGGTGACTCCCAAAAATAAGCAAGTCATGTCAAGGCCAAAAACAGAAAGAAGTTTTGGAACAGATGGGAATTAGAACGTAATGTGCTGAAAAGGTGCAATTAAGTGACGAAAGACGGAGTGTACGGAAAGTCGAAGAACGATCTAGGTGAAAAGGAGTGCAAAAATCACATTCATCTATCGTTCGCAAATCTATGCGTAAGTGTCTGCCGTATCAGACCACGTATCCGTCACCAGTCGGATAGGATGCCCGTAACGCACAGGCAAGTAGAGCGATTGGCTCGTCTTTGAAACTTGCAGGGTGACAAAATCCTGTGAAAGAGTCACGGAAGACGATCAGCCACATGTAGGAGCGCGAACCGAGTTTGAGAGAAACAACTCAATAAAACCACTTACAATTACAGACACCATTCCAGCATTAAAACTGGGACAGACACCTTCTTCCAACTCACACCTGACTTCTCCTTCCCAATTAAGATTCTCCTGATGACCACCGCGTTTTGATCCTAAGGTCGGCGGACTGGGAGGTGGAGGGGGAATAGCGACCAGTTTACTTTCTCCAAGCGAAATTTGCCTTGCCGCCTTACGCCCATCAATTTCTAAGACGACCTGCCTCAATAAACTTATGTGAATAGGAAGCGTGTCGAAATTTGCTGAAGGAGAGTTAGAAGCTCCACCACCGTCGGAACCTGAACCAGTGGCTGGAGACAACACTGCCATATTCGGGATGAGTTTTGATAAAGTCGAACGGGGACCTGAAATTTGGATGTGGAAGGGAATTGTGTCCATGATAGCGTAAATCCCAACAGAAGGAAGAAATAACTAGTATCATATTGGAAGGCTTCGCCCCCTTTTGAAATTGTCATAATCATGATAGAACGCGCACCTGGCATGACAAGGGATCCAAGTTTGTTCCAGGCTTTGGAAAAATGACATATGTGTATTGTTGCCACTCTTCTGGACACGCCTTTATCGTGGAGAACAAGGAACGGTCAGGGATGATAGGACGAGGAGGACGGCTTCTGGGACGGTATTCGATCCCCACGTCTAGATGTCTTTAAAAAAATCAACGCTAGTTAGTGAATGGCAATACAATTCAGAACACCGAATATTACCGTCTGCTTCTTCCCAGAAAAGCCACTCGCCGAGATCTTATCCTTGAGATACCAAAAGAGACCCGGTAGGTGCACTTTGAATACTCGACATTTGCTTCACCGGGAAGCTGGACATGATGAGATGGCGGGATAGGATAATCTTTTTCTGCATGTCGGACAATTGTAGGGAAGACGGAGGAAAATGACAGTGAATTTGGACAGGTCTCACTGCCGAGTGCCCCGTTAGATGTGAAAAGAATAGAAGTATCATTATTGATGTCGGTGGTGGAGAAGCCGTGTGCAATAGAGAGGAATTCAATGCGTCCTTTGATCTAAGTGGCACGAGATAGGGGAAATTAGACTACAATAATAATTCGGCTTGAATCCAACAGCATCTTACCTGGACTGTCACTTCTGAGATACCTGTTGGATCATCGAAAAGTAGGGTCCCGACTACAGATGCCCTTCGGCCGTAAACAGGAACGATGACGCCGTTTTCTTGATTGTTAAGTACGATAGTTACTTCTTCACTTTTCTGGACAAAGATGCCAGTTGGAAGAGAGCTAAAATCTCGAGGGCGACGATGGTATTCAATCCTTTGTTCGTTTTCTGTTGGATCGGTAGTGTAGTCTGGGACAGGAAAAGCATCTGCATAGGAGGGGGGAAGGCCTGAAGGTGGTTCTGCCATAAGTTAAATGCCAGTCCGAGTCAGTATGGGTTTAGATGGTGCAGAGACTTAGCGCGTTGACTCAGCTTTTATATTTTCGGGATCGAGTCATCAAAGTAACAGAGCTAAGCATAGAAGGAGGGCAGGATATGCGGTTGGTCGGTGCGGTATGTTGCTTTGCAGACGCTGTCAAATGCATTATACAGCAATATACATAAAAGGTGTGATCGCCCAAATAACTTCAGTCCACATACCGTTACCTGCACAATATGGGCTGGTAAGAATCTGAAAGCACTGTCATTAATGACGATCCTATCGGGAACTGATTATGAGCGACCAGTAGTAGATGCAGTCGAGTCAGAACTTGAAGTGAGTCAGAACAGAAGTCAATGGGAGGGGCGTAGGGTAGAGGTCATATGAATCTCAGCCATACTGGTGCTAGCCTGAGTGAGGACGTCGACAGTGGACTCACGCGTCCGATGTGAGAGTTCACGAACCTCGGTCTCCTTCCACCGACTCGGAGGATGGGCTTACACGTCCGATGTGAGACTCAGAATTCATACGAACTTCACTCCGCGAGAAGCTATACGAAGTCCAGTACCTCAATACGCGTGAGTATGATATGAGACACCTTGATATCTGTTGGTTGCTACGAAAATAGTGAGGATGACGCTGGCGCAGGAGTACGAAAAGATGACAAGAAATTATATTGAATTACTATACTTCAAATCTTACATGTATCTATAAGGTGCTTTAAGATACCTCCCGTCGGCTCCTGTACGATGCCATCGTGTTTGCCGAAATCATCGCTCCAAGGAGTCATTCCGACTTCTTCCTGCTTATCGGCGACGTCATCCATATATGCCCAAACCACACCCTCTGCATCCTGGAGATCCACCCCCCGGCGCTCAAATTTCTCTGTCCACCAGATAAATATGTCCTTAATCAGGCTGTCCGAGTCTGACTCGACCAGAAATTCTACAGCTCTGACAGTCTCCAGGTACGGATATGTCTCTTCGATTAACGATTTCAGATGAGCACGGACGTTGCTGGGTTTTTCACTGTTGGGATACAGCTCGCTCGCTTTGATACCTCGCAAGCCAATTGACCGAACGGGGCAACCCATTGGAGTGTCAAAAGGCAGAGTTCGAGCATCAAAAGTAATTGTCTGCAGGTTAGGACAGTAGTAATGATTAAGGAACAACGCAGCATGGTTTGTGAGGAGAGTTGAACCAGTACTCGAGCGGTCAATGTCTGAATGACGAGGTAAAATGTCGACAGACAGAAGGGACGGGCCATGCACGCCGAGGAAGGCTTCTAGTGCATCCTGAGACACGCCTCCTTCCGATTTGAATATTAAGTTGTGTAAGGAAGGTAACTTGAGAGATGTGGCCAGCTTGAGACTGTGTTTTGAATTAGAGACGATGAGATCTTGCACCAATGGTAGGGAACACTGGTCAGGTAACGAATGTTCTTCAACATTGTGTATATCAAGGGCCTTCAACATTTGGAAAGAAGAAAAGAAAGTTATAGGGGCCGTAGAGCCTGGGCCTTCCCAGTAAAGAGCGTGAAGAGATTGTCCGTATAGTAGGGTCAAAGCAGTCAAAAATGTGTCTGGTAAGGGGTGATCCCATGTGCCACTAAGAATACGAACATTCGGACAACACCGCAGGATTTTAAACACGGTCTGCAGGAACTGAATGGTATCAGATCCTCTGACGTGTGTAGAAATCTCAATATGACGCGTAAACTGACCGCACTCGGACGTGTCGAGAGGTAGCACGTTCGGGTTTGGTTGTAATATACGCAATAAGAGTTCTGCCCTCTTTGGACTCCGGATAGGAATGTGCCGGTATAGAATCTGCAAAGCAAGCCTCCGCCACGAACGGCAGACCAGTACCAAGGCACATTTTGTGCGAGTGGCCGATGTCGGTGTATTGGGACCCATGGCATTGGCCGAGACGTGCTTGGGAGTAAATGGATGAAGGGGCACGATGCTTTCTGACTCATGGACGTATGTAGCAAATTCAAAGATTTCTAGAAGGAGTTCGATTGGAAGGTCTGCCAGGGAGAGAGATCTAGACATTGTTGTCGGCCATAGAAAGTCTGTTATGAAGCTGATTGAAGTATCAGAGGATGAAGACGTGTAGTTATAGGATATGTTACCAGTGAAAGGGAAACAGACCGGAAAACAAGCGTCCAGTGAATGTCCGACTCATTAACATGGCAAGGACTCCTGAAAGTGTCTGACAAGGAAATGATAGCTTAGTAAGCTGACGCCTCTGAGTTCAAGCAAACCCAAACACACTGACCTCCTCTCCCGCTCTGACCACATCATGCTCAAGCTATTCTCGCTGGGCGTATTTCTGTCCATTTTACGGCTTTCTCATGCAGTCAATGTATACCTGAACCCCAAACCAGAGAATTTGCGTCCAATCCTGGGAGTGGACGATGCTAGTGCCGTTATTTCGCATCACGTTGGACTGGAGATGTTCGAGTCTGTGCCTGAAGCCATGAGGGCGTCATACGAACAGACCAAATTTGTCGCACAGGGCCAAAAGAGTGCTTTCGTTGTGACTTTAAACGAAGCTGATGCTGAACGTATGTCCTCAAATATCTATTCATAACATGTTCCTAAACTAAGTCACAGACGTCCTACCATCCGCGATGAACCCTTCTTTCAGGCTGTCGACACCCTCTTTGACGTCTGCTGACTCTCTTTCATCAGTAATCTCGACGTTCCTTCACCGTGCTCGGCACATATACTCTTCCATCTACGAATCCGATTTGTCTAGCTGGCAACACTCTGAGATCTCTTACCTTGGCTCTTTCCTGAAAGCTTCAGGCGAACCCGTGTTTGCAGCTGCGGATCTCTCGGGATTGGCTTCACTGCGCAAAGAGTATGGAAAAGATAGCCATGAATATCTGCAAGCAGCTCGTGCCATACGCGAACTCCTTCAACATGCGCTTGGGGACGCGGAGAGACTTCAGCTTGCTATCCTTACCTACCCGTCGCCATCCGCTCACTCAAAGCGCCAACTTCCGTCTCAGGCTCCCTTACCCTCTAGTGCACCTCCGCAGCAGCCTATTGGTTCTGTCTCTACCTGTTTCACTAGTGCTGAAGCCTGCGGCAATGTTACATCCAGCTGCTCGGGTCACGGTCAATGCGTTGAAGCCACCAAGTCTGGTAAAACCTGCTTTGTCTGTGCTTGCTCCGCCACCAAGACAGGGGAAGGTGCCAAAGTCAAGACACAATATTGGGCAGGCGAGAGTTGCGAGAAGAAGGATGTTAGCGGGTACGTACTTGGTCTCCACACGCCAAATATGCTTCTTACTGTTTCCTTTTGTAACCTAGGCCCTTTGTCCTCTTTGTTGGCACTGTGATCGTAATGATTTTGTTGGCAGTCGGTTCCGTCTCGCTATTGTATGGTGTCGGCGAACAAATGCTTCCACCAACTCTATTGGGAACGGCCGTTTCTGCAAGGAAAGATTAGGATGGTATACTTTTTCTGGGGGGATCTTGGCCGCTCGCACGGATTTTGTAAGACTACCATATCCACAAATGAGGCTTACATTGTTACCCTTAATTAGCATTGACGCATAATGGACAGTATCGTATCAACCGTTCCTGCCTGCCGCTCTCTCAAAGGCACCACTCTTGTCGTAGTTTTTTCATCTCAGAAAGTACGATGTGGCTGAATGATTGAATGACTGTACCCGTCCTTTTCCACACGCCCGATCTAATGTAACTTCGTCGTACGCCACCGATACGTTTCATACTACATGAGATGTTTGTTCTCGGAAAACAACGGATACACATCTGCGCATCTGGGACCTGGGTCGATACTCGGACCCAAGTGACACGATTCCATCACTATTTGCCAAAAGCTGATCACCTGTAAAAGATCAGCGTTGTATCTTTTAGGTTAGTTCAATATACTCAATATAATCCTCAAGAATATAAGTCCTCAATGTTTTCAACGAGTCTTGAAGCGCAATTGCTGCTGTCAAGAATCGAAGCGAATAGTCCAGTAGTAAGCGCGAAGCGTTAGTACTGAAGATATTCAAATCTTACGGTCTGTCGAGAGTAAGGTTAAAACACAAATGGATTAAAAGGTGTCTAGTCTAATACAAGCATTCGTATATATATATGTTTTAAGGATGGATTCTAGAAGAGTAAAGAACTAGAAGGAATTAACTAGACAAGATGAGAAACAAAAATGAGTCATTTATGTTATAGATTTCCTGGCAGTCGTGAGAGGGAGAGTCGAAGATAACAGAGTATCGGGTCCGAGCATGATTCCATCACAAGAGCCCCCCCAGCTTCGACACTTCCTCAAATATTTAGTCACGAATCATTTCCACTTCCTTAGCGGCCTGGATAAAAACATTTCCAAAAGATTCGTCCCTCAGAGTGATGTCTGCGGAAGGAGCATACATTGAAATGTCCCATCCTGGTTCGACAGGTGTATAAGGAGTGAGAAGACCTTGGCGGCCAAGCGATGATTCCGTTGGATGCAGGACTAGTCCGGGATAAATGATATCATCCGAATTACATATATCCTTCTGGTCATTCCTCCTCTCCTCTCTGCGTTTGCATATTTCTTTTTCAGCTTCCAAACGAGCGACCGATTTTTGAGTTAAATGGGTAAGAGTTTCATCATGTGTAAGGCCAAAGTAAGCTCCCCAATTAGAAGCCGAAAGGTACCCCAAGGATACGGAGCGTACAACTTGCTCCAAAATCCATTGCGCGTATCGCCTAGCGATAAATTGAATGATGGTATAAACTTCATGCATAGTATGGATGTTTTTGGCGTAAACGGAGCGAAGAGGATTTGGACCATGAGCAAATGTGATATGAGGAAGAAGGGCTGATAGACTTGAATTTGTCCATTCGATGTTCAAGAAATCCTTAGAGTATGAGGAAGGAATTATCGAACGAGATTCATCTGTCCCTTTAGTGGAAGTGAGGACTATTTCCGCAAGGCGACGAAAATCAGTCCAGATTGCATCCGCAACCCGAGGCATAAAGAACACTCGTGCTATGTTCCCGTACTTGTCATGAACAATTCGGAGTTGGTCGTCGGATAGAGAGTCGATGAGAATAGAATCTCGGAAAGCGTGAGACAGAAGAGCACGGATATATGGGTTCGGAAAAGCAAGACGCAATGTATCGATAAAGTTGTTTTGATTAAAACCAATTAAGGCACCTGTATTAGCATCCAAAGGGGCCTGTGTATCATAGTTAGTTATGACTCCATTAATGTAGTGGTCCTTGATGTATACCTGTTTCTCGTTCCTAGTCTGTGACAGTGATCCAAAGGGAGAAGGTTGGTATGGAATTAGTGTTCGGCAGGTGACTTCCGGAGCCGGTGGTTCGTACGACGTAATTTCTGGGCGTTCGAACATAGAGAATGCACGGCAATCCGGATTGTTAATAGAAAACTCGGCACAAGATGTGTAAGGGTGAGTAGAGGCGGTAGTGAAGCACATAGTGAAAAGATGAGCAGATAGAGTGAAAGAGTAGCGAAGAGGAGTAGAATCCGTATGTTGGTTCTGTCTAAACCTCCTCAATCCCTTCAGATTTTATTCTTCATAAGTCCTTTGTCTGGAGAGAAATTATTCGATTGAATGAAAAAAAAGTAAAATCAATGGGATTCGTCAGTAGCTGGCTTCCATCCTTGGAGTACGGAGGAGTGTGTTTGCCTCGAGGCTATCAAGTGAATAATGTTCATGATGTTTTCCCAGAAGAAGGAAGGTGCATGCAAGCCTCGAGGCATTTGTTCGCTGTTGATCGCATTTCTTCTGAATATGTGGCGCACATCTTGTCAACAAGTCAATTGGAAATCTGGTCAGTTGTTTCATGGTTTTCTCTCATCCACTGGCCTAGAATAGCGGGAGCATTGCGCAATTCAGCTTTTGTCATCCATTGATCCTCTTCAGGAGGTAAATCTTTCCATCGTATTTTGAATTGGCGCACCCGTCGCTTCCCTACCCTTCTCCAACGTTCTGATATTATTTTCTCCACTTCGACTTCTGGCATTTCATCGAAATCTTTTCTGTTCATCTTCTTGAAGACTCGGTCACCCAAATGAGGTGGAGATTTATTATATTGCTCTAGATGGGCAATATTCAGGATAGGGTGAATACCATAAGATTTTGGCAGGCGCAACTGATAAGTTACGGCAGAGAGTTTCTTGATTATCTCAAATGGACCATCATATTTCATAAGTAACTTTTTCCCTCTGCCTTTTTCCTCTCGAAGAAGCTGTAGAGAATGAGGGTTCAACACTACCCAGTCACCCTCATTGAATTCAGAAATCAACCTTCCTTTATTATAGCTACGCCTTTGATATTCCTGTGCTAGTAGAAGAGCCTCCTTGGCTCGATTGCGATCGTGTTCAAAGTGTTCGATCATTTCCTGGGCAGCATCATTTCTGGTAGTTCCCATATTCCCATCCTTGGCTCGATTGCGATCGTGTTCAAAGTGTTCGATCATTTCCTGGGCAGCATCATTTCTGGTAGTTCCCATATTCCCATCCCCCCCACTCGAAGGTCGTGGTATTGAAGATGTTGGGGACATGAGAGTAGAACCGGTAGTAGGCTGATATCCATATAACAAGTATGCCGGAGAGAATCCAGAGGAAACATGAGGTGTCGTGTTGTATGCGAGTGTAAGGGCATCCAAATGGTCAGCCCAATTATCACGAGAAGGTCCAACGTAAGCTCTCAGTGTTATCTCCATGGTTTGGTTTATGTTTTCTGTCTGCCCGTCGGCTTGAGGATGATAAGCTGTTGTCAAGGCACGTTTCATCCCCATTAAATGACAAATTTCCTCCCAAAATGAATGGCGCCATCGAGTGTCTCGATCTGTAATAACTTGCCGTGGAATCCCATATTTTGTTATAATATGTTTGAAGAACAGCTGCGCAGTCTCGGATTCGGAAATCTTCGTAGAGCAAGGGATTAGAGTCACAAATTTTGTTAGTTTATCAATGATAACTAGTATGTTATCATACCCATTGCTGACTGGTAACTCCGGAATGAAATCCATTGAGACAACTTCGAAAGGGCGTTGAGGGATCGGAATTGGTTGGAGGAGCCCGACAGGGGCATGCCGACGGGGTTTGGCCTTCTGACAAATATCGCAAGTGTTCACAAATTGCTTTAGATCACGCGACATTTTTGGCCAATAGTGAGAACTTGCTAGACGGTTGTAGCACCGGTGGTATCCAGCATGAGCAGACTCAGATTTGCAGTCATGAATTTCAGACATGACTTCCACACGCAACGAGATAGGGACACACAGACGATTGTTCCCGTTCCAATCTTCGAAATATAACAGACCATCAGCAGAGTAATGATATAACCGAAATTTAGGGTCAATAACATTAGTCTCTTCCCGAAGTGCTTTGATAATTGTAGAGAAATATGGATCATCTTGATATGCCTTATGCCATCGTGATAATTCCTCATGTGAAAATCCCACAAGGAGACTGTAGTTTCGTGCAGTAACATAATTTTCAGGACCATCTATGCTATCCGCACTAAATTCAGTAGCTTGCAAAAGATCGGGGAATAAATCGTCATCAAGGCAGATAGCATTCGCATGTTTACTTGCTACAGTCAACAGTCTTTCTTCGAAATGGGTACCAAGCTCGGAATACATGTCTCGTAAAGCATCGGGGTTAGCTGAAGGGATAGGAATGATGTTGGAAATATCAGGACTCTCCTGTCGTGGGACTCTGCGCCGCAGACGAGAAATAGGATCCACATTAGAATGCACACGTCCTGCACGATGTAATATCCGCATCTTAGGATACGCGGCAAAAATAGTTCCCCAGGTGAGTAGGCGACGGTTTACGTTCTGAAAAGTTGTACTCCAGGTCAGCGCTGCATGATCTGTAATAGCAAGCAGGTCCTCACCCTCAATAAAAGGTTGAAATTTTATTAAAGCCTCCTTCAAAGCGAGTGCTTCACGTTCAGTCGCTGAATAATTCCTTTCAGGCGACCTTAATACACGAGACCAGTAGGAGATGACCCGCTCAACATACACTGTAGTCTCTTCAAAGCTTTCGCTCCAGGTCCCTGGCGCCGGAACATCATTTAATTCTTTAGAGATGGAACAAACCAGGTTCGGGATGGACTCACCCGCCCTATAGGCTTTCTCCAGACGCTCATAGAGTTTAGTGCCTTTGAGATCACGGATCCGTATTGGTTGTACCTGTTGAAGAATACCTGCGAGGCCATAATCACATGCGTCAGTGTAGAGCCGATATGGTTTTCCAGGCATAGCAAACCCTCGCACTGGGGCATTTGAGAGCACCTGTTTACAAAGGTCAAATGCCTCCTGATGAAGTTCTTTCCAATCCCAATGTGTTCCTTTTTTCAGCAGCTGAAAGAGGGGATGTGCGATCCATGCATAAAAAGGTATGTAAGATGAGAAGTAAACCATCATACCTAAAAATGTTTGCAATTCATGCACATTTCGAGGCTCTTCGAGAGCTAAAATAGCGTCCACTTTCTCTTGGTGTGTAGAGGATCCCAGGCGTGAAACCTTCTGACCTAGCAGTAAAAGTGATTGGAACGCAAAGTGACATTTTGAAGGAGATAGGGTGATATTTGCTCCTGCGATAGCTTGCAAGACCGAGTGAATATGTTTGAGGTGGTCCTCGAAGGTCTTGGAGAATATCACTATGTCGTCAATGTAAACCAATGCGAAAATCCATAAAAAGGGGGCCAACACTCCCTGCATAACACGCTGAAAAACACTTGGTCCATTTCGGTACCCAAAAGGCATACGTCGGAATTGGTATAAGCCGCGGTGCGTCCGAAAAGCCAACTTCTCCGCTGCATCATCAGTCATGGTGAGTTGAGTGAAGCCTGATAATGCATCCAACGTTGATAACCATTGCGCTCCACTAAGTGTTTGTAGTATATCTTCCTGCTTCGGCAAAGGAAACTCGTCAGGGACAACCATACTATTTAATCGTCGAAGGTCAATCACCATACGTGCCTTGCTATTCCGATATACAATGAAGGCTGGTGCTCCCCATGGGCTGTGAGATGGTTCAATGACTCCAAGATTGAGCCAAGAGTCCATTTGCTTGTCTATGACCTCTCTGTTTGCCGGTGACATAGGAAAAGGAGGTAGCGAAACCGGCTGTGAGTTTGGTTTGAGTTGAATACTTACCTTCTCATCATAGCTACCCAAGCGACCATCTAACCCGAAAGACTTGGAATTTAGCATGATAACTCGCTCTATTGCATTGCGTTGATTATCAGTGAGATCTGATGAGATAGATACTTCTGAGAGCAATCGGGAAGAAGAGACATCGTCGACACTCACTTCTGCTGTTTTAGGGCCTCCTTCGAGAGGGTCTGTAGAAGAAGGATCGTTTTCCGAAGTGGCGTTGCGTTGAGCCTTAGAAGTAACATCAGATACAGATTGAACGAGAGATGATCCTGTGTTTGTAAATCCTTCTGTTTCAACTAGATGTTTAATTAAGGAAGCATAGGCTGTTGCTTGTTGATGAGCTTCTCTGGAGAGCCTATGAGGCTTATCTAGCCACGTATCCGGTTTATGACATCGTCCCAGCCTTTGACCGTATGCAACGACCACTGGTGTCTTTGAGAAATTGCTGATGTGGAGGACGGGATTAGAACGAGAAATGAGTGTATCTGGTGCACCGTAAAGGTCATCAATGTTAGTATTATGCTGTAGTAGTCTTTCTACATACAGCACATCAATATTAGGAGGGAAATGAGCGCTCACCTTTACTAGTCGCGAAGTTTCCGGAGGTATCACCACTCGCTCACTAGACCATACTTCTCCTCTCTCTATCTTTTGGCGCATTTGTCTTTTAATTCGCCGGGATCGACGATGTTGAACATGCCTAGGTAAAGTCTTGACCGTGGGAGTGACCCGTACCTTGAAAACACGCCCGGTGTCATCTATTAACCCTGAGTGTAACGAATCAGTTACCTCCAATTCGCGTCCAGTATCCCCGAAGCACAAAAAGGAGCGTTCTTCTCGTCTGATAATAGATAGTGAGTATTGTATTTGAAAATCATTCCCTAAAATAAATGGAGTGCTCATACCTTTTACTATATACGCCTCAACGGCAATCTTCACGGGTCCCATAAGAGTGTGGAAGTAGAGATCGAGACTGACGAATTCAGAGATTGTAGCTGAACCAGTAACTTGAATGAGATTGATGTTTTGGCCAACTCGTTTCTTCATTTTACATGACAAATTATCCAAAGCACCCTGCGAAATAAGCGTGATGTCAGAACCAGAGTCAATTATTATAGGGATTTGATCTTCCAGACCGTTGACGGTAGCAATAGTTTGTGTAGCTTCTGAACCAAGGAACGATGTTCCCGGTGGTTTGTCCAGTACCCGTTTAAGCTCTAGTAATGGTCGGTCAGAAGTGACTGCATTGTGAGTCCTGACAATGTGATTTACGGCTGTGACATTTCGAGCTAGACGTCTCCTGCTTCGTCGGTTCAGCGGTGGTTTGGAACTTCTGACCTTGCAAGCCTGCGCAGTTGTCTTCTCGTCAGGATTTTTATCGGCAAGGTTGGTTGCTTCAGGTACAGATTCGATGGTACAAGGTGGTGAGGGTTTGATTGGTATCTGAATGGTGTCAGTATTATAGCAAGGACTGTTAGTCACCTCCGGAGACCCATGCGATGCGCTATCGTTCATGGTCCGGAGGTCTACCGAAAATCCCGCTCTTCTTCCGAATCTGCATCCAGACCTAAGTAAAGCTCGTCATACTCGTCCTGCGCTTGTAGATCGTCAATATGGGCTTCTGCCAAGCGAGTTCGCGCCGACCGCCGTCTCGAGTGCTTGCATTCATTATCCCAATGTAAGTCACTCCCACAGTGTCGACATGGTCGCGCATTTTTGTCTCGTGGTGTAACCTTTTTAGAAACGTTGGAGTCATCTCGAGGGAAAGGTGGTGGAGGCAGGTCGGATCGAGTTCCTACTAGATTGACGCGAGTAGTGGACCGGATCGGAGAGTAGGTGCGTCGAGTGGAAGAGTTGTTGAACTGTCGGGAGTCACGCGTGTCACGATCCATCTCCATTAACGTATCCTCGTGATAACGAATTGCCGATTGTAATTCGTCTACCTTCTTGTATGACATCGGTGAGAGTATAGTTTTCCAGTTTGACGGAGCTCCATCCAATACTTCCATGACGATTTCAGAGTCCTCAAGGCGATAGACAGAGGTAAGCAGTTCGGTTTTGCGGATATAATACTGACTTGGTGTTTCGCGAGTATACCCGGATTCTCGATAGCGAGCATAGCGGGCCTTCCTTTTGGTCCTATCAATCCACCTTTCATTCATCCAATAAGCCATTATCTCATGCCTCAAATAATCCCAATCTTCCTCCAATTCACGTCGCTTTTCGATAGCTAACGAAAAATACCAAATCTCAGCTTCCTCCTGGAATCGGTTAGGAACGAGCTTCCCGAGTTGTTTTCGAACGGCAGTCGAGTAATCAGCCAAGTCGTTAACTTTCCGTAACCACCTTACTAGACTATCCGTGTTACCATTCCATGTCGGAATTGCCTCAAGCTTCAGTTTCACATCGAATTGGAAGGTAGGAGCTTTAGCTATATCTCCTTTATTACGCTCTTCCTGGACTCTATGCTGATCTCGCTGCAAGTTCCTGCTTCTTCGGCCTCTTCTTCCTGAATCATTACTGCTGTCTGATGACCATGGGTCATCTGAAGGTGGACCGTCTCCTTGTTCCTCCTGCTGGCGTCTGGGAGAGAGATGAGGAGGTGCATCTCGGCGTCCGTTTGAAAACAAATTTCCTAGTCCTGAGCTTCTAGGAATGGAGTAGAGGACATTGTTCTGGTATCCTTGTTCACTGTTTTGTTTAATCCGAGCACGAGAGTTCTGCAGGAATACACTAATAGATTCAGCATTGAAATCACTTCGCTCCGGGGACTTCGGCCTTTTTGTTGCTTTATCCGTGCGTACGTCTCCCTTCCTAAAATTGTAAACCTCGTCTACTCTGACTATAAACTCTTCAACTTGTAACCGATAGGCTAAAGCAATTATCTCGAAGTCGTTCGCTTTGAAATAATCAAAACCCACACTCCCTTCTGGCCAGCATGGTATCCGTGGGAGTCGCCGACCCTTGATTCGAAAGGCTTCCTGTACCTTCTCGTTGCGCAATAGCATCCGAAGCTCCTTCGAATAAGCCTCATACTTAGAATAGCTTAGTGAGTATACCCACTCACCATTCTGTTCTGCCTTGAGGTTTATTCTCTTGAAGTCTGATAGAAGTCCGTCCAACGCATCAAGGTAGTCCTTGAGAATACCCGCCTGGTATACTCGTCGAGATGGACTAGGGTAAGAAACTAACTCGGGCCTACTCATAGCTTCAGCAGCATACTTAATTGCAGTAGTGCGTCGTGCATGAACCTCAGTGTCAGTGCCAATCTCCTTGAGTGGTTGTAGTGTTGGGATTCTCACGGTGGTTGAAAGTATAGGGTAGTCTTCGGATGGGATTTGGTAAGTCGGTACTACCTCTGGCAATGGTGTCAGCGGAGTAATATCGTACTCGTACGGGGAAGGATCAGTTGATCCGCCATGATTAGATTCTTGAGACATAGTGCTAATATAGGATAGGTCGGAGACTGATGAAGTAGAAGAGGAGATAAGCGGAGTCGAAGTGAACGAATTACTGTTAGGATTATTATATCGAGTTCCCAGTGTGTCCACCAGTGTAAAAGATCAGCGTTGTATCTTTTAGGTTAGTTCAATATACTCAATATAATCCTCAAGAATATAAGTCCTCAATGTTTTCAACGAGTCTTGAAGCGCAATTGCTGCTGTCAAGAATCGAAGCGAATAGTCCAGTAGTAAGCGCGAAGCGTTAGTACTGAAGATATTCAAATCTTACGGTCTGTCGAGAGTAAGGTTAAAACACAAATGGATTAAAAGGTGTCTAGTCTAATACAAGCATTCGTATATATATATGTTTTAAGGATGGATTCTAGAAGAGTAAAGAACTAGAAGGAATTAACTAGACAAGATGAGAAACAAAAATGAGTCATTTATGTTATAGATTTCCTGGCAGTCGTGAGAGGGAGAGTCGAAGATAACAGAGTATCGGGTCCGAGCATGATTCCATCACATCACCATCCCGTGTGGCTAGATGTCTATGCCGTCTGACCTCCTTTCTATTACGGGAAGCTCACCTTTGTTCCGCTTTCCCAGTACAGCGGGTCCGTTTCGCTCCCATGAGAACTCTTCTCTCTGCGTAAGTAATAGCAAGCGATCCGAATCCTTGCGCAAGCAATTCATTATATGGCAAACCCCAGCGCGATTAAGGCATGCCGATATTGACTAGTCACCAATACTATAGTGTCAAATCTTAGGTTGACGAATAGCGCGACAAGAATAAGCGGAGAAGACCAGAAGAACTTCAGAGTTCAGAGAGAAGATTTCTTGGAAGTCGTCCCTGACTCTAAAAAAGTCCGTATAGTGGAGAAGAGTGACGCAAAGGTGAACGTCGTATGCCAGAATTTCTGATGGACGAAGCCAGGTCGCCGTCACCAGCCATGAAAGCTTTATTGATACAAACAGAAATATGGAGAGTACATAAAATAACAGCCGAAAGCGTGCATAGTACTGTTAAGATTAGAAAAAAGTCCATCCGACTAACATAAAAAACATGACTGCAAAAGCCTGAAAGCATTTTACAAGGTACAGCATAGTAGAATCAGGATTACCCAGAAAGAATAGAAACAGAACCGAAGGAAACGCTACATTATTGGCTTAATCGCCAATTTTTTCAGTGTCTTCTCGTCTTCTGGATATCTTCGGGGCGGTGACACCGTTTGAAGGTAAACCAGCGGCGCTAGGTCTCCTTCTGGACTAGGAGGTCCCATTGAAGTGGGAGGATGTGTTTCATTCGGAGACACTACTTGACCAGTTGCGCCATGCAGGATCCACCTTCTAGGCATGGCAGAGTCTTGTTTTGGTGGTGATTGGGATGAACGGTCGGATAGAGTGGGGCTTTTGGGTCGGTATTGGATATATTCTATGCGAGGAAATTCTTGTCCGTCCTGGTCAGGGTTGAAGATGTTTTCGGGCCTGCCTTTGGTAGATCTGGCGCTTTTGTATTGGCCGTGAGGCACAGGAAGGGTAGCCAAGGCGTCTATGTCATCAATGGTTCGAAGATAATCCAAAGATTCTTCGGTGAAATAAGCAACTGCAGAGAACTCAGATATCTCCCACGGATACAGTCAAATGCGCACTCACTCAGATGCCATTTACGAGTCCCTCTTGGGGTTCCAACAAACACAGTGTACGTTTGCTTGATGAGAATCGAGCGAGAGGCATCTCTTCCACTTGAGATATTTCAGCCAAGGTGCGTCTTAGAAGTCTGAAGACATACGAGGTGTATGGATCAAAAGAAGAATCGGAATAGGGGTAATGCTGATCCTGTTTTTCGTGGTAGTACAAAAATCCCTGTGCAAATCGTCAATGCGCGCGCTAGTTGGCAATCAGTGGTGCTGCTCACATCTCGAACTCTGGAGGGACCCCATCGTATGCCTACGGAAACATTGTGAACATTGAACGAGAAATTTCACACTGAGCGTTGCTAACCATCTGTCCATCGTTCGATACCGACCTAGAAAGAGAATAACATGACATCAGCTATTGAAAGTAGAGCATTTGGAAGGGGACACACCCCAGTAAGCTCAGCATTAGGACCTCTCTCTTCCCAGACATATATCGAACCAGGGGTGATGAACGACCTCTCTTCAGTATCCAGCCTTCGAGAAACAATGGGAAGAATGTTCTCCACAACAGCATGGAAGATCACCCTTGCATCAGCGGGTGTTCTGACGCGAAGACCTGTACATGTTGCTCGCTGCATCGCGTAGAATCGAGGGATGAGACCACAATAGTGGAGGAGAGGTAGAGGGTAAGGGCGTTTATGGAAGAATGTATGTCAATGGTCTACTTTATCTACCCAACTGCCGTGAATAGCACCTGACTGATGGGGCAGCATTACGGCACACCGAGTTGAAAGGATCGATCCCTAATGAAGTTTACGAATAGAGTTTTAGGGACCGTTGGCACCACCAAAGTAGTGGGAAGATCTAGCGTACCTCTGCGCTACCGCACTGATAGTCCGGTAAAAATAAACCAAACAGGAAGGGTCTTCTCGAGGGAGATCTGGATCGTGACACGGCTCGCTCGGTTCAGTTCCTTGTCAGTGTCGAAGAAATTGGTCGAATGCGCTTGTCACACGTTTTGACATGTGCCCTCTTGTGGGTGCATAGAAGGGTCCGTCATACATATGCAGAAGAACTGCGAATGCTTTCGAAATATGGATCCAGAAGTCTTAAGAATACATTCCCTGCCTGCCTGTTGAGAGCGAGATATGCAAGGAATTGCAGCCGTGCACACTCGTGGGGGGAATTGATGTTCAGGGTGGTATTATTTATACAGAACCGAATATACCGCAAAATGGAAAAATGGCAGACAAAAATCAAATGTCGAATCCCTCGACGACGGACGAACCATCGAGGATATGCTGAATGACACCAAGCTAGCGAGATTTGACAAAAGACGTCAGACCTATACCTCAATGTTGAAAGGACCAGCAAGCTGTCGTCATTATTTTGAGGATTAGAAGTCCAGTATACCAGTGAGAACTTGATAGCGTACGAGATTACTCCTGCCCGTCAGCATGCATTGAATGACTTCCGCGTCACTACAGAACCCCGGCCCTTGGCATCCCACACGAAGAATGGCAGTTGACGATATATTATACCAAAAACGGAAAAATGAGAGAAAGTTTCCATGACGGCATGGTTGAATATACACTGAAGGGCGCGGCAGTCTAGCAGTCTAGTACAACAGCCTAGCAGACTTAATCATCAATGAAAATGAAAGATTCGAGAAGCTAGCTCTGGGAGCTGCAGACGCTCGATGAGGTATATTCCGGTCGTGACCACAAAAATGCCGGTCGGCAAAAAATCATCCGAGTATCCAAGTATGTTAATGCTACCTCTCTTCAGTTTAGACCCATGAATTCAGGCGCTATTCTGCCGGCGACGCCAATCTAGACATTTCCGAAGATTCCTCCTTTCAAGCGCTTATCTGACTGACTCATACGTATCATCCATCTTGAAGTAAGTGCTAATGTCTAATTGTGCCTGATCAACTACTCCTCAGGCCACCAGCAGTAGACAGGGACTCAAATATTTAGACTGCCTCTTCAAGTATCCAGCAGTCAAGTCGGCCCGTCGCCGTGTAGGACAGTTCTGACTACCCGTTCATCTGTATCAAACCATCAACATATCGGCCCGGACTCAGGATAATGGTAAGTAGTGACAGCTGGCGAATTCACGCATTAGAAGACATGCACTCGATGTTCTCGGATGTGACGTTCTGAATAGTACTCGCTCCCTTGGAATGCAAATAGTGGAATAGGCGAGCCGTGTAAGGAGATGGATGTGTGTAATGTTCCAGAAATACGAAGTTATACGCCGTTAGTCATGATACTCCAATTCTCCTTTTGCTGATGGTTTTGATCCATTCAGATCGTGAGTTTCTCAGTTTCGTTTTACAACTAGTATCAAAAAATTTAACGCGCCACAAAAGATAGCCAGGAAAAGGACGGCGTTACTAGAATACTAAGCCTCGACGGAGATTTCTGCCGTTTTTGAGGAGCTTAGCCATTTAATAATTAGCCTTCCAGGAACCAATCCGATTCAAAAAAACCATGCCCTTGATGCCGTGAACAAGAAATGACCGGTCATAGACCGTTCTGCAAGAATAAACGCTGACTCATTTGTTGAGAGCCTGATTGAAAATTTGTCAGTCGAAATTCAGACGGAATCGAGATTGGTCCATTACAAAATTGCCACAGTCCTCAATGTCTGCAAGCACTCTCGGACTCGAGGGGCTTGATAAAAACGGTAGGGTATGGATTAATATCCAGTGCTCATCTATAGAAGCTCGATACACCTTGTATGCACTGGTCGACGCCAACATTGAAAACAATGGCGTTTACGCCACCTGACAAAATTCCTTTGCGTCGGGCGATGGGTTTGATGGAAGAACTTGAAGATTGAGTTTACACCGTTCCGTCCCTGTTCACGGGAGGGATGCAATGGAGATAACACGATTTTCGACCGTCGAGCGCGGTATCCACGAGAGTGATAACGTAGAACGAGACTCGTTCTCATCCCTGCAATCATTTATTCTGGAGGACCAGACTCATGAAATTTTGAAAAATGAACCATAAGCAAAAAATACGATCTTCGACTTACTAAACTCCGAGGATATTGAGGCGTTCATAGAAGCGGTTACTTTTTTTACAATACATTCTGAGATATTTGGAACCACTGAAAGGCCGCTAGACGCCACCACCGGACCTATGAATATTGGAGCCTTTCAGCTCTGAAGCACGCATAGAATACTCGGCAAGATACCAAATCTGCTGGTAGCTGGAGTGCTTTGCGACGAGCCTGAGACTAAACAGCTCGCCTCTCATTCAACGGTCAACAGCTCACCTTCATCCGAATAGTAAGGTAATTAGCCCCTGAATGCAATAACCGCCAGTCGGTCTGTAAGCTGTAAATTCGTCGGAAATTTTCTAACAGCCATTACACTTGTGTCATCGTCAGCCGCCTTCGAGCCGAGATGATTCAAACCAAACCAGAACTTGTCTTGGTTCATCAGTTGCGGCGACGGAGTGATCCATTCAAGTACCTTTGTGTCCTCAAGTCTGGCGCACTTCGACACTAGGTGACAAAATCTGTCAGGGTCATGAAATTCAGTGGGCAACGTCGGCCCGGTCGAAACTGGACTTGATTACTCTGAGGGCCTCGGCGAACGACTGGAAAGGATTTTTAAGCTCTATTTTCAGAACTTAAATGAGCTTGAATGACATTTTCAAAGGATAGAAGTTGGGCAGCAACATCTTGCTCTCACAGTCAGTGTGATAGAGCAGTGTAAGACGTTCGGTATCACTAGGAAGTTGGGTCACCAAAATTAAGCAAATTCGTAAGACCGTAGTCGAGTAATTAGTCTCGGTCCGAAGCAATTTTCAAGAAATCGAGTTGTAGTTGACATTTTAAGCACATTGTCATTCAGAAACGCAAGATCTAGTTAGAGGTACTAGCTCTCGAATTGGACAAGGCTAAAAGTGAGCTGGCAGCATTCCTTTTGAGCCCTGGAATGAAGACTGAATCTGTCAACACGGAAGTCACAAGTGTAAATCACAAAATTAAAACGTCCAAGAAAGACCGGAGGAACCTTGCTTATTCGGCTCATAAATATAGACGCAAGGCATGCATATTTCCGTGGAAGTAGTCAAGACAGGCAAGTTTGCGTCCGAGCGGTCAAGGCTTTCCAAAGATAGTAAACATACATTGGAATCGGTTCGTTACCCCACGGTAAAATCAAATGGGGATCATCTGATAGCCAACAGGACAACCTAGTTGTTCGACCTCTAGCACCTCAGGGATTATGGAGTTGTCATACTGGAGGCACTAAGGGGGTAGATCAAATATCGTCGGTATCTCGGGGAATGCGAGTCCTGAAACGACTCATCGTCAGTATGAAGAAATACACAAACCTCTTTATTTATTCACGATCCACTAAGTCGATGTACATGTGTCGGAATGACCCAAACCCCGAACAACGTTAAGAGGCAATCTTAAGTCCAGGGCCATCGGGAGTCAAGTTTCTGAGTTTCTGGGACTTTCCGAGAGGAGAGACTATGCATCGCTAGTATCATTTTCTGTGTGAATGATAGAAGCTGGTTGGGGAGAGGTGCATTGAACCAAACTGCAGGAAGCTTGCCCGCGAACACCTGAGGTGAATTGAATACTTTGTGATCGACCACGACCCTGACTCCATCGAGCCCGGGGTAGCTCGATGTCTGGAGATTAGCGTTTTTGAACCATGGTTGTCGAAAAAACTGTAGTCACGGAAGATTTGCAACAAGTGCATAAACTCTGTCGGTCCCCGGGCCGAGCGACTTGCAAATTCCCAAGCTCTCGTCTCACCAACATTCCTACTTTCCTAAAAGCCAGAGTCACTACAAACTACTACTAGGTTTGGGAGCGTTACATGCTGTATACGCTATCCCTTTTCTGACCTGCTGAGTATTTGCACCGGCAATTTTCTGTGACGAACTATGCTCAATGTCCTGAAAATCTGCTACTGTTGAGTGCACTGGCTTGTGGCGGCCCACCTGTGAGTGTCCGGCAAAATCGTGTTAGTTCAATTCTGCTATTTTGAATCTCGTTCCTGCTGATTACCTTTTCTGTACTAGATGTACTCATGCTCGGTGTCGAAAACCTATCAATCCGGTTTCCAATTTTCATCAATTGTCGGACTCTAGATTTCTGCGCTAATTTAACCTTCAAAGTTGACCAGGCAATGGCGTCACAGGTGGACTGCCAAGATATCAAATCACATATTTCTCTATCAGGACCTAGAATCATCCCTAATCATCCTTGCGGTCGGTTCCGACGGAAACAACCTACTTGACTCTGAAATCATCTTCTGTTATTTTCAAAATAGGTATCAGCTTCTCCTCAATTTTAAGCTGCTATCGAGTCCTCGGACTGATACACATTACAGCTCCTTGGACATGCGGACCCTCGGTGATTAACTCTTCAGTAGTGAGTGTGTTACTTTACTCCTGGAATCATCTCTCCATTTCTGATCCCAACTACATCTCGACAGTTTTACTGGTCAAGTTCCAAGTTGCTTTGTGCCAACTCGTAAGAAAACCTTTTTTTTATCTTGCTTTTACCGGCATTACTTAATTGCATTTTTGACATTAATCAGGTCCTAATTTCCATTGGTTAGGGTTTTTATTACGCTCCGGGTGTACTCCGGGAGCAATGCTACTACTGTGTCGGCTTCTAATCAGAACACAGTTGTAGACAGCGAAACGTACGGATCTGGGGCCCGCACTATAACGACATTCCGCAGGATTCGCCTCCACCGAGTTCGTTCAACAGCGATACTTATCATCTGATGGTGTTTAATGTGTCGTCTAGACACCTATGAGTAAGAAATTTTACTGTAGCACCGAGGGATTTGGAAGATTGATTAACGGTGCGTGCAATTCAGTGCATCGCGCCCGAACTTGCTCTCACTGGATACATTTGCGGAGACGGCGATGAAAACGGAATGCAGGACGGTCTACGGGCAAATGTTTCCGTCCCTCTCTTCCGTGTCCGAGTCTAGAACTTTGTGCATATCACATCTTCTTGTTCGTCAAAATGTATAGATCCGAGCCTGCAGCTTATGCAAACAGCGACACTGACGGTGCAACTTTAACCTACACTATTCTCAACCATGTGTTTTCGACCCCTTTTGACAAGAATGCACTCGTCCAGGCTCCGCGGTCCTTGATTTGCAACTCAGACATGACAAAAAGCATTTTTGACTGCCCTGACATATGTTTCTAATGGAAGTCTATCATTATCTTCGACATACTGCATACTCAGGAGTGATATCAGTTCCATATGATTGCATTATACGTACGCACTGCCAGCTCTCAGATTGTCCCAAGTGCTGATTGCTGCTACCAGTCTCACCCAAATCAACGCTCTGATTGATCAGAACTCCAGATCAGGCGAATACGTGTATATCGCCACCTCTCATGCTCAAGTTGGAAGTTTCGAACACTGATAGTTGATTGTCAATTTCAGCCTAATTGACGTAGCTGATCACTTGCGCTTGCAGGCCATGTGAACAAACTCTTGAGGACAAACTCTGAGGAAGTAGAACGGTACTCGGAACTGGTTCCTTCTGCATTGGGTTCAAACACACCTTTTTGTCGTTTGCGGACCCACAGTCAACCCCGCATTTGCAGCGTAAGTAGATCTACACCGTATCCAAGTACGTAAAAGTGAAGACATCATTGTCGCAGTGCGCATCCAGTGCGGTCAGTGCAGTTACGCCAACTGCAGATGGTGTCGAATTGTCACTGCATTTAAGCTTTCCGAGTAAATCTTTCACGTCGCTCAAACTCTCTGAACGATCAAATCGTCCTTCCTTAAGGGTATTTGGTGGTTTATCGACACTGTCTAACCATAAAAGAGCCGAAAGCGCTCAGAAACCAAAGATAAAAAGGCAGGTGACTTCAGTGCTATTTCAAAGTGTGCCACTCGAAAGAAGTAGCACATCTTCGTCTAAGTATGTAAGTCTACCACGTATACTGAAAACTCTAACGGTAAATAAATAAGTATTGCACGTATGTATGCGTTATGCTCAAACACTCTATATATTGAACCATGTAGAAAACTAAAGTATGTTACGAAAGTCAAATCATCGAAGTCCCGTCAAGTACGGTCCATACAGACCGTAAAACCCAGAAATATACATAAAAATAGAGTATGCCCAACGGCGTATAGGAAAGTCCCATATATCACACTGCATCCTCTCTTCGAGAGAGAACCGCAACGTAAAGTCGGAAGTTTTGTTATTATAGCTACAGGTAATGCTGTCCATCAAATGCAAGATGCAAAAGGATGCGCGATGCAAGTCGTCGTGGCAATGGCATGAGCTGTCGTTGACCATCATAGAGATGGACGTGGAAGTGATGGCGCCAAGGTTGAACCCCGAAAGGGGTCTGGCACCCCAAGCAAGCTCTAGTGCTCTAGCTTTAATGGTGCTTCTTCTTTTTGGGGCGGGAGACGGTGGCACCAGCTTCCAGTATCCTCTGCTTCAGTTCACCACTCTCGATCATCTCCCTAACTTCAGCCATCGAGCCCATGGGTTTCCCACCAACGAGTAGGACTGGGAGGTCAGAGGACGACGTTAGCCGTTGCACTAGAGGTTTGAGGACCTCTGCGTCATCGCGAATGTCAATGTCGATCGTCGTTGGCGCCGGGACCAGATTCAATGAATGAAGATAGGTTTTGATCTCGCGGGACAAAGGCGAATACAGCTGTCAGACAAAAAATTGAATTTGAAATGAACAAATGTGAGGCATCTAGAGCATACCTTTGAGTAGAGAAAAACGGGATTGTGCGCCCAGACTAGTTCGGTCATCACGTCCATCTCTTCTCTAGCCTTCGGACTGCGCGTGTCAAAATCAAGGACTAGTTCTGGATCGATTGGAACCGAAGGGTCCACGAATGGCGGAATGATGTTTTGAGGAAGGCTGGCCAAGAAACCCGACACGGCGGCCAACTCTTGCTCAGGCGTCAAATCAATCTGAGGATGGTTGGCCGCGACTTTCCGGTGATTTGAGAATCGCGAATGTGAGTGTCTGAGGGCTTCTAGGGCCATGACCACGTCTACATCAGAATGAGAGGTGTCCGACCCGTTCGGAACGAGAGCAAAAGATGCGGTGATTGTTGGCCGTTGAACGATGAAGACGTAGGTAGAGAGGAGGACCAGAGATATCAGGAGGAGTAGTGTGACTCTGTTTCTTGACTTTCGGCCAGGCTTCACGACGGGAGGCCAAGCTGACAAGGACATCGAGTTGTGTTTGTGGCCAGAGATGGAATCTCTGAGGGGGGTGCGACTAGTGATGCGGGGGAGAGGCATGTCTCGATTAAAAGAGATTAGAGAGTTGCGGTAAAGGAATGTGAGCTATAAGAGTAAAAAGGGGGATGAAAGGAACGTGGTGGCGAGAAACAAAGACGTCTGTCCATTTCTCTCGGGCCTTATGAGACCGTGCACAAACACCCCCAAAGCTATGATGCTTTTTACTTTCTCCGATTTCATTTTCTTCCCTTTCAACACCCGCTCATATGATCCAGGCGAGCTAGAACCAGCTGAAAACCCTTCTGTATTTGCCTTTTTGTCTCTAGAATGTTCTGCTATCGAGCTGCAAGAGTTCTGGACGGACCTGCTTATCGCCGTTTGCCTTCCTTTTGTGGCAATGAACTGCCCTTTCCGGGCCTCGCACATCCCGTTATCATTGAGAAAATCAATCCTCCGTATGTTTTTCAAAAACGTGGCATTTGCGTGCCTGAGCACCCTCAAACAGCCATCGGCTTCCGCTGGCAGAGGTAACGATCGATCTTATGAACGCGTCTTGTCCAAAGACTAGAATTTCAGCTCAGCTCCAAGTCAAATGCAAATGCGGGCAAGGCTGTAATAGAAGATGCCGACCACTGGCCAGTTGAGGTCGACCTGGAACTGTCGACTGTAGTCACTGCAGTCACTGCACAATGCACAGGACTCGGAGACATCATTTCTTCGAGATGTCGACTCCAAGGAACAATATAAAAATTATGGCCATCACCGTAGGCGAGCTCTCACTCCACTGCGTCCCTCTTTGCAAGTGGCAAAAGTAGCAATTCCAAGTCCCTTCAACGTTGCAACATCCATTTCCGAGGGTATTTAACCAAGTCCACAGGGTCCCGACATCCCTTATCACACTTCTCTTTAAACGTGTCTCGATTTACCTTTCCTTTGTCTGACAATCGATATCTTTATCAATTCCTCGTGAAAAACGGTCGGAAACCTGCAAGCTGTTTTTATATACTACCTCCGAGCATTTGGCGGAAAAACTCTGGTCAAACGGAATCAAAAACTTGTTCCTCTGACTTTCTTGATCGACGACTTCTTACCAAAAGAAGCGTGCAGATGCACACAGTCTTCACCTCGAGGCCTTGAAGCCAGAGTCAAAAATCCGGTGTGAAAAGGCCGCAGTGGTAAAAGAAAACCAGTATTGCGTATTTTATGACGTTCCTTGCATCAAGCTGAAGATAGAGCAACCTGGATGCCGGACATTCTGACAAGAGCCACTTGGACTTGAAGCTTGCACGACTCCCGACTTCACATAAAAATTCTTGTCTCAGGCCGCGTGATCAAAAAAGAAACAGCCAAGTGTAAAAGTTAGGTTTATCGTCAAGTCAACGGGTGTGTTCGCCACCTGGTCAACTCTCTTCCAGACAAAAAGTACCGCAGCCATCTTGTGACGCCGCAGACCCCTATAATATCTATCCTACTCGCTCTAGACACAGTCTGTCCTGCGTTGACAACTTGAATGCTTGAAATGAATGTTATCGTCAAATGTCGTACCCAGAGGCGAGTACATCGACATAGAGCTTAGCATATGAACTTCTAGTGCTCCACGCTAGAGCTTCCGGTTCCTTCTGTGTGGTTCTGTAGAAAAGATAGGAGTTCTAGTTGATACGAACAGGAGAACTCAGGGTAGCTGAGTGTTTACCGGCGGGTTCTGTACGGTCCCAACGGACGAGCTCAACAACGATTCATCATTATTGCAAACGTTGTCGTGTCGACGTGAATACAGTCACTTTTTATACCGCGAATTCCGGGTCCCAGCCGCGACAAGTCCATATCCTTGAGGCGAACAGCATACCACGGATCAGTCGTATGGTGACTGCTAAGCATAGCGGTGACGAGAAGTCCAAGTGGTGGTGATTTCAGCGATATCCGACGTGAGGGAAGGAGGTAAAGGTCTATCCAATTAAGCAGTTCACTAATTCACGGGTTCTTGCGTCTAGTAGGTTTTTAGGCTTTCATAGACTATAGATTGGCTTTAGTGCCTACGAGAGCCCTAAAAGTCGATGAAAACCTTGGTCAGAGCTCCACGAAATGCACGTTGAGTAGCGCAAGGTGAAACCGAAGTCTAAGTCGATTTTGTCTTGGTGTCCGAGCTTGATTCCGAGTCAGAATCTATACGTGCTAATGCTTTTGAAGCTTCCACTACTCCTTCATCAATCTGTAATGCCCTAGCTTGGTCCAATCCTTCTTTGTAGAATCTTCTTGCGGAAACTTTGTCCCCAGACATCTGTGCAACGAGAAAACAATTCAGTAAGAGTGAATGGAGGAACATAAAGGAGACAGTAACCGACCTCGCGGAAATTAGCCACATTGAACAGCGCCGCAGCATACACCTCTTCGCATCCAGGTATGACAGTTTTCGATTCCACTCGAGTTTTCTTAATGACCGCTAAAGCCTGAGATGCCCAAGCTTCCGCTTGATGCAGGGTTTCAGGGGAAGGAGGTCGACGCATGATGAGTTCCGAAAGGTTTCCCATCAACTGAGCACCTGTGAGAAGCAGAGAGGCGTTCGTCATGGAGTAACATTGTCAACAGTAGAGGGTTTCCGCACCTCGGCATTTTTCTTCTGGAGTAGCGGTTTTGGGAGCGGGTGGTATAAGGAGAGATATAGCTTGAAGGTAAAGTGGCATGGCATAGCTGCCGTTTGACTATTAGCAGCTGTATTTCGGGATGCACAACGAAAAACTCACTCTATCCGTCCCGTACGTGCATAAAACGCACCTAGAGCTTCTAACGGCGCGCCCATATCCGCTTTAGAAATCCAAGATGGTACCACAAGTAACGGAAGGTTGACTTGTTCCTCTGCCAATGCTTCTTTACTAGATCCCTTTCCTTCAGCCTTGACCAATTTGAGCATCTCTTCGACCGTCCAAACCAACCACTTTTCTTGTTCTTCCAGTGGTCTATCTAGTTCTTCCGCAAGTTCACCCAACTTTTGTCCAATAGACACTGCACGCAATTTCTCTGGTCCAGTTAATTTTTCTTTAGCACCGTCTTTTTGCATTGCCAGAAGAGCGTCAACGCAGACTTCGTATGCACGAGCTGATTTGCCAGATATTTCCAGGACATCTGCGAATGCTACTGCTACGCCAGTAAGCTTGAGGTAGGGTTGGTCGCCGAGTGAAGAAATGGGTAAAGTCTGGATGACGTCCCATGCTCTAGAAACTAGCACACGTCAGCGCTGTCCGGGATGTATAGAGTAATAGCTAAACCTGTGGAAATGACGCTCGGAAAGTTCAAAGTCACCCTTGAGCTTTGCTCCAATTGCATCTCGCAGGTCGGCGCGGATTTCAGGAGGCCACATCGTCAAGGTTTCATATAAAACATATCTTGAGAAAGGTCAGCGTAGGTACAAGTTTCAATGAAGAAACAATAAATGCTCACCCTCCATACCCAATAAAACATGTGCTAGCAATTAGAATGGCCTTCGTCCATGGTCCCAATTTACGTTGTTTTGGTTGTTCCAGCAAAACAGAGTAATTCCGACTTTGCGACAATAGAAATGGTCTTGAAAGTACAGAAGTACCTTTGGTGGAAGCTAGATGCGATATTGAGACCTTTGCACGGGGTGCATGTATGCGTCTCAGCTGGAACATTGCGTAGGGGAGAAGCTTGGTGTTACGTCAAGTCACAGACGCGTCATGTCACAATCCCGAGTCAACCTGGCTCGAAATCTCCATCGTCGGTTCAAATCTTACCCTTCTACCCTACTCACTAGGCCCTGATTTTAGTATCAATCTGCGGAATCATATCTGACGTCTATCTTTGCTTCAATAAGTCATTTTTCAAATTTAGGCATCAAGAAGCTAAACGGTGTTTAGGGAGTCAGGACCACCGGGGTTTTTTCAGTCTATATCCATACTTTTTGTCGACTAGCGTCGTTTTCTATCGAGACAGGGTCAAATCCCAGTGCTAAATCGCGTTTGTCATAAGAACACCAAGTTCCCGGAATCCAGACCGATGGTTCATTGACGGGCACCGACGGCCGCGTTATTTTGTTCGCTGTGTAGATTGGGAAATATGCATTTGACGTTTAGAAGACAACGGCCATTCCCGACATTCTCAAATATTTTTTCATCTTCGCGGACTTTCAACCAAGAGCTACCAAAAGTCAACCCTAGGTGTCTAACTAAAACACCGACTATATCATCGCTTTGGTGTTTTTGACAACTTGGCTACGGCACTCTAGACGACATCATTCCATTCTAGCATCTCTCCTAGGCCTGCAATGTGGATGAGAATCGAATGATTCCCGTACTTGTCAAAAATGCGGATGGACACCCGCATATTCTTCTGGCCATCTCATGTTCCTGGACCTTTGCTAATGAGATCTTGAACGCTTTTACGGCAAAGCGCTAGACTAGTACTGGCCTTTGCACATGGGATGCCGTCGAGAAAGGACCTTCACGACGTGGGTAATCAGGCTAAAAACAACACCTGGTCTTGCTTTACGATCTCCCGTAACGCTGAGTGATACAAGCGCTTACAGCGTGCTCATCTGCAGTCATGCCATAGCTTGGCGGTAGAGTAAGAACCGGTCCTCTTATGGATCGAGTATGGCGCATTTGTTCTATCAAGAGTCACCCAGGAGGCAATGCTCAGCACAAACCCGGAATCGATATTATTCTGCGTACTTTGTGAGTAGCTATAAACTGCGGCCCAAGTACGCAGGTGAGGTACACTACTTTCAAGTTTTCAACTAAATTCCGCTTTTCAACCATCTTCGTGTATGTGCGACCTCTCAAAGAATGATATAGTCCTCGTAAAATGGTCGTAAGATGGTAAAGATAGTTTTGTCTTTCTACTTCTTTCACTTATCTACTCCAGCCACATACATCAACAAAATCCAGCGCAAATGAGTGCTGCAACAAGAACCCATAGTTTCCCGAAGGAGGCAGAGACAGAGGCAGAGTTGGTAGACTCTTTCATGCCACCACTCGTCGTTGCATTATCAATCGCGTTACCTACAACGAAACGGTCAGTTTGAGAACATCGGCGAAAAGAAAACTTACGTATGGAATCCAATAAAATATCGTTCGAATCACCTGCTACTTCCCACATTGCGAAACCGGCGAGACCAGTGGACGAGATGAAGGTGCCCTAGCAACAGAAATAAGAACTCTAGTCGGTCACGAGAAAAAGAAGATCACACACCTTTGCAGCAAAAGACCTCGAGTTGTCATATGAAACCATCGTCTCGTTTTGAGTATTGTAGACAAATGGAGTTTGACTACAGTCATCCCATCTATACACCATCTGGTTTCCGCCTACTTCCTGACCATCTGAAGTAAGGTAACCTTCTTCAATCAAACCCCGGAATGCATACAGCCCACCAGCAAAGACATGGTTCCCACAGGAATCCTCGCCTTCGCCAGAGTCCCATTTGTCTCCAATATGCGTAAGAGAGGGATCATAAGGTGGGTAAGAGGCAAGTTCTCGAGAGGAGTTTGAGCTACTCGAGGGAGAGGTAGAAGGTGACGAGGAAGAAGCCGTAGAAGACACGACTGTAGTCTGAACCTCCGAGGTCGACGAGGAGTTGGAGGTGGTCGAGGTGTTAGCAAACGCATCTCCTGTCTTGACAGCGAACGAATGTCCGTATGCAGCGACACCCAAGACAATCTTGTCTTTAGAAAACCCAGCATCGACCCACGCATCTACGCTGGTCTTTGCAGACCCTCGTTTTTTGCCTTGGTCACCTTCAGAGTCGCCCACGCAAGTATCATCCAACGCAGAATGTGGACCTACGCGTGTAACAACAGGCTCATTTGGACCGGTGGAAAAAGCATAAGGAACGGCCGGGTTCCATACGTCGTAGTTCATGATGGCAATGAAATCTAGGACTGAAGCGAACGAGGAGAGGTATCCCGAAGGTCCAATGGATGGTTCCGCTCCATAGAAACGGGTACTATTGGACGAGTCTCCGTTAGCAAACGCAGAAGCATTGGAAGGGTTAAGGAATGTCGATGTAAAGTAGTCTGTTGTAGTAAAGTTCCAGTTGTATGGTTGGATAGGTACGGCAGCAGAAAGAATGAGTGAAGATCCTCGGGGGTCTTGCCGAAGTTGTTGGAGGTATGTGAGGAAGTTGGGTACGTCCTCAGAGTTTGGAGAGATCTGGTTACAACCGATCCCTTGACGGTTCGGAAACTCCCAGCTGAGCACATGGACGAGATTAGAAATGGGGATGGAGAAGAGTAAAGACATACTCAAAGTCAATACCGTCCAACCCGTACTTTTCCGCTAAACCTAGTGTTGCATTTACAAAACCTTTCCTAGCTTCTTCCGTAGCAACGCTTGACGAGAAGAATTCACTTCCCGCCCATCCGCCAATAGAAAGAAGGGTTTTCACACCATGTTGACGAGCTGTTTGAACAAACTGAGGAAGGAGTTGTTCGTCAGCCGGAGTGACCATAATAGTTGTGGAGTCGTTTGTGGGGGTTGCAAAGGCATAAGTCATGTGGGTGTATTTAGGCCACGAAACGGAGGATAAAGGAAAGTCTGTTGCGTGCCAGCCAGTGTACCATCCTGTAAAGATGGCGCCCAGTGCGGGAGAGGGAGCGAGCAGTAGCAGCCAATACAGCTGCATCGTAAAGTAGAACAGGAAAAAAGGAGTTTTACGTAACTGCAACGCGCTGGTGCAACCTACCCCACGCCGTGAGAAAGCGCTCAACACTTGTCAGCGCTCCATACCCTGAGATCAAGCCAGATAAATCCGTGCTGCAATGTTCGCATTGATACAGACGAACCAATCTCCAGCGTGAATCCATTTTTGTCGTCAATCATAAAAGAAAGAGAGTTTCCGGAGTTTTCACCGTTCTCACCGTCATGCTGCAACCGCAAATATTTCCCCTTGTGACTCTCCGTACGGAGCACCTTTACCACTTCTGTTCCAAAATTTTGGCTTTTCAATGCAATGGCGAACGAAACTCTTGTCGGTTTCAAGGATTCGGACGTTGAGGCTTCGGAGAATAGATCAAAAGAAATGAACACGAGCAAATTCTTGACTTCACTGGTAAGTTGATGGTCTGTAATGATGATGTTTCCAGCATGGGTTACAGAGACAGGAATTTCTTGCAACAAAACCCGTGAATTAGTTGTGAACTGGATTATACAAAGATTCGGATTACCTTCAGGCATGACGAACATGGCCACATCGGCGAGGGTTATTAAAGTGTAAGCCGCTGAGCCCATTATCCTGGTTCGAGTTAAGAAACCAATCGCGATCGACTGACGATTCTGGTCGTTGGCAACATCTTGGACATTCCCCTGCGATCCCGGGAGAACATCAATGCAAATACAAAACATGGACCATCCAGAGAAGAATTTTCGAAGCCTCGTTGATATAAACTCCTCTGCATTATGTGATGGACCCTCTTCCTTCATCATCCTATTGGAAGAAGAGCATTCCGGAGAGAGATGAGGAACAATACGAACAGAAAATTGATCCGGTGTGATGAGCCCGTAATGTACATCGAACGACCTCTGGGTCAGTCTATCGGTGATCTGACAGCAAGTAGTGCCATTCTGAATAGTTTGCCGTTCGAGGTGAAGACGTTCGCTCTGTACGAGCCGAAAGGACTCGGGCCAACTTTTCCAGCAACCTGTAACAGACCGCAATTCTACTTCTGCTTCGTCCTGGAACCGGTGATACGATGGTAGAATTTGCTTGACATACAATTCCGAGTTTTCGAAACGGTCTTGTGGCTCGTTCTCCAAGACGAGAGTCAAATCTGGCTTCCACCTCACGTATTCCCTCCCATCCAATCTTTGCAGATAGATCCCCAGGTACGCGTTGGCATCAACATGACTCTCTAATCGGGCAATATATAGGTTTTCAGGGGGAATACCTGGGGCGTCGACTATGGAGACGGGCTTCAGTGGAAGATGAATGTGCAAACCTCTATTAGTGAGTGAATAAGGAAGTTTGGGTTGTCTGTTGCTCTCTTCTGGGTTTTGAACATTGCCACAATGCCTAAACTCGGAAGGGGATATAGCTAAAAGTCCCCTTCTTTCCAAGCTACCACAGGATCTGCGATCGAGGCATGGGCTATTCCAAGCAAAGATACTTTGATCATCAGAATACTTAATGATTTCTTCTTGGAGCCGCATGAACGCCCTCACACCGCCCTCTCCATACAAGGGCGGGATGTTAACTCCGAAGAGGCCCATAAGTGAGTAAGCTTGATCTTCCTCCCTCGTACTTTGACGACCAGCGGCCCAGGACATTTTGGCTGCGGTGCTGATGCCTCTGAGATCACCGTCGTCAAGAACACGCGACGGAATACCAGTAATGTTACTGATAAAATGCTTCAATTCTTGCTTGGTTCCTACATCCTTCCAGCTGGCATCAAAAAATACCATGTACGAAGGCGCTAGTAATTCCTGGAGGGTCCAGCCTCTGGTGAACCACCGACAGTGCCGAAGCTCTTTGGCATGATGAATGGATCGATAATGGCCATCTTCGAAATCCGACAAGTACACGTAGCAAACAAACGAATCCCGATAGAATCTAAACATCGAATTGATGGCCTCGGAGAGCTGCGCACTGCTGTCCTTGTCTATGCAACATGTATCGATCCACACCCATTCCAGCCCGTCTAATTTAGCCTGTTTGCATGTATTCCCGACTTTTCGCCAACCTTTTTTCAATTTTGCGTCCGAGAGACTCCGAAGGTCAGAGAAGAGGACTTCTTCTTCTTCCCAGGTATGCGAAAGAATAGCGTAGGGAGGAATGGAGGTGCCAAGAAACTCTTTGAGCATGAAAGTAGAAGCATTGAGAAGCCTCATAATTGATTTTGGAAACTTGAATGTTACTTGGCGAGGATGCGATTCGGACGGGATGACAGGGATAAGGACCTCGCAGTCGTCTAGAATTGAACCACACTGGTCCACAGTGGTGACAGTTCGGAGGAGAGATTGTGCGTGGGAATTACGATGAATCGCACTTCAGAAAACGGTCAAAACATATTGGTCTCTTGACCCGTTTTCGAACGATTTGATGCAAGGACCCGCTGTCGGAGTACTAGATAGAATGGAACAGTGTCTGGGTTGTCTAGATCTTGAATGTTAAAGCAAAGTTTCTCAAGTTGCCCGACCAGCTTGAATATCCAAGAATAATAATATATATGTGCAAATTGCTTTCAGGGTAGCTTTGAAATTGATTTAAAGATCAGCGAATATAAGGATTTTAGTAGGTACATGTTGAGGATTCCTATTAATCTGTCAAGCTTTAAGTTCAAACATCAAGCGTATTAACCCCATACCAAGCGGAAGAACTTGAAAGCTTGAACGATGACGTAGAAGTCTAAATTCCGGGAATGCGGATTTCAAGGACGAGCCAGTCTGTCCTAAGCTGTCAGTAGCGAAAGATATTGGCACTGGGTCAGTAAAGCCGCGGGGGTGCGTGGATGCACAATAGAGGATAGATTCTTGCAAAGATCGGGTATTGTGGGTCCGGTGGCTCTCCCTATCATGGGACGCAAAGGACTTATTTCATACCCCAAACCCCAATGACTCGTAATGTGAAATTCCTGGGCCAGATCTACAGTGGTCTGCCTGAGCCAAATCCGAACTGATCCACTACAACTGGCTCCTTTACGGGTCAGTTTTGACTCTCCCATTTCATTAGTTGTCGAGAAGAATACAACTGATTTTTGACGTTGCTACTAATAAACTCGGTGAACGAAAAGTTACATCGACATGAGTAACTCCTAGACCATCTGCTTCAAGTGCACGAAAACAAGGTTCAACATTTGTGGTGAAGGACCGAACCGCATTCATCCACTAATTTATACAGTACTTGCATCGAGAGTAATATCGGAACAAAAAATTGGTTTGCAATTGAACCGCGGGTCCTCTGGGTCTGGCCACTTCGAGGATAAGTTTGGGTTAGGGTAAAGAATCAGACAGATTCAGGGTATATTCTGTATCGTTGTGGCAATTGGCATTTTCCTTGATATTAATAAGTAGCGGAGGAAGAATTTGCCCGAGAGCGAGCGTAGACGGGAAGAACGTTAAGCGCCTGAAGAATCCGTCTGAAAATGCAGAGTACCGTTGTGCGCGGATTTTTAGACGAGTGAGCGCTGAGGTCAGATCAAGGAGTTGCATCAAGGCCTGGCTTGTGGCACTTTCACCACATGCAATAAAAACTACTCCTAGATTTAGCTGTCGAAGTGGACAGGATGACCGTTTCGAGCTGCCCATTATATTATCATTCGAGAACAGCTCGGAGGTGGTGGCTCGTAAAACCCCAATTGGAAAATCAAAGGAGACTTTAAGTGTGACAAGAGCAGACGGAATTAACAGAGAGAACAGCAGTGGCGCCCTCAGAACCAACAAATTCACATTTGAGATGTGATCGGAGTTTGTCATGGGTGACCTTCGAGAACGGGAGTAGCAATTCTTTGTTGACTGAACTTTGTGAAGTTGATTCTATAATGTAAGACAGTCAATCAAGTCTTGTGCATTAACATATTCTAGACAGATATACAAATGGCTGAGCGGAGTAACTGCGAATCCAGTGGCCGTAGCGCGATGGCACCTCCTCGGTAGATCAGGGGAAAAAATTATGATCCAAATCTTGAGGATGACCGCCGAAAGTTTGAGATGACTTGAGTGTCTCCTAGATGCCAAAATGAAGACGATTTGAGGAAAGATGGCCTTCCGCCGCGATAGATGCGCTGCCAACTTGCAAGAACCAGATCTCCACTTCTGATCACTGAAAATGAACGTCCGATATGTCCCGAAAGGTGGACCAACCATGGTCGCTGGGTTTGTCCCATCCTAATTCAGTATGTATATCGAGCATTGGCAAGGGGAGAGGAAGCTGGTCGACGAATGTAGAGTTGCACTGAACCTCCTATGCATTTGCATCTCGACCATAGCTTTGGGGCTGACAATAAGATAGTTCGCCAGAACGAACAAGTTTGCGGAGGTACAAGTATGCAAGCCGATATCTATTCGCAAAGGGTCCCCATAGGCAGACTCCCATGTATTCCGATAAGACCTCTATCCAGATTTCCGTGGGTTCTTTCCGAATGGAAGAAATGAACGCGCGAGACCGCTGAACGGATTCTTGAAGGACTTTTTGTCCAAACGCAGCAATAGAGTCGCGCAGCCTGTCCATTTCCGCTATGCAACGACTCATTTCTTTCTCTTCTTGTTGGCAAAAGCTTTCGAGGATTCCAATTTCGACATGTGCAGGAATTTGTCGAGAACGAAATCCATCCATGGTGATGAGTATTGAGGTGATATACTTGGAAAGGCCTCGGAGTCTATTGGCACCATGTCTTTCAGACAAGTAAAATGGGAAGGATGAGAGTAAAGTGGCACGTGGCAGCTTGACCAAATGTTGGACGCGTCGCGTGAGCTGTCAGCTTGACCACCAAAATTCCACACAAGATGCCCAACTCGATGCCAGAACTTCCGGACAGCACCTGGGATGCTCTCAGCAAAATCGTCGAGATGGGCCGGCGAATTCAACCTCAATTAGAACGCGCCGCAAATCTCCGTCCCAAAAGTGGAGGAACCCTAAAAGAGAATGTCGAACAAAGACTCGAGTTTGCGAGGCTGGGAGAGAAGATGCAGACGATGTCGAATGTTGGATCAAGTCCATTCACCGAGAGAGGCCCTGCTACTCGGAGAGTGCCCCCGTTGGAAGATAGTGCATGTTGGTGCTATGAAAATGCGCTAAGAATCGTCGAAGGAGATCGCAGAGACGAGTTTCATAAAATTCCTAATCTTATGCGTCGCTTGCGACATCTCATTCGTGTCTACTATGACTATCGCGTTACAAGGGTGCGGACACCAGAGCTCACCACGTACTGCGATTTCCCGACCATCTTTGACATGGTCATCACTCTCCATAAGGTCGGCTTATACCTACAACTTGATCTTCCTCGTCTGTGGGCATTAATGTCTGTGGCCGGCCCTTCTTTCGAGCATTTCCTTTTAGATGAAGAGCTGGACATTGGACCCTACCGAACACAGACACGCCAGATCGCAAAACAGGTGGAAAAGGATGAAGAAGCCGACGATGACGACCGCGAAACTCTTCAGAAAATCTCTGACAGGGCGGAAAAGGATCTGGCTGCATATGCGATGACATGGTTCTTCGTTGACCTTCATGTCGCATTCATATTGCCTGATAAGAATGCACCACCAGAAAAAGAAAGATGGGCGAAAAAGGCAATGGTGCGGTTGGTCAAATGGTCAACTTCAGAGACCTGGAGAGATACACTCGGAGATCCTTTCACGGATTCTATTCGGCCAGTATATTGGAATAAAGATGCTTTAGTCGCGTTCAGTCAAGCTGGTGGACTGGGATCGCTTTTTGGTGATTGGGTGCGCACTCTGTCTCGTATACGGTAAATTCTTAACTGAAGAGTCTCGGCAGGTGAACAGTTCGTGTGTTCAGTTGGCCGAAACAACACTGAAGGAAATGCCTGTCTCTGTTTGGGAGAATCAAACGAAGACTTCTTTGCTTGCTATTACTCGCGCTCTGACATTAAAGACAGAATGGTCGGATGAGGGGAGCAAGGTTGTGGTATGCCATTCACTCTTACTACCCTTTTCGACATCCTAATCTTGTGCTCTGCGACAGAAACACCCAGTCTTTGCCAGTGCTCTCTTCCAAATGTATAAACACTACGGCATCGCACCATTCAGCTCAGCCAGCAAACGGGAAACTTGGCAATCCCCTGTCCTCTTCCACTTCCTTGCCCACTCGATAAAGCGCGCGTCACCAACGATGCTTAACCAACTGTCTGCATCTGCTTCGTCTTCAGCATGGCAAAACCTCCTTCAAGAATATGCTACCCTTCCGAGTGCATTACGCAGGCGCTACAAATGGAGTAATCTCAATGTCTCGGGGAAGTGGGACTGCCTTGAATACTATGGCTGTGACAACCCTTCGTGTGCAGAATTGGCTGAACTATTGAAAGCAAGGGAGGCCAGGGGCAAGAAAGGCAGGAACGAGGAGTGGGAGAAAAGGCTGGAGAAATGGGGTAGCAAAAGTGAAAGTTGTTCAAGCTGCCAGGAGACGAGCTATTGCTCAACAGATTGCCAGAAAAGTCACTGGAAGACAGGGCATAGGGAGAAGTGTAAGGAGACCTGCTTAAGAAAGCAACAGAAGAACCTCACTGGGACAAAGACACAGGGGAGGAGGAAGTAGGAAAGAGCTCGATAAAAAAAGCTGGTTGTATAGAGTCGCCTTCAGAACAACCTATGTTGGATTAATATACAAAATGTACATACTACTCTCAAGAAATACGTATATGCTTCTCAGTGTCTATCGGAATCCTCGCGGACTCTATGGCTGATCAAAAAAAAATCGCTTCCTCCTTACCACCATGACCAACCATGTAAATTGGACGCATTTGGTGACAATATGACAGATGGACGTGTTGTGATCGATGTGATCACTCACTGCCCTTCGCCGCCTTTCAAAGCTATTTCAAAACCTTTTCTTTATTCTGCTCCCTTTGCTTATCCAGAGTCGCATCCATCATGACCAGTACTAATACAGGCATTAGAAAAGGCATGCAGACAAGACAAACGAGCTCGGCTCATCCGGGTGTGAGGACGAGTCAACCAAGGAAGAAAATTGACCTTGGGGTTGCTGTTGTAGTCTCCTGTAAGCAGGCGGTAAAATCGGAAGACAATCATACCCAAGTGCGTTGACTTGATCCCATATTTGTATCTAGTAACTAACCGTTGGCACTACTAACCAGACAAAGTACAGCCAGACGAGACCCGAAGGCTCTACTTCTGTTGATAAGAGAAAGCTATCTACCATAGCCGGATCATCACCCAATTCGAAACACCATGGGCCCGCTAGAAATACTGGACGGTATGGGAAAAAGGGCACAATGCAACAAGTAAGTCTGCTGGGCCATCTCGACGTTTGGACGACCTCAGATCTTCTTCTGCTTGATCCAGCGTGCATTCCTGCTAGATCTTCCGGACGAACTCTTATTGCTGATAGTGCAAGAGACGGCTCGACGCGGGGTGGTGAAAATCCAAGCTCCCGAGCGTCGTAGAAAACGTGCATCTGACACCAAAAAAATGCAACCACCGATTTACCACCTGTCCCTGGTATCGCAACGAATCCGCAGTGTTTGCTGGGAATTCCTGTTCCAGAATATTGAATTCTCTCTGCGTTGTGATACTCATGGATACATTTCTGAAGGTGATATGGCGTACCTCAAGCAGAAATTTCAAGATCACCGCCCTAACGTTCTTGAATCCATCAGGTCCGTAATTGACTACTTATTTAGCGGCACCAAATGGATTGACGTCTGTATCAGGCGCATAAGCTTCTCATCAGCTGAACCTGAGGTGCATTGCGCCTTTGAAATGGATTATAAAATCCACCAATTCCAACCTTTTGCCCTGGACATCATTCGTCTGTGTCCAAATTTGTGTAGAATATCTTTGCCTGCATTCTACTCCCTGAATCAATTATGCCAACACGAAGCGTTACTGCAGGCTGCCAGTGAACACTCTCCGAACCTACTTGTCGTATATCACGAACTCGGAAGAGATCCTGGTTTTGGAGACATCTCCAGACCTTTATCCCGAGTTGTGTTGAGTTCATTGGACACTTCCAGGTATAATTATCGCACTACAAATTGGACGAAACGTCTCCTAGAGCGCGCGTCGAGAAACTGTGCCATTCTGTGTGGTATAGTGAATGGTATCCATGGTCGTGTTTTACCTATCCAAGTCTCCGGACTGTGACAGGTTGGCGTGTGTCCGGAACTCTCGTCCCTATACAGGACTTTTTACGTTCGCACCCGTTGCTTCAGACTCTTGAAGTCAATGTCCAAGAGGAGAACATGAAACAACTCTCCGACTGTTGGCTTGTCGCCATTCCGGGGGTAGCGAAGCTGCTTGACAATTTTCCCTTTCGCTCTTCATTGCATTACTCCACCTTGTACTCTCTGACTCTCATCCGTCGCACTGATTCTTGGCGAGTCGAAGAAGTTCACGTTTGGTATGTCTGCGATTGGGAACTTCAAGATAACATTTCAGCAATGGCGAAGAACTTGAGAAGTATACTGCCCGCTCAGATCCACCGGGTCAGCATTCAGAAACCTGAAGTATCGGCAAACGGTTTGGCGTACGCTGCGTCTGTGTTGACTAAACAGGGGCTAAGTGTTAGATGGAGGTGAGTACACTGCCGGAGAAGTCACCGGGGGACGGCGAGTCCTAGGGAGAAGTAAGAAGTGTAAGGAGAAGATAAAAGAGAAAGGAAGACAGGGGAGTAGCTTGCCCAACCCTTATCGTATAGAAATATATATGCTAGATTTGAACACACACTAATGTCAAATTTTATTTGTAAGATATTCCGAGCTCATCATCGTAACTAACATGGAACACAACCAGTTCGACACCACGGCTATCCTTCTTATCACCGTGACCAACAAGAATCCGTACAATGGAAACACGTTTTCTGCCGTTTAAAAGCCATTCCGAGACCAGCGTCTGTTCCTTTCACCATTCTGCCCAGATCCATCATGTCCACCACTGATACCGGGATTCGACAAAGCGCTCGAAAAAAGACAAGCTCAATTTATAGGACGATCCAGAAGGAAAATGATTCTGGGGCAATCGCAGACACCGGAGTAGGTGTCGACTTGATATCATACATTAGACCTCTCTAACTCGCCAGGACACTTGGATAACAAGAGCTCCACTTCCGCTGATACCAGAAAACTATCCAAATCATCTTTAAAACCAAGACAGTATCCAAGGAAAAGAGGCACCATACAGCCTCAGGTAAGTTTGTCTTATTAATTGTTTGAGGATTTTAAACGTCTCCTCTCAATACAGCGCTCATTTCTGCTAAATCTTCCTGATGAATTGCTAGTACTGATAGCTCAAGAGACGACGCGACATGGGATGGTGAAGATCAAAACCCCCGAGTATTGCAGAAGGCTCGTATCCGGTATGGACAAAAAACAACCATCGATTTACCATCTATCCATGGTCTCTCGACGAATTCGTGGCATCTGCTGGGAGTTTCTATTTCGGAATGTCGAATTCTTGCTTTATCGCGATGCCAAGGGGGACGTCTTTGAAGTTGGGTATCTCGGCCTGAAACTTCGAAGCCATGATGCTGATGTCCTTGGCTCTATCAGGTCAGTGACTGCTTATTGAGTGACAACGCAACTGTGTCAATATCTGCATTAGGCGCATAAGCTTCAAGTTGCTTGCCGCATATTACTCTTTTGATGCGATGGCCTTCCAGCCATTCGCACTGGAGATTATCTCTCTGTGCCCTAATTTACGCAGAATATCTCTGCCTACATTTTATTCCCTAGATGAATCACGCAACCACGAAGCATTGTTGCAAGCCGCCTGTGAACATTCTCCAAACCTGCTTCTTGTATATAACACTGGATCAGGCTGGTACTACAATCAGGTTGGGCTAGTCTCAGGATCTTTATCTCGGGTAATCTTGAGCTCTTTGGATATCTCGAGGTACACGGGGGCTACAACCTGGGCACAGCACTTGCTGGAACGAGGTTTGCGCGTTGAAAATTTGGATAATTCCAACCCATTGTATACAGACTGGTATGCGTGGTCGTGCATCACTTACACTGGTCTTCGAACTGTAACAGGATGGCGCCCATCTAGCCCCACTCCGATACAAGATTTTCTCCGTGCTCACCCGTTACTCCAGAAACTCGAGATTTGCGTCGAACGAGAGGACATGAAGGAACTCTCCGTCTCTTGGTTTGCTACCGTTCCAGGGGCGGCGAAATTGTTCCAAAAATTCCCATTTCACTGCTCTTCACACAACTCCACCTTGCGCTCTCTGACTCTCGTTCGTCGGGCTGGTGACTGGAAAGTTGAAGAGGTTGATATTGTTTATGACTGCCCTTGGCAATATGAGGACTTTTTGGCTATGGCAAAGAATTTGAGAAGTGTTTTGCCTGCTCAGATCTCCAGAGTCACTACCGCAAGGCCTACGAGGATATTAGCAAAGGATAGGGTGTATGTTAAGTCTCTGTTGACTAAACAGGGGTTGAGTGTTATGTGGAAGTGACATTTACTAAAGATTCTGTGAATTTAGTATACATGCTGGACAAAATATTATTCTATTGGTGATCGGCGTAAACAACTCCGAGCGCCGAAGATGTGCGAGTTAGGAATAAGCAGACAATGCACAGATGTATTGCAGACCATGAAAACATGCACAAGACCTCGTAAAGAAATGATGGAATCTATCCAACGGAGTTGCATCTATGTACCAGCCATTCCAACAACACCGACCTGGTCGCGAATTTTTGCAATCTCGCTGGCGGTCAGATTTCCTTTACTGGCGCGTAAAAAGTCTTCGAACGCGGTTAAGATATCATTATCTGTCGTGAATTCGGTCCTGAAGTTGACAAAGGAAGTCAGGGAACAATTGGCAAACGAAGTAATCCACTCGTACCTCAAGAACGAATGTAAACGATCCCAGAATCCCGGATTCGAAATCACTGTATGGTATGTTGATACCTCCTTTGTCTCCGGAGCGCTTGTATCGATCGAGTCCAACTCAAGCATTATGTCCTGTTTGGGCTGACCTTCGGCCTCGAATGTGTCATTCGAAGGCGAAGGCGAAAGTACGACAGATGGAATCCTCTGATGCTTCCTTCCTCCACCAGCCCTTGTCCCAGACGCGACATCCGTACCCAGCATATCCGACGCAGCCCTCTTCTCCCCTGCTGCAATCGGTTTCGGACTGACAATCTCTGGTGATTTCAAAGGAGGCTTTGAAGGATCCCAGTCAGTTCCTGCTTTGACCATGAGATTGATCGTATCGCCATCCTTCACGTTATACTCCTTTAACAACTTCTGATCTGCCAACGCCTTTCCCTTGAGCAACAGCCTCATGGCGTCTAGAGGCGGCGCACTTGGTGTGCTGACACCATCTCCGTCTTTGTACTTTTCCCTAAGCATCTCCTTCAGAGCCAAGATCGAGTCGGCAGGATGGACACCATCTACCGTGTAAGTTACGGCGGGTTTGGTAGACTTGATTGTAAGAGTGATTTTCGCCGATGCGCTAGAAGACGCGCCTGCATCTGCAGAATCTGGGGATGGTGTTGAAGATCTGTGTGAAACTGGGGGTTCTGGGACTGGAACGGGTAAGACTGGAACACGTTTCAGAGAATCAGCTGGAGGTTGCTGGAAATTGTCTGGATAAGACACGGGCTGGGAAGAAATGGTATTGGTGAAGGTTTTGATAAATGCAATCTCAGCCTGTTCTGCCATGGCGATCAGTGGCGTCGGCGCTGTAGAATATCGGAATGAATGAAGAATGAAGCAGTAAAGTCTTGGACAGAGGTGTTTGCGTGTGATTGTCTTCGTCCTCTACAAGGTTTACTGGCCAGCCTTTTTAATCTTTGGACTCTACAGCTTTTCGACAGCTTCATAGCTCTCTTCAGACAATCGTAATTCTATGGTCTTTATCCGCATGATCGCCACGATTTATTCTATGTTCTCTGTCATCCTACAACCCCAAGTAACCTCGGCGATCTCCAAATAACTACTTTCCTTTCACCGGTTTCAGAATTAAGACTGCCGTCCTTCCACGCATTCCGGCTGCGCAGCGAAAGACAAAGGTGTGAGATATCGGCGGTCTCAGCGTTCCGACGCAGGGCAACATTGCATGTGCGATCTCCTGGTGCAAGGATCACAAGCTTGAAGCACTCGACATTGTTCGAATTAATTCTACGGTTGCATTCTTGTCGCACAAAGCACTTAGACTGTTCGAATATGTACATCTGTGCAGTGGCTGAACAGCTCTGTCGACAAGTCTTCAGATCTCAGACACGGCCGGGATTATATCTGAGCTGCGGAGGTCCTTGACCATTTTCCCGCTGTCTAGCGCTGTTCCGAGTTCGCAGTCAACGGTCGTGATTCTTACGGGCATCGTTCACCTTTCTCAGTCTCCCATCCTCCCTACAAAGGCTGTCCTGGAGTTTTGTGGTCTGTCCTACTGCTATCATTGAGTGAGAAACTAAGGTGTCGGCTAGAATATCGTCCTGAGACAAACCTTTAAACCTACTTGCAAGTCAATCACAAATCAAGAACGCATTAAAGAATTAAGATCATCAACTCCTTTTATTAATCCCTATCCGGTCCTTCAGACATTACAAGTACTGAGTGTAAATAAATATTAATACTTTTCCTTCAACGTCTTAGTATATGCTCAAGAGCCCATAAATAATCCACACATCCGTCGTGAAAGAAAGTCGTCATATCATGCTTTAGAGAGGCAGAGCCTTCAAGCCACGGCCACGGAGAGCCTTGGCAGCGTTATCGTTGGGTTGAGCATCACCGAATCCACATCCACCGTCACGCTCCTGAGCGACAATGGCACCAGCACATTTGCCAGAGTTGAAACCACAGCAGCCAGAAGCACAGTCGGCGTCGCTACCGCAAGGACCAGTGATGAATTGAGTACCGGGGGCCTTGCCAGATCCCGAGCTGGAACCAGCAGCGGCACCAGAAGCACCGTTGTTAGCAGCAGGGGCAGATGCAGCGTTGTTGTTTACACCAGGTGCGGCCTCGGCATTGGGACCCTGGATGGCTTGAGCAGCACGGTTGTTGGGAGCGGCGTCACCGAAACCACATCCACCGTCACGCTCCTGGGCGATAACGGCACCAGCACATTTGCCAGAGTTGAATCCACAGCAGCCAGAGGCACAGTCAGCATCGCTTGTGCAAGCACCAGTGATGAATTGGGTTCCGGGAGCAACAGCGGGTGCGGGGGAGGTACCAGCGGCAGCGCCGTTTCCAGCGTTGTTTGCAGCAGCTCCTGCGTTGTTTGCAGCAGCTCCTGCGTTGTTGTTAACACCTGGAGCGGCTTCAGCGTTGGGACCCTGGATAGCCTGAGCAGCACGGTTGTTGGGAGCGGCGTCACCAAAGCCACATCCACCGTCACGTTCTTGAGCAATGACAGCACCGGCACATTTGCCAGAGTTGAAACCACAGCAGCCAGAAGCACAGTCAACGTCAGACTGGCAAGGTCCAGTGATGAACTGAGTACCAGGGGCGGCACGGGGGACGTAGGTACTCGTAACAGCTGAACATAAAGGCAAAATAAGATATTTGAAAGATTAACGTTGTGGAAAGGCTTACCGTTAAGGAAAAGGAAGGCAAGAACGATGGAAAGCTTCTTGAACATGATGTTAAATAGAGAGCGTGTGTGGATTATAGATAGGGCTGGAAGAGAAAGATTGCACGGCAACGAATGTAAGACGAAGAAAGAGAAAGTAATCACACAACCAGGTGTGTATCGAATGAAGGACTTGAGATAGATAAAAGGCGCGGGATCGACGCGGGGAGAAGATGCTTTCTCCAAGCCAAATCCATAGTCCTTTTATACTCCGAAGTCGGTCTGCACAAACGACGAGCAGTCAGCAAATGTTACCCAACAGAGATGGAGCTTAGAGACCTTCGTCGGAATCAATCAGCCGAGGCTATGCGCATCAAGGGGAATAAATGTGCATCAAGGATTTGACAGTTTCTATCGTGTATCAGAACTGAGTATATTCATGCTAATGAAGACATAATGCTCGGTTTAGTGTGACACAAGGGGCAACTGTAGAACAACCAGGAATTTCACCCTAGATGTTTTCAATAGAAATGGTACTGCATCATATGGACTCGAAGATCGTTTCTATGCTTGAGAATGAGCCGAGGCAAGTTTCTCAAACGCTCGTGATAGATTCCTTTTTCCTTTGATCCGAAAAGTGAGCGTTTCCGACGAGACCATAGGTTGCCTTTACTGTGCAACCTGTGAAGAGTCGTAAGGATACGTGATCAACGCCCAGTATCAAGCGAAGGAGGCTGGACGACGCACCCAACAACCTGACATTTCCATTGACATCACTTTATCGACCAGGATAGGAACCTCCAACTGGCGCCCTCTTCGAGATTGTGATCCTTTCTCTGATTGTCATCAGCGCACAAGGCAAAATCATAAGAAACGCATGTACCAGCATTACATCAAGCGGCGCCGCAAGGTTTGGACGAGGGTGTATCAGTTTCAGATTGAAGGAAAGGGCCGAGAAGAGCGAAACTAAATCCTTATAATATGACAATTTTTCGTAAGGACTTGGCAAAGAATCTGATTACTCCGTCTGCGCAGAAACGACAGATGTCGGTATTTCCTGTAAGTGTTTCGAAATTCCCGACCCCGCCATGGCCAACAGACAGCCGTAAATGAGATTTGTTCCGCTAGTGTTCTAACATCGGCCAGGAATGGATAATCGCAGCATACTGGGAACGGGTCTTTCAGAATGTCAGTGATGGAAAAAGACTGGAGCCAACTCTCAGAGCTTGAAATCTAAAGAAGTATGCAAATCGACGAATACCGTGACGTCGCCACGTGTCGAAGATCTTGACTTCACCAGTGACGAGCGCTCCATTTGGCAGTAAAGTCTGTCCCCGAAGATATGCAGCAACCCGATTCTACGCCCTGCCCTAGATGTCAGACCCAGGTTGACCACGACAGGAGGACAGCGGATCTCTTATCGGTCGAAATCAGCTTGGACCGATTTCGTTCAGGAGATGTACCCTCTAATGCTGAGATCGAGGAACTTCGTCAACTCTCACAGGATGCACAACAGGAAATAGATCATTTTAATACGGAAATTGGGAGACTGCGCGAAAAAGTTTCTAAGTTGCCACAACGGCATCAGTAAGCTGACAAATTACGGGTCGACTGGTCAGCTGGTACACCAAAAGTGAAAAAATTTAACTTTACCCCTTCTGCCATCCACGAAAAACAACGTTTATAGTGGTAATCATATCCCTTTCGAGGTCCTGAATGGTCAATACGGTGGACGTAGGTGCAGAGGTTCTCGCTCTAGATGCGGATCAAATGTCCGAGCTGGCGGAAATTATTTTTTTACTGGCGAGCGGGCCGCTGGTTGGCTGGTTCCGGCTGGCACCAGCTGGCACCAGTGGAAACCAGAGATCGGTTAAAATACTGATGGGGCTCACCAGTTTCATGCATTTACTTCGCTGATTCGACGAGTACCACCAGAGATTTGGGTCAACATATTTACCAAGTGTTGCGCTAGTGGCGGTTTGATGATATATGGCGACGACGTGGTTGCGGATGCTCTGAAGCTTTCGCAAACATGTACCCGCTGGCGAGCCATTGCGTTTTCCACTCCAGAATTTTGGTCCAACCTGACATTAGACTTTCATGTGAGGGCACCCGAGTCACTTGTGGCTTTGTGTCGGCATTACCTCTCGAGATCTCACCCTTTTCCTATAACTTTCTCTTACTATAATCGTTGGTATGGGGAACAACCTCTAATTTTGCGGATGCTATGGGATTTTCGCTCTCGATGGTCGCGAGTGACATTGAAGGGTTTCTTTTCCCCTCAGGACTGTCCTAGCTCTGCTGGCTTTGACAACCTGGAGTATCTCGACATCTCCGAACTCCTGGTCGATTCTGACTTTCCGGATGTGTTTAAAAGGGCTCCGAAGCTGATTACTTCATGCATTAATGATTTCGACAACGACTTCCCCCTACCCTTTTCTCAGCTGCGTTGCATTCAGTGCAATAAAGCCCAGAACACTCAACACATCATCGACTGTCTCACTACTTGTACTGGGTTGCTACAAGCATTGATCACCACTGAGGATCGTTTTATAAGCTCTGTTCCTGAGCCTAGCATAGTGACACATTATGGGCTTACATCATTGGATTTGGGAGTCCATCAACTCGAGGCAACCCACATCTTCTCGCATCTCTGTTTGCCGGCTCTTGTTGAACTCTCCCTTCGACTAATTTCAAGTTCACCTCGACGTCCAACGTCATTCTCTGAAATCATACCCAATTTACGCAGTTTCCTTGATCGCTCGTCTTGTCAGCTCCGAACACTCATTCTCGGAATGAGTACGGAGGTACCTGCAGAGAATTCAAACTTCTTTTCAGAAGTTTTTGCCCTCACACCAACAATAAACCACCTTACAATCTATGCACTAGACTTTGAAAGTCCCTTGGATAACCTCATACATTCCCTTGCACTTCATCCCCTTGAAATGCGGAACACAAATTCTCTCCCCAAACGACCACCTTTACTTCCGTGGCTAACATCGCTCGATCTCAGGTTCCGCCTAAGAAATAAAGGATGGAGCCTTGAATTACTACCTACTCTCGTTCCACCAAACCTCGATCTCATACTCTCCATGGTACGCTCGAGGTGGTGTTCACCTGCTGAGTTTGAGCCCATGACAAAGTTAGCATCCTTCCAATTCTATCTAGAAATACCCCCTTACACAATGCCATCGGTCTATGATTTGGCCCACAAATTCTCCGACGATTTCGAGCCGGGCCTTCGTATGCTCGAAAAGGATGGATTGCAGCTGAGTGTAGGCTTGATCTCGAGCATGTTTTCTGGACCCGCGGTAGTATAACAATCTTGATTTGTTCGATACATAATATGAACTACTCCATGAAGTCTGTATTTTTACTGAGTGTAATACTACTGCGTGTCACGTCGATCGATAACATGAACACGATAGTGCCGCCCTACAGCGTAATCTACTATCCAGACCCATGTCATCTCTCCCTCATTCCAGCCTGTGATTGATTGAGACTTGGAGATACTACATCAAATGTTGGTCTCTGTCGACGGCGCAGATAGTAGAAAACAAGCGACGATCCAAAGGCCCCTACAACTCCTACTGCTGCCGCTGCCTTTCCAACTACGGCACCAATATGGTTAGATGCCGTATTGAGGGTGGCCGTCTGCGTAGGTGTGAAAACACTGTTGCTACTGGTATCGGCTGGTTGCGTTTCTGCAGTGAGTGGAGATGGAGAGCCTGTGAATGGAGAGCCTGTGGCAGAATTTACAATAGCAGCGGCAGAAGGGGCAACAGTTGCAAAAGCCCCTTGGCCGTTGAGGACTACTGAGGCAGCTTGAGGCTGATACATCAAAGTATATTAACATTTCATGCATCCTTTACTACTAGGCACTGAATCTGACCTGAGAATTGAAGGTTGCCTGCGACTCGGATGCTGCTTTAAACTGGTTGAAGACATCTTGAGATGGTGGATTTATTGCTCTTCAGAATCCATCATTCCTTGACATCTACTCATGGAATCTGCACTTACCCTACCATGCCTGCAGGCGCAATGTACCAAAAATCAATGCTCCTGCATGACCAAGCAGACTAGATATATACCCAATCGAGATAATCTTACTTACCTTGTAAGCAGTGAGGAGAAGGTTGCATAGCTGGGCAATAGAACCAGATCGCTGAAAAACCCCATTAAGAACGCAACGATTGATTCCAACCCAAGTCCAACTTACGCTGGGACGCATCCGTTACTGTCAAATTCCAAACAGGTGCAGGCGTATCGGAAGAGGGATTTCCCCCCCTTCCCGCGAGGCCACTACTGAAACCACCTTCCAGAGGGGCGCAAGGATTATCAAAAGTAGTTTGGACCGCTCCGTGCAGACTAGATGCACTTCGTCAATGATCGTAAAAGGGTACTTGTTTATAACCATATACGAACCTGCCAACAAACACGAACTGGACAATGTCATTTACTGCTGCTTCGACTGTTGGGGGATCATAAAAACTACCTGTCAAGCCCGCCGTAATCTAAAAAATTCAAATAGCCGGTCACAGTTCTGGATTCAGATAAAAAGTTGACGAAAACAGACGGTAATTGTCGCTGCTGCCCCACGTCTAAATACCGAAGACAGTGTCCACGCGCATATCATCAACGTTTGAGGTAAAAAAGCAGACATCTTTAACTGTCTGGTACCAGCAATATCGTGCTTGGTAGGAGCTAAAGGTTAAGAAAGAGCCGGCACGATTCGGTTCTGGGTTCTGCTGCAAATACGTACAGCAACGCGCTACTTCTCATCAGTTCATATGATGATTTGTGTAAAATAACAGGGAGTAAAAACCCGCATAAGGAATAAAGGAGTTTACCATTAGACCTAAGTGATGAATCACGAAGAATTGGATCCGAACTAACGTGCATCCTGATCATTCTTGCAGTGAATATCAACGAACTGGATCAAGTACTCCCTTCCACTCGAGGTATCACGACATCAGGTGGACTCGATGCGAATTCAGGTGCACTGTGACGGTCTGATGATGATTCGACCTTGTGGGGTTTGCAGATGAGATGGGGGATTCTAGATGATGATCAAAACGGTATGCCAAATGATGAGAGTCAACTAGGGTACTGGGGCCGAGTCATGCTACCCTTAGAACGATGAACCAGTGCTCTTCGGAGTGAGAGATTCTGACTGCTTACTGACACGTTCTAATGATTGCATCACATGACCCAATAAGTCGGGAAGAAAAAACGCGGCCATCGATGACTCTTTCATTCACCGTGTCCCCGACTGACTCTCAATTCTCACCGCGTATCGGAACAGTCACCCATGGCTCAATCCAAATCCAAACTCCGGGGATAATCACCACCACTTCTCGAGGCGTCATTCCTCATCTATCCTTAGACAACGTCCTGCGAACACCATCGATCCAATGGATCCACGTCCCATTCGAGTCTTTCCTCGAACACTCGCCTCCAGTTCCGACTCTCCTTCCTCCATTACGCGACTTTCTACGGTTCTCACCCTCAAAACACCTCTTATCCATGTCACTTCGCGATATTTCGTCCGCACGCGAAATGCCTCCAAATACAAACGGATACGTAACTGCCAACACTGTACGCGGTGTCCGACGCGTCTCTCCAAAAGATTACAAGTCTTATGCTGAACTGTGTAAACCGGATATCGTGTTCGCGTTAGGGGACAACGCGTATCCGAGTACGAATGCCAGTGGACCCAACGCGAAATTAGCTGCGGGAATGTCACAGAAGAGAGGAATAAAGAGTGTAGAGAGGACTCTGGCATGGTTGGGGACGTTGTTGAACGACCAGTCGTCGACGACGTTTGTCTCTCTCGTAGGAGGCGCGTCTCTTCCTGCTCGTTCGGCGTTTGCAAATGGACTCGTGGAAACGCTTTATGGTCCTGAAGCGGAGCAGGTTAGTCCGCTCAAGACGTTGGATGAAGGCGTGAGCGGGTACGTGTTGGAACTCGTTCCTATGGCGTTGGAGGCAAAGGCCACGCCTGCTCCGGACAGTTTTATCTCACTCATTCAATCTTCGCTGGGCCCACTTCCGATGAATAAACCTCGACTCGTGTTTGGTGGTTCTTCCTCAAATTTGACTGGGAACACGAGCACGAACGCACACCTAGGCCCAGTAACACCGCAAACTGCCCTCCTCCTTACCTTACATTGCGGTATCGACCTCTTTGACTCGAGATATGCGGAAGAAGCTGCAAGCGTGGGCGTTGCGCTGGGTTTCAGGTTTCCTGCTCCTGCTCCAACAGAGGGAAAAGAGGAACTAGTTCTACCGCTAGGATGGAATCTGTATGATATAAAATACCGGATGGACTTTTCTAGTGTCGGTTCTTCGCCTTCCGGTTCGGGATGGGGATGGAGAGGTGTCGTCGGAACCTTTGAGGACGACCCGAAAGTGGACGGAGATGTAGTGTGTCTCTGTCCAACATGTTCGCCCCTTCCACCAAATCCCGAGGAGGTGATTCTTCATTCCGTGGTCGACTCTCCTCCCTCTCAAAACTCGAATCCGGAAAGATCACATCGACATCGACCTCCTTATACCCGTGCATACATCCATCACCTCTTACACACGCACGAGATGTCTGCTCATGCGTTACTCAAGATGCATAATCTACATGTTTGGGAGAGATTTTGGGACGGCGTTAGAGGGGTTTTGTCAGATGGGGAAGGGAACAGCGCGAATGTAGAGCGGTTCAAGAAAAAAGTAGAGAGATTTATAAAAGTTTATTCGGATAAGGATGTTATGAACGAAGCTAGAGAGATGTGGGCAGAAGTCGAGGTGTTGAGAGGTAAAGGAAGGTTGGCTAGGGAGAAGGAGAGGGAAGTGAAGGAGGTGCAAAAGAAGGCGGGAAAGGACGGAGATTCCGAGGTAGAAGTAGGTGCAAGTTTGGAAGAGCAAGTGAGAGAGAAGCTTGAGACGAGTTTGGAGGTATAAAGATTCAGCGTCGCAAGTCGTAGTTTACTATGTACTTTCAAAATAAAAAAAGTACATCACATGTATCGAATCCGTCAGTTAATACTTCCCACTTTTGAAATTAGGTATTGTCTGATTCAAAACTAGGGATTGGAAGTTACCGTTTCTATGACCCCTACCCGGATTGAACGGATGACCTTCTGGATTCAATTCCACACTGGAATCAGACGCTCTACCGCTGAGCTAAGGGATCTACAAAGTGAAGACATCAAACGGGAGCTAGATGCTCGAATTAATGAGCTTGGGGCCAACTTGGGAGAGAGCTTTTGGCGCAGAGATTGGCGAAGTGATCTCAACGAAGGACCCTTGAACAAGAGATGGTGGCCAGAACGATGGTAGCAGCCTCGGTCCTCGAGATACATACCTTAGGCGTCGTTTATCCCATCTCAGAATCGATCAGTAATTCGTGGGTGGATGGGCAAGTCGGCTGATGACACCAAGGATTCGGGAAGCAACGAGATGAGAAATCAGCGCTATCAAAAGCGCGCAGATACTCGTCCCTACCTGCACCACATGCGTGATGGATACCAATGACCATTTGTCTGTTGTTGATCTAATAGAGAACTTGGACTTAGACCAATGACTCGAGAGCGATTAATCAAACACTTGAACCGCCCTCAGACATACGCTATACCAACGAACGAGTTACAGCACGCGTAACACTGTAGAATTTCTGAGATAAACTCCGACCGTCTCACCGTAAGTTTATCGCAAAGCTAGGGCCATGAAGATGGAGCTTGACATCGTGAGGCGTTCCAAGTCAGGACTCACGTGACTCGAGTCCTTTTGTCACTGACGCCCGTCTTTTTGAGAGCGCTCACCTGATATAGAAGGAGATATTTGGTGAGTTCCACAAGATTGAAGCTAATAGTGTGTCGTCTTTCCTATAAACTCACCCAATGCATTCATCGACGATGTTGATATAGTCGAGTTTTCGACCATGTCTCTGAAAAATCCGTCCAATAATATCATGTGCACGATGTGTAACGGCCAATTCCATAGCTACTCCAATATCGATTTCCCCTTCACTATGGACCAAGTTCGTTCCAACCACGCCCTCACCGAAGACCAAATTTCGAAAACAAAGTCTGTCAGAGATGTCGCCTTGTCGGAACTCGAGAATTACGACCGGGAAATCGAGCGTCTTCGTGGGCTCGTGGATACGCTCACCAAATCGCGTCTTTCGCTCGCCCGCGACCTCGATGTCTGCCACTCTGTCCTTTCTCCCATTCATCAGCTGCCAGGAGAGGTACTAGCCCAGATCTTCTCCGAGTGTTGCGCAATGCCTCCCGGTAGATTCGCTTCAGATTCCGTATCGTTGATGCCTGTCGTACCTGGACAATATCAACGTTATGGTCCGCATGGTGTCCGAGCGAGTCTGTCTCACGTCAGTTCTTACTGGAGAAATATCGCATTGGCACACTCCGCTCTTTGGTCTACCTTTCTAATTGATATTGCGAAACTCGACAAAATGCTGCTTTCGCTCATCGTTTTGCACCTTGAGCGGTCTAGGGATTCCCCATTGTCGTTCTACATTTATGACTCGCAGAAATACACCTCTAGAACCGGCGACTACCGCGATTTGAGCATCAGTCTGCTCAAAGTGTTTTTTGAAAAGACACCTCACTGGGAAAATGTCTCCCTTGACCTAGAGTGGATTTTGACAGGTTCCTCTGATTATGAAAGACCAAACTATGTTGGGTCGTTATTCAGGGAGATGTGTGAAAATTGTCCAAGTTTTCCTCTGCTTCAGTCGTTACAACTTGATGGCTTTTTCAACCACCGCACTTGGCATGCATACCAGAGTTTTGCTGTTGTCCTCAGTCAGCAAGCTCCCTGCCTTAGAGCCCTTGCTTTGGCCGATGACAATCAACTGGACACCTTTCCATATCATCAGCTACATGATTTGGATATGCCTTACGGCACGAATATAGTTGACGTCTTTAATGTCCTCAAGCTTGCACAAAATTTGACTACATGTTCTTTGGGCATTTATAGCATGGATCCAGAAGCCTCGCATCCACAAGGCATCGTCGACTTACTTGATCTGAAGACTTTCAAGCTCACTCTCTTGTCTAGTAGTCCTTTCAGTGAACAGAGATCTATTCTCCAGGTCTTTTTTGCTCATTTATCGGTGCCGTCCCTTACCGCTCTTGACATAAGGAGGGATGTACCCAGGCTTACTGATTCTTATATCAGATGGCCAAATGAAGAGTTCTATGACATGGCCGTTCGCTCATCATCCTTTCGCTCAATGCAGAAGGTAGTTCTCCATCATCTCTGCCTGCCAGATGAGGACGTCCTTCACATATTTTGCCGTTTTCCCCATCTCGCCGAGCTTGATTTAGCTGGACACATTCACGGGGAGACCATGATCATGCTCAGCCATCAATTACTTTTTGCTCTGACAGCTCCCGTGAACTCTGTTGCAGACGAACCAAATGACCAACAATTGCTATCTTCACCTTACACTTCTTATGCCTCAATAACGCTTGCCGGCGTAGATATACCTCTTTTGAGAAAGTTGAAAAAACTGACCTTCCATATCAAGGGCGGTTTTGGGATAGACGTTGCTGCCCTCCTCAATTTGCTCAAGTCCAGGTCTTTGTTTAATGCAGGTAAGTAGAAACTGTCCAAGATTCTTTCTTAACAGCTTTTGATTGCTGTCCAGAATTGGAACAAGAAAACGTTGCACTACTTGAAGAGTTCAATTTGCATTTTGATCCCGGACGGAAACCACTTGAAGCGGCTCTGAACTCCAACGATCAACTGATCGCGTTGGAACTGGGCGAAACTGCAATGGAGAAGCTTGTGTCTTTGAGTCAAACGGGGATGAAGGTAAAACTCAATGGGAAATCAGTGCGAGAATTGCAATTCTGAATGAACATAACTGGAGTTGACGCTATGCCAACATCATTTTGCTACCCGTCTTTGCTATGCATAGGATCACTAGTACCATTTCGCGCTCCGAAGACAAAGTTAAATGCGTAGCTTGAGGGACAACTAGGTTTTCTTGTATCCGTCTTTGAGACCGTAAATAGGAACTGGGATCAATTGCGTTCGATCTGATTCGAAGACAGCATGAATGGTGTGTGAATTTCAGCGTACTCGAGCTCCTGTGTTCCCTAGTACGTACCTCCCCTATCACTAGAACATCGACATCATTACTTGGGTATAACGAAATGAAGCGAGCAGAAAACTTCGTGGAAGCGCGCAGGCATTGTTTGGCTTGGCGGACTGTTCTCCTACCAACGCGCTTCCGATGCTGAACATCATTAGATGGGTTGTTGATCAGGCAAGGTCAAAGTTTAGTGTATATACCACTGGGATGACTATCAATCAATTCAGGCAACATCAAGTGATGTTCTTAAGGTTGCGATCCACAAATTCAGGATGCGAGATCAGCAGGGAATCTGGGGCCAGGGGTAGTATGTATTATTTAGCTATGCCGGCAAGGTCGAGCCCGTTCTCAGATGTACAAAGACAGGCATAAGATCCTGCAGAAATCATCAGCGGTGGAGCTGTTCGGTATAACCCGCTTTTTTCAATCTCCGTCAATCCTCGGTTCGGAACAACGAACTGCGTATACGTACAACCTTCATCTGCATATGGCTCCTCCACACTGCCCACGGCCTGTAAAAGGCTTAAGACTTGAATTGATAATGCCTGGTACGTCTATATGTGCTCCACAAATGTATGCAGATACTGATCCCGTATCTTCACGACAGAACACTGCGCTCGAACCTGAGCTCGGGCCTTCATATGTTAATGCACAAGCATTTATTACGGTAGTTTCGGAGACCCTGGTTAAAGGCGGTCAAAAGTGCCTTGGAAACGATTTTCAAAAGCACATGGTCCAAGAAAAAGTTTGCCAAAGGTAGCGAGTTTACCTCTCAAGGTTCGGGTAAGACGGACAATATGCTGTTGCCTTCCGCCTTGCTGTGTCGGGGCAATGAGGGTCGCAAAACAGCTTCGGCCATTGTACCCAGTCGCTGATAGAAAATATCCACCAGATGCACAGCCCAATTGATCGATTTCGACGAGGAATCCTAATTCTATAGTTAGACAAATTGAACTCCGGTAACGTCATGTGTTCACATTGGTTCATTGTCAACGTCGAGACTTACTTGGTTTGTTCAAAGACCCGGTGGAGTATATAAAGGCCATGGGATGGGAGGATTTAGGCCATCTTCTCCCCGCGTCGATCCCGCGCTCTCTTTCTATCTAACATCCTTCAAACCATACACACCAGGTTGTGTGACTGCACTTTCTTTCCTCGTCTTTCATTCATTGCCGTGCAATCTTCCTCTTACGAATTCGAGCTCTAAAGTCCACACATTCTCTTAACTGCCAATTATCAACATGTTCAAGAAGCTTTCCCTCGTTCTTGCTTTCCTTTTCCTTAACGGTATGCTTGAGTTCTCCTTAGTTTTGGTCCGATTCTCATTTGTTCCTTTCATCTCTTAGCCGTTACGAGTACTTACGTCCCTCGTGCCGCACCTGGTACCCAGTTCATCACTGGACCTTGCCAATCCGACGCTGATTGCGCTTCTGGCTGCTGTGGTTTCAACAGTGGCAAGTGTGCCGGCCCTGTCATTGCTCAAGAGCGTGACGGTGGATGTGGCTTCGGTGATGCTCAGCCCAACAACAATGCTGCTCAAGCTATCCAAGGTCCCAATGCCGAAGCCGCTCCAGGTGTTGGTTCTGGTGCTGCCACCGGTTCGGGAACTAACAACGCCGGAAATGGTGCCGCCGCTGGATCTGATTCTAGCTCCAGTTCAAGCTCTGGTACATCACCCGCTCCTGGCACCCAATTTATAACTGGTGCCTGCACAAGTGACGCCGACTGTGCTTCTGGCTGCTGTGGTTTCAACAGTGGCAAGTGTGCTGGTGCTGTTATCGCACAGGAGCGTGACGGTGGATGTGGTTTCGGCGATGCCCAGCCCAACAACAATGCTGCTCAAGCTATCCAAGGTCCCAATGCCGAGGCTGCACCCGGTGTCAACGCTGGCTCTGGTGCAGCTGCCTCTAGTGCAGCAGCCCCTGCTTCCACTGCTGCTAACAACGGTGCTTCTGGTGCTGCCGCTGGTTCCAGCTCAGGATCTGGCAAGCCCCCCGGTACTCAATTCATCACTGGCCCTTGTGGTAGCGACGCCGACTGTGCTTCTGGCTGCTGTGGTTTCAACTCTGGCAAATGTGCTGGTGCCGTTGTTGCCCAGGAGCGTGACGGTGGATGTGGGTTCGGCGATGCTCAGCCCAACGACAATGCTGCCCAGGCTCTTCGCGGCCGAGGATTGAGGGCTTTGCCTCTGTAAGCGAGCGATTATGGCTAGTCCACGCTCGTTGTGTTGGATTTGAAGGATCCTTGGGAGGAATCTTTTGATGAGTAAAGTATTCGTATTTATTTCCGCATACATAAGTACAAAAGTCAGTAATGTTTGAAGGATGTACGATAGGTTTTCATGAATCAAAGGAGTTGATCTCTAAATTTTTCTCACTCTCAAACTTTTGGCGTGTCCATTCATATTCAGTCTGAAGGAATTGTGTGTTTTCGAAGGCCGTATTCTAACACTTGGCGTGTCTTCGTATTCTATTCAGTCTGAAGGAATTGTTTTCGAAGGCCATAGAACATTTAAGCCATTCAAGGTCAAACTAACGTTGAGTTCACCGCGTCAATGCATGACATGCAGAATCATTGATTCGATACATCACATTAAGACTAAGGAATACAAGTAACAATACAGCAGCGTAGAGTAGAACAAGGGAGCATACAACACGAGTCCATCGAATGTGGGTATAAATAATCCGTAGATCGTTCAACCATGACGACCGAGAGCACCAGCAGCTTTACTAACAACCTTGGCCTCAGCTTGCTTCATCTTAGCACGGCGGGCACTGTTGAAGGAGATAGTCAATGATACTCGTTCATAACAACAGAAAGCGAAACAGCACTCACTCGTCCTCTGCCTCCTTCTCCAAGAACCTAACATGTTCCCTAGCTTCCTTCACTTGCTGTCTTGCGGCCTGCAAAGCCCTGTCTGCAGCTTTTTCCGCTTCTTCTGCAGAGGAGACTTTTTCCCTAGCTGCCATAATAGTAGGGTCGTTGTGAGGGAAACCTTGGCCTCGGAAGTGAGACATCAAACCTCCCGAACGGGAGGTAGAGGTAGAATTGGAGGTTTGAGCGGTATGGGTAGACGAAGCACGACCGAGAGAGGATTCGTCTGATGAATTACGGCGACCAAAGAAACCGTGACGACGGGATTGGGTATCGGAGCCTGGCAATTGCGGTCAGGATACGAATACGTTATACAGTGAAAGCGACAATAAACTTACGAGTAGGAGGCTCGGCGGGGGGAGGCGAGTGAGACTTGAAGAGAGGCATGGTTATGTCTCGGTTTGTTGTTTGTCGAGGAACTTGGTAGAGCTTGGTATTCGAGAGCTTGCTTGGCTAGGGTGAAAAATGAACCGCCTTAAAAACCACAGAGAGGATAGTGCGTCATTGGAGTTTTGCAGAGATCAAATGGGACGTATATGGCTGCATGGAGGTTGAGCGCGAGTTGAGGAGGGGCCTTGGCGTCATGTTTGCTATTCTGAGGGCTAAAGCTGTGAAGATGTGAACGGCTTCACCGTCATTGCAGTCAGGACTTAATCATTGAGGAGCCAAGGGAGCATCAATTCAGTGGAGCCAACAAACGATCATGCATTAGACGTGGAGAAAGGCAATAAGCTTGCCACGCCACAAATCCGTTCTAAACACGGTCCAGTGATCCCATGCGCAGTCGCGTTCCTTTAGAGGCAGGTACATCCTTGTATAGACGCACAAAGGTAGAGTGGAAAGGGGTCACCAAAGAAGCCATTTTGGGGTCTTGCAACTGCAATCGCATTTGACAACGAGAATGGAAGAGCGGTTCAACCTGGATAAAAGAGCCGACGGCCCACGAGTGTGGGGATACATTTGTGCAGAAGTTGGCTGTTTTTGCAAAGGCTACTTGAAGATGTGTTGAGGTGGTGCTTTCTTCGTAGAAGATTGAGTGATTCTGACTACTTAGATTTTGACAGCGTTGTACGGCAAAAAGGCCCAAGGATGAGACAATCGTAAACCGTTTGTAGGGAACTGCGAGAAGAAACATTATAGTACGAGGCGAAGACTGGCGCGTACGAGAATAGTTCTTGAAGATTTACTTCTAGATCAGACCGGAGAAATTTGGGTGTCAAGACATTCGATTTAGGTAAATCTCCGTGAGCGAACGAAGTCGAAAACTTTTTTGAACTTTTAGTCCACATCGATCCTGAAGCCGAAGAGTGGGCAGGTCATTTGCTTCTACGGCTGAGCCTGGTCTACGTGCTCTGGTAGAAGATGGTTTGGAGGTTGACGAGTCGAGAACTGTAGTTTTCAAAGATCAATGCTCGAGGTCTGACATGTACAATCGCCGTATCGTTTTCTGTTGTTCTAGTGTACTGTTTACTATCGCGTTAAAAGATCTCTCGAGTTCCGATGATGCAAGCCTGAACAATTGCAAGAGACTTGGACGCGAACAATGTTGAACGCCGCATCGACGTTTGAATGAAAGACTGGCACGTGGTTGTCGATATCCAGATTTGCACTACATCATATGCCTCCAGGATCGACCTCCACAACAATGCTAGACAGCACTAATAGTCTCAACTTTTTCTTTATTTTATGCTACGACTGGCCCTAGGAAAGTCTAGTAGAATGTAAGGCTTTTTGGCATCTTTCGTTCTCTCATCTGACTTGTGTCTTTGCAGTGTCCAAGCACACATCTATTCTAGATTTACGACACTTTCGACGTGTATGGAGCTCCAACGAAGGCGAAGTACTCGTGTTCAGGCAATGGCTACAACTGCCACTGCCATTGCGAATTCAACTGCGGTAGAAATTACAAACGCTAGCGTTGTCGAATCTGATTCTGTGGCACGCAAACGCAAGCGCACATCGAAGAAAGCAGTGAAAGAGGAGGTGTCTGGATCGGAGCTGAGTTCCCTGTCGGACGCAGATGAAGAGTTTTCTCCTGGAAAGAAGAGAAAGACGGCAAAAGTCACTGTGGCCAAATCGACTTCCACCAAAGCCGAGTCCCGTAAACGCGTTCAGGACGAAGAAATTGGTGTAACTCACACAAACGACAGTGCAGAATCTCAGGAAATTGAACCTAGCGCGACGCCTAAGACCAAGAAACCCCGCAAACCGCGAGCACCAAAGCCCGAGTCAGTGTATGTCATTCCTGACGTGGAGCGGAAGGAGACCAAGTTCAGGGGCAGGCTGGGTGCGGTCGTTCTCATCTCACTCTATTTCTTATATTTATTCAACTATTAGGCTATGCATGTCTCAATACCGTTTTGAGGAACAAGAAACCCGCTAGCGACGCCGTGTTCTGCTCGAGGACTTGTCGGTGAGCCCGGCTGTCTCGTGTTCAATTTGCTTGAAACTGACTTGACTGAAAAGTATCGATACTATCAAGAAGAATGGTATGGAATGGGTAAAAGAACTCGGTCGCAAAAATGTCCAAGATCTTATCACCATGATACAATGGAATGAAGAAAATGTATGTGCTTACCTCCTACCCAAGATTACTTGTTAACCATTCTCCAGTCTATCCGTTTCCTCCGCGTCTCCTCCGACATGTTTCCTTTTGCCTCTCATCCGACCTATGGTTACTCCCTTTCCTATGCGTCCGACCTTCTTTCCCAAGCTGGCGCCCTCGCCAAAAAATACGGTCACCGTCTCACCTCTCACCCTGGTCAATTTACTCAGCTTGGATCGCCCAATCCGGGAGTAATTGAGAACAGTATCCGGGAACTCAAATACCACACGGAAATGATGGAATTGATGGGTGTAGGGAAAGACGGAGTGTTGGTTATACACGGAGGAGGGGTGTATGATGATAAGGAGGCGGCTTTGAAGAGAATCAGAGAGACGATTCAAGAAAAGCTGCCGCAGAACGTGAGGGATAGGTTAGTCCTAGAGAACGATGAAATGTGTTATAGTGCAGAGGATCTTTTGCCCTTGTGCGAGGAACTGGATGTTCCTCTCGTATTTGGTGAGCCTTGAGTACTTATGCTTCCGGTCTATCTAACCTCGCTTTGCACAGACTACCACCATGACTCCCTTTATCCTTCCTCAATTTCTCCCCGAGACATAATCCTACGTACCAACGCCATTTTTGCTCGTCGCGGTATCAAACCCAAACAACACCTCTCCGAACCTCGACCTGGAGCCCTCACTTTGATGGAGAAGCGAGCACATGCGGACCGGTGTTCGTCAGGATTACCAAAAGAACTGGAAGAAGAAGGCGTAGCAATGGATGTGGATTTGATGATTGAAGCCAAAGATAAGGAGCAAGCTGTATTTGAGTTGTTCAGGATGTATGGGTTGGTTGAGTCTGGCGAATGCGGATTTAAATGGGGTGAGTATGCTAGACCCCTGCTGTTTTACGGAACTCTAACTATACCATCCTACTTCGTAGAGAACTTACGCCCGCCGAATCCGAATCAAACAAAGGAAACGAAAGGAAGAAAGTCGAACAAGAAGGGAAAAGAGACGAATGAGGGAAAGAGTAAGAGCAAGAGAGCGAAGAAGGGAAAGAAAGCGGTAGAGATGTACTCGGATGAAGATGACGAGACGGCGGATTTTGGAGATGATTTCGAAGACGAAAATGGCATCGAAGGGAAATAAATCACATTTACATGTAGTTTGCGTTATATACTGGATATTACATCCTTGACCGGTGTCTAGAAATCGTTGGTTTGGTTTTTCGCACGGTTTGTGTTTCGCTTATAACGCGGTAACACCAACCTTTCCACCATACGTCTAGATGTCTACTACAACTGTCCTGTGCCCAAGCTGTAATTATGGCTTCACTGCACCCTCCAGTATCCATTTCCCTTTCACCATGGACCAATTACGTTGTAATCACACACTCAGTGAAGAACAAATCCTGCGAACGGAATCCGTCAAGAACGCCGCTCTTTTGGAACTTGAGCGCTATGACCGCGAAATCGATCGTCTTCGCAGGCTAATCGATCGGCTCTTAGACAAGCGCAGATCCCTTTCCAATGATATTGATATCTGTCATTCCATTCTTGCTCCCATACATCGACTTCCTGGAGAGTTATTAGGGCAGGTTTTCTCCGAGTGTTGCGCATTACCTTCTGATGTTTTAGATTCAGAATTCGCTTCATCGATGCCTATTGTTCCGGAGCAGTACCAGCAGTATGACACGTACGGTCTCCGAATGAATCTCTCGCATGTCAGCTCTTACTGGAGAACGATCGCGTTGTCAATGCCGGCTCTGTGGTCGATTTTTCTCATCGATCTAGCGAAAATGAACAATTCGATGCTATCCTTAGTTCTTCTACATCTCGAACGTTCCGCCCATTCCCCATTATCATTTTCCATTTTCGACTCGGCGAATTACGAATATGATAGGTCCCATAAACCCGACCAGTTCTTGATTCAACAGTTACTTCGAATCTTCTTACAAAACATACCCCGATGGAGTTGTGTCTCTCTTGATCTAGAATGGGAGACTACAACCGTTGGGTCGCTATTCGAAGAGGTCTGGAATGTGGAATCAGACCTAAGCTCTGCACCTTTGCCCACAATCCTGCAATTTTTGGAGCTCACCCGGTTTGTCAACGTGTATTCGCAGAGTGGTTTTCCTTACAGAGGCTTCATGAAGGTCCTTAACCAAGCTCCTCTCCTTCGAGCTATCAGACATCATAACGAGCTGATGACTACAGACGGACGAGAGCTGCCTTACCATCAACTGCATTATTTAGATGTCCTTCTAAACCAGAAGCAAGCATTGACCGTTTTGTCGATCAGCCCAGAGCTGAGGAAATGCTGTTTGAGAATCTGGGATAGGTCCATTGACAACCCGGGGCTAAACACACCGCGAAGAATAATTGATTTGTCCAGGTTGAACACCCTCGAAATTTTTGGCAATTTTCAACCTCGATCATGTGTGCCTGTGTTGCAGACGATGTTTGACCAACTCACTGTACCGTCACTCACGACTCTTTCCATCAAAATGCCCCAGTTTCACCAAGGAGGTTTTGCAAACTGGCCGCACAGTCAATTTCGAGACATGCTTGTCCGATCATCCTTACTTTCATCCTCAGGCCCTGGCAATTGTATACAGAAGCTAGTTCTCCATAACCTACGCCTCTGTGACGACGATCTTCTCGCGATATTCCGTTACTTTCCTCATCTCCTGGAGTTGGACATGGCAGGGTATGAGTCATGCTCATGGAATTCCGAACCTGGCAGTAATCCTCGGAATGTCTTCATGCTCAGTTATCGAGTCCTTCTATCTCTAACAACGTCATTACGGCATGGCTTTGATACTGATTCTGAAATGTCGTTTTTGCCAGATGCATCAATGGCACCTTCAGATCTCGCCAATACAGACGCACCACTTCTTGGAAAGTTGAGGAAGTTGACACTTCGTGCCCAGGGAAGCTTCACCCTATTAGATACGGATGCACTGCTTGATTTGCTCGAGTCTAGATACACATCTTGTCAGGGTGAGTACGGATTGGTTTCCAGATTTTCATCAACCTGACTACTGCCTGAAATCACAAGAAAATGTTGCTACTCTCGAGGAATTCGATTTGTACTGGACCCCGGAGCATCAAATGCCCTTGTCGAATTATGCAATGTACGGACTTGGAGAGAGCGCTCTTCAAAGGTTACTGGTTCTGAGTTGTGAAGGGATGAAGGTGAAACTCGATGGGCGAAGAATTGCATGATAATATAAACTGTGCCATATTCAATATGTACATCGTTCATTGAATGGCAGACTCTGCAACGTAAAACTGTATTTCTTTCATGTGCTATTTTTTCAGTGCAGATCCTAGTCGATGATCAGGTATCTTTGCCAGCAAATAGATTTCGACAAAGCCAGGAACGTGTTTCTCTCGAGCCTCAAAGTTCGATCGACTTGGATTCTGTTACCAACTGTAGCTCATTTTGGCTATGCACGTATGTAGGATTTTCAATTTCGTCTAAAGATAACTGTACATCGGTCTGCTTGGAACACAGGTTGCATTGGGTGATACGAGGATAACCGTGATGAGAATGACACTTATCACTGTTAGAGAATCTACCCAGTAGCATTGGCAAAGAGGTGGCAGGACTCAGGGCACGAACCTTTGGACACAGCTTGTTCAAAATGCTTGTCCATCTTTGCTGGCACTCGAAGAATGGCTGTCTAGTAGTCACCACCACTTCGGGTAGGTAGCACGCTCTTCGTATATAAAAGAAAGATAGTAACATGATCTTCAATCACCCGAGTGTTTACTACTTCTTTATCTGGCAAGTCATTCAACTTCCTCAGCGACGTCGAAGACTCAATTATCATCAGCAGATTGAATTCTTTCTTTCGGCGGGACCGAAAGCAAAGCATCGAAACGTCTTCAACGGAGCTGGTCTCAACAAAGAGCTTTCCCTCATCCATCCATCCACTTCTCATTTCCTTCCTCATAACATCCCAATCATGCAACTACAATCTTTCCTTGGGCCAATCATCCTTCTCTTTTCACTTTCGGAACTGGCCATTACTGCACCAGCTAGCACTACTGAATCCAGTCTTGTCGACGTAAATCGCAGAGCCCGGGAAGAAATCGACCCAATCGATACAAAAACCTTTGAAAGCTCTTCCGAAAGTGAACTGATTGCATTGGCAAATAAGAAGATCGATTGGATGATACCCTATATCGAGTTCGGTATCTCATCTGGGAAGCCCGGGCTCTTTACCAAGCAGAATCATGGGAATTTTCCGTATGTTGGCCCTGTAGATATCTTCGAGTCTCTACAGAAGGTACCGTCCAACCAGGCTACTATGAAGAAGACTGCAGAAAAGGCAGTGAAGATATTCTGTGCGGCGTTGGACAAGGAGGAACTTAGAGTGGTGTGGGATACACAAAAGCAGGAGCAAAGGAAGGATTCATTGGTAAAAATGGATAAAGATGTCAGGAAGATAATGATCGCTGAGCTGAAGAAGCAGAAGAAGGTTAAGAAAATCGATCAGCTCGATAATTACATGGAGATGAAGAAGGGGCAGCTCGGCCTTGAAATCAATATCGGGGACTTGAAGTAATTTATAGTCAGTATAGACGGTACCTTAAATAAATACGATGTGTCTCAATATTCTTCTGAAATAACAGAATCCCGAGCCAAGATTAGGTGCTGAAGCTGACTCTTTGTGACATTGGTGGACACGTCCTATATCTTCTGCGTGTATCCGTCGGAAGAATGGGTGGTTTCGCTTTGGTTTCGCCCTTGAAGCTTGAAGTTACGGCGCAAGGATGGACGGTATTACGTTAGCTTTCATCGATCTTCCTTTCGCGACATACTCAGCTGAAGCCAGATCGTCTAGAAACAGCACTTTTGAAGGTGCCTCGTTCTCAGCGAACTCTCATCTAAATTTGTCTTCACAGTCAGACACCGTATGGAATCATCAAGTGATGGCTTTGAAGTGAATCTTTGATTGGGCAAGAATCATGAAGAATTCGTTCGTGAGTAATACTTCTCTTTGTTCTGCCTGCACCTGACCGAGACTTATACAAGACCGTTTTGCTCTCGAAGGACATATGATCCATTTTGCTGTATTACCCTTCCATCATTCTGAAGGCACTCGTGCTTCATCGCTTTGGCCGTCATCCATCACGCATTTCTCCATGATCCTTCTTGAAACACCCTTATTTAAGAGGACCATCTTTTCTTCATCGCCCTTTGCTTATTTCTGTATCCACTAGCTGACTGTAAGTCGGTCCCTTTCGATGTCTTGGTAGCTTTCAGTTGACACGTTTTTCGCGTTCAGCCTGGATGAAGACCTTGTATTTTGCTGCTATAGCTGGAGTCCTTGGCGTATCCAATGCGCAAGTTATCCAAGGCAATTACACAGGCCCTCTGAGGCCTCAGGTTCATTTTTCTCCGCCTCAGGTACGTCCCGGAGACCTTCTCTTTCTTCCAAGCCACGTCATTGATCGTCCATTCAGTTTTTCATGAATGACCCCAATGGATGTTTCCTCGACGCTAACGGTACCTGGCACTTGTATTACCAATGTATGTGTATCCTTAAAGAGAGAAGTATTTAATGACTAACTGCTCTACTAGACAATCCCACCGATATCGTTATTGGCAACCAACACTGGGGACACGCAACGAGTAAAGATCTCTACCACTGGGAAAACCAACCCATCGCAATCTTCCCTCCTGATAACTCGTCTCAAGTTTTTACGGGTTCGGCCGTTATAGATGTCAACAATACTTCGGGTTTCTTCCCTGACCAGGACAATGGCATCGTAGCCATTTACACCTTGAACACGCCTACGAAGGAGATACAAGCCATTTCCTTCTCTCGCGATGGCGGCTTCACTTTCACCGCATTTGAAGGAAACCCCGTCATTGATAGTACCACGACCAATTTCCGGGATCCAAAGGTCATCCGGTTCCAAGATAACTGGGTGATGGCCGTTGCATTCTCCACCGACCTTGTCATTGCCATCTATACCTCTCCTGACCTCAAAAATTGGACACACGCCTCCAACTTTACGCATCCTGACGTTGGCGCGCTGTTCGAATGCCCCAACCTTGTCGAGCTCCCCGTCGATGGTAGTGATGAAACCAAGTTTGCCTTGACCATATCTACCAACCCTGGTCCAAACGACGGCACTGTTATGAAATACATCGTCGGCGACTTTAATGGTACACATTTTACACCCGACCCAACTGATGATGTTGTCCGTGTCGTAGACGCCATCAAAGATAGCTATGCTGGTCAATACTTTTACGGTGTCCCTGATGGAGAAGCCGTCTTCATCGCCTGGGCGACTAACGGAGACTATGCGAGTGATCTGCCTACCGCTTCTGAAGGCTGGCGTTCATCGCAGACGCTACCTCGCCGCAACTCTCTTGTCAATATCCCCGGTCAAGGTTGGGACCTCGTCTCCTTCCCATTCGACCTCTCGCCTGTTTTGGGTAATCAGCTCGCAGATACAGCCTCTGTGGTCAACGATTCTTTATCGGTTGACTATAGCAATGTCGAGTCCAATGCGATCTATTTCGAGGCGAATATCACTGGTCTTTCATCTGCCTCTTCAAGTCTTTTCAATTTCACATTTTCTAGCAAGACATCGGGAGAGAGTGTTTCTGGAAGCTACCAATTCGCCGATAATACCTTTGTTCTAGACAGGAATAACACTCGCGGCTTTGACAATAAGGCTTTCGAGAACCCTTCGAGGTTTAATGTTTCAAAGCCTCTTGATACGGATGGAGCGCTGTCGATCTCTGCTCTCATTGATAGGTCTATCATTGAGGTGTTCTTGAACAGGGGAGAGCTGAGTGGAACGATGCTGTTCTATCCGACAGAACCCTTGAGCATTTTCAGTATCAGCACCGAAGCTATTCCTCAAGACGCAGAAGTGTTGGTTAGTGTTTGGGGACTGGAAAGTGTATGGGTTTAGTAAAGCAGGTTACAGATATTATTCCGAGGCCTACTCCTGTTGTAAAATACTATTCCATGTACATGCGTAATAGCAACAATGCAACCGAAGATTTTCGCTAATCATGCCTCCACAGTTCCAAATGTGTTCTTCAACGCCTGCACCCACCCTTCATACGAGCTTGCTGCCCTGGAGACAGCAGCTTGTTCTATGTGGATGAATTCACCGGTAGCAAAAGTGGCATTTGATCCCGTTGTACAGATATCCGAAGCGTCAATACCATTGATGTATCGTCCAAAGATGTTTTCTGTCGCAGTGAGGGAGCACGGGCTGTCTGAAGGCATAGAAGTATTCCACGACGGGAAAACTTGTTCCAAGTTGGCTTTGAGTCTCTTAATAGGGCGGTTAACGTCGTCAGTGTACCATGCTACTGAAGAAGCGCTGCGAGCTATTTGGGTTCGACATTAGCTAGGGATAGCTGGGGAGAAAAGACAACTTACCTAGACCACTCGACAGGAACATTTGATCAGTTGAACATGTCGAAGCACCTTTCCCATGCATCTGGATGAACGCGCATGAGGCAGAAGGACATCCGCCTTGAGATTGTTGCCATTCGTAGATTGCCTTGCTTGCTACGTGAAATGGTTCATTCTATTGTGCGATCAGTGACAGACCAGAAGAGAATAGGGAAACAACTTACATTATCATGAACGGGATCAGTAACATAGTACGTTGTTTTATTCGAACTCGGATGGACGCAAGACGTAGAGTTTCTCAAAGCAAGTCTACTTCGGCCGGTGATAAGAAGACTGCGCCCTCTAGCACGAGCAAAGAGTGCGGCTGCTTGTTGTGGCGTATCTAGATCATAGGCAGGGTGTGGAGCAGAAAAATGGACATTGAGATCTGTTCCCGAGGTCCTGGAAGCAGGAACAGCCATGAAACCCCATCCTTTCACATAAGCGTCATTTTGGGACGTATGCTCGTGCAAAACACAGAAAGATTGGTTCTTTGCTTCATCTTCCGACAGCAAAGAAATGCGAAAGTGTTGAGAGAGTGGGTCAGGGACATCAAGGGATGTGCAGTTGCCATCGACGTATAGGAGGGATAACACGAGGTCGGTGAAGGTGGCAAGTTCAGTCGGGTTGGGTTGTGATAAAGTGTAGCTTTCCTCGTTATAGTACTCTGCGGGTACAGTATACTTGTCGAGGCAGTCAACGACGGTTTCGAGAGATTTGGCGTTTGGCTGCTGAAGACAATCAATGGTGCTGATGGAAGTCGAGTAAGGGCGTCGCAGGAGAAAGCTAATGAATGCGAAAAGAGGGGTCCAGAGCATTGTTACAAAAAGCTGCCAGGCGTTTTCAGTGGGAGCTCTCCTGGTTTAGATGGAAACGCACCACCATTATTATACCGATTCAAGTTCTGTCAACCATGCGTACAATTGTCATTCCAGCTGTAGATCATCTGTTTGCCAATTCGGTACCGACGCGTAGAGACGTTTTGAGAATGGTGGCTTTAAAGGCAATGAGTAGATTCTGGTAGAGTGCTCTGTATGACAGTCACAGAACGCGTGACACTGCGCGTCTACTACTTCGAAGCACACCACGGTGTCAACAGCCAAACTTTCGTGTTATACCGTCGAGCTTCAAGTAGTTCATGTTGACCTATTCTTGTGATTTGGACGCCTGTATGTTTCACAATATTAAAGCTTTCTCGGCTTAATGGACGCCACAGATTCAGGTGACCCGCCGTGCACTGAAGCAGCAACAATTCAACCTCTATCTTCTTACAACCACAGCCGATACTACAAGGAGCCTGAGTGCCTGAGTTATGTTTAAATCGTGAATTGGCTATTCCTATCTTCAGTCTTCTCCGGTTGCCGCTTTGGTCTTCTTGTACACTTTCTCTTCTGCTCTGTCGACCGCCATTCTTCCCCGGTAGTGGTAGTACAACAGTATTCAAGCAAAGAGCCCTAAATGCAAACGCTGAAATTTTTCAAATCAAGTCCAGTTGACCTTTCTTCGTACACCCGTTGCATGACTGTCTTCATTTTCCAGCGATGGATTGTTACCAGACTCAATCCCATTTCCGTCTTTCTTGCAGTGCTCGATTCGCATGACCTTCGACACACGGGAACTCATGGCTTTGATTGGCACATACTCTACCGGAGGGCAAGGATTCGTCGGCATTACCGTTGCATCTTCATCTTTTGATTCTACCGTGAACATTTGGGATGTTCGTTTCTGTAAATAACTTTCTTTTTGAGCTTATAGTAAGCACGCAGATCGCGACGAAGCAGTCGACCATTCCTAAAGGTGAGGAGTCGTCGATTTCGAGATCTACCGACACTTCAGCTGGGAAGCTTCGAACTCCTAAGTGATGTTGTATTTCCAAAAGATTCGACGATTATAGGGTACCTTCAACGAAATCGTCGGCCAGCAAGAAGGCTGGTATGTAGTCCTATCGTTGGATAAACTTAATTTTGACATCGTATGCTTGAAATCTTGGGGAAGATGTGTATGCCCCTCCTACGCACAAGAAGATGAACTTGCTTGGCTACAACAAAGCAAACCTTGCGGATTGCAGAGGTATTACTCTCACAATCGACTTGGACAACGTCACTTCCAAATTGATGATCTTATTCTTGACCTCGTCAAGCTGGAAACAGCAATCCTAAAATATCGGCCAATCTGGCTTTGAGCCCAATGGTCCACATTTGGGTTTACGACGAATACTTTGTAGAGTTAGCTGTGTCTATTATTGGTAAAAGTCCCTTCATCCTCACGCAGCTGGCCAGATCCACCACCAACCACCCCAAGCAGCCCCTCCCCATTTGCCAACCAAGCCAAAGGGCGTAATAAAGCCAGTCCAATTCCATTTGAATGACTGGTTGAGGTACGCCTTTTCAGCTTCTAATGTTCCCCGTTCCAAATCTACGTGTCCCCTCAGGCTAAAGGTGTCTATACCGTCAGAACCTGAACCTTCAAAAACGACATTTTCATCCGTTGTGACGCGTTTGAGGGTCATCCTCATCAGCGGATCAAATCTTATCCTTGGGTAGCTTCGCACCGTGTAGTACCCAAGCCAAGATGTTCCCTCGACAGTGAGGGCATCTAGAGGCGGGAATTTACGATAGGAAAAACTCTTTTGTTGATCACGAGGGATGATGACATCAATCCAGTCAAACTTTGCAATTTGAGGTGCAAGACTCGCTAGAGAACCCGGTAGGACTTGGACACAGGTTCTGTTTCTACCGCTATCGTCGTTATCACGTCGATGAATTTCTGAGAGCATCATCATACGTAATATTGACGTTGCAAGAAGCACAGAAGAGAATCGAGGACACATGAGTGTATGGACACCCGGATTTAGACTGTTACCATTCTGTATGATCTTGCAGAAGGCAGAATTAAGAAGTCGTTCTCCAAGCATTTCGCTTAGCTGCTGTCGGTTTATTCTGTGAAATACAGTGCCTACGCTGAGTGCCAGCAGTTGAAGGGTATCATCAGTTAATTGATGACTTTGGTCTGAGCTCGAAGTGATGTTGGGAAGAATCGATTGTGAACATAGCTCGTCTAGAGATTGGAAAAGAATGTTCCAGACAGGCCAATACTTGACCTCTGTCAAGTGGGGGACGTTGAGCGAAGCTATGATAAGCACATCATAAATGCCATTTACTTGGAAGATACTAGCTGGGGACGTACTGTGATGAACGAGAACGGCTTGAAGAACGCAGCTGAGATTTTCAAGCCATCGTAGTGTGACATTAGTTTCGCTAGGATTTCCAGAGTTCCCCACAAAGGGAAGTATGGCACCATCGACGGTAGCTTCATCAAAAAGCTGTTTCGTGCGGGTGTGGATAAAGTCGATTCTAAACCATCGATCTCTATTTCTCTGATCGTGGTTCAAATGATCCGAATTCGCTGCACCTTGCTCCCACAATTCCACATCCCAGCGATTCTTCTGGAGTCTCCATTTGAATAGCACAGGTTCACTTAAACAGGCTCGGGTGCATTTGTTGACGAGGGACAGAGAAAAAAGGTCGACAGTGGTTGGGATATGTAACGCAATCACTTGTATAAGGTCGTCCGGGAGGGATGTGAGGAAGTCCATGTGGAGCATGCTGGATCATGGCCGTTATATATGCATTGTGATAAACATCACTCTGAACGTAATGATGCTCTAAATAAAGCAATACATTTTCTACTTAGATACGGAAAAAGAACTAAAGTAGTCAGTATTCAAGGCCAAAAAAGTCAACTTTCAAGTTCGTATTTGTCGACAAAACCATCCATAACGCTTGCTACATTCTCTACTCACTGGGACGCCTCGCCTCGCCGCCCCTTGGACCTAGTTTTGCGATCCTAAAGTACTGGTCAATTCGGATTCGAGTATTCAAAACATTTGGATTTCAGGGTGAATGTATGGTATTGCAGTGTTCAGGTATAATGGCTATTTCCGAGTATCCTCTTTGCACTCACTCGGCTGGCCAGATCCACCACCAACCACCCCAAGCAGCTTCTCCCCATCTGCCAACCAATCCAAAAGGTGTAACAAAGCCGGTCCAATTGCGTTTCAACGACTGGTTGTGATACACCTTTTCGGCCTCCAATGTTCCCCGTTCTAAATCTATACGTCCCCTCAGGCTGAAAGTGTCTATACCATCAGAACCTGAACCTTCAAAAACGACACTTTCGTCCGTTATAACGCGTTTGAGGGTCATTCTCATCAACGGGTCAAAGCATATCCTCGGGTAACCCTGCGTCGTGTGATACCCAAGCCAAGGCGTTTCCTCAGCAGTGAGAGCCTCTAAAGGCGAAAAGCTACGATACGCGAAACCCTTTTGTCGATGAGGAATGACATCGGCCCAGTCGAAATCCGCAATTTGAGGCGCAAGTTTGTCGTTCGTTGGGGAAGGCGGGAGGACTTCAACAAAGGTACCATTTTCGCCGTTATTGTCACGATCGCGTTGATGAATTTCTGAAATCATCATCATTCGTAATATTGACGATGCAAGTAGAACGGAGGAGAATCGACGACACATCAGTGCACAGTGATGATTTCGTATAGGGACAAGAGCACCAAAGATGATTGAAGATGGTTCGCCGGTTCTGTTCCGTATGACCTTGCACAATGCCGAGTCGAGAAGTCGTTTTCCAAGCATCTCGCTAAGATGCTGTCGGTCTAATATATGAAATACCGCACCGACGCTGAGTGCTAATAGTTGAAGTGTATCATCAGCTAGTTGATGGATTCGGCCTAAGCTCGAAGTGACATTTGGGAAACTTGATTGAGAGCAAAGCTCGTCCAGGGATTGGAAAAGGATATTCCAAACTGGCCAGTATTCGACCTTGGTCAACTGAGGGATGTTGGAGGCTAGGCAAGGAATCAGTACCAACCTTGTGATGCTCGCTGGCGACGTACTGTGATGAATAAGAACAGCCGGAAGAACACTACCAAGATATTCGAGCCACCGGAGAGTGGTGACACTAGTTTCGGCAGGTTTCCCAGAGCCTCCTACCCAAGGAGGTATAGCCCCGTCTACCGCTTCGTCAAAGAGCTGTCGTGTGCGGTCGTGGATATAGCCAATTCTAAACCATCGATTCCCATTGTTCTGCCAGCGGGTTAAACCACAGCTTTTCTCCCACAAATCTACGTCCCAGCGGTTCTTCTGGAGCCGCCATTTGAATAGCACGGGGTCAGTCAAACAGGCACGGGTACATTTGTTGACGAGAGACAGGGAAAAAAGGTCGGTAGTGGTTGGGATGTCAGATGCAATTGCCTGTATGAGGTCATCTGGGAGAGAAGTGAGAAGATCCATATTGTAAAACATGCTGGGTGACTGTCCAACTCATTATATACATATGCTTGTGTCATGATAAGCATCAGTGCTTCTGATGATATCGATACAGTTGCAAATGAAGTCCGACGTGTATGTGGAACCGTTTCAAGTCCGACTCCAACGTGTGCAAGTTACACATCTGATTCAGGACAAGAGCCGTCTGACGAGGACATTTATTTCCTACATAGATGTACAAGGGCTACAAAAATTCAACATAAGCGGCCGTGAATTCAGCGGAATACATCTACGCACCTTTCTTATACTTCAACAAAACCGCTCATGACACTCGCTGCATTCCCGACCAATTCGACCTTTTGTACCTCCCCGTTACTGCCAACTACCACATTCACCCCAATCTCGCTCTTACGTCCCATTTCAACCCCTTGAATGATGCTGAACTTCCATTCACCTGGTCCTTTCTTCTTCGCCAAATACCCACACAAAGTCGAGGCGGCTGATCCGGTTGCAGGGTCCTCAAAGGTTCCTTCAAACATCCTAGTTCGAACAGTTACGCCATCCTTCATGACTACAAAGATGTATGCCGATGCAAACCCTTTCCATTCACCGAGATGCTGGTCTGGAATGTCGACACGCTGGGAATAAGGAACAACCCTGGCTAAGGCTTCTTCTGAAGCCAGCTCCAATAACCAAAAGGACATGCCCTTAACAATGGACGCAACTGCTTCCGGTGCGTCCACCCCATTGACATAGTCTGTCGGCACCAAGTTAGGTTGGACTTGGGCTGACTTGGCGGTAGGATGGTGGTAAGGGGCATGGACCTTGAAATCGATGGGGACTTGGAGTTTGACACCGCTGGATTCCCGCACCACGGGTATATCTCCTGCCTTTGTGCGGAGTGTGACAACCTGTTTATCGGGATGTGTCCTGAGCAGATGCCATCCGGTACCTACGGTAGGGTGACCGGCGAAGGGGAGCTCTTCACGAGGAGTGAATATATCGATAGGAACTATTAGGGAAGACTCTGATTGTAGAGCGTCATGGAGGATGACGGTCTCTGAGAGATTGAATTCTTGAGCGATAGCTTGCTTTTGTTCTTGTGTGAGAGTGGAGGAAGGTGCGGAGACGATTGCTAGAGGATTCCCGGCATAACGAGTATCGGTAAATACGTCGATCTGTACGAATGGAAGTTTGAACATTTGGCAAACTGTTGAAGGATTGGATTGGGTTACTGGTTAAGTCGAACTTGAAGCCGAGTCATACTTTGTCATGATGGCAAGTGTGATTTGGGATTAAATATGCTGCGTCATTCCAAATGGTAAGCAACGACGAGGGTAATCATAGAGCAGACGTACTTGAGCACGTCACAATCCACTCCCGCCCCAGCGTGGTCACCTTACTACTGCGATGAGTTTACAAGTTGAACAATCTTGGTCGCTGAAAGCAGCAGGAAAAACGTTGGATCTACTCGGTAGTTTCAAATACCAAGTGCTGACTCGTTGTGCTGATGCGCCGGGATCATCTTTACCTAACTCCAACAGAAGACCGTTCACTGCACTCAGATAGCACCCTGACTGATCTCAACGCATTTGAGAAACGAGGCTATGCTTTGGACACTACAGCAGTTTTCTAAACCTAACTTGACATCATGATGTTGACGCGTTGACGTATCATCAGCTGACCCTGACTGCTGTTATAAATGTAAGTGAAAAGCAACTTCGAGTATTCATTTACTACCCATGCCAAACGATCACGGCGAAAATACGCAACCCCCCATACAACCACTGACATTTGCCGAAATCGAGAATCACCTTTGGACACTTTCTCAGACAGATACAAAGTTTCTTGGTCATCCAGACATCTTGCAGGGGAGAAGCTGGAAGGAATGGGAAAGTGGCAAATGTATGCTCGTAAACGATGATCAGCCACATGAACCAGCAACCTTCTGGTTAGTAGGCCAGATATCTCATATACGCTTTTGGCTTTACGCCGATGGCGGATGGAGTCGACAACTGGAAAAACCGTTTACTTCGCATCATGCCACAGCGTTCCTTGTCAAGCCAAATGCTGGTAGGCTTAGCGACCTATTTGAAAATGCCTTAGCTTGCACTCGAGTAGAAGGTTTCAACCAGGAGCCTGGCGTCACCATTAAAGATCATTTGAAACGACGACCTGAAAGAATCAACGAAGATTGTTTTCAGCTGAAACATCGCGTTTTCGAGGTAGACCATAACTTCTATGGCCACTTGGCCTTCCTAACGAATTTCCCAACAGAAATCTGATGTTAACCCGGGGTCGGTTGACAGACCCAGACAAGAGGCTCAGGGACAGCAAGGACTTGGATACACTGGTAAGTAGTTATTTGGACGGTCATATTCTGTATACGCTGTCTGATGTCGAGTCAGTAACATGGAGAGAAATGTACGAGGACTGGCCTTTACAAAATATGCCTTGTCGTCATCGGGACTCGCGAGAAGCACTAGAGAGACTGTGCAATGCTGAAGGATGCGAGCACAAGTGGTCCTTACTCGAGGCATACGACGAAGATGAGCTGCCTCTCCCACCAAATGAATATGAAAAGTTGAAAGGAAAGACAGTCTTTTGTTCCGTCTCTATCTCCCGTTGGGAGATTGAGAGAAAATATTCTTTCTCTTTACACATTGTACAACTTCAGATTCTGAAGCCCCCTCCCCTTATTCGTGGCACTCGATCAATACCTAGCCGTCGTGAAGATGATATTCTGCAGAGTCCTACGAAAAGAATGAGGACGAGGCGGTGATCGGTGTATGCACGTTCGTATAAGTATCCAGAGATTTAGTACTTCACAGCTGTGTGGCTTGGGGACTATGCCGTGTCATGGACATCGGTGTACTCAAGATGAAGCTGGCATGATTTTCAATACGAGTAGCGTAGTACTAGTAGAGCAGACACGTATTTTCATAGCCCGCTCCCGCTACGGCATGGTCACCTTTCTATTGAGTCAAGTACACAAAAAGTGGAAGAAAGCGGAGGGAGAACTCCACGCCGTATATCTATCTCCGGATCCTTGTGGGAATAATTTTCGAACTGTAGTCTTCCTCGCCAACTTCTACAGCTTCTACCTACGAATTCTATCAGAAAACCCTCTTCGAACCTATTTTTTTACACTTGTACTTATTCAGATGGCACTTCGGCGTACCTCGACTGATCCCCTTTACTGGCACGATTTCAACAGATTGGGAAACGAGGCTATGTACAAATTTCCAAACCTACCTTGACATCCCATTCAATCTTTCCCAGCATCATCTAGAATATGTCGACTGCTGTCTAGCTTAGAGACATAAATGTGAATGATTTCGAGATAAGCAAGCATTCATTTACACCACCCATGTCGAACCACGGTGAAAATATGAAAGTGCAGGTATAGTCCCTCTTTACTGGATCAGCAGTTCGAATAATAGTTTCATTTAGTCGCAGCTGACGTTCGCCACAACCGAAAACTACCTTTGCAAACGTGCTAAAACGGATACCCAGTTTCTTGGCCACGCGAATGTCTTGCAGGGGAGAAGCTGGAAGGAATGGGAGAAGGGTAAATGCATGCTCGTAAATGATGATCAGCCAAGGGAGCCAGCAACCTTCTGGTTAGTAGGCAAGATATCTGATGAAGACTTCTGGCTTTATGCGGATGGCGGATGGAATAAAAAACTGAACAAAGCATTTACCTCGCATTATGCTACAGCCTTTCTTGTCAAGCCGAATGCTGGTAGGCTCAGCGATCTATTCGAGGACGTTTTAGCTGGCATTTCTCGAATAGAAGATTTCAGCCAGAGGTCCGGAGTCACCATTAAAGATCATTTAAGACGTCGACCCCCTAAAATCAATGAAGATTGTTTCCTACTCAAACATCGCGTTTTTGAGGTAAATTATAATTTCCATGGCCACTCAAACTTCCTGATGAATTCGCAATAGAACTCTGATATTGATTCGGAACTGGCTGACAGTTCTATAAAAGAAGAACAGGGACAAGATAACAAAGGCAGAAAAAGACAACGAGAGCCTGAAGCAGACCGCACTGGTAAGTAGTATCTGGTCATGTTATACATCTCTGATGGGTTGGGTCAGTAACATGGGAAGAAATGTACAAGGAGTGGCCTTTACAAAGCATGCCTTGCCGTCATCCGGGCTCACGAGAAGCACTAGAGAAACTGTGCAATTCTGGAGAACACGAGCACAAATGGTCTTTACTTGAGGCATACAACCAAAATGAGCTGCCCCTCTCACCAAATGAATATCAAAAGCTGCAAGGAAAGACAGTCCTCTGCTCTGTCTCTATCTCTCGTTGGGAGATTAAGAAAAAATATTCCTTCTCTTTTCACATCGTACAACTTCAGATCCTGAAGCCCCCTCCAGGCTCCCTGGGGCCTCCCCCTATTGGCAGCACTCCATCAACACCTAGCCGCCATAAAGATGACACTCTGGAAAGTCCTCTGAAAAAGATGAGGATGGATGAGGAATCTATTGTTGCCAAAATGTTGGCTGACAATTAGTGACATGCTGGGGTCTGGGAGCAAACTAGATGTAGCTGCAATTACATCGCAGTCCCTAGGATCTCTCATTACTAGTCCAGACAACTTTGCAGTGCAAGGGCCGTGATAATGAGAGGCTGCAGATAGGAATGGGTAAGCTAAAATTTGTTTTTGTACGGATGATTCCATTGCCAGTAATCAAGAAGCACAGATTGAATTTGATTTGATGGAATGATTACCAGCTCCATTTGTATCAATCTCCTATATATCTGAGGATTAAGTACTTCACAGGCTGTGTACCAGATAATTAACTATCCTTATCTATAACATCCATATACTTATCAGTGGGTTATCAGGTATTTAGCTCAGATCCAAAAATTAAATGCAGTTATAAGTGGCTTCAATAAGTTGCACATGCAAATATCATGGGAAAAGTTTTAGAACATTCACTAGCAAAATCATGGTCTGACTTGGCTGATCTCCAATCCCTTGTATTTTAAATGTTCCTTTTCTCTGAAGATTCCCTAAAATAATTGAGGAAATTTGGGGGACTTTGGTTAACAAAAGAATTATGCAATTTGGTCAACATTTGAGCTTGCACTCATTTATGTGCATTTAATTGTCCCGGTTATCAAGACAGTCTGGCATACCAATGTTCTCCTATGAATGCTGTGTCTTTTTCTTCCAGATTTGCTTTTGTATATCTATTCAGCCAGAATATTGCATTTTGAATATGTTTTATATGTATATTGCCAGCATCATATGGTTAGTTTCATTACAAGCTAAAAACATATGAAATTTTTATAAGCAACTATTGTGGTATCTTTATTGCAAGGGAAGTCTGGTAGAGTTTGTATCAAGAAAAGTACATCACTAAAGTTTAGCCAAGGTATTGATGCTTTTATCCTGAATAGGTAACAGCTTTACCAAAAGTCAACATTTTATATTATAAAATATTCCAAGTATTTACTAATGCAAAACATTTAAGTAAAATACCAATGAAAATCAAGTGATAGTAATTAGTCAGACTTATAAAACTTGAGAACCAACAGTGAATAGACAATGCCAATGATCATTTACTCTTGAATATATGATTGCTAAATGTAACGTTGTCCAAAGATTTTTTGAGTCTAGAAGAATAGGGGTATAAAAAAACTTGGTATTTGACGCAACTTGAATCTTGCCAATACCGGAAGTTGGAGTTCTGTAAGACAAGCCACTAGGGCTTCATATCAGTTTACTAGACACATATTTAGGAATGGTAAACTTCGTAGACTACATAGAAAGGCAGTAGTAAATTGACGGAAGAGGGGTTGGAGATGTCAGACCGTGATTTTGGCTGGTGAACGTCAAAAATTTGTAATTTAAGTTTGCATTTCCCACCAACGCTATGCAACCATCATTCATCTACAGCTATTACACACTTGTTCAGTGGAAAAAGAACCTTATCAGTTTGAATTTCTATTGCGTCAATGTGTTTGTGCGCTTCCATTGATCCTTGCTGGCATTGATTGACCAAATGGATTTGAAATTTCTTGTACGCCGCAATCGAGGCTGTGGATAGGATAGGATAGGATAGACCGGTACTATGGACTTGACAGCAGTAAGCGTGTAATTACTTACACTCTGCTTTGTCATTCCATTCAATACATTGACAGCCCCTCGATGGCCCGGGAGAATGCCACTACTTGGGACCAGCTTCCAGGTATAAAATGCAAGCGAAGGCTAATGGCTGATTATTTGCTCTGTTTTGCCCATGCGGTCCATTCGTGACAGGAACAATACCAGATCACAGGTCGGTTTCCTTTTATTCTGAGTCGAAAAGATCCCAGCTCTGATAGCAGCCTTGCCCAGACGCCACAGCCACCGCAGCCACCACCAACCCTCAACGACATCATAAGCGAGTTTCGCAGGGCGGCCATAACAGATACTCAGTTTCTTGGTCACCCCGATGCTCTACGAAGAAAAACTTGGATAGGATCGGAGAGGGGTAAACGCATACTCGTAGACAGACGGCAACCAGACGAGCCAGCTATCTTCTGGCTGATAGGCGAAATATCTGATGAAGGCTTTTGGCTTTATCCAGATGGCGGATTGAATGCGAGGCTGGCACCAACAACACTTACTTCACATCATGCTACGGCTTTCCTCACCCGTCCTCAGAATGAAAGACTTGGCCGCCTCTTTGATGCCGCATTGACTACTGCCGCTCAGAGTGAAAGTTTGAAAAGAAACCCCGAGGTCTTGACTAGAGACCATCTCGTGCGCACACTGCCTCGAAATGATAAGAGATACCTCAGAATCAAGCATCGTATCCTTACAGTGTGTTAAATTCCTTTCTAAATGCGATCTTAATTAACGTACTTTTCTCAGATTCCGGAATCTGATGATGATGTAGTGCCGCGCGAGAGGGTCTCTACGACCAGCAGTGAGAAAGAAAGGATAGTCGGTACGATATTATCATATCCTCCTTGCGCATGCTTTCAACAAATTCAATTAGCGGCGAAATGGAAAAAAATTGACGACAAATGGACACTAGAAGATTTACCCTGCCGCACCGAGTACTCCTTCAACGAACATGATAAGCTCATCCGCAATAACAAGTATGGTTACAAATGGAACCTACTCCCGGCATACAATGAAGAAGAACTGCCGATAGCACCCAATAGGTATGAATCAAAGCTGCGAGGGGCAACAGTTCTCTGTTATATCTCTCTTTGTCGATGGGAGATCGAGAACAAGTATTCCTTCTCTCCCCATATTGTTCAACTTCGGGTCTTGATTCCTCCTGTACCCCAGACTAGTACTCCTAGGACGCCAAGTCGCATGCCGAGGAGTCCTCTGAGAAGATAGAGTGTAGCCTATGTAGCGTTGACGTCGAATTTCTTTGAATTTTAACTTTTGGCTGTTCGAACTCGTAATCATATCTGGATTAGGCCCGCAAACGGCATCCATCGGAGTTTGAATAGGTAAAACAGAGTCTGGAGGTCACGCCTTCTACTGTCAAGCCCGGGGCCACCATGTGGTGGTTCACTTGCAAGAAATCTCCGGCATCAGAAAAATCCTACAGCTCTGGTGGTAGTCTCGTCCAGCCGATTCAGGTACCCGTCGATGAGATTATATATGGGTATTGCAAAAAGGCCAAAACGGATGTTCAGTTCCTTGGTCACTCGAGCGCCCTGCGAGGGAAGATCTGGACGGGATCGGAGAGCGGTAGATCCATATTGGTGGACAACAAGCAACCAGATGAACCAGCTGTCTTTTGGGTGATAGGCCGAATATCTCACGAAGACTTTTGGCTTTATCCGGATGGTGGATTGCACGGCAATCTGAAAACAAAACTTACTTCACATCATGCTACGGCTTTCCTCACTCGCCCTTCCGACAAAGCTCTTGGTGATCTCTTTGATGCCGCGTTGGCTATCGCTCCTCTGAGCGAAAGCGTGGACAGGAACTCCGCGGTCATCACCAAGGATCATCTCGTACGCATTAAATTCGATGAAAGATATCTCAGAATCAAACATCGTATCCTCGAAGTACGTTCATTTCTCTTCACCCTGTCAATATAACATAAATTTGTCAGATTCCGGAGTCTGATGGTGATGTGGAGTCTGAGTTGGAAAAGACTACGAATGAAAAAGAAAAGATAGTTGGTACGATTCTATCGTGTCCTCCTAGCATGGCATCTTTCCCTGATGGCTTTGATTAGCGGAGAAATGGAAAGAATTCGACGACAGATGGACGCTGGAAACCTTACCCTGTCGTACCGAATACTCCCTCGATGAACGTAATAAACTCATCCGCAATAACAACTATGGTTACAAATGGAATCTACTCCCAGCATATAACGTGCAAGGACTTCCAATAGCACCTAATCAGTACGAATCAATGCTGCGAGGGGCAACCGTTCTCTGTCACATCTCTCTTTGCCGCTGGGAGATCGAGAAGAAATATTCCTTCTCTCCTCACATTGTGCAACTTCGGGTTCTAATTCCTCCATCAAATTTACCTCACACCCCTAGAAAGCAAAAGCGTTTTCCGATGGACCCGTGAGTATTAGCAGAGGAAGGTGTGATATATTGCGTGATGATGGTCTTCTCTTATCTTGTATGAATCTTCTCTTCTATACTTCTTGTACGATTTGTCGGTGACGAATAGTAGGCCGCGAACGGCATATCCATCGGTGTTTGAATTCTGGTAAGCGCCCTCCGAGTCAGTCACTGCTCTTGAATGAACCTCGAACATGTCGAGCAGCAAGAACACAGAATCCGAGGTAAGTTACCCATGACGATTGAATCTACGCTGCTGATGGGTCATATTTCAAAAGTCTCTGCCGAGTTTGAGGCGGATCGCTAATGCTCTCCGCAAAAAATCCGAAACAGACACTCAGTACCTTGGTCATCCGGAAGCGTTTGAAAGCAAGCGTTGGAAGAAATGGGAGGAGGGTAAATGTATGCTCGTCAAAGACGATGAACCAAACGATCCAGCCATCTTTTGGCTGGTAGGCCAGATATCTCGTGAAGGCTTCTGGCTCTCTGCAGATGGTGGATGGAACCGAAAACTGGACAAACCTTTTACTTCGCATCATGCTACAGCTTTTCTCGTCCGCCCTCCCGATGAAAGCCTGGGACAACTCTTTGATTCCGCTTTGAGCAGCGCTCCCAGGGTCGAAGCCTTGGGCAAAGAGCCCGAGGTCTCCATCGGAAACCATCTTGTGCGCTCACCACGCCAGATCGATTCAACCTGCTTCAAGCTTAAACATCGCATCCTCGTGGTTGGTAGATCATGTTTTAAAACTTTCAGATGCTCACTTTTCTCAGGTTCCAGAGGTTGACGACGATGCGGAATCGCAATCTGCCAACACGAGTCAAAGGACTGTCTATGAACGCAGTGAAGAGAACGGGATAGTTGGTACGGAATTATCTTTTTACTTCAGTAATTCGCCTTTTAACGAAAATTCAATCAGAGGCGACATGGAGAGAAATGGACAAGTATTGGACGTTGGCAAAACTACCCTGCCGTGTCCACGCTCGTGATGAACTTGACATACTCCTCCGTAGTAACCCCTTTGGATACAAGTGGAAATTGCTCGAAGCATATGGTCAAAACGGACTTCCGATGGCTCCCAATGAATACGAAACGCTCCGAGGAGCTACGGTCCTCTGTTATATGACCATTTGTCGCTGGGAGATTAAGGACAAGTATTCGTTCTCTCCTCATATCGCACAGCTTCGAATCTTGAGTCCCGTGGAGACTGTTCCCGTCGGAGCCACTTTATCGATTCCGAAGAAGCGTCTTGGCACTTCGACGATGAAAGAATTGTGAAAGGAGTGATATATGTAGGTGACGAGTTCTCTTTGACCAAAGTTCAGGTAAGGTGTATAGGCGAGAGTGTTCTTGATTGAAGTCCTAGCAATGTACAATAAGTGATATGTAACATAAAATCTTAAGTTGAACTTGAACACGGCTGAAAATAGCTTTATGACCTACCACTACATCACTTCCGAAGGGCGGTCCGAGAAGCACCAGTCTGGCTTATCACTCCTCTGCCCTTTCAGTTACAATAGCATCGTACTCCCCCAATGGCACCCTAACTGTCGCAAATTTCCTTTCGCTCTTCACCTTCTGAAGAGCTTCATCCGAGCATTTGCCTTCCCATATTTCTATCCACTTCTTGAAGATCTTTTCATCCTTGTCGTTTTCCGTGCAACGAAACTTCTTGGAGATCGAGGCTTCCAAATGAGTGGGCAGTAATAATCGAAATGTTTCTGAATCGACACTAATCGAAACCAAGGTATCCTCTCGAAAACGGGAGTTCTTGTGACAAATTTCGTTCAAGGGCCCCATGAGAGCTAGAGCTAAATCTTCGGGGTAGCGCCTTCGGGGTTTCTGGTACTTGTAATTGAACGCTTCTACAAGTGGAATTAGTGTAGAAGGGTCGAGCAAATACCCGGCGCAGTAGTCTGGCATGCTAAAATCAATCAACGTAAGTCTCCGTAGACAAGAAAATTAAAATCTGGCGACGAACGTGAAAGTGAAACAAAAGGTATTGTTGTTATGTATTTTGTCGGGACCCCATACCCCTATTGACTACGCTCACGCTCACCACATAGTAGCGGATTTACGCTGGGTTCATGCCGAGCTCTGCTCCGCAAGATTCTATAGAAAATATAAGATCTCTGAGTAGTTCGAAAGGGTTTTGTCTCTAAAATTTTGCAACTAGCTGGAAGAGAAGCTGCACTGTTCTCGCGAAATTTCCGGGGGGCGTTGGAGCTATGAAGAATCAGCCAAAAGGAAGGAGTCTGATCACTTCACCTGTGATCATGATCGTCCATGTCAAAGTTGCAATCACCGGCTACAATGTGTCCGAATTACCAGCTGAACGTGAATAATAGAATTTAATAAATTTAATCTTTGACACCTCCGTGATCCTCTCTAGTCGAGTGACTTCAAAACTCAAGCATGTCGCGAATTCCAGATGAAGACCTCTTGAAATATTCAAGTCGAGCCAAAGACAAAGTAGTCCTGATAACTGGTGCTGCAAACGGGATTGGGAAGGAAGCAGCGACGCGTTTTGCTGAAGCTGGGTGCGTCTGCTACCACTGGTTGCCTTTGTCTTGCTGACATGTCATCGACTGACCAGCGCCAAAGTCATAATTGGTGATTTGGATCTCTCTGGAGCGGAAAAGACAGCCAGTGACTTGCAAGCTATTGCTGGGTGAGCTCTGCTGCGACCTTGCTTTCGTCTTTGTTTTGATGTCTTTCTTCAACTAGGAAGGGTACCTCATTTGCTCGTAAATGCGATGTGACAAACTGGGATGATCTAGTCGGTTTCTATGATTTTGCTATCGAGAAATTTGGCCGTGTGGATATAGTTGTACGTCTCCCCAATGCTCATGCAGCTCCCTTCACCCCAACTCTTCTAGGTCGCGAACGCGGGTGTTACGGAGCTTGGTAGATTTATCGCCGTCGACTTGGACAGTAGCGGCAAACCCGTCAAACCGAATCTGACTACTGTGAATGTGAATCTGGTTGGAGCTATGTATAGTGAGGACTATCGTCAAGTCATTAAAGCTCCTTGGTGACCTATGTTTTGCAGCGGTGCACCTCGCACAGCACTATTTATGTGTCAACCGTGAGCCAGAGGGAACGTCTCTGAAGGCGGTCGTAATGTTGGGATCTATGGGTCCGTTACTAGCTCCTGACATGTGCGACTTGTAAGCTTACTCCTTTCTAGCGTCGTGGCTTGCCATCCCGCCAGCTCCAGTCTATGCTGCATCAAAGCATGGCGTACTCGGAGTTGTACGCTCGCTTGATCCTATCCTCGCTCAGAAAAATATCCGCATCAACTGTATATGTCCATTTTTTGCTGGTCCGTGCCTTTACAGGCCTTTACTTGCGCATTCCTTCAATGATCTCACATCAAGTTGTTTAGATACCGGTATTGTTCCTGTTCCTGTCAAACTCTTCCTCGCTGGCGTTCCTCTTGTACCCGTTCCCCGGATCGCTTCTGCTATATTCTACTCTGCAACCAATCCCGACCCTGAGACTAGCGGAAGGGCGTTTTGTTTGCTTGATGATGGACCGGTGTTCCAAGTCCCAAAGGAAGACTTCAAATTGGGTGTATATGGAATGATTGATCAAAGAGCGAACGCTCTTTTGAAGTACGTTAGCTTGTATTTGCTCTTTATGATACCCATTCTGATATTTTAAACACTTTTAGAGGCGCTAGAGGAGCCGCACACTTTGCGCGCGTCCTCGGTGACGTTGTACATGTCCTTAAACGACCTATCATGTGGGCCATCTTAGTTGGCGGTGCAGGCCTCGGTTTGGCGTATCGTGAGCCTATACTCCAGCAAATTCAACAACTTTAGTCGTAGGTTTAATGGGCTTACTTGGAATATCCTTTCTTTTCGTGTGATGTGTATGTATATATGAAGTAACTTATCATTCGTACAACTTGAGGTACATTTGAATCTTTGTCTATCTTTGTCCATGTCAAGAAACTTTCGAGAAAACATTCGCGAGAAATTCGAAGCGGATCATTCGCGTGATGTATGTTTTTCACTACTCCCATGACCTCCATGACCTCACCACCTTGATCCTTCACCGAATCGCTGCAAGTCCGATGGAATACGAGCCGCAAATATTATCCAGCGCATGACACCCTCTACTAGGAGGAGAGTGATATCGCTTCTTACCCATCATATTGCAGTTTGCAAGCCACTCCAAGTTTCTACACTTCCGATCGGGGGTTTTGTTCGTTGGCCAAGACTCGTTTATATTTGCAATTGCTACAATATACGTATAAATACAGCAAGCATCCATTTCTCCAACTCGTCCTGGGTGTCCTTCCCGATTAGTTCAACTCTCTGGTAGGAATTCCAGAGTCTTATTTTTCTACTACGTCTGATATACTGTTCTCTAGCTCACCATGAAGGCATATCGAGTAGCTGCGATGGTCGCAGCTTTGTTTGGAATGGGATTTGCACAGGACAGTACGGAAGTACCGACCGGTGTCATTTCTGGGGATTACACGGGTGTATTGAGGCCTCAAGTACATTTTTCACCGCCTCAGGTACGCCCTTCTGTTATTTTGTCATAGTTTTATCATAATCCCGTCTGTAGTTTTTCATGAATGACCCAAACGGGTGTTTTCTGGATGCTAATGGCACCTGGCATCTTTACTATCAATGTCAGTTTTGGTTGTGGCCTCTATTTTGACGTTTCTTATTGATCATATCTCCAGACAATCCTCTTGGCCTTGTCGCTGGTAATCAACATTGGGGACACGCAACGAGCAAAGACCTATATCACTGGGAAAATCAGCCTATTGCCATCTTCCCTCCTGATAATACATCCCAAGTCTTTTCAGGTTCCGCAGTCGTTGACGTGAACAACACATCCGGTTTCTTCCCTGACCAGGACAACGGAGTCGTAGCGATTTACACGTTAAATACACCAACAAAACAAATCCAAGAGATCTCGTATTCCGTTGATGGCGGTTATACTTTCACCGCCTTTGAGGGAAACCCTGTCATCGACAGTAACTCTACTCAATTCCGCGATCCAAAAGTGATTTGGTTTGAAGACCACTGGGTAATGGTCGTTGCATTCTCGCAAGATTTTGTTGTTGGAATCTACACCTCCCCCGATCTCAAAACTTGGACACATGCATCCAACTTTTCTCATCATGGATTGCTCGGTCTGCAATACGAATGTCCGAATCTCGTCGAGATTCCCGTCAATGGTACCGACGAGATGATGTATCTCCTTACCATTTCCATCAACCCAGGTGCTCCTCTCGGCGGCTCCATTACCGAATACTTCCCCGGATTTTTCAATGGCACACATTTCACGCCAGTAGACAATGCTGCCCGTATTGCCGATTTTGCCAAAGACAATTACGCTGGTCAGTTTTTCTACGGTGTGCCTTTTGGTGAAGCCGTCTCCATTGCATGGGCTTCCAACTGGCAATACACCCAAGTCGCACCCACAGCTTCCGAGGGCTGGCGTTCTGCCATGAGTCTTCCTCGTCGCAACTTTCTCACCAACATTACGCGTCTAGGTTGGGACCTTGTGTCTGAGCCGTACAATCTGTCACCTATACTTGGTCGACAGCTTGCGTTGAACGATTCTCTACTCAACACTACACTATCTGTCGACTACAGCGATGTGGAATCCAACGCTATCTATTTCGAAGCAAGCGTGACTGGTCTGCCTGCTGTCGCTTCTATCCCCACCACCGCCTTCCTCAACTTTACATTCTCGAACCTAAACACAAACGAGAGTCTCTCCGGAGGGTATCAGTTTGGTGCTGACAACCCTTTCTTCTTGGACCGAGGCAAGACTCGTGGGTTCGATAATCCTTATTTCACAGACAAATTCTCCGTGTCGCAGATTCTGGATCCGAGTGGGACATGGTCAATATCTGGATTGATTGACAGATCCATTTTCGAGGTGTTTTTGGATAGAGGTACTTTTAGTGGTACGGCGACTTTCTTCCCGACAGAGCCCTTGAGTATGTTTGCCATTGGGACTGGAGACATGCCTCAAGGTGCAAAAGTTGCAGTAGCTGTATATGCTGTGGAGAGTGTGTGGGTATGATATTGTCTGACGAGCGTATTCTTAATACAGAAGGATAATTTCATGATGTACTCCATTTCTGAGAGCTGAGCACAGCAATTTCTGTTTCTACGGAGTACAAGCTATTTACTAGATTTAATTATCATCCCATTCACTGCACCAATGCCGCATAATAGTTGCCACCCTTGGTCGAAACGAAGCTTCATCCATCATCGTCTTGTGATTAGCTCCCTCCACCAACGCAATATCCAATCTCTTCAGCTTATCCCTTGACCAAAAGTTGACACATATATCCTCCTTGCGTTTTCCCGGGTAACTCGCCGGTATCCTTCCAAGAGGATCCTGATCCGCACGGATGAGCAAAACAGGGACGTTCTCCAGTACTGGCTCCTCGAAATGCGGTAACAATGTCTCGATGTGGTTCATTTGCGAATATGCTCTTCTTTTCGCTGGATCGTCATAATCGGTCTTGTGCCGTTTCGGGATGAAGCCCTGACCGTTGTAACTGTCTAATAGGATAACACCCTTCACAGGTAGTCCCCGACGTACACGCTCTGCAGCGAGTAGCAGCGCGATATTTCCTCCAGAACTCCAACCTGCAATGAAGACGCTTGTCGAAGGCATCAAGGGAATGTAACACTCTACAAAACTGTGCCAGGAAGGGAAGGACTGGGATAATTCTTGTTCGTCCAAGGCTGGATTAGATATGCCGTAAACGTCACGATCCAAAGTTCCTAGTTCACCGTCTAACCCGAAGACAGTAATCAGCCAATGTCAAAAGTAGAAACAGTTTCGAGCTTACGCACATTGAGGCCCAATCAATCCTTTGCCGTCATGGACAAACCACATCGGACCATTTCTCCTCTCCGTATCCGACTTGGCCTGGCGAATCTGAACGATGAGTCCATTCTGGAGGGACGCGTCCGATGTCGAAGTTTCCAAAGGCGTAAAGGACGGAAAACGATCTTGAATAATATCTGCAAGTCGCTCAATCGTCCTAGCTTGATAAAACTCTGTTACGGTGACATCGCATCCCTTTCTTTTGAGAGCAGCCAAGAGCTTGATGCAACGAATCGAATCACCTCCAAGATTGAAGAAATCATCATGGACCGAAATATCGTCTTCTCTCCCTAGAAAGACAAGCCACATATCATGTAGCATTTGCTCTACGGGCGTCTTTGGTCCACGACCTGAATATCCAGACAAAACCATCCTGGTCATTTCCTGGATCCTCCTGCCCGGTTCTGAGGCTAAAGACTTGAAATATCCAAGCAATCTTTTCCGATCTATTTTATAGGCATCGTTCAGCGGAATTGTTTGTAATATGAGCCATAGAGACGGAATTGCGTGACTCGGGAGCATACGCTGACAGGATTGCCTAAGTGCTTTGACTAAGTCCTCGTAACTGGAAACATCATCTCGTATGCATATTGGACTGCCAGGCCTCCCAATCGTTGAGCTGATGAATGCAGCCAGATGGGAGGCCCCATCCAGTTCTACTTGCTCTACACATGCCACAACGTCCCGCCCAGTCCCCATGGTCAACATCGCTTCTACGTCATGCAAGTTGATAGCAAAGCGGGAAGCATTGCGTCCCAAGTACTCGATAGTACCATCACTGTTCCAACGAGCAAGCTCTCCTGTCTTAAACATGCGTCCTTGGTTGGAAAGGTCGGGCTCCTGTATTGGAGCGCAGAACGGATCAGGAAGGAAGACGGAATTCGTTTCGTCGGGTGAATTGAGGTAACCGCGAGCAACTTGGGCCCCAGCTATACATAGTTCGCCAAGAGCACCCATGGGGACAGGCCTCATATCACTATCGACGATATATGCCTTCATGCTTCCGATAGGACGACCGAGTACATCTGGATGGGGGGGAATGACGGTGCTGTGGTTTTTACTAATGCAGAGGACAGGAGACTCTGTGAAGCCGTATCTGGTTTATAGACCGTATTAGCAGACAAGATTGAACATGAAGCCGATGGGTACTAACGCATTAATCAGACGGACTTTGTTTCTCCAACGTTCGCTGATGAGCCGTGGTAGCTTGTCTCCCGCAACAATGACAGTCTTGAGATATGGATGATCGATGTCGAGTTGGACTTGTTGGGCAATGGCTGGAGGCATAGTGACGTAGTCTGCCTTCGACCGATTTAGTAAACCAGAGATGTCCGAAAATATATTCTCTATATTTGCTAGGAGTAGCGTCTTTCCTTGAGATAGTGATAAGAACAAGTCGCCTAAGGCTTCCACAGATGACCAGGGGCTGCAATGGAGCATGTTTGATGCCTCGCGCAGAGGAAACACGGTCAATGCACTGAAGAAGCATTAGCATGTGTCTAAAACCTTTCTTTGTAATTGAAACTTACTTGTCTATATAAGAGATAATATTGCCGTGCTCGACCATCACACCTATTGCTTCGTTATCGGAGTCTCGCATAAATGTCACATAGCCCAATGAATTTGGACGAAGATCGGGTGTACTGGGAGCACTAGATATTTGCCCGGTAGCAAGCTCGGATATGCAGTAAACCTCAGATGATAGAGTATTGGCCAATCGGTCACTCGCCTGGGAATCGCAAATTGCAAACGTTGACCGCGTCTGATGGATACAAGCCTCGAGAAGAGCCTGAGGCCATGCACAATTCAAGGGCACGAATGCGCCGCCGGCCTTGAGGATTGCCAAGAATGCAATGATCACTTCAATACTGTTCTGATTTTGATCAAAGAACACAGGCACCATACTTTCTGGTGCAACTCCTTTGGTTTGTAATGAGTGTGCGACTTGGTTAGCTTTACAGACAAGTTCTTCGTAGGTAACAGCTGCTCCGTCGACATGTTGAATAGCTATGTGCCTGGTATTGTTGGTAGCGATATCGTCAACCGAGTGATGGAAAAATGAGTAGGGAGAAGGATTGGAGCCTGTCCCAACACCTATATGACGAACATAGGTGCTCTCTTGAGCAGTCATGAAGCTGGGTAAGTCAAGCGGGGATGTTGGATGGTTAAGCGTGGCATCGAGGACTGAAAAAAGGTGATTTTTGAACCAGTCAACATCCCTCTCGGATAAAACTCTAGGGTCCCATCCAAAATGAAACTCCAACCCTTGCTTCGGCCCATCTAGAGACGGAAATACGGTGATCGCAAATGGATAAGTCACTTCGACGGTGAGGCCATGCAAGTTATCTCCGAGAAACTCGTCATGTTTGTTTGCTTGAGATAGGCCGGGTAGATTCTCTACAGTGAGTATAACCTTGAGAATGTCGTACGGAACGGGGAAAGCACCGTTGATGATCTCATTTAAACCAAGGAACTGATGCGAGGATGAAGCGAGAAAATCGTTGTGCACGGTCTTGACAATGGAATTGAATGAAGAATCCCTGGTATAACGAACACGGCAGGGAATGGTCGAAGCGCAGTACCCGACAATATCCTCAATCCCTGCCACATTTGCGCTCCTTCCAGACGTGACAAAGGCGAAGAGTACATCATCAGAGTTCTGATGCAACCCCAAAGTCACCGCCACGGCAGCACAGAGGAACGAAGATAGTGTAGTGCGATTGTCAGCACAAAAGGTCGCAAGTCTTTGGGCTACACAAAAAGAATGGATCACTGAACTGCTTGTTATCACTTTCGTCGAAAGATCCAGTTGAGAAGACTTCGGCCATGAAGGAAGGACAGCTCCGTCAAGCCTATTCTTCCAATACTGGATGGCCTTGGTGCGCTCCTGGGAATCTATCCACTTCACAAAGTGCGGCATAATAGGGGAAAGGCCCTTCCAGCTCAAAGTTGGTTCACTAGAGCATGCATGATATGCTTCGGCAAGATGTCGAAGGATGGTGAGTATAGAAAACCCGTCAAACTGAGCATGGTGGAGTTGGAACACCAAAATGCTTGACTTCTCCGATTCAAAAAGAGCCAAGGAAGTAGGAACTCTACCAAGGGAAAATCCAATGGACGTCGAGGTAAGCCTCTCCACAGCGGTATGCATCTCCGAGTCGTGTTCAAGATGATGATACAACCAGGGTAGGTCATAGTGACTATCATTAAGCACAATTTCCACGACGTCGTTATATGGTTCAGGTGCTACGATGAAGGCGGTACGCAGGATCGGGTGCCTGCTCGCAACTAGTCGCCAAGCTTTACGTAGCCTATCTTTGTCAAAAACTCCAGATTTCTTGAAAGCGTATTGCGCAAAGTAGCTCTATAAATCATAAATGAATACAACTTGATTTCTGAGTCGTATTACATTGTCACGTACCATCGGGTTGGCAACAGCAAGTGAAACAAGCCCTGCTACTGAGCTTACAGATGGGTAAGCATCCTCGATTTCTACGTCTCGATATCCATAAGTCGCAAGCTCAATCATTACGAGACTTCGAAGACCTGGCGACATCATTTCGAAGGGTGTGTAATTTGGAGTTGACTTCCTGGTGGTCAAGCGCTTCTCCAATAGACGACATTGTTGGGTGATTGTTGAGTGACTTTGGAAATCGACTATACCTAACGAATATCCAGCAGCACGGCAGACGGCAGATACACGAATAGCAGAGATAGAATCACCGCCTAGAGCGAAGAAATCCGTGTTTTCGTCGATGCTACTGGGAGGGATGGAAAGAGCAGATGACCAGGCTCTCTTTAGGATGTCCGAAGGGTCTGGTGTCCCGGATGTCTCTGTTGGCAGGTCTGCAATGGGTAGAACCTCGGGAGAGGAAGGAGTGTTAGATTTACGTCGTCGAGCCGCTGATTCTTGAGCGATGCTTTCTAGTACTTTTCGGTCAACTTTGCCGTTTGAAGTGGTGGGCAAATTGGAAAGTGTGATGTATTCAGATGGAATCATGTAACTGGGGAGCTTAGAAGACAGCGATTGTCGAAGGTCGAGAGGATCTTTCCTTGACTCCTAATCGTGTTTCAGCCTCCAAAAAAGATTATGGATTGAGTCGCACTCACCTTGAGAACTAGAAAAGCAACGAGTTCTTCATGATTATTGTAGGTGCTCTTGATCACACACACTGAATCAACAAAAGGGATCCTCGTAATGACGCTCTCGATCTCACTAATTTCCACTCGCTGTCCACGGATTTTGACTTGTGAATCAGATCTACCGTAATAGATTAAACGTCCATCAAGCAGCCAAGAACAGAGATCTCCAGTATTATACATCCTCGGACTTGCACTTGCATCTGCAAGCACAAAAGGATCTACACGATATACTTTGGCTGTGAGATCATCGCGGCCTAAATACCCTTTGGTGACCTGTGGACCACCTATCCAAAGTTGACCCATCGTACCAATTGGACACAGTTCGCCACGGGCATCGAGGATGTAGATACGGTTCCCGCCAAACGGACGCCCAAAGACAGGAAATTCGTCTTCGGGGCGCACCTCCCCAAAGACAGACATTACAGTTGCCTCGGTGGGAGCGCCTCCATTTCCGAAGAATATTTCCGGTTTACCGACATGTCTTTGAGTAGCATTATGAGACATGAACTTCTCTTGCACCGCAGATGTAAGTGCTTCGCCTGAGCTGTAGACTGTCTGCAGTGTAGGACACTTCTCCAACTCTACAAGTGAAAGCACCGTAGGGGTAGTCTCGAGAAATGTCACAGACATTGAATTGATGATGCCGGTAAGGTCATTCAGCATTGTCAGCTTTGGGGCAATGCAGAGACATCCTCCTGACGTGAGAGTGAGAAAGACGTCCCAGACTGACTAGAACAATCCGTCAACTTCGTCGATGGGAAGAGAAAGGATAGAAAGATACGCACATAATCGAATGCGTAGTTGGAGAACAACAGTGTTCTCAATTGACTCCCCTGCTTTCGCAACCTCTGGTTTGAAGCTGGTCCATTGATGACAGAAGTAACAACAGAGGAATGTTGCACCATTACACCTTTGGGAACCCCAGTCGACCCCGAAGTGAACATGACATAGCATAGGTCCTCGCCACGAGAGGTATAAGACAACTGCGGTCTGATGAGATCTGCAGATGAAGAGGCCAGAAAATCGTCCACGCTAATTATCGTCACCGTTGGAAGACGTGCCGCGGCGATGGGAGCTAATGAACTAGTGGTGAGGCAGATAGCAGCCTGAGTCATCTCTTGAATTATACGGGTACGTTCTGGCGGGTGATCAATGTCAAGTGGGACATATGCAGCACCGGCTTTTAGCTAGTGACAACATTAGCTTGTAACAGGCCCTAAATACGAAAACTCACAATCGCTAACTGGCTGACGATCAGTTCAGCACATTTATCAAAGAACTTGAGGACCATATTTCCAGGGCCGACTCCATAATCGTGCACGAGAAATTGAGCAAGAAGATTGGCACGCCTGTTGAGTTCGCCATATGTCATGTATTCCCGATTCTCGACCTGCAAAGCTAAAGAATCAGGAGTCTCCCGAACGACTCGCTCGATATAATGATGGATGACAGCAGAATACTCGTGGTCTGAACAATGATCACCCGAAGAAGCCGATCCCCAACTTGAAAGTAGCTTGTGCTCATCTGAAGAAACAACAGGGATGTCATGTAGTAATGTGGACCCGGGTACTTGAAGTGCAGAGAACACGGTCTGGAAACGATGCAAAACGGGATTTTCGAAGAACGAGACGGGTTCTGATATGAGCCGGTCGCGAGTACGGTCAAGGAGTAAAACAAGGGCGCCGTCGTGCAAAGAGTGGACAACCTTTGGAGAATCGACGTAGTGGAGAACCACAGTAGATGTAGGTTGACCGACTGTAAGTTGGGCATTTCTGACATTCCGATACAGCGATTCGACAGTGTCTGAAGCTGATATAGACAGTCCTAGAAGCTTGTCACCGTCAGCCTGTGAGACTTGAAGAATGAGATCTGCCCCATCCCGTTCCCAATAGCTGGGCAGCGTTGTCGCAGATGCAAGGACGGCAGCTGCGAGAACTCTGGTATCTAAGGGAATTGTCAGAACGGTCATCTGGAGGTGAAGCTAGTTCTGGATTTGACTTGAGACATCTCGATGTCCCAAAGATATAGTGGGTTATGCAGAATAGACGATTTGGGTTGAAGCATTACGAGCTTGATTTGGTTCGGAGTAAAGGCAACATTTTGTCTGCAGCCGAAAACAACCGATTTTCCGGCTGACACGGACCGTTTAGACTCGGAACTATTAACGTTTAACGACAACCACAAAAATTTCTTCGGACTTCACGGGGACTCGTCTGCTTTCGCGAAGGATTCGAAACAACATGGAGAAATAGGAAACTCAGCGCTCAAGCTCGAAGCGTGGGCCAGCGACAATCGGTCGCATGGTAGGACCACAACTCCATGGTCTTCCTGCGCGAAGTTCAGGAACAATGAAATACTAGCTTAAAATGAGTTCGGGGATGTCAGGGAAATGGAGTACGTACTTGGTCTGGTCGTACGACCACTTTCATCAACTCTCATTGGTCCCTGAGTTAGTAAGTCTTGCAATTGTGTGATATACTCAATGATTGCAGTGATTTAAATTACTTTATTTTTGGCCTTGATGATCTTCGCACTGTATGCGACGATACCGGTAGGTGGATACTGCTATCCCCAAAGAACTTGCTCAAAAATGTAGTGGTACGCGGCTTGGTTCGTTTTGTTCGATTCCCGTCTCTGTGCTGGTTCACGTACAAGTTCGTAGCATGACCATCAAGCTCCGTATAGTGTTCGTTAAAGTGCTGCAATAGCGAGAACCCATCTCCTGCTTAAAAAGGGAGGGCTCCCATCGCTATTCCTTCCCCTCTTCTTCCAGTCGAAACTTGCACATCTATAATCTCTTTTGCCTCTTTACCATGGTTCAAGTGGTAAGCACCTATAGACACCCACTTTTCTATTCTTGACACATTTCTTTTCAGCCCGTGAAAAGCATCTGTGTCCTCTGTGGCGCAAATACTGGCTCCGACTCGAAATATGCTGAGCTTGCCAAATCGATGGCCTTGCTGTTCCACAAGATGAACTGGCGTCTAGGTAGGACGCATCCGTGTTTAACATTTCGCTCCGAGGCTAATTTCTGTCTGTCATAGTCTACGGAGGCAGTGGACGAGGTCTGATGGCCGAGGTCTCTCGAGAACTCGTCGCCTTGGGTGGCGAAGTGATCGGTATCAAGCCCACGCCTTTCCTCAAATACGAAGCCGACGGTAAACTCCCAGAATGGGGGCACAACGAATTGGTACCCGATTTGCACACCCAAAAGATTCGTATGGCCCAGGTCTCCGACGCCTTCTTGTTCTTACCTGGAGGATTCGGTACTCTTGAAGAGTTCAGTGCTTTCCGGATGTGGAGGAAATTAGGTTAATTTCCTGATCTTAAAATTCCTTCTAATTTTAACCAATACATCTTCAGGTGTCCATAGCTCGCCTGTTCTTTTCCTGAACTTTGATGGATATTACGATCATCTCTTGAAGTGGTTCAGCATCGGGAAAGAAGAAGGGTTCATCAGCACAAATGCTGCCGCTGCCTACACGGTTGTGAATACCCTGGAGGAATTGCCCGATGTAATCCAATCGTGCACCTTTCAGACAGATGAAAAGTTCAACTTGTCCATTCTAGCACCTCTGGCTGCTGAACAGTCCCCCGATTTGCTCCGGTCAGAAAATTGATATTCTTTTGTTCTAGTTTCGTCTATTAGTACGTTTCAAGATAGGATAGAAAGTCAGAAATAATTATAAAGAGTAATACACGCCGATTCTTCATGTACTATAAATTTAAATAAACAAACTTGAACGCGAATCAAGTCATTCACAGTTGCTTGAGAAAAGATCTGCTGTTCTTGAAAATGGTATACCACAATATATCAGCATATACAAAAACTGAAAAGGTAAAAGACGCTAGCTTCATTGACCAGCCTCAAGTCTTGCGATTCATTGTATTTCCTTTAATATTAGAGAATGGGATTGTATGCCGATGCTAACATGGGAAACTTACAGCTAGTCTGTACACAGAGGAGCATCTTCACAGAGCCAATTCTGCTTTGCCTCGCAGACACATCCTTGAACTTTATTACCTAGCGGCTAGAGCAGCATCTGGACTTTAAAGAGAGCGCCATAGAACAGGGATAACGACGGAGAAAGGGAAATTCTCACATGATGGAGTGTTCCGGATAAACCCGAAGCGTAAAAGTTGTGAATACTATTCAGAATAGCACAGTTGATGACGCGGGCACTCGGGACATTCTCCCATCCTAAATCAATGGCAATCCTAGTCCAATTTGGGGTAGACTGTGTTATATACTTAGTGTTGTAGGATTGTGATGTGGAGCAGTTCAAAACCTATTATTGGTAGAACTTTGCTTTCAAAAAGGATGAAGAACATGCAAAGTCGTCCATTTGTCGTTACACCGTATAGAGCAATCCCATCCTAGTCGGATCGACTAATGCACGTAGAAGTTCGAGGTGAAAGGAAGACGGGAATAAAGGAATTGAAATCAATGACATTCATGTAACGTATACGAATATATCAAGCCACTGATACTACGCAGTAGAACACAAGCCTACTTTTGCCAGCAATTCTTTCAAGACCAATGCATCGACATCTCGATCTATTGGATACGCATACCGATTCATCATGCTTGCTATCTTCGTCGGCATCGAGACACTCAAATCCGGCAAGTTTGGCCATGTCTTGCCTTCCCCTTCCTCCAGACACTCCACCATCTTCCAAAAAAGCGTTTCGTGTCTTTCGCGAAGCTTCGCATCAAAGGGCAGAATATAGTCAACAAGATTGAAAGGAAGGGGTCGAAATGACTGCCAGGGAATGCTACTAGCCCAAGACCAGTCAATAATGCCGACAACGGTCCAGTTGTCGTTTATAAGGACGTTTTGACGGTGTAGATCGGGATGCTGAAGAGGAAATGGTCCCTTGTCGACTTGTGGGATGGAAGTAAATGGTGCGGAAATGACATGAAGATGCGCAGAATCAATGCTTTGCTGCGCTAAACACTTTCTCTGCGCTTCTTCGTGTATCAGTCTAGAGCGAGTAAGGTAATAGTCAGTCGAATGAGAAAATGGCCCTAGTAGACGGGCATGACGGTCCACGATCTGCTCGACAAAAGGTTTCCCATCGGTACCGTCTCGACCAAGTTCCAGTTGTCCGATGTGAGACAGCGTACACCGTCGAGCGAGCTGGAGACTTATCGCCGCCAACTGTGCATGAATTTTCAAAATCTGAGCATCGGTAATACCTCCTGCGTCTTCGACAACATCTGGTATTGGTCGACCTTCTATCTTGTTCATAAACATGTATGGACAACCCAATTTGTTATCGAAACTGCAGTCAAAACCGTGGATGCCCGGTACAGGGATCGTGGTACGCTGCTTGATGAAGAGAAGAGTAGCGATCTCGCTTTCCATAGACCGAGTTTCCAGTTTACGGGAGAGCTCCTGGTCGTGATCTGGATTCGCCTGTTTGAAAGGATTGCGAAGTCGAGCAGCCCATTCAACCCCATCCTCGAAACAGAGATAGAAGACGACGTTTCTTTTGCCAATTGAGATATTTTTCTTTCCCAAAAGGGCGCGACATTCCTGGTATTGGAATGAGTCGTTTGTTGAGCGTTGAGCGAGAGCGAGCTCTTCCAGGATGTGTTGTTTTCCAGTTGTAAGGATCTCGTGTATGAAACGTTGTCCTGGGTCTCCAGGAAGGTCCTGGAAACGCTTCGGGCTTCTCAAAGTGTGTATAGCCATAATCACTGAGATACAAACTTTATCAGAACGAGTTTCCAGAAATCATGGCAAACACTCACAACGATGGAAGAAGTGTTGTGCTGGAAGTGTGAAAAGTGGGGGAAACTTGTCAACTTTACACTTTCATCCAGCCACCTCCGTTCCTTCATTCCCCATTTTCAAACAGCACACAACAACAACTGGAAATGATCTACGATCTAGCCGGCTCATCCATGAGCGTTCCGAACATTATTCTGGAGATTCGGTTCGATTCCCTAAATTGGCCGACCGCTGTAGCTATTTCGCCGGTCTCATGCGCGTGCTTGTAAAGGTACGGCTGCACGGCTCGTGAAGCACAGGGCAGAAATGTGTGTTTATCACTGATGTCTCGTAAATTCATCACTGATCAATTGACTCCAGAGCCCGAGCTTACCGTTGAGGAGAACATTATTCTTATTCAGAAGCGCAGATCTGATATCCAGGGTATGGTGCAAACGAAGCCGAAATTGGCAAGGACATTCACATTTTCCTGGAGAACGGAAGTCTATTGATATCGTGTATTTTCGTAGATCCGAATACACGGAGCAAATAGGGTCTGTAAGGGCTAGGTATCAGCCGTCAACAGTTGCCGAGAACAGAGTAATAATTTCCCTTCGTCGTTGAGCTCATAAGTTCTAAGTTCTGAAGTAAAGGCATTTAGTTAGAACCAACACATTGGAGTAAGGCGGGACCAAAACTTGCCGCAGTTAAGAAATCTTTCGTCGCCAACGAGATATGCCAGAAATGCTCGATGTCCAACCAAGAGTACATCCTTCTCGGGACGCCTTCTTACTTCATCCAACACCTCTTTGGCTCTCAAGGTCGCCGCTTCGTCACTGTGCTCTTCATAGTCCCACTCTGTGTTGCATCGAGAAAAATCCAACGTAGGATAAGCTGCTGCGATTATAGCTCTGGAAACACCCTTGTTGCAAATAGCGTCGTGTGCCTCCCGCAAATTAGGCCAGATTTCCTTTGGGATATCTGTTCCAGAATCCTCCAATGTAGAAAGAACAGCATACATTGTCTGAATTGTGCGTGTCATGGGCGAACAGATGACGAGGTCCGGCTTGAAAGTCAGAGAGACTTTACGTGCTTGTTCGAGACCAAGTTCAGTAAGCGGTGGATCACGCTCAGGCCAGCCTCTCTGGACACTTGGAAGTATAAGTTGCATGTATCGACGCGCAAAACGCAGTGACTCACTTATGAATAGCCTGTCCATGTCTGAGGACATGAAGACGCTTTACGGATTGTGGGGTCGACATTCTTGCAACTCAAATTCTGACGAAGGAAAGAGAGTGAATAGTATCAAAGGGGGCAAGCCTTCAAAGCGGCCGCCAGTGAGATTAAACCCCAAAGGACCTACCGGTGCCGTGGTGGTAGTAAGTTTAGTGACATAAGATGGTGAAAACTGCTCGTGTGACCACTTTAGCCACGGCGAGATCTCTTCTACGATGATCTACCTCGGTGATGCTTCTCTCCGCGATGTTTCAGCCTTGAATATTCTTTGAATGGCGCTGGATTGTCGTGAAGCGCCTCCACGCAAATATCCCATTTTCACACATCTCATTCGACTCCCGAGAGAGATGAACCAAACCTCATTGGTTCGATTTTCGGTAGGGCTGCCAACTGGGAATACGCAATGCGTGATTTCAAGTCGCTTTGTTGTCAAGCCTGGCAAAAAGGACCACTCCATATTCAGATACGCCCTTTTCTTACCGAATTATTCGGTATATACGAACTACGAGGTTTGGGACAAAGGTCGGTGAAGCCTTCTTCCTACCGCCCACCTTTCTGTGTCCCATGTCTGACTTTTGTTTGCAGGATGCAGAATTTGTGAGCCAAAGTCCTGTTCTCCTGCCATACTCTTTCTAAGTAGCGTCCAGGGTCCTCAGTCGCAGTGCCGTTCCTTCGACTTCACTCTTGTTTTCGAGAATGCGTAAGTCTAATTGTACATCACGATTGCTGGAACTCATTATACCCTATGGCAGTATCCTGTCGATGCTGCCAGACACAATTACCCTTTTTATTTCCTTGTTCTATCTGGTCACCTCGTCAACGTGGAGGACAACTGATAGGGTCTTTCTGCGCGTTATCTCGTGTCTATTACCACTTATGAGTATCATCACTCTCGTTGCCTGGTCATCTTCATCTCCTGATGTTCCTGCAACGGCAAAGTCATACGTGACCGCTGCACTCGCGCTGACTATTCTGCCATCGGTATGTTGCTTGGCAGTGTCTCTTCAGACATCTTGCTCAACTTTGGACCCTTAGATTATTCATGCGTTGATGTTGAACCTGGCTACGCTCGATTCCGTGACGTTTTTCATTTCATTCTACCTTTCGGTCACTATCCTTCTCGATACTAGCCGGGTGCGTACGTTTGTGACAATGGGAAGCGGAACTACCTCAGAGTTCTTTGTCGCTGCCTTCGTTACTCTGTTTGCTGCCCGGGTGTTGACCTTGATTGTCCTCAATATCCCTGCTTACACCAAATCTACGGCAAAGGCCACCGAGTCCTCTGGGTTTTTCAGTTCGATATTCCTCCTGTGGCTGTATCCCTTGCTGTGGAAAGGACGAAAGGGTAATCTTGAAGCGAATGATCTTTCAGACTTTGATCAAAAATCGTTCGATTTATACTCTCGTTTTGAACTCTCTTGGAAATCTGAGAAGTAAGTGTACGAGTTGAAGGACTTCTGAACGTTGAGTTTAAACGATCCTTCTGTCAGGTCTAAACATCCCGCCAAACCACAACTATTCCGAGCTCTTTTCCAAGCATTCATACCGGTCTTCCTATCTCCAATCATACCGGCGGTCCTTATGTCCCTTACGCAGGGTGTTCAGCCAGCCATGGTCAATGCGGCCATACGCTTCATAGAATCGTATTCCTCGGGTCTTGAGCCAGAACCAGCTGAATGGGGTTGGGCGCTGGCAGGGATGTTTGGTTTCATTTTCCTCACCCTAACTGGCGCTTCGACCTTGTACTGGTACTCTATTGCACGGACGAGTGCATATATCCGCGGAAGCATGAGCGAAGCTATCTATCGCAAAACTTTGGTCCTGGATGTCACTTGCCTTACAAATGTCCCGGGAGGCAATCCAATGAATCTCATTAGGTGCGCGTCCTGTGGATGATACGGTTTTATTTGGCTGATGTATCCTTCAGCTCTGATATTGATCGTATCACCACAGTTATAGACCCTCTTCATCGTAAGCTACTGAATTTACCTATTCTGACCAGTACTAAAAGCATCTTCTCAGAAATGTGGTCAGCCTTAATCACTATTGCCCTAGGGTTGTACCTTATATACAGCGAACTGGGAAATGCATTTGTCGCTACCATCATCATCACCATTATCATCATGCTCTTCACTCCCTATCTCTCTCGCGACATTCGACCTCTCCAGACCAAGCTTTCTGGGTTGGCTGACAAACGTATTCGGCTGATTTCTGGTATCCTTCGACAAATAAGAGCTATCAAACTATCAGCTTATGAGACTGAACTCATCAAAAAGGTCTCCGAAGTACGCAAAGCTGAATTGCTAGCTCGAAAAATTTTTTGGCATAAATTCTACCGAGTCGTCTGTATGACCAGTGTGACTATGAATGCATTGTCGCTCGTCACCCTCAGGTATGTGGTATTCACTACTGGGCATCAGCTCTTCGCTGATATATTTGCAGCACTTACTCTATCATTGCCTACCTGTCTCATGGAGAAAGTCTAACCACCGCCAAACTGTTCACAGCTTATACCGCTATCGGGATTATCACTAACCCACTTTACACGATTGGACAGAACTATCCACGTGTCTCAGCTGCCTATGCCTGCGTGAAGCGTATCGAGAAATACTTGCTGAGTCCCGAAACAGGTTCAGTTCAAGATGCGTCGACTTGTTCTTCTGACGACGACAATTCGTTGCTGAAGGGCGATGACGTCATTACTCAGGCTGTAGTCGTGGACTCTTCAGAGAAAACAGGCCATATAACGACTTCTGGATGTGTCGAAATGGACAGGGTATCTGCAGGATGGAATGAAAAGGTTGTCCTGAAGGAGCTGACCACTCGGATACAGTCTAATAAGCTCACCATGATCATCGGTCGCGTAGCTTCTGTAAGTTCGTGATGACTTCAAGTCGAAATTGTTCTGAGAAGATCGTTTCATTTTTCAGGGAAAGACCACCTTCTTGCAGTCTCTGCTTGAAGAGACCAAGGTCTTTTGCGGTACAATATCTTACCCATGGCCTCGCGGTTCCATTGCATACTGCGCTCAAATCCCTTGGCTTCAGACCAGCGTGTCTATTCGAAACAACATCCTGTTCGCGTCTCCCTTTGACGAAGAATGGTATGCGCAGGTACTTCGCGTTTGTGCTCTTGATACAGACTTGGCAAATATGCGAGATGGGGATGCAACTGTAGCAAGTGGTCTGAGTGGCGGTCAAAGGGCCAGAATAGTAAGTGATTAGTCATATTGCGTTGAGCTATCCTTTATGCGATCACTCTAGGCCCTTGCCCGAGCTGTTTATGCCCGAAAGAGTGTCGTTGTCCTAGATGATGTTTTTGCAGCGTTGGACGGGCCAACAGCGATATCGATATTCGAGGGGCTTTTTGCACCGGGGAAGGGTGTTCTTCTTGGAAGGACTGTGATCCTTGCAACGAACAAAGGTGCGTGCTTTTGTTCTTCAATAGAAGTCATTCATATTGATCACCTGTCTTGTTTAGTTGCACATCTACGTTACGCAGATTGGATAATTGCAATGGATAACGCCTCTATCGCGAAACAAGGTACATACCACGATCTTCAAGGTCTCTCGGCAGTCATCGAAAGCGAGCAAGCATCCGAACTAGCAAATGCAGCCTCGGGAAGTGGAAAGAAAACTACTGCGATTAAAGCAGAAGATCTCCCTTCTAGTTCAGGTTCAATTGCCAGGCGAGCATATATGCACTATGCCCGTGCTGCGGGTTGGCGCCATATGGCTGTATACGCACTTCTTCTACTCTTAACAGTCGGGATCCAGACGATAACGCCAATTTATCTCCAAATTTGGAGTACCTTCAATGATCAACACGCTTCGGATGTCAAGAGTCTATCTGTTTATTTGCCAGGTTATGCAGGAGTAGAGGTTGCGTACACTTTTGCGCTGTGTTATCTCTTCTACTATATGATCATTGTCGTGTCACAACGAGCCTCCTACAACTTACATGAATGGCAGGTTTCTGCGGTCATCCAAGCACCCATGCAATTCTTCGATTCGACTCAAGTCGGACAGGTCATCAATCGCTTCAGTCAGGACATTTCGTACATTGATGGTGGTCTGCCTCTCGCGCTATATGACTTTTTGTACCAATTTGTTCGAGCATTTGGAGGCATGATCATTATGATTGTATCCCTTCCCTACATGGCTCTCGTCATTTTTGTCGTGATGATTGTATTTTATTTCGTGCAAGGCTTTTACCTGGTATGTAGTCTTATTTGTGATCTACAGTTTATACTGATTCCCATTTAACTCAAGGCTACGTCGAAACGAGTACGCCGTCTCGATCTGGCCAGCAAATCTCCGCTCTACACACTGTATCAGGAGACAATGGAGCTCAACGGACTCATGACTATACGTGCCGCATCTGCTGAAGAACACTTCCTTAACCAAAGTGAAGTATTGTTGGCCTCCTCGCAGAAACCATTCTACTTTACAAGACTTGTCGCGGCGTGGTTGTCGAGCACCATAGGTCTGATGACAGCGGTAGTGAATACCTCTGTCGTAATCTTAGCTGTGGCCACGAGAAGAAGCGCTAGTGCAGGATTGTTTGCTGCTGCAATGAGCCAAGCAATCTCGCTGCAGGACATGTTAAACTTGATGTTAACCTGTTGGACGAGGCTTGAGATGGCAGCTGTGTCTTTGGAGAGGAACCTGGAACATTGTAATCTGGAACCGGAGGATGACGCGGAAGACGCAAATCTGCAAGAACCAGGTGAGGCGTGGCCCACGCGAGGAGAGATCGAAGCCATCGACGTTATCGCAAAGTATAGGGTCACGCCGATCTTGAAAGGAATTTCGTTCCATGTCGAGGCTGGTAAATCCTTGGGTATCTGTGGCCGTAGTGGTTCTGGTAAATCGTGAGTATACTTTTGTCATGGCAGTGGGCTTGTATCAACATCTCTTTTAGTACCGTGCTGTTGGCTTTACTACGCGCCCTAAAACTCGAAGGAATAATCAAGAGTATGTCTTTTCATTGGCTGTGTGCTCCATTCTCATAACGTCGCACAGTTGATGGCCAAGACATCATGAACATATCTCGCAAGCGTCTGCGGAAAGCTATCACAAATGTTGGTCAGGAACCGTTTGTCTTGGACGGGACTTTGCGTGAGAATTTGGACATCACTGGTGCTAGGTCCGACGAGGAAATATGGGCTGCTGTCGAGTCGGCCCAGGTGTGTCACTCTTGTTTTCCGATAATTTACATGCCCTGATTAGGTCTCCGCAGCTGAAACCTGCAGTCTCCGCTCTGGAAGGTACACTTGACCATCAGATGCAGAGTATCAGTCCCAGTCTTTCCCAAGGACAGATCCAGCTTCTTGCAATTGCGCGCGCTCTTCTTGCGGACAAGAAGATCATTCTTCTTGATGAAGCAACTGCCAATCTTGACGAAGAGACAGACAGCTTGGTCCAGGAAGCGATTCGGTCTGCATTCAAGGATCGTACTCGTATCACAATTGCGCATCGCATCCAGACAATTCAGGATTATGACCAAGTATTGGTACTCAGGCAAGGCGTGGTCGACGAGTGCGGTGATCCAATGGAGTTGATGGAAAAAGAAGGAAGCGTTTTTAGGGATTTAGCACTGGCCTCTGCAGCGTAAAACGCTGGATTGGATATCTTTATCATCTCTTTAATTTGACAGCAAGTTTCCTGTAGTATAATGGTCCCTGACAGGTTAGATCCAAAGTGTGTACTTCTATAATCCTTCGTACAAATACAAGTAGAGTTGGTCCACCAGAAGCATACAATGTCTACAACGTGTTGATCTAAGTAAAAAAGCACCTTCCAACCAGTCAAAGTAACTACAGCCTCGCTTTTGCGGTCAAAGCTTCTATATCTCTGTACTTGTAGTACAACTTCAATGATTCCGGATTAGCAACAGTCCCACTGGGCGTCAAATTTGACCCAGACACGATCTGCTTGACAGCGATTTCAATCTTCTTCCCGTTAACAGTATACTGCGGAAGATTATTACTTAGTGTAACGTCCTCGGGGAAATCAAAAGGAGCGGTACGCACCGGGATATCCTCAACCTCAAAGATATAAGAGGGGACATGTCTCGCACTCAACGCCTTCTTAATAGCATCCTTAATCCGACTCTTCAATTCTTTTGTCAACTTGTGCGGGTCGCGCATTTTTACGTATAGCAATACGCGTTCGTCCTTATCCAAGTTGGGTCGACGTTGGCCAATGCAAAGTGAATCGTCAATGAGGTCAGAGAATTGTTCGAGAACCGTGTAGATTTCGCCAGAACCAAAACGAACACCACTTGGGTTTAGGACACCGTCACTAAGTGATAAATGTCAGTTTCACCAATTGTTGATAGATATGGAGGAAACGGAGAGACCTTCTGCCCAAGATCATGATCCCCTTGGTTGCCGGATTGACCACCATAAAGTCTCCTTGGCGCCAGATACCTGTTTGGACGAAGTTTATCTTGCTGTGATAACAGAGAGCCATGAAGAAACTCACCTGGGAAGAAACTAAAGTATGTCTCCCCCAGCTTCTTCCCGTCAGCAGTGTCTCCCCAGAAGCGAACAGGTAAAGAAGGATGAGGCTTGGTGCAGACCAATTCTCCGGGCTCGCCAGTGTGTTCGATGTTCTTGCCCAATGGATCAAAGACCTCAGAAGCCATACCCAGTGATTTATGCTGGATTTCTGTAGTTATCTTTGTGAGCGAAGACAATTGAGGTGTGATAACGTGCACGCACCTCCAACATACACAGGAAGACTAGGAACTCCAGATACCACTGTGCATAGAGATGATTAAAATACAACTTGGAACGAAGATGACGGGTCAGCTCACAAGCACAGCAAATGTCTGTTCCTCCTGAAGTTGATATGAGATGGATGTTTCGCCCAAACGCGTTGAATGCCCATTCAAACACTGGAGGCGTCAGGACCGCACCCGTGACGGCCATGGTCCGAAGTGCTTCAAAGGACGCGATATCCACTGTATGTATGTAAATGGTCTGCTTTCTGCACGAAACGACGAAAACTCACAAGGATTCAAACCTCGTCCTTGTATCTCAGCCAAGAATCTAGGGCTCGTTCCTAGTAGCGACACACTTTGGGAAAGATGTCAAGATAATGTGATATTTGTGAATCTTGCCACTGCTCACTTTTGATCACCGATAAATTTGAGGTATGTCGGAAGGTCCGGGTGAAAAGGTGATCCATCATACAGTATTATTCGTGCCCCGGCAGACAGACCAGCCAGCATAAATGTCCACATCATCCAACCTGTCTGTAGGCATCCTGGTCAGTCGGTAAATGAATGTAACAAGAAAGTGGAACGGACCGTAGTGTACTGGAAATAAGTGTCCCCTTCTTTCAAGTCCATGCCGCATACAAGATCTTTCTTAGTTTGCATTAAACGCCCTATATGCAGAATATTAAATGCACAACAGCGATTAGAAACCACGGAGAAACTCACGCCAGCGGAGTGAACGATACATTTAGGAGGACCCGAGGTGCCAGAGCTATACAGAATGAATAGAGGTTGGCTGAATGGCAGTTGTTCAAACTTTAATGGACTGCCATCATCCATAGCAAGGAACTGCGACAAAGGTAAACTGTGACGAAGTATTAGCTATATGAATCAGTTGAAGGAAAAGCAAAGATACTCACGCATCAATAGTGTTTGGTGCTCTTAGTTCTTTGCCGGATATCGTGCTTGGAAGTAGGATGGCGCGCCGAAGACCTCGTTTACTCAAATCCTGGATAACCTCGGCAACTTTGGGAAGAAGATCTATTGTCTTGCCAGCGTAGAAAACCTCTGTCTCGGCGAATACAAGCTTAGGTTGAATTTGCCGGTATCTGTCCAATATTCCCTGTAGTAATCGCTGTTGAGAAAATTTGAAGTTGAAAACATGATAGAACGGCATACTTGAGTTCCCATGTCCGTCGCAGTGCTTGAGAATATTGCACCTATACTGGCGGTAGCAAGAGCAATCGTAACTGCATGAATGGAGTTGGTAACGATACCTGAGCCAAGAAATAAGATATCAAAGAGATGGGAGCTTTGGGAGTCGTGTCATACCTGCTACCCTGTCTCCAACTACCAGCCCGTTCGCTCTCATGGCAGAGGCCATACACCGCACTCGTTCCCTCAACTCCCGGAATGAATAATGCACGGTCCTGCCCATTTCGTTTCCGGCGGTGCAGGCGATAGCATCATCGTTCTTCCATAGCAAGTTTTCGGCATAGTTCAAGCGTGCGCCGGGAAACCAAACTGGAATCTCAGCCAAGTCACCTTTGGTCATAATCTGGAGAAATAGCGGCTATTGCAGGGAGTCTTATCACGAGTAACACGAGAACGCACGTCCTTAGGAGGGACAGAGGATACGATTCGAAGAAACTTCCATAGGTCTAACCAAAAATCATAGTTGGAGACAGAGTACTTGTGTAGATCGTGGTAGTCCTCTGCTAACAGTTAATCCACTGCAGACACAATCAAAATATGGAACGCACTAAGACTCAGCCCATGTGTACGGTTGATCATCCGTCGCAAGATTTCGACATTTGTGAACTGAGGAAGAGGGTGTTTCCAGAGCAGACGCGATTGTTCGAAATACGAGGTCATGTTGGTGCGAATGTACCGTCAACCTTGTTTCTTGTATACTGTAACCCGGAGTGACGAGAAAACGCGGGGATAGTTTCGGAACCCCGCAGAACCATCAGGTGATCCTTCCAACATTACTGAAGGTGGAGAGTAGCCAAGCCTGGATTAGCAGTAAGAGTACCAATGGCCGTGCAGTGAGATGTAAACGTGTAAACGATGAGAAAGACATTCCGTTTATCAACTGTTCGCGCCTCGACGACCTAAACTTCGCTGTTCACAAATCGGCTATAGTAACACAGAGTCCTTTGTACATTTTGATTGACAGGATATAGACGTAGTTATGTACATTTCTAGTTCGTGCATGATTTATATACCTACAGTTGAAGGGCGTGCAGTGATGCATGAACGAATTAAGTCGTAGACAACAGGGTGACCCAATGGACGCTGGCTACCAAGAAAAATAGATGAAGATAAAAATGCAAAGAAAAAATCGGATATGCAAGAAAAAAGTCAACGATGTGAAAATGCAAGTCGTCGTAAATCATTCGTAGATCCAAACCAACCTCTATCCATCCTTCACCTTATAGATCAAGTTCCAAAACTCGTCACCGCCAAAGCACCACACCAAATCATCTCCGAGACCGCAGATCCCAACGAAGTCAGTTTGACCACTACCGACTTTTGCGAATCAAACTCTTCCGAGACTCTTCCCAGCGGTAAAGGATTGGGTACGCCGTTATCACTATCGTCGCTCACCACGGAACATAGACCGAGCTTGAGCAAGGCGTCAGGGTAATATTCGAGCCCAGTCTCGCGAGAGTTGCAGTGAGCGAGCAAACATTTTCGCGTCGACATATCAGTCAATGGCGTCCTGCCGGGAATGGAACGAAAGGCATCTTCCAGAGGTCCGGTAACCATGAGTCCTTCTTTGGGAAGCGTTACGCGCAGAGCTTGTAGTTCCTCAAACGAAACCGTAAGCGCCACGACCGTGAATGACGACAGCATGATGCTCTTTGACTGTCCATGGCCATGTCCAGGCTCGTTCTCCTTTTCTCTTTCCTTCTCCTTCCCTCTCTGCCTCCCCTCAAGAGCAACCTCCTCTTCCTTCTGCATCGGTTTGTAAAATACAATCAAATACCTCTTCTCCTGATCCGAAATCTCTGGTAGCACAAACGGCTGTGCCTTTTGGGAATACACATCCGTTTCCTCTGGCCATAGCGGTAGAATCATGAACAACGCATCTTGTGGTATATGTCCGAGCACATCCGTGTCCTCCTCCTCGATGATTCTCCTCTGGCCCAACCACCCTTTACCCTTCTTGTTTTGGTCCCTGCCAGCAATGCTGTCACGAGTACTGCGGTCGGTTCTTGATCTCTCCCGGTCCCTATCACGTCCACGATCATGAACGGAAGGTAAAAGTCCGATATTCTCAAACGACTCTTCGAGCGAGTTGAGAATTTTTTGCTGTTGAGCATTAACTTCTTCCTCTCGAGACGTTGGGGCTCTCATCGGTGACGCGGGACCAGCCATCGTAGAAGATACAGAGAGGCTCCCATTCTTTCCAGCATGCCCAGTTCCAGCTCCATTCCCAACGCTACCCACACTAGACGTCGCTGTACTAGATCCTTGTTTGGACGCAGAAGCTGTTGCAGAGGACGAAGCCGAACCCTGAAAAAGTCGCTTCAATAGGTTGGGCTTGGATTGCGCAGATTGGGTTTCTTGTTGGGTTTGTGTCGGGGAGACGCGTGACTGCTGTGGTTGTACAAAGCTTCGGAGACGTGGCCTTGTGGGACGCGATTGTTGTTGTGGCTGCTGTTGTTCCTGCTGTTCCTTCTCCGTCTCATTATATCTAGCAGCCCTCGAGGACGGAAGGGTATGACTATGCTTCTCATTATCCAGATCCACTCCCTCCAAACCCTTTGTCGCTCTCTCGGGCATCGACCTCGTGGCTTTTGAAAGATGAACATTAGAGGGTCCGGCACGTAACGCAGAGCTGGAATTTTTCGAATGCAACAACCCTGTTCCTAAGCCAAAGGAATGAAGCGTGTCATCAGCAGCAGAACGACCACGGTCATCGTTATTTTTACCATCTCTGTTCATTGCAAAATCGCTACTCTTGTGTTTGGCCAGCGATGGTGGAACGTTGGTTGGAATCTGCGGGGACCTCGACTTTTCCTTTTCCTTTCCTTTGCCTTTCGAGGTTCTCTCCCTCTCCTTTTCCTTTTCCCTCTCTCTCAACTCTCTATCCCTGTCCCTCTGCTTTTCGCTCATAACTTTCTTATCGACAGCCAACCCAGCTCCAACCAAAAGGTCCTTGGTCGTTTTCGCCTTTGAATACGCATCATGAAATTGCTCTTGTACTCCCCGTGTCGCGAGCATGACGATTTGACTTCGGCGAACACCATCGACCTTGTCTTTGTCTCCTCTTTCTTTGGAACCGGAAGCTCTGGTAGTCGTCGACGACGAAACACCTAGATGCTCTCTACCTCTCGTACTCCTTCCGGCTTGTCCACTGGAACTCGGACTAGACGCAGCCTCTGTCGTCTTTCCAGCTCTGTAATGCCTGCTTATCGAAAACGCTACGACTTTGGAATGTTTGTGAATAATCACAGGAGGGTGCCTCGAGTCTGAATTGACTTTGGGTCTCCCCTTTGTCGAAGCGTTATTAGCACTAGATCTCGTCAAGTTGGTGATATTGGTATTTGTGGAACGATGGGTATGAGTCGAGGCGGAAGATCCAGATCCAGACGCGGACCCAGAACCTGAAGAGCCATGAGACGCTTCGGTACCACTAGAAACGACACGGGTAAGGCTTGGACCTATTGAAGAGGTTGACGGTCCGGATACAGACACAGACGGTGTCGCGGAAACGCTGCTTTCGGTACGCGTACGTTCATGTCCGGGATGAATTGAGCCAGGGTGTTGGCTGAGCGCAAGGGCTCCAAAAGAGGGGTCGGAAGCAGAATTCGCCGAAGTTGGGTAGAGTGATGAGGAGATAGCAGATACTGATGGGGAAGTAGACGCCGTCAATGACGACGTGGTCCCTTCAACAGCATTGGCACCGGCACTTCCGCTGACAGCAGACTGGGAAGATTTCGGTTGGTTAGACTGAGCTGGTTCATCCTTGAGCCTCCTGATGATGAGCCGCTGCTGCATGTGAGATTTATCTCTGCTGGAGGAGCCATCTCTGTCCCCGCTGCTCGTAGCAGAATGACGGGACTGGTTGTGTTGCGAGGTGTGCCCCCGAGATGAAGAGTCTGAAAATGAACAATCATTATTAAGTACATCCGACAGGACAAAAGGATGAATGGAAGACGGATAGATTAACACTCTAAAGTTAGACAGCTAAAGCCAAGCCGACGTGTATGACACGGGTACGTATATGTACGTGCACATACTTAAATGAAGTGATGACAACAAAACACCCACCTGAAAGAATCTCCTCTCTGGACACGAGAAAATTTCCAAGCAGATAGTTTGTCCACACCTCTTCGTCTCCCGGAAACATGCCTTTCCACAACTGGCTCTGATAGTTTTGACTTTGGTTCTGATAACGACACTTGTCTTTATTCTTCTTGATAACCCATTCTCGTCTCATCGAGCCATACAAGGCTCCGCCCCAGTCCATCAAACCTCTGTGGAAGGAATCATCAAGGGCAAAAGTGTTGGTCGTCTGATTCGACTGGATGGAGACTGGCCGTTGACGTCTAGGCTCAGAGCTTCTCAGTTGCAGGATAGCAGGGGAAAATGGGATAGGGTTGCGGCTGGGATCGGAAGGGGAGGGTGATGTCGGATAAGGGGTTTTATGCAACGACCTGCGTTTAGCTGGGTCTAATTGGGTTGGTCTGGATATAACATCTGGTGAAGAAGAAAGGTCGGTGATATACCGAACATCGAATCCATACATAGCATCGACGTCGGTTTGGGATTGTGGTTGATCATGAACATCATGGGTATAATGACTTGTGTCATCTGTAAAAGCGAATTCGGGAGGAGTGGCGACGGTGGTTGTGGAAGGATTGACTGGACCGAGTAGACGACGCCAATCATTAGAGCTTGAGCTTGTTCCACTGTACAGACTCCATGTGCCGCTTGTCCTGCGATCTTGGCTGGTGCTGCTGAAGCTTTGTGCAGTACTGGTGATGACTGAAGGAGCAGGCCAGGGGCCAACAACGGCAGGGCCTTCGACGATGGAATCAGTGTCGATCTGAACAGAACTGACTTCTATGCAGAGGGCCGAGCCGCCATCGTCGCCCGATAGACTGTAGTCTTCGAAATCTTCCTCGTCAGAGTAGTCGCCGAATTCACTGAGGTTTTCTGGTGACATGGGCGGGACCTCCGCATGGTGTGAAAGCAAGCGAGTTTGTTGTTGTTGCGATTGATGACTGCGATGATTGGTATTGTGGGTTGAACCGGGATCGTGACCGTCGTCAACAATAGGATCCCCAAACCTATACGTCGCAAGACTCTGACCCAAGTCCTGGTGGTAATCCTCTTCTCTCCGCCCGTGTGTTGACCAGAAGCTCGTGGCGCCACGTGGATTTGACATCCTTGACACTGGCACTGATGATTCCTCTGAATTCGAAGAATCCACGTCCGACGTCATCCCGTTCACCGTCCTCCTCTTTTTTGTCTGCCACTTTTCCGTCGTTGCCAGCGAGGGTAGAAGAAAAAACACAGTATCTACGCGCATTCATTCCAGTCAATGTAATCCCGCTTAGCCCAACTCTGCCCTGCCTATTTCACATCCTCTCTCCATTGCGGCGACTTGTGTGCCCCTGTTCGCACCACTTTTTTCCTTGCTCTGCTCACACTTTGGGTCTACAAAACGAACCGTACAAGTAAACTCTCGCAAAGGGATCCTATCTGGATACGACGGACCGTTCCCTTTTAGGATACTAGCATGCATGTCTGGGAATTCCACCTCCAGCACCGGCATTCTCCTTTTCTACACAATATACCGGCCGGCAACTTGGCTCTGTGCTGCAAGATTTTTGGATGAAATTTCAAACCCGCATTCCAGACATGAGATCTGGTGAAAACACATGCTTGATGAAACTCCCCTTTGATCTCGATCCTCCTCAGCAACATCCGCGGCATGTACTATTCGACCGGAAAGAATATCAAGATTTCGCAAAGACGAGCGACCCAATCGCAACAAAAAACCTTTTTTTACCGCCCAATTGGTGTTTGGAACATGTTCTCAAACTTGATTAATGACTGACTTGATGACTCTAAAACTCCCTGACCATCAATAGATTTGCTTTAGCACAAATTATTCGGGCAGACATACAGAATGTACTTTAGGTCCAGAAATACCAGCGTCATCAATACTTTACGAGAGAATGAATTCAATCACTTGGCAAACCAAAGGACCCGTTAAGCATAGTGTCTGCTTTACATACTAACTTGTTGCATGTAAGAGAAGTACTTCTTGTCCCTTGCACCTAGTCCTTCTCTTGAAGCCCCTACAAAGCTGTCTGATTCTCTGTCAGTGTCATGATCTTAATGATCTTCAAATCGAATTCAAATTTTCAACGTGCTTTTCATTTCTGTCCATCACTAGCACTTTCCGTTCCGTCTCCGAGAGATTCAGAGATGGATATTGTTAGGCTCCGAGAGGTTCCGAACTGAAAAATGTGATTCTCTTCGCGGCCGCCGTTCAGTGAACCAATGGTACCGACATAGACGCTCATTAGCAGATACAGGCGCCTATCTCTACTCGCTTCCCACTTACATACCAAGTCCCTGACAGCTGATGAATTCACCGATCACTGCAAGTCTTGCTCATAATCGGGGAATCATCGGTGGGTGTATCATACACGATATGTAACCTTTCTTCTTGTCTTGTGCACCTTAGAGTCACCTCGACTCAATAATCGACCTGGACGGTCGGATGAGTTTCCAATCCGTGTATTTCCGACCTTTTCTTGTCCGGCCTGGTTTCAATGAGTTTCAATGACGTCCGTACACTGACCTCAAGGCTCATGTATATACATTTGTGATTGTCATTGACACACAATCTGACGTATAAACGTCCCCATAAACTGTCAAACTGGTACGTCGTTACGTTGCATTTCTGTGCCTCCTACTTACTTACATACACAATCTTTTGTTTTTTTTTACATGTGCCTCTGAAGAATTTTACTCGGTCAAGATGAGAATCAAGAACCACTCAAAGATACACACTTCAAGTCGATCTCCAGAGTCGACGGAATCGGCTTCGGGGAATGAAGTCCAAGACCCGAGGAAAGAAGATCAATTTCAAGCCTCAACAAATGCTTGACATCCCTCTTGCGATAACTGTCCAAGAGGAAATAGGAAATATTGATGCTAAATGCGGAAAAAAGTGGATGAACCTCTGTACACGCACATGCGAACCTGAACCTGTTTCGAGGAACATGTCTTCTGGCCGACCGTCGATTCTAGATCTAGGCTTTGAAGGGTCAAGAGCGAGACTTACTTCGAGACTGCTGCCAATGATCAGCTCTGGATCTCAAGACCATCTCCATCCGTGCATAACACTGTCGTTTATCTTCATCCTCTAAAGCAAGTAGTCCTTATCTCTAGCTTATTTCCTCAGGCCCGTCAGATGATCAAACTTAAAAGCCACTGATTCTGAATCTGTGGCGCCACTACTTATCTACATTCTACCCCGGATCTCTAAATATATCAGATGAACGTTCATCATTGCCATCATATAGACGTCAACTACATACTTAGTACTCTTTTGCTTTTGTCACAGAAGACTTGCAGAGGTGAAGTTGTAGAAATAAGCTCGACAGACGGAATTCTTATACAGATCATGATCGTCCTCCAACTTTTCACCTGCCTCCCTCTGATGGGTATACACCCAACGGACTCGACTGTCCTGGTGCAGAGAAACAACCCCCATTGTAGAAGGCCCAGATCGTCGTAGTACATATCCAGTATAGAAACCATTCCACACACGTCGTGTCATGCGACCTACACCTGCTGCAGATCTTCACTAAAGTACAACCTCGCGAATTCATTGTTGGCCATGGCGGGCGGTGTAGTGTGCCTTTGCCTTACTTTATCAACCACAAGCACGACATCAGCGGTTTGGATAGCGCAATCTGTCAACCCAAAGGGAGAAAAGTTAAGTACAATGGATATTTTAATTGGAATACAGTAGAATAGTATAACTGTAGGTCTGTTGAAACACGAGATACAACATACAAGGGGTTCTTGTTAATATTGGGACACTGTCCTCGAAACTATAAACGTGCACGATACAAGGGAAGTAGACGGTCGAGGAGTGCATAACGTAGCCTAGATAGATACATGACGAACAACGAGGTCCAAGAAGCATGGTTCATCGTAATAAGCATAAGAGGCGTCCGGGATCATACTTCACTGTCCCTAGTCCTCTTCAAAGAGGGGATGGAGGCGCTGCTTTGGGCGTTGTTCTGGGCGGCACCAGTGACACCAACAACTAGGCCCTTCAACCAACCATTCTCCCGACGAAGACCCTCACATTCCTTCTCCAGTTCATTTACTCTGACTTCCAGTTCCTTTGCCTTATTCTCCAAGGCAACTTCTCTTTCCTTCTTTTTTAATCTGAATCGGGCGCTGGCAGCGGTATTCCGCCGACGTTTATCCTCTGCAGCGGATAGGGGAGTAACAGTCGAATTATCGGTAGCCTCAGGAGAATCTGCTGCAGAAATGGAAGCTTTACGCGTGCGAGCACGCTTCGCAGGAGGGGGAGTTGTTTCCGTCTGACTCGGAGGAGCAGCACTAGTGGCGGTGGGGGTAAGTGCCTGTACCTGAGCCTGGGGAGCCAACTGGGGATACATAGACATGGAATGCTGCGCCAAAAGTTGCGCAAGAGATGGAGCAGCGGTGGGCTGCTGTGAGTGGAGTAATTGTTGCGCCGCGGTAAACGGGTCGACGCCAAGTCCTGAAAGGAGGGCGTGCAAGTCAAATTGGGAAGATGGCTGGTGCTGGGGTTGGGGCTGAGGCTGGTCGACGTTGATGCCAGTTACGACGTTGACATGTCCGTCGTGAGCGGCCATGGCTTTTAGGCCCTGATGGTGGATTTCTTCGTCGGGCCTGTCTTCGTTAGCACCCTTGCCCATATTTTCCTGCTTTTGGGTGGTATTGGGACCCTCTTCAGATTCGAAGGGGAGGTTTGTCCATAGAGCAAGCTGAGCAGACAAGTCGGGAAAAGGTGGTCCCGAGAGCAAGTCTTGGGAGTCCAAGTCCGGCTGAGCAGGATGGACAACGTTCAGACCATGCAAATGGGATGGCATGCCCTTCAAGAAGAGATATGTATGAAAAACTCTGCAAAAAGGACAGCAAAGGCAGGAACGTCTCTTGTGGACGTGATGGAAGAATTGAGAAAAGTAAAACCGGCTGTAAATATATCAGACCTGACAAAGCACTTTGGATATCGGTCCGGCCGCTTAACGCTTATTCATCATCCTAGGAACCTCTGCTTTAATAGGTTTTCGCGACCGTTGTACCCTATTCGAAGTCTACATCGTATGCACACTAAGTGCTATGGTCTACTATAGGTTTTCTCTAACATATGAAGAGGTCGCAGTAGGCCAACGAGAACTGAAAATCTCCGAACGTGAGAATTACAGTACGGAATCAGTGACTATCCCCGAAAGATGTGTAATCGATCTCCTGAGGCCGAATGGCTGAGTAAAGCTCTCATGGTGAAAATAAGACACCTATCAGGTTTGGGTCATTGTATTTCTCCAAGCGAAGTTGAGAAGCGCGTTTGACCGTTAATGGATAGCGTCTGAAGAATGGCGAACTGGAATTCGAGTTCTATGCAGTTAAAATATTTGAAGACGAAGCAGGGCAAGCTGAGTAGCCACCTCACTGAACGTGAAAGTTGCGTTTGTAGCCACAGTTGGTCTTTCAGTGCCGAGGGGACGGAGTAAGCTGAGAAACCAGTCGTATCATTCACTGTCAGCACTGGATCCTTTGAAGGCACGTTTCTGTCGTCCATTTAAATCGTTTCGACCTTTCTGCTTCCCTGCAGAGCACGCGATCACGTACATGGCAATGGAACAGAATGTGTATCCCAAAGTAGAGCGCCGCGAAGACGCGTATTCTCGGCAGAGCTTCAGGCATCCAAGTTGACATCAGGAAGAACTTCGAGACTTCAAAATAACTACAAGCCCGCATGGAACCTTGGGGCTTCTGGTTGCCCACCGTTAACATAGACGCGGACCGGAACAGAGTGAAATCCGAGTTGCTAAGAAGAGGTCAGGAGAGTATCCGAGATAACTCCAAAAAACTCGCCCGGAAGAAGCAGCGGATGAGCCGGAGGATGGTTGCCACTGGTGGTAGGGACAGAAAAGAGTTACTGCGGACTTGAGTTTGGAGCCCGCCATTTTTATAGTTGCAGGCCAGATCTAGGCTTGCGTGTAGTTTGCTTCAGTTCGAGCCACTGTCACGAAGGTCTTAACACAAACTGTCGCCATATGTCAGAACCGGTGGCGTGCGAACACTTTGACCGCTTTGTCACGGTGTTGAGTGGGCATAGCAGACCTCGACTTCAACCACCATGTCGTCTGAAGTTAAAGTCCCTTTCTTCAAGAAGGGTAAATCTCGACCCACTACAGCCCGCAAACGTTCTAACTCCCCATCTGGTTCTGGTTCCCAGTCTGCACCTATCGCTTCTTCCTCAAAATCCGAAGTCGTATTACCGACTAAGAAAACAGCTTCTAATCTCCTGAGTGCAGGCACGAAACGGAAAATATCGGAACGAGACTACGATGATCCTGATGCTCCAGAGAGGGAAGGACCTGACGTGAAGTGGACATCCGCTGGTTCGCACATAAACGCAGCTATGGAAATTCTGGCCGGTGACGAACTTGAGGAGTTGATGCAGAAGAAGAGAATTAAGGAGAAGATAGAAGGAGAGGATGAAGACGTTCCGGATGATGGAAAGTACCGAGGGCAAGCCGCATACAAGACGCACATAAAGAAGAACAAGGAGGTTCCGAAAGCTATGCGTGTAGGTCCTCAGCGAAGTACCAACACAATTCGGACCGTTACAATTGTCGACTATCAACCGGATGTTTGTAAAGATTATAAAGGTCGGTATTTTCATTCGCTCTTCATCGCGATCAGAGCTGACTTTGTGACTGCTCGCTAGAAACCGGATACTGCGGTTTTGGTGATACGTGTAAATTCTTGCATGACAGAGGCACATGTGAGTGTTGTTTAATTCTTCACTGTACCTCGTGTTGATAATTGAGTTCTTTTTGACAGATCTCGCTGGCTGGCAGTTGGATCAACTCGCTGATAATCCGAAAAAGCAAGCCGGAGAGGACTCTGATTCAGATTCGGATTCGGACGACGAGGACATTCCCTTTGCGTGTCTTATATGTCGTAAGCATTACACTGATCCCATTGTTACACGCTGCGGCCATTACTTCTGCTCCGCTTGTGCTATTAAGCGCTTTGCCAAAACACCCAAATGTATAGCGTGTGGTGCACCGACGGGAGGAATTTTCAACCGCGCGGATAAAATCATTGCCAAAATGGAGAAGAAACGAAAGGAAAAAGAAGAAGCGGAGGATGAAGGCAGTGAATCGGGTCGAAATGTCGAGATTGAGGGACTGAGCAATGAGAAGGACGATGGAGGCGAGATTTCAAGTGGATCTGACTCGGAGGATGACTGATGCACCCGGATGTCTACCTACGACCACGTATGCAGTTTTTGTCGTACACTGGTAATGCCTGGCCGCCTATCATATTCAGTCTCCTGCCTTACCTCGTTTTCTTCCCAGTCCATTTCAGATATTTCGCTCCCTACTCGAACTCCGGTTACCCCTTTCTGTGAAGTCAGATCTCCCTTCCATTTTCGGTCGTTCTGACGTCGTCAAACGTCTGCCTTCCCCATTTTCGGATGTTGAGATGTCGCATCATTTCGAAGCCCGGCGGCCCTCAAGTTTTGCCTAGCTTGACAGTTTTGTTCCCCGTTCCACTTCTCTTTAGAACCGTCGGGGAGATGTCAAGGATGGAACACGATCTGCTGCAGGTTCGCACTTGTGTCAAATCCTCATGGTCGCTCAATCAAATTCGGGATTTTTGTCACTTGTTTGGGATAGCCAGGTTCTGGGACATCGTATACGCAAACTAGTAGCAAGTTAGCTGTGCAACAAAGTTTGTTTGTGGACTTTTGTGGATCACGAGTTCTTTCTTCCTTTAAGATTACTATCTTCCTGTCCGCGCCGGAATGACACGTCACGATATGCGACGTGATGGGACGTTTAATGGTTAGAAGAAAACTAAGATTGGATGCTGATGAAGGCAAAGGTGAGAGAGTTCAGGCGAAAGATCAAATTAGTCTAGTCTCTATCACGCCCCTTCTTTGGAAGCCGCCCAAGAAGTTGAAATGCATAGATCTACTGTTGGAAGGTGCTAGTTCTGATCGTGATGTGTACTGGCCGAGTAATCGACTGCAAAGCATTCTTACCTATTGATTCCTTGCTGAAGAGTCGTAAACGGGGTGCCTCGAGTCTACCCTCGGAGCAATTGAACCTGAATATCCGCCCGATCGTGCTATTTCGAACGCTGTTGCTTACCTTACATGGCCTACTTACTCTTATTTGAGCTTACGCGTTTGACGTCTCAGGGCTGTAAAGTTTGGATGGAGCTTAGCTAGTAATTCGGATCCGACCGACACACTCGAATCTTGACAGCTTGATGATCGAGGGTGTGGATGCTGCTGGCAGTGAGGAACTTGTAATGCCTGCATTGTGCACATTTCGAATAAAATCGATTCATTCTTCTACATGTGCTCGTGCGCAGTTTGTAGAGATATTACCGAGTGTCGGTCAATACTGTAACCCGCTCGGCGAATTAAATGAAGTTGCTACCAATTGCATTGACCTGGTCTGGAGCCAGTTGGCATGCATCGCCTCTCCGCATGATTTTATGCATATGGATCTCTTTGGAGCATAATCAGAACAGTGCCCATTTCTGCTGAGCCAAGTAAACAAGTTGGTGTCAACGCAACTAGAGATCACTTGAATCAAAACTTCAAAGATAGCTGTCCCTCACCGCTAAGTACCTTGAATGTAGTCCGGAACGAGACGGAGTAATGGATAAATGAAATATTCCCTCTTTTGTAGACGAATTCAGGCACTGTAGATCCAAAGGACAGTTCGATTGACTAGACGTAGAGATGTACAGTAAGTAAATATAGGGGTGTGTACTGGAATTGCCCGAACTAGCAGGCTTTTGAACTCCGGGAAGATCCTGGCAGGTCCGTCGAAGTTGGATGCATGCGGGAAGTGAAGTACAAGGACTGATAACAAGACTATTAGTGGGATAGTAGAACAAGAGAATACTGAGATCGTGATATTTTGTACAGCGAGTATGAAAGCAAGCGATACGAGATAACATAGAGCAAGAAAGTCTAGTAATAGAGTGCGGGCAAGTGGTGCTGATTTACTTTGGGTTGGGGGCCTCGTCACATCCGTTGTCCAAGTGCCGTTTGAGCGAATCGGCCCTGCAAAAAAAAAAGGCCAAAAAAGTCAACCATCTGCTCGACTCTACCGCCGCAAACGTAAATACGGACCTACTGAACTCTTTTCGACAGTAACGGCATCGATGTAGGACCGGACTGGGGATGTGCTGCGTTTCATGGTGTCTTTTGCGGTCATGCGAGCGAGAAAACGTCTTTCCACATATCTCACAAGGATATCTCTCCGGCGTGGTGGGTGATATCGGGGAGGGCTGTGAGTGACCAGAGCGTGAAGCATGGGAAGGGCGTGCTGTCAGTATAGGGCTCGTAGATGGATGGCGGTGTTGTCGTTGGTGATGTCCAGGAGTCGTATACATAGAAGGTGACTGCGACATTTGTTGGCCCGAGTACTCGTACTGGTTACTCGCCAGTTCAGAGTTGAATCGATCCCCAGAAGAGTACTGAGAACCGGAGTAATACGACGTCAGAGGAGAAGATTGATGTGCCGAATTCGATGATTGAGATACCATGCCAGGGCCTGTATAGTATCTTGGGTCTGCCACGCTGCCAGTGCGAGATGGGCGATGGCCATGCGAAGTGGCGGGACGATAGTGACGAGGATCAGCGGTGCCAACTATTGAAATCTATGAGTATCGTCTACTTCTTCCAGCAAAAACAGCTATACCATGTGTATTGACGTTCGCCACCTGGTTAGGTAGATAGTACTGATTGTGTTGTTCAGGATACACTCCTCGCGGGTACGCCTGCGAGTTATAAGAGTAATTTTGTTGCGTTTGAGAATCTCCAGCCGTATAGTTTACACCGTGATCGTCATAAGAGTAGGAGCGCGAGTTGTTCTGCATAGTGAAGAAATGTTCTAAACAAGTGATCTAGGATTTAGGCGTTGTGGCGGAGGCGTGAACAAAGTAGGCAGGGGACGGAAGGAGGTAGAGAAGAGTCGTCAGAAAGATGCCTCTTTAATACTACGGAGCCGCCCTACTGTCACACCTCTTAAGGGAAAACCAAGAGTTACCAAATAATTAGTTGTATTGTAGCGACATCTGGCTTGCCGTTTCTTACGGGCGAACCGTGCCAGTGGGAACTTACAAGGACATTCTAAATGAGGACAGGGTGAGGCTGCACATCTTCACCTTCGAGAGTTTCTAAAATTCTGTCAACTGTAACCGGCGGACTGGGTTACCGGCCGGATTTTTTCATTGCTTTAACGCGGCATATCGGAGCAGGTCAACATCCCTAGATCTACCAAGTTGCATTTGGCTTCGATGACGAAACACGTCAACCAACGCTTGAAAACCGAGAGACACTACAAATGGTGTAGTAACCAAAAACGTCAGGAGAAGCGATTTTGATGAAATGTCGTTGAGCTTGGATAGAGGAGATCATTTCATTCACATGACAGAGTCTGACACCGCACCTATAATAGACAAATGAGAATGTTTTCAGCCGACTTCATAGTGTTTATGACAATAACTTGCACCGATGAGGCGAATAACGCGCTGAAATGGCAGACGTAACGCACTGAGGGAGCCGTGAATAGATGACTTTACCCCGTCATGGCTCACTTTCTTGCCTAGGAACTTGTACTACGACGCGCTAGCATATTAGAAGATATTCAGAATGTTCCCAGATTTAAATTGAACCTCCGATTAAAAAGGGGAATCGTGAGTGACTATAGTTGACTCAGTTAATTAACAGTCACTCAACGTAAGTATACGGAAAAACTTTCCTCGAGCAAGAGTAAGTTCTCACTTGTCCCGTTCAAGTTGTCGCATGGCAAGGTACATTGCCCTGGATGAATTGTATGTCACCACTGTAACTTATCAAGTTGGCGAGCAGCGTTCCGCGCGCGAGAGTATTTTTGACTGAGAACTTTGTTTAAGCATGAAGACAATCTGACACACAGTAGGTAGTAAATTTTTCATTAGTCGACAAGATTGGTGTGCCGAACTTGAGATGATACGGATGCAGTCGTTTCCAATTCCATTAGGTGTTGATGAAACTGTGTACCCGCGAGACCAGGGTGAAGGGAAAAGACGACAGTATATTTGTTTTCAAGAAATCAAGTGAAAAACGATAGATTTGATGGACTTCTCCGAAGCAGTGCAGCAATAAGGTTGACCAGTGGTTGACCATTTATGCGAGGAAATCGCGATATATAGCGCGGATCTTCGTAGAATTACGGTTGAATGTATGAAGAGAGATCTAAGAGACAGCACTGACGGGAATCTTGTCGAGGCCGACAAACGCCACCAATTCTCACTACTGGGTGATAGAGTTGACAGGCCTCCTCGAAATACTTCCTGGAAGAGAAGACCTGAGAAGCTTTTGCTACACATGCACAAACAAATGCTTACCAGACGGTTAGGGTTAGGGTAGAAAGTACTTATGGCTCCCTTTGACCTCGACGCTTGTATTCAACAACTGCTGCGAAAACAACTACTTCACGAAGCTTTATTACGCGAAATATGCGAGAAAACCAAGGAAGTACTTATGCGGGAATCCAACGTAGTACACATTAGTGCTCCTGTGACTGTAGTCGGCGACATCCATGGGTGAGTCATTTTCCATCCTCAGGTCCTTCACAATTAATTGTTATTCAAGTCAGTTTTACGACCTAATAGAAATCTTCCGAATAGGTGGTTATGCACCTCATACGAACTATCTCTTCCTGGGCAAGTCTACTTCAATTTACTACCTACTCATTCGACTCATTTCTGGCAGGTGACTATGTCGACCGTGGCCTTTTCAGTGTGGAGACGATATCCTTATTGACCTGTCTCAAATTGCGATACCCTGACCGAGTACAATTAATAAGAGGAAATCATGAATCAAGAGCTGTCACACAAGTCGGTCCATAAACTGTTTTATCTTTTGTCTATCCCTTATATGCTAAATCCAGACTTACGGCTTTTACACGGAGTGCATGCGGAAATATGGCTCTTCCCATGTCTGGACATATTTCACCGACATGTTCGACTTTTTGACAATGTCCGTGGTGATAGATGATCGTATTTTTTGTGTACACGGTGGTATGTCTCGCCTCTGCCTCAACTCTCCATATTTTTATTTTCTCTCAGGTCTGTCGCCCTCCATACATTCAATAGATCAAATCAAAGTCGTTGACCGGTTTCGAGGTGACTACATCCCACTTTGATACCTGTAACAAGAATGCATCTGTTTTCTTCAGAAATACCACATGATGGACCCATGGCTGACCTCGTTTGGTCAGACCCCGATCCCGAAAAGGAGGATTTTGCCATTTCACCACGGTGTGTAATAATTCTGGGTTATTTGGTATCCTAATTGACATCGATAATGTTTCTGCCAATCAGGGGTGCAGGGTATACATTCGGTTCTGGTGTCGTCCACAAGTTCCTTGAAATCAACAAAATGTCCCATATCCTTCGCGCGCATCAATTGTGCATGGAAGGGTACGCGTCATTATTCGACAAGCACTTGTCGACGGTGTGGTCGGCACCTAATTACTGTTATCGCTGTGGGAATTCTGCTAGCATCTTGGAAGTCGGTCCTGGCGAATCTATGTACTTTAATGTGTTTGAGGCAGCACCGGAAAATGAACGGGATGGACCTGCTCAGCAAGCAGCGCAGAATGCTGGCGGGAAGGTAGCTTTTTTTCTTAACATCTAACCTTGTACCGTTCCTGACATTTTTTTTATCAGTTACCTGAATATTTCTTATAGACTTGTGTGTTACTTGTATCTATTGATTAATGTACTTTGCGGGAGGATTTCCCGCTGTATTTCGCATTAACTGAAAAGGATATCCATTAGGTATGATACAAGATTGTACCCTTGGGCGTTGGAGGCCCCAGGGCCGTCCATGACCGTCCATAGCAACATGTCTTACAACACATAGAATGTTGCAATTAGCCATCAATGACCGTACATCCGTGAGCATCTACGGCATGAATCCCGTCCTCCACATGGTCTGAATGACTTCCCAAGCTGCGGGCGATTGTAGAACCCATTTGCGGCACCATATTCTCAATGCAATCAGGTGGGCAATTAACCAGAGAAAGATACTAATTGGACGACTCCACCGACGCCAAAATAGTTTCAGCAACGTGCGGAGTAAGTCCCGTTTACGGCGACGTCCGTGGCGTAATGACAAGGATTGAGGGTACTGATATGCAACAGGATATCCAAAGAAAGGATTGAGTATGTTGGTTGGGGAAAGAAGGTATCTTGGCCTGGGTGCTGTTACTGGTGCGGGCATCTCCATCTGCATCTCATCGGCTACAGTTTCTGTTGAGCGCTGAACATCACTTCCAGGAGAAGTACGTAGTTGATCTTGCAAAAGGTTAAGAGACGGTAATGACCCGCCGTAATCTGTCAAAGAGTGAACGAGCCATTATTAGTTTGGTGCTATAACTTGACAGTAGTAGGTAGATTGACAGACCTTCCGGCAATGATGACGGAGTAAAATATCCTACTAGCTCATTCTGAGAGGGAAAGAAGACTCTTGATCTGGCTCGCGCAGGAATGAGACGACTTTCATCAAACCAATGAGATACAATCAACGGGGAACTGAAGGACGCTAACCTTGCAAGACTCCACATTTGAGAATGCGCCCAAGAGAAGTTGACCATGAATACTGCCAGAATTAGGTGAGGACACATAAAGTGGAATTCTCATCAAGACCCACCCGCCGCAAGCATCCCCGGGAAACGTGGTGTGACTTCACTGGAAAACCAGGAAATCAAGTCAAGGCTCTGTGGAAATTCTTAGCGTGTGCGAGCGATCAATAGAAGAGGAAAAACGTACAACTGACTTCATAGATACTTCCTTCAAGTCAAGCAGGACAATATATTGAAGCGAAGGCGAGGATGCTTCAGAAGTGTTGTTCAATCGTCTCAAATTCAATCTAAATTGCTCCATTATTTGAATCAAAAAATGTTGTTGTTGACGAATTTCCGAGGACTCTTTGAAGGCCACGGCCTCGATGACAAGAATTGGCCGACCCAGTGGGTCGCGGACATCTGGAAGACAATGCAGTTGCTGCTTTGCTGTAGATGCAACAGGCTTCGAAGGCCATAGGCAGTTTGACCGCCACACAATATTCTTCCGAATAGATTCCATAGCGAAGGATCTAGTGAATTTTTCTCGCTGTACAGTCACGTAAGGAGCGGTTGTAGTGCAGAGCGAGACAACATACTCTGAGCATTTGAAATATGGCTTCTAGGAGCCAATATTAGCGGCAGAGAACGTTGTCCAGCGGGAAGGTGAATCACGTACGGGTATCTTGAAGCCATTCTCTTGCCCATTCCCTCTGCTCCAAGCCAAGATTCAACTCATCGGCGACGGAAGGCAAAACATCTTCTATCAAGGTTGCCTGCAGCTCGAGAACAGTCTTTAGGTTCGATCGGTACTGGGTTAGTAGTTTGTCGCAGTTTCCTTGTAATAAAGACCGTATATCCATGTCAAAGAGTAGGTGATAGAAGTCTAGGCATCTGGAGTGGTCTTTGCCAGAAGTCACAAGATAGGGTCTAGATGGCAGAAAGCAGTCAAGAGGCTATCGAAAGAGTGGGCGAGGTAGACAGTAATTTCACGTGATATTGCAGTCCTCCCAGAACGCCTTCGCAAAAAAATGTCTGACCCCGATTTGAACTCCTTCATCGCCTGGTTTCAGCGCAATCATGGATACATCGATACAAATGCGATGGGTTTTAAAGGTTTTGTGCCATCTGAAGGAGGTCGCGGCGCCGTTGCACTGAAAGATCTGCCCGTATGTGCGGTTGCGAATCTGAATATTTCTGCATCTGAAATTTTCTCCAGGAAGGACATGTGTTGTTCACAATTCCACGCTCTTTGACTTTATCAACCCGAAACTCGTCTCTACCGAAGCGACTGGGAATGCAGTTTTGGAAGGAAAAGGGCCTGGACAAAGGATGGACAGGACTGATTCTATGCATGATGTGGGAGACTGCCCAGGGCGTTTCTTCCAAGTGGGCAGAATATCTTGGTACGCCTGGTATCCAAAATAACAAGATCTTCACAGTGACAACAACTTACAGAAACCCTGCCAAAAAGTTTTGATACGCCTATGTTCTGGGATAAAAACAATCTTGGGGAGCTAGCAGGCACTTATGTGGTAGGTCTGTCTTCAAGGCCAAATATATTTGGCTTAACTGCTGATCTCGCCACAGACAAGCTAGGAAAGGATGATGCTGAACGAACATATAATGAAGTACTTCTGCCTGTCGTGCGGGTATGTACATTTTTACTCTCAAAACTCAAAGCTTATTGTCAGAAGAGCCGACCGGATCTCTTTCCCACCGATCTCATCGCTGATTATTACTCCATGGAACAATATCACATCATGGGGAGCAGAATCTTGTCTCGCAGTTTCGATGTGGAACGTTGGGAAGGGGATGAAGGAAATAGCGACAACGATGAAGCGGCCGAAACGAGTGTAGGCAGTGCCATGGATGTGGACCAGCCTGCCCATTCATTAACAGATGACTCTGCTCGGAATGAGGAACCTAGTGATGAAGAGGAAGAAGATGACATTGATGTGTCAATGGTTCCAGTGGCCGATCTTTTGAATGCTAGATATAGGACAGAAAATGTAGGTAACACATGCCTCTGTTCGCTTTGCTTTTATTGTTAACTGTCTTATTCCAGGCCAAATTGTTCTACGAGTCAACCGAACTAAAAATGCTGACAACAAAACCTGTCAGTATGGGCGAACAAATCGTGGGTTATCTGTTAATGAACTCTGTTTCTTATCTTCTCACTAACGTCTATGCCCATAGTGGAATACTTACGGAGACTTACCAAACGCCGAACTCTTGCGTCGATATGGTCATGTCGATTTGATGCCGCTGCCTGGAGGAGGCAAGGGCAATCCAGGTGACGTTGCCGAAATTCGCGCTGATCTCATCGTCTCTGCTCTCTCCGAACACCCAGGAAGATTCCCAGAGAGCAAGGTCCAAGAGGTCATTGATTGGTATCTTGACGAAGGTGGGGATGAGTGAGTTTCCCACTGAGTATTTCCAGTTTGATTTCGGTTCTGATAGAACAATCCGTTCATTAGTGTTCTGGTCATTGAATCCGACTTGGAGCTACCTTCTCAGTTATTAACCCTCATTCGTTTGTTACTCCTTTCTCCTGAAGAGTTTAAGAAGACCCGGGACAAGGGAAAACTACCTAAAAATAAAGTGGATCTGCCTCTATTGGATATTGCTATCCGCGCATTGCAGCTGCGAGCAGAGGAGTATCCCACAACCGTTGAGGTATGTCACCCTGTAATCAACATGCCTTCTTTTCGATTTACATTGCTTTCAGGAGGACGAATCCTTATTGAGAGGCGACTTGCCACTCAATAAGTATCATGCCATCGTCGTAAGACTGGGAGAAAAGAATATTCTGCGTGGGTGCTTGCAGAAAGCGGAAGAGCTTCGCTCTGCTTGCCTCGAGGAGCCCAAGCTCGGAAAAGAACAAGGCAAAAATAAAAGGAAAACGAACGCTGACAATCCTCCATCCAAGAAATCCAGAAAGTAGGCTATAGAGACACGGGTTCCCAGTGTTCATTTATCATTAGAATCCTTGCGAATTGACATTAATAAGTCATTAGCGATATCTGTCACCTTTTCCCCTATGGCCAAGACACCGAACAGTGCCTTATCCTCGGCCTTAAGTCTGTTGGCGCACGAATAAGTTGCGGTGTTCTGTTGTTACCTTACCCTCTGAATTGTTTTTGTTGAGCCGAGTCCTGAGAGTGGACCTCCAAGTCAATGGGTCTCCTGTTTCAATATTTTTGGGGTGCAATATATCCAACTCCCAGCTCATATTTCCTTTGATGGTTCGCGAGGGCGAGCAGCGGACAAGTCCGAGGTATCTGTAATAAAGCTGAAGTTTGCTTCGAGTCATTGGTTCCGACGAACGCCGGCAAGTTCAACTTTGACTGCGTACACGAGCTCCAGGAAGATTAGAGGATATATGCAGCTTCAATTGCGAGGCGATAGGAGAGGCCTAGATCAGAGAAGAACACTCGAGAGGCATATTCGGCATGATCTCTACTTCCGTCTCAGTTCAGAACCCGGGAACGTGTGGAGATGGTAAAGACCAGCATCTAATGAAGTACGGTGACAGAATTTTATTGTTTTCGAGTTACCCGGCTGCAATTTTGTAGTGTATCTTCTTTAGTCCTTTTTCTCCTCCACTTTCCTCTCGCTCTGGAGCCATGTTCAGTCATTATAACAGATATCGAGTACGGAGATAACCAATCACCTTAAATGACCTCCAAAAGAGGGAGAAGACATTGCTCACTATTGAATTTCAGAACCCTAGATGCAGATAAGGCAAATACTTTGATAAATTCGACGGTGTCTGTCAAAGAGCTTCTGCAAGCAAGTAAAACCCAGTAGATTAAGCGAGGAGTCCGTACAAGGACTGGACACGACCATCGACTATCTATGGATAAATGCACTGATGTTACTGAGCATTTTTGTTCAAACTGGGAGTGAATATGCAGACTAGAAAGATGAGGAGTGAGAATTTGAATAGCCATAATAGTACCCGAAAGAAGTAAATTTATCATTTATTAGCTCGCAAATTCTAGTTTGTGATACAATAGTAGTGGATGCAATGATCCTTGAGACAGGTGCACCGCGGCTATTAACTGTCCAGGCAACGGTATGTGTTATTCGTGGTCTTTGACTAGTCTCGGTGCCGGACCGCTAACGAATTCTGTCCATAAATGGAACTCAGTCGTTAGCAGTCTGGACCGTAACCAGGGAACTTGGTAGGGCTTCGCACTTCGACTCGGGGACCCCGGAAGGACCCCGAAACCGCCTGCCCTTTGCCCGCTTCCACCACTGTCGCGCGTCGCTCCTTAGCGCGCCAGATGCGTTTTCTTCCTACAATCTCTACTAATTCCTATAATTAATATTCTACATCACTCATTAATCCAAAAATGACTGAGAACCGTGTTCCGGAAGCCTTGTGGCCACCAAAGCGATCGCATCACCTTGCCTCTCAATCCAACAATGCGACATCTACGCCATCAACTCCCTCCCCTTCCCGCGGTGTAGTCACTCTTCATTCAATCAGCTCTACTCCAGAAACATGTTGTACTCCTCGCACCCCCCTCGCGTCGGTTCTTAATATCAAAAAGCCAATACAAAATGGCTATGAAAAAACCCCCAGGGCTCTTAGCTACACGCCGTATTGTCTTAACGAGCGTGGGTCTACCAAGCGAAAAGCCATCTCGCGTGGTCCCGAAGTCTTTGTTATACCGGCCAATCCAATTTGCAGTGACCGTTGGAACTACGTCGCTGTCCAGTCGGGTCTAATTCCATCGGGAGGCGCGTTACGTCCAATGCAGCTGGCTTGCGCTAACGCAGTACTGGAGAGATCTGGCGATATCATATTGATCTCACCAACAGGGTCTGGTAAATCTCTCTTGTGGTGTCTACCCCTTGTTGCGCGTTCTTTGGGTGTATGCGAGGCTGATGCTGTAGGGATATCCCTGGTGATTACACCTTACACCAGCTTGGGGAAGCAGGGCGAATCATTGTAAGTAGAAACAATTGTTTCTTGCTATAGCTCCTACTAACTACGTACATAATGATTAGAGCTCATGGCCTCGGCATTACTTCAACATTTGTTCATTCTGAAAAGAGGTCGTATGATGCTCTCGAGGCTGTTGCTGGTGTAGACGGGCACGTAGTGTACATTTGTGCAGAGATGCTTGAAAGTCCTTCATTTGCGCAAGTTCTTTTTGCTACTCGCTGGGTCAAACGACTTTCAGCCATCTATATTGACGAAGGTCACGAAGTATCTGAAAGTATTTCATATCGCCCGGCTTACTCTCGCCTTTCTAAGCTGCGTAAACTCATACCTGGTGTCCCATGGATTGCACTATCTGCAACCCTTCCATCTCCCCACCGGCTAGCTCTTGTCACGTATGCTGGGTTTTCACCTAACACACCAGTGATTAACTTTGGAAACTTCCGTGCCGAGCTCTCGTGGATAGTACTTCCTATTGAACATTCGCTTTCTTCCTTTCGAGCTCTTGCGTTTGTTCTTCCACTCGGCACTGCGTCGGCAGATGAAATTGAGCCCACGATCATTTTCTGTGATGATCTCGAACGTCTTACCGCAATGTTGTGGTGGTTTCATCATCGCATTGCTTCTCTCAATCTGCCAGAAGACATCGTTGAGATCATCCACGCTGGTCTGTCTAACGATCATCAGACATATGCTATCGAGAGCTTCCGCAATGGCAAAGTCAAAATTCTATTAGGCTCTGCCAAGATAGGTCCAGGCATGGATTTTCCGCACGTCACTCGTGTCATTCAGTACATGGTTCGTGGATTGACCCTTGTACGTTTATCACAGCGAGGTGGTCGAGGTGGCAGAAAAAAAGGATCACGGTCCACTTGTATCATATTGGTTGAACCAAGTATGATTTCCGATTCAGATGCACCTACTCCCAGCAACCCACGAGATCAGGACCCTGCTCTAGTAGATCTTATACATTCCGAAGGTGACTGCGTTGACAAGGTTTTTGACCGCGGTCTTGAGAATCCTCCAATTCCACCCGAGTCACGTAACATCCCTGGTCGAAAATGCTGCAATCGTTGCTATCCTCACCTTCGACCTGCCCGAGATTTCCAATTCATCTTTGAAGATGTAGCCCTGGCCACGACGCCAAGCATCACTTTTTCAACCGATGAGCAAGATGTCATTTTCAAGACACTTGTGACATGGCGCCGCCAGATCTGGACTGCTGAATGGAAAAATTCTTGGCCAGAATATGGACCGAAATCTCTCATCAATGATATTGATCTGAAAACCCTGGTCAAACATGCAGGCACAATATCGTGCATGGGTGACATGGAGCCATATGTTCATACTGTTCATTGGTCTGAACTGGCACAGTCACTTTTCGAAGCATTATCAGATGCATGCCTTTTTTTTGGGAAGTCTATTGGAACTGTATCGCGTCCGGACCATACTTCCGCTACCAAAAAAATTGTGGCCACACCACAATCTGACTCTGAACCTCCTACCAAGCGTCCTCGTGGGAGAAAACCGGCTGCTCCCAAAGTTTCAAGTGAATATGGCGAGCAGATTCTCAGATTTTGATGCTAATCTAGAGTATTCTCATATTAGTTTACCCAAATTATATTCTTGATACACAATTCTTGATAATTTTGTACCTTAGATATGACTATACAGTGTTGTCTATCTAATCACTATCATACTCATTGATACACAATTCTTGATATTTTTGTACCTTAGATATGAATATACAGTGTTGTCTATCTAATCACTATCATACTCATCTTGATGATTAAATGCCATTGGTTGCTCATCAAGAATAAATGTTGGGGATTCCTCCTGTAGTTCATCCCGTGTTGAGTTGGGTTTATATTGAGCTAGCTCTTCAAAGAGCTGATTATCATTGCTACCACCATGACGAGCCCGAAATCGAAGCTTGTGCCGTTCAAGATGACGTGCATGAGCACCATCGACCCCAGCCAGACGCTGAATCCCAACACGATATAAATCAATGACAGCATGCTCTGATGAATGATCATGGTGAAATTGAAAAAATTTGTGATACTGAAAATATTTCACCAAATTTAGAATGTCCTCTTTTTGGTTAACGTGAGCATGGTGAGTATCATCAACATTAATGCCAATGTCTGACAACAACTGATTGTGTAGCTCACTCACTGGGCCAATAGCAGGGACAATATTTTCTAGATATCTGGGAGTAACATTTGGCCCAGCTATATGACCCTTTATGGAACGATTGAGGTGTTCAACATCAAGATCAGCCTCAGTAAAGCCATCAGGTTCTCCACTGTTATTGACAAGCATAGCAGCACTGAGAACCTTAGCACTATCTTTTGGCCAATCATGAATCAGATTATGCAATAGTTCCATGAGTTCATTGGAATAATTATAACCCCCTCCAGCATAGTACATTGGCATCCAATATTTGAGCATCCGCTCAATTCGCTTTGGATGCCCATATTTAATGCCATGACGCATTTCTCGTACAGTCATCAAATCATGCATTAAAAGAACTGCATGTGAGTTGAGTGTCTGCCCTGGAATTTTTTTGACACCTTCTTCTTCCAACCGGTCAGCAGAAGGCAGCAAAAATTCACAGACAATCTGATCACATAAGGATGTAAACTTGTCTATTGTGAAGTGGATATCTTTTAGCTTGTCGATAGAATCCACCCCACATTTGACCATGAAAGCAGTGATAACTAATGCTTGAAGTATGGTATCAAAGAAGCGGAGCCAAGCATAAAAATCAATTTTCCGAATATTGATATCTTCACGATTGGGAAGCTCTTTGATAATGCAGGACAAGCTGACAGGATCAGTTGATGCTGAGTCCCCACCCCAACAATTTTTCCCAATATTGTGGATTTGATTCATGCATATGTGCATGAGTCCACTAAGGACTTTATATGCAGACAAATGGTAAAAAGAATCTGGAGAACGGTCAACAGCTCGCTGATCTTGAGCTGCTCGATCTCTAGCAGTTGTCAGTCGATCACCAAGAGGGAAAAATGCTCTCTGGGAAAATTCTTCATGAGGGATCTGAAGGACTTTGGAGAAGTAATGTTCTAAGACTAGCATATTTCCTCGAGTTGAGCCCTGCTCTTGATCAAAGGTGGGGAGATAGAATTTGGTTGTTTTATGGGGGGGAAGTGCATCAGGGTCAAAGAAATCTTGCAGCTTGGATCGAAATGGGGCAAAGGTATGAATGGAATTTATCAAAATGTGTGCCACATGAAGACTGGAATGGTGGCGAAACACTTTCTGGTCATCTTGACTTGGAAGGATTTCTGCAAGTGCTTGATGCCTTGGAAGTTTATGCCGCATTCCAGCAGTCTCATCAAATCTAGATAGCTGTGTAATCTTTTGTGGCTCACTCCCCTCATACAGGAAAGCAATCAAAAGTAGAGCAGAAACCTGGTCATGAGTGAGATTTCCATGTGAAGCACTCTTTTCCCAAGCTTTGCCAACCCAGTTGAAATTGTCATAGGGAAATATTGGTACATTAGAGGGCTTATTGGCTTCAATCTGTGCAAGCCGTGTGGAATCCTTGCTCAGACTTGCAATTGCAACTCCAAGTGAAGGTAATGAGATAGATAAACCACACTGATTAAATAACTGAATTAGTCGTTTTGAGGCATTGTTGTGCCACATAACTAAACCAATTATTGTTGCATGGTAAGAGACTCGACGGCTCCTGAGGTTAAGGAGCATTGAAGTAGCAAATGTGCGACCCTATAATCCTTCATGAATATTTACTCCATAAGTTTGGAAGGAAACTCACAATAATGGGATTTCGCTTTTTTGAATCACTAGACTTTCCTTCTTTCCCGACAACAGCACAAAGAAGATCTTGAAAGTTTGGGAGGGCTCGGTTATAGAGTTCCTGAAGTTCAAGAATTCTGAATGAGGCCGCTCTCTCCATAGACATATCTTTTGCAGATAGACGGAGGGAGAGGGCATCTCCATAATGCTTCCCATCACTAGCGGCTTCAGTCAACTGGCTAAATTCCCTGACATAGATCTCCCTTCCTCTCTCCAGAACCCAATCTCGATAACTGCTTTTCTTCAATTTCCCTCCCCGTTCAAATAACTGCCGAATGATTTTGAGAGAACTTTGTTCATCCGCAAAGAAAATGCCTGTTGTGTGCTTGATGTACTCAGATGATTGACCTGAGTCACCAGTGAGGATGTCCAGAAAGGTTTGGAGTGAAAGCCGGTAGTGTTTTGCTTTCATGTACTTCAGGACATCCTCAACACGTTGCACTGGAGACAATCTCTCGGAATTATGAACAGGTTTCCAGTCTGTGTCTCCTTCATCATCTTCAGGTAATTCCTCCAGGCTACTAAGTGGTATACCAGCAGGGATTGTATGTAGATTCTCCAATGTGTCCGAAACCGGTGAGCTTGGGGCACCACCATCAGTTGTTTCGGCTTCACTACTATCAGCACTGGGATCTGAATCTAGTTCATTTGGATAGCGACGATAACGGTGAGTAATTCTTTGGTTGCAAACAGAACATATAGTATGCATAGTAACGACGTAGGCCTATATACGCACAGAAAATGACTGAAAGATAGTGCGCGACAGTAGTGGAAGTGGGCAAAGGGCAGGCGGTTTCGGGGTCCTTCCGGGGTCCCCGAGTCGAAGTGCGAAGCCCTACCAAGTTCCCTGGTTACGGTCCAGACTGCTAACGACTGAGTTCCATTTATGGACAGAATTCGTTAGCGGTCCGGCACCGAGACTAGTCTTTGACAGACAATGAAAAGAGAAGGTGGAAAATATAGATGGCGGGAAATGTCAACTGCCGCAAGCAAGCGCCTATGATTGCTGCACACATCATTCATGGTCGACAATGTAGACGACCCCAGTTTTAACCCTTTTGCTTCCCCTGGTTCTCCAAGCTCTTCAAGGCGACGTTATAGCGTTTCTGAAGGAACTAGCCTCGGCTTGAACACTACAGCTGGTCGCAGTCTAGTGGACTTCAGAGTCCCTAGGCTCGACTCACAGGCCGAGAACAACACTGAGAATGTTGGATACAACCATCCTCTTCGTAGCGCTGGTCTAGCGGCTGATTTTGAAGATGTCGGAGTAACGAGGCCACATTTGACTCGTGCCGTGGACACGGGCGTTTTGGTTGACCTAGAAAGTGAAGGTGGTGATGGATCTACTCAAGATGAACTCGAATCTTCTGCTGAAGAGGAGGTTGTTATCGTACATGAGGTACGTCTCTAAAACCGCTGCTAACACTCCCGATACTGATGTTTTGCCTCAGGTTGCAAAGACAGATTCGCTCGCAGGTGTTGCTCTCAAGTATGGAATTACTCTGTCAGACTTGAGACGGGCCAATCACCTCTGGAGTTCAGACTCTATTCACCTCCGCAAAACTTTATTTATACCTCTTGACAAGGCAACTACTGCCAATGGTCCACAGTCAGCTCTGACCTCTGGCCGCTCAGATACTATCAATGCATTGCCAACTATGTCGACCATTCGTAGGGTTCCGGCTTCACAACTGTCATTTTTTCCACCGTCGACGTTGTCCATTCGGGAGCCATCCATTGGCTCTTCGTCGTCACCACCAGTAAAATCTCAACATACACGCTATGCTACTACTCCCAATTCATCACTGAATGCTATTCTGCATGCCCTGCCTATTGCTGCTTCCACTCGTGATACCATTATGGCTCGGCTCTCTTTCGATAGCACTAGCTCAAGTAACAGCGATCGCGAATGGACCTGGCAACGGAATGGTTCTGGTGACGATGAAGGACACGAGCTGGATCACGTTGCTTTCCACCCTGGCCATAAACCTCGTAGCATGTCTGAGGACGGTTTGTCAAGCCAAGTCTTTGAGGCCTCTGATACCCCAATACATAATGACATGCATGCCCCAAACATGTCTTCCTCCACTGCGAATGGCTGGGACCGAGCCACTTGGGGGTTCAGGTCCAAATTGGCAATGAAAGACCTCGGCCGTGATGAAAGAGGCGCGAATAGCCTTTATACTGGCATTTCTGATACGTCTCCTGTTCCATTATCCGTCCGAACGGTTCAAATGGAACCATCCCCAGTCATGCAGGTCCCACCTCGACGAAGCGCCGACAGGCCTGGCGAAGGGTCGCGATCACTGTCAACAAGAGGAGAATCCATCTTCACCATCCGAGCAGAGAGTGGCCGTGGCAGCAAAGGAAAGGACAAAATCAGACCAAAGCTGATAGACGTAGACTTCGGATCATCTGCTGAGGGTCCAAATGGGTAAATTTAAAGGCCGCAAATACCTGGATCATAACAGTGGTCGAAAAGAGAAAAGCAGTAAAGAAACTGAACAACGGAATCTCCATAAGTAACTGCCCTCTTTTCATTTGAGTCGACTGTGATTACTGATTTGGTGTCCTAACGATATCTAGACTGAACATGCGGGAAGAGTAAACTCTATCTGCGACGAATCTCATAGTCTTACTTTCTGTACTAGAGGTCGTGTTCCGTACGACGCGGAACCTGCTTTTCGAAAATGCACCTCATTATCATGGCTTCGCGGGATCCGAGGTTCTTCTAGGACTCAAACATCTAATCTCCATGAAGCGACCGTGGACTGAAATGGCAATGGGTAAACTGTTTAAACAGTGCCTGTGCCACTTTAGTACTTAATGGCTCCATTCCTGACGAAATTGATGCCATTCCCTGTTCTCTTTAGCGAGAATTTATTCCTTCACACCAGTTTCCCAAGTCTCGCAGTTTGCAGCGTACCGGGCGGGCTATGCATTGAGGATATCTGCAGGGTCTTGGCGTTTTGGGGCGCTTCAGTTCACCGGTGACCGAAGACAACGGCTCTCTTCAATGTGCAGGAGGACGTTCGCCGCACTCGTAAACATTCCCTCGTTGGGGAAAAATTGTCGGCCAGTTATTTGCAGATACAGAACTGTTTAACCTATTCGCTGTTGCAACCACGGGTTGCTATTCTACGTACGCATAACTCTGACCACCGGTCACCGGTGCATTTGACATGCTATCAGTGCGGCTGTTGTACTTACTAAGTTATATGTGGTTCCGAGTTTGCAATCGATGATAACCCTTCCCAGACTTGACTTTTTAGACATTTGCCGTGATGCCATCCGTTCAAAACACCGAAGCTCACCGAAGTCGCTCTTTCGCCACCGCAGTGGTCACTCAACGTGCGCTGTGCAAATCAATTCATTTCTCGTCTGCGACGTGAGTGTCGAACTACAGTGGGTCAGTGGGTCAGAAATGAGCCCTAGAACGTCTTGACTGGTAGCGCGTTATTTTTGTATCGTCCAGCACATCTTCGTACGCTTCCATGCCTGCGGTGGCGTGATTTTGAATGATCTGACTTCGTTTATCAGTGGCAATGATGCTTTTTTGGACGGCATGCCGCAGGCGAACTTGGAAGCCACGCCCTGATACTCCATCTAATGCGCTAGCTACGCCAATGCAGACGTCAGGAGAAAGTTTGATTCGAGGTCCAATGCCGAGCTCTGAGGAAGTCCGGTTTTCAAGTGGATATAGAGAAGATGTTGGTTTGTGCTGTGGATGAAAAGTGGACAACAGCATGCGCATCGACGGGTTTCTTTGCTTTCTATCAGATTTGAGTCGACTTGCGGGAGTGCCAGATCCGCTAGACTCAGGTCTGCAGATATGAACCAAGTCGAATAATGGTCCTCGGTCCGAAGACCAGTGTCAGGCTGGTTACGATCTCCAGTAAGTATGTATACGGGATGCCTACCTAGTCTGTTTTTTAGTTTCTGTATTGGACGTGCCCATTGCATACATCCCCATGTACTTTGCGTAGACCACAGACAGGCACTTCAGGTACCTTCAAGAAAGTATTTAGATAAAGCAGATCTTGAAGTGCAAAGAGAGTGAACGATTTATTAAGAACACAGCATAATTTATGTACATAAAGCCGGCAAAACTAATCTAAGTTTACCAAGCAAACACCAACCCAGGTACATCGCATGGGATGTAACGCATGCTGACAAAAAATCATGGGCAACTGCATTTGCATTGGACGGTAACGAAACCTGAACAATGTAGGAGAATTATTAGTAACATATCGTATCATGTGGGAAGAGACAACAAAAAGATTCAGTAGGGGTTTCTGACTTAAAAAAAGATAGAGGATCTCCATCGCCGCAGCTACGGAGTAAAAAAAGTATCATCTTGAGAAAGAGAAGGAAAAGATCCTACTCACTAATCATTGTCAAGAGACAACAGTCGAAATCATCAAAATAGCATCTGAAGTTATAGATCACTTAGATATCCGTGTAAAGGCGATTAGAAGACAAGAAAATCAGAAATGCGAAATGTTTGGCTGTACGCTCTGCCGTTCGTCAACGCTTGGAAGCTACGACTGGGGCGGCAATGAAATCATCACTGCGATGAAGAAAGCAGTGGAAATACTCACTACAGTGGTTGGCATGATGCTGGCAGGTGTTGGAGTTGGAAACGAAATTTTATCGGCAAAGGTACAGTGTACACGTGATAGGAGAAATGCACGGACCAGCTCAGCCCAACTTGTCCCCATCCATATGGATCCCTTTGAAGTTCGCATGCAATTTCTTACCCTCTTAAAGAGACTGAATGCGTAAGAATGCACATGTACTATTGGAATCTATGTCCTCAAAGCCGCTCATTCCAGTTCTCAACAGTCAATACAAAAGGTAGTCTCCTTTGCAGTAAAATTCTTTCCTCCTTGTGGAGAAGACATATGGGATTGCATTGTTGAAGAATGTCAAAAGGTTCCCTATTTTCATTCTGTCAGGTACTGGATCTGATCATGTTCCTTAGGGAACTATTAATTCGCGAATCAACATCCTGTACTTCCTGGATTCACTATGCGAGACGTGTCTGCTCGTCAAGTCTCGCTCTAGTTCTATGGGTAATTCTGAAGCGGTAAACAACCTATATGTCGACTATGTCGCAAGGGATCTGGGCAGAATTGTCGAGTATGTCGTTCCTACAGGCCGAGAAGGGTTACCCAACCTTACTAGCACTAAGCAAGTACGTTTGTCTGCAACGTAAAATAGTGCCTTGTCTCAATGTGCTTTCTACCAGATGCTCGAGACCTGGAGAACGAAACGCGTCATTGATCCCCAAGTCATTGACCCGGTGTTGACCGCTCTAGAACACCGAACAGCAACAAAAGACGAGCCAGAAGACACTGAGAACGATGCACCTGTTATCAAAAGCTCAAGTGGCAAACGTCCAGCCTCTCTTCCTCGTCAAGAAGTCTTCAAGCGAATTGAAGAGGACAGAGAACGGCATAAACGACTACGAGAGAAGCGCTGGGTCCAGCCGATTACTCATAACCCATCGACTCAGACGCAACTACCACAACTAACGTCGTTTCTGCCGTTAACGGAGAAGGGTGATGGAGATTTGGAGCTCAGTATTGACATTGAGTTTGAAAATGATTGGGAGACATTGAGTGATTGGAACGAAGACGATGATGAGGCGTGTCTGGAGGAAAATGCCCTGTGCTACCCTAGTGCACCGAACGAGAACAGGGGTACAAGAATCTCATAGCCCAAGATGATCTAGTAGTACGTGAAACTATCATTCGTTGGAAATGATGGTTTGTTGCTGATACTGTAACTTTAGCTGCTTCACATGCTGTTAGTCGTATTCTCCAGTCCAATCACCAATGGATGTCGATGAGACGCTGATAGGGTCCATGTATCTAGTGCTGTTCTCTGCATCATGATAGTTTGCTATCTGTATTCGTCTTATTTTGTCTTTTCTCATCCGGCCCCATGTATTCATTTACGGGCTTTCATGTAATGATATCCAGTTCAAATTCAGTATAGTATCTCAGCGCTCGATCCAGCTCATGCGCCCACACGCCCTTTAATGGGTTCACGGTGTTCTTCTCCCATCTATCCTTGATATGTCCGATTAGCCCTTCCGGGTCCGAATTCTTCTTTGCGAACGACCTCAGTTGCTCAAAGGTTGACTGCGGTTGAACAACTTCTCCCGTTTGAAGACAAGAACCTCGCAAATTGTGGCAGAAGAGTAATCCACACAATGCACAGAAAATACCCAATCAGCTCGAGGATCTGATCTTCGCACAGCAAATATTGAGCTGTACCAGACTATAATTTTAATCTTCAACAGCACGAACCTTAGGCAATCAAAATGGCTCCCGACGTATTTCAAGATGATTCTGACTGATAGATAGAAGCTTTCGACTTGATGGTGTCCATCTCTTTAATTGCAAAACGAAAACCGCTGTTTAATTCAAGTTGATACAGGAACCGCATGTTCTCAAACCAGGAATGTCAAGAGGCTCCCGACCTACGGGTATGAACAATCCTTGGGAGCTGAATCTGAACTTTATCAGGAGCCGTAAGTTTCTCCAAGTTACTGGGTGTATAGAATGAAACTTTATCACAGGGCGTCCAGATCTTCTAAGTTAAGACCAATGTACCCGTGGACCTTGCAACCTATTTGAGGATATGGGTCCAAAGACAGTCTTGTAGCGTTATTGCGTTATTGTTACAGTGGTATCGAAACATCTTTTGCCTAAAATCCTTTGCCATAACCACCCTTCTCGTAGAAGGCTTCCATCCTCTTAACAATAGCGTCCAGAGCAGCTAACCATTTGGCCAAATCTTCCTCGACCTTTTCCTGGGGGACTGCTGGTCCTCCAGCGGGGTCGGCGGCAAGCTTTTCGAAAAAGTCTTTACGGTATGGGCATGCTTTCATCGCAACCTATGTACGTGTTAGTTCGGGATGAGCGAAGCTAAAGCTACAATGAACAAGACACGTACAGCAAAAATTCCCTTTACAACAAAATTGTGGAACTTCTTAAGGGTGTTTTCATAACCCTTCGTAAATGCCGTCGAGAGCTCTTCGTTCTTGTTGGCCTGGGCATTTAACAAAGCTTGGCAAGTAAAAGAGAGTCCTCTCAACAGCCACATGAGGCCTTCTGTCGCAGTTCGCTTCTTCTCGCCTTGCTCGTTCTTGACCAGTTCTTCCAAGGTAGCTGATTTTTCCGGAGCCGCATCATAGCGTGCACGTACTTTCTATAGTAAATAATAAGAAATCGGCCCTGAATCAAAATTAAGACGTTACTTGCGGTAATATTGCCCTTGAGGTCGCTCTGAACGGGGGAAAACGCAGCAGAACCAAGGAGATCTGATACAATCAGTGAGTCAAGACAGTTGACAAGTGCTAAAAGCGAATTGCATACCGAAAAGACCGACGAGGCCAGTCGAAGCTTCTAGGAAAGCAACGGTGTCGACGCCAGCGTCGGTAATAGGAACATCTGCAAAAGACTGGGATCGCTTAGGATTAGGGCAAATCAGCGTGAGCTAGGGCTCTCACCTTGACAGTTTCAAGATATGGGGCCATTGGCAAAATCGAGAGAACGTTGAAAGGTCGTTACTGGATGGTTAAGGTGATCAAGATGGGTTCAGTAACGTCACGGTCCGCATGGCACATATCTAATCTTATCTATGTCATCACAATAGTCATCCTTCCAGGTTTTCTACCTTTTCTTCCACTCAAACTTCGATACATATGCCCCACGCAGATTCCTCCCTGGTTCCCGCAGAGTTTGGATTTTTTTGTTCTGATTGACAATGCGAAACTCACAGACAAACGACAAGGATTACGACCAAGGCCCAATTTTGGGCTCACATCTATTCTCAGCTTGGTCTGCTGTTAGAAGGCCAGAAAAACTGGGTGCGTCCGAGATGCCCATAGCTCCCGATGTGGGTCCTCACAGGTAATCTGGGGTGCAGGTCACAAATCTTGCCAACGCATCCTCTCTCATATACAATGCCCTCCTGGCTTTCCCATCCCATTTTGGATCGGGCGAGAAGGCAGTGAATTGGTGTGGTGGGTCTTGATTGAGACGCCTACATCCTGCAAATCTAACTTGTGACCGATCAGGATTCTATCTCGACTCGAAATTGTTCCCTCGTTCCAGCGACCAAAACTCAGGGGATGACCGATTGCTTCTAGGCCCGTTCTGCGGCAAGCCTGCATGCCAGCTGATTAATGTTACGCCTGGAAAATCACGAGGGGTGTGCGCAGATGGTTTCCTGCAAAAAAAAACCGTATTGGTGCCCGATGTCGACAGCTATCCCGGGCACATCGCTTGCGACGGAGAAACCAAGAGCGAGATCGTGTGCCCTCTTTTTGTCGGATCCAAGGTGATTGGTATCTTGGATCTGGACTGTCTGGCATTGGGGGGCTTTGATCAGGACGACCAAGAAGGGCTCGAAAAAATAGCAGCCTTGGTGGTCAGTTCATGCGAGTGGCAAGCATAGTAGATATAATATGTGATCGATTAATATCTATAATATACACTGTACAACACGATCCTCTATTGAGCTTGCTCTCTTTGGTACGCCAGGAACTCTTGGTGCAGCTTCTTCTGAGTGTCCATTTCCTTTTTGACCTTCTTGACAGCATTTTTGCTCAGTTCCTTACCCTCTCCATCCGTAAGAGGAAGGCCCGAATCGTCCCAGGAGCTATATATTCCGTCGGCCACGTTGGGGGGTTTGAACATGTCTTCGGGTGCGATGCGACCCTTTTCTAATCTTTCCAGGCGTCTGATGCGCTCGGCCTCTGCGGCTGCTGCCTTTTTGGCTGCTTTTGCTTCTAAAATGGCTCTCTTCTCATCGCGTGCTTTGATGAGTTCCTCTGGAGGAACCAGCTTCACAAGGGCTTTGCCATCTACAATACAAAATATATTAGCAGGCTGATCGGAAATCTTGATCATTATAAGACGACAGACCTTCCTGGTCATCCAGCGCCACGCCCAGTGGGATCAAGTCAACATCTCTCAATTTATCACATAAAGCCAATATATCTTTGAACGCATCTTCTCCTTTCGACATGGCGAGCTGGCGGACACCATCACGGAATGAAGACAGAGCCCGGACATACGGCATCAGAATTTCTTCTCTCTGTGGGCTTCATTTTAGAGATACATTGAAGATAGAAAATAAAAGACTTACGTCCACGGCTCCAAGTCCTCGAGCCTCTTGGCCCCATCCAATTTCAGTGCTCTCACCTTCTCCTAAACCAAGCATTCGGAGCATCTTTCCGACCCACCGAGCAATATTCTCGACCACGCCCACATTGACATTTTTCCCTCGTGAGTTAATGTAAGTGTTTGTCCGAGATACAATATCACGCAGCACGTCTAAAGCACCGGGGGTATTGAATGAATCGCAAAGCGCAGCACGGAAGGCAGATTGAGCCTCGTGGAAGCTGGAATACAAAGCAAAGAATACAGAAGCAGAATTTGAGTATTCCTAAAAGCAAAATTATAGCCCAATAATCTTACCTTGACGTCAGATCGCTTTCTGGTGCTTCATAGTGATGATAACCATCCGATATCGGACCATTAGAGCGTGACTGACTGATAATAGCTTTAACAGTTGTGAAAAAATTCTGGCAGTCGAGTTAATATAGCTTAGGGATAACGCAAAGTAAGCTTACATTCAGAGTTGTCTCGAGATTTCGTACTTCTCCTGTCATTAATGACTCGGAGAAATCTACTTTAGCATTCCACAATTGTGTCAAGAAAGCAAGACGCAATTGCCGTGCACTATATTTTTGAAGGATTTCCTGTGTAAAGGTTAAGCAGAAGGTAAAATGGCTGTAGGCTTCTATCAAGACTCACGTCAATAGTGATGAAATTTTTCAACGATTTACTCATTTTCAGGCCCTCGATATGAAGATGCCCAGTGTGAAGAAAATAGTTGACCCATGCTGGGCATTCATGGTAAGCCTGTGAGAGGGGTTATCTACGGGCACAGCAAGGCAAAAGTGACATCACGAACTTCTGATTGAGCCATTTCGTTATCATGGTGAGGGAAGGCTAAGTCAATACCACCCGAGTGGATATCCATGTTGTCTCCGAGGATAGCACTCGCCATGACAGAGCATTCAATGTGCCATCCTGGTCGTCCCGGACCCCAAGGCGAAGGCCAGGAAGGTTCCCCAGGTTTGGAGGCTTTCCAGAGAGCAAAATCTGATCCTGATCGCCGTCCAACTTTGTTGGTGGAAGATCCTACAAAGTTTAGAATATGAGTTGTGGATTAGAGTGGCGCGAGGCCGAACAGCGAGGACTATACCTTCACCCCCCTCAAGCTTCTCCCAGTTTCCCTTGCTCCACGGTTCAAGTTTAGCATAGTCGTGAATAGGGGCCTTATCAAAGGTTTGTGTGTCGAAGTAAACGCTTCCCTCGGATTCATACGCGTAGCCATTTTGAATAATTCGTTCCACAAACGAAACTATCTCCGGAACGTACTCCGTGACACGAGTTAGCGTATCTGGCTCCTGAACTCGAAGTCTCTTCATGTCTTCAAAAAATCGACCTTCCCAGTAGGACGCAAGTGATCTGGATATTGCTGGATCTGTGACAGTAGATTTGTACTAGAGATAGTCAGATGAGGTAGTCTGACATTGCCAATGAACTTGCTTGTTCGTCCAAAAACTCGGCTAAGATATCCTTGGACTCGTCGATCAGTTTGTGTGCCATGTCCTCAGTACCCTGTCCCACGTCCAACTGGCTCTCGGCGCCTTTCAAGGCTATAAAAGTACGATTCTAGAAAGGTGACATAAAAGTCAAAATCCGAACCAAATTAGATGACACGTACCGCGGAGGAGAAATTCATGTCAAACTTTTCATCTCGCCGCACGCAGTCCTGTCTCCAATCCTTGTTCTGATAGAGCTCAGAGATACGTTGCCATTTCGTCTCTTCTTCCCCATTCGACGGACGTTCTGTCTCCGGCAAGCCTTTGGACAAATCCTCCCGAATAAAAGTCCTCCATGCGGTCAAAACTTGTTTGGTGAGTTCTTGTGTGACAGCTTTGGTTTCCGAGCGGAAAGTATCGATAAGATGGTTTTGGCGAGCACGCTTGATGATCTGAGAGACAAGATATGGAATCTACTCAGTACTATCGATACGCATGCACGCACCTTGTCATCGATGTCTGTGATATTCATGACAAAGTGCACGTCGTATCCGAAGTAATCAGACATGATCCTCCGCAGGACATCTTGCGTAACATAATTACTGTTGGCTAATATGACTGGTAACTCACAGAGACTGATAAAAACTTCCTTACCGAGCATGGCCCATATGAGAAGCATCGTAAACTGTAGGGCCACAGTTGTACCATTTAATATGACGACCATTCTTGGGAACGAATTCGACCTATTCGAGGTATTGGGTCCACGTAGCAGTAAGTATTTGGATAACTGACTTTTGAACGTGTCAATGAGTTATAGACTTTGAGAACTGGATCGGGCTGCTGAGAGACTGGAACGGACCAGTTGGGTTGCTGCATCGACATCTTTAAGGACCGAGTATTATTGTGGACGGCAGATGCTGAACGTCGTAGAAAATGCAGAGATTGGCAAGTTCTGACTCTGAGCGAACAAGTCAGAATCATAGGATTGAGCACGCGACAATTCACGTGACAACATCAATGGTGACGCGTGCGTGGTGTCACGGACCATGGACCTTCGTCCATACCCTCGGTCCTCTTCGCGGGAAGCTCAGATCTTTAGATCGAACCCTTACATGTCTAATAGGAAACCAGTTCGGTTCCCCCCTCAGCTTGTGGGTCCATTTGCTGTCGGCAACTCTTTCGGAACAATGGCTTAGAAACAAACTTACCGCCGCCCTATCCCATCGTTTGTTGCACTCCACGCCAAAATATCTAGTCTATCATCAGTAGGCGCCAGCTTATTTCAAGAAGATTCTGTCAAGATACTTCTATCAATTCTCATGATATGAGCCGCATGTTAGCTTCAATGTGAACGAGAAGGCATCATCGGTCCTTTTTCCTAGATCTCTAATTCTCAACCTTTAAATCAAGAACATGATGGATTCGAGTTCTCCGTCTTTGAAATTTCCTGTACTAGCTACTTGGTTCTGGCTAGTGCCGAGGTCAGTGTAGCTTCGAGATGCACACCTGACGATGCTCTTTGCAGTACAAGTTGCCCACAGTGACACAGCGTTTGCTGTCAGAGATCTTCATTCTGGCTGCGTCTCTTCCGTTCAGTTGACAGGATACATATCCCAAATTGATACCCCTCGACTGCTCGACCGAAGAACATCTAGCCAATTCCCCTACCCCGTATTGAAATATTAGACCCATAAGTCAACATGTTTCCCGCGGCATTGGTACATGTACCTTGGGACCGACAAGCTGGCCAGCTAATCTGTGTTCTAAAAGAGGCCCTCCGGATGTGTAATGCAGTGTGTTTTACTGGATTTCTTCCTTAAATTCAAAGCGGCAGGGGTGGCACAAGCTAGTTCATAGTTTGATGAATACCGTCACAGGAGCCTCATGTGGGATACCCGGTCTCAGCGGATTTCTGTCCGGAACTCGTCTTGCGTGGTTCCGAATTTCTTCTCAGGACGGGGGAAGACGGCTCGAGTTTTTCAAAGACGGTCAACCCTGGATTATTTAAGCGTATCAGTGCATAGAGATCTGGATTTCACCGGTGCCTAAACAAATCACCATGTCCTAAATATTCTCAAATCTGTATCTGCATTGGACAAAGCCGTGATGGGGTTGCTCTTTCACGGCATGGCATGTATGGATCGCTGACGCTGAGGGCCCCTGCCTATAGGTTAATTGTTTCCATTGATCATCATCACTTTCTGCTCGCTTACTGTTTACATCCAGCTTATCACCTGCAGTATATAATACAGCACCGTATAGCGTGGCGTATCCTAGCTCACTCCTACCCACGGGGTTCCCCTACACTATCTTCTTGGCCTTTCGACCGACATGCAACGACCTACGTGCACCATGCTGCGCGTTCGCTCTACTGCCGAAGCACATTCCATCTTCCATGCTGTGTCCTTGAACTTGCTCCCCATAGTCTCTCGACGACTTGATACTGAAGAGCGCCGGCATATATCTTCTGGCTGCGTCTTCGTCTGGGAAGAGAGGGGCTCCAATGCTGAAGCAACCGGGGTAAGTACTTGTTGCGATTCCCTTCTCATAGATTCTGACGACAGTGCAGCTTGGGATTGAAAGATGGACCGACTCCATAAGGTGGGGTCCAAGTCGAGTCAAAGATGTGAGTATCTGTTACTCCCGACCCGTTACCCCGACCCATTATTCATTTGAAACCCGACGTCAGGAATTTCTATTCTACCATGAGAAAGAGCCTGAGCCCACCGAGCTCGAGCTGGCTGGGTCAGATTCAGACGGAACGTGAGTAGTAAGATGTTTTTTCGTGTTACCAGTTGACGCATGGATTTCTGACATAGTGTATCCCCTCACGTATACAGCCGAGGTCTTTATCGGGAGAATCTCATAAAACAAACATATTCTGTTTTTGTCGACACCCGGAGGGGACGTCGTAAATGGCATCTTAGTATGCATTCCATTTATCTACCTTACTTCTAGAACTTACTTCTCCATTTCACAGTTGCATATTTCACCCAGAATTCTTTACAGTACCTGAGGACAATACACGATATTCCCGGTCTAGCCAATTTACACGTACCACCAGGCAAATACAAGAGTGCACGTTCGGCCAAAGGCCGTCCGCGCGATTCTATCTACGATCCTTTCCAAGTCAACCCCTGGACTGGTGTCTCCCCACACAACCCATACACAGCATATCCTCCAGTCACAAGCCCATTACTTCATAGTCCACCACCGACTGTACTATCTAAACACGATTCGTCCAACAACGGCCCGACGTCTCCTAGATCCCGGACGTCACCTGAAAAGATCCTAGCACCACTAGCGTATCTCGAAAATATACCACCCCCGAGACGTCATCCTCTTGACGAAGAAGCGCTCATGTCTTTTTCGGGTGCTTGAACAATCTGACATGAATCAGACTCGCACGGGAATCGTTGTGACTGCGCCCTATGAGACCTGTGTGCTTGCTGGGCAGAACTGGTCTTTATACGTATATTCAACTATCGCGAGTGTTTTCCCAAAATCCACCTTCTACCAGGGCTGGACTCCACGATCGCTATCGATTCTACATTACGGACATGCTTGATATCATCAAAACTGCACTCACGCTACTAGTCTATTTGTTTTTGCTGCATCTACGCCACTGGACTGTCTTCCTCGGACCATCTGTACACGCTGTCGTCAGCGACATCGATATCGCGTTTAAACTTTGAACTCTGGTTCATTTCTGGACTTTATATGATCTACTCTAGCAGATGCTACTTAATAGCTAGCTCGCGGAATTTCCCGGGCTACACTATGTGATAGACATTCCTACAACCTTACTTGGGACAGCTGAGTATCCCATGGAGTGTCTCGGTTGCAACGGGTCTCCGAGGGGCCTGTGTAAAACCACTAATTGGATATGATCTCGTCATTCACTTGCACGCATCCTCCGGCGGTGCTTACCGTGTTACTATACCTGATTATGTTTTGCTTTGATCCTTGCTTTACATGTAACTGCTATCTATGTATTCGTATTACGCTTTGATATCAATTTAAAGTATTGCTTATCGCTATACGCACTGATGAAGCGTTCAACATGCGATTCTAGAAGCAATTTCTCCGGTAGAGAGAGGTATATATCCAGCCCTTCAACTCCGAGCTGATGGTGACCTGGGGCTTCTGTACTCTACTTGTTTATATGGGAAATGATTCGCGGAGGCTGTCAATTAGCACCACATTAACTACTTAGCAGAGGATCGTAGTATTCTGAATAGTTTGCCAAGAATCAACGAGGCCCCGGCATGTTGATCACATTGGACGTGGGGTAATCCTTTAACAGTGACGATGTCCATGAAACACAAATCTTTGCATCAAAGATGAATAGAAGGGGTCCTCCAGCAGACTGGGTATAGCGCTTAGTAGAAAGAAGAAGCGGGGCTACACGGAGGCATGTCCCCGAGAAACCCTAGGATATCGTAGTCATCCAGATATCGCTGTGTTGTGGCGTTGATAGACAGATTCAGTTTTGTTCTGAAGAACTTCGAATTCAGTTCTACAGCATCCGGAGGATTCAAGCGCTCTCACTACAAGGTTCAGAGATATGATCCCAGTGATTCACTGGCAGGGTAGTGGGATCCAGAAGTACACGAAGTTTGGTAAACTTGTTGTTCAGTGTTGACCCTTCCTAAATTTATAATGTAAACGAGATATTATATACATCAATGATAGATCAGAGAAGTTTTGCCGTGTCCGACAACTTCCAGTGCGGGAGATACAAATAATTGATACGCTTCTCTGCAAGTACGCCGTTTAGACGCCATGGTCAAATATATATACTAGTATAGAATATGTCCCAGAGGTTTGTACCGACTTGAAGGGCGATATCAGATGAATCAAGTACGACCGCCAAGAATGGACGAAATGGTCGCTTCATGGAGACAAAGACTTGAAAAAGCAAGACCACGTTCGGAAGCGTCATTGATACAGTCATGAGAGCTGTTGCGAGGAAGAAGCAGCCAGAAACAGATATCCAAAGACGCATGACCGCGTTGACCCCTAAGTCCTATTTTCTGTAGGTGAGCCAGGAACGTAGTGGTGAATCTAGTACGTCGAAGAAGCTGTTAGGATCTTTACCGGAAAAACTCCTGAACCCTGATGAAAGGTATTGTCGAGGATAAGTAAAAGTTGAGCCTGCGCTCAGGCAGCACATATCGTTTCATTGGCAATGAATAAGGACGATATAGAGGCCGTTGAGTGCGACAGGACGGGTATAAAGAATTCGTATCGTATCTTTAATAGCAGAAACAATTCAATGAACGCTCCCTATTTTTATTGCGAAGGGAACTTTCAAGTCAACGGCGTCATCGGCGATATTGGGCTGCTAGGACACGATGGTCGCACGTCCAACCAGAACCCCAAAATCAGGAAACGTGTCGTATTGAATATATGTGCAGATCTGGAAGAAGAAATAGCCATTCCAGCTCTGTGCGTGCATCGAAAAGACACCTTCGACGTAGCAAGTGTGGCTTTAGACACCAGATATGCGAAGAATGACTCATTTCTGGCAAGCGGCACCGTGTAATAAGACAACGGTTGGAGACACAACAGTTCCACATAGATTTCTAATAGAAATGACGACTTGCCCAATTCCATCCTGACGGGAAACTAGGCCTAATATGGCCATACGCAGACAAGGAGCAGGTTGCACTTTGCGAGATTTTGAACGCAGAAAAAAAGGAAAGCGCGGTAGCGACCATGGGAGACGAGATACAAAGCCAACAGTGTTGTGGGCAGACAAGAGGAGAGATTTTATATCTGAAAAATAAGAGTTTAAGGTAACAGAGTTGGTTGATGAAAGAGATTCAGATTCGGAGATTCGTACAAATTTGCAAGCGATCATTCAAGAGAGAATACGGTCTAATTCACTTCCTTGCAGGGTCTTCATGTACCTTTTTCCTTCGTTCGTCTTCTCTGTCTCTTTCTGACCTTCACGATGCTCCACATGCAGCACCCCACTTGCACTAACGTGCGGATCCGTTCAGTGGCCTGTGCGCAGAAAATCTTCTACGCTGTCAAGCTGGGCAATCTTCGTATGGTCACAAGACGGCTTGATGCAGATGAGAGACTTGCATTGCGCTCAGGCTGCGTGTATGCATGGGAGGAGCGCGGCCCTCACACGGAAATAACAGGCTTGGGAATAGAAAGATTTACTGAAGGCAGAAGGTGGTCTCCTTCACGCGTCCGAGACGTTCGTATTCCAGCTTTCACTTCAAGTATATCTGTACGATGAGATCCGACTGATATCGATCCCTTTTAGGAATTTTTGTTTTACTACGAGAAATACACACCCCAGGAGCCAGATTCAAAGTACGTATGGGACTATGCAAACAGAAGATGAACCTCACTGCTCACAGCTCCGAAAGAGCTGAAAAACCTCCCGCAGATTGGGATCCTCTTGTCAAACAAACCTATTCAGTCTGGACCGAAACTGAAAAGGGTCGACGAAAATGGCATCTCAGTGAGCAACGACGCTTGCAGTCATGTTTCAAACTCATTCCTCGCAACAGCTGCCTATTTTACGCAAGGAACCGTAGATGACCTCGGAACAGTGGATGATATTCCCGGTGTAGGTGACCTGACCGTCCCCGAAGGAACGTTCAAAAGTACCAGACTGAACAAGAGTCGGCACAAGAACGAAGATCGTGTAGATTCGACAAAAGATTCATCCACATCACGAACTTTCGCAGCGTTTCCAGCTCCATATTCCTCTGGAAATGCCTCGAGCCAGGATTCGTCCAATGTCCAACCCATTCAAATGTTTCAGCCATACGCAAACTATTATAATAAATACCCCGAATCTGGACCTGCGGAAAACGAGCCAGTACCATCATCCGCCCCTCAAACTCCTCACGGCGCCCATTCCCCATCGTATGCTTCTACCCACTATCCTACCACACAGTATCACGGTTATCCTCATCAGGATTCTCGTTATACTTCAGAATCCTCACCAAAGGAAGCTACCACCCCCAACATGCTCGTTGCGTCTCAATCTTCCAGCTACAATTACGTAGCTTCATCCTCAACATCTGTGGCAGGTGATCGAAGAAGCAATACATACCCTCCTTCCTCTAATGCACCTCATTCTTCTGTATCGCCGTGGTACAATTCGCAATATGACACCCATCACCCACATCATCCTAATGTCCCCGGATTCGCGCCTTCACCCGTTGAGCCAGCAGCTCCATACCCATCCCATAGTCAAACCTCTTCAGCAACAGCTTATCACCCTCCTACCTCCATTCGACCGCTGTCATCCCTGATATCGTACTCTTCCACACCGGTCTATTCAGATTCCTACATCCCTGACGGTGCTTCGATCAACCTTTATGATCCCCATTCGCCTCCTCCCGGTCACATACCAGCGCATCACCATGCATTGGACGTACTCGCTGAACCACAGCACCCAGTCCCCATCGTCCCTACTACCATCGTTCTCGAAGAGAACCATCTTGATGATGGTAGTTCTTCTCCGACGAACTCTTCCAGGAGCGGCGAAATAGGTCCAGTCAGAGAAAGAGATCTGGCACCACTTCACACTCTACCGCGCACACACCCATACCGCCGACATCCACAGGACGATGAAGCGCTGCGCTTGCTTAACCCGCTTCAACGTCAGGTGTCCCCTGCACAGTGATCACATGTCTATGGTTAATGGTCGTTGCTCTCATCGCGCTAACCAGGGCCCCTCAGTTTCAATGAAAAGGGTTGTTGGTAATACTTCAGCGCTTAGTCACAGGCCGAGAGCAGGGCGTCTTTTACCTGTATCACTCAATGTCTGCGGGATGTTCAATTCAGTAAAGGCTCCGTCCTTTTGGGTAAGAATGACAGTCAAATATAGTACTTTGCGAAATCGTATTACACTCTATCTCCTGGTCTTTATCGTTGGGGGACGGGTTTCACAATTATTCTCGTCCTCGGGACTTTTGGACATTCTTGTATCATAATATTCTTTGCTCTGACTTCTATCCAATGCTTTCTTCTATTGCTGCTTACCCTTGTATCCTTTTCATTCGTTCGTTTCGTCGCATCTGTCTTTGTTCGCTCCGGAAACGGATCTCATTATATATCCTCATGTATAATTACTGCTACATATACTACATACTATTCACTACTATCATGTATAGGTCTGTCATGGTGACAAGATACACATATGCTAACCCTTTCTTACTTGTCTCGACAACAATATTCTAACTTTTGCCTTGATACAAGAGTGCTATAATTTAACCCACTAGATTTCGATTCTGTCATTTGAATACAACGAACAGATTCCACGTAGATGTTTCACCCAAGTTTCGCAAGGATTGCGACATGGAAAGGGAATGTCAACGGAATACTCAGTAATGAGAGGTACTTCCAGACTAGTTGAACATTAGGAATCTTGACACAGGTTTTTGGTTGCATTGAGCTAAATATCATAGTTCGTGACGTTTCTCCGGGCACTGGCCGTTTAGGCAGAAACCGCGATGTATATCGATGCAATGCGATACTCCCGCTTTGGCCTGAAGCCTTGGACATGATCTGACTGATGCAAAAGTTTATTTGGAGCAACTGTCAATTAGGTATCGGGTTTTGCACGTCGCGGCTTATCCTTGATCCATCCGAGTCAATTTTCCCGCCACAGCATGCGAAGACCTGCGCGCCTGAGAACCTGCGAGGGAGTCGGAGGAGGACGAGTGTGTTTGAATCGAAAACAAATGAAAACTGACTTGGGGAACGAGTCAGACGTCGAGGCACAGTCAAGTTATAATTAAAAATGAGGGTCATAAATTCAGGCGACGTCAGACGGCGAAGTGCAAGATGCGGAGGTATTTTAGAGATGTGGAGCAGGTAGGTCAGACGTGGATAGAATTGTTCAGAGAGATGGTGGCGCGTATTATGAGGACCTATCAAATCGCTCGAGTGATTGATAAAAGATGGTTGTCGAGTTTGCGCAAGCCCCTAGACTTCCTACTTTATCGAATCAAGAGAACATCAGATCAAGCCCCAATGGTTTGCAGTCCTACCCTGAGGTCCTGAAAATTGGTGTGAACATAATGGAGAGCTATATCTGTTGCGTGTCTAGCTAGTAACGTCAGAGTGGCCGTCAATGATGATAACCGCCATCCATGCAAACTAAGATAGTAGCAACAAATCGAGACATGTTAGTGTTAGTAGCAATCTTGCAGGAGTCTGCACAACAGTAGACTCGTACCAACTTGTCGATCAAATCGTCACAATGCCACCCGCGAAATTAGCGTGATGTTTGTTCTTGTTTTTCTTAGACTACCTGTGGACGCGCCGGTACACTTTTCTCCTTCCTCACCTACTTTATTGTAGTTTTTATAATCGGGATATGATTTTATGGATGAGGTGTACAAATAGTGAATTGTTTACTACTTGTCTAGACCCTGAGATAGATCATCGGACTGACCTTTATTGCCAGAAAAAACCGTCGTAGCAAAATAAAGATATGTAATAGCGTTACGAAGAAATGTACCACAAGACGCGGTTTTTTGGCCGGAGAAGTAGCGTTCCCACACGTTTGAGCGCGATTTCGACATTTTGGTGTTTTAAACAGAACAATACTTTTTCACTTCATAGATTGTGTTCCATAATACTTACAACTATCATTTTCCACTATCTTGATGGTTTATCGAGCAATAGGATGTATATAATTACTAAAAACCTAGAAGTTTGGGAAGTGCAGCTGGTGTAAAAATTTTGCTCGCGTGGCGATTAGCCATCAGTTCGCAGAGTAAGCACAGGTTGCCCAACACCATAAATTATATACCGATGGAGGAATATCCTGTATATGTACTGTAATACATATGATACAATGTTTCACCTAGTATTCTCACAAAGATATGCTTGGGAAGCACTCGGTTGTGCCTCAGACGAACAATTTCATTCCTCAGGGGAGAGCCGGGGCTTTGTGTCAACTCCGACTAAATGGAGTCCATCCGAATCTGTACTGACACGACTTGCATGCTCGTCCTGGTCAACTGTATTTAGCTTACCATTAACACAATGCATGATCAGAATACTTGCCCTAGTCTTGGGGAGAGGATCTTGCCATACATCAGTTTCAATCTGGGTCCTAATTTCTGCTTGTCGGCCAGATCTTCGGAAACTATCGAGTGCTAGGTCACCAGTTGTCATCACCGAGCTATCTGTGTTAATGTCTCTCCCGGAAATCCGAATACGACTATTGAACACCACCATGAGTGAATTAGAGTACACCTTGGCCAGGATGATGGCTGGAACAATGTGATAATTCCTCTGAGGGATTGCGGTGAAGAGGATGAGCTGACATGTTGCTACCAGGGCTATGACACAATCAAAGCTTGCTTTCCATGAAGATACCAGAGAAAGACTTGCCTGTAACACTCCCTGTTTCCATTGTAAGCCGGATGATCTTTTTGACAAGATCTCTGGTTTGTTCAAAGCTACGGTCATACCGGGATAGCTACGAAGGTGTTTGATGTGTGCCACAGAACACCATCAATGAAAACAACGTACCACATAAATCATCGAAAACGCAATTGTTACATCCGCAACTGCACTTCCCCCGAGCCAAATCTACTCGAAAAAAACAGATTAAATTGATATCCCGATTTCAATATCAAGATTATACTCACACAACCAACCACGAAATTATTGTTGCCCAATTCTTGTAGAAATTCTACCTGTTTAGCAAGGACAACGCAACCAAGTGCGCCACCAAATTGGGTGAGGGATGCCTGGACATCCAGCATTACTATTAGTCGGACAGAAACAACGCAAACTCACAGTCAATATCAGCACTAGAACGAATCTTGATTTAGGACTGAGCAAACGGATCCGGTAGGCGAACTGTAATTGAACAAGGAGGGCCACTACATTATAATCGAAATGAGTGCCACATTCCGTTGTAGGTGGAATAAACTCACCTAGCCCGTCCACGAAAGGTGAAGAAAACCATATAAGATTTATCTTACTGATCCCATCCGGATTCGCGAATCCGTATACAAACCGTTCAAAGGCATCATGAGTGAATATAATGGTCTGAGCAGTTTCAAGCAGATAAACAAAGTATACGAGGAATTTAAACTTCTTTGGGTCATTTGGGAACGCAGAATAATATAGATCTATGCAAGCATTAGTTATTAATAGGAGCGTAAGATGAGAAATTGGCTCTGCGCTTACATAGCTGAACGGAAAGGATACCAAATAACCCATAGTTGAGTAGATAACCGACCATCTGTCAAACGTAGCTTGCTAAATCAGAGTGAACCAGAGTGACCAGAGACATTTTACCAAAGGACCGGTGCTATGGACGAGCCTTGAACGACGAACAGATTTATGAGTATAATGAACTTACATAAATGCTGGAGGGGCTTGGATTTCAGCCATGGGGGAAACACTAAAGTAAGAGATTCTACCTGTAGCTGTATATAAACCTAGACTCAAACCCAAAGATCTGGTTGCAGGTTTGTGTGCCCTGATTGGTTGGCAGGTAGTTACTATTGCCTCGTGCGAGAGAAAGGAAACAAATCAGTCTATTCCATGAAGGATTTGCAGAACCTGATTTTAATGTTCGGCAGAGTGAAAAGCAGGAGCCACAAACAAATTACATTACGAACCATGGATTTCGTCAACCAAGAAGCATCAAAGATGAAGGGGAGCTATTGCCTGAGAGGGTGACGTACAAAAGGGATTCACTCAGAATCGCCGCCAGAAGGGACGATTGAACGTACTCGTAATATCACTTCTCGAACCACTGCGAACCCTCTGATATTGAGTCCTGAGCTGCCTTCTGCATGAGAACAGCTGAGATAAAGAGCGTTGCCCATTATCACGTTCTACAGCACCAGACAACTATTCTGGAGCACTGAAATACTCCATGTATCGTGGCGAGACGAACGATGGTTTGCCTACTTCAACCTTGATTACCCTTCATATCAGACTGTTCCATACCTCACTAAACGGGTGTTTAGTACTCAGTATTGTATCGAGAGCATATTCAAGTTGTGATCTGAGAAATCAAGTCTAGGGACACCTGTAACCCATGTGTTCTCCCGGTTCGAAGCTTGTAAACTCCCATCGTATTCTTACTCACTGTATCGTTCGTTTAGTGGGTAACACATTATAGCGAAGCGAGGCGATGGGCGTTGACAGTAAACATAGACCACATTTTAATTGTTGTTGAGTCAGGATGACGAGTGAATGTTGTTTACCACTTGGGATAGGCTTCTGTTTCAAATCAGGTAAGTATAATAATTTGACGATGGGGTAATCTAGGAAAGTACGCACTGAATAATATTCTTTTTCTCCGACAAAATGGTTGGATTTGAGGTGTTTTCACCACAGGACCACAGGATGAGTTTGCCGCCCCATATTAATCGCTAGTTAGCCCATGATCGATACACCTCAATCACTTTCGCCTCCCCGAGTACTCAGGGTGAATCTGAAAACCGTAGTATTGATATAAGCCTCACGGTGTTATGCTTAGTGGTAGATCGTGCGACGTACCAAAACCAGTGACCTTAACTGTGTATTACGCGTATCTACCTTTCAATCGCTGTTTGTCTTCCTGGACTTCACAGGACCTCCAAGCTCACCGTGGAGGTGATCATTAGGTCTTTATAAATGTGTAAAAGACTCTTGCCAATGTCAAGAACATCAATGCGGAGGATGAGGAAGACGTCAGGACACCGTGATGAATTCGTCGGAGGTACCGGTGGATGTTTGCCCTTCATTTTTCCCACTCCGTTCCAAACACCTATTCTTCCCGGTAATGATGGTACATGGACGCCAAATCTGTTTCTCGACGCTCGCAGGATCGTCAAGTTCGAGTCCCTCAAGATGGATTGGAATGCGCGAAAGACGGATGACGAGCGCCGAGTTTATTCGCAATGGATTTTTTTGCAACGGCTCTCTATCATGACAAGCAGCGATGCTCGCTAATGGAATCCATCCCGATTCTTGATGGAAAGCATGGCAGAATCGTTCGTCGTCCCCAAGGCAAATGAGCATCTTACGGACACTCACTCCATTGATCACTTCTTTCAATTCACAAATGGTTTCCCTATCACGGATAGTTCTTAACGTCGTGGGGGCTAAATGGTATCCACTTACCCAAGTTTTGGAAGATGAATTCCGTGATGGGCCAAATGCTTCTTTATTCGAAGTCTACCATAATCCGTCGGTGAATAAAAACCACGAATATCATCCCAAGCACCCCTAGTCTTTCCCATGTCTTCTGTGGTAGCGAACGTAGGATATCCAACCCAGCAAGCATTAGACATCGAGACGCGCATCGCTGTTGAGCAATGTGTATGTCTCCCATGCGTGAAACGCTATTATTTAGATACTCATATCTTCTAGTGCTCGGAAATTGCGCAGCGCTGGCCAACACTTGTCAGTTCTGATCCAAGAAACCACTACTATGCCGTACAACAGGCCGACATGCGTCCCAAATGCTGCTTCACACCATTATTCTCCGCCGACGTGGCATCCGTTGTCCGCCTACTTAACAAATATAATTGCCCCTTTGCAGTTCGTTCCGGCGGCCATGGTGTTTGGGCTGGCCAATCTAACATCGAGGGTGGTATTGTCATCGATCTCTCAAAGATGCGTGACATCCAAATTGACTCAGGTCAAAGCCTCGTCAGAATTCAGCCAGGGGCAACCTGGGAGGAGGTCTTCAAAATGCTCGATCCCCAGAATATCACTGTAGCAGCTGGACGAGTTTCCTCGGTTGGTGTAGGAGGATTTTTGATGGGTGGTAAGAATTCAGTTGTTCCTTCACTTCTGAATCCTTGATCAAATTGTTCTTCCAGGTGGTGTCAGTTTTATATCTTACGAACGAGGCTTTGCGTCTGACAACATCGTCAATTACGAAATCGTCCTGGCTGATGGGACGACTGTAGAAGCAAACGCTAACTGCCATTCTGAACTCTACTGGGCTCTGAAACTTGGAAGTACCAACTATGGAATCGTAACTCGTTTCGACGTGAGGGCATATCCTGCCGCACCACAGATCTGGGCCGGCGTCCATGTTTATAGCCTTTCGGACAAGGAGTTCCAGAGGCCCCTGCTCAAGAGGTATCTCTCGTACATCAATGACCTCTCGGTGGACCCAAAAATGGCTGGTCTGATCAATATAAATGGGCATACTCAAGTCATGGCATTGATACGTATCTATCTGGAACCTGAAAACTCAGATCTTTCACCATACACATCCATTCCGCCCATAGCCGATACAATGGCGTATACGACTAACGCGCCATTCATAAAGAGCATTGAAGGCGTTTGTGGTATTAACAAGCGAGTCAGCTGGTTCACCATAACGGTGTCAGCCGAGCTTGCGCTGATGGAGGAGTATATTGCCCGTACACAGGCTGAAGCAGCCTCCTTCGGCGAAAAATACGGGGCGGAACTGTATACTACTCAACAGCCTATCAACAAACGGTGGATTGCTGCTAGTAAAGGAAGTCCAGTGCACAGCGTCCTGGCAGAAAAAGATGAGGATCTTATTCGTACGTAGCGCGCTCCTTGCTTTGGTAATTGCTAACGCTAATTTCTCTCCTTCGCTAGTCGTCCTTTGGTACGCACTATGGGATAATCCGGCCAATGACACCTTGATCGATGATGCTGTTGTCGCGTTCGGAGAGTCCGCAGAAGAGTTGGCTCGTCAGCGGGGTTTGTTGAATGGGTTCGTATATCTCAATTATGCAAACCAACGACAGAAGGTGTACGAGCGATCTGTCAGTAAGGATAACTTGGCAAAAATGATAAATATTAGGGAGAAGTACGACAAAGAGAATGTATTCGGAAGGTTATGGCGCGGCGGCTATAAACTTCCTGAAGCGTTATAATCTCAGGCTGTCGATGATACTTGGAATAAATCATGATGCACAATGTTCAACAATCACAAAACTTGTTCTCATTTTAGCTCACTCTCATCCTTGCCAGAGCATAAGTGAAGATCTCAGAGAAAGAATACAAGTGAGCTAGACTATATCCGAGTAACTCACCCAGTAGCGTTCTCCAGCATTCAAATATCGCAGCATGCCTTTAAGGATCATCGCTTTGACCGAAAATTTTGTTTTAAGGCTCGGAGATCAACTCCGCATTTGGAGGCAAGCGGAGTGTCGTGCCCCCGCGAAGATTGGGGAATCGCAATCTCAACATTGAACTATGGGGAATGAGGAAATTGAAATCTTGCAAGATAATTGCAGTGTGCTTCTTATATTCGAGAGGCCACCGGGGGTGTATTGGACACAAAGAGAAATGGTTGCAACTTTTTCTCTATTCGTTTGCGTTAAACAAAGCCTGAACTTCTGGGCAAGATTCGCTTTCTGGACGTTTTCAAGTTCGAGACTGCCGATATGAACGGAGCGACCAGAGCGGGATGGTCGGATAGATAAAATTCAGCTGAGGAAGGATTGCGATCAAGTTGAGAAGAAAAATGCGGGCCAGAAATTCAGGGATGTTGGATGAGATGTATAGAGGTGTTGTGGAGCAGTCAACTCTGGTGTGCAGATGTTCCATCAAATCGCTCGAGCGATTGATAAAAAGATTAGTTGTTGCCCCTAGAACCAAGATTAAACCCAATCCTCATCCATGACTAAAATAGCAGGTATCAGGTTACAACTGACATGACAAGCCAAAGTCATAGCGACTCCGTCTCTAGATCTGCACAGTGAAACGAGTGACTGCGAGCGCGCGCCGGGATTTCGTCGTCGTTGATACACGTGACTTCAAAGTTCGCCCAGCGGAAGCAACGCAGCAGCAATTCTAGCTTCACAGTTCACGTACGGGTTGTTGCAACGAGTCAGCGAAGCCTATCTTCAACCTTTAATATCAACCACCACCCATTCTATCCCCAGTTCGCTTTTCCAACACCTATAGTCCCTTCAACATGCCTATCCCAGCTAAAAGTCGAAGGAGTCGCACAAAGGGTGTTCAGTTCACTGTGATGGTTGTTGGTAAGGAGATATATGATTTTATCAATGTCTTCTGTAATCTCATTATTTTCCTTTTGCGCCAACAGGAGCGTCTGGAACTGGACGAACAACATTTGTCAACACGCTCGTCGAGTCGGATATTTTAGAACACAAGGTCTGCGATGACCCGCAGGCGGCTGGGATGGAAGAACCTGTCAAAATCAAGCCAGTCAACATTGGTAGGAGAAATTTCACTGCTATAGTGTTCCGGTGACTTACATTCGCGGAATCATAACCAGAGCTCGAAGAAGATGGTACTCGTGTTTCTCTGACCATCGTCGATACTCCTGGATTCGGAGACAGCATTGACAATGACCTAGCGTGAGTGCCTGTTCGCCAAGTTTTCGTGGCGTACTTCTTACGTTTCGCGGTTCTCGTGAATAGTTTCCAAGAGATAGTTAACTATCTTGAACGTCAATACGATGATATCCTCGCCGAACAGTCCAGGATTAAAAGAAATCCGCGGTTCAGAGACAACAGAGTCCATGCTCTTCTTTACTTTGTTCCTCCAACTGGCCACCAGTGCGCACGTTTTATTCTGGATTCTTGGACTGGAACTTACGACTTTGCTTTTTTTCGTGCAGCTTGCGGGAAATAGACATCAAGCTCATGCAAAAGCTCTCGCACCGCGTGAATGTCATCCCGGTGATTGGACGAGCGGACTCCTTTACTGTGAGTGAACTCAAGGGGTTCAAGAAAAGGGTGAGTTTATTGTATTTTTCTATTCTGCACTGGAATTCGGCTTTAACGTGGCTACCTCTAGATTATGGAGGACATCGAACATTACGATATCCCCGTGTACAACTTTCCTTACGACGTCGAGGAAGATGACGAGGAGACTATCCAGATGAACCAGGAGCTAAGGGTGCGTGTTTTCTAATCCGCGTTATATCATTGAAATGACGGGATGACAAGGCTATGCTTCCTTTCGCCGTTATTGGCTCTGAGGAGGAAGTTGAACTCGACGGGGAGCCTGTTAGGGCTAGGGTGTATCCATGGGGTGTAGCTGAGGTTGATAACCCAGACCACTCTAATTTTGCTAGCCTCAAAAGTGCTATTCTCGGGTATGGGTCCTGTTTGTCTTTCTTTCGTCGTCCTAACGTTTTATGTAGCACTCATCTGTACGATTTGAAGTCTTTGACCGAAGACGTCTTGTATGAGACCTACCGTACCGAAAAATTGTCCAAGGCCGTCAATGGTTACTCCGACAGGTAAATTCAGTCACAATCTCCATCTGATGAACATATTGATTCATGGCCGTAGGGAATCGTCTATTCTTCCCGAGGACTTGGCCAACCAAAGTGTCCGTATCAAGGAAGAGCAACTGCGGAAAGAGGAAGAAAAGGTCAGTATCGCTCAATGTTTGCCTTCCATTATTTGCCCCGTCTTATATCTTTTGGGCACGGCTTCAATCGTCTGATGTTTTGCTAACTGGAACTCTTTAGCTTCGCGAAATTGAGCTCAGAGTCCAACGTGAAATCAATGAAAAACGACAGCAGCTGTTGGCCAAAGAAGAATCTCTCAGGAACCTCGAGAGCCGACTCGCTGCTCAAGGCTCGGAATCTGGTCTTGCGAGTCCTAACACGAACCCTGGTAGCCCCGGACCCTACTAAGAACTGGACTACTGAATCTTTCTTGTGTATCTTTTCTTCGTCATGTTTCTCTAGTTATTTTATTGGCCGCTGCGGCCAGAGTGTTGTTTCTTTTTTAGATTCTTGGACCGACTGTATGTATGTGTCATACCCATGGTGGATTTGGATTTCTTGGTGGAGGATATATACGTACATACTTGATGGAAGTTGGTATTACCGGTATCTGTCTAGCTATTCATCTCTATAGCCTACTTCTACACACATACATGCACATACCTGAACTTACATTTCGGCGTAGTAGGCTTTATATACGTTTATATGTGGACGCGACGCGTTGTGTCATTTGTCGGAGTTTGAACTGGACCCTTCACTAGAAACTTTTTTGTGCTATACTATTTATCGCTTGAAAGCGATCTACATCGAAAAAAAAGATGGTTGAATCTGTTCATCACCATCGCTCTACTCTCAAGCAGGTGAGACATTCGTTCAAAATCAAGAATTGACGTCCTCATTGGCACCAAAAAAGCAAAATAAATCCTTCAAATCCAAACATGCTACAAAATCTGCGTTGAGGGACGCAGCAAAAGGACGAGTTCCTCGTCAGTCACCAAAAGCATCATCGACGAATAACAACGCTTCTCAGCTCCGACACAATCGCCGGAATACTGCAAAGCAAAGTCAAGCAAAAAAACGCAGTGCACTTGTTTCCGCTACCCGTTTATTTAATGGTGTCGATGGTGCACCTCGTATAGTCGCCGTTGTACCTCTTTCAGATGACATAAACTCTGCGAAAGCTATCGCAGCACTTGCAAAATCGTTGGATATATCGACCGAGGATGTACCAGAAAAAGGAATATGGAAAATGAAGTGCGTATCTTATAAAACGATTGTGGGGTGGAATCTTATATCAATTGCATAGAGCGGATCGCTTCAAAACATCCCTACAATTCTTATCCCTTCCGTACAAAGATTTCTACTCAACTTTAGATGCTTGCAAAGCCGCCGATTACGTTCTTTTTTTGCTTTCACCGACTGTCGAAGTTAACGATTGGGGCGATACTCTACTTCGTACTCTTCAAGCGCAGGGCTTGCCTACTGTGGTCACTGCTGTTGCAGCAGACGACTCGATAGATCCCAAATCTCGACAAGGAATCTTAAAGTCACTTTTATCGTTCATCCAGTATTTTGTCCCCACTCAAACCCGTGTTTATGATCTACACTCGTCTTCGGACAGATTGAATGCACTTCGGGCTTTGTCTGAAGGAAAGCCGGACGATGCGAGATGGAGAGAAGGAAGGTCTTACCTCGTCGCTGAGGATTTTGAATGGGAAGCCAGTGATGGCCAGGAGGACGAGGGAACGTTGAAAGTGACGGGTATCGTCCGTGGCACAAGCTTGTCTGCCAACAGACTAATTCATATCCCGAATTTTGGGGATTATCAGATATCCAAGGTATTTAGTCTCACTCAATCAGAAATAATTTCTGAAAACCTTTTTTTTACTCTACAGATTTTATCTGCCCCTCTACCCCGTCGTTCAAAATCTCATGCCAACGGAGACATGGAGATTGAACCTACCATTCTCGCGGAACCTGATTCTGAAAATGCCGACTCCCTTGTATCTTCCAACGATCCGGACGATATGGCTAACGAACAGACGTGGCCGACCGAAGAGGAAATGCAAGGAGTCGGTGACGAGCAAGACATGGAAGATTCTTTACCTGATGCGAAGAATGGGACCACCCCGAAGACGGTGAGGAAGATACCGAAAGGGATGAGTGAATACCAGGCCGCGTGGATCGTAGACGACGATGAAGAAGACGGAGACAAGGAGGATGGTGATAGTGATAAAGAGAATGGGAGTGAAGAAATGAAAGAGGACGTGGAGGAGGAAGAAATGGTAGATATGCCCATGGAAGATGATGATGAGATAGAGAGTAGAAGAACAGTTGCGTTCGAGGATCTAGATAATGAGGAAGAGGACAAACAGCAAGTAGATTTCCTGTTGATACAAGCGCCCTATTCAACTGACTATCTTCTGTATATAACAGATTCCAATCTTGGCGTAATCGCAAACGCGAGGAAGAAGACGACTTGAACTTCCCTGATGAGATTGACACACCTCAAGATGTGCCCGCACGAACAAGATTCCAACGTTATCGTGGGATGAGGTCTTTCAGAACAAGTCCATGGGATCCATACGAGAATCTTCCTCGGGATTACGCGCGAATATTCCAATTTGAAGACTATAAGAGGACCGAGAGAGCTGTGAGAAGGAGAGCAGAAGAGGAAATCGGAACCATCGAGGTTGGATTTGTCTTGACCCAAGATAACATGGATGCTGACCGAAACTTTTGTATACATTCAGCCTGGTACCAGGGTAACGATTCACATCCATAATGTACCCAAACAAGCCGCTACCCAATCATCGTCACCTTTGATATTATTTGCAGTCTTACAGCACGAACACAAGGTTTCCGTCCTCAATTTTACCATCCAAAGGAATACAGAGTACGAGGGATCTGTCCGGTCCAAGGTTCGTCGTCCACCGTTTCTCATCCCGGCCGTGGAAGTCAGCTGGACGAGCGCGTCGCTTGTCTTTTTTTTTTTTCTGCGATCTGATCCCGGCTTTTGAATTGTTTCTCATCCGTCTCCACCTATCATAGAATCGTCCCATCTAACTCTGTATTCTGACAGGACCCTCTGATTCTTTGCGTTGGTGCTCGTCGCCTTGAAGTGAACCCAATATACAGCCAGCACACACGAGGCGGCGGCAAAGGAGCGAATAATGTCCACAAGTTTGAACGATACTTGAGGCATGGTGCCACTTATGTCGCAACAATTTATGGTCCTGTAGTGTTTGGGAAACAGCCCTGCGTGCTGCTCAGGAAGAGCGAGACGGATGAGCAAGGTGAGTACGCATTGTCTAAATTCGTTCAAGCACCGTCTTGGCTTCCTAACCCTATGATACGATACCCGCTTCTTTTCATCTTCCCTTCCATTCTGTAACACTTGTCTTCTGTTCATCTCCCCTGGCGCTCTATTTCAAGCGTCCATCCTGATTCGCTGTTCTTTTATTCGGATTCTAATTGCCTGCCTTGTCATTTGTTCTGACTTCACTAGCTCCACACCTTGTGGCCATGGGCACATTCCATGACCCGGACACGACGCGCGTCATAGCGAAGCGTATCATTCTGACAGGTCATCCGTTTAAAGTGCACAAGAAGACGGCCACCGTACGCTATATGTTCTTTAATGCGGGTAAGTGGCGCTCTCACTGAAATTTTCATTATATTATTCCGTTCCGTCCAAATTCCGTCTCTCTGATATCTCCATACTACCTTTTTCCAGAGGACATTGCGTATTTCAAGCCCATACAATTACACACCAAGTATGGACGAACAGGTCACATCCGCGAGTCCCTTGGTACACATGGGTATCTCAAAGCTCACTTTGACGGACCTATCAACCAAATGGATACGGTGTGTATGTCACTATACAAAAGGGTGTTCCCAAAGTGGGCCACTTTGTGGAAAGACGCCCGTATCAAAAATACGAGTGCGAGGCAGGACGAATCTGGGGATGCAATGGAAGAGTAGGGCGAGTATTAGTGTGCGAGTAAACCTACATCCCATCAATGTAGAAATAGGAAACATGTAGATTTAATGTATCCAGTAGTGTTTCCCTGAAAGGGTAGATCAGAACAACTGAGATGTTTTGGCGCTGCCTTTCTCCACCCTTCTCCACCCTAGTTTTTTTTCTCCAGATCCTTGGATAGATTCCCCCACATGTTAATCTAAATCCAACACATGCTTGGGCTTTCAATACCAGCACGAAGTAGATACGCCGATGCCTACACTAGTTTTACCTACTCGGGCTAGTAAGCTTGACGACTCCCGCGGTACCCCTACTTGCAGGCATCTGTCAATCAGCCAATTGTCTTGTGCACTTATAACTTTGGTTTCACACCGCGTCATAGAGTACAATTTCCATCTTAGAGAGACCAGGGATTGAGAAGGGCTGATTGCACAGCGCAAATAATATTTTGGTAGAATAATGTATGTACGGTATCGAGAATGTTCACAAATATGAGTACTAGTGTACAATGCAATGGTGTGGCTAAATCTACAGGTCGTGGAAAGACATTAGTGGTACAAGACTTCAGCAAATCGACGAATCGAGCACGTCATTATAGATAGATGCCCAAATATATGTAAGTATGTGTGTATGGCAAGCAATATTGTGTCCCTGCGACGAAATCAATATGCCAAAGTGGTATATATGAATTGCGACACGTCTTGTACGATAGGTGCCGTGTGTATAGGCTAAACTGGAGATTGTGGCGTCAGTCGGGATCGACGATAGTGGGTCGAGGAGTGACCACGTACCGATGCAACCCAAGAAAAACAGTCTGGAAAATGTCTACGCTCTAATCGTCCGCCTGCTCTCCGAAATCGGTCTCGAGCCTGTGTGTCCGTATGAGGATGGTTTTGGGGCTGGGTAAAGGTCAGCGTATGTCCACAAGAAAAAAAGTTTCCGATGCCTACTTTGAGAAATGGATAGATTGGCAAAGTCGATATTTGGGAGGTTAGGCAGCTTGGCAGCAGCAAGCTTATCCGTATCCAGTGACCGGCGAGCAGCAGTAAACTGACGGAGAGTGTAATCAGCAAGTTGCTGAGAGTAGCGGATGCGTTCAGCTTCAGAGGAGACGGTCATGGTAGTAGATGGGATGGGTTGTAATTTGCAAAAAGTGGAACTTGTACAGCATATTTATGGGATTTCCGTCGACTTGATAGATGTTTGTTCACTCCACATCCTTATTGACCAATCCGGAGTGCTATAGGGGCGGTGGGAAAATGACGTAGAAACATCCGATCAATGTGTCATGCTTCGATCATGTTCGGAGTCTGAAAAAAATTGAATTGCATTTGCGACTATTCCAAAATCGTCATCGTCGGACTAGACGGCGGCTCACATCCGTCGCCCGCTGTGCAACATAGTTTGTACATGTCCATATCTCTTCCAACAGTCCATCTAATCCTCCCCGCTCGTCCCAAGATGGCTCATGGTCAAACTTTTCGGTTGCCGTGAAACGAAGCACATCTTTCACCGTGACAAGTCCCACCAAGGCGCCATGATCCTCCACTAATATGACGCGAGGACTGAGTGGCAAAGCATAGAATAACTTTGTTAGTCTCCTTGAGACGTGGAGGCCAAAACTCACCCCATTTTTTTAAATAGTTGCATCACTATCTCCAGAGGAAGCTGAGGCGATACAGTCATAGGCGTCTGTGGAGCACACAATGGGTGAGAATATGAAGTCACCAGGCCTGCGTCTTAATTAACTCACCTTGTTGACCCACGGCCAAAAGTCAAGTTTATCGTTACCCCCATTGGACTCGAAAATCTGCTCTGCCAACTCTTCCTCCACTCCCACTTCATTCGGTCCGGAGGGATCGTGATTTCGATCGTCCGGAGTGAACGAGCAAACTGTCTCAGGATTGACGTCTGTAGTTCTGCTTAAGCGTTCTGGCGTCATGCAATGCAACACACCAAGTTAGAAATTGAAAATTGACGAATCAAAAACAGCATACCTAAAACGTATCGCAGTTCCGTTCGGCCAATATAGCCCACCAGTGATTGCGAAGTTTCATTAGAAGCTACGATAGGGAAACCTTTCACATTCGTCTCCGAGAGCATCGTTTCTGATGTTGACAGCATCAATTTTCTGCTTCGGCATGATGTAAAAATTATCATACCGATATCCTTGACTTTCATCCCTGAATCCATCAAGACATGAAGTTCGCTCCGCATAACAGCATCAACTAACAAAATGACATGTCAGAAATCCACTGATTTCAGGAAACGATGACGAAGAGGTTTGTCATACCCGAAACGTTGTACGCATGGTCTTCCCTCTCTAGGAACGGAAATCCGTTGAAACGAATCATTTCATCTGCGATTCCTTTGGTTCCTAGCAGATCTCCGACTGCCTTTGTCACTAACAGAACAATCTGGAAAAGGGGAAGAGCGTCAAAACAGGGCCGCAAGGGCGGGATGAAAGATCATTGCGTACCATAGTAGGTAGAATATACGTCAGTGCACCCGTCAACTCGAACATGATAACCACCACTGTAACTGTAATACGCATTACACCACTAGATTATCGGCAAACATGTTGTTAGAAAGAACACGCCTGCTCTCTGATTCTATCCTTACCTCAACGCCGCAGCCGCTCCCAGGAAAGCGTACGTGCCCGGAGTGATACATGGAATGTTTGGATCACAGTAGGCGAAAATACCAGATTGTGGATACGCGCTGCAGTGGTCAATCAAAAAACTGGCAGCTATACAAGGTTGCTACAGCACTCACAGGTACATGGCTCGCACCACAATACCAATAACCCTTCCAAACGATGCTCCAATTGCCATGGATGGAACAAATATTCCAGCCGGGACTTTGCACCCATACGAAATGACCACAAGACACATTCGTATCATAGTTGCCAGAATCAGAGAATTGACCATTCGCCACTGCATAGATGTTCTTCGCGTCGTCAGAGTCGTCGTGTTATCAGAGGTCTTCGCAGACACTCACTGGCAAATATCCGAATTATATCCATCGCATTCTCTAAACAAGACCGCCATACTCTCTGTCATGTCGATTCTCAAGAATCGATTCGAGTACCCAATCATCGCCGTGACTGTCGCCAGGAATACGGCTTCGGCTACGCCATGGTTTGCAAGATATTTGCGTCGGAAGGCAGCGACTTGGAGATTAAACTTGACTACAAAGGCTCCATAAAGACCCTGAAAAGAAAATGAGCGAGGGCAAGCCAGTGACGATCAGTCTTACCCCAAATATGCCCAAGATAACAAAGAAGATGATCTCAAAAAAATGCCAATCACGGTCGTAAGTGACCTGGAACAGTACCAGTTTTCCAGTACGGAAAGGATTCATGGCCTGAGTAGTATTCAGATCAGAAACTAGTTGACGCCATGGTCAAGTACCGCTCACAGATAGAGTAAATGTCGCCATAAGGGCGCAAAAGAAACTCCTCCAAAGTGTCCTGATGTTAAATTCGTGACTCATTTCCTGAAGAAAAATAAACAACGACCCATCATCAGGGTTAAAAAGCACGAACCTCGATTGAGAACAACACTCCTCCTATGGGAGAACCGAAAGCAACTGCTACACCAGCCGCACTAGCTGCTGTAACAATTTCTCTCATCTTGCCTAATGGAGAGTTGAGAATCGCGATGGCGACACAGCGAGGGATGAATAACTCACCCTGGCTCTGCGAAAACTTTTTGAACCATCCTGCTACCAAGAATCCTATACAACATGCTACATGTACGGAAGGGCCTTCCTTTCCAACTGAGAGTCCAGACGCTATAACTAGGGGCTGCGGAATGAAAATGAGTTACTTTGAGATACCAGCAATAGCGAGACGCACAAGTGTAATGCTCTTGATAAAGAAAGTAGCAAATCCGAGGAAACCTTGCATCACGAATCCAGCTAATATACATTTGATTTCTGAAATCCCAGAACCAGCTGCATATCTTGCTAGAGAGCGTACAAGATGAGCCGCAACGAACGAGAAGATTGCCTAACCGAACAAGTGATTTGATTGGGAAAGAGTTTTATATGCGCAAAGTGGGGCAGAGTGAGCCAGAGTGAGAGATTTTGATGAAGATAAGGAGAAAATAGGACAAGGAATTCGAACAATGGAATAGGGAGACAGAAAGATCAATCACTCTGTCATTTACTCAATAGGCAGGAGAGACGTACCGCAAACAAGACATAAATGAACCATCTCGCAGGTGTTACGGTGCTCCAAGGATGCCACGAATCACACGCGTCTGTCTCTTCTCTTTCGATTTCCCAACAACAGAATTGTTGATTCAACCACCAGCCGTCCGAACAGTAGCCCATCTTGATGTCAGACAGCCATTCGGTGACGATGGAAATTATAGCAGCATTTAAACCTATACAAACGCCTAGCATTCGCGTGCATAAGAGTTAGGATAAGACTGGCCATTTGGAGAAGAAGTAACTCACCTACAAGACTAACTACAAACCAACTCTGTCCTGTATCGACAGCCCTCCGAAGTTGCGACCACAACCACGATATAGTAATTCGACCGCGTGGATCACGAGTAGCATCTCCTAGTGAACGAGCATTGCGTATCCGTCTGTTCCTTTCTAATATTGAGTCTTGAATCCAGTCTATAGAAGAGTAATCAGTGCCGGGAAAGTGGCAATATTCTGCCAGTGTATATCTTGCAAAGCGGACCTATCGTGACAAAGTCCTGATATCTTCTGTAAAGCAAGTTAGTAGGAAGGGCGCCACGGAGAGAGATGGCAGATACCTAATTTGTTCGAGCTCGTCGTCGAGATTCTCTGCAGCCATCACGGTCCATGATAAACAGTTGGCCAAGCTAACGCGGTATGACCTTTGGCGTAGGGTGGGAATTTCGATAGATTTGGCAGCGCAGCTTCCTTTCTTACCGACTTTCTGTTCTCCTAATCTCGCCTTTTCAGCCATGGTGTCCCCTGCAAGTCGTTTCTCTTTCAAATGGCCAAATGCCAAAGGCGAATCCAGAATAAATAGTCAAGTCCTATCCGGAATCACCAGACTCATGCCCTATCGCCACTGCTCAGAGACAGAACGATCATACATCCTTTCTAGTGTTCAACGCTGCAACCTTTATTCTCGTGGAATTGACTTGGTCTCGCGAAAAGTTCAAGCATACCAGCCTAGGCATGCAAAGCTCTCAAAGGCGGAGCTGTACATTTTTCGACAAGTATGTCACTATCCGGAACATCTAGTTCACCCTCTCAACACTATTCGAAATAGGTTTCTCTCCTGGTTCTTCTCTCTCAAAAGACTCTCAGTGCTATGCTATCACACGTCGTTCTGGGTGACATCGCTGGACTTCGACCCGAATTCACTTTGGCCTGGGGAGTATGGCTGTCGGACAGTCACGGCTTAGAGATGTTTGAAAGATGGTTCAAGTCGATGTTTGATCCATTACTGACCGTTATTGAAGAGGAAGTTGCGCGATTGTGAGTACAGAAAGCCTAACCAGCCTGCTACTCCTCATCTCCAACATAGATTCCATTGCCCTTTCATTCCGCCAGCTGGTATGTTCAGTTTGTATTCTAGCCTTCCTTCCTTGTTAACAAGCGACTTAGCTTTATCTTCTCCCTCCGAAAGCCCGTTTCCAGACCCAAGCCCCTACCAGTGGACTATTCACCGTCAGCAACAAGAGATTTGCCGGAACTACAAAGTCTACGCAACACGATCTCGGATATACAGTCAATGGACTAGGTCTCCTTCGTCCGCTCAGACCATTTCTACTGCTTCAAGCAATGCCTTCGCATCCAATCACTCGCTTAGGCTCCCATCCTACTCAAACAAACACGCCAACAAAATCTCACCGAAGACTGCTCCGCCTGCTCAAACAAACTCTTCATTGCCCACAAGTACCCCCGAGATCAGCAAGTCAACCTCATTTTTTGAAGGCAATCGACAAGCAAACATATCTAGTTTTTCCTTCTCTACATCACATTCTCTTCAACCCCGCAGTCAAAGTCGTCAGACATCTAGCGTACCATCACCGCCGAGCTGGCCGAGATATGCGCACATCGGTCCCGGAAGTTCTCAGTTCAAGCTTCCTGACTGTCAGAGTCGCCGCGCCCAGTATCTTGCATCGTTGAGAGGTAGCAAATGTCACAGGCGACCGTCACAAATAGTCAGTCATACTTCCAGCTCTCGTCTCAGCCCAGCAATAGATGTGGTTTCCCCTGGTTCATACTCTAGCGACCTGACGCGTGGTCTATCGTGTCTTGAACTGGGTAAGGTTTCAAGTTTGACTTTCTGGACCTAAACTCACGCAAAAGAAGCAGAGATGCAATCATATCACGTTCCAGAATCACCTCTGCTCCTCCCTCAAACGGCTACAGCAACGTCGCGTCCTATTGTACATTCTCGAAACAATGGTTGTGACACTGCAGGTACGCCTGCCCCCATCAAACTGGAACCCAATTGGCAGTGCGACCCCAGCCCGTTTTCCCGGCCGACAGATGCAAACTTGGATTCGTCTTTCTCATCGAACGCTAGTTTCAGACCTCTGCAACCCAGTTTCAAGGTTAACACTCCATCCTTGTCGGAGTCGGAAACGAAGAGCCGCAAATAGCGTACGCATACATGTTTTTATATATTCAACTAGAGGTAGTTAAGAGCTATCGGTGAGTTATCCCACTTGTCTATTTTGCGCTAGATTTGACCCAGACGCAGTATGTAGAAAGATCTATCTTATGTTCAACCGGAACTTCGTTTTGTTTATGGCTACCGTGAATTTCCTACTATTCCCTACGGATTTGTGTATACCTGCATTGTAAAGTCGATTTGTATCCAATATCCATACCCAGTAGATTTCTGGATATGCTTATATATCAAGCCACAAATTCCCGAGCACTTCAAAATATGTGCAATGCCGGCAGACCGACCATGATCTTGAGTGTCATACCGGATAGCCGAAATCAGCGCTGAAAGAGTTTACGTTCTTTCTCTTTCTCTTGTACTTGACGATCTCGCCTCACTGAAAACTTGCTTCGTCTTTTCAGGCTGGATTTTCGACAATTTGCAAACAAATTTGATGTCAAGATCCTAGCTTATCCAGATGCGGTCCACAATGCCCTTTAGCCCGAGTTAGCTGATCCGATACCTACAAACTGTGGGACCTTGACCGGTTGTTGCCCTGCCCTTGTTCCGGTTTCAATTGAATCTGAAAGGGTTCGAGAACGCCCGTGACATATGGCTACTCTTCTTTGGGTTGGCGAATCCGACATCGGTCAATCAAAATTTTCACTGAGCTTCAAGTCCATGGCTTCACGACCACCACAGAAGTTCATGACATGTCCACATTACTCCCCATTGTCAACCATCATTTATCATATTCGCTGTCAGCCCTCCAGGTCAACCGGAGCCATAAAATGAACGACGACTCTGTCTGGCTGCCCATCTATCCTCCTCCAGAAGAGGGTCAACAAAAACCCGGCTTGCCTTCTCCGCAACGACAACCGTTCTGGAGCACTTTTCCCTCTCATCCCGCTTTTACGCTCTCTACCCACATAGTCCCGGCCGCGTTTTTACGCTCAAGTCCCGAGATTGATCTTCCTACTCCACCGGATGCATCTCTGTCCAAAAAGACACGTCAGCAACACCTCGAGACGGGGGTCATGCGGTTGTGGGAGCTGAGGAGAGAAGACAGCTGTCGAAGAGGTCAGGAAAACGTACAGACAAGTTTTGAGAGAAGGTTATGGATATGTCTGAACCGATATGTACGGCGGAATCTCGAGTCGGGAACTAGGCGGAGAAAAGGGCTGACTTTATGTTGTGCGCACGCAAACGGATTCAATAAAGAGGTGTGATCTACTTGATAGAACTGTAAATCCTTAGCTTAACTTAATCTTGACATTTACTTTCTGTCACGCAGACATGGGAACCTACAATCTACCACTTGTTGAGTTCTCCAGCTGGACGAGACGTAGAAGAGATTTGGGTCTGGGAGGCCGTACAGCACGGTGATTCCGGACTTTTGAACAAGGGGAAGCTGAGTTCTTTGTGTACGTGATATCTTTTAGGTATCATCGTGTTTTATTTATACGTTTATAGTTCATTGGTTCGACGGCACCAGGGACCTACTCAACTTTCTCATTTACTTTATGCCGTCCAGGGCTACTTCTACGCTACCGTTACATCTGCCCAAGGTTCCTCTAGAAGAGTCGGCACGGAGAGTTCGTGAAGGGTTTTCAGAACGAACATTAATAGGTGTTGGGCATTCTATCGGGGGCTGTCTAACGTAAGTGCGTCTTCCAAACATTGCACCTCACTCTGCTAATCTTTGGCTTTCAGAGCTCGAGCCTGCCTGGCCTACCCACGATTTTACTCAGCACTCGTTCTCGTAGACCCCGTCATAATCCCTCTGTCTGAGCCTACCCTCTGGAAGGTACTCACTGGCATGGCGTTGGGAGCATTAGGTCGAAGGCATTCCTGGCCGTCTAGGTACGGTTTTCTAACGTTACTATGGAGAATTTCTACTGACATGTACCATATATCCTGTCATCCAGGGAAGAAGCGTACAGCACTTTATCCCAGTCACCTTTTTTCGGGGTATGGCATCCGCTTGTGCTTAAATTATTCGTTGAATGTGGAACGTACTACGACTCCAAGTCGTCAGAATACAAACTTAAATTGGACGTTATCAACGAAGCTACGGTATTCACCGACACAATCACTGGGTGTGGAGATATGTGGAATAGAATGCATGAGATTGACGAAAATGTAGAAATAAGGTGGATTATGCCTGGAGATTACGATGGGTGAGTTTCTGGTCAGCTTCCTCATCCGCTTTTAATAATTGTCCTGCAGACTTGTTGACAGGAGTTCAACACTTGAACGCGTAAGGCTTCGGCCAGCCAATTGTTCACATGTTACAATTCCGGGATGTGGGCATTTAATTACTCAAGAGAAACCCAAGGAGCTTGGTACGAGAGCATTTTCCCTTTCGTTTTTGGGATAATGATTTGACGTTTACAATAGGCACAGAGATAGGGATGTTTTTATCCAAGTATGCCGAGAGGAAAGCAATGCTGTAACATTGCTCCATCTGTATGTAAACTACACCTGTAAACCACGATTGTATCTATTTCCAGGTCTGACCGTTGTAGAATACCTCTCTGGATCTCGTATTCTGATTGCAAGCAGGTCCTGTACTATCCTCCTTGTTCTACATCCATTACTAAATTTATTGATACGAGTACCGTTGTCATCTTTGGACTGGTCACTTTAGCCACCTTCCGTACTTTCCTAATCTCTGTTGAATAATTTCCATATTGGAATTCCTCCCACGCTCAATTAGCGCTCACCACTGGCAGCGAAGATCTCTTCTTCTGCGCTAGACTAAGAATATTTTAGACCTTCAATCCCTTTGCCTCCCCTCTCGTTTCTTTTTTTCATGGGTAGTGTGCGCATTTTAGAGACCTCTACTTTCCAAATCGTCGAGTTTCTCAATGTTGCCACCCTATGCGATCCTTTCTCGCACAAATGAAGTGTCATTTCAGGAGTTCCAGAAGCCAGCTAGAGACATCAAGGAGCGCTCCGGCTACTCTCAATACTAAAAACACTTGAAATTGCTCGAAAGAGTGGATCTAAGTGCATCTGGGTTGGTACCTGCTGTATCAATAAGGACAGCAGCGCAGAACTGTCCGAAGCAATTAATTCGATTTCTCGTATTATCGCAAATCGGCCGTGTGCTACGTGTACCTCATCGATGTTCCTGGAGTGAGGGATCCACGTCAGACATAGCAGATGGTTTTCCAGGGGATGGATTCTACGGGAACTGCCAGGCCCATCTTTTATAACAGAGGTTGGAGAAGGCTGGTTTGGCGAATTTCATCAAGGATATGACGCAATTTAGTTCTGGTCCTCTTGGGCTATAGTTACGAGACATACACTGGGCCTCGAAAAGGCAGACTACACGGGAAGACTTGGCTCACTGCCTGATAGGTATCTTTGGTGTCAATATGCCCACCTTGTATCGAGAAGGAGGCGTGAGGACATTCAGGCGTTTGCAGGAAGAAATCTGACAATTTTTGCCTGGAGAGCGGTTTCTCAGTTTTGTGACTGGTATACAGACCTCTTGGCTTGGCCCACTCCGGCTCAATTTGTCGATTCAGGAAAGGTTCTTGCGGAGACTTGCTGTCCTCGAATCACGGCATGATCAATCGTCGACTTCGTATTACCCTGACTTTGAACCCGTCGACTGGCACAAATCAACAGTGTTGTGGTTCCGACTTCTTGGCCTACCTTCCATGTCGTGCTGAAGGGAGTAACAAGCTGCTTGGAATAGGCCTCTGATGAGAACGAGGTAAATCGTACTTTGTAATATTAGTTCTTCCTGTTGGAGTAAGCCCATCGAGGCTTTCTTTTGAAAAGAAAGTTTTGGCCTTGTACGTGAAGGAGAAGCCTTGAAATGATGTTCGACACACTCTCAGAGCCCATAGGATCTCGCTTTCACATTGGACTATCGATCGGGGTCGATCTCAAAGTTTTTCCCAAGTCGGAAGATCTGAATTTTGGATCTATCGTTGATTGGGTCTTTTTAGGGAAAGTGGACAGCGTCGTCGTCAAGATGAGACAAAAGACAACGGGAAAAGTGTTTTTGGTGGCGTCAGGGATAATCGATGAGGGTCATGGACGAGACGGTGCACCTTGGGGTCAGTCTCATGACCGAGCTAGACCAGAAGGAACTTGAATTGGAGGAGATCCACAAACTATTCGCCACCACAACTCCCGCTGATGGCAGCAGAAGAGTTGTTGATAGAGTGGACAGGTGTACACGGGTTCTTGGCGATGACCAGTCTGCCATTGCTGTTTGGCGATGTTCGAGTTCAGTTCATAGTCGATGTTGGTCTGGAATCTACCAATTCAACGTCGATGTATCAAACCCAACCCGTCGTCTCGCCCGGGCCGCATTTATATGGATTTGGGGTATGCATCAACTCCAGGTCTGAGGTTGACAGTCGTCTAGAGTGGGAAACGTCGGACTCGCCAGGCAGTTGCCAGTGGACGAATGCAATGGTAAAAGAGATGCGGAAAATAATTATATTGCGGGATGTTTCGGTATCGGCGAAGAGGGCCCTGTAACTTGTTGGTGAGGTTTCATGTCGCCGTAAGGGTGACAGGGCAGAGCTTTTCGTTCGTCCTCACCCTGGATTTTCACGAGAGCCAACTTTCGGCGGAGCTCATAACTTTCAAGGAACAAAAAATTTCCAAAGACCCTTCCAAATCGAAGCTGTCTGCTCTCTGGAATCTTAAAGGATGGAAGGAAAAACGAGTGAAGAGAAAAAAGATATTTCAGGCACCGCACTCGTCTCTGACCGAGTCGGAGAGGCTTGCCGCTACAGTCGACGGTTACAACATCAAAATCGCGTTCATGAACCCTCCAGATCTGCATCGGTTCTTCACGCACTAGGGCCCGGGCACGTTGAATAGTACCCACTAGTTATAATGCAGTTTCTTATCATAGTGTTTACAATAGTAGTGCAATTGTAATCAGAACACAGAATACGAATACTAGCCAGTAAACTAGATAGCCATGCATGCAAAGATAGCGACTGCAGATAGACTTGTAATAGTAATATACAGTAAAGAACAAAACCAAGTAAGTAGGAAATAATGGTTGTACTCGAGGCCCAATACTTGCACCCGAAATCCCCGCTAGGTATGTATGTAGTAACGTTAACAAAACAAGAATCAAAAAATACAGACATCTTGATACATTATTGCTCATACCCATAATTTGTGCTCAGCCAAAGAAAAGGAAAATTTCAAACCAGATTATACGTATGTGTGATAGTTTTCAAAGCTGCATCAGACGGGCCCAAAACTCGTCAACGCTAAACCTCCAATCCATATCATCTGTACCACTGCCTTACCCACAGGCGACAATTCACACCTCATCGCCTGTTCTCTCTGCTCCTCCCCTACTTCCTCTGCAATTTTTCCAATAGGAAGAGGGTTCAATACCCTGGCTAAACCCAACGCAATCAACGCTTCTGGATCAAACTCGACTCCAGATTCTCGAGAATGACAATAGCCGACGATGGAATCGAGCATAGAAGCCTTTCTGAAACCTGGAGATGGATTGTTCCTGTCCATCCCAGGACGACCTACGTTTGGACCTTGAGCATCACCACCTTCCTCCGGGACATCCCAGATAAAACTGCTCGTGTCGTACCCTTCCAAACCAGTTGTGCCTGGCATCTCCCTAATAGCCTCTTCCATGGGACCAAACACAGTGATGCCCTCGTCGGGAACTCGTACTCCAGACCCTTGAAGATCGGCATAATATACCTGTCTCGCGGTGATGATAAACCCAGGCAATATGATATTCTTGTCGTCCTTCTTGATACTGTTTCCCGAAGACGTAGGTGACGATTTTTTGTGACCGCCGCTTTCCGAGGTACCACCAACAGTCGTAGCAGAATTCGGGGGATTTTCAGCAGGTGCGTGTTCCTTGTAACAGACCAAAAGGAACGTCCTTTTCTCGATAGGCAGATTTAACCGCTTGTAAGGGTGATCTCGTTGTGCAGCGTGATCTGTATCTCCAGGCCAGAGCGGAAGAAGCATGTACAAAGAGTCAGAGGGTATACTGTCGAATACGTTGTAGTCTTCAGCATCACTACCCTTGGTAACGCCCGACGCGACACTCCCTTGACTAGCGTCCCGTCTGTCTGCGGATTTGAGCTTCTCCTTGTCCCTTTTTCTCGTATCTTTCCCTGTCCCGCCCCATCTGGAATCCTTCCCTCTCATATCCTTGGGAACAGAGGGCAACAATCCCACATCCTGGAACGACGAATTCAGGCTATTGATAACCTTTCTCTGTTCCTCTTGCTTGCCTCTAGATAAGAACGTTACCCAGGGAGGTTCAAACGAAGCTCCTGCTCCACCTGCTCTCAAAATACCATCTCTCGCACTAACACCTTTTGTAGACACCTTTCCTGTTACACGACCCGAGCGACCTGAAATGCGATCGAATATTGAAAGTTTACTTTCATAGGTCAAAGGCGTGTGGTTCTGAAAGTGTTTTTGAAGAGCGTTGAATTGGTGAATGTCAACGGTGCCATAAGTTTCGCTATGAGGTGTACGAGAGGTACGACGTCTTGGACGGGACAAGGGGTCATTGGGCTTGTATTCTTGATCAAAGTCATCATAATCGTCATCGTTGAATTCGTCGTCTTCATCATAGTCGTTGTCGCCCTCTTCCCGGTCTTGGTAGTACCCATCATGTTCGTGGTCATAGGGTCTCCTGCGGGATTTGTTTCGTCTAGATACATGTAGAGGATAGCGCTGGGCATGTGTAGATGATGATGGAGTGTTGGCGTATGTTGAAGCAGAAGTGGAGGTAGATGCGGTAGATGCAGAAGTAGATTGAAGTGAAGTGGTACTACTGGCGGAAGCAGACGAGTCATATGGCATTGAAGAATCGTTTGGAGGATGAGGTGGGAGAGGAGGCTGACCAACCGAGCCATACCCATGTCCTGAAGCTGAAGAAGCAGCGGAAGACGGAGGTGCTCTTAATCTTTCTGGTGCCGACATTACTCCGACATCGTCAAAGGCATCTGACGAATCTGAAGGACCACCTTCCAGACGACGCGACTCGGGGATGGCAAAGCCTTCGCTCTTTGTACCTCGATCGCTGTCCTTGAGATTGCTACTGGATGGCTGCGATGAAATCTTTTTTCTTCCCGAGAGGACAGATTTCCGACGTTCCTTCTCTTTGACCGTCAAATCCTTTTCCTTCTCTTTTCCTTTGCCCTTGTTTCTTTTTTCCTTTTCTTTTCTGAGCCTCTCCTTTTCTCTATCCCGTTGTCGTTCTCTTTCTAGCCTTCTTTCTCTCTCACCATCACCAGCGAGCAGCCCATAGTCGGCCAACATTCCTGTTGTCCTCGTACTGGTAAACGCCACTTGAACTTTTCGTGGAGCTAGTAGAATGATCCGCGAACTTCTGGGTTGTTGAGTTGTTGCACCAGGGACTTGACTTCGAGAAACCACTGTACTGGGACGTGGAGAGGCGGCAGCGGAAGAAGACGCATGGGGATGTACACTTGTTTTATAGTAGCGACTAATGGAGAAGGCCATTGTTTTTGAATGCTTGTGGACGATGACAGGTGGATGTTCAGGACGTGCACCAGTCTCACGATACCTTATGTCGCGGATGAGAAGTCGTTGCTGAGGGCCTTTGACAGAGTCTGCAGGGAGAAACGATGAGATGAAGAGCCAGGAATAATGAAAGAAGACTTACCTTGGTCGGGTTTCCTGCCAACTTCCTCTCGAAGGATCGCAAAAATACCAACAGACTCGTTTCTCCAAATCTCTTCAGACCCTATTTGCATGCCCTTCCAATTTGAGGGATCTCTATTCCGTCTATCTGTCTCACGATCCGCAGTGGTGGGTCTGGCATTGAATAGACCTGCTCCCGAAGAAGTAGAGGCTGGTGAGGTGGTCGTGTTGCTCGGCAACCTGTCCGTCCCAAGATCCCTGCGGAATGTCCACTCCTTTCTTTGTGCGCGGTAGCCTTCTCCGCCCCAGGACATAAGCTTGCGCGCAAACGGGTCGTCATGTTGAAACATGAGACTAGTGCCATCCCCAGACGAGTTTGTTGCAACCGTGACAGTGCTCGGACGACGGAAACCCAAACCGCCCCAGCTCCATAAAAGATGTTGTTGGCCGGCAGAGTTTCTGGGCGTAGCTGAATTGGGAGGTATTGAGATGGCAGAAGGCCTGCGGACGAAATCGGGAACAGTAGAGGACCCATCGGCTATTCCTCTGGTGATATAGTCCAAATCAAAGCTCACATCTACGTCTTCGCCTGCTGCCGTTGCAGATGTCAAGGTTGGCTGAAATGCGCTGTTTCTCCGCAAGGTCGCGACGCTGTCTTCTCGACCTCTTTCATAGAACAGATCCACGCTGGGCATGCTCGCTCGACGACCGTCGCTGAAACGAGCAGAGCTGACTTCAATCTTCATGGCCTCTTCGTCATAGTCGTATACGTCGTGGTCGTCATCGCTGCTGAATTCGACATCAGTGCCGTCGCGAGGGCGGGTAGTAGGGGTGTGCAAAGGAGTCGCTATAACAGATGGACGCGGGGTAACATCTGTGGGACCGACCTCATTGTCGTCGAGACGATGGGCGGGGGTTGCAGGGTTGCCAAAGGAAAAGGAAGAGAGGGAGTTGATGGTGTAGTCGTCTGCACGGTGTCGATAGGTGCTCGACGCCATGGAACGCTGCAGCTGGAAACAATTTCCTCGACACGTGCCCTACTTTCCTTTTGACATCTTCTGTCATCATACTTATTTCTATTCCTTGTTCACTTTTAGGCAATCACTTTCCTTGCATTCCGCCTTTCAATGCGTGCACTTTTTCGTGATTCTCTACGCTGTCAGTTCCCACTGACGCATTTTCTACTCCTTTTTTGTCATACTCGGACATATCCATCGTCCACGCAAACAAAACAAACGTCTTATCCCGCGAATTTCGTCGACTGACTGACTGCGGGTACCTACATGATTTTCGTTAATCAATCGGTTTCTCGAGGCACCAAAATCTCTAGAGCATCGAGGCCGTCACAAGGGCCGGTACCGCCGCCGCCTCATCTTTCTTACCGCAGTGCTGATTTCGGTTCTCCATCGTACAGTAGCAGTCGTAAAGTTGTGTCTTGCATGTCGAACAGAGTTTGATGATTCAGAATGCCGGCCGCCGTCCGCCAAAAGATTCAAAGTCCAAGAACCGCAGAAGCGCCACAGATCTCCGCATAACTTTAGAGTCACTACGAGTCGACTCTATTCTCAATTTTCACTCCCATTCAGTAACATGCGTTGGATGAACGGTGTTCCGTTGCCACACACCATCCGGCGTCCGATGTATCGTTCCTTGTTCAATGTTTCGGGTGCTGTTGTGGATTTTACAAGATTTTACAACGCCACCTCAGTTCCTCAGGTTTTGCAAGCTGCAGATGAAACCTATGTGTCCGTCGACAACGGGTAGCTAGGTACCATCAATTCGGTGCGAGTGCTGTAAGTTGGAAATCTTCACATGCTCTACATGCTTGCGTGCAAGTGAGCAGCTACGCGGCGGTAGTCGTCTAGGAACCCCTGATTCATTATTGCCTCTACAGTTCTCCAACTCAAAAAGTCAAAACGGTTTAGGTCATGTTCTGTCAATACTCGTGATACAGATCATTGACATCAACAAGCTGCCGGTGTCCAAAGGTTGACTACCATGCGCTTGAAGTATGTTCACCGGATGTCTTCCCTTGAAACGTCATAAATTTTAGTCAAGCTTTTACTTTGCGTGCGTTCGGGGTCTTACGAGCTTGTCAAAGGTCTTTCAGGTTTCAAGTCTCACGGATTTCTGTCTTGAGAACTCGGTGTTTACATATTTTTCGTTCAACCTAAAGACATTGAGACCCTGACGAATGTTACTTACCACTCTTTCGTCTGTTCCCAAAAATTGCTTTATCATTCCAAAGAATCTCCCTGGTTTCACACTAATTCTAGTATTTCCCTGGTTAGTAGTATCGGTACGTCTTGAGAAGTGAACGACTGGGCCCATTCTTTGGCCACAGGATTCGTTCTAAAGCGGACGATTATAATCTTGTTTGCCCTTGGAGGTCCACAAGAAGAAAGGACGGCTTTAGGTCCCGGTAAGTCCTCAGGCTCCTTATATCAAAGCCAAATGTTTGGACAATTTCCCTACAGATCAAAATGCTACAGGATATTCACACTTTAGCTTTTAAGCTCATTAGTATACAAAACAGTAGTATCCTCCTGTACTTCCCCTCATGTCCTTCCCATATCTCACATATAGCTCGATAGAATTTTCTTCTTTTTCACCCATACCCCCTGGTTTTTGTTGCTTTGTCTCATATTGTGCATTTGCCTGTGCCGGCTTGAGCTTGACATCCCTTTTTTCTCGGGACCCTCATGAGAGCTTTAGGCGACCAAACAATATAGTCTGTTTGTCCCCAAAACACCCTTCTTATGTGTCCTTCTCCCCAGCATAAACTTGAGTGATTCCAACATCAAGTCCAACCAGGGGAAATCATATCTGTAAAGGCTTTTCTTTGCTATTTGAGCAGACTGACACTGAACTCTAGATCTGTAGCAAGCCCTTCAAAAGATGCTCTTGGATTGAATGTCCATAGAGGACCTCAAGAAGGTGTAGATCAACTAGGCTCACTGGATTCAATGGCGAACAGAATTTCACCTCTTCCACACTTGTTGACCTTTCAAAGAACCACAGTTCTCTCTTTGCTTAACAACAAATTCTGGCATATAAATCAGCTAGATAAGCAGTAGGGGAGTTTCCGGCAGAGTAAGAGGCGTTAACGACGGCTGGTAGAGACAAAGAGTAGACTACAAAGGCTAAAGGTTATGAGCAAACTTGTATTTGCAGTTTAATCTCCATGCCATCCTCTTCCAGAATCCGTAGGCTAGGCTCGACTTTAGAATTAAACAGCTGAGCCCACTGTCTGGCTGTAGAGAGCTTTGGATCAATATGGGCTGCAAGTACGAATGACTTTAACTCTGCTCGTCCTGGGGAATCAGTGAGAAATCTCCGGGACCTGATCATCGAGAGGATGGCTTCAGGTTGAGATAATAAGGTATCGTCATCTTCAGCAGGTAGATAGAGCTTTGCGTGAAGATCAATGTGAAGAGACAACAAATTAGGGAGAACCGTAAGGCCATCCCGACTCAAATTGAGAGTCTGGAAGAAGTCAGCAGTGAGCATCCTACAATCCCAAAATTTGAGTTCGAGGTGTGTGAGTGTGGGGGTCAAGGAAAGGATGCTGACAAGGTCCTGCTCAGAATAAGCACAAAACCGAGAGTCCAATACCAGTCCTTCAAGCCGACAACTAGACCGTATGAGTAAACCCCGCAGACTAACGCTCGTTACTATGGCAAGATCCCGCCCGAGATGTACCAGCTCAAAGTGAGTGAGAGCTGGAAGAATCAACGCGGGAAACACGCTGCCAACGTCTTCACAGTACTCAAATGAGCATCTGAGGAAACGGAGTTTCGGAAGGCAGATCTGTCTGGTTTCGGTGTCTTCAATATCTTCGAGTGGTCCCATGTCGAGGACAGCTTTCTCCAGATTACAGCATTTTGAAAGACAGTCAAATACGTCATACGGACTGAAAAAACCAGATACCGTGATATCGACCAATTTAGCAAAAGGAAGGGTGAAATATTTGCCAAAATGTTCCAGATGTAGAGACCGAAGTCGGGGAGCTTGTTCTAGCAGCAAAAATAGACGAGGAGACGAACTTCTAGCATCGGGTAGAGAAAATTCGTTTCCAAACACAATGCTGAAGGATTCGAGGACATCACAATGACCAGACACAGTTTCAAGGTGGTTTTTTATTTTCCGGTGATCCAAAAGTTGCCACGAAAGGTTCGCCTTCACGTTGAACCATCTACTATGAGCATTTATAAGCAACTTTAGGACTCGCCAACCCCATACTCCGAGATTATTCAAGCCCCGCTCCCGTTCGTTCAGAGCTTGAAACTTTAGGTGGAGCGGAGAAGTTTTAGAGCACTCAAGATACAGCGCTACTGTCTTTTCCACCTCTTCACTATTGTTTGCAAGGTCAATTTCGAGATTTGACCATAGCTTGGGCGTAGAAATGACAATTGACCGCCAAAAACTGCATACGTGTGATAGACCGAGTGTAGGAGCCCTAATGTTATCCTCAGTGACATTCAGACCGCAACGGGCAAGCAGGCACAGCGAGAAAATTTCAGTCCATATCTCGACGGGTATTTTTCGGAATGGGGAAATGAATGCACGAAATCCGTTTGCACAAAGACGGATACGGCCTCTTCGTTTTTCCAACAGAGAGAGGGTTTTGCGCAGTTGGCTTATTTCCAGGTCGCGCTCATCCAAAACGTGTTCAATATTCTGTATCTGCTGCTGCACTTGTGAGACCTCGATGTCTGAAGGATATGGTTCCCGAAATCGCGCCGGGTCAATAGAAAGTGAGATGTCGTCAGAAGCTGTAAGCATCCTAGGATGTGTCAGTGAGAAATATGTTGCAGAAACAAATGATTTCAGAGCCCTTACCAAGTTGAAATAATGAAAAGTAAGGGGAGCAACAGAAAGTCGAGTTCCGACCAAGATTCAGAAGAACGCGGAGATTGAAAATCGGGCGCGTCATTTCCGGTGCCTCCCGTTCAATTCTTGGACGGGTTGGCTCTAACTTTTTGCAGAACAATAGGGCGCATCTGCAATGAGGCCTATGAAAGGTTCCACCTAAAATACAGGGTAGATTCCAATGGATTCGAGTTCAAGATATCTCGTTGCAAATGCACCCTAATCTTCTAGAATGATAATTAAAGGAATACGATCCTTATGTAGACAATATCGTGCAAGAAAAGCAGTTGAGGATGGCTGAGAGCACCACATGTACGCCCAAGGTCAACAATATCTGAATGAGAAATCGAAAGAGCGACACGCCTTTTGCTCTCCTGGTCGCCCAACAAAGCCCAACGTCTATCCTTTGCTCGTTCAGCCTTGACCGATATCTATCCAGCATTTTCAGTGACATATTCTTCCCAAATCGTGACCCAGACACGGGGCTTTAATCTCCGCGTGTCGGTTTCCATGACTTGAGACCCTGTCCATTGCGGCGGTGTCTATTGACCATTTTTTCTGCACACTTGAGATTTTGAAAATTGCTTTTGCAGTTCATTTGGTTCCGTAAAAGACCGATAAACGAAGAATCCATGTGCGAACCATGTTTTGAGCAGCAAGTGAACTCGGTAATGCGGCGAGATCAGAGTTGTTGGAAACCACGTGTCAGTGAATTTTAGGGAGGTTGGCGCCCCAAGCTTTTACCACTTCTACCATCCACTCCTACTATATTCCTCTATATTTCCTTACTCTTCTATCTCACGACCATAGTTTACGCCCACAATCTCATCCATGGAAGGCTCTGCAGCAAACTTTAAAACAAATGGCACCACAGCGAATGGACATGCCCCAAATGGTGTTTCTCCAGCTGGCACCTCTGCGAGAATACAAATAATTGACGACGAGAAGAAATTCACGTTGGTCCTCAATAATGTGTTCTTTTGCATTCGAACCGACTCTTTTTCCACAGACAAGACTTGACTCCTCAAATCGAACGGTGGGGTCTTCGTGATGCAGGCTTCAATTATGATATTGTAGCCGTTTTTGGATCTCAGTCTACTGGAAAGAGTAGGTCCCTCAATTACGGCCAGTATTTCATAACTTGTTGACTGTCCAAATTTTCGTGCAGGTACTCTACTGAATCGACTATTTGGCACTACGTTTGATGTCATGGACGAAACCCAACGTCAGCAGACTACTAAGGGTATGCCTTTCTTTTCGCGTGTAATATCGGCTTTCTGAAAGATAGGACAGGTATTTGGATGTGTCGAGGAAAGGATATGAACGTCATGGTCATGGACGTTGAAGGAACGGATGGACGTGAACGAGGTGAAGACCAGGTGTGTACCACGTTCTATCTTACTCGTTTTGTATTCTTATTTTTGCTCTACACAGGACTTTGAACGCAAGTCGGCACTGTTCTCCCTCGCTTCCTCTGAAATCCTTATTGTAAACCTGTGGGAGCACCAAGTCGGCCTTTATCAAGGTGCCAACATGGGTTTGCTCAAGACCGTGTTCGAAGTTAACCTCGGTCTCTTTGGAAAGAAGTCTCAGGATGCGTATGTTTCCCAAACTTGTACCGCAACCGCATGAAGCTTACTTTGACGTTAGTGCTACCGGTGGACGAACTCTTCTCCTCTTCGTTATCCGAGACCATATAGGTACTACACCGCTCGCAAACCTCCAAGCTACACTCACAGCCGATATGCACCGTATTTGGGAGTCGCTTTCCAAGCCCCCAGAGCTGCAGGACCGCAAGTTGTCGGACTATTTCGATTTGGCGTTCACAGCTCTTCCGCACAAGATTCTTGCGGCCGACAAATTTGAGAGTGAGGTTCTCAAATTGAGGAGCAGGTTTGCCGATAAGGAGAATCCTGAATACTTGTTCAAGCCGGCATATCATAAACGCATCCCTGCGGACGGTGTCTCCTTTTACATGGAGAACATTTGGGTCAGTGACTCTAAATCTCTCATTCTAATCACGAAATTTATCTTTCTGAATGCAGGAACAAGTGCAAACGAACAAGGATCTTGATCTGCCAACCCAACAAGAGCTACTGGCACAGTTCCGTTGTGATGAAATCTCCACTGTTGCGCTGGCAGAGTTTAACGAACAAGCCAAGTCACAGAAGCGGCCTATTGAGGCTGGCAAGGTTGTCGAAGGGCTCGGTGCTATGATGAGGAGCTGGAGAAAGGTTGCGCTTGGTAAATAAGCTCCTTGACTCGTCTTCGCTCAACTCAATCGTCTTTACCCTCCTAGATCGTTACGACAGAGATGCTTCAAGGTATCATCAAGGTGTCTACAAACGCAAGCGGGCCGACCTCATCGCCGCTCTTGATACCACTCTCTCGCCACTCTTCTTCGGCCAACTCAAAAACTTGCACAAGTCGTGCCTCGTCGCTTTCAAGCGAGAAATCCTTGAAGGCTTGAAGGGGGACGATTACAACTTTGCTGACGTTGTCACCAAAGCAAGCACAAAGTGTGACACTCATTTCTCGGAGGGCGCCAAGGAAGCAGTTGTGGATGACTCGTCTGAAGGAAAGGCTCAGTGGACTTGGGAGGAAGAACTCGGATTGTTGAAGGAAGAAGTCAGGAGCGTGGCCGACCAATGCAGGAAGGATGAGACGAAGAAAATGGTCAACCAAATTGAGGCAAGTTTCGGTCTTTCACCGAGGTAAAGCGAAATCCTGACGTTCGTTTCTTTAGCGTAACTTCAAGAAGCAAATCTCCGAGCCTGTTGATTTGGCGCTGCATAAAGCTGCCCCTGACATGTGGGACTCCATTCTCAAAACATTCAGAGACACCCTTAACAAGGCTGAGTCATCGTATTTGTCAAAGGCACGCAGTGAGTATTGCCGCTGTTACTGGTCGGCTAGTTGTTTAACCCTTGCATGCAGGCTTCAACTGCACCGAAGAAGAAAACTCCGCCGCTTTGGCTTCCCTTCGTAGACGTGCCTGGCAAGCTCTCCGTGCCAAGATTGATGAGCAGACCGCCGATGCTGTCATCCTCGGTAAACTAAGGGGACACTTTGAAGAAAGGTTCAGGTATGACGAACATGGCGTTCCTAGGGTTTGGAAACCCGAGGACGACATTGATAGTGCTTTTAAGACGGCGAAAGATCAAGTATGTGTTACTCGTGTCTGTGTTGTCGTATTGCTGCTTATCGCGAGTGTTGCAGACTCTGGAACTCATTCCCTTGTATTCTAAAATCGCACCTCAAGATTCATCGCTAGCATACCAACTTCCTGAAGACTCTTTATCCTCTACAGAACCGGGTTCAGAGGAATTTGATTTCGACGCGTCGTTGACGATCTTCTCAGAGACCAAAGCTCTTGATCTCACAAATAAATTCCGCCGGGATGCAGATGCATACTATGTCGAAGCCAAGAGGAGTACCGTCGCAAGTGTTGCTCAGATACCCTTCTGGATGTATGGTGTCCTTGTTGTGTTGGGTTGGAATGAGTTTATGATGGTGCTATTCAACCCTCTTTACTTTATGTTCCTTCTTTTGGCTGGAGCCGGAGCGTATATCATCGTTCAACTTGGGTTGGCTGGTCCTCTTCTCCAAGTTGGAGGTTCGATGGCTGCTGAGGTAAGGACTTGCGTCTGTACATGATATGTGCCATTTCTTATGATTATACCAGGTTCAAAGACAAGCAACTCAGCGTCTCAGAGAACACTTTACTGAACCTATTCATGAACAAACTGTCCGTGCGCAGTCGTCGTCACCTTCAATTGGTGATGAGGATCAAGAACTGAGAAGGAGACGGCAAGCCTCACCTATGTAGATAAAATGGCTGCTCCGGTGATCTCTTCGTGTTCTCTGCAAAAAATTCGGTCAGGACTTTTCTTCCGGTCACTACATAGATTCTGGCATGCTGCCCTTTTCGCATACATAGCATACACATCTCTCGTTTTGGATTCATGTAATTATTGATTTATTCACTTTTTTATGAGGATAGGATGAGGATTTCAATACCAAGGTATCTTTCTTACGTTGAAGAAAGATTATTATTGCTATGTTCTATTGGTCGTTATATATCGATACAAAGGTCGTAAACGTTTCAAAGTGCGCATTAAAGGTCGTACAAGGTCGTCACGGGTAAAAGAATGCGGGGTGGTATAGTCACAAGGCCCAGAAGAAAAATAGGTCGTAAAGGTATTGATGTGTGTGCTCATCATGAGTCGACTATAGTCACTGTTAGCATCTTGATGACACCATCTATTGCGATTCCTAGATCATAGACATGAATTGGCATTACATATACAGCGAAAATGGCAGCTGAGATGGTGACGTACCATGGTTGATTCCCTCTGCACCTGGTTGTAGCAAGCCAGTAACATCAGTCACGGTTGTGTTGTACTTGACGCCGTTGTGTGTTCGAATGCCCATTGCGGCTTGGACGAGCTCGTCCCTAGCAAGTGTAAGATTTGGATTGGAACCATAAAGTAATACGATATATTCACCTTCCGACATCGTATCCATTAGGAACAATGTTGTGGGACTCGGACACATCCTATGTCATCTCATCAGGAAGTATCTTGGGAATTTGTTCGGGGGCACTTACTTCTTCCTTGGAAACACTATATGGAATGAATCATGAGCCATCGTCGGAGGCGAAGAAAATATAGACTCACGCTAAGAATAATGCGCCACTGTTTGCTTCTGGACCAGTCTGAGGGAATACACTGGATAACGTTTGTTATTTTTGTTTCCCAGATGAGGTATGAGAAGCCAAGTACCGGAAATGGTTGCCACCGATTAGTGATTCAATGCATGTACCGAGTATAGGAACTCTGAAATTCTCTCGGATAACCGCCTGGAGAAAGGATGTGGAAGATGTTCCTTGAGCGAAAAAGTTGAAGGACCACCAGTCAAAGCACGCACGGTCTCATTAACGTCCCCTCTTCCGTCACCCAAATTCGCTGATTGTGGGGTACCGGAATGTAGGCCAAGACATTCTATGCTGCTATATAGCGTGATTATAGTTTTAGACCAGAACAAAGCGAAAGAGGAATGGATCCTTACAATCCAATGGCCCTCGCGTAATTGAGGAAACCGTGGTTGGTAAAGGATAGAATTTCCGGAGTACTTTTCGCGGATATGATGACCTGGGGAAATATCAGTCATCATCAAAAATGATCATAAATGTGTGTGAGCTTGAAAATTCGAAAAAGAATCATACATACGTTGAGAGGTTCACCGAGACCTGCCGACTTATCTAGAAGAGATCCTCCTTTCTCGAGCGGGTTGAAGTAGTCTACTGCATCCTCAGCACATCTTTCAATAGGCAGTCCTCGAACGTGAACAAAGAGAACACTCCAAGCAAAGAAAGTGAATATCGATGTGAAGGAGAGCATGGTACCAAACGCACGACCCGAGAAGATACGAGGGGAATCGGAGGAGAGCGCGGGGTGTAATTTTGATACATGAGCAGGTTCTTTATATACCCATAACTCCACGCATCATCTTCCATGTAGGAAGTCCGAGAGATGGGCAGATTTGCATATAGGAGCCGAAAGTGGGATTCTTCGGCATCCGAGCTAGGCAGTTTCAGAAATAGCAAAACTCATAAGAGACCACAAGGAAATTTGCGTCTAGAATTGATAGAAAGCGGAGCTGGCCGTATATGATCATCATCATGGTCATCTGAAAGAAGTAGGCGTGCAGAGGTCTACCGATAAGGCCGAGAGTCCAAGCTTTGGGAGACTGAAAGCATGTGGAATAGATCCGTCCACTACAAATGAAGAGAAAGAAGGCCTTGTAATCGAGTTTCTTGATTGTCTTGAAGGCAGAGCCATGCAGTAGAGGTCACCAAGTAGCGTGCTTTCGACGCGGTATGTAACGCGCCATGACAGCACGTGGGAGTTTCCTTGTCTCGCTTTTTGTCTCTGTCTTGGACTTACACAGGGTCGACTTTTATACGATCCATGTTGGTCTGAATTTTTGCTCATTGCTTGAAGCTTGAAAAGAGTAGAGCACAAGTATGTTTTTTTTTTCGGTTTGCCGTAGCACTCTGTGACGTTCAAACTTTATCTAACTTTCCAGATCACATCATTTGTCCTGATATATCATATAGCCTCTACCCGTCTCCTTTGATCATTCACCACATGTCTTCCATTGTACCCCCTCAAGCTTCACCTCTACAAGGCTTTTCTTTCAGTACCATTGGCAAACCACCAGAGCTTTTGAAAAGAATCTCTTCTGCCCCAGATTCGTCTGCTCAGCACGAATCTCGTTCTCCGAGTCCCCCTATCCAGGTCAAAGATAACTCACAGTCTCGGACATCCAACTCCCGTTTCTTGCAAGCCCTTACCCAAGGTGCCACTCCAGAGATTCAGATGCAGGACAGCACACCTGCACGTCGTGCCCAGATTGATATTTTTGGCCGAAGAATGGATTCTGCACGTACTACTCCTTCCCAACCTAGAAGTGCTCAGGTCGTTCAGTCGAGCATATCAGCACCATCTTCTAGCTCTATCTCCTCTACGGTTCACATTCAGTCTGAAGACCCAGTCCCTGCTCAAAATGAAGCTGGACCTTCTTCATCTGCCTTGAACGACGAGCTAATGTATCCATCAGTCGATCAGGCCTCGGATATTGCACCTTATACCTCTGCGTATTCCGAGATGAGAGATATCCATGCCCGTCTTCTCCAGTTACAATCTTCTGTCGATGCTGCCACCACCTCTTCAGGCAATGAACTCTCCACAGCTCTCGACAAATCCCGTGACGCCTACACGCTTGCCGAAACTTCTCTTTCGTCTACGCGAGAAGCCTCCAAAGCACTCCAAGCATCTTTGGTTGCTTCCCAAGGAGCTTTCGAGAGTGCCACTCAGGCCCATCAGCTCGTCCAGGATGCTATCAAAGTTTTTGGCAAAAAGGAGGAGCAGTGGAAGAAAGTGTGCTTTGACATGAAGATTGATTTGCTTAAGCTCGGCGAATGCATTGCAAAACAGGAGAATCGAGAGTTCGAGAAATTCGAGCAGCAGAAACAGAGAGAGAAAGAAGAGAAGGAACGCCAAGCACGGGAAAAGGAGGAGAAAGAGAAGGCTGAAAAGATACATCAACTACAAGAGATGATAGAGGATTTGCAGCGTAAAAAGAAGGAAATCGAAGGGAGTACGAGAGAAGAGCTGGAACGAGAGAAACAGAGACTAGCCGAAGAACAGGAACAAAAAAGGCTAGAGGAGATTCAGAAACAGGCCGAAGAAGAGAAGAGACGTCAATCAGCAGCTGAACGTCAGAGACGAGCTATGGAGGAGGAGAGGAAGCGCAAGGCGGCGGCGCTCGAGACGGAACGCAAAAGGCTTGCTGAGGAGGAAGAACAGCGCAGACGTGCCGAACAAACATTGCGCGAACAAGTTATTAGACGTAAGGCTGAACAAGCTGAGATTCGTCGAAAATCTGCATCTGCAGAGCAGGAAGGGCGCAAAGTAACCCCACCAAACCCAGAAATCCAGCCGCCACCGCCAACTTCGAGTACTCCTCTGTCTAGTTCTCGAGCAGCAAAGTCTACTGCCCCTGTTTCTGTCCCTCCAGAGCCGGTCTCAGCTCAACCGGTGCGCCTGTCACCTACCCTACCCCCAAAACCAAACTTCACCGCTCCATCGGATCCCATCTCCTCACTCGACAGCACAAAGGGTCAGCCAAAAAAGAAAGGAAAACAGAAAGCAACCAAGGGTACTTCTGGCGAAGTGCGTTTAGGACCCTCATCAACATCTCCAGAGCTTCACTCGGATCATATCCGTGCAGCTGCATCCGCACCGGGACCCAGCGAATCTGGGAGCGTCAGGACAGCTGCTTCTGGGCCGCAAAGATCGCATGTTCAGATTGTAGGAAATTCACCGACGTCCCAGCGATCGCCTGTGACTGCAGATTTGGCAAACAACCTTCCAAATGAGATTTTGAAACCTTCACCTTCATCGGTAGACACCAGTCGACCTGTTAAGAAGGAGACTAATGCGACTGTCTCTCTCAAAGTGAAGAAGGAGCAGGTGGATGAGGACCGTCGGATTTTACAGCATGCCGGACCAGCCTCCTCGGTGTCTCAGCAGATCAATCCACCGACTTCACCTCCAAGGGTCGTTGCACTTCCTTTGGCCATAAATGCGTCCTCTCAGTCCACAGCTCAAGCACAAGTGTCCCGTCCTATCCCAGTTGCACCTGTGTCCACGACTGCTGATGCGAATTCCAGTACTCTTCCGCAAAAGAGAAAGCGACCAGTCAATACCAATCAGTCCCAACCAGATCCTAGTTCTGAACCAACAAAAGTACCTAAACGTAATCAACCTCGCCGAACACCTACCAAAGCTACCTCGGAATCTACTTCGATACTCCCTGCCTCCGAACCTCCTCAGATTCCTTCGACTCCAATAGCTGCAGCGCCTACCTCCTCAGATGCCTACAACTCTCATGACGAGCATTCAGATCCACTTCGACACTCCCCCATGGGCCCAGATATGTTAGCCACTGGAGGCTGGAATAATACAGACAACACAGACAACAACCCAGTGATAAATAATGAGCCTCCTCGTCGTCTTGTACCTTCTGCAAGGAACACCCGTGGCGGTGGTCGTGCTCCAAACCACGGCACAAGAACATATGACCATTACTCTCCACCATCACCCGGGGGATATCGTTCGCCACGTACACCAGAACGGTCCAGGTCTCGATCACCTTACTGGCAGCGAAGATCTCATTCACCTCCTTATGAGTCTGACAGATACCACTCGCCAGAACCAAGGTATAATAGATGGGAACGCCGGTCTCCTTCACCTCCCCCGCGTCCTTACTCTCCTCGGGAACGGAATTCGTATATTCCCAGCAAACGTGTCCACGAGGCCGAACCAGATCCTTATCCCAATCGCAGGCTCTATCACGAACGCTCACCTAGCCCTTACCTGCATCAACAGAATGGAGGTCTAGAAGCTCGTCTAAGTGGTGCTGGTGAGAGGAGGTCTAGTGAACGACCTGCGCTTCTTCGACGACTACGGAATAGTAATGAGCCCAGTGACCCTCCTCCATTTAGGGGCCGTGGTAATGGACGAGGAAGAGGTCGTGGACACGGACATGGACATGTGCCTGGTAATCGTGGTGGTGGCAGGCTGGCTCGGCGGATACAGTCGGAATCCTCAAGTTCGAATAATTTGTTTGACCGGTTACAGGCTGACGCTGGTGACCCGTACTAGAACCCAGTGCTGAGGTAGGTTTTGCGAGTGAAGAAGACTTTTTTGAGCCCAAGTTTATTGCTCTCGATTACGCATTGAGCGTCTCTGACTTTATCATTGCTGCATTGAAACTATTTTGTCATTCTACAAGTCGTGTTAATGTTGTGCATAGTATACTTCACGTATTATTTCAGTTTGCTTCAAGTACATTCCATGCGTGAGACTGAACAGTGAATGTTGCTTGGTACACTTGTCAGATAGACGTTTCCCTAATCGTCAAGTTGATCCAGGCGCAGAACAAATGTGCTACACTTCCTAACTCCAGACAAACACGATTTTCGGACGCTTTGCAATTCGGGGCGTCGGAACGCATCGATAGATGTATTTTCATTCCAAACCACTATCTTCGGTGGTGTCTCTCAAGCTGTTCCAGAGGATGTTGGTGGCACGCTGGAGGTCCTTGAAGAGCACAGTGTTCAAGATGACTTTACCTTCACTCCTACTTTTGAAATAACTTTGAGTCAAAAGATACTCTCTTTGGTGGTATATAAAGTATCAATACGCTCCATCAAGCGCCGCCCAGTAGTTCAGCTAATTTGGACGGATAGGTAGGTTCGGCGCCGCTACTGCAAAATTTCGAACCTGCTACTGGGACGTTCTTTTTTACATGTAAAACTTTGACGTTGTGTATATTCCCCCTTTCAAAGAAGAGTACATCTGCAATGGGCAATCCTTCGCAAGAAAAAATAAAGCCTAGAGACAAACCTCCGTCATAAACGAATAAATGAACATTCGAGAATACAAAATCCACATGTATACTATCAAGAAACAATACAAAGCGAGATATTCAAAACAAAACCGATCTACAAACCCTGATCATCCATCTAGGTCTATATTGCTCAATAGCCCTCCATGAGCATAGACCTGTAATCCCTTCGCAATCAGCTTTGCCACCAAAAGGGATGCCTCCTTGCGTACTGGTTGACCATCAAGTCTGAATTTTCGATATACTCGGATAGTTTGGATCTTCGAGCAACTCGACTTGGATGCCTCATATCCTCGGCTCTCAACCATCTTGAATAACAGGTAGAAGTCTCGTCTCAAAGTGAGTTGGGAGAGATCCAACTCTTCCAGAGCACAAAGAATGCGTTCCTCTCCCGGTTTGATACGGAGCTTGCCAAAAAGTGCTCGAGAGAGCGGAGCATTCAGCTTGAGTCGTTTCAAGTTGGAACACCATCGCAGAATCTTGAGTAAGTGAGTTTCAGAAAGGTTCGGTATCATCAATTCGAAATCCTCTACACGGCATGATCTCTTCATGAATTCGCTGATGTTATAGTGCAGGTCCGAGTGAGAAGAAATGGCAAAGGTAACGAGGTTGGGTGCAGACAGACCATGCAAAAGACGTTGTAGATGAATAAAGCCATTGGACGATTGACTCAGCCTAAGCGTGGTCAACAAATGAAAGCACTGGCCAACCTCTGTTGATATAGAGGTCGCAATCGTGCAGGTTCGTTAGCCAATCAAAGTTTTCAAATGCAAGTGTTGATAGCGGCGCAGAGACAGAGAGGAGGTGAGGAAGAGGTAAAGCGAAACGTTGCAATAGGCCAGGACCTGCAGAGTCACCTGAAGGCATCGAGACAGTGACATGCGTCAGTGTGGGTGAGTCCTGGAAAAATGCAACCAATCGACCATAATGGTCGCTCTTGTCTTTTGCATCTGATTTTTTACTCGCTCCGATGGATATACGAACGGATCTGAGGTTGGGAAGTGCTGGCGTACAGTCGAAAAGGGAGGGGTCGACAGGAAGGTTGATGCTGAGCATAAACGACCGCCAGCGTGAGGACGAGTCAAGCAGTACTTGAAAAGCGGGAAATGTTTCAAGGCGATGGTGTGCGAGGCGCATTGACATTGACAAGGAAAGTGGTCTTAGCCCTGATCGTTGAAGGTAGAGTACCAAGAGTTGAGCGTTTCCACCTGAAGGAGAGTGATGGGATAGAATGCCAACATTAATATTGGTCCAGATTTCGGGTGTGGAGAGTGCAACTGCTCGCCAGTCTCTAGATACGTAGTAAGCCAAAAATCATAATACATCGAAGCACTTCTGCTGGAAGGCAAATGGAGAAGCCGTTGGGGCGTTGATGCACTGCGGTGTAATCCTAGAGATATTTGATGTTTTTTGTGTAATACCGCTGAACCAAGGGAAATTTCGAGCAATGAGTTTTGATACGCTTTGCATGGGAAAAGAGAATGCACAGGTACGAGTAAAGCTTGCTATCCGTGCATCATTTCAATGATTTGCAGGTAAGAAGTCTGTGACAGCTGTGTGACATCATCTGAATGACGACGTTCCACCCTGAACACGGTGAAAGTTCAGCGTGTTAGCCTCCCATGTCGCTCGCATTCCTCCGGGCTTCGGGTCTTGCCCGTTCAGGAGCGACTGCTGCTCTTTCTGTCTCGTGTTCAGCTCGTAAAATTGATGTTGTGACTTTGCGACGTTACAGCACTATTCGAGACTTTTTTACACAAGCGCAGGGAAGCGCAGGAACTGGACAAGTTGTAGGTGCGTTGTCAAACAAGGATATAAAAAACCCCATTTACTCAGGTGATTCAGGCTCCAGATTGCGCAGACCCAAGTCTTGCGTTGTTTCTCAAATAGAAAAATTCCATTCCACCAGTTTTCAAAGACGGAAGCATTCAGGCAACGATTCTGTTCGAGCTCCTAAAAAAGATGACACGGATACTACTTCAGACGGATATGAGAAGCCACGACCTACGTCTTCCAACAATTCTATTCCTTCGGCATCTCATTCAGAGTCAAACAGCGAACATGGTACAAGACAAAGTGCATCCTCAACACAAGGCCAGGAAAACCATTCCTTGCCTTACAACTTTGAAAACTATTCCCGATTTTTTCGACGTCTGGCACTTGCAGCACCAAACCTTCATCGGCCCACGCGTGATGATTTTCTTCGAGTCGCAGATGGGTTCTGGCAGCGTTTACGGATTCGTTTTAGATGGTTTACTATCAGGTCGTTTAGGAAATTCAATGCCGACGATATTTCTGGGATTATAACATGGATTTTGATGAGCCAGACGCTTTGGATTCTAGTCGGAACGTGAGTATTCTTGTGTTTGACAGAATTTTCAATTGATATTGTATCAGGACGACTTTCTTTTCAGTCGTTTTTGCAATCGCGAACAGCCTGCGTCTACAACGTATGCCGTAGATATCTTACAGTATACTCACCCAGCTAACCTCCACTCTCAGATTTTATTGCCCGCGGTATCAGCGACTATCTCACTTCAGAGACAGGAATCACCATCATTTTCGAGTCTGCCATAGTCCCCAAGTGGAAGGATTCGCGCATCTCTTTCAAAAATGTGTATATATCCCGTAGACCAACTTCATATACTCACCGACCCAAGAAGAACGACGGACACATGGCGGCAGTAGGATATGATGTCAGCAACCATCCTGCATACCATAGCGTTGGCGATGATGATGATGAAGAGATCATTCTACCTGCGGAGGAGGACACAAATTACACCATGTTTGATCTCAACGTGGGCTCTATTGACGTTACACTGTCTCTGTGGAGATGGCTCGACGGCAAAGGACTTGTCGAAGACGCTGTTGTCAAAGGTGTTCGCGGCGTGCTAGGTGAGAACTTTCATGTTTTCGTAATGCGATACTAACCATGCTACAGATCGTCGTTCTGTGACCTGGGACCCGGAAAACCCCCTAGACCCCGCTGCTTTCCGTCATCCTTCGCAGCCTGGAGACTTTGAGCTTGAATCTCTCCAAATCGAAGATTTATTGATCACCGTGTATCAGCCTGGAGGGTTTCGACCATACACAGCTTCAATCTTCAGAGCAGACATCCGCACATTCCGAAAAGGCTGGATGTTTTATGACTTCTTGTCTGCCGAAAACATTGTTGGGCAATTTGACAACTGTTTGTTCAGTCTTCATAAACCTCAGAGTATCGGTCGTACAACGGAGATGGATCTGAAGGACGGCGAATGGGCAAGAATGGTGCGTTCCGACGAGCTTTTCATGAGCTAGCTGATGACATCGCCGACAGTCTCGCATCCGCATTGACGGCGTAAATATTGATCATCTCCAGGCCTCCACCACGATGGAGGGCCCCATTTCATGGATTACTTCTGGCAAACTTGACGCAGTACTGGACATTAAATTTCCCCGAGATCCTGAAGATGCTCTTCCCTTCAACGCTATCCTCGAAGAAATTGCCGATGCAATCTCAACTACCCTTTCTACGGCTCCAGACCCCATTCGCCAGCGTATTCCAGGACAACGAGAACTTGCCAAGCCAGCCCTTAGCCCCCCTGAGCCTGCTAAGATATCGGAATCTGAAAGTGACACTGAACCAAAGGTTGTCATTGACATTGATCTCAGATTCAGAGATGTCAAGGCGGCAGTGCCCATCTTCACCAACGACCTTTCGTACGTTAATAGCGCACTGATTCGCCCCATCGTTGCATTCATGAAGTACGTTTCTGGAGTGCGCCTGTGCTTCTAGCGTCTGACCGGCCTGTTTTAGTGCTAATCGTACGTTGGTGCCAATCCACTGCAGGGTGGTGAAGAACCTAAGTGACTTTGAAGGCTCCTGGACGGTACGTTTGTTTTGAACTCATATGTGATCTCTTTCACTAACGCCCATTGTTTTAGATGTGGGAATCTGGCCTTATGGATGAAATATCGCTAAAGGTGCGTAGGAGGTTCATCATTGCCCCAGTCATAACCTAAACCCCGCTCTATAGATATACGACGCGCTTGCCTATCATGTATCTCAAGCCAATATCAACCGTCGCATCAAGACTGTCAGTTACTGGAGCTTGCAGCTGACTGCTAATGCCGTATTATCAGCTTTGAGAAACCTGGTAGATCCTGTTCCCCAACGAGTCAGAGAGGCGTATATACGCTCATACAATGATGACGTTTTCTTCAACCTTGGAGAAGAAGCTTTAGCCCAAGTCCAATAATATTTCATGACCACCTGGCCTCGTTTACGAACGGCTTGATGTTCTGAACTTCGAACCTGGACCGTATCCTTATGATTCTTTATCTTATGACTTTCGCTAGAGAACTCGCGGGCTATCTTTGGATATCGCCTGGGAAGGAACAAGGCCAGCGTATGCCGAATATAGCTGCTACGTCGACCCAACCTGCACTACATTTCCTTACCGAAGATCTGATAATTGGTCTTTTCTGGTCGAGATTTGTAGAAACTACCACACAAAAGAGACAAGAGCGTAGTACCGTTCCAGAGCTTCGACATTCTTCTGGAGCAATTTTACAAACTCGTGGATTTGTACATGTATTTATGGGCATCGAACTTATTATACACGCGCTGCTATACGCTCGCTTTTTTTGAAACATGACCGTGCCTCCCTTTTGGACAACTGACAACTGCATACTATATCATGATCGAAATCGTCTTCCCTTCTGTTTCTCTTCTAATGCAGAGACTAATACTTACTGTTTGGTGCACAGTAGCGATATCGTTCTGCTCGGCCGCACTGTTTGACAAGTTGGATGATTTGCGTTCTGCAGACTTTGACTTTATCGTTGTAGGCGGTATGTTTTTCTTTTTTTTTTTCTTGTGAAAAATATCTCAAAATATAGTTTCTTTAGGAGGTGCTGCTGGTGCCGTTGTAGCAAATCGCCTCACTGAGGACCCTAGTGTATCTGTCTTGCTAATTGAAGCTGGTCCTTCGTGAGTTTATATTCTTTGTTCTGTATATTACATTGTTGACCGTGACCGCGTACTGAAGGAGTGAGGGAATACTTGATGCAGAGGTTCCTGCCTTGCAACCTTTCATGGTCGGAGGGTTTTATGATTGGAACTTCACCAGTAAGCAAACTCCATATTGACTTTTGCGGGCGGGATCATTGACGTCTTGAGAAGCAACCCCACAGGAAGCTTTGAATAACAGAACCTTTCCAGTCGCGAGAGGACGACTACTCGGTGGAACTACCTGCCTCAGTAAGTATGCCTAGTGCAAATAAGTTGGTATAAACTCATCATACGTCACAGACAACATGGTATACACAAGAGGATCATCAGATGACTATGACCGTTGGGCACGCATAACTGGTGACGACGGATGGTCATGGAATGAACTACAAACATATATTCGCAAGGTTCTCTGCTCCACTCTATCGTTTTTGACAACTCTAAGTTTCAGCTAGAACGAGAGATTCGTCGAGCCTGCTGATCATCACAACACTACAGGACAGTTTAACCCGGCAGTTCATGGTTTCGGTGGCATGACCCTTGTTAGCCTTGCAGGTTTTCCAAGTCCCATCGATTCACGAGTAATAGGAACGGCTCGCGAGCAAGGCACTGAGTTTCCTTTCAGTCTCGATTATAATTCGGGAAACCAACTTGGAGTCGGTGGGTCATTTACCATGGTACTTCAGAACAAAGTCCTAATTTATGCAGGTTGGGCGCAGTCAACCATCGGTTATGGTATGAGAAGTAGCTCATCAGCGGCATACCTAGGGCCCGAATTTAGCAAACGGAATAACCTTCATGTTCTTCTGAACACCCGCGTCACTCGCGTTCTACCAATGACTTCCACCGAGCCTCTGACTATCCGAAATGTAGAGCTAACTCAAGACGTTGGCAGTGAGTACATCTAGATTCTGACAGGCAGCATCACTCAAGTTGCTTCACTCAGAGACCTTGCATGTTTTCACTGCTAGAAAAGAAGTTATCTTGTCGGCAGGTACCATCATGTCTCCTACCATTCTTCTCAACTCGGGAATTGGGGATGCGCACATGTTATCATCACACGGTATCAAAGTTGTTCATCACCTCCCGTCTGTGGGACAGAACTTGACGAACCAACCTATCTTGCGGAGTCAATTCCTGGTAAACTCGACACGAACGCTAGATACCGTTTCTCGCAACGCGACATTGCAAAATGAATTGCTACAAAGATGGAATGAAACGAAGACTGGACCCTTTGTCGACCCGCAAAATCTTTTTCTGGTCTGGCTTCGTCTTCCAGACAACTCAACAATATTTGAACGATTCTCAGACCCTGCGGCTGGTCCTAATACGGCCCATATCGAGCTCCTCTTTTCTGTGAGTTTGTTGTTTTGCATTTTTGTTTGCGTGCTGACACTGTTTTCAGAACGGTGCTCTAAGCCATTCCCCTCCAGCAACAGGTAATTTCATCGGAATAAACGCCGCAGTTTCTTCTCCAGCATCCAGAAAGTGATCTTCCTTTCCTTATGTGGGCCTGACTGACGTTACATATACTCCAATATCCAGGAGGCTCAGTATCACTCAATTCGTCAAACCCTCTCGATTATCCTCTAATCGACTTCAACCTGCTGCAGTCTGACTACGACCTTTTCACCTTGCGAGAGGCCTATAGAGCCGCCGTTCGATTCATTTCCACACCTAGTTGGGCTGGGTACATTCTAGGGCTCCCCACTAACGCTACTACAGATGAAGAATTGAACGCATATATCGGAACAAATGCCGGGCACGAGAACCATCCCGTCGGGACTGCGTCCATGTCACCAAAGGGAGCATCTTGGGGAGTTGTAGATCCAGATCTGAAAGTGAAGGGCGTGGATGGGCTGCGAGTTGTAGATGCATCTGTTTTTGTGAGTTTCATTGTGAATGGGGATGGTAAACATCTGACTTGTTTGATTGCAGCCTCGGATTCCCTCGGCTCATACACAAGCTCCTACCTATATCGTTGCGGAAAGGGCATCTGATTTGATCAAGAAAGATTGGAACTTGGGTAGCTAGATTGGTTGGCAACAGAGCAGGGTTCTCACTGAGATCGTGTCACGTCTGTAATGGATTTCTTAGACTTCTGGTTCGACTAGATCCATGAGACAATCAAAGCAAGACGGAAAAATTAATGGTTCATGTGTGTAAGGTAAAGAAAGCATGTGTTTGTGCAACCAATCCCATAAAAAATACACGTAGATTTAACAAAAAATAAACATCTTCACTTTTATCGATCCTCCACGTTGTTAAGGAGACGCAGAATAGAAAGGACTGGAGTAAGATCTTGTGAGCAACGAAACCAATGAAAATAGTCAGAAACTTACAGAGGTTGATGAAACTAGCGGGAACAAGATCAGTATACGCATAAACGGAAAAAAAGAATGGCAGACGTACTCAAGGTAGAGACTGATAGCGCCCATGATGAATTCGTCCGGAGACAGCCTAGAATTGATCAGATAGCTACGAACAGATGGCCATTAGAATGGGGCGACAATAATGCGGGTAATACTCACGTGTCGTAGACAATATAACCACTGAACAATAAGGTACCGCCCAGGGCATAAATGAGGTCCATCGTACTATTGAAACCAAAGATGCTGCCAACAATCCCGGTCATAACTACAAACCGCAGAGTTAGCGATAATTCTCTGACTTTGTAAGATGAAACATACGCAGAGCGATCAATCCACCGAACAGCCATGGTCCCAATCCCTCAAAATCGTACTAGGGAGCGATGAGTACCGTATCCCGCATGCAAGATCGAAGCTTACTTTAGACTGGAACGTAAACAAAGTCAATCCAAGAAAGACGCCCAATGTGATCAGTCTGACGGGTTGGGTAAGTCCAAACTCAAATGAAGGAAACTGCGCGCAGGCTATGTACTTACAGTGCCTGGAGTACAATGACGTTGTCGTAGAAGGCAACTACTACACCAAGAGTAAATGCCTCCATTAGAGTAAATGTTGATAGAAGAATGAAGTTGAGAGGGACGCTGTGTCGCTTCCAGTACAGCAATCCAAGATTAATGAGTGTGCCAAACAGAGGGACATAGAAAGACCAGGTACTGTGTAATATAGTGAGCCCGACCGCTTTGGTGAAGGAATATGGAGACGCACTGTTGCTGAACCCAAGTGATAGTGGAGTCAGAGTTGGAGATGATACCACCGACGATGCAGGTTCCAAGCTGCAATGTGCATTAGCCACATAATGCACCAGAACATTTCATAGCACGTACAAGTTGACAGACTACAGCGATACTAGTCAGATGAAGTGTAGAATATGAACCTAAAGATGCTTACACAGAATAGTGTACACCTTACGAATGAAGGCGTTTCGGATTTCTGCAGAGCTCTCGGAGACTGTCACACCATACTTAAGGGGAGTTATTGTACACATTGTAGCTCAGATAGCTGGTAACACACCTTGAAATCGTCTGGAACATCTCCCGCTTGGGGTTGGTCAAAGTATGCACCACCAGTGCGACTTGAGCTTCCTAGGAGTGGGTCGCGACTGTCATCATGACGTGCATTGTCCTTGGGTTGAGTAGAGCCGTAAGATGGAGGAGGAACAGGATATTGACTCATGGTGGTAGTTGGAAGAAGAGATGAGAGCAATTTCCAGAACGTCCACCGCTTTGATAAAACCTGTGTAAGCTGTACAGCCACAGGCACACAGACTAGGGGCTTCTAGCAAAATCTAATCCGTACAGCAGACTATGTTGTGACGTTGAATTCGAGTTGGTAAGTATGAAATTTCGACTACGATAATGATTGTAAGTAGAGAACGATGACGAGACATGCTAGAAATGCGGAACGAGAGCGACAAGACAAATGCGAAAACCCAAACAAATGAACCAATCCATCACCATTTCTTCCTGCCTAAGAGAACCCCTGGTAATGTATAATAAAACCGTCCTCGTCTTCATCATCTCCTTCAGGTATCCATCCCGCATCTTTCAAAATCGGTGTCCAAGGCGAAAATACTGGTGTTGGCGCTTCAGGTATTATTTCTGACGTCTGTTGCATCACCAGATCATGCAATACGGGATTAACGCTAGTTATGATCCAACGGTGAGTGTCTAATTAGCACGAAAGTAGAAAGATCGACTCACACGTCAGAGTGGTCAACGTTAACCAAATGCGGAGCTTTCGGTACAAAAGTAAGCTCGACATCACACCCTGCTTGTCGTAGATTCTCAGCAAATCGTTCCGCGAACTCTGGAGCATGGGCTATATCAGCTTCTCCTTTGAAAAGTCTGATAGGGCATTTGATTCGAGACAGTTGAGCTATTGAGAATCCTCTGCGGTTATGGAATAGATCCAACGTGGTATAACGAAACTCGTCCAAATTGTTTGGCTTCCAATGGTTTTCGGCATAAACGAAGCCAATAGCAAGGCATCTGAGGTATACTTATCAGGACGCAGTAAACCCGAAATAAGCTGTTTTGACTCACGCGTCTCCGAATGCCGACTGTAAACCACTAAAGCCCAGCTGCATACCGCCATAAAATGCATCCTTGAGAACATCTTCGAGCACCGTCTGTTCATCAGGGTATCCTTGTTTCCAAGCAACGTGAACGCTCTGGTGTGTTTCTCTTAGTACAACGGCCTCCGGCCCAGTCTGCTGAGAAATATTCCTCCGTCAACATCGCGCAGGTCCTAGCGAATTAATGATACGTACCTCTGGTAATCCTAGGGCGCCGACCAGTAACAGAGACAGAACTCGATGTGGGTATCTAGTTGCTATCTCCAAGGCAGCAACTGTACCGAGCGAAAGGGCCATGATGTGGAACTGTTGCGGAATGTCCAACGCATCCTGTATAGAAGAAGATTAGGTTCAAGGCTATCCCGGGTCATTATCGGAAAGAAGACCTAGGTACCTACCAATAGTCTTAGGACATCATCGGTCATCTGGTCCTGGTCGTAACCTTCAGGAACCTTAGCGCCAGTGGTCTCTCCATGCGACCGGAAGTCGAAAGTGACGAGGTTGAATTTTCTTAGTCGAGGATCGACGAATTGGCCTTTAGAGAGGGTGTGTCATCAACGCCGCATCCTGCAGGGACAAAACAAGGCTTACTGTGGAAAGAGATCTGCGGCAGGTATATGTTGTGAAAAAACACGATGGTCGGCAGGCCAGGCTCTATGGCATCTGCCTCTGTTTTCGTCGGGGTCGAAATCGTACAGTTGAAGTTAACGAGGCCAGACTTAGTCTGTACTGGGACAATGGGCATGGTTGCGCGTTGTTGAGCGGAGAGATATGTTTTGCTCCATCAAGTCGTCAGTCATCCTTTTTACATCTTGGTAAGAATGAATGGCTTGGGAATCCGTGAATCCGATAGGCTACGACATTACGGAAATTAGGATGGGTATACATTGGGTATACATTTGTACATATTGAACGAAGGTTTTGATAGAGAGTCTGGGATCATGATGTATTGATGAGAAGAAGACTCACAGTCGCTAATGCCTTAAATCAGTATAGAGTCTAGAACGTCCATCCGTGCCGGGAGTAAGTGGGTATCATATATCATTGTCAAGGAATCCAAGCAGCATGGTCTCTCAGGTATATAATGAGCATCAGCTGGAAGAGTACTGCACAGCGAGAGGCCAGTTGCGGGCGCCGGGTACAAGGGGAGAGTTGAACAGTCTGGCGAAATTATGACAGCAACAATTTACTGATGGACCGTGGAACTGGACAGAGGACACGTCGTCAAGTATTCGTCCAGGTTAAAATAAGCAATTGAGTAGGCCTCAATAATGATACTGTGCAGAAGCCTCGCCAAAGCGTACACCATGATGGCCGCATGCTCATATATTGAAGGTTCGTTGAGAAGGGTCCCAAAAAAATTCACCTATGATATAAGTAGCAGTCAGATGTAACCCAGCAACCTAACGATGCGAATGAGCGGCAAAGCACCAAAAGGATCATGCACCTGATTCATTCTTTGAGTTGGAAGTCAGGAGCAAGAACTATAGATAGCTACTCTGCGGATGTATCCGCAGGAAATGATAACCCGGAACAGCAAAATTTGGAGAGATGTTCCAATCCCACGATGGGAAAGGAATTGCAGGTAATCCACCAAGAAAAGTTCAAAGGGTCCTAATGAAATGCACTATGGAGTGACATAAGACACTCAAATCGACGTAAAAGTGAGACGGGCTGTTTAGGTGAAGAAGGGTCGAAGGAACGGAGCCGTTTCCTTATGTCCGCTCGCGAAATTGGTTTGATAACAAGTGGCAATTGCTGCATAGTCACTGTGGCTAGCCAGGGCTAGCAGGGGCGAGCAAAGACTATCCAGCAGAAATCAAGGCAGTGTCAGGCACCCAAGTTATCACCGGTAGGGTGCCGTGAACAATTGCAAGCCATGTTAATAACATATTTTTTCACATTGGGCCCTCCGAGAGCTAACATTCACCTAGTTATTAACTACTTTTTAACATTCTCATACAAATGTTAATTAGCAAGTGAATAAACGAATTTGTAACATGTTATTAACAAAAGTCTATGTGAATGATTCCCAAATTGTCAGACTGTGTCCAGATCAACATCCCCAGCATTGTTGGACCATATCCCCACAGCCCTGTGAACTTCCTCTGAGAGTCCAGCAAGGATAGAAGAGACCATAAGGTCAATCAACTTGACCTTGTGTTGGAGAGATCAGAGACATCACAAAAATTGACGGTTGGTTGTACTTGAGTTTTTTCGGTTTCTAGGAATACACCAATGAATCACCTAGTAATGCTTGTAGTATTATACACTGTATACATCCACCTGATGGATTTTGTACCATTGGCCGATTTTGGTCATATTGACCAAAGTACTGACTTTTTGTCGGTTTCACCAAGTAAATCAAAAACCTGTGTGCTCGTCAGCCATTGAGTTTGGGAAGACTTTCCGGTTAGATGCCTGAGAATACGTGTGAAGTTTGGTTTGAATAGCCTCAGGGAGTTTCATGAGGTCTTGACTGTCAGTGTGAGCGAGTAACTGGTTCAACGGTTGGACCATGGTGTCTGGATCAGCGACTTCGGTTGCTGAAATATTCACATTTACTAACATGGGTCTTGGGGACCTTCTGTTATTAACATGTTATTAACGTGTTAATAACCATGTTAATTAACACATGTTACTATAAAACCAATTGTTCACGGTACCCTAATCACCGGAAAGCACGTCCTCCGGGGTAATAGAGGTCCTGGGCAGAAAATAAATGTTAATTAGCACAAAGTCCGAGGCTTGAGCTCGCTGACTGTTATGAAGTTGTCAGCAAACGCACAGGACTACACGGGGTGAACTCACCAGAAAAGTCGCTAGCCGGAATTCAAGATCCTTTCTACACGTTTTCGAGCACTTGTAAAGACTCGAAATTTGGCGAGGACGGACCTGAAAAATCCATAAATCAACGAGGCGTGCGGAATGTTGCAAAAACAAGAAAATACCGGTGGTGGTATATTATAATACCGAAGATGCTTCGGGTTTCGGTGGCGAGCCCGAGAACGGTCTGTAAACAACAAAGTGAAACGAAAGTATCCCAGCAGCTGTGTGATGGCCATCAGAAATTTTCTCGAATGGGCAGTGTTGAAGTAGGAGAAGCAAACTAAGAGCTTGCACAAGGTAGTGGATTGTGGTTAAGGCGCTTTGGTTTATGACATCACTGTCAGGGGATGTTTGGCAGAAGGTCGAGCATCCAGAAATTTGCAAGTGGGTCTACTTAGCTAGACATTGACATACAAGGGTTGTAAGTAGGCAGCCCAACGCTAGGAGACCGAACCACCAGCCAATCTTTACTCGGCCTGTAACCCCGATTAAGCCGTTTCCGGTTAACCGTACAGTCACTACTTGCTTAGCTCTTGGGTGGTTTTAGAAAATTCCAATCCATTTCCGGTGTACAGATCTAGAGAGGACTACTTTGTATATACTAGCTACAATCAAAGAACCCGGACTCGTCGACTGAGCGGGCGAGTGAGTATCGGTGTACTATGCACAACATGAGAGCAAAACAGGAAGTGTGCGGTACCGCGAGTAAAAATACATCAAAGATGGATCTGTCGGTTTGGAAAGCTACAAAAAAGCAGTGCAATGCAGTGTATCATATGCGAAAAAAGAAGGGGAGAAATGAAGGAATTAAGTATGTGAGATGTGCGGATAATTAGACAAAAGTCCGAGTATAAGATATGTACCAGTAATTGACACAGTGGGCATGCGCAGTGCTCATTATCATGACATGTCAAAAGCGTCCGAGCGCTGAGAGTAACCGTTAAAGAAAAAGAAGACACACGACACGGGGATCAACGCATTCTAAATCGCAACACCTTCGAACGGATTGGTCTGCATACTCTTCCTCGCGGGTGCTTGTTGAATTGTCACCCGGTGCTCATCATCAAAAGGGGTAGCGAACGGATTTGTATTTCTGTTCTTATTCAACGGACCGGAAAGGTTTGGGCTCAAGTCCAATGTAAAACTGGAAGAAGACCTTCTGGCGTGGTTGGCCGTTAGGTAACGAGTCATTGGCGACGAGTCCGATGGTACGGAGCCAGATCCAAAGAGCGCTGAAGAGCTTGAGCCGGTGGTAGCAAACGAAGCAGGCAAGCCGGGAACAGAAGATGAACGACGATGGTGGTCAGGAGGAGGAGCAAGCGAGGACTTTCCGGCACCGACGCCTGCAATATTACCCTCGTTCATGGGTTCACCAGTGAAACCATGATGTAAAGGCGGTGCAAACGTAGGTGCATTCGAAGGCGGAGACAAGAACGGGTTTGAGACGGGGCTCGTAATGGGGACAGCAGATTCAATCTGCATTTGGGAGCTCTCGTAAATGGAATTGACATCAGCTGGAACATTAACTTCTTTGCGAGGAGGAGAACGGGTGTTGGGTGCTGCCGAGCGTTGAGTCTGGGTCGGAGAAGTCATACTCCGTCTGGTAGGCGATAGCATCCCCATCCAGGGTGCCACTCTAAGGATCTCTTGAGGTTCTTCCACGGGAGATGTAGACCACCGCGAGTTCATCTGAGCGTCGTGCTCGTTATTGAGGGGACCGTCCCTCAGGGTCGAAGCACGTTCAACGGAAATGCGCAAGTTAGGACGTAGACGGCGAGTGGAGCTCGTGGCCGAGGCAGACGATGAAGCAGGGTAGGGATAAGGGTAAGGATCAGGAATAGTATCATTTGCCTTTTTCCCGCTCATCGCAGCAAAAAGTCCAGTGTACCATGCGGTGTTTCTCTTATTTTGATCCATAGGAAGAACAGGTGGGGCCCTCGTATCTTGTTCACTAAACTTGTCCTCAACTGGAGTTTTGCCAAAGCCAGTTAGCCTCTTGGGATAACTGATTGTCGGGAACCGGCCAGTAGATTTACGGATGGGCTTGAACGAGCTGCTCATTTCCTTCTTGGCGCCAGAAAGGCCACCAAAAAAGTTATCCCAGCTCTTGCCTTGTTCAACATCCGTCTCCAAAGGACCAGAACCGACACGCGAGACGTTGTTGACTTTGAACACAGGTTTAGGAGAAGGCGACCGAGGGATAGTTTGTGGAGTAGGTGAAGGCAACGGTGTAAGATCACGGAGTTGAGTTGGACCCTTCTCATTGCTGTTCAGAGGAGTGGGCTCAGATATCCTGAATGGAGCCACAAATCCTTCTCCACCAGCTCTTTGATCTCTTTCCCACTTTCTCCTGTTCCTCCTTTCAACCCAAGCCTTTCCGTAACTGTTCCAGAGTATGATCCCAATCGCCATCAAGACGACTAGACCCCACAGTCCTAGAAAAATCGCAAACATGATCCGTTCCTTCTTCAACGACTCGGCATAAGCATTGACAAGCTTAGCAACAAGCCCGTTATTGTCATCGCCATCTCCACTACCCAACGCAGCTGCTGCGATAGGTCTAGAAGCCTCATCAACTTGTGATTGCGACAAGACCAGAGCAGTCTCGTTGACGGTAGGCATATTAACATGGAGATTGTCATGCAAGAACGTCAATGCATTCTCCAACGCCTCGACCTTTGACCCAATGAAGCATCTCAAAAACTCTTGGGCAGGCTGCTCGAGAAACGTCCCATTGAACACGGTGCTAACGGCACCCTGAATTTCGTCATAGAACGAGACGAGTGTGTCATTCAAGGTCGTTGTCGTCGTATTGACCCAACCAAACATACCATCATTGATGGTAGTTTGAACACCGAGAATTTGACCGTTGACATCATTGGCGTAAGCGGAAGACTGGTTGTACATGCTTCCATTAATAGAGGCGGCGATGGTATTGGTGAAATCGTTGGCAGTAGCGGCGGCTCGATCATCGTATTTGTCGACTAGAGGACCTATAGCCAAAAGCTGAACTTGGACGGAGAGGAGACCGAAGAAGCCGATAAGGAAGCAGGCAAGAGCGGGTGGATGTAAGATGTAGTGAAGGAACCAGGAAAGATTGGTGTGTTTTGATGGAGAAAGACGAAGTCGAGCAGAAAGTTGGTTGACTATTCGAGTTATGAGAGGATGAGAACCGTTGGCCTGGAGCATCAAGAGGTTGTGGTCGGTAAGAGTCATCTGGGGAGCGTGGTCGACAACTTTGGGTTGTTGGTACATGGTGGGGTCAGTGGTCCATGCCTGGCGGGTATATTCCAAATGCGCCTTTTGGCAGCGCCACTTGTACCACTCCAAAAGACAACTGAGGCCGATGAGGATGAGGATGAGAAGTATAATGATGATAATGCCAATTTTAGCAGCTTTAACGAGGTCCCGACCGAGATCATCGACAACAGAAAGGTCCATGTCATCGCAGAACGCGAGATTGTTCTGCTGGGGTACGGGAAGGGTAGAAGAGTTGAAGTTGATCCCAATGAAAGTGTCATTAATGTCTTTCTTTAACAGTTCGAATGGGGTGTCGATACTAAACAAAATGAGCATCGATTTTAGACAGTGTAGAAGTGGTACTTACACCTGCTCGATCTTTTCTTTAATATCATTGAAGGTAGGAAGAGTATCGTTGAGTTTCGTAAGAGCATCGGTAAAGGTTGTAGGAAGAGTGACATTGTCGAGTGAAGAGAGGTCGGGAACAGGGATTGTAGGAGCGGAAATGTCACTAAAGGGATTGACCTTGTTGATTGCATTAATGGCATCTGAGATAACGGAGTTGGCTCCGTTTATACTGTCCTGAATGCCAGACTGCAGACCTTGAGCAGCGTCATGAACAACTTGACTAAACTATGCGACTATAAGTGAAAAACAGCAAAAAAAACGACTGATTTACACACCTCTTGGACTGCAGCAATTATAATTGCAAGTCCACCACGAATAACAAGTTCCAGGAAACAAAACAAGGTGGAACGGTAAATGTCAATCATAAAGTTGATCACGGCCTCCATAATCGTCAATGCAAGGACCAGAGTCGCGCGCGCAGCATTCATGGTACCGTTTACTGCATCTGCAATTTGCTCATTGGTGGCCACTGCCATGAAGCGTGGCATGCTAGCAGCAGTAGTAGCAGCGCGTTCTGCAGCCTTGCAACTCGCGAGTAAATTGTCCTTGGCACTTGCGATTGCATCCTGGGATGAATCAAGAGAAAGCTGGAGACGGAATGCGATGAAAATGAGAGAAAGAATGGGGTAGGCAAGCCATGTAAGGGAGAGAAGATGAGGAAGCTCTAGGTAGGGCTTGAGGCCGGTTGAAGTGTAGTGAGCGTCGTAGGTAGGTGGGGAAGGAAGAGACATGCCAGTACTTGTCGGCCGGCGACGTCGAGAATCGTAAAGGGACGTGAGGGGGAGAATAAAAACCAGACTTTTTGCGGCACCATTTGAGAGGAACGGTACAATGCTTTCTTATTGTTCAAGCGCGTAGGTGGTTAATATCTCCTTTTAGCTTTCTCATTGTCTTTTGTCACAACGTCACGCGTGACACAGACCGCCCTTATTCTTTTCTTCCATTCTTGCTTGTCACCGTAACACGTACGTTGCACAGACCTTCGGATCTAATTACAATGATGTCTACTTCCGGGCCTGGCTTCTCTTCCAACAGCTTTTCTGAACCAATCGGCCACAAAGCCAGCGACATTCAAGCATGTGTAAATTTCATTTCGTTTGCGCTCGAAACCCATAGACTCGACCTACATCCCGTATCTTCTGGGATGATCCGAATCCTGACATATCGCAAAACAAAAAACTTTCGATGAATCTATTCTGTATACAATCCTTCACTGGCGGTTACCTAACTCTGGAATTGAGCGCTCGTTAATATGTCCTAGACCACCCTTTAAGTATCACAGTAAATGCGAAAGTATTGACCGATGGGGCAAAGGCATATGCATACCTAACTTATCTTCAACTCAGGAACTGTTTTAAGGCTCAGCCGAGGTCTTCAGCAATCCACCGGTCGGGATGTAAGGTTAAGTATTATCTCAGCGCTAGGGATTCGGTCCTAAGCGTCATTGCACAAGATCCTGCATACTTGTAGATACTTATGCATTCGGGCTGGAATTTGAAATGGCTTCCAGCTAGATTCCGATGAAGTCTTCATCCTGTAGGGTGCAGGTATCTGCAATGGGTTTTTTGAACGGCCCCACCTACTTTAGAAAGGAAAAATCAATTCAACCCTTTTTTCTTTTCAAAAAATTTAGAACAGATACACCCTGTTGTGTTCGTGTTTCGCATTTCGTTGCAGCTTCTGCTAGAGTTAGGTATGAGGTTAATTTCTTAGCTTACAGGCTAAACCGGCAAAAATATGGCAGCTTCTTTGAAATTCTACGATCATCATCCATTAGAATCGTTCCAGCAGTATCCTTGCATACGCTCCATTAATATCGGAACGTCCATGAGAGCTCCTCTCATCCTTTAACCTGTCTTTCACTTGACCACTTCAAGCTCGGTCAATCCCAGAGCCGACCTTGACTGATGAAAATGACTTCGGCATCAAAGCAGAAGCATTCCGAACGACACCATCTGATGATTGATCATGCGTCCAGGCAAGATATACTTTTTATTCCATTCTTATCCTCCATCTCTTGAGTGGTCCTATCTCAAATCGCACCTCTCGTAGGCGGAGGTTGATCTACTCAATCTTGTGTTATGGTACAAGCTCCCACTGAAGGTGGGCAACATATCAAAGACGCCACAAAAACTCTCTGTATACTACAACTACCATCAGTCAATTAATCATCGTGGTCAAGGTTAACGATTACCGCGAAGCTGAAGCATCCATCCACTGTACATACATCCGAGCCTCCGGTTTCCAAGAGACAGGTTACGAGGTGTCCCGGCGTACAGCAGGTTCATAGGAGCCCGGTCAACCCATGCAGCAGTGATATCATCTGGCGCTTCCGCCAATGTTAAGGTTCAATCAATGTTTCAACTTTCTATAGTCCGAAAACATATTTAAGTATATCTCAAAGTGGTGCTGTCGAGAGATATTCCGTTCTTTTTCCCTTCCCCGTCCTTTCTCTCCCACCTTGCACGAAGCGTCCGCATCCCTGCCGCGCTAGGACAAGTTGAGACGGCAGCCTAAGCTGAAATGGCTGCCTTCTCCAATCGTTTTCCTTCCCTCTCACTCTTAATCTTGTCCTTTACTCTCGATTCCTTAATTTTACGGGGTAATGCACTCCAGATAACCAATACGTGAGTCCGAACTCCGTTTCTTGCCTAGATGATCTGCTTATTCCGGGGCTCGGAAGCGAAAAAACAATCTGCACGTCTTCTTTCATACTTCGATGGCAGGGAGGTACCGGTGCGTGACTTTTTTATCATCCGACGCAGGAAAGTTTGGCCTTGACGAGATATATCATATCAAGGACCTTATGATGTTTTAGTCAAGGTGCGCAGTCAACACTCAGTCAGAACGCTCAAAATATTCACGCAATGGCTTGCAAATGATTGCAGTAAAAAAGTTTCAATCACGAACTTTTGATGACTTTCAACTCACCTGATGATATCAACAGCTTTAAATTCGACAACTCTCGAAATTCTCAGACTATTTCTGAACAGGAATTTGATGGAGTAGATGGTACCTCGACCTCCATTTCGATTGAAAGAGGTAATCTCGGCTCCGAGACGAATCCTGGTCATGTTCTCACCTTCATTAGGATCCGTCGGCTTTTCCGCCCAAGTAGAAGATCGTACTGGTGATAGTGCAGAGCTCGCGTTTAGTGTTGATAGCTGTAAGTCGGAACTTATCGACATTCATCGGCAATCATACTCTTTGATTAATTCATCATAACAGCGGGTTCAGCTAACTGCGCTATCGATAATGATAGCGGCTTGAGTCCCGTTTCTAGTGACTCACAGCCTGAAAGTTCTCCTGAACATACAGCAACACCATCCACATTTACAACACCACAGCAAAGTCCTACAAGCACCCTAAATTCTCAGAAGCCGTCTGTATCGTCAGACAGCACCCTTTCGACTCCGACTTCGACATCGAGCTCAAGTGAGGCTGTAAACCTCGTGCCGACGAGCAGCAATACAGAAATTGTAGCGTAAGCGATTGACTCTGTAGATTGTCATAATTTGAGTTGTCTGATTTTCTATACTTACCACATCTAGCTCCTTGTCTGCTCAAAATCAGAGCTCTGCATCTCAGACAAGGTAAGTTAACATTCTGTATGGTCTCCCCACGATATCAAACAGTTTTACACTTTGGTAGTTCAACCTCAATCTCAGTATCATCGAGCACTACCACTGACACACTCGTTGCTAATCCTCCAAGTGGCACCTCTTCTGGAAACTCCGGCGATTCGAAGCACCACCAACTGATACCAATTCTCATCGGAGGTATACTCGGCGGCATCCTCTTCGTATTGCTCTGCCTGTGGGGAATTTTCTATGTACGGCGGCGGAGAAGAGTCCAGTCCAGAAAGGCTCAGCCGTTTTATATCAACGGAAGTGGAAAAGACGAACGTGGTAGGCTATTTCAGTCTTCTTTAGTTCTGCTGCGCTTGACATTAAGAAGACGATCCAGTTAGCCCGGAGCAACTCACCGCGTCCTCGACATTGGCAACCAGTGCTGCTACTTCTGAGAAAAAGACGTTCGAGTCTATCCACGAATACAGACCAGTATCCTTCTCCACACCAGAAACGGAAACAGAGAATTCCCTGATCACAACCACGAGCAATGATGATAATCTTAGTCGCATTGTCGAATACAGTTCGACTGCGCTGACGTATCATCGGCTCCCTAGCGATTCAGGGTCCGTCCTCTCTACTAGCGGAACAGTGGTAGAATCATCTCGATCCCAGCAAGAATTTCAAAAGAAACAAACGAGTATTGCAGGCACTCGTAATACTACTCATTCATCGATCTCTCCAACAATGATACCGCATTTTCCAAACTCTTCGGACGGCGATCAGGTAAATGGCCTCCGAGCAAATTCATATCATTCACAAACTTGGAATCCGCAGTGGAGAGAATCAACAATATCAACTGTCGTAGAGAGACGATCGGGTTCTGTGGCGGGAACGAACCAGAGTCCATATTATCACATGGGACGAGAGTGGAGAGATCTTGAATTGCAGCAGGCATATGAAATGTTGGATCCTGCGAGGCTACCACCACCACCAGCTTATGAGCCGAGGAGAAATAGTAACTAGAAGAATCCGTAGTATTCAAGTTTTCAAAGGGCCACTTTGATACCCTATTGGTGTTGCTCGACTTGGTCGAAGAATTAATTTTGAGTGCTTTAATTGTAGGCATCATATCAGGTTTTCTGGATCAACTGACCATAAAGCCAGGAGATTCGAGCATATGTAAATTTCATTTTTGCACCCATCTTTGAGCATTTACTAAACCTATGGAGCTATTAATTCGACTCACCCGCATTTCGTATCTTTTGGGACGATCCGAATTCTTACTTACCAACAAAATAAAAAGCGACGAGTTATCCTAATCTCCTCCAGTGGCAATCGGCTCTGAAAAAGATGGCTAACACTCTGAGTAATATCATATTTTACTCACCATCAGCCTAGAGTGGAAATACTTCGAGTTGGACCCGGCAACGGAACAGTTTGATACTTGATTGTGTCAAGACTCAGCTGAGATCCTCATGAGTAGTCTCTACCGGTGATGCATCGATGCCTTAAGGCACATTTAATGCCCTTTGAAAATTATTCCAGCGCTGGGAACTCGGTCCTAAGCGTCATTGCGAAAGATTTCAGAATGTTTTCGTATCATTCGGTTGAATACTTTCTAGTAGTTGGAATCCATTCATCCTGGTCAGAGCTAGGTGTATGGCTCCAGACCATTGAATTCCGGTGCTTAGAGGCGGGAACATGCCAATAGGGTCACTCAGAGTGGATGATTCGAAGGCGCCAAGGTCCTGAATCGCCGTGAATCATGCAAAGTGCGTTCAGAGCAGACTCGCTGGCCCTTCCGGCACAACAAAGAATTCACGTATGGCCGTATCCCACCGAGCGTGTTTCGCCGGCACTATACAGGTCTTGAAGGCCGGCACAGCCTGAGGCACGGTCTGGAGATGGTAAAAAGTAAACACCCCGGGCCCATTGAATCGTCCAGAAATCCCCCGGCCGTGCAATATAACCTATGATAAATGCGCAGTTCAGCAGCTTCTGAAAGCTTACTGCGAGTAGGCATTGCACAGAAAAGAGAAAATTTGATAAGGACATAACGCGACATGATACACGGAGTTTTCTAAATTTTATCGGTGGGCCGGTGATTCTTGTACTTGACATTTCGGACTCCGCATCAAAACCCGAATCGGTGCAGAATCAGCCTCGGATCATCTACTCTGAGAGATCTTGCATAAGCTCCATTTCTTTATCGGAACGTCCATGAAAGCACCTCTCATCCTTCGACCTGTCTTTATCTTGTTACTTCAAACTCGGTCAATTCAAGAGCCGACTGTGTCTTTTGGACATTTTAAAGTCCAAACGCTATTGATCACTGCTGGCGTGCGTCTTGGATCTTTTCATCTCAATTTGATCCACCACTTCTTGAATGTTCCCACTTGAAATCACAACCTTGCACAGGCAGAAACTGACCCACTTAGCCTTGAGTTCTGATACGGGCTTCTTCGAGGGCAACATATCAAACCACAAACATTTTTCTACATGCCACGACTACCAACAGTCAATCAATCATCGTGATCAAGAATAATGATCACCGCAGAGCCGAAGTATCTATTTTATTCATCTCCCACTATCCAGTTCCCAAGAGACAAGTTGCGGGGTATCGGAGTGTACAGCAGGTTCCCAGTAGAGTCAATCATAGTGATCAACTCAGGCAACAGTGATGTCACTTGACCAGTGCTAAGGTTCAATCAATGTTTCGAGTAAAATATACTTAAGTACCACCTCAACTAATGGTGCTGTCTAGAGATTCCATTCTTTTTCTTTTCTCACATTGTGCGAAGTATTTTCGTCCCCAATTCACGCTAGGTCAATTTAAAATTGAATTAGCATGGCTGTCTTCTCCAATCGTTTTCCTTTTCTCTCACTTTTCATAATTTTGTTCTCTACTCTTGACTCCTCGATCCTACCAAGCAAAGCACTAGAGATAACCAATACGTTAGTCCACATCCCGTTTCTCACTCGAACAATTTACTTATTCCAGAGCTTGGAAGCGAAACAACAGTCTGCACGACTTCTTTCACCCTTCAATGGCAAGGTAGATTGAGTATGTGCTCTATCATCGCTCGATGCAGGGGGACGAGACTCAGACGACGTTTTTTTAATCAAGACCCTTATGATGTTTCAGTCTTGGTGCGCAGTCTCTACTCGTTCAGAGCTCTCAAAACACTTACGCAGTCGCTTGCGAATGATAACAGTAAAGGCAATTCTTGATGACTCTCAACTCATCTGATGATTCAACAGCTTTGACTCTGATTTCAATGCTCCCGATCCGATATTCACCTCAACGGATAGTAATTCGATATCTTTTCCCATTGGTTCAGGTAATATCTTGGCACTGAAACGAGCACTCGTCATGTCTTATGAATTGTATCCTCAATAGGGTCTACCGGATTCCGTGCTCGAGTAGAGGACATTGATGGGGACATTAGACATATGACGTTCGATGTTGGCAGTCGTAAGTCCGATCTCGTCGACAATCATCAATAATCACATTCTTTGATTAATTAATCACAAAAAAGCGGGTTCGAACGAATGCAGCTCGAGTACGGCTCCTAGTGAGAGCCCGCAAGGTTCTTCTAGCACCACAACACAACAGCAAAGTCCGACAAGCTCCCCAAACTTACAGAAGCCGTCTACGTCTTTGGTCAGCTTTTCGACTCCGATTCCGACAACGAGCTCGACTAGCGTTGCAAATTCTGTAACGACAAGAGTCTCTTCGATCGCGAGTAGCGGTGTTACGAACACACTGACAACTGTAGCGTAAGTGATTGATTAGCTTCGTAGACCGTTATAGTAAGTTTCTGCTAGTTCTTCGTCTGCTCAAAATCAGAGCTTTGCATCCCAAACAAGGTAAGTCAAAACTTTGAGTTCTGGATAGTCACTTGACGATATCAATCAATTCTATTTGTTAGTTCGATCCCAATATCTTCGATTAACACTTCCACCCGCACCGTTGTTGATTCACCAAAACATACTTCCTCTGGAAATTCTGATGATTCCAAACATCACCATCAACTGATAGGAATTATTGTTGGTAGCGTACTCGGTGGTATCCTCCTGACATTACTCTGTCTTTGGGCAATCTTCTGCATACGAAGACGGAGAAAAGACCAGTCCAGAAAGATACAACCGTTCTGTATTAACGAAAGTGGGCAAGATGAACGCGGTAGGTCATCTCACTCCTCGAGCTTTGCAGTGCCTGATATTGAAAAGCCGAATTAGTAAGTCCAGAGCAGATTACAACCAGCACTCTTCCTCCTGAGAAAGGGTCTCACCATCAATACGAATCAATCTCCTTCTCCATGTCGGAGGCTTCCTTGGTCACGCCTGCGAGCACTAATGATAGATTTAGTCGCATTGCAGAAAACAACTCGATCGAATTGATGTATCATCAGCTCCCTAGCGATGTAGGGTCCGTTCTCTCTACTAATGGAGCGGTAGCAGCGTCATCCAGATTCCAACAGGCCAGTGAAAAGAAGGATACGGGCTCTACAGGTAATCAGAATACCAGACGACCGATGATAGAAACGTCTTTTGAACCTGCATCCACCTCCGTTCAACATTCATCAATCTCTCCAACATTGATATCGCATAATGATAAACCAAATAGTGATCAAACAGATACCATCCGAACTAACCCGTATCAGTCACGAACTCAGAGTCCGCAGTGGATCGAATCAACAGTATCAACCGCTGTGGAGAGACGTTCGAGCTCTATGCCGGACGTGAACCAGAGTCCGTACCGGAGCCAACTTTCGCAGCAGGAATATGAACAGATGTTGATGGAACTTGGGAGGTTGGCCATTTCTGGACAGACGCAACTGCAACCGCCACCAGCTTATGAACCAAGGAGAAGTGGGGGTTAGGGGAATCTGTAGTATCCTATCATGATAGACAATTTGGACTAGTATCTTATCAACGTTCTTCACTGTCGTTGCGATTACTCGAAAAGGAACAATTTTAGATAATTTTGAAGGACTTGAAGGACTGTACTAACTAGAAAACGGACTTGCACTTTGAACTGTAAAATGAACGTGGAATTATAACAAGTTCCTTTGATATGTTCAGCGTACTTACCAGACCCACTAATGACTGTAGCGTAAGTGATTGATTGGCTTCGTAGACCGTAAATTTCTGTTCATACCAAATTTAGCTCTTGAGCGTCGATGACACGTCAGCGCGTCAGCCAAGACACTATTACCGCGCGCTTTCATTTTCTTTACTCTTTCAAATGCCTTCTCCAAAGCCTTTCAAGCTCGATATCTCTAGCAATGAACTCGACTGGATCACAGACCGCATCAAAACTGCACGACTCGTTCCCGATATCACACATCCACCTACTCAAGAGTGGGAACATGGTGTTCCAACGGCAATCATGGTCGACTATGTCAATTATTGGAAGGAAAAGTATGGTTGGAAAAGAACCGAGGCAAAGATTAATGAGACGTACAAAATGTTCAGTGTGGATTTGGAAGAAGCCGGACAAGTGATTTCGTTACATTTTGTTCATCATCGGAGTCGGAGAGAAGATGCTGTTCCTTTGCTTTTTGTACACGGAAACTTTACAGAGGTTGGTTTTATGTTGTTTCTGTTCTACTCATAGTCTCATTACCCATGGATTAGGTCGAGAGTTTGCTGGCGCTAACGGATCCCGAGGACCCCAAACGACAAGCCTTCCATATAGTTGCACCGAGTCTACCTGGTTTTGCGTTTTCTTCTCCACCTACTGTCGGTCTCTCATCTATCTCCCTCAGTCCATGAACTAAGTCTTGTTGCAGAAACCCGGATTTGGCGCTCCCCAAATAGCATCCTTGTTCAATCAGCTCATGCTCACTCTAGGATATCAGCAATACATTGGTCAAGGCGGTGATTGGGGCTCTTTCATCTTGCGCCGAATGGCTTTTCACTATCCTGCTTCTTGCGTTGGTATCCATCTCAATTACGTGATTGCATTCCCACCTTCTCCTTTCCAACACCCCATAACTCTGTTCTACATCATCTCTGGTTGGTTTACGCAGGATCAAAAGGCGCGTCTTGCTCGATTAAACTGGTGGATGGAGAAAGAGTCTGGTTATCGGCATATACAACAGACAAAACCCCAGACTTTATGCTATGGACTTAATGATTCCCCTATAGGGATGCTTGCCTGGATCCTCGACAAACTCACGCCTTTGGCTGATAAGAACTATGTTTGGGATAAAGATCTCGTTATCACCTGGACCATGCTCTATCTGCTTTCCGGAAATGCCGGTCACGCTAGGTTGTATACAGAAGTTGATCAAGAGGTTTTCAGTCTCAAAATACCTCGACAGGTCGCTGTGGGGTTTAGTGCGTTTCCGAGTGATGTGGGGTATATTCCAAAGTGGTGGGCTGATGCAGTTGTTGCTGAAGATATTGTTTTTTGGAAAGAGCATGATAAGGGTGGGCATTTTGCATCGGTAGAGTGTGGTGATGCGTTGGTTGAAGACGTCCAGAGCTTTGTTGGTTTGATTAGAGAGAAAGGGGATCCGAAGAGATATGAAGCTTTGATCGCTCATTGATTGCAGGCAAATGTATTATGCGTCTTCTCTTGATGCGACGCGGTTCCCAACAAAAAAAAAAGTCATGAGAACGGTAGCGTTCCGGCTTCGGTATGAATTGGAATCAAGCGAGGTTCACCTTTATAAATCGAACCGCAAGTCGTGTATAACGCGTGTTTAAAGCTCTCGACGACCATGAACCTCGTTAGGACTCTGAGGGAAAATCGAAAAATTATCAAGATCTTTCTTATTGCTTCACATACTTCTCTGGCAGGGCTATTGTATGGACTAGACACAGGTCAGTATAATGAATTATCTATTATACTAAAGGGCTAACGGCGGGTACAGGATGTATCGGCCCCATAACGGAAATGCACCAGTTTAGTTCTACCGCTGGATCACTCTCTCCAACTATACAAGGAGTATACGTTTCCTGTATTCTCCTATCTGCGTCTATGAGCTCCCTCTCCAGTGGTTGGGTCGCAGATATCATATCAAGAAAATACGGAGTACTATGCGGAGCAATCCTCTCAGCCATAGGCACAATCGTCTCCGCCTCTGCTCCAAACCTCGCCTCTCTCTTTATTGCTCGAATCATCACAGGACTAGGTATGGGCCAGGGAATATCTGTGGTGACAGTATATTTATGCGAGATTGCTCCTGCGAATATGAGGGGAACTCTAGCTTGTATGATTCAGCTTTTTATCACGATAGGAATTGCTGTGGGGTATTTTATTACTTTTGGTTCGGCGACGATAACGTCTGGGCTTTCATGGCGCCTGCCTTTTATTGTACAAGCCGTTTTTACTGTGATCCTTGCTACTAGTGCGATTTGGATTCCGTTTTCACCGAGGTGGTTGGTTGAGAGAGGGAGGAAGGATGATGCTATCAAGGTTCTTCGGGGCCTTCGGGATGAACGTGATGATATTGAAAAGGAAGTGAGCGGGATTGATGTTGCAAAGATGAATCAGGAGAAGTGTGAAGATCAAGCGACGATTATGGAGTTGTTTGAACGTAGGTATATCGTGCGGAACCTATTGGGGATTTTTCTTATGAGTTTCCAGCAGTTGACAGGGGTAAGAGTTTTGATATTAAGTGTATGCTTGATGCTGATGTTTACTAGATAGATACCATTCTCTACTATGCGCCTATTGGTGTGTCAATTTTTTTGTCTTGTTCGTTTAACTGAAATTTCTACAGTATTCCAGCAAGCGGGCTTTTCAACACAAAGAGCATCATTCCTCGCTTCAGGAATCACCGGTATAATCAACTTTGTAGTGACTATCCCAGCGCAAATCTGGATAGATAAAATAGGGCGCAGGCCTCCTCTTTTGGTTGGAGGTGCAACAATGTCTGCTTGTTTTCTCATAATCGGCAGTCTTTACGCTACATACGGGGGAAGATCACTGGAAGGAGAGATATTTCTATCTGGCAAAGGCCCACAACTTGCTGTGATTGTGCTCATTTACATATTTGTTGCGGCTTTTGCTTGTTCCTGGGCAGTGGTAAGTAATTTTTCTAATCGTCGTGCTCGGATTCAGAAGTTGCTTTCAGGTGGGCAAGATATACGCATGCGAAATCATCCCAACCCGCATACGTGCTAAAGCGTGCGCTGTACAGTTGCTTTGCAATTGGCTAGTCAACTTTACTGTTGCACTGACTGCTCCGATATTTTTGAAAGCGTCTGCGAGTGGGCCGTATTTTCTTTATGGGTCTTGTACGCTTTTTACGGTGTTGGTGTGCTTTTTTGCAATGCCAGAGACCAAGGGGAAGAGTTTGGAGGAAATTGATGCGATGTTTTCTGGTAGATGCGAGGTTGAGATTTCTGAACCTTTGGACTTGGATGAAAAGGTTGATGATGGTGTTTGAATGACCGTCGTGTAGACAATGGATGTCATAGTTAGAGTCGCCTATTGTTAGCGAATAAGCGCCTGGAATAAAAAGAGGGCGCGCGTGACCATTGTTGATAAGAAATGTCGAGTATCGTGAGTGCGACTGTTTTTTCGTCGCGATCCGAGCGCCTTGGCCTGAATGCGCAAGTTGCTCAAGTCATGGACAGTCTCTTCTCCATTGCCTTTGGTCTCTCCGTCCGCGTCGTCGTCTCTTTTGCTTCCCGTCACTCTGTCAAGACAACCGGAACGCTGATTGGTCTCTGGGAGGGCATTGTCCTCGTCCATTTTCTCCAAAAACACCCGAAATCGACCGACCCATATGTAGCGTTTGCGGTGCGCATGTTTATCGACTACCTCTGGACAGAGAGCCTGGCCCGCTTTCTGCTGGTGATCATCTGGACAGGGCTGGGAATGGTGCTGGCTGATTTCGCACCTGGGTTCTGGCGAAAGAGCGGGCTGAAACGGACATGGAGACGACTCAGACGAGATTTATTCATTTTGTCCCGTTCCATCCCCAAAGTCGATATTCCCCTTCCATCTTTCAAACAACGCACTGTCCGTTTTTCGTCCTCGAGAGACGACGCAGTGTCTGTTGTTTCTCCCTCGACTCCTCCCTCTGAACTGCCCTCGGACGTTCTCACAGGCACAACCACCTCTCTCCGTCCTTCAGCCTCTGCTTCCCAATCCCAACCACGTACACGTGCATCTGTTCCAGTTCCTGCTCCACCTCCTGCTCCAGTCGCTGTTTCTCCCCAAAAACCCCAAAAACCCAAGCCTCGTGTTCCAGGTCATTTTTCCCGCGACTCGGAAACAGAGACAGATATCACTACCACCGCCAGTTCATCCCGATCTCGTCCTCGCCAATCCACACGTTTTCGTCATCCAGGTTCCCAGTCCGAAAGTGGGTTTACTACAGATAGCGATGTGCCCGGTACGACACGTGGCTTCAAGTTTACACATATACCCCAGCCTTCATCTGGTATGGAGGATTCGTCGGATACAGAGACTACCACTACCACTACAGAGAGAGAACCTGGGCCTAGGTTGGTTGATCTAAAGGATATATCAGAGGAGGATGAGGAGGAACAAGGAACGCCGACAATGTTGAAGAGTAGGATTCCTTTGCCGCTTGTTACTCAGAGCGACGAGGAGAGAATACTAGAGGAGATGGAGAGAGAAAGAGAGGAAAAGACACAGACGCCTGCGCCTCCTCCTGACCAGGTCCCAGAGATTCCTGATACGTACGATTTGGATGACCAGGACTGGGAGAAGCTGGACAAGTTGGAAATAGAGATGGATGCGCCGCCTCTACCGTCCAAAGATAGAAAAGGCAAGGGCAAAGAAAAAGAAAAGGAAAAGGAAGAAAAGAAGAGGAATAAATTAAAGAAGAAGATGGAAAAGATTGAAGTTGAAGACAAGACGCCTAAAGCTACGACACCTAATCCTACACGACCTACAACTCCTGCACCTGTACCTATTCCCCCCGCATCCACAACGACTATCCCCCTACCCGGAACTGATACAGGTATCACCATCACCGCACAGAAAGACACAGACGTAACCGTCAACATCCTCCCCGAACCCCAATCACTCCCTGAAATCCCCACCGAACCTTCCCCACCTCCATCCTTCCCAGAACCCCTCCCGGCTCCGGTTCCAGCTCCAGTCCCCGAAGAACCCCCTAAACCCCGCTGGCCCCGTCCCAAACCAGATCCTCGTCCCGAAAGCTGGGGTATCGGCGAATCCGACGCCTTCATCTCTCGTTCTCCTTCAAAAATCGCCCCTGCGCCTCCAAAATTGGCTTATAAAAAGGCAGAATCGGAACCTGGAGGTGAGAGTGATGCGTTTGTGCATAGGATTAGTGCGAGGGATACCAAGATTCAAAAGGAGAGGGAAAAGGCGAAGGAGGGAGGCAAGTTGAAGAGTTTGTTTGAGCTTACCGAGGAGGAGAGGAAGAGGATGGAAGAAAAGGAGATTATTAGAGAGGCCTATGAAAAGGCGGAGAGAGAGGCAGAGGAGAGGGCGAGGCTTGAGAGGGAGAGGGAGGAGATGGAGAGAGCGAGGTTGGAAGCAGAGGCAGAGGTGTTGGCGCGAGCTCAAGCACAGGCAGAGGCTGGAGAAGCGGATGAACCGCCGAGGTTTTCGGAGTTGTATCCAGAGTTTGCTGAAGATGCGCCTCGAGAGAATGTAGAACCGGAACCCAAGGCTGCTTCGACAAAAGCGCATTCTCGAGCTGGGTCTGTTGCACCGTCCAAAGCACACTCTCGAGCACCTTCTGTCGCACCTTCGGTTGCTCCAAGTAAGGCACCTTCTGTAGCTCCTGTCGCACCGTCTAAAGCACCTTCCGTAGCACCTTCTGTTGCACCGTCTAAAGCACCTTCTGTAGCTCCTTCAAGAGCACACAGTCGCGCCCCGTCCATGGCACCTTCTGCTGCACCTTCTAGAGCACCTTCACGAGCGCCTACCGCTTTTGGCGCCGAAACCGAACAACAGAGAGGAAGAGGCCCAGCATCAGATTTTGCCTCGGACTTTATGGCGCCTTCCATGATACCAGATAACCGAACCGAAGTAGAATCCGTAGCTCCTTCCATCGCACCCTCTGCTGCACCTTCGAGAGCAGGAACAGCTCTAAGTGGGTTCGGGAGTCGATTTGGGTTTAGTGGCTGGGGGAATAAGAGTACCAAGGGTCCAGCGTCGGATTTCGCCTCGGATTTCATGGCGCCTTCTGCGATTCCTGATGGGAGGTCAGAGATTGGGTCTGTTGCGCCTTCTCAAGCTCCTACTCAGGCTCTGGGAGGAGGAGGGCATTCGAGGGCACCGTCGAGAGCAGCTACTCAGGCTCCAGTTCCAACTCCAGCTCCAGGAGGTAACGGAGGTAATGGAGGAAATGGACACTCGAGGGCACCGTCGAGAGCAGCTACTCAGCCGCCTTCTCAAGCTCCAGTTTCAACTCCGGCTCCAGCTCTAGGAGGTAATGGAGGAAATGGACACTCGAGAGCCCCGTCTAGAGCGACGACTGCACCTGGTGCTGGTCCTGGCGCTGGTGCTAGTGCAGCTTCAGCAGCGAGAAAAGGATGGGGAGGTGCAGTGTCGGATTTCATGTCAGACTTTGTGGCGCCTAGTGAGATTCCTTCTCAGAGTGTTGCAGGAGGTGCGAGGTCGGATTTCATGTCGGACTTTGTTGCGCCTAGTGAGATTCCTTCTCACAGTGTTGCAGGAGTAGGGAAGAAGGGAGGTGCACAGTCGGATTTCATGTCGGAATTTGGGGCGCCTAGTATGATTCCTTCTCAGAGTGTTGTAGGAGGTGCTAGGTCGGATTTCATGTCGGAGTATGGGGCGCCGAGTGAGATTCCTTCTCAGAGTGTTGCAGGAGGGGCAGGGAAGAAAGGAGGAGGTGCAAAGTCTGATTTCATGTCGGACTTTGGGGCGCCTAGTATGATTCCTTCTCAGAGCGTTGCAGGAGGTGCGAAGTCTGACTTTATGTCTGATTTCGTTCCACCGAGTGAGATTCCGGTTTCTGAAACTGGACCTGAGCCTGTCGGTGCAGGTGCTACTAACGCCGCTAATGGTACCACTGCTGCTACTGGAACTGGTACGACACCTCCAGCTACCACAAGCCGGTCCGGAAGCCGACCCGGAAGCACAGGACCCGGCAAAGCCAAATCAGAAGCTCTTTTCGGGATGGGCAGTGGTAGCAAGACACCTTCGGAAGCCGGTGGTAAAGCGAGGTCTGAAGCTGGTGTTGGGTTCAAGTCTGGTTCTGCTCCTGGGTCGAAAGCAGGGTCAAAGAGTGGAAGTGGGAATAGGACTCCTGTTGAAACTGGGTCTCAAGGGCCGGTGTCTGCAGAGGTAGAAAAGGGACAAGGTGAAGGAGCAGAAGCAGGAGGTGAAGGGCAGACGTCTACAGAGCCTCAAGTTGATCCAGAAACCCAACCTTCGGCTACGGAACCAGAGCCAGAACCAGCAGCTCAAGAGCCCGAGCCTGAACCTGAACCTGAACCTGAAGAATCGCTCGATCCATCAGACTCGTCTGAACCCGAAGATGCGCCTCATAAGAAACTCCCGATAACGAAGAAGCTTGGAGAAGCTATTAGTCTTGCTAGGGAGATTTCTGAAGCTCAGCAAAGGGATCTCGGGGAGAGGGAGAAGGAGAAACTTGTCAGAAAACTGAAGAGGAGGGGAGAGAGGAGGTATTGGGGAGGTGTGTTTCATCCTACATATGTTTGTTCGATGGTGTTACTGACTTGGTGTAATTGCAGATTACTCGGCCTTTAGTCACACTTCGTCACTAGAAGTTTCATCACTTATTGCACCGAAAGCAGTTGAAGCGGTTGAGGAGAGGATGTTGTATATGCTTCATCCTTCGCAGGAGGATAGTGTGCTGCAGGTTACAGTACCGAAGAAACCAAAGGGGACTGCGGTGAGGAATGCGATTCAGAGGATGTTGACTACGTGAGTATTGTTTCCTCGTGTATCTGAGCGTGCTGGATGTTAATGGTTTTGCGTACAGACGAGATATAACGAGTACAGATGATCCTAATAACGGAAGGATTATGAATATCCAGTTGCCTGCGAGGTCATAGTGCATGCTTTTCTTGGTTTACGAATGGACGAATGACTGGACGATTGTTGACGAATCTTTTGTTGACTGACGTTACAATGTATGAATTTTGCTCTGCAGTACTTGTTACGCTTTTGCTTTCTTGTTTGTTTGTTTTCTTGACTACGCTTTTTCTTTTCTTCATCTGTCGTCTCTTTTCCTTTTTGTTTTGTATCCAGATGATTGATTGTATTTTTTACATACAAAGATCTTTTTTCGATTTCAATTTCAAAATTGTTTACGCACACACACAAGTACTTTAGTACCAGTGCTTGTCTTTCTACTTACGCTCACGACGTATACGTACTTATTTTGTCCACTTATTATTATTAGAAATGATTTTCCAATGCTCCAACTTCAAGTGTATGACTGATTCCGCCTAATCTCAGCATAGCCTATGAGGCGAGAAGACGTTCAACCACAGATGGTGACAGGAAAACCAGAGACCGTTTTCCCGTACTGCCACATTTCCAATTTCTTATGAGCAAACGAAGCCAGAGCAGTCCAGAACAAAAAGGAGACCGCAATAAAATGTCTCCCATAACTCAGCTCGAACGCCGGAACCTAACTACACGCTAGGAGACTATACCCTCATGGGTGGCAAGTCTATCCCGCTCAGCCATAGAAGACACGATCGAATTATCCTTGCCTACGAATATATTTGGTACAGAGATTCATCTAATCTGGAGAGATATATGCAAAAAGCTCAAATTCTGTAGTCACTGATTAAAAATGGCCTTTCTTCCGAGTACTGGTCGACTTCAGGTTCGAAGCTATAGCACTAGATGCGCTTGACGAGATTGACACTAGGAGCAATGAAAATTACTCACGTATTCAAGGCTCAACATCATGGTTATTAACTGTGCTTAATCGAGATCTAGTGCCCTCACAAAATAATGTGCAGGAGCGACAGGGAAAAGGAAATAGTCGGCAAAAATGTCACCCGTAGCAAGGTTCGAACTCTGAGACTCGGCTCCGTGCTATAAGGACGTGTTTGGACCCCTACCTTCCCTTCAACCGCCATTTCCAACGGAGCTTTCGTTCGTTCACACTCTTTTCTATACTTTCTCTCTCGAGCTTCGTTGACCGCTAGGCGAGATGACCAACAACTCGCCATCTCCTTACCGCCCTTCTCACCTTGACCGCTACCTTGGCTTGAAAGGGTTCTTGATATCGAAGTTACTCTATACTATTCCAATGCTCGACAGAACGTTCTTCTGCCCCAAAGACGAGAAAGAAGCGATTCTCGAACTCGCCGGAGACGATTTTCTGGCTCTCGCACATGTCGGTACTCAACAAGTCCAAGAATTTCTTTTGAACAACTCGCCAAAGCGTCGAGATGGGAAAGGCGGGTCGGTCGTTCGTCTTGTCAGATCTGTGAGCCTTTTTTATTGTGCGGCCTTGTATCACATCTCATTCGAACCACATTGCTTATAGACGCTTCCACTGTTACTTTCTTCAAGTCCTGTTCTTGACGAATTGGCCAAGGAGTTTATATCAGAGGGAAGACAAGGTCACCCTCGTATCTTTTTTGTTTGGGCTGGATGGATCTGTGCAAACGACGGCGAAGACGCCTTTACTAGTTTTGGAAACACCATCTTACTTCCTTTGATTGAGGTGGTCGCGACGGACATTCGACTATTGTGAGTACACGTAGTACTCTGCTTTTGCACATGTATATCATTTGTGACGCTATTTTTCTAGCTTTCGTCATTTTTACGAACATCAAAAGAGTAAGTGCTCTGTTTGATTCTTTGAATTATTTCGTGATCTGACGTTTTGACGGCGTAGAGAGAAATCTGGGCGCCGGCTCCCTGCAAGAAATTTTGTTATCACCTCGCTCGCACATAGGCGATCTTCGTGTCAATGCCCACTCCGAACGCGACGATGCGACGCCTCCTTCATACAAGCAACGTTCCATCGCTCGAGATCACGACCAAATTGACATTTCTGGCAGCAACGCCGTTTCTGATCTTGATGCTCCCACTTCTTCGTCGCACTGGCCTCCTTTACATTCTCCTTTCTTTCCTGAAGAATATTTCGCTGGAGATCATGCTGTTCGACAAGATTTCGACTTAAATGACGCTGCTAGTCTTTTCGAACCACCAGCCCATTTTGCTTTGTCCCCCACTCCTACGACGCACATCTCGTTTGTTTCATCGAATCATATAATAGGTCCCTTGACGGGGCCAAGCCGAGCCAGCAACACCTACATTCGAGCTGCTGGAAACGAGGTCGTCAAGAGGAATGGGAAGCATGCATATTAGCACTTGTGCAAAGCGTTATTATATTATCTTTATATTCGATTTATTGATATGTAGCGGATTTGATTTGTATTAGATTTAGCATTGTCATTACCAGCTGTAGAATGTTCTCTTTAGGATTTATAACTTGTTTCTGAGGGCTATATCGACTAGAATATGGTAGTTACGTCTAAGGTCCATCTGTTATTCGTGCGTCAGGTACATTGACTCAAGGATTGTACCGAAAGTGTATATCCTCTAGGACGTCAATAGGTCCTCTTTTTTCCCTCTTGACGCGCTTCGTTCCCACTAATTTCGACTTCATAACAAGCCATTCTACAAGAGGAGCTCCAGGACCGAACGATTATACATGATTCCATTACTTACCGGCTGAAGTAATAGGCTTCCCACCAAGTTGATAATACTCTTCAAAAGCATCTTTTGCTCCGAGTGTGCGAAGTGAAGGGTGATCGATGAGACTGAGTTTGACCTCAGGGAGAAAAGGGACGAAGAAGAAGATTCCTAATCTTTTCAAACTACAAGGAGTTCCAATCAAGCATGACATCCTCTGCGAGTTGCTACTCACTGTCGTTGATCTTCTGGGGGTTCAATAACTATTTGGTCAAGGTGAGCTCAGTACATGCTGCATGATTGATGTCAGACTTGCCTCGATGCGGCGATGCTTTCAATATTCCTGTAAGAAATTCCATCGAATCTCCTAGTTGCATTATGATATGGTTAGGATAATGTCTTATGTACTTCCATTGGCCATCAGGCGTCAAAAGCTGAAGGCCAGCGACTGGTTGTGAATCTTTTTCATTCGTGTCAGTGATAGAAGATGCAAAGAAACATGTTTTAGCTCACAGAGGAAAGTGACTGAGCCACTACGTTGCAAGAGAGTATCGTTAATCATGAAATGTGTAATGCATGAACACTTACATGTCGGTATGCCCAGGCAACCACAGGTGATTCTTTCTTTCCCGATCTTCCTCGGAAGGTGGATCTACATGTAGACTCTCACTTGAACCTGGAATACCTGGAAATGCTTTCTCACGCACGATACATAGCATAACGAAGGTGATCTTTGCTGTGCCGCCATTTAACCGCGTCTTTACCTCCTCGAAGAGCACCATCATTTGTATCACCGCGGTGGTGGAGATTCCAAAGACTAAAGAAGTTGAATGGCCCAACTAATGAAAAGAAAAACAGCGGTCACTCACAAATCTCTCTTGAGCCCTAGTCCGAGGGAGATGATAGCGAGTATCTTCCACAAGAGAACATAGTGATTATACTGTCATGGATGAGTATTGGGATATTCTGGTACAGGAATAAGAATACAGACTTCAATAAATTGTCGAAATTCGTCGAGGTAAGGTTTAGCTGCATTGGGAAGACGGGAATCAATTGCAGTAAAAGGATAGAAATCATAATGCTAAAGAGAAAGTATTAGATCTCAATTCTGCGCTTTAATCATTGTCGTACCTCTAAATAGTCAAAGGCGCCGTCGGGACGATGGTAATATCCTTGAGGCTGCGCGGAAGACTCAGAAATAATCAAATGAGCCGTGAAAGAGAGATAAACCTTGTACCCCGCCCAGCTTCCCTCTGATGCAATTTGTGCGTGCAATTGACGTTTCTCTTCTTCGCTTACATCTTCATTCAAAAGCCTTCCCAGAGAGAACTGACGGTGAATATCTTCAGTTGTGAGGCCATGTCCCTTCACAGCAATGAACCCTGTCGTCCGAAAGGCGTTCAACGCTCGAGTAATAAGGTCTTTCTGGACTCTTGAATCTTCCTCAGATAGTGAGGGACCCGTATGCCCTGGTCCATCATCACGGAATATAGATAGGTCTACGACTTCGAGGTTGACGTATTGTTCTGCGCGAAAGGATTCAGGACCGGGAATAGTACTGGCAGTCGCGAGAAGCTTTTACCGTCGGGAATGCATTTGGTGTCCGGGGGAAATGCAATTTCTTCACTACGGCTGTCTGTCTTGACTTCCATCTTGCAGAATAGGATCCTTGTAAACGTTGCTTGAAGTTGACGGAGATGATGGAGAGGAACAGAATGTGCTGCCAGTAACGCCTGCCTCCCGGCGCCGTAAGAACAGCATGCTAATTATACGGGTCCTGGAAGGATCAAAAGACTCAGAGGACGGGCCGTGGAGCTCGCGTGCCTTATGTAATGTGCAAACGCGTTGAGGGCCAATTTTTGCGAACTTGTCACCGCCCACCACGCGTCTTGGAATGCTAGAACATTTTTAGGAAACATAGACAGAGCTCCGAGAGAACAGAGGTGTGTTTCCCGCTTTTTACTACAGGTAACGAGTCTGACCGATCTTCACCTGTCACCCTGTTTTAGGCCTATTGTATTCCAACCCACTTATTCGCATCCCAACAGTATTATATGCACCCCACGGCCAGAACTTTAATTGACAGTAAGGCCATTCTTTCTTGCCAGCTGGTCCGTGGAATCAGCGTGATAAGCAATTACATATAGTCTCAATGATAATGATTTGCTAGCAATGGCGACTTTGAGCGACTTTCTGCCCTCTCTGAAGGTCTGCGTAATCCTACCCCGTACCCTTTATCTTTCTGAGTCATAGCAGGTCTCTTCAGATGCTTCGCCATATAAGAATGAAGACATCTTGCCGCTTCCGCCGTCACGCAGAACTTGGTCAAAGAAAATTTTCGTGTTTTTCTGGCTATCCACCGGTAAGAATGGAATAATCGGCTGTGTCACCTGAAGATGCTGAAGGTCCCATCTCGCAGCTATCAACATCGCAGAATGGTCCGGTGCATCGACTGCCTGTATGTTGTCAATTCTTGGTGCTGAACAGGATCTGACATCAATCACTGATATGCAGTGGCCGTTGGATTGACTGTCGGTCAGGCAATTGCTGGTACGATTGTATTTTCCTGGGTTAACGGTCAGAACGGGATTGATTATGTGGTCAAGTCAATGCCATCAGCACATTGATGTAAGTTACTTAGCTTCTATTATTCTACATTCTGACTTCTCGATTGTCAGAATTTGTCTTGCCTTGGTAATTAACGGACATGGAGGTGGAAAGTGGCATGTCCCTTTTGTATGTATCAGACTTTAGCTCCTCAATTTTGGCTAAGTTTCTTCTCGAGGCTATCATAAATCGCACAGGATGGGGGATGTCAGTGTTTTCAGCTTCCTCTTCAATCCTTAAGCTCATCAAGTCGGTGTAGTCGCGGGTCGTGGTTTGCATTGCTCAGTCGAATCATTTTATCATGTTGCTGGTACGGTGTAGAGGGATGGTACGGTGGCCAAATGGTCAAAGTTATGATTGGATCTATATGGCGTACGAACCAATTTAAACTTCTTTCTGAGCTCACTAATTGTCGTTCCTGTAGCAAGTTTCTACACCATGAAAAATACTTTCGGACCTAATGCTGGGATGAAGACCAATGAATTCGGTAGGCATAATCACTGAACCATGGAAAGCCAATGCTTACTTGGGGCAACAATAGTTGCGTTCATTATATTCTGGACCATCTCTCTTCCTCTTTTCCTACTGAAACCCGAACAGTGCGTGTATCGATTCTTCGTTAATTCTTACACCAATCCGTTGTAGGTATCGTGGTCCGGCGATATTTTCCTCTGTCGTCGTTACTATTGCAGCATTCGCAATCTTCATATGGGCTGTAGTCAAACAGGGAAATGCAGGACCACTTTGGACTAATCCGGAAGACGTGTACGGTATAGGCAGATTGAGGGGATCTCAGTTAAGCTGGACAATGATGCGAATGATCACCAGCGGAATAGGTGGTTGGGCAGGAAGAATACTCTACCAGAGTGGTATGTAGTTGATCTTCCTTCTTCGACAACTTTCCTGAGCTATTTTTCAACAGATTTTTCTCGATATGCGGTCAACCCTGGAGACCAGATGTGGGGCCAGATCTTCATCATTCCAGTGTGCTTGCTGGGTTCGAACATCTTGGGAATCGTTACGACTTCATGTGCTCGCGGATTCTATCCTGATGAACCCCTTCTCTGGTAAAGGCAGATTTGACTGCTGGCTTGTACCGCAAACTAATTCATATTCCTAGGAGACTTTATGACCTTCTGGAGGCTATCCAGACCCATGGTGGTCCAGCTGCCCGAGCGGCTGTATTCTTTGCTGCATTCGCATTTTTCTTGTCCCAGCTTTGCGTGAATGTAAGCGTTCCCGGATGGTGTTGTTTGTTATAGACATGAGATATCAACACTTTGTAAAGGTTGTAGCATGCGGAGTAGTTGGAGGTATGGATCTGGCCGCGTTGTTACCAAGGCGAGTGGATGCCTTTCAAGCTATCAAGCAAGTTGGAGAAAAGGTTTTAACCCCTCACCTATATGCAGATATATAAACATCCGTCGTGGCTCATTCATAATTGCGATCGTTGGGATTTGCATCAATCCATGGAAAATTCTTAATGTGAGCATTTTGACCTCCTAGTCCTAACTGATTCTCAATGCTGCTCAGACTGCCAATTCCTTCATTTCGGCGATTTCCGGATACGCTGTGTTTTTGGGTCCCTTGACCGGAATCATGGTGGTGGGTTCCTTATTCAGTTTCTGTATGATTCATCGTCAAGTTATCATTGTAGGCCGAGTACCATTTGGTTCGAAAGAGGCGTATCGAGTTATCCCATCTCTTTGAGCCGAATAATTCTAGTGATTATTGGTGGATATCCCTTTCCCTCTTCTTGGTCGTTCATTGATTTACAATCGAAGGTTCTGGCATGGAATCAACTGGAAGGCTTTTGTAGCCTGGTTGCTGGTAGGTCGTCATCGATGTAAAGTTTGCATGCTTATACCAATTATCTCACTAGGGTGTTTGGCCTAGTATGCCTGGGTTTTGTGCGTCTGTAACTTCCTCTGTAATTCAAGTAAGCACGACATGGATGTAAGTGGACGCAGTACTTAGCAATATTCCGACTGATATCTCCTTCGCCACAGGCACGTTTATTACATGTCTTGGTTACTCGGATTCTTCATCAGTGCATCTATATGGATGCTTTTCAATACTGTATGGCCACCACCAGGGGTCGGAGAAATTGACGACAAAGATGTATTTGGGACGTTCGGTCCAGCGGAGAGCGATTCTATGGGATATGATCATTATGATCATACTGACAAAGCTTCATTGCGTTCACAAGAAGTGTAGTGTAGAGATTCCTGTCCAAGAATGAGTCGAATGACTTTTCGAATCAAGTCTGGTGATGATGCGAGAGTAAAGGTGGTCCGTTCCTTTGGACTTTGACCGGGCGCCGTGTTTATATCGATACACGGAACCGGGAACGTAAAGTAGATGTATGCCAAGCGCAGACATATTCAACTCCAACGACGAGAGAATGATTGGATGAGTCATCCGTGAGAAAGCTGCGGATTTAGGGAGTTTTGCCAGTTCTTTCTTCAGTATCTAGTCTTAAAAGGATTAATTGTTATACGCCCTCACTTATAAATACTAGTTCTTGATTTCTATCCACTGAATGACCATGGGGGGATGACCACACAACAGGTGCTGTTTATTCCGTCAACTTGCATACTTAACTCTAGCCCGAAAAATCGTCTCCTGGCCTTCGCCGCAACTTCAAGTCCACCATGATTCTTCGGATTGCTCTATATCTCGTTCTTGCAATTCTGCCTATGTTGTGTTTGAGTGTGATTTTTGAAGACTTCCACGACTTACCAAGGGAAACGTATGATTTCGTCATCGTGGGCGGTACGTGCTAGTGATCCCTTTTTATCAACTCGGGAAATAACGGAAGCTTCGCATAGGTGGTACTGCTGGAAATGTCATCGCAAATCGTCTTTCGGAAAATCTAAGTATCTCTGTCCTTGTTTTGGAGGCGGGAGGAACGTAAGTACGATCGATGCAAGCCAAATTCACGATCAATAAAAATGGACATTCTCAAGAAATGAGGATATTCGTCTGAAGATTCCGGCCCTGTACTACCAGCTACCAGGGTCGAATGTAGACTGGAATTTCACCGCACGAGTGGGACCAAATAATCGAACGTCTCCGTGCAATAGAGGGTTCGCCTTGGGTGGTAGCAGCTCCATAAGTTCGTCGTGATTCCCGTTGTTCATCATGGTAATTAACGTGTCATGGCATAGATTGGATGGCTTACACTCGTGGGAGCTCTGATGATTGGGATCGGATTGCTGCCCTCACGGGCGATTCTGGGTGGTCTTGGGATAGTGTACAATCATATATACGAATGGTGAGTACTGGTCATTATCCATCTAAACGTCAGGATTCAATCCCTCTTAGAATGAACACTTTACTCAACCAGTTGACCATCACAACACTACGGGAGAGTTCGACCCTACAGCTCACGGATTCGATGGAATTAATTCTGTCAGTCTTTCTGGTTTTCGGCACCAATTCGAAGAACTCGTGATTCAGGCAAGTCAGGTAGAAGGAGCAGAATTTCCATTCGTACTAGATTACAATGCTGGTGACCAGCTCGGAGTTGGTATGTCGAAAGCGTGTTAATTCCCCCGGATTCGGCTCAACTAGCTCCAATAGGCTGGGCTCAATCTACAATTCTGAATGGTTCAAGGAGTAGCTCAGCTACATCGTACCTCGGTCCTCAATTCATTCGAAGACCTAATCTCGACGTTCTTCTTCATGCACACGTCACTCGAATCTTGCCTACGACATCAAATAGCAAGTCATTCCACACCGTTGAGTTTTCGCAAGACGGTGGAGGTGCGTAACCCTGCCGCATCTCGCGTTCGTTGACGATAGACTCAAGTATTTGAATTTACTAGAAAGCTTTCAAACCATCAGTGCCATCAAAGAAATTGTGCTTTCCTCAGGAACTGTTGGTACCCCACAGATCCTAATGAATTCTGGTATTGGTGATTCACATGCACTTTCCGACTTGGGTATACAACCTGTTCTGCATCTTCCCAGTGTCGGTCAGAATATGACGGAGCAACCGGCTGTTGTCAGCGCTTGGGCTGTTGAGGAGACCAATGATGACAATGATGGGACTATCCAGAGCAATTCCACCTTGCTCCAAGAGTTGATACAGCGATGGAATGAAAATCGAACTGGACAACTGGTCGATCCTCCTATATTGGCGTTCGGATGGTTTAGAGTGCCCGATAATTCTCCAATATTCGAGACGTTCGAAGACCCTTCTGCAGGACCTAATACTGCACACATTGAATGGATCATTATGGTGAGCACTCCGTGAAAGCAGTGGAATGATTCATAACCAATACTGCTTGTGAACAGAACACTGGGCTCACCATCCCACCATCCGCCAATCAGAAGTTCATCAGTATCAGTCCTACCCTTGTTTCGCCTGCGTCTCGTAAGTCAATCCTTCTTGTTTTTGCATGATTACTGACTGGTTCCTTACTAGGTGGTTCCATTGTGTTGAATTCATCTAATCCTTTCGACCATCCCATCATTGATCTGAATCTTATCTCCTCGGAATTCGACATTTTTGCTCTGCGAGAAGGGCTCCGGAACGTCACTCGTTTCATGAGTTCTCCCGTTTTTGACGGATTCATTCTGTCTTCGGTGCTGAACATAAATGAAACGACTACAGACGACGAATTGGATATCTTTATTCGAAATACTGTTGGAGGAGCGGCGCACATCGTTGGAACTGCTGGTATGTCCCCAAAGAATGCAAGCTGGGGCGTTTTAGATCCAGATTTGAAACTCAAGGGTGCAGAAGGTGTAAGAGTATGCGATGCATCCGTGTTTGTGAGTTCTCTGTTGTGAGTATTCTTCAGTTTTCTGACGATCCTTTCAGCCCTACGTACCTGCTGGGCATACCATGGCACCTACCTATATTGTCGCAGAGAGAGGTGCTGATTTAATAAAGACCACTTGGTATCTGTAAATTTGCTGGTTCGAATACATATCCACGCCCTTGGTGCCGATGCAGGTACACTAAAGTGGAATGCGAGGAACTCAAGAATAGGTCGGATATGTACAAATGACGGTCTTATTCATTACATTACTGGTGTGCGTTTTTGCTTTGATACAGAGTAAAGCCCAAATTCCATTACATTCTTCCGCGTTTCAACGCGTGCTTGCAAATCCTCCCGTGGACACACTCTCCGGGATGGCACCTTCCCCTTCACCACAGTTATTCACGCTATCTTTGTTGGCCGTAACTTCTATCGTCACGTTTCCTCCCAGCCGGAAGACATCATAAAAGTCGAAATGGCATCTTCCACTCAGCTGTTGACCATTGAGAGTAACAGTCTTGACGTATGCAGCTGCACCCCGAGGTATATTCTGTTGGACAGAGTCTGGATCGAAGTTGACGACAGTAACAGTGGTGGAAGAATTCATAAACGAGTTGTGAATGGTGTAACGAGGTGTGAACGGAGACAAGATCAGGAATTGGGAAGTAGATGGGACTGGATAGATTCCAAGGAGATGGAACGTGAGGAGAGTCGCCATAGCGGCTTGATCATCGTTACCGGGGAGACCTGCAGGAGCTGTGAATGGACGTGTATCAGTTTTGAGAAGTCTGTCTTGAATGGATAGAAAGCGTACTGATATCGAAGTTGGTGAATACAACTTCTCGAACACGGTCGACGGACTTGGCAGGTTGATTTGCATAGTGGTACCCAATAGGCGTTTGGAATGATGGTTCGTTACCAGCAAGATAGTATCCAGCGTCAAAGAAGTGGTCCAGACGTTTGACAAAGGTGCTCTGTACAAGAATCAACGATCAATCCTTCTGCATACTTGAACGAGAAGCTTACATTGCCGCCCATGAGCTCAATCAGATGCGCAGTATCATGCGGTGCAAACCAACTGTACTCCCAAGAAGAGCTCTCGTAGAATCCATTAACGTTGTCACTTTGAAGGGAACAAGACCTCGAATCATTTCTGTCATTCGGTGAGCAGTTGGTAGGATCTTGGAAGGCAAATGTGCCATTGGAGAAACGCTTTTGCATAAAGCCTGAAGGATATGAGAATGGTGTGCGTGACTGAGACTGAGAAAATCAGGTACCCTTGAAACCATCACTTTTAACTGTAGGATCCCACACATTGCGGTAAAACTGTGAACAAAGATTTGAGTAACATGATCGCCGTCCTCGACAGTCAAATTCACCAAGGACCGGTTGAGATACCTCTGTTCATCATCATTGTTACCAAGGAGTAGAGCAACCTGACGAATCCCAAAGTCCTCGAAAGCGTACTATAGGGTTTTGATGAATAAATTTCAAGCGGAGCAATGACGGATAACGACCGTACCTCCAAAGTCCTACTGCCTTCTCTCGTCTGCCTGCCGGTACTGCTTGTGTCCAAAACAGCGAATGGTACATAACCAAATTGCCTATCAAGATTGTCAATCGTCCAATCATCAAAAGACGGATCATTCCCACAGGATCGACTTACTTGTAAACATTCACTTGTCGGCCTTCAATGTTCCATTCAGGAGGATTGATATCTCCGTCTGCCAGCAAAGCAGCGTACAATTCGTTCAGATTGATACCCAAAGATTCAGCCTCGTTGTGATAGTTGATAGCAAAGTGAGATGCGATGATATCGCCACTAGAACCTCCTTGAGTCCAACCTGGAAGATTGTTGGCACTATACGTGGAGTCAGGCTAATGCCAACTTTTCAAAGCATAGATAATACTGACCGACATTCAGGCATCCAACCTCTCTTGCGGTATGCGTCAATGTAGCTATCTAAGATTTGGGAGTATTCCACGGGTGAATGGAGACCCATAAAGGGATAGAAAGTCCGGAACTATGTAGACCGGGTTGAGTAATCAAAGACCTTGCTCAAAATTTTCAGAAACATACGGTATCCCAACTAAAAAAAGATCTATCAGGACTTCCTTCGCCAGCTTGACTGACAATGTGACGTACCTGCAATAGAGAGAATCGAAATAGAACGAAGTGGTACCTACGAATTGCCCTTGCGCTTCTCCAGTAGCATTGTTCTGTACAAGAAAAGTACAATCAGTATCTTGATACTCCGAGAAAAGTCCCGAGAGCTCCTCACCGGCGTAAGGAATGAGCGATACAACGACGTATAGAACATTTCCGTCACATTAGGAGGCGTATTGGCGATGTCAAGCTCGACTTTGCTAAGCTTTTCGTTCCAAAGTGCTTTGCTTTGGTTGACAATGTCTTCAAAAGAAGACGACCCGACTTCCGATTCTGCGTTGGCACATGCCTGTTCTGTAGAGATAAAAGATACTCCGACACGGATGTTGATGGTGGATGGAGTGCCTTGGTATGAAAATAGCGCGCCAGACTGATAAACACCTCCAATGAGGTTGCGAGTCAAATTGAGATGAGTAAGGCCCAATCCTTTTGCATCCAGGCCGTGTCTGAAGACATGTCAAAGTGGTGATATGACTATGAGCATGAGCAGGGGTGAGAGAAAAAATAGAATCGTACGTGTCAGCTGTCCAGACTCCGTATTCATCGAGCATCTGCTTTCCGCCGTCGAGAAGGTCGTAGCATGCGAAGGCTTGGTAGTTGAATTGAGTGGGTCCGAAACTGTAGTATTCGAAAGTTTAAGATAAGAACGTCTGGATGATATCATGCACGCGCACCTGGAGCCGTAAAAGCCGCCAATAGTTATACGTCCCTGTTCTGGGTTGATATCTAGCTCACCGCCTGCAAAAGACACAGGAAGGTCGTTTGCGAGATCTGGACGGGTATCATGTATTAGATTGTATTTCAAGCGGATGTATCAGCTACTGCTCACCAAGAACAAAGTACGGCTTTGACCCTTCAGGGAAAGTGAATCTCTCGAGACCGGCACGTCTTGTTGAGGTAGCTTCCATTTTGATGTCATTATCCATTGTTTGAGCGAAGTATCCCGGAGAAGCCTCTGAATAGCACATTTCGTCATATGAGCACAACTTCATCAGTCAACTGGATGGAATCGGCTCGCCGTCTGTATTATTTTTACGGAACCTTTCTCGAGCTTGAAGACTGGTGGTGCATGTATCGAAACCACCTGGACATACCAATGGCATGATCTCAAAATTGCCATACGTCCCTGAGATAGCACGGTATCAGAACCAATTCATTGCAATTGAACGGATTATAATCACCGAGGGAAGAGCCCGTTCCACTGTCATGTAAGGGACTGAGGCCACGAATCATCTGGGTTGGGTCGGTGACATAGCCTAGAAGAGAATTGAGAGGTAATGACTATGCAAAGAAATGGCAGATACTCACCAGCCGGAGCGTATCCAGTGAGATCCGTGGAGAACTTGACCTAGAGTTGAAAGCGATCGGTCAGAATAGACGGGCTCTTGCACAAAACGCTATCACGCACCATTCCAAATGGGACCGATGCTCCAGGACTTTTACGACATGACTATCAGCTATTCCCGTTTATGATCTCTGAGCTCACCATACATCTCCAAAGTTGTCTATGAGTGAAAGGTCAGTGGATGACCGCGAAAAGGTGATAAAGCTCACCGGTCCCGATGAAAGGATTCACAAAAGCCGTGTAATCTGGGTTGGTCGTATTGGCTGCATTGGCAATGGCCTCGGAGATTCTCCTCTGGACATCCGGAGAGGGCTGAGCAGCAACTAGATTTGTGCCCAGTAACAGCAGAACAGAAAGTGGCACTGAAGGGAGACCCATATTGGATTAAGAGGAGACGGAGCAACTCGACAAAATACATCCATTTTATACGTCCAATTCGAGATGACATAGGTAGGATGTAAGAGAGTGCTTCTTTTCGACGTAAAGCACATGAGCCTGCAGATCGTGTGATCAAAGATTTCTTCGAATTCTGATGGCCTTCCGAATAGAGATATTTCAAAGGAGGCGGGACGAGGAACGATAGGATGTAAGAGAAATGGTGTGATCTGGTTCCGTGCTATCACTATCAACTGGAAGGCTTTCGTAGCCTGGGTGCTGGTGGGTTCTCGTCGATGTAAAATTTGCGTGCTTATACCAATCATTTCACCAGGGTGTTTGGCCTAGTATGCCTGGGTTTTGTGCGTCTGTAACACCCTCTGTAATTCAAGTAAGCACGACATGGATGTAAGTGGATGCAGTACTTAGTAATATTCCGACTGAGTTCTTTGCCCCAGGCACGTTTACTACATGTCTTGGTTGCTCGGATTCTTTATCAGCGCATCTATATGGATGCTTTTCAACACTGTATGGCCACCACCAGGGGCCGGAGAAATTGACGACAAGGACGTATTTGGGACGTTCGGTCCAGCAGAAAGTGATTCTATGGGATATGATCATTATGATCATACTGACAAGGCTTCATTGCGTTCACAAGAAGCATAGCATAGAGATTCCTGTCCAAGAATGAGTCGAATGACTTTGCGAATCAAGTCTGGTGATGATGCGAGAGTAAAAGTGGTCCGTTCCTTTGGACTTTGACCGGGCGCCGTATTTATATCGATACACGGAACCGGGAACGTAAAGTAGATGTACGCCAAGCGCAGACATCTTTATTCAACTCCACGACGAGAAAATGATTGGATGAGTCATCTGTGAGAAAGCTGCGGATTTAGGGAGTTTTATCAGTTCTTTCTTCAGTATCTAGTCTCAAAAGGATTAATTGTTATACGCCCTCACTTCTAAATACTAGTTCTTGATTTCTATCCACTGAATGATCATGGGGGGATGACCACACAATAGGTGCCGTTTACTCCGTCAACTTGCGTACTTAACTCTAGCCCGAAAAATCGTCTCCTGGCCTTCGCCGCAACGTCAAGTCCACCATGATTCTTCGAATTGCTCTGTATCTCGTTCTTGCAATCCTGCCTATGTTGTGTTTGGGTGTGATTTTTGAAGACTTACCAAGGGAAACGTATGATTTCGTCATCGTGGGCGGTACGTGCTAGTGATCCCTTTTTATCAACTTTGGAAATAACAGGAGCTTCGCGTAGGTGGTACTGCTGGAAATGTCATCGCAAATCGTCTTTCGGAAAATCCAAGTATCTCTGTCCTTGTTTTGGAGGCGGGAGGAACGTAAGTACGATCGATGCAAGCCAAATTCACGATCAATAAAAATGGGCATTCTCAAGAAATGAGGATATTCGTCTGAAGATTCCGGCCCTGTACTACCAGCTACCAGGGTCGAATGTAGACTGGAATTTCACCGCACGAGTGGGACCAAATAATCGAACGTCTCCGTGCAATAGAGGGTTCGCCTTGGGTGGTAGCAGCTCCATAAGTTCGTCGTGATTCCCGTTGTTCATCATGGTAATTAACGTGTCATGACATAGATTGGATGGCTTACACTCGTGGGAGCTCTGACGATTGGGATCGGATTGCTGCTCTCACGGGCGATTCTGGGTGGTCTTGGGATAGTGTACAATCATATATACGAATGGTGAGTACTGGTCATTATCCATCTAAATGTCAGGATTCAATCCCTCCTAGAATGAACACTTTACTCAACCAGTTGACCATCACAACACTACGGGAGAGTTCGACCCTACAGCCCACGGATTCGATGGAATCAACTCTGTTAGCCTTTCTGGTTTTCGGCACCAATTCGAAGAACTTGTGATCCAGGCAAGTCAGGTAGAAGGAGCGGAATTTCCATTCGTACTAGATTACAATGCTGGTGACCAGCTCGGAGTTGGTATGTCGAAAGCGTGTCAATTCCCCCGGATTCGGTTCAACTAGCTCCAATAGGCTGGGCTCAATCTACAATTCTGAATGGTTCAAGGAGTAGCTCAGCTACATCGTACCTCGGTCCTCAGTTCATCCGAAGACCCAATCTCGACGTTCTTCTTCATGCACACGTCACTCGAATCCTGCCTACGACATCAAATAGCAAGTCATTCCACACCGTTGAGTTTTCACAAGACGGTGGAGGTGCGTAACCCTGCCGCATCTCGCGTTCGTTGACGATAGACTCAAGTATTTTGAATTTACCAGAAAGCTTTCAAGCCATTAGTGCCATCAAAGAAATTGTGCTTTCCTCAGGAACTGTTGGTACCCCACAGATCCTAATGAATTCTGGTATTGGTGATTCACATGCACTTTCCGACTTGGGCATACAACCTGTTCTGCATCTTCCCAGTGTCGGTCAGAATATGACGGAGCAACCGGCTGTTGTCAGCGCTTGGGCTGTTGAGGAGACCAATGATGACAATGATGGGACTATCCAGAGCAATTCCACCTTGCTCCAAGAGTTGATACAGCGATGGAATGAAAATCGAACTGGACAACTGGTCGATCCTCCTATATTGGCGTTCGGATGGTTTAGAGTGCCCGATAATTCTCCAATATTCGAGACGTTCGAAGACCCTTCTGCAGGACCTAATACTGCACACATTGAATGGATCATTATGGTGAGCACTCCGTTAAAGCAGTGTAATGATCCATAACCAATACTGCTTGTGAACAGAACACTGGGCTCACCATCCCACCATCCGCCAATCAGAAGTTCATCAGTATCAGTCCTACCCTTGTTTCGCCTGCGTCTCGTAAGTCAATCCTTCTTGTTTTTTGCATGATTACTGACTGGTTCCTTACTAGGTGGTTCCATTGTGTTGAATTCATCTAATCCTTTCGACCATCCTATCATCGATCTGAATCTTATCTCCTCGGAATTCGACACTTTTGCTTTGCGTGAAGGGCTCCGGAACGTCACTCGTTTCCTTAGTTCTCCCGTTTTTGACGGATTCATTCTGTCTTCGGTGCTGAACATTAATGACACGACTACAGACGACGAATTAGATATCTTTATTCGAAATACTGTCGGAGGAGCGGCGCACATCGTTGGAACCGCTGGTATGTCCCCAAAGAATGCAAGTTGGGGTGTTTTGGATCCAGATTTGAAACTCAAGGGTGCAGAAGGTGTAAGAGTATGTGATGCATCCGTATTTGTGAGTTCTCTGTTGTGAGTATTCTTCAGTTTTCTGACAATCCTTTCAGCCCTACGTACCTGCTGGGCATACCATGGCACCTACCTATATTGTCGCAGAGAGGGGTGCCGACTTAATCAAGACCACTTGGTATCTGTAAATTTGCTGGTTCGAATACGTATCCACGCCCTTGGTGCCGATGCGGGTACACTAAAGTGGAACTCAAGAATAGGTCGGATATGTACAAATGACGGTCTTATTCATTACATTACTGGTGTTTTGCTTTGATACAGAGTAAACCCCAAATTCCATTACATTCTTCCACGTTTCAACGCGTGCTTGCAAATCCTCCCGTGGACACACTCTCCGGGATGGCACCTTCCCCTTCACCACAGTTATTCACGCTATCTTTGTTGGCCGTAACTTCTATCGTCACGTTTCCTCCCAGCCGGAAGACATCATAAAAGTCGAAATGGCATCTTCCACTCAGCTGTTGACCATTGAGAGTAACGGTCTTGACGTATGCAGCTGCACCCCGAGGTATATTCTGTTGGACAGAATCTGGATCGAAGTTGACGACGGTAACGGTGGTGGAAGAATTCATAAACGAGTTGTGAATGGTGTAACGAGGTGTGAACGGAGACAAGATCAGGAATTGGGAAGTAGATGGGACTGGGTAGATTCCAAGGAGATGGAACGTGAGGAGAGTCGCCATAGCGGCTTGATCATCGTTACCGGGAAGACCTGCAGGAGCTGTGAATGGACATTTATCAGTTTTGAAAAGTCTGTCTTGAATGGATAGAAAGCGTACTGATATCAAAGTTGGTGAATACAACTTCTCGAACACGGTCGACGGACTTGGCAGGTTGATTTGCGTAGTGGTACCCAATAGGCGTTTGGAATGATGGTTCGTTACCAGCAAGATAGTATCCAGCGTCAAAGAAGTGGTCCAGACGTTTGACAAAGGTGCTCTGTACAAGAATCAACGATCAATCCTTCTGCATACTTGAACGAGAAGCTTACATTGCCGCCCATGAGCTCAATCAGATGCGCAGTATCATGCGGTGCAAACCAACTGTACTCCCAAGAAGAGCTCTCGTAGAATCCATTAACGTTGTCACTTTGAAGGGAACAAGACCTCGAATCATTTCTGTCTTTCGGTGAGCAGTTGGTAGGATCTTGGAAGGCAAATGTGCCATTGGAGAAACGCTTTTGCATAAAGCCTGAAGGATATGAGAATGGTGTGCGTGACTGAGACTGAGAAAATCAGGTACCCTTGAAACCATCACTTTTAACTGAAGGATCCCACACATTGCGGTAAAACTGTGAACAAAGATTTGAGTAACATGATCGCTGTCCTCGACAGTCAAACTCACCAAGGACCGGTTGAGATATCTCTGTTCATCATCATTGTTACCAAGGAGTAGAGCAACCTGACGAATCCCAAAGTCCTCAAAAGCGTACTATAGGGTTTTGATGAATAAATTTCAAGCGGAGAAATGACGGATAATAACCATACCTCCAAAGTCCTACTGCCTTCTCTCGTCTGCCGGCCGGTACTGCTTGTGTCCAAAACAGCGAATGGTACATAACCAAATTGCCTATCAAGATTGTCAATCGTCCAATCATCAAAAGACGGATCATTCCCACAGGATCGACTTACTTGTAAACATTCACTTGTCGGCCTTCAATGTTCCATTCGGGAGGATTGATATCTCCGTCCGCCAGCAAAGCTGCGTACAATTCGTTCAGATTGATACCCAAAGATTCAGCCTCGTTGTGATAGTTGATAGCAAAGTGAGATGCGATGATATCGCCGCTAGAACCTCCTTGAGTCCAACCTGGAAGATTGTTGGCACTATACGTGGAGTCAGGCTAATGCCAACTTTTCAAAGCATAGATAATACTGACCGACATTCAGGCATCCAACCTCTCTTGCGGTATGCGTCAATGTAGCTATCTAAGATTTGGGAGTATTCCACGGGTGAATGGAGACCCATAAAGGGATAGAAAGTCCGGAACTGTGTGGGCCAGGTTGAGTAATCAAAGGCCTTGTTCAAAAATTTTCAGAAACATACGGTATCCCAACTAAAAAAAGGTCTATCAGGACTTCCTTCACCAGCTTGACTGACGATATGACGTACCTGCAATACAGAGAATCGAAATAGAACGAAGTGGTACCTGCGAATTGCCCTTGCGCTTCTCCAGTAGCATTGTTCTGTACAAGAAAAGTACAGTCAGTATCTTGATACTCCGAGAAAAGTCCTGAGAGCTCCTCACCGGGGTAAGGAATGAGCGATACAACGACGTATAGAACATTTCCGTCACATTAGGAGGCGTATTGGCGATGTCAAGCTCGACTTTGCTAAGCTTTTCGTTCCAAAGTGCTTTGCTTTGGTTGACAATATCTTCAAAAGAAGACGACCCGACTTCCGATTCTGCGTTGGCACATGCCTGTTCTGTAGAGATAAAAGATACTCCGACACGGATGTTGATGGTGGATGGAGTGCCTTGGTATGAAAATAGCGCGCCAGACTGATAAACACCTCCAATGAGGTTGCGAGTCAAATTGAGACGAGTAAGGCCCAATCCTTTTGCATCCAGGCCGTGTCTGAAGACATGTCAAAGTGGTGATATGACTATGAGCATGAGCAGGGGTGAGAGAAAAAATAGAATCGTACGTGTCAGCTGTCCAGACTCCGTATTCATCGAGCATCTGCTTTCCGCCGTCGAGAAGGTCGTAGCATGCGAAGGCTTGGTAGTTGAATTGAGTGGGTCCGAAACTGTAGTATTCGAAAGTTTAAGATAAGAACGCCTGGATGATATCATGCGCGCGCACCTGGAGCCGTAAAAGCCGCCAATAGTTATACGTCCCTGTTCTGGGTTGATATCTAGCTCACCGCCTGCAAAAGACACAGGAAGGTCGTTTGCGAGATCTGGACGGGTATCATGTATTAGATTGTATTTCAAGCGGATGTATCAGCTACTGCTCACCAAGAACAAAGTACGGCTTTGACCCTTCAGGGAAAGTGAATCTCTCGAGACCGGCACGTCTTGTTGAGGTAGCTTCCATTTTGATGTCATTATCCATTGTTTGAGCGAAGTATCCCGGAGAAGCCTCTGAATAGCACATTTCGTCATATGAGCACAACTTCATCAGTCAACTGGATGGAATCGGCTCGCCGTCTGTATTATTTTTACGGAACCTTTCTCGAGCTTGAAGACTAGTGGTGCATGTATCGAAACCACCTGGACATACCAATGGCATGATCTCAAAATTGCCATACGTCCCTGAGATAGCACGGTATCAGAACCAATTCATTGCAATTGAACGGATTATAATCACCGAGGGAAGAGCCCGTTCCACTGTCATGTAAGGGACTGAGGCCACGAATCATCTGGGTTGGGTCGGTGACATAGCCTAGAAGAGAAATGAGAGGTAATGACTATGCAAAGAAATGGCAGATACTCACCAGCCGGAGCGTATCCAGTGAGATCCGTGGAGAACTTGACCTAGAGTTGAAGCCGAACGGTCAGAATAGATGGGCTCTTGCACAAAACGCTATCACGCACCATTCCAAATGGGACCGATGCTCCAGGACTTTTACGACATGACTATCAGCTATTCCCGTTTATAATCTCTGAGCTCACCATACATCTCCAAAGTTGTCTATGAGTGGAAAAGTCAGTGGATGACCGCGAAAAGGTGATAAAGCTCACCGGTCCCGATGAAAGGATTCACAAACGCCGTGTAGTCTGGGTTGGTCGTATTGGCTGCATTGGCAATGGCCTCGGAGATTCTCCTCTGGACATCCGGAGAGGGCTGAGCAGCAACTAGATTTGTGCCCAGTAACAGCAGAACAGAAAGTGAAACTGAGGGGAGACCCATATTGGATTAAGAGGAGACGAAGCAACTCGACAAAATACATCCATTTTATACGTCCAGTTCGAGATGACATAGGTAGGATGTAAGAGAGTGCTTCTTTTCGACGTAAAGCACATGAACTTGCAGATCGTGTGATCAAAGATTTCTTCGAATTCTGATGGCCTTCCGAATAGAGATATTTCAAAGGAGGCGGGACGAGGAACGATAGGATGTAAGAGAAATGGTGTAAATATGATCTGGTTCCGTGCTACACTGACGGCCAAAAAACTTTTCACCCCCAAAAAGGGAAACATTCCCATTTACAGCAGTTCTGCACGCTGGCATTACTAAATCGGGCTCGGATCTTTTACCCTATATGGTAGGGGGTGAAAAGATTTTTGGCCGTCAGTGTATAACAGTTTCATCCGATCCCGTTAGACCTTTTAGGGCAAGTTTGAAGCCAAATTTGAAAAGTCTGAAAGAATGTTGAACAAGGTGTGAGCTTTACGTCTCTCGCGGACGTACAATGGCGTAGACTGGAGTAACGGTGCACGGTATTTCACTTTAGCCCCGCTCATATCGCCTGCTAAACTCAGGGTCAACGCGGCAAGCTAGCCTTAAAGGCTTTGGCGAGCTTAGGACTGCTCTGTAATGACGAGTACACTCTCCTCCAAGTCAAGTCCTCTCTCGCAAAGAGTATTAGAACTTCTCTGTGCCGATTCCCCATTCTTTGACGTCCTATGGCCAATCGTTTTCGATATGGCTGACCAGAGCACCAAGAATACCCTCCACATCACTGCCAGCTATTTCCGAGGTATGTGGACAAGGAGGCTTGTACACGCACATTCGATCCAAGCAAAGAGGGAGTACGAGCAGATTTGCGCCCAGGAAGGACAATCCATCTCTTCGGAGTTTTACCTTGACCTCAGCACAGAGGCAAAAGAATGGTATTCCTGGGGTGCTGTCGGAGCAGATTTCTATGCACACTGGAATTTCGAGGCATTCTGCGAACTCGCAGACATTGATGTCAAACATTGCTGTCATTTAGAACACGGCCGGGGATGGGTTTTTATCTCGCGGACTAGGGATGTGACTTTGCGGGTCCAGAGAATGCCGCAGACAGTAATCTGGGGAGAGGAATTTTTCGAGTTTGATGTACATATGTTGGGATGCACTGGAGAGAGGACCAAAGCGACGAGACTGGAGGAGTGGTGGATGAAGCATTGCGTGTGGCAGAAAATGACACGAGGTCGTCGAGTTCTTTGGAAGCCCAACGAGAACGGTGTGCACGAGTTGTTCTGAGCAATTTTTGTTTCTAGTAACTGTGGACTTTGAAAAGTACTGGAGACCGTGGGAAGAAAATGGAACGACCACGTGAGCGCATTTAAGACCAAATCGCGCGTGAAAAAGACCAGGCGTCTCTTTCTCTCGTACTACTAGGATCTCCTTCTCTTTCTACTGAGAAACATCTATCTACTCTCGTCGTCATGCGCTCTATCCTCTTCCTATCCGTTTTCGGAGCTTTTGTTGTCACCAACGCGTCTCCCGACTCTCGTTCGGCGGCATCTGTAGCACCACCAGCCATGAAAGTCTATGATCAAGATAACAACCGTCCCAGGACTCATCTATCATCCGCCTTTGCTCGTGAACTCGACGCCTCTTCTCCTCACCTTGCACATAGCATACATCGTGATGACTCGCCGAATTTCGGTCATCGCACTTCTCGCAAACGCCTTTCTACTTTGCTCAAGCCTTCGCTTTTAGACAGCGAGTCTTTTGCGCCGTCTCTTCCACCTATTCCGATAAAGCGCGGTGTTCTGCCGCTGGTAGTTCCATCATCTCCTGAACCAGCTGGTGATTCACCGTCAGCGCCTGCAAAGCCAGCTGCTCCATCTTCGGCACCCCAAGCACCTCCGCATGATGCGCCGTCAGCGGCCAAGGCACCAGGTGCAGCCTCAGCGCCTTCTCCCTCAACACCTACTACTCCCGCCAAGCGCGATGAACCACCCATCCACGCTCATCCATCTCCTGAATCTCCATCATCGGAACCTACCAAATCGGAGAGACCTCCTTCTGCGTCTCCTCCATCTGCTCCGGAAAGTCTTGCTATATTGCCTCGCGATTCTCAAGTCGATAAACCCATCAATTCTCACTCCATCGCTGGAGGAGCAGGAAATTCCTTCTGGAAACGTCAGATTCGCAATGCCGATTACAGTTCCAACAATAAACCGTCCAATTCCAGCACTGCATCGGGCCACGATGATGCTTCTAAAGAAGACAAGACCGCGTCGCCCCCTAGTCAAACCGACTCGCCCAAGAAGAGGGACGTAGAACTGGACCAAGTAGCAGCTCACCGTCGACTTCCTAGGGCTGCAGCGAAGAGGCGTCTCAGAACTATGCAGACTGCGCCTGTTCGGCCTGGTAATAGTATTCGTGATGTTGAGGATGGAAGTTTGCGTCCTATTGCGGAGTTGAGCGCCAGGGCATTGTACGACTAGATCAGGATGAGCACCTTTTTCTGTACTATATATCATATACAGACTTCATGAATGTACGACTGTACTATTGGATGTAAACTATACCACAGGTGTTTCTACACGGATTTCGTTATTTGGTTCAAGTACCAGTGTCGTTGTGCCCTCTATGTTCTTACAAGAACAAGCTTCTTACTGCCAGAATACCGGCCCCCCAGCTCAATATACGAGCATAGAGGGGAGCCTTGTATTCTTCCTCGTCGAAAGTTGCCCCGTGAGATTGGAACTCTGAAAAGTACGACTCGGCTGGGATATATCCACCATAATACGTGCTTTGATAGTGAGAAGCGAAGGAGTCTGTTGGCCAAGAGATAGATATCAGTAGATACAAATAAAGTTTGATGTGAGGTACGTACCCGACCTGACACCATTACTACCAAACCCAAAGCAACGAAGGCAAAGCTGATAAAGCTTCTTGAACGGCCAGAACGGCCACGTAAAGACCTCGGGGGTGAAAAACAACACTGCTCCCATTAGAGCGAACCCAACGTGATGATTGACGGCTAGTAAAAGCAACACACATATCAGCAATCACGACTGGGTGGACGAATGATAGCTCGAATTACCGAGTTTGTCAAGAGCTCCCAACGCGTTAACGAAAAAGTGTCCAATGTCCTCCGAGGATGGGATGGGTATAACAATCGTAGTTATCGGTGCCATGGTCGGGGAAGAAAGGGAAGTGAGATAAGTAAACCTTACCGCAACGCTTTATATGGTCGCTGTCAGGCTAGACAAGGCAATGAGCGTCTAACGGTAACGGCTTTTCCTTTTTTTGATCAGTGATGGAAGTAGAAATAGAAGGGCTGATATTGGCGCGTCGAGCTGTTCTCGCACTTTGAAGATGCACAGCACTCGCGGATACAGCTGTGAGAATACGTTAGGCACCCGTGTAGAAGGAAGTTTATTCCACAGCCTCTGACATGCCGCTATTAGAGAATACACTCATCGAAAAACATCAGTCTGCAGCTAGTAAGGAAAGAGGAAAAACGATCCATTCATTCAACACAAGTATACCCTACGAGCTTAGATCCCTCTTCTTGAATAGGTAATGACCAACACCCCATCTGAAATAAACGCGCGTCAGTGTCAAATCGCCGCAAAACAAATAGAAAACACACTCTTCTCCCCCGTTGAAATTGAACAGCTCTGAGCACGCCATGTAAAATACTCTAAACCGATGGAACGCCTTTTCTCCTTCGATCGCATCCTTTCCTTTTGCAACAGCGTCGTCTCTGAGTTCTTTCAGACCAGCTATACAGAGAACCTTCAAAAGTGTACAGAGGAAAGAGAACATCGATAACAGACCTTTAGCGTTCTGATCCTGCAACTTTAACCAAGCCTCCAGGGTACGCGAGTAATGTGTTCCGGAAAGATACCAGCTTCGGACCAGGGTGAGGTCATCCTGGAAGTAAAGCTGCAAAAACAAGTGTCTTGTAAGGTACTGGTCCCAGTGAAACCAACGGGACGAACCAATAGATCATGAGAAGGCATCGTTCCACCTACCGGAAAGTGCATTCTTAAGAAGGGAGGCAACCGCAAGGACATTTGTAAACTCACCAGAGAAGAAATTCCTAGCCATCCACCCGTCTCCCTCCTCGAAATGATACGGTGTTATGCGATGACAAAAGATGTGGATAAACAAAAGTGACTCGTCATCAGGACTCGATGAAGACTTGAGCCAAGAGGCGACTTTCTTGAGCAGAATCTGGTAGTTCTTCATGTGCTCAAACATCTATAAACGCAATCAGAGCTCCAGAACATCGCGTCATTGACTTTGAACGAACTTCAATGGAAAGAACCCGGTCGAATCTGGGGTACCAGATTTAGAAAACGCGTAATAAACGGGGGAGCAGGACACACCTCTTGTCCGAGAAATCATGTATATTTACGTCGGCGGTGATGATCTGTGAGACAGAAATGAGCAGACTTGTATATGTTGTCAAAAGCAAAAACTTACTTCAAGGTTCGTCAGTCCACGCGACTTTGCGGTGTTGTCGATGTAGGTTTTTTGGGTAGTCGAGTTTGAAAGGCCCGTTACGCGAGATTTGGGGTATTTCTGTAAGAGTTGATCAGATGCTGTTCAAGACTGAAGTTTCGGACGCGTCGTACCTGGGCCAAGTACAGAGATAGACTTCCCCAACCTGCAGAGGGTTTTAGTCGTTTGGCACACGAGAAAGAGACAAGTGCTCACCGCAACCCAAGTCTAAGATGTCTAGTCCGTCTCTTAATTTTGCTTTCTCGCAGTAGCTCTCCAACATGAGGATTTCCGCCTCCTCAAGTGTCTCTTTACCAGTTGGGTAAAGGCAAGAAGAATACTTTGCGCAAGGGCCAAGGGTGGATAGAATGAATTTGGTGGATACCTGCAATCAAGAGAATATGTCAACATGTCGAAGGATAGAAACGAAAACCGGTAATCACTTCATAGTGCTGCTCGTTCGCCTTCTCAGGTACATCAGCAATGCTCGTGCGGGCCCTTACGCCCTCTATCCACTTCATTTTGGCAGCATGGTTCGCCTCAAACGAGCCAAGGTCGATTTCTCGCAGACGTTGGCGAAGTAGAGCACGAATGGCACGTCGTAGGATAAAATCAGGCACGAAACCCTGTCATTTGCTATGTCAAGCTAAAAATTGGTGAAAAAATGTAGAAAAGCGCACTCTGTCTAAGAGGTTATAGCCAACTTCGAGCACAGAATCAGGAATGGACATGGTGGTTGATAGTCAAGAGTTAAGCGCAAGGAAACCCGTCCCATGCTGGTCATGATGGCGGTCGGGATCGACGACGTCAGTTGTCACGACATTTGGTACTACAGAACATCACGACCATCATCCGACGCGTCGTTATTGAACGGTATTCACCTTCTTTGGTGCGTGTACAAACATATAGATATTTCGTCTGAGTAATTAAAAGTTAAGTGTACACTAGACTACAGGAGACTCGACTCGGAGACCAAATCAGATGCAGATTCCTCAACCGTATCAACTCCAGACTCCAGGACCACAGCAGCACAAGTATTTACCATACAATATGAGAGCACAAGCTCCGCTGCCAATGTCCGGGAAACTGATTGCCAAAGGAAGTGGACATTGAAAGGTCAATCAGCAGGATTTCGAGAGAAAACCAAAGAATGTACCTTTTTGTCCTCGACTATCTCTCTACATCGAGGCGATAGAAACAAACGTTGAAAAATCTTTCCCGGGCGGCAAGAAACCTGGACTTGAGCATTAACCAAAGGATTTCCAGTCCTTCCTGGACGTCGAGTTTGGGCGTGTCCAACAATGCTTCTCCCAACCGCTGGAATGCAGTCCATTTGCATTCATTATAATTTGGCACAATCGAAGCGCCTAATAGTCCTTGAAGACAATAAGCCTGATCCTGTGGCCTGGTTGTTTCTCTCTCTATAGCCCAGGATACCCGAATCAATACATTGATATCGTGGATGGATTGCTCGCCACAGAGAACTTGTAGAGGAATGGAGGTCCTCCGATGTATGCTATCTTGTAGTTCATGCTTGTCTCCGATACGCTGCCAGTACTTGTCGAAGAAGATCACTGTTTTGGGTGCAAGCAACTCCTGTAGAGTCCACCCGCGTTCAAACCATTCACTAGTTTCAAATTGCTTGGCTGGTTGGGGTATATCAACGAGATATGCATAACAGACCTCGGCATTTTGATAATACCCGTACATTGATGTGATGTTTGTTTTGACGTCGGTGTGTTCTCCTCGCTTTATACAACAGGTATCGATCCAGATATAGCGGATATCATCATCCAGACGAGCTTTTTGACAAGCGGCGCGTATCTTGTGGTACCCCGACTTATAAAATGTCTCCTCCTGAGGGTGAAGGAATTCTTCACAAGTGAGCTCTTCCGTGGGATTCCAGCGATGAGAGAGAATGGCGTAGGGAGGGATGATCGAACATTTTCTAAACTCTACAAGCTCAAAAGTACAGGTGTCAATAAAGCGGCAAGGGCAAAGGTCGATAAGCGTCATGAGAGCAGGAGATGTCGGATTTTTAAGGGATGTCATCTCGCCGTTGTCCTCACAGATCCATCTGTGGGAGTAAGAAGACCTCGCACCGTCTGGAATGATCGCAAGGGTATCATCACTGGTGAGATACCGCATAGGATTGGGCACTGGTCCCCAAAACCGAGTCTGCGTATCATACGGATTAAAACGACGTCGTTTACGGTCTATACGCTTGGCTAGTTTTGCTCGAGTAACGGATTCTGGGTGGACGATTGCAACCTCGGTGAGAGGCAGGTCACTATCAACAAGTGACATGGGAGATGCAGTAGGCGAATCGTAGAGGAGAAATGAAGGGTTGGAAAGAGCCTTTTGCGAGACAGAATACAGCTTTATGATAAGATAAACTAGAGAAGTTGTAAACAAAGACGGAGATTATGAGGCATGGGGCCTGGTTTTAAATAACCTCATGACACGTTGAATTCTCGACAAGATTTGAATGCTGTAGGATGTTGAACCTAAAACGGGTCCTTCCATGGAGTTTTGGTGCCACTATTTCGTAGCCCTGTGACTTAGTCCCTTCTGAATTCGAAGTGACTGGCACAAGCGGAGCTCCGCTCGTACAAATGCTTCGCATTTAGAAGGTCCTGTTACAGGTCTAACTATTTCGATAGAGAGTAGGGACCTGTATTATAAGCGACGATTGGACTGAGATTGATCAATTTAGTTTACAGGTCCTTCCGTCACATCAAAACTCCTGCTTTCAGTAGATAAACCTGTAGCTTAGGGATGCATCGATGAGCCACGGTGCTGTAGTATTAGTCGTGTCCACAGCGTGATCATCAACAATAGGATACTGCCCTCTTCGTGTCCTCGAAATTCACAGAAGCTCGACGCTGCGGCCTGACGACTCGGAGAAGCACTGTCATCGATTCCGCCGCATAGTAAACTTTGACAGGAAGGCCAATGAACTCCTCAATACTGTGCACTAGCAACTGCAATCTCATCCGAAACGAGATCTCCTCTTCGACACCGGAGAAACAAGACGTCCAATGTTCGATGAGACAGAGGCCACAGTACCTTCTTTACATGCAATAGGTGCACCTACCAAACGAATCAGAAGCGACGTAAACGAGTCTTGAACAAGCCACTATCCCTTCATCCCCTCCATCGAAAAATGGCTAGGATAGTGCTATCGTGGCAAGTTGAAATTTGAGCATTTTGCAGTGTTCACCTTCATGTGGAGTGTGCAGTAATCGTCCGTCAAGCAATTGATTCGAGAACACATCGGACTTTTATGTCACTTTTTGGTCACTTTCATCGAAGGTATCGGACGCTGAGGTTGGAAAGGGGTACCTTTTGCTTCTTACACGGTCCAAATGAATTGTGATCGAGCCCTACACCTCACTGGCAATTTCTGAGGGTTTGTATGACTATGTGGTAAACTTGTATCTTTTCCAGCCGCAAGACTGTAGATAGAGCTTCATCATAGGGAGATTTATGCGTTATCAATAATAGGATGTCGATTGCCTGCCTTTTTGCTGTAACCAGTCCAATATATTACATCTGGATTATTCCCTTTGCTCTTCTCATGGAAGCCGCTTTGCCGGGGGTCAGGTCTCCGCAAATTGCCCTCGATTCTTCCTCTGCTGACGATACTTCGATAGCATCCTGACTGCTCACGGAATATTTCTGGCAATGCCAAGGCAAACGTTCGTATTAACATGACTGCACTACTTTGTATCGCGTTGAGCCCAAATGGCACCTGTACCGGTACTACAAAGTCAAGCCAAGTGTCCTGAGTATTCTGTACGACACCCCTAAGTTGGGAGCCTGACGGCATAGTGTGAGTTTCCACGTTCGAGCCTGACTAACGGGTGACAATTTCTTTTGCTTTTATGTTTTTATTTCAATACCAAAGAAAGTTGAAATGGAAAGAACAAGTCTCAAGGAGGAATATCCCTTGGTTGCTCAAGTTGAATCATAACTGCTTTCGGATGCAGAGCCGATGCCGGTCGGCTATGATCAACAGAGCTTAAGCCTGGTCGTTCGTTTCTCCAGAGTCTGAGGCCTGTAAGTTAGGTTCCTCAAATGTTCGAAGCTAACCTCTGCTTGTACGAAAAACAGAAGGACCCAGTAGTTTTCTCACACGCCAGGTCTCCCAAGCTCAATAGCATCTTCCTTGGATCGAAATCTACTGTGTATATATGGCCATCGGGGACCGCTCCGCTTGTAGCTGGTAGACGTATCTACGAAGTGACTAGGGAATCCTAACGTAGCTTGGATTTTCTCTTATCTGGATAACAATGTCACGCGCATACATCGATCTGTCTTCGGCGCTTAACACATTGTATCCCTTTAAGCTTCAAGACGCGCGCTTTCAGGCAAAATCACGAAAGGCGGTCTGACAGCAGTCCTGATAGAACATATTCTTCCTTGATTCAGGACAAAATGAAGGGTAAAAACAGTATTCTCTATATTTAGCAACGGAAATCCCGAATCGACGCTTTGACACTTTCAACGACTTTTACTGACGTTCGCCGGACGTCATGTAAGCGTGAGAAGGACCCAGTCTCAGAACAAATATAAGTCGGGCCTTCCCTATAACACCTCTTTATTCACAACCGCCATCTTCAGTGGTTGTACATCTACCATACGATCATCTACTACACGCTCACGTTCTTTTCAACGACTTTACTATCTTTACGCTTCCGACATGCCCGCCATTCCGAGTTTGCAGACAGGTCCACCTCTACCCTCGTCTTTCAAGCGCAAGGAGCTTGAACAGCTCGCTCTTCGGCGTATTCACGCAGAGTTCCAATTTCTTCCGACTCTCACCGAAGAGCATCTGTTACCACTGGGCAACGTTCGCGACTGCGAAGAAGGAGCAGGTCGCGAATATATGAAGCATTACGTGGAATCTTTCATCGACTTCAAGAGATATAGTGAAGAGGAGATCGGAGTTATCGAAGAAGTGAGTGTATGCCCGTTATTACACTTGCAAGCTCATTGAGTCACTTACCCGATGACTTCTGTTCAGGTTTCCAAGACGCTCATCTTATCTGATGATATACTTTGTCGACTCGGTCACAAATATGCACCCGGTTCGACTGGCGAGGACGTTGGCAGGTTGTTCCTTTGGATGCCGTGGTTAGTAGACGTGAAGGGATTGGAGGTGTTTATTCGAGTTGCAGAGAAGGTCCTGCATCCGCTCGTTTCTGCAGTGGGGAGCGCTCTACTGAAATAGTGAGTAAATTTATCTGTCCTGTTGCCTCGAGGAACCCGACTGATTCTTATGATGGCCAGCGTCGAGCAGTTGAGCCGTAAAAACGAACGTCAACGTGAGTTTGATCTGGGACTAATCTCAACCGAAGCCAATGTTCTTGCTACAGGTCTAATTAACGCGTTCACCCGGCGCGCTCTCCCCACACTTAACCGACGTTGCAAATCGCCAAGCCCATCTCCCCGTCGTGTCCGCCACCCTGCCCATCTTCCGAATAGTGTTCGCAGCCCATCTGCTCCTTCCCTCCGAGTCAGTCTGTCTTTGCTCCCTCTGACAGGTTCGGTATTCGTGGTGAAAAAGGATCTGCTGAGGCTCCGGCGCAGTGCACGTCTGTCTAATATCTTGCCTGTTGTGCCACATGGATCGCAATCGAAGTCGACCTCGACGCCTGCTCCGGTATCCCGACCCATTCGCCGAAAGACCGGTAATCCCGGCTTTCAAATGTTCGAAGAGAGCATAGGAGGTTCAATTGTTAGGAACCGCAAATTTTGAAGGGCCTATTAGCACATTTACCTTGATTTTTAAGTGCAGTTGTGTATAATTTACAACTTCGTTGCATAGGCAGGGTATAAAAACTAGTGAATTCAAGTGTAATACGTCGCCCGCTGGCTGAGCGGATTGAGCCAACCCCAGTGTGCTGCCTGCTCCTCGAAGTGCACATCGAGCTTCGGAGATCGAGCCTGGCGGCGGGAGACAGTTTTACTTTACATCGCCCCTTTTGTTAGTACACTTCAACCCTCCTTCCATTTTTGTGTTTCGGGGAGAATTCAGAGATCGAACGCATGCTTTGACTGAACATGGGTCTTGATTGAATGCAATGGCTATCGTGTACGGCTTTTAGAAACTTTTAGATACTGCTTAAGGCACGGTATATCAGATTTAAAATGTATGCTTACTGCCCAAGGTTTTTGGCTTTCAACACCTGTCATTGGAACTTTGGACTAGAGTACACCAAACCAAGCCTCCTTGATTAAATCTGCGGCTCTTTCCGCTACGATGTATGTTGGCACTTGAGTATGTGCTGCTGGGATAATTGGCAATACAGAAGAATCCACAACTCTCAGCCCGTTGACACCTTTCACCCTCAGATCAGGATCCAACACACCCCATGTCGCGTTCTTCGCACTCATCGCTACAGTGCTCACGGGGTGGAATATTCCCATAGCATTTTGTCTGATGAATGCATCCAGTTCTTCGTCGGTGGTGGCATTTGTTGGTGCAGCGATTATAAAGTCTGACCATGGTGAGGCTGTCAGGAACTTTTCGGCGCTACGGAAAGCTTCACGTTGAGTGAACATGTCAAATTCTGAGGACAAGAGGTTGAAGTTGATGAGGGGAGGATCCAAAGGATTGCTAGAATTGAGAGTAATAGTTCCACCTGCACGACGTTGCATGAGGATACAAGAAAGAGACAAGAGATGTTACACGCACGAGACGTGGGAGCGACTACTGCAGTACCTAATGTCAGGAAATTGCCTTCGTCTGGTTCCGGGCCAACTAGACCGTTCTAAGGACGTATGAGTGCTCGAGCAGACAGCAGAGCGTCAAAACTTACAATCCAAAACAATTCATAATGGGCCGTGTTCGGACCAGCAGCTGGGTCTTCAGATGTTTCGAAAATTGAAGAGTTGCCTGGAAGACGCAGCCACGCCAAGAACGATAAAGGCGGATGAGTCAAAGCGCCAGATCTGGTCTCGTTCCACTCCAGAAGCGTCTCCTCTAGCAATGTCGAATTACGGAAAGTGCTGTCCCACGTATCATTTGCTGTGATTTGCCAGGCGCTCGCCAGGAATGGATGCTCCGTGAGATTTTGGCCAACAGAAGACAGGTTATGAACAAGTTCTATTCCAACTGCAGAAAGAACGTCTGTATCTCCAATTCCAGAGTGCATCAGGATGTGAGGGGACATGATACTGCCTGCTGAGAGAATTATTTCCTTCTTAGCAGTGACTGTCTGGGTGGAAACTGCTCCAGCATGAGTTAATATCTCGCTGAGATGTGAAAAAGGATATACCTCCTCCATCCTGGGTGAGTTCTACTTGATCAAAGGAGAGCGAAGTAGAGTTAGTCGAGTTACTCTGCAGTACTCTCATAACATGTGCATTGACCAGAACATGGAGATTTGGACGCTGAAGGAACTCATTGCCGAGGTAAGATGTTGCAGAGCTACTTCTTGTCCCATTTCCAATAGTAGCTTGGACCCAGCCTAATCACGTATTCAGCTCTCAAAATACTTCAAAGTGATACGGCCGACATACCAACACCAAGATGATTACCACTATTCATGTCTTGGTTGAACGGAAACTCTTCAGGCATCTCCGAAGTGGTGTCTACGACTTTGGCGTCGATTTCGTGACCGACATCTGCGAGACTGACAGAAGTTATGCCGGTGAAACCGTGAACGGCGGGGTTGAAACGGGTGGACAGATTTTGACTTGACGACTCTTCCAGCATGAACTTTTCATTCTAAAACGGGTGAAGGAAGATGAGAAGATGGTGATATGAAGGCGTCGAAAAAATTGAACCTTGAGGATGTAAGGAATCAGATTCTCCCAAGACCAACCGTCGTCTCCGGTAATTTCTGCATAGCGGTCAAAGTCCTCTGCTGAGCCACGAGTGTAACCAAGGAAGTCTACGTTGATTCCATTAGCCGTTAAAAGTGAAGTAAGTGTGCAAGGTGCGTACTGATAGAGCTACTTCCACCCAAGACAAAGCCCCTTGAAACTGGTATGGACCGATTGTTTAGAAAAGCTTGAGGAGTAGCTGCATAGTGCATAAGTACTGAATGTTATGAATAAGTGTGAATAACATACACGTCAAGTTCCAGTCCCACTGAGTATCAGGAGCTACGAGAGGCGCAAATCCTGGTGCCATAAGTTCTAACACATCTCGGTCACTAGATAGAATTTCGAGTCTGCATCTAGTCGTCCAAGGAAAGCTGGAACATACCTTCCGCCCGCTTCAATGACAAGGACCGAAACTTCAGGGTTCTCTGTAAGACGATTTGCTATCACATTTCCCGCCGTGCCTCCTGCAAACCCGAATGAGGTTGTCTCTGAATAAAATGTGCCACATGCAAACCTCCGACAACCACAAAATCAAACACTTGAGTCTCGAGGTCGGAAAAGTTGGTGAGAATTTCAGACGCTCGTACCAACGAGACGAATGCAACCAAGGACGCAGCACGTTTCCAGCCATGAGAGCACCGCATCTTTGTGACCATAGGGCTTTGGATGGGAGAGGACAGTGAATGGACGACCCATGCTTTTGTTCAACTCTTTTCATAATCTTGCACTGTGAATCAGATTGCCAAAGCAGGAAACAGAATTGCGTACCAAAGGAAATAGACTTCATTCACCTGATATATAAACAGAAGCGAATCTATACCGAGTCACTCTTGAAGTTCCACTTGTTGGGGCGCCGTGGGTTGGAAAATAAGCAGCGTCGTCCGGAGACGTCCATAGCAACTCGTAAGGTAAGCAAAATACCGCGCATCGAGGCTTGACTATCGCATTTCAGTCTCGCACAAGAATCAGAAAATTTCTCACCAATTTCCACCCACGTACACGATGTCAAGCTCCAAGCCTACCAGATGACCTTGTTCGTTGACGATCCAATTCTACAGTGCCTTCAAGCTCATACGAATATTTCCTGCTTCCTTGATGCGAAAGACAATTGTAGCACTTGTCCGTATTCGTTGAAGGCAGAGAATCATTGATTTCTCACGAGCCAGACAAGTGTTAACGAGGCCGACGGCTGCGGCTACACATAAATTACGACTGATTTTATGCTATAGCTAATGTAAGGACTATTGTTTCGATACTTTCTCCTCTCACTAGCAGTCCCTCATGGAACCATACTAAACAAGACCATAATGCGACATTAGAACAGGGACTTTCCGTTATACACCACATTCACAACCCTCAACGCTTTCAGTCTATCGACAACCTTCTCATCAAACACCATGTGTGAAATCTTTTTGGTTGGACAAAAAGGAAGCAGAATAGTCAAGTTCTTGAGCGGCTCGACACCTTTCAGCAACGCTAGATATCGTCTAAGACTTGACTTTAGAAGAAGATGACAAGAACTACAAATACTCACCATCGGAAGCACATCCAGAAATTGTTCAACTCTTTGCGGATTTTCTATGAATTTTCTCTCCACGACAAATGTCAATATATTCAGATTTGGCAACAAAGATGGTTCGGGATCCACTGGCAAAAAGAGTTCCAGTCATCCCACCAGTAGCGTTGAGCAAAGGGTTAACCAATAATGGAACCATCAATTCGGAAGTGACCATGGGGCACATACATTCGCTAATCTTGAGCTCAGTAAGGTGGAAGTAAACGAAGGACGTCGAGTGCGTCAGTTGACGGAATCAAAAGATTGTCAAGGGACAGAGATTGTATAATGCATTCTGATCGGTCGAGAAACTCTTGAAACGAAGAAAACGGAAATGACGAAGGAGGCCAACCATAGTCAGAAAACTGCAAGCTCAGAGAAACCAGATTTGGTAATATCACTTTCGTCGCTCCATACAGGATGTGACAATGGTCATAGATCGTAGATGAAGGGTAGAAGTGAATATCTCTCCTGAGAGCAGCGCGTTGTCGTTCTGGAGTATGTCTGGCTTCTGAACCGGGTCAGGCAGTCGCTGGGTTTTTTCATCAGGAATCCTGATGGAGATACAAGCAGCTTGGGTCTGCGAGCTCACTTTTGCGACTCGTTGCTTTGCAAGCGGGTGGTCGAGTCGGAAGTGTTTTGCTGAGTCTGAAGGGTAGGTACATGCTCGAGCGTGCAAAAGATTGAAGATTGAATTCGGAGAAAGGCATCTTGATCATTTCTCGCAAGATTAATCTTGAGTACCGCTGAGCTCAAATAATCTGGGGTGCTAGACTGAGCAGGAACTTGGAGTTGCAGTCTGCCAGAGGTTGGCGGCAGACCGTACGAAAGAGGCACACTAAACACGTGATACGCCGAAGCTCAACTTCCGCAAAACTTTCCTTCAATCTCTAGATCCAATATGGCGACTGTACATCCTTCTCGTATGGCTTTGGTGCCACCAGACAGCTCATTTTCATCTCAAAACCGCTCCAGAAATGACCGGTCACCCTCTCCTCGTCGTCCACGTCGGAGTCCAACACCACCCAGGGATCGTAATGGCAGAGACAGAGACAGAGGCGGGGACAGGGATGGCGGAAGAGGTGAACACCGGGAAAGAGATAGGGACAGAGGTAGAGAAAGAGACAGGGACAGACATAGAGACGACGATAGGGATTACGACCGGGGAAAGGACGGAAGACGTGACCGAAACTCGAGCAGAGAAAGAGACAGAGACAGGAATGGTCGGGACGCCAACAGACGAGCAAGTCCAGAGTATGACGACTATAAACGACCTCAGCCGTCTGAGGACTCTGGAGCACCATGGCGGCGACCCGAAAATATGTATCCGAATAGACGAGATAGAGATTTGCCTCCTCATAATGACGGAGGTCATCGTGATCGTCGGGGAGGAGAATCCGGTGGGGACTTTTTGGAAAGGTAATTATCTCACTTTGGAATGCTTTTTCATTGACTTATTCACTTTTTTTCTAGTCGACGGATGCAAAGAGAAAGCGCTACTGTAGATATATGGCCTCGTTCACCAAAGGCTCCTGCTCGCTCATTGTACGCTACATTACTCTTTCATCTCGGTATAATGACTAACATCTCGCAGGTCTCCTCCAGGTGGCCATCGCTCCAGCAAAAAGTCCAAACGCCGCCGTTCCGACTCACCCAGCGACACAGATAGCTCCGACGAAGAACGACGCCGTAGAGAACGGAAAGAACGAAAACGTCGCAAAGCTAAAGAAAAGGAGGAAAGACGAGAGAAAAAACGAAGTCGTCGTCAAAGTCGTAGTCGCAGCCGAAGCTACGATGATTACTCTGAAGACGACAGACGAGAAAGCAGGAGAAAACGACAGTCACGGACACGTAGTCCCGATCGCAGACGCAGCCCCAGTCGTACCCGCAGTCCTCTTCCAAACGACAATGATGAGGATCAATGGGTCGTCAAATCACCCACTGGAGCCGTCTCAATGCTGCCTCCTCCAGTCCCAGCTCGTAATGAACTGTCAAGTCGAGATCAAGACGATTCTGATGACGAACTCGGTCCCCAACCTGTGATCAGAATCTCCAACAGCTCAAAACGTATCGACGAGCGAGCGTATGGTGGTCAACTACTTCGTGGTGAGGGTAGTGCTATGGCTGCTTTCTTGCAAGAAGGTACCGAGTCACGTATCCCACGTCGTGGTGAAATTGGGTTGACTTCGGATGAAATTGCCCAATACGAGAATGTTGGTTATGTTATGAGTGGAAGCAGGCATCGTAGGATGAATGCTGTTCGTATGAGGAAGGAGAACCAGGTCATTAGTGCCGAGGAGAAGAGAGGAATCTTGAAGTTGCAGAAGGAGGAGAGAGCGAGGAGAGAGGCTATATTGAGGGAAGAGTTTAGCGAGCTAGTGCAGGAGAGCTTGAAACAAGCTGGTCCTCCAAAGCCTTGATTCTTTATGCTATCTGTGTATTTGACAATCGGTTTTGTATATTTAACAATAACAATAATGTGGAAAATGTTGTCTCGTCTAGCAAAGATACAGAAACTCGTCGTAAAACATGAAGGCGTACAAATCAAAGTCTATCGGTACTGGACAAATCTACAAAATACAGAAATCATTTACACGTCGAATAAAGATACACAATAGTGTTTACAAAACGAAAGAAGGAAAGACACGGAGCAATCAAATACTGGCAGCAGCACCCCAACATTTTCGCCAAAAACCGCGACTACACCCAAAGCTGAGAACCAGCCCCCGTCTCGGGACAAGTCAAAGTCCTAAATCTCCTCGCCACCTTGACCTGCACAACCCACTGTAACCCACCACCACTATGCCTTCTCTTCCGTTTCAACGCTGAAGGTTGCTGTACAGCTGGAGACGACTGTATCTTGAGATTCTTCAAGTCCAAAGCGACGTTTGTCTGAAAGCCATGTCCTGGCCAACCAAAAACCAGCGCTTTACCAGTGGTGCGCTTGTTCGGCGTCTGATGAGCAGTAACAAGGTTCTGCGTAGGTCGAAAGGGCGAGCGAGTCGTAGAAAGATGAAAAGGTCGATTTGAAGAAGGTGGTGAAAGAAGTGTTGAATGTACTGGCTGCGCGACACTCGAGTGTTTTTCAGAGTTTCCAGTCGTTTTCTGATCATCACAAGCGTCAACGTCGGAGATGGTCTCGGATTTGTTGTCTGAAATTGGCGAAGCAGAGGTAGTAGGTGTGTTGCTGTTCTGGGTATCGATGTCGACGATAGTAGGAGATTGACACAAGCTTTGCGATGGTATTACAGGTATGACAGCAGCCTTGGGTTCTATAGTATGATTACCGATTAGCTCAAAGATCCAGAAGCGAATTGGAACATTGACACATACTGATACGCGGATTATACGGACGACGAAAGCTGTATCGAGTAGATTAAGCGTCAACCAGCTCCACAATAGCTCGGAAGACACTTACAACTCGAGCACCGTGCTCTCCACAGCAGCCAGCAATGGAATGAACAAAGCTTCCATACATCCTTGACACATTTGTTTCCCGCACAACTTGTACACCCAAGCGATCCACGCAGCGAGAAACCGAGGACGTAGCTGCTCGCTATTAGATGTGACTCGCCTGAGGAGACTGAGCAAAACCTTGTTCGAGGTCAGAACGAGTTGGGAGATCTGGTGAAAAAGACACGTTGTCTGAGTATCATTGAGCGCGATGTATAGATCACAAGTTAACTCGCCTTGACCACCATCCATTTCTCGCCCTCATCCAGTCCATTCTGTATCCTCGCCTTGACTCGTTCACTGATAAAGTACTCAAAAAACGCCCTTAACAAGTCAACGCCTAGTCCTTCCAGGTCTAGGTAAACCACAGCATCTCGCCCGATAACCTTTTGCTGCTCGGCTACACCGATCACAAAACGCTGTTGAGGATCCGATGGGGGCTTGTAGTCTAGAACAGGATGGTTTTCGATAAAAGCGTGTATCCGGTTGAGGAGCTTGTACTCGAATTGAGGGTTTGGTTTTGAAAAGACGATGGGGTAAAGAAGGTAGTGAACGCGGCGTTTGGGTTTTGGAGTCTCGGAGTATTCTGGAAACATTGGGAATAGATGAAGATGAAAGAGAAATGAAATGGGTATCCCAAAGTATGAGGGTATCGCGGAAGGAGTGTGGTGGTTGGAAAGGCCGACGCGTCAAAGTTTAAATAGCTGGTTATAGGGGCTTCCACTTTTTTCACGCGTTTGCGGTGTAACCAAAAATTAGTGATAACCAAGACTAAGTAGGGCTATTGCATCTACGAAAACTAAGTAGGGATATGGGTAAAGTAGGTACTCATCTAACAACTCTAGTCTAAGACTCTAAATTTCATCTAGTCTAGCTCTAGACGCAAGAGTACTCGAGAAGAGAACAAGCTGTCAAAACTCAATTTCTTCAAATCAAGCATCCGCAAAACTATCACAAGCATCCTTTCCTTCTAAGCAAACCAAAGAGAATAAATCACCTTTCGAGTAAGAAAGCATTTACTCGTCCGAGTTCTTCATGATCCAGGGCTCGGGAGTGACAAACTGTTGAGTGGGAACACCGAGCTCAAAGAGACGGGAGACAACATTGGAGAAGCTGGACGATCATCAATATCAGCGATCAAAGACTAACGCATAAAGACGTGTTTCGACTCACTCCTTGAAGAACAGATCCTGATCATCAGCATAGGCCTTGGCGTACTTTTTGAAAGACTTGTCCTGGACCAAAACATAGTCCGTACTGTCCGGAAAGAAAGCAGTGTTCAGGTTCGCTGCGCTGAAATTTCGGAAAGATACTTACGGCAACATCATGAGAGTGCCGGTCTTCTTATCTTGAAGTTGCTTGGGACCATTCCATTTCCTCCAGACCCATCTAACGGAGATGCGGCTGTCAAAAACCCGATGAATGATGAGAAAATTAGTGACACTTACTTCTCATCGAAGAGAAGCTTGAAGTAGTCGTTAGTGAGAGTGATAGGTGCGAACGTCCAGGGGCCCTCGAATCCAGAGCTATGGGTGTTGCCGTCAGGGCATGAGAGTTGGAAGATTTTTATCAACGATACTCACCGGTCCGGGTGACAGCGACCAAGAGCATGGGCACCAGAAAGAGCGACAATTTCCTGATCGTTGAAACTGCAATCAAACTGTCAAAATGGCGGCCATCGATCCAATAAACAATCTACTTTACCCCATGCGGTAGAAGATCTATGAATAGAGGTCAAAGATAAGAACGGATACACCGCCAACAAAGTCAGAAACTTACGTTTCGGAGGTGGTCGGCTCCCTGAGTTGCATCGGGAAGACGTCCATCAGGAGTTGCATCGGTAGCAACACCATCGATACGACCTGGACGCCAGGGGATTTTAGGACCAGCCATTTCCTAAACCAGAGAGATATTAATATTTCAAGTCGATCCAAAGTGTCCGCTCAACACGCACCTGAACAGCACAGACACCAGCGAGGGTCCACAAATCACCGTAGCTTATCCAGGGGAACTCGGCCTTGATTTTTTCCATAAGCTCACGAGCGACGTGAAGACCAGCGTTGGCACCATGGAGAGATTCTGGCTCGAAACGCATGGTAGCATAGTTGCTATTTACAACGAGTAAATAGGCAGTGCACATGCGACGGGTGAGATACACACCTTCCGCCTGTCTTGCTGTCCTTATCATAGGTACCCGATGCATGCCAGGCTAGACGGAGGAGTACGGGACCGTAAGAGCCATCTGAAGAACGAAATGTTATCACGAAAAAGTAGTGACAAAAGAAAAGTTGCTTGCCATCATAATCATCGACATCGAGTATCTCTGCAATCTTGTTGTAGACCTAGAAGACACGTAAATTTGCGATAGATAACAGCAACAAACGACACGCACTTTTTGGTAGTCGTCCTTGGTAGGGACAAAGTTGGCCTTGACCTTGGCAGCCTGGAGTCCAGACTTGACAGCAGTTCCATCATCACTGAAAGCATAATATGCAACACCACCGGCGGCGACGACAGCACCGAGACCGATAAAGAGAGCAGTATTCGACTTGGGAGGAGGTGGTGGCGGTGTGGAAGTAGATTCCTGAGTAGAATATCTAAGGATGGAAGACCTAAAGGGAGATGCCCTAGGGAAGGAGCGTGGAGCAGCAGCGCGACGGAGAGAGGTCCTGAAAAAAGCAGCAGACATGGTGGCTGAAGAAAAAAAAGATATGACTTGGACCAGGTTTTTATCACGGCTTCTTAGCAAGCATGTGCGTGACCGGGGACTGTATTGATTGCAAATTGTCCCCACATTCCGACGGCCAATGAAATCGCACCAATTTCCTGCTCATCCATCTCGCTCTTTATCTGAACGCGTCCAGACGCGTCGTACAAGTAGACGTCATGTTTTTTTTGTAGATCTTTTCAACGGTTGCTTCTTCAATTCAGTCATTATGTCGGCTGTGTCTAATGCTGGACACATGATCCTTTTCCTCTTGGTCTCTCACAACCTAAAACATAAGCAATTCACCCCAATTCACCAGGTCAGTTCGTCGACTTGTTCATCGTCAGCGACAGCCATGTCAGCAACCTCTCTGTCGTCGGAAGCAAGTGGCTCTCCTTATTAACCAGCACTACCCAGACCCGGTCTCTTACCAAGCTCTAGGTGGTGTTCGAGCTAAATGGGGGCTATGAAACTACGACCAACTCATGACACGGAAATAGCTCTTAAGGACCTTTACCTGGCATTTTGCGTCCTGTTGACTCGATCATTCCCTGGAAGTTTCTTTGCCCTCGAATCAACAGGAATCGTAATCCTCCATTCTTCTACTCTCGATTTTGGCGCTCGGCGACTCAATAGCTCCTGGCTTCCTTCCCCATACCATTCACTCAGTCACGACAGCTCGCTTGAATCCCACTGCATCTCTACATATAGTACATGCATCTCTTCATCCTCAAGTTTCCTGTACCTTGAGTGCACCACGGAACAGCCAGGTTGCAGCGCAAGTGCAAATCATCGACATCATTTCCATCATTCACGTGTGCCCGCGCATTATGGACAGCCTCATTCAATTCTAACTCTGTCCGCTCAATTTCAATGATACTGTGCTCATCTTCGTAGGCACCACATCCAGTCTGTCTGACCCCCGAGCTTCCTGCGGGTGCATCGGATTTCATACCGAAAATAGTTGGCCGATTAAATCATACACTAGCGCCCATCTCATTTCTTTTCTCATAGCCTTGATCCTGGGTTCCAATTGCAATTTCTGAGCTGCTTATAAACGGCGCCCTCTGAAATTTTTCTTCAAACCAACTTTCACGACAACGACACTCACCATGAATCAATTCTGGGGCGCAAACTACTGGGGCCAACCTCAAGGTGGTTACTACCACCCACACGTCTACTACCCACCAGGCTACAACCCTGCTGCACATCCCGATCCAGCAGCCCTCACGGGCGGTATGTTCTCTCCATACCCGCCTCGCGCACCGTTCACCCCAATCTCAACTAATCCCTCAGCGCACCCAGTCCGCTCAAAAAAATACCCCTCACTCAATCCCTGCCTCGCTGCCGACAGTTGTATCATTCATCCGGATCTTCGGAAAAAACCACGTACAGATGTACCTGCATCCACTTTCAACACGTTCAGACATACCCCTGCCATGGCATACCCCGTAACACACATGAGACTCGTCTGTAAATCCTTCCCTTGGACAATCGATATTGTTTCTCCACAAAACCCGATCACTGTAGAAGCAGTTTGGGAAGCGATGTACGCGTGTCTACAAGAGCATTTACACGATTCAGAATGGGGCTATTTGTGTCAGGACAAGAAGCAACGAGAGACGATCGAGAAGGCTGCGGAGAAGAGAGCAAAGGCAGATGGCGATAAGGTGTTGAAGAGGATCGATTGGCTGGGAGAGAGCACTGTGTTCAAGGGCTTGGAGAAGAGTGAGGAATTTGAGAAAATCAGACTGTTCCCTGGGACTACTCCCGTGGCAGAGACATGGGTTATCAAGTTGGGGTCAAACTAGCGACAGAATGCGTTTCTTTTTACTTATGTATTGGGTTTTGATACAAGCGTTGTACACATTCATCTCCTGGAATTTGAACATTACTTTCTGGAACCATATCTACGCGTGCTTGCTACTATATGACTCGAGCCAGTAAAGTCCATTCGCAGAGGGCGACAAAAATGTACACCACGTGCTCGATCAAAAATTTTGCGCCCACTCCTGCTTTTCCTTGGACGTCGTTAGGCCCGTCTCTGGCGTGCTTTCAAAATGGTTTCATTTCAGTTCGTATACTATCACCTTCAAAATCTCACAAACTTATCCTTATCCCTTACAGATGCCAAGGTTAGCAGACCCCCAAGTTTCCTTGAAATGCTTACATCTCACTGCCTATCTACTCGTTCCTTCGTCCGGTCTTTATCCTTTTACCCTGCTCAGCCTGCTGCGACGTCGTCAAAAAACCCAAACTAGACCAACACCGCGGCCGATGTCATGCGGGTTTTGACTGTATAGATTGTAGTAAATCTTTCAGTACTCCTGCAGAGTACAAAAGCCATACTTCTTGTATAAGTGAAGCAGAGAAGTATCAAAAGAGTTTGTATAAAGGGCCAAAGGTGGGTACTCTATTCTCCGACTTTTTGTGCATTCGTCGAGCTCAGAGGAGGCGCATTTGACTCTCCAACTGAGCTTTTCATTCCCTACTTATCTACTTATTCCATCATCACTTGATCTCCACTCTTAACGCACACGTATACTCATCTCACATACTTACGACAACCCTTTCCTTTCCAGACCGGCCAACCCCAAAACAACTACAACTCCAACCCCTCCTCGGACAACCAAAGTCAAAATCAAAACGGCTACCAAAATAACTATCAAAACCGAGGCTCAAACTCCTTCCGCGGCGGCAACAACAACTTTCGAGGCCGAGGCCAAGGACGAGGAAGGGGAGGTCATAACGGTTGGGGAAGGCAACAGCAGTCTTATTATTATTCGGGGACAGGTGCGAATGATACACCGCTTGGTACGCCGAGGTATTCGCCTTCGGAGCCTCAACCGCCGCTGCCTACGAATGGTTCAGCGGGTAAGGAGGAAGAGGTGGTGAATAAGAAGGATGACGACGAAAGTGGTCACAAGGAAGAGGGGGAAGAAAAAGCCGAAGAGAAGACGGAGAAGAAGGAGAAGAAGGAGAAGGAGAAGAGAGAGAAGGAGAGGAAAGAAAAGAAGGAGAAGAAGAGAAAGTCTATGGGTGGAGATGCAACTGGAGTAAGTACATTTCGTTCTCCAGTACCTTTTTACTGATCACTCCACTATTACGCAGAAAGAGTCGAGACCAAGCAAAAAGACCAAAACTATCACGTCCGAGGAAGATTCTCATCAGGTAACCGAATCGAGTGACAAAAAGGACAAAAAGAAAAAGTCAAAAGACAAGTCGCCAGAAGATACCGGGGCCGAGGATGGAGAGAGGCGGAGGGAGAAAGAGGAGAAGAGGAAGAGGAAAGAAGCGAAAAAGCTTGCAAAAGCTCAGGCTACTGCTGCTACTCAAGATGACGGCGGTGATGCAAAGACTGCCGAAGAGGTTGACGGCAACGAGCCAATGGAGAAAGAGAAAGCTCCCAAAGAGGCAAAAGAGGAGAAGAAGAAACGGAAGAGGTCAAAAGAGGAAGAGAACGAGAATTTGGGCGAAGAGAAAGGATCCGAGAAAAAGTATAAGAAATCGAAGACGGATGATACGGAGATGAAGAAAAAGGAAGGAAAGAAGAAGAAAGAGAAGAAGGGAGAGGAGGGTATAGTGGAGGATTCACCCAAAAAAGAGAAAAAAGAGAAGAAGCATAAACGTAAATCTTCTCTAGCTGCTGAACCAATGTTGGTTACTGCAGCAGCTTAGGCATCGTTGGTGAACGAGTGGATTTTTTTTCCTGGCGCTTCAAAGTACGAGTGTAAACAGGCGGCGAAATGTCCTAAGAGTTCTTTACTCGACATGTTGGTGCACGATACCGGACTTGCAAAATCTCTGCTCTGTCGTCCTAGAAGGTACACGGCAGGACAAGATTATGGATGATGGTTCGTAAAACGATAACATTATAGACGCCCTCTTTTGCGGAAGTGGAATTATACAGTAACGTGAATTTGTTATCTATGGAAATAGTTTGACAAGCTCAGGATCCATGTCTTCGATACTGAAGTACCTGAGAACTTGATTGAGGATACGGCGAAAAAGAGTAGTCCCGGTGCATTTGAAGAAGAGTCGACGTATATACTTGACGGCTTGAGAGCGGACAGGATCAAGTATGGGGCAATGAAGGTCATCATATTCGAAGGCAGGAGCTGCAAGCGGACGGATCCAGTTGACGTTTGAAGGATGAAGGACCAAGTACCTCCTTGCGTAACGGTACCTGCGAAAGGATCGCATTATCCATCCAGATACGAAAGTTCGCGTTGTGAAAAGTCTGTGTGGCGACTGTGTTCTGGCGACTTGTTAATGTGCTCTAAAATAAACTACAGACGGGACAATGAGTTCACGCGATACGCAGATAGGTTGAGAAAGAGAACATGTTCCTAAATTTTCGAATCGATTCCTAACCTGAACCTATCATCGGCATTTCTCTTAAAGTTTGATATATACTCCATTCTACAGACAATGGCGTCAGGTGAAACGGTCCGTATTTCACGATGAAGCGGCCCTGGCTATGAATTTGGAATTCGGGGAGCTTTTACTGCAGTCCAGACCCGAAGACAGAAGATGAGAAGATTAGCTGAGGACAGACAGGGATAGACACGGTTGGATAAAATCTTGTCCTTGGACGCCTTACGGAGGTATCGCGCACTGTATCGCACCGGACTTTCCCCTCATGTTTATTTTTGGAGACTGGGGGCCGTTTTCTGGGATGAAGTCTGATGAAGTCTGACAGTAGTGACTACAAGGACGACTGCGCAAAAACGTACTTTGTGACGTTATCAGAACATGGAATAACATTGCTTCCTGCAAATACTTCTTCGTCTCCCATGGACTTGGTGCAGCGCATAGATCTTGATGACGGGAGAACACAGACGTGGACAATACGTCATTTTGTAGCTCAGCTTGGGTCTGTGTGGAGGTAGTTTAAGAAATGTATCCCTAACAGCGGTAAGCAAAAAGGCTACTAACTTTTAGTCGATTACGCTTGTCGCTCCAGGAACGCCTTTTCATTCGTTCCAAAATCCGACAGAGTTTTGGTGCATTAAGTGAAACTCCAATACTTCGGACTTTTTCAGGTCTGGTAAAGACCCGTACGTGGTACCCCGAACCATTTGCATGTTACTAATAGAATCCTTACTTGGAGACTCGACAGCCATTCAATATTGCAGACAAGATGCAGCTCGTACAGGATGGTGGGACCTGGCAAAGATAGCTTTCAATAGAGTACTTCATTTGACGGGTGACTGTTCTAGAAGCCAGAAACACACCTTCAACCGCATTCCTTTCTTGAGCCTCTTCATCTCTATTCATTTCATCGCTATCATTACGGGAAGTATAGGCAGCCAACTTCTCCTGTGACTGAAACGGCCTCCTTGAACCTGTTCTTGCGTTTGTACAGCATTTCAGCTGAGGAATAGTTGATAGTCAGCTTTGGTCGCAGAAAGGTCAAAAGGGTGGTCAGGTAAAAACTTGGCTTACTAATCCTATGAACGCTGATCCTCATACCGTCTAGTCCCTCCAGCGCTCCGTGTTGAATTGTGCTGTGTGAACAATCATTCTCGCTCGAGGCAACGATACTAGTCAATGGAAGTTCTTATTTGATAATGTCTCCACAAAACTACCGTTTGAACTACTAATTGGGGATTGCTTGAATTGTAGCACTATTCGTGAGTACATATCATCTACTTCAAGAGAAATGAGGACCTCACTCCATTGTTCAGTGAGCTTTCCAATTAGAATTCTGGACTTACAGAATCTCCAAGAACCATCGGTGAAGAAGAGCGTTTACCGCTTGCCTGATGGTGACCTTTTTCGTTGCTTTGATCTACACTCACGGGCGTACGAACCTACTTGACTGAAGAACCGCGATAATTCAGAAAATACGGCTGCAGTTCTCCGCGTTGACAAGGTTGATATGTCCCATCAGAAAGGTTACAGATTCAACCTTTTCCTCTACCATCCAAGGACTTGGCGCGGCAAGGTTACACGATAGTATTTCGGTAAGTCTTCCCGTGTCAGGGGTCAACAGACCGATACGAGTCTTCCAGTTCTACTGGGAGCAAGTTCTCTATTCAATACAAGTATGAATTCTAGGAACCAAAACGAGATATATATAGCTTGAAGTCGGTGAGAATTCCCTATTGATCGCCACACTGCATAACGAAAGCGACTTGGAGCATGTTGTCAAACTGTACCAGTAGAACAGGAAGTGGAAAGAGTTCTGAAATCTAATCTGGTGAATATCTTCAGCCCCGTAACGACTTTCTGATTTTTCTTCGGACGTTCCTAAAGCAGCTATTCGCTGTGGCGTTGTATTCACAAAGGTATTGCGATTTTTTGTGATGGGTACTCATGTTCGAGGCAGATCACTGCGGCAACGGAAGCGTTGTTCTCACAGCAGGAACGATGGATAATCATAAATTTTGGTATCGGTGGAACCAATTCTTTGTCTGAGTCGGGAATCAAGGTTCCGCTGTAACCGACTTCCACCATGTCGGTCGAAACCTCACAAACTCCCGTCCCATAACTTTGGGCTTTTCATTAGACGGTACCGAGTGCTCCTACCTGAGGACAGGGCAAGTTGAGCAATGCAATCAAACCAGAACTGAATACTATCATGTTATCTTCAATTGCTTTTCTTCTATCCGCAAAAAAATTCACATTGTATCCTTCTGTAAAAGGTTTGAAAATCCCTTCGCGGAACAATAACCAAACGGTAGCTCAGATCGCTCACTTACTATGACCTGAAGAACTTCTTTCTCGATTTCGGGACTCTGAGCACGTTGCACGAAGCGATAGGTGGTATAAATTTCTACACCTTCCCCCGATCTCTTGTCGGTGCAGTCCCGTTCACTATCTTCTCATGTGCACGTAGTTTTCGCCATCTATCTATGTCGACTGAAAACTCTCGGATAGTTTTATCGTATCGCCACATCTAGACCTCTCGCTAGAGATTGGCCGTTTCCTCGATTTTATCCATACATACCATTTTCTGCGCTGAATCAGGGCTGTCCAAATTTTGATTCCACATCGAATTCTGCTTTCCGCGGTCTTATGTGTATCAATAATCTAAAACGGTATCAAGTCCAGCTCAGATCTAGGGATGAGGCGTCTATTTGAGAGGACCCGTCCTCTTAAGGTAACAGACTTCGATGCTTGCTGCCCGCTATGCTACGCCATCGGTTTGGGATGGAGTAGCAGTAACAAAAAATGGAGTAAAATGCGATACGTCCGTGTCGGGGCGTTCTCACAGTAATGCATTATTCTTGTCGTGTCCTATTTTCCCATCCATTTCTGACAGCGATATTTATTGGTTCCCACTGTCCACATGCAGGAAGCCGTGTACAGCATTACGGGAAGGGGTTCTAATATCGTCGAAACCGCTCGGATTCTGTGAAAGTGAAAGCCAGTGAGATATTGTGAGAATCCGAGATAGGTGCGATTTCATGATTTGTTTTCTTCCCTGTTGGTGCACGCGGTGTACGTACAGAGCTATCTATCATACTACGCCGCTAAAACCTGCATCAAGTCTTTTGTCGAAGGAGGCGCCGTGAAAAGTCTTGGACAGTTAAATGGCAACCCCCGGCCAACAGGGAAACGCATCTCATCTTCCTGGAAATCACTCTAAGCTTGTCGATTGTTACGCTAAGTTTGCTGAGATCTGTATAATGAGAGAATCGTACTTCCCATTATCTGAATATGGTGTCCAGCCCTAAATTCCCAGGTGCGACGCGACCTTGACACGTGCATTTAGCCGATGATGGTGAGATGACGACGTTCCGCCTTTGACCTGCGCGACCGCAACAAACGCATTTACACGGCTAAAATCTCTTTCTTTGCTATTATCCGTTACGACGACTCGGAAGTGCGGTCCTTGGGTATCCTCATGACGATATTCTTCTAAACGACGAACTGCGCCGGAGAAATGGCTTTGACGAAATGGTCCTATTCGTTCAACTTTTGGAAACCGATATACCTACCCCTCCAGTCTACGCTTCTCATCCCGCTTATGGAATTTGTATCTCAGAGGATCATACTGCACACTGAATGGGTATCATAACTCTGGCTTGCTCCTACTTCGACTCGAGGCACGTACTTATCTTAGATATCTGCCCTGGAGATCCTATAATTAACATTGCTCAAGTCTCCAACTGCCATGAAGTTCTTCCTGTCATCTTTCTAGGTGTATATTCACACGGTGGCGACGAGGATTTGAAGTAAATTGCTTGCTTAGCGGGAACTTTCGGAGTGGGTGAAAGGTGCTACATGCATCGTTTGTATCGTCACCTAGAGCAATGGCGTACGAAGTCTATGGGAAGGGTATCAGTACTATCTAGTGACATCTTTCCCATTAGATGTCAGACCCTGGCCGGCTCGAATTGTGAAAAGCGCTTCCCGGTACGAGGAATCATTCAATCATAATAGACATTTTGATCTGATTCCGAGTCACTGGGATGAATTGAGCGAAGATTCGGACAATACGAGTTTTCTTCCCTCGAACTTCTGAGTTCCGGTGCCTCGGGCAGATATACTTCCCGGAGAAACCATAGCCAGCCTGGGATTGTGTCGCCCTCCAATGACAATTTCCTGTCTTACATCATTTGAATCTGGGAGAGGACATAAGGAGGACAAACTTCAATCTTTATACTTCACTTCCCCTCCCCCGTACAGTTCCAGAGCTTTGTCTCTAAAGTTTCTTCTTTCTTTCTTCGTCATGTCTACTGAAACCAGAGTCGACACTTACAACGACGCAGAGAAGGGAACAGTTGAGGTAGCCACACCTCTGGGGTACCTTCCAACACTTTACCCAGAGGCTGAAAAGAAGATCGTCGATACCGTAGCGCTACCTGAGGTCAAGAAGGAGACTGCAACTCCTCCAGTGAAGAAGTCACCTCCTAAACCCAAAAAGAAAGTCTCCAAATGGATTCGCTGGACTCTATGGTTCAATACTTATAGGTGAGTTGACCCTTACGACTGTTGCGAGCTGCAAATAATGGAATATTTTTTAGGAAATTCTTTACGCTTACTTTTTCCTTGAATATGATCGCCTTGGCTCTCGCAGCCACCGGCCACTTCCCTTATGCCGTGAAGTATAATGGTGCTTTCGTTGTTGGAAACCTCAACTTCGCCATTCTTATGCGTAACGAAATTTTTGGACGTCTTTTGTACTGGTTTGTTAACACTTGCTTCGCAAAGGTGAGCATGACTCAACACGTTAGTGTTGATCATCGTCGGATCTCATACCCGTCTTTAGTGGACTCCCCTTTGGTGGCGCTTGGGATGCACTTCCGTGCTTCAGGTACGTGATTCATTCGAACGACAGATCTTCTCACATCTGACACTTCATGCTTCATTTCCAGCATCTCGGAGGCATCCACAGTGGTTGTGCCCTTTCCGGAGTAATTTGGCTGATTTTCAAGGTTGTGCGGATGTTCACGACTTTGAATGTTCAACACGATGCTGTACTCATTCTTGGAGTGTGCACAAATGTCGCGGTAATAATCAGTGCCATGAGCGCGATACCTTGGGTACGGAACACCCATCACAAGTATGTATATCTTTGCTGGCGCCACCCACCTTATCTCACATCTTTATCAGTGTCTTCGAGCGTCACCACCGTTTCATTGGCTGGATCGGTCTTATTTGCACATGTGAGAATCGTTTTCTCACCTTAGATAGCTCGAAGATTTACTCAATCATTTCGGTTCTAGGGGCTTTCGTTATCCTTGGGGATACCTATGACCCAGTTACCAGGACCTGGAACCTTGACGGCGTTCACGTTATTCGTCAACAAGATTTCTGGTTCACTATCGGAATGACTGTATTGTAAGTGTAATCATTCCATGGCGAAGTTGATACTAATCGAGGGTAAAGCATCGCCTTACCATGGATCTGTGTTCGAGAAGTTCCCGTTGACATTGAACTGGTACGTACATTGATTCGATACCGAAATGTGGGATGCTTAATTATGTCACCAGCCCTCTCCCAAGGTCGCTATTATTCGTTTCGAGCGTGGCATGCAACAGGGACTCCTCGGACGCATCAGCCGTTCATCGATCATGGAATACCACGCTTTTGGTATAATCTCGTACGTGTTAACATGTCTATTCTCATGTCTAAATTTGACACTGAATGGTGCCTAGGGAGGGCAAACATGCCAAGTACCACTACATGATCGCCGGTGTTCAAGGTCAGTATCAAGGTTTGTATTGTCGGCAGCTCTTGTAAAATAGACGTTTCTCAGGCGACTTTACACGCGGCTTGGTGAACGACCCCCCGAAAACGTTGTGGACCCGTCAAGTCAAGGTTAGAAAACCCTTTAATCACTTGTTGAGGAAGCAAAATCTGAATTCTTCTTCTAGTTCGCAGGCGTTTCAAATACTGTAATTACGTTTTCCTTTGTTGAACTGCACCAGTAACTCATTCATGTCAAGTCCACTCTGTACCACCGCGGAATTCGTATCTGTACAGGGACAGGAATCGGCGCTGCACTATCAACATGTCTGCAATCCCCTAATTGGTGAGCATTCTTTTTACGGATCCGAATTGGGGTGACTTATCGACAACCTATCAGGTTCCTCATTTGGATTGGTGAGTGCCAGGACAGCGTTGGAGTAGCAGCATGCTCAACCTACAAAAATAGGTTCTGACCAAGAGAAAACCTTCGGTCCCACTATCAGCGGCTTGATACATCGTCATATAGGCCCCGAAAGATTGATTCTGTGGGATAGTAAGAAACGAGGGGGACGACCTGACACGATGAAGATACTGTCAGAAGCTTACAAGTCTTGGAATGCCGAAGGCAAGTTGTTGCAGCTTTGTTCTGACCTGTAGATGCTGACTGATAGGATGTAGTCGTCTTCATTACATCCAATTACATCGGTAATACCGAGATCATGCAAGGTTGTAAAGAGGCTGGTATCCCTGTATTTGGCACTCTGTGGGACTTTGTAAGTATTTTAGTTTCATCTTTCGTCGCCCATAGGCTGAGCAGTCGCGCTAGTGATTTTCTGTACTTGTATTCTTCTCATAGATCACTAAATTTATACCAACTACCGGTACTAGTTAGCCGTGAACGATTTATGCACATTGCAGTGGGAGGTTATTCTGGTAGCCAATAGATAGTTGAACTCTCAGCTCCGCGAAGGGCAAGATGTAATCGGTAACCGGCGTAGCCTTAATGTCATCGGGGTTTCCTAATTCACTTGCGTTGGAGGCTGAGAAGATTGTTCTTGAGAAAGTAGTGTAGGTATGGACCGCCGAGAGCAATGTACACACACTAGCTCAAGGACCCGTTCATCGGGTCCGGTAAGCTTGGATCAAAGAATCCGATAGGACGTTCGTGTTTGATATGTCGTGGAGATAAAGGACGGACTGCAGGTTGACGCCATCGTTGGATGTTGCCTGGACTTGAAAAGGTGGATGTGTACGGGCCGACGTACCGGCATAAACTGAACCATTCTCTGTTCTCAACGACGTACTGGATAGTGATGCAACTCAAGTTATTCAGACGTCTTTCTCAGCTTGTACACCGCCGCACCAAGTCCGATTCTGCTGCAACAGAACGGGGCCCGCCAACTCAGTTTGTGTCGTCGCTATCTCTCAACGATGTCCATGCCAGCGAACAACCCTTCCATCCTACACTCCAATCTGTGCTACCCCCTGCACCTTTGATGTCTCCATTGATTATTCACAACTCGAGCTTCGATTCAGTGACACCCCAATTGTCGCCACCTGCTCATACTGTCCAGCCAATGCCGACCAGTGAAAATGCAACCAAAGTGGCCGCTATTCACAGACGTATCAGGGAGATACAACAAGATTATCATCGAGTCCGGGCCTCCATAGATGCACTCCAAGCGGAAGCGTTACAGTCAAAATCAGCCTCCACTTCTGGTATCACCGAGCAAGAGCTGGAGCAATGCGTAAAGTTTGCAGATGCTGTTCGCGCCGCCGGGTTGGACGGACTTGCTCATGTGCATAACTCTACACACTCCTCTGTCCAGAACTTTGAAGAAGCTGCCGTTGACGCGATTCAAGAAGCGGCTGACGATCCTAGAGGCATTTGGTCAAAAATCACTGATGGTGTTGTTGGCCCTCGCGCTCCGAAGGAATACATTTCTGCAATTGCAACTATTATCAGGAATAGATGGGAATCCAGAGCAGTTAGGAAGGCCCGTCACTTTTGGAAGAAGGCTGCGAAGGAAAACCCTAACAATGCTAATATTGTCACGCCTTCTGCCTCCAATCTTTCCGAACTCATCGAAGCCCTTAGTCCCGAGCGCCAGAGAGCGGTCGAGGAACTACTTAAGAAGCGCCACAGCTTCGCTCCGAGGTCTGGTGATCATCCACCTGAACAAGTTTCTAATGGGACCGATGTTTCAACTTCTCAATTCTCCAGTTCTTCGATGATACATTCTATGCCTCTGTCGACCACGTTTTCACCTAGATCTCAAGATCCGTTCACTTCCTCGGGTGAGATTTCTCAAACCAAGCACTCTATTATAGAACACCCCAAGGTTATATCGTCGTCCAATTCTCGTAGTTCTGCGCTACCTCCACTTGCAAGCCAAATTTTCAAACAAGAGCTTATTTCAAGTCATTCCAGCGAAAGGTTCTTTTCTAGCCCGTCTTACAAACAAGCGCGTCCCGTTTTTGGCAATGTCGATCTCAACCGGACCTCCAAGTTCCCATCGGAGAAATCTCTGGGTAAACAAAAACTCGTCCTTGCAGTTTCAGGCAGCGAAAATTCTTTCACGGTATCTGTTCATCCTGTGACTCAAATTTTTGATCACTCAAAGTCCGCCAGGCATCCAACTCCTCTGGTAGCATGGGGATTGCTGTTCCTAGTACTGATCCGATGCCAGTAAGTCGCTCTCCACAACTATGATGCATGTTTCTCATCCTCCCCCACAGTATTCAGGCTCTCAAACATCGTCGGCTATTGCCTCTTCAGATCTTGCTTCATTCAGTTCTGATCGTCCCGGCTCCGAGCAGTTGGGACGTCCATTTGTGCTTGCACTCAATAAAGGCGATAGTCAATCTTTTGGGGTAAGCACCATTATCTCAATGTGGGGTCGCCAACTCAATCAAAGTTTAGCCCTCAAGCTCGTCTGGGAATGTGAGGACAGAGAGGATAAAATTGGTTCCCGCTCCAAGTCGAGAATCGATACCGGTACGTTACTGCTTTCAAATTTATTAGCATACACAACTTGACATCTGTTATCCAGACCACCGGTTCCCAGTCATCATCTGCCGTCGCATCCTCTGATTTGGCTTCCTTTACTTCAGACCCTAATCTGGAAAGTGGTTGTCCCCCTAGCTCCAATCCTAGTCAAATTTGGTCCACAAATCCCTCTACCAATATCTCCGAAGTCAGTTTCATGTCTGCAGAACGAGCTCTGGAATCATTTGAGCGTATCTGCGATGGTTTTCCCAGCAGTAACTTTGGAGAGTCGCTTCATACTATAAGTGAAGAATCTTCCGGTTTAGGAGAGGGACCAGCGTCCCTTACCCCTTCAGCTCCATCTAGTCAGCTATCAAGCGGGGCTGTCGATCTGGCAGACGAGATTTCGACCGGTATCAGTGTCAGTAGGCCTAAAATCAACAGGATAAGCAAAACAAGTATGTCGACATCTAGGAGGAGCTTTCTGAGCAACCGTTTCTCCACCCAGTCATCATTGGGACGTCATGAACTGGACGCTACTCTCGTTGTGGAGGAGCCAGAGTTGGAGTCCAAAACCGAAACTAAGGTCTCGGATGCAAACAAGATAATCGCGAACGAGATCGAAGAAGTTCCTCGCTCTCCTACTCCAGACCAACCTAGAACCGGGTTCATCATGATGCGGAGTGTGAGTGTTAGGACACCAAAGATCCAGCAGATGCATCCGCAGTCGTTCAATGAAGGTGTACAGCTCGAGACGTCCTCAATGTTACCCTCGCCCGCCATTTCTCTTCCCTCTTCCCTGCCATCTCTCAAGCAGCCGTCATCATCGTCTTCACCGAAATTTCCTGTCCTATCCAGTATCCCGAGTCGTCTGTCCAAGTTTTCTTTCAGATCTAATACTCGAGACAACAAAGTCGGCTCCAAGGGACTGGAGCCCGCGTCTCTGCACTCCAACTCGTCGCCAAAAAGAGACTTGAAGTCGAGAGAAAAGCGGACCAAAGAAAAGCAGACACTAAGGACGCTGATCCCAGTCTTCAAGCCTGTCCTACCACTCAAGATTGTGAAAAAGAGCAAGGAGGACCTGCGAGTTTCTACGTCGTTGCCAGCGTCCCCTCAGGGTCATTTCAAGGTCTCGCCTGCATTTTAGATGTGTCTTTCTTTCATCGTTGGACGTTCGTCCCCTCTGCACTCTCCCTCATCTCGTTCAGCATTAAGTACCGACCTCTTATTCTCTTCGTCGTATTGTAATGGCATTGCATAGAAGTACATAATAAATTGTAATATAATAGTTCTGCGTTGTTTCTCCATCACTTGAGAATCGTTGAGATGCGTGCTACTTGTTCGAAATCTTGTGAACATGGTTGGAACCTTTCTCTCTCGCACAAACCGTGCATCCTTTCTACTGATTAAACTCGTGAAAAGTACTCTTCAATCGGCCAAGGTATTGAAAATACTTGGACAGGGAGTCGTAGGAGGTACATGTAGGCCTACTAGCTGGTGTTGCAATCATTTTTCTCCCGGATGGGAGGCTAGGGTCTAGCTGGTGTGTAATCATTTTTCTCTTATACGAAATGGCTGAAGCTTCAAGTACGGATCGGAATTGCCTCAGACGCGAGACCTTCAAAAATCGAGAGATGAATTCTCAGTGCCATCGCGAGGCGTGTGCCGGTGTCATTTATACTTACTTAAGTAACTTGGTTTACTTCCATCGGCGCATCTTCACCGACAATTTATATGCTTCTGTCGAAGTCCATACATATTCAAGGCCCTGGTTCTCTCAAACCACGAGACCTACCAGCAGCATGACAGACCAGAACAGACCCTGCATAAGGCACAAAGCTATCCAATCTGTCGATGTTAACCAAGGATTCTCCATCTCTTCCAGTGCGTAAACTTGTGCTGTTCGTTAGTTTTGTCAACCCAATACGCAGTGAAAAGTACGAAGAGGTTGAACAGAGTTTTGCGCAATGAACAAGTCTTCCTGTTTGTCGAAATTCTCAAAATATGGTCCAGACCGCAATCTTTAAGCCCCGGAAACGCCGATACATGAGACTGACATTACCCACATAAGTTGCAAACGCACGATCGCCATCAGTATCTGACAGTGCCCGCATTCTTGCTCTTGTCCATCAACCTCTTGGTTGAACGATGCGGGGCCTTCATATATGGCGACGTGTAATACCCTTGTCTATATTCGCCTCGTTGGTCACGATACAAGCATCTGAAATCCTCACCAACTTTTCCGATCTCGAAACTCAAGAATTTGATTTCGTGGTCATTGGAGGTTTGTCTTCACTTTTTCATCCAGAGAAAATCTCATCTTGGCTTTTAGGAGGCACAGCAGGAAATGTTATAGCGAATCGTCTCACCGAGAATCCTGCTTTCTCAGTCCTCGTCATCGAAGCAGGTGGAAGGTATGGGCTTTTTTGATTGATCGGGCACTGACACCTTGAAATCTCTCATTCAGTAATCGAGACGCGCTAAAACTTATGGCACCGGGGTTTGCACCGCTTTTACACAACTCCCAATGGGACTGGAATTTAACAAGTATGTCGAAACCTCTATATAGAGAACCAGCGCACTGACTTGGAGATTATCCGCAGCTACTCCTCAGGCTGCTCTGAACAATCGTTCTATACCGGCTGCAAGAGGCTTCGTACTGGGTGGAAGTAGCTCTATCAGTACGTCTCGTATAACTTCATGTCTCGGCAACTGACAAAACCGGTGCAGATTTCCTTGGTTATACCCGGGGCTCAGCAGAGGATTTCAACCGCTATGCAGAGATAACGGGAGACGATGGTTGGTCTTGGGACCGTTTGATACCTTACATATTAAAGGTCAGATCCCTTCAATTGCTGTGCCTCGGTTTTCTCATTTTTATCCCTATCAGCATGAGAAGTTCATGTTGGGAGAATCATCAAGTTTGGAGAATCTGTCAACCCGTTTCAACCCATCGGTTCACGGTTTTACCGGGATGACCTCTGTCAGCCTAGCGAATTCAAGCCATGAAATTGATGCTAAAGTTATACAAACTACGTCGGAGATGTCTGAAGCATTTCCGTTCAACCGAGATATGAATAGTGGGCGCCATCTTGGTGTGGGTAAGTCAACATTCAAACCTATTCAACGTCTCGTTTCATGATTTGACCAGGCTGGGCTCAATCTACTGCTGGAGGTGGGACGAGAAGCAGCTCTGCAACATCTTACCTCAACGACGAATTTCTTCGACGTCCGAATCTTCATGTATTAATTAATGCACATGTTATGAGGGTTCTTCAGAGCAATTCAACCAAGCTTTCTTTTAATCGTGTAGAATTCACACAGGATGGAGGAGGTATATCCTTTTCTACGTCTCAGCAAGACGCTGGCTGATATTGGATCAGTTTCCACACAGACAGTCATTGCCAAAAAAGAGATCATCCTCTCGGCGGGCAGTATCATGACCCCTCATGTTCTGATGCACTCTGGAATTGGGGATGTGGATGTCCTCTCTGCGGCCGGAATAGACGTTATTCACAACTTGTCCTCTGTCGGTCAAAACCTTACAGAACACCCGATCGTAGCGAACGTCTGGCAAGTCAAAGCAAACGACACATGGGACAATATCTTTCGCAGTCCAACCTTGTTGGAAGAAACGCTCGCCGAGTGGAATGATACGAGATCTGGTCCTTTTGCCCACCCACCTTTGTCTTTCATTGCTTGGCTACGACTTTCAAACAATTCCTCTATTTTCAATACATTTCAGGATCCAGCTGCTGGCCCAAATACGGCGCATTACGAATTAGTTTGGATCGTAGGTGATGATGCTTCTCTGTATCACCAAGCTCTTTACATTTTTTAGAACGGTCGAATCGGCCCAGAACTAGCACAAGGCAACTTTTTGACAATAGGCACTGTTGTAGTTTCTCCAGTGTCCCGTACGTCGATCCTTCTTTCCTTTCATGCTTTTCATTCAGTATCACATAGGTGGAGCTATCACTCTGAATTCCAGCAACCCTCTGGATCCTCCTTTGATCAACTATAACCTCCTCTCTTCTGAATTCGATTTGTTCACTGAACGTGAAGCTATTCGCAGTGCAAACAAATTTTTAACGGCTTCGCCTTGGTCAGATTTTATAATCGCTGCACCAACAAGTGCCGCTACCGACGAAGAGCTGGATATGCTCATCAGACAAAATGCCATGGGACTGTTCCACCCCGTGAGCACTGTAGCGATGAGTGCAAAACATGCGTCGTGGGGTGTGTTGGATCCCGATCTGAGGGTGAAAGGTATCAACGGACTAAGAGTCGTGGATTCTTCCGTATTACCGATCATTCCAGCAGCACATACTCAAGTACCAACATACATCGTAGCAGAAAGAGCTGCAGATATGATCAAAGAGGCGTGGTTTGGTCTAGACTGATGTATTGCTATGCCGAGAATATGAAGACTTCAGCGTTCTACCTCTTCCCAAGACTTTGGCACGAGCCGTCGACGACGACCAGTGGCCAGGTTATCTGCCCCTCCAAACTCAGGCTTGGCTTTGTATCTTTGCCGACCTGGAATTCGTTCGGCATATGCTTGCCGCCGATTATGCTGCAGATGGCATTGGCTTGTCCGGTATCCAATAACCGAGAATGTCTCCTTTGAATTCTCCGTCTCGTTAAATGGAGAGGGACTCGAGGGGAAAAGTTACAAAAAGTCAATCGCCCATGAATGAGGAAATAACCCAATAGGCTCGAACGCGGGAACTTGGCGCTATGTCGGGCTTACCTACTGAAAGGTACTGAAGTGGCAAAAAAGGGGCGAAAAGCACCCACAAGTCAAAATGTCTCCCGCAGCCAGACTCGATCTCCGAAGCTCGAAACACTTGAGAGTGCACTTCGAGGAGCCGACCGCTCACATGGGGTTGTTTTCACTCAGCCAGCGGGTGACGTTCAAAAACAAGTTTTGCTAGTTATAACCATGCAAAAAACTATTATATCATATCAAGGGACATACTTAAAGAGAGATATCCTCGTGATGACCAGTTGGCAGTGACCGGGTTATCTGCCTTGGTCAAATCATCGAAACTCGGCTAGCCGACCTGGATTTCGTTCTGCATATGCTTGCCGCCATCTCTGCCGATTGTGCTGCGGCAGATGGCATTGGCTTATCCACCAGAGACACCGCATCTCCGTCTTTTCTTCTGTTTATCTTATTAAACGGAGGGTATCGAGAGAAAAAGCTTGAATGAGGAAATATAGGAAAATCACCCGTCAGCCAGGCTCGAACGCGGGAACTCGGCGCGATGCCGGGAGGCAGGTACCCGACTCAAGGGTGCGTACAGACCGCTCAGCTAACGGGTGATTATGTGCAAAGCACTTGGCCTAAACTTTATAGCACCCCAGGCTGTACATATAAGTTCATCACGTACTTACATCGACCATTAAAAATATTTAGTATAAAATTTGTGAATGCAACTAAAACACATGTTTGCTTCGGGCGTTGTCAGAAAATATAACTAGAACACCATCCAGTAAAATGGCTTCATGCTGCTAGGCACTTCTCGAAAGTCTTGTTCCAAGAGGATGAGCAAAGTCACCGGGGGCGCCGAAGAGTCATTAGACGGTGCAGATCCAACGGACGGGACATCGCATATCCTACATTAACTTGTATACTATTCAACAACCCAGAAATTAGGATACCGTGCCTTATTAGACATTTAGAAAGTTCCTGATTGAAGAGATACTTAGGAGAAAAGGAAAAAAGGACTGACACCCGTAAGCCAGGCTCGAACCCGGGAAGTCGGCGCGATGCCGAGGAACAGATACCCAACTCAAGGGTCCGTACAGACCGCTCAGCTAACAGGTGATAAGTAATATTCACCGTACTCAACCCGGATACATTGTTCCAGGTAAAGGTTACGTATGCTATAACAACTACTAGTTTAAATGGACTTTCACATCAAGTATTTAGTACAAATCCAAGTACAAATAATCCAACTAAAAATATGCATATGGTTTGCTATGGGACCTGGCAGATGAGACGTTCTCCTCGCCATGGGGGGTAGAGGAAAAAATGGCGTCATCAAAGACAAAAGGCTTCCTCGGACATAAGTAGCAAAAATGTAGACCAGATGAAAATTAGCCCTCCAATGAGTGGGTCTTAGTCTGTTGTTCCAGAAGAGAAAGCATAAAAAGAGAATTAGGAAAAATTGTCTCCCGCAGCCATGCTCGAACTCTGGAACCTAACTAAACGCTAGGAGACGCTACCTTCATAGGAGGTAAGTCCGCACCGCTCAGCCATGGGGGACATTTTCTTTGTGTGAACTTAACAATCAAATGACATCGCCACCTGGACCAATTTCCAGCTCCAGTGGAGGCAGTAGAATCCATTTGTATAGATGCGTACATATGCGTATGAAACCTATGGCAGACTTGAACCATTGTACTCCGGTGAAAAATTGCGATACGATACTAGTACTATTTGAAGAATTCATGCTTCTTTCGATTGGTTGGATTCGTGATTAAACCTACGGAACCGAACGTTGAAATTGACGGTGTCCGGTGGCGGACGCGACGGGGAGATGGGTTTGGTGATCTCAGCTGTCTCTTATGTGCAGGTACAGCACGCTGAGGGATGTCGTTAATTCGACCTGTACTAGAAACGTTGGCTTCGGCTTAGGCGGAATAGACGCTGTTCTTGGTTCCGTTCTTGACCCTTGTCGGATGGTTTGGACACATCAATATATTGCTATCGCGAAAATGTAATACATGCTGTTTAATCTGAAGTAACGTCCAAGAACGTGTGCGGTTAGCTGTAGCTGTGGCATTCCTAAGACAAATCGAGAGTAAAATAAACTTCAACGTTCCACCATTAGTCGCTCTGTTGGATACCTTCCCATTCACTCTCATCCCTATCGTTATCCTCATGACGATCAATGGCCGGGTTATCTACCTTCAAGTCCTCCAAACTCAGCAGTTTCTCCGATCGAACAAACACCTTCAAACCTTTCTCAATCAAATTCATCATGGTCTTCTTCACTTTTGCGTTGGCTTTCCCGACTCGGAATTTGTTCTGCATATGCAACTCTCTGAATTTCACCGACGGCATCTCGCCTTTGCGGCCAGAGGGTCACGGTAAACCGCGCGTTCGGGTGTGGGCAACGTTCGCTACGTTCTTGAGGGCCAAACGAGCGGATGAGCGCAAGGTCGGAGGCATCATAGAGTAATCGTATAGCTTCAAGGCGGTTCAATGTAAGAGCAAAGACTTCAAGGTGTGCTTGTCGCAAGGCGGAAGGAAGGAAGGTCACGGTATCCGACTCAAGTGGTTTGGTCAAGTTGATTTGACACGATTCTGGCTGCCGCTCGGCCTGTGATGTGTGTGTGTGTGGCCGTTTCTAGCACTAATGAATGTGACACTGACTGCAGCTTTGGCAAGAACTCAAACCGGAAAGTTTTCCCTATCTTTGTACAGAAAATTGACCTTCTGTCGGAGATTTCTTTCCGGAACAATAGAAGGTTGAGCGTCAATAAGCGAACGAAGCAGCCGATCATTGACTGGCAGCATGCAACTGTTCCTTTTTTACTAAATCCCCCTTCATCTACTCTCTGTAACTTTAAACTTGAAAATGTGAGTAGTGAAATAAAAAGAAGTAAAACGAGAAAGTAGAAATCAGAAAAAGATTGTCACCTGCAGCCAGGCTCGAACGCGGAAACTCGGCATGTGCACTATGCCGAGAGTCAGGCTATCCAACACAGAGTTTCGTTAGGACCGCTCAGCTAACAGGAGACAGTGAAAATGGTACATGACCTGAATAGACTGTACAGGGGGCAGTTATATCCGGAACAATAGCAAGTAACATTACATAGGGGTTGAGTGTCAATAGCAGATGTCAGTGCCCTGCCAAAGCAGCCGATTCACTGGCAGCCTGCAACTGTTCCTTTTTTACTGAATTCCCCTTCATTTACTCTCTGTAAATTTAAACAAAATATGAGTGTTGAAACGAGAAAGTAGAAATCAGAAAAAGATTGCCACCTGCAGCCAGGCTCGAACGCGGAAACTCGGCTTGTGCACTATGCCGAGAGTCAGGCTACCCAACACAGGGTTTCGTTAGGACCGCTCAGCTAACAGGAGACAGTGAAATTGGTACTTGACCTGAATAGACGATACAGTGGGCAGTTACATCCGGAACAATAGCAAGTAACATTAGAAGGTTGAGAGTCGATAGCAGCGAACGCTGATGCCTGCCAAAGCAGCCGATTTACTGGCAGCCTGCAACTGTTCCTTTTTTACTACTAAATTCCCCTTCATTTACTCTCTGTAACTTTAAACATAAATTCAAAAATATGAGGTGGTGAGTGGTGAAATGGAAGCTAAAGCGGAAAGTGGAAATTAGAAAAAGATTGCCACCTGCAGCCAGGCTCGAACGCGGAAACTCGGCATGTGCACTATGCCGAGAGTCAGGCTACCCAACACAGGGTTTCGTTAGGACCGCTCAGCTAACAGATGACATTGAAATTAGCCTTGACCTGAATAGATGGAACAGGGCAGAGCACTAAGCATAGCATGCACAACAACTGTAGTATTAACATATTCTGAGTAGTACAAATCCGGTATAAACTTTTTACAAATTACAAAATGTCCTTCACGCCTATGTCGTCCTCGATGAACCCAGCTATGGTCGGTTCCTCGGTACGCCACGGGGCCGAGCAGACGAGACACCGTCCTCAGCACTAGTCAAAAGTCCCGTTCCACTCAGAGGAATAGCAAAGTCATCAGAGGCGCTGGGAGAGGTGCCATTAGACGGCGCAGAGCCAGAGCTGGAGAAACGAGGGCTGCGACGGAGAGGGAGCGAGGCTGGGACCGAAAGTTTAGGTCTCCGGCGAGCAGATCCAGTCGCTGGAATAGACTTTGAAATCGAAGTTGGTGGCGCAGGTAAAGTACCAGACAGACGCCCACTGCGCCGAACTTTGACGGATCCCAAAAGAGTCTTCTTTATAATGGATATTGAACCCATGAAAGGGCTCGAGGACCGACCAACGGACGAAAGAGCAGGTAAACCATTTGGACGGTGAGCGGGGTGGCGGACGCGACGAGGAGATGGGCTTGATGACTTCTGCTGTCTCTTAGGTACAGCACGCTGAGCGGTGACATTAATTCGATCTGTAATAGAAACGTTGGTATCGGCTGGGGCGGGATAGACGCTGTCCTTGGTTACGTTCTTGACCCTTACAGTTTGACGATGAGAGGCGGCAAAGACACCAGAGGCACTGGGAAGAAGGGCACCACTAGAGATCAGAGCCGAAGATGACGACAAAGGCGATTCAGGAGCGACAATACTGGTCCTGCCCGAAAGGCGAGTACTCCGGCGAAGCGGTTTACCATCCGAAAGTCTTGTACTTTGACGGAGGCCCCGGGAGCGTAGAAAAGGAGAGGCCATTGGGTATGTAGTATTCTTCGGGTACACCTCGTAAGGGCGAGAGGGAGGGTAAGCTGTGTGGGATACAGGTTTCGAAATCCTGAGTGGCGTTGATGGGACATTCACCGGTAGAGAGTTACGATGGGGGGTGCAAGGAACTGGGATTGACGAAGCAGGTCCACTAATTGGCAAGACACCGCCAGACAGCCTTCCACTACGACGCAGACCTCTGGAGCGCGGGGACGGAGAAGCCGATGGGTATGTGGTGTTCTTCATTAGCATGGTGTTGCGACGAGAAGGAGAGTAGGCCGGAGTTCGGGCGCGAGGTACTGGTTTAGAGATCGTGGACGGTCTTGGAGTAGGGACAGCAGGAATGAAAGGCGGTGGGTTAGGAAAGGAGTTGAAGATATGTCCTACAAAGATAAAGTTAGTTTGAGTATGAACCGATTCTCAGTCAAAACGTACCCTCGTGTTCCTGTCGCTGCAACCGCGCCTTACTGGATTTCCAAGCGTTAAATCAAGTTTACAACTAGGGAAATAAATACTCACTAAATTGTGAAGCTGGATTCGACGCCACTAATCAACTGTCCCAGGACCTGGTCCATCACTTGCAAGAAGACCTTCCCCTTGATATGGTACAACCAAGCTGTCCACGCCAAGAACGCACACGGATCGTCTTTGGTGGTGCATTTTAGGGCAAGCTGCCGCATGACACGATCTGAATTTAGCAGATGCCTCTCAGAGATCTAGAGGTAAGGACTATTAGCTCGTGGAACGAGGTTATTGATACGCGTATACTCACTCGGAACAACATCAAAGCCGGTTGCACACTGTGACCTTTCGCGTCGATGTATTGGCGCGTATAGCGAAGGAGCACTTTGTAGGCGTCAAAGCCAGCGCCCACAGTGTAGTTGGTGTTCGGCGGCATGACGTATTTCTTGTCCAAGGGCGGAAGATGATGCAGCTCGTTCTCGAGCCGTTGCTGCACCAATACTTCGAGTTGCACCATATCGAAGGTGGAAGGCACTCGATTCGAGTCTAAGCTTGCAATGGCGAGCATAAGAAAGAGCGTGGATGTAGCGTAAAGGCGTTAGAAAGAGCGTGAGCGTATAGTAGATGAATGTATCGTAAAGGCGTGAAGAGGACAACCACTGGAGATGGTGGTTGTGGATAAAGAGACATCTCAGGCAAGACCCGCTTTATATATGTGTTCTAGGACCATGACGTCGGCAATGTAAGCAAAGAACGTCGGCGATCGAAAAGTGTTTCTCGGCTAGCCGAGGTGTAATGTACTGCTCGACATCTTGGAAGGCGACTTTCCAGCATGTTGTAAAGTTCAGCAAGTTATGTTAAACGAAACAAAAGAAATCTACTCAAGTTATTCACTGTATTTGATCCAAGCAGAAGAAAAGGGATGGCCGGCAAAAATGTCACCCATAGCCAGGCTCGAACTCTTAAACCCAACTGGACGTCAGGAGTTGGACCCTCATAGGTGGACAGGCGTACCGCTCAGCCACAGGGACATGACTATCATCACTGGAGCTTCGAACATGGATTGCGAATATCTATGCAAAAGGGACGGAAACCAATCATGTTTAGATGATATCTTTGACAGTTCATCATATTCAGACAACAAAGTTTGACACCAGATTAGAAAACGTAGCAGTTCATGCTACTTGACAAAGACGATGGTTCCTAGTGTGACCAGAATATACGGAGCGACAACGATGCCGAGTAAAGGAAAGCACAACGAAAAAATGCAAAAATTTTCCCCCGAGTCTTTTACACTGGATGATTCCATTCTTTGGTGAGTTTGATGTTAATCCTTGAACCGGGTTGGAATTACGAAGAGGGCATGAGCATTGAGCGGACCGATGCCGAAGTATTAGAAGACGAGGTTCGTTGACACCGCAAGAAGTCGTACTATGACGCAAGGGATTTGGAGGAAGTCGAGAATAAGTAGAGTTTCGAAACGGAAAGTAAGCTGGATTCCAGATGCAGGATAAGGGACTTGAATGTTCTTGGCTTTGGGACTTTGGGACAGTTGACAGTCGGGCATTCAAAGTTGAAGAGAGTGAAAACATGTAACATCACGTCAACGGTTGGTCACAGCGCTGCACCTCTGGCCTCGACGTCATTATGATAATGCAGCCGAATTCTATCAAAGTCACGAACCATGAAGATTCCCTTTGCATGGTTGGGCTTTGGTGCTCAGATACCTCTCCAAGGTCTACCAACGACAGACAGAGCAGCCCTAGATGGTCCACATGACTTTCGATTCAAGGAAGGAGCAAATGTATTCACTCCGAAAGATGCTATTGAACTCGGGAGGCCCGGTATAGGAGTTGCTAATGAAGCAGGCGATCTGGCATTGGTTCCATACAGCCAGTTCTCGTTTGATGACAAAACGTGCGTTTAGTTACACTCGGAGCCTTTACTATTTCGACCCAGTTTATTAGTGACCACAAATCCTTGTTTGTCGTTGGACTCGACCTGAACACTACGAGACCGCCGTTATTTCAAGTCAGTTTCCGTATTCTCCCTAGTGCTGTATGCATTTAAACCTCTGTTTTAGCTTTCCGTAAATAAAGCATTCTGGATAAACAACCGTACCTTTGGCCATGTCGTTGACGCTGAGAACGATGAGGGGTTGAAAATCAACACCGTCACCATTGGAATCATTGCTGGAAACCTTCACCTTACTGAATCGGATGTGATTGGAACCATTCCCACAAAAACTGCTTCCAACTTCCGCTATCTTCCAAAAGATGGTCGTCTGGTTTTCCTGGACAGCGTCTACGCCGACGGAAACTTGAGCGCCGTGCCCGATCATGACAGAGCTTGGGAAAGTCGCGGTAATAGTGCCCTTGTCTACGATGCGACTCCTGCACGATTTTGGGACACTTGGATGGGACCCAAAGCTGCGTCCTTGTTTAGTGTGGGGTTGCATTTGGATGTGTTGTCGAAGCGATGGACCCTTGGGACCGACTTTGTGAATCTCCTCGGGAAACAGGTGAGTTACTCCCTCGCTCCTTTAGTTTAAGCCAGTGATCCCAGTCAGCGCTTGTCGCCAACTGCAATCGTGGAAGGATATGTTGGTACGTGGGATGTATCTGCCGGAGTTGTAGCGTACATTGTCCCGAAAAGCAAACCAGGAAATTCATTCCATACACAAAAAGATGTACGTTCCACAATACCTATGTTAACTGATTGCTCAGCTACACTCCGGGATTAGCTCTACATTGTTGACGCTACTGGAGTCTCGAAGCCACGACTACTTGCTTCTAGTGATAAGGGTGATATTCGCGGGCCTGTCATTAGTGGAGATGGCACCAAGGTGGCTTGGATCCAACAGCAGGATAGTTATAGCTCCGGAAGGTGAGTGTCATTTTCGACAATCACTCATTAATAATTAACCTTCCATTGCAAGTGATATCATTGTCTATGATTTAATAGCCGAGACTCAGGCTACGTTCACTTCAGACTGGGACCGTTCCGCAGAGACTTTAACTGTGCGCTCCTACAGCCAATATTTACCAGAAATTACTGATCGCTCGTACAGTTCAGCAAAGATGGCAAATCTTTGTACTTTATCGCTGGCGACCACGCAAGGAACAAAGCATTCTACATTTCGGTTTCCAACACATTATCCAAAACAATCAATCCCGTCAAACTCACCCACTCCGGTTCTGTCAGTGCTCTTCAGCCGCTTTCCAATGGTCGTCTTCTTCTGACCAAGTCATCCTATACTTCCCCAAACGACTTGTTTCTGCTGCGAGGACTTGATGCGCTGGAAGCCAATGCTGACTCCGTAAACTTGCTGGAGAAGGAGGAGCAGATGACATATTTCACCGAATCTGCGTTGAAGGAAGAGAATCTAGGTCCAGCTGAGGAATTCTGGTTCAAAGGTGCAGATGACGTGGACGTTCAGGGATGGATTGTGAAACCGCCAGGTTGGAATAAGGAACAAAGGAGGAAATGGCCTATAGCATTGCATATACATGGAGGTGAGTTTTGCGCCAGTCTGTTTACAAGTTTTTAACCCCGCTTAACAGGTCCAAAGGTGAGAATTCCACGCATTTCCACTATGAACCGGTTTTTAACATTCGTTAGTATGCGTGGTTGGATTCATGGTCTACGGGGTGGAATCCACATGGTGTGTAGTCTCGTATGTCTATCACGAATCGACCTCTAGACCCACGGAACAGTCTTCGCTCATCAGGGCTACTTTTGCGTGCTCATCAATCCCACAGGGAGTACGACTTTCGGACAACGTATGTACTAACCTCTACACGTCATTCATCCCTTCTAAAGAATTTTGTGATGTGCAGAATTCAGCGATGATATTGACCTTGATTGGGGAGGAAGACCTTTTGTTGATCTGCAAAAAGGGTGGAATTATATTTTAAAAGAATATCCTCAAGTTGGTCTTTCTGTCGGGGCAGTTTAAATTTTCTTTCCAACGTGCAGTAGGTCAACCCAGAACGTGCTGTTGCAGCTGGAGGGAGTTGGGGAGGTTATGCGATCAAGTAAGTCTGTTCAGTATACCACTTTGGTTGCACCGTGACACAGCCGCTTGGAAGCTGGATTCAGGGCCATCCAGAGTACGCTTTTGGATTCAAGGTTTGGGCATTTCTGCTTCAGTGTGAAATAACCTTGGTTTATCCGATTCTCTCAGGCTGTTTTCGCCCATGATGGTGTCAGTTCCTAAAACGTGTCTCCGAGGTCTGTGTCTTACAATGTTACAGGTTTTCAATGCATTATATGACGAATACAGCTCCGATATTCCGTATTTTGTATGTGTAAAGTCCCTTTTCCCGGCTGGTACTCAGACAGAATTCACAGTTTGAAAAAGCTTTCGGTGGTGTGTCAGTTTGGACAACCATCTCTCAGGGTCTCCGTTACTGACTGCATTATATAGGCCATGGAACGGAACCGCAAGGGAAATAGCCACGAAAAATAGCCCGTCGACTTTCGTACACAAGTGGCATATACCAGAGCTCATCGTTCACGGAAGCAAGGACTACAGGCTTCCAGAAACTGAAGGAATTGCACCTTTCCACGCTCTGCAGCAGTAAGTCGCAGATGAAATACCCATGTCTCTTGTACATGCCTTATTCATCTGTAGAATGGGTATTCCAAGTCGTCTTGTCGTCTTCCCTGACGAGAATCATCTAGTCCTTGGACATGGTAATAGGTATATCCATCGGAAATCTTTATCTGAAGAGGCGTGCGCTGATCCTCTCTGCAGTCTCAAATGGTATTATGAGGTCTTTCGGTGGTTTGACGAATATGTCGGCGATAATGCACTTCGATAGTCACTTGCGTGAGATTATATTGGAACAACTTCTAATATAGTGAGGCCGGGGCATCAGACAAGAGATGCCTCTCAAAGTTTGGGAAGGGTAACAAAAGAATGCACTGTCATGACGCGCTCAGGCTCTTGTAGGATGCTGAAATAAATCTGTATTTGACAACGGTAGGAGAATGTACGGAATAGCTTCAAGACCCTCACCTAATATCCGTGATCGCGTGCTGCAAGAATTTACTGGGTCAGGTCTCTTTATTTCTTGGCAGACCCAAACGAGCGGGATAGAGCAAGAAACATTGCTATATATGCAAAGTGTCACTAAGAGACGTTAGCATGACGAGGAATGAATTATCCAAGTTCTTACTACGAGAAGCTGCTAGTGTTTGCAGCTATGGCGGTCGAATTCACTCGTTCGAGATTTGTCAAGGTTATGTGGTGAAAGCTACGTATAAAAAAGTTTCGACAAGTCATGACAATGAGAGTGTTTAACAAAACCCACAAAGTGGTGATCATGCCTATTATCACGCCAACCGCAAAGGCGCAGACATTAAAAGCTAGCATTTGTAGCTGGTGAGAAACAGCAAGTTAATATAGATCGAAAGCGTCTTGAAAGAAAGTGAGTTCACCATAGTAGGCCACTGCTCTCATAGTTTGAAAGCAACAAAGGGCTACTACGGTGATGGAAAGGGCATGGAATACTTTTGACGCCAGCTTGGGATCCAAGCACGTGCAAGCAAGAAGCAAATACGACGCGTTTTTCCTTTCGAACCAATTCGCGAAGCAGCATTGCTGCTATCTTGGCCTTTTTTCTGCTTTCTTTGTCCTCTTTTTTGGCTGCTGCTCAAACTTACCCGCTGTCTTATCCAAAATCCAACGTTGCTTTCTTAACTGACTAGCGACCAGTCATGCATCTTTACAACCTTACTCTACAACCCCCTACGGCCATAACTCAGGCAATTGTCGGAAACTTTTCCGGAGCGAGGCAGCAGGAAATCATTGCATCCCACGGAACTCGTCTTGAACTCTTGCGCCCTGACCCACAAACAGGAAAAATCTCGACCGTCATTTCAACAGATGTGTTTGGGTCTATACGTTCTCTGGCTGCTTTCCGTTTGACGGGTGGTACTAAGGGTGAGCCCTCTGTACGTGTATCCCCCCTCTCGTTTTATTCACCTTTCATTTCTCAGACTATGCGATAGTAGGCTCTGATTCAGGCCGTATCGTAATTCTCGACTATGACCCCAAGACGACTAGTTTCACGAAACTTCACCAAGAAACGTTTGGCAAGTCGGGTGCTCGTCGTATTGTTCCCGGCCAATTCCTTGCTGTCGATCCAAAAGGGCGTAGCGTCATGATATCTGCAATGGAAAAAGCAAAATTGGTGTACATTTTGAACCGAGACGCTGCCGCCAACCTCACCATCTCTTCACCGCTAGAAGCTCACAAAAATTCGGCCATTATACATCATATTATTGGACTTGATGTGGGGTTTGAAAATCCGACATTTGCTGCACTTGAAGTGGATTACACAGAGTCGGACCAAGACCATACCGGGCAAGCGTACGAGAATGCGGAAAAGGTGCGTCGTCATTCTAGCAACGGCACAATAATACTGACTTTGCTCCAGCTGCTCACATACTATGAGCTGGATTTGGGTCTTAACCATGTTGTCAGAAAATGGAGCGAGCCCACTGACCGTCGGGCAAATTTGCTTCTCCAAGTGCCCGGAGGACAACTCGCCTCTTCTGAACGATTTGACGGCCCTTCTGGTGTACTCGTGTGTTGTGAAGATCATATCATATATCGGCATATGGACGCCCCTCAACACCGGATACCCATACCTCGTCGCAAGCACCCATTGCATGATCGTGGTCGTGGGATGCTTATAGTCGCTGCAGTCATGCACAAGATGAAGGTAAGGTGACTTTGGTACCTTTGCTTTTATACTCATTTCTTTATAGGGTGCATTTTTCTTCCTGGTTCAAAACGAAGACGGTGACCTATTCAAAGTCACTATCGACCACGAAGAAGAGGAAGTGAAGGCATTGAGAATCAAGTATTTTGATACCGTACCTGTTGCATCCAGTCTGTGTATTCTCAAATCTGGATTCCTTTTTGTTGCATCCGAGTTCTCCAATCAGTGAGTAGATGAACCTATACATATAATGTTTCCTAATCATCTTTTTCAGTTACTTGTACCAATTCCAAAAACTTGGAGATGACGACGATGAACCAGAATTTAGTTCGACATCGTATCCATCATTTGGGATGTCAGACCCGAGCCAGCCTTTACCTCACGCATTTTTCCGTCCTCGTCCACTTGAAAATTTGGCTGTAGCTGATGAGATGGAATCATTAGCGCCTATAATTGATTCCAAAGTTCTCAACATTTTGCCCAATTCCGATACACCCCAAATCTTCGCTGCATGTGGACAAGGCACCCGTAGTTCTCTTAGAATCTTACGACATGGGTTGGAAGTTGAGGAATCTGTCAGCTCCGACTTGCCAGGTATTCCCAATGCTGTATGGACGACGAAGAGAACGGAAGACGGTATGCCTTTCTGCCATCTTTTCAATCACATAGATCCTTATACTGTTCTACAGATCCCTATGACTCTTACATCATCCTTTCCTTCGTAAACGGAACCCTTGTTCTGTCCATAGGTGAAACCATCGAGGAAGTTCAAGACACTGGTTTTCTCTCTTCTGCACCAACTCTCGCCGTCCAACAAATTGGCGCCGACGCCCTCCTCCAGGTACATCCGGGTGGTATCCGGCACGTCTTGGCAAACGGACATGTTACTGAGTGGAGATCACCTGCCAATAAATCCATCGTGGCCGCTACGACGAACAAGCGTCAGGTTGTTGTTGCTCTTAGCTCGGCAGAGCTGGTATACTTTGAGTTGGATCTTGAAGGACAGTTAAACGAGTATCAGGACCGGAAGGCTATGGGAAGTACAGTGTTGGCCCTAAGTGTTGGTGAAGTGCCAGAGGGAAGACAGAGGACACCGTACTTGGTTGGTGTATTTGTTTACTTCTTGATACCTTCTAATGATTGAATATTTCCGTACAGGCTGTTGGTTGCGAGGACCAAACTGTCCGCGTCATTTCACTAGACCCAGAAAACACTCTGGAAACTATCAGTTTACAAGCCTTGACTGCTCCTCCTTCCTCAATATGTATCGCCGAGATGATGGATTTCAGCATCACCAAAGTAGAACCAGTGATGTTTGTCAATATTGGTCTACAGAATGGTGTCCTTCTGCGTACTGTTCTGGATCCCACGAGTGGTCAGTTGGTAGACACTCGTACTCGGTGAGTAGTATCAAATTTATCTTTGCTGTCGTCGTTTCATCTTCGAATCACAGATTCCTTGGGACGAGGCCTATAAAACTCATTCGGGTTCAAATCCAACGTCAGCCGGCTATACTAGCACTTTCGTCGCGTTCGTGGCTCAACTACACCCATCAAAATCTTATGCATTTCACCCCTCTCATATTTGAGAACTTTGACTATGCATGGGGTTTTTCGGCGGAGCTGAGCCCAGAAGGTCTTATTGGTATCGCTGGAAGTACTCTACGGTTTGTCTCCTTCGCTTTAGATTCCTTTCCATTTACGACGCTGATATCGCACATGTCTTTAGTATCTTCCAAATACCAAAACTCGGAACCAAACTCAAGCAAGACTCGATACCTCTGTCGTTCACTCCTCGAAAATTCATCACTCACCCATCAAATAACTATTTCTATCTGATCGAGGGTGACCATCGAGTGCTGGGTGATGATGCAGCTGCAAAAAAACTAGCTGAACTTCGTAATCAAGGGAAAGATATCGATGATGAAGTCCTTGCGCTACCAGAAGAAGTATTCGGGAAACCTCGTGCTCCTGCTGGGACGTGGGGTTCTGCGATTAGAATCATCGACCCTGTCGAGGTAGGTCGCTGGTCTGATACTCTTTGAAGCGTTACTAACATTCTGTAGGGTAAAACGGTCGCGTATTTCCCATTAGATGGAAATGAAGCTGCCTTTTCTTTGGCAGTCGTACCGTTTTCTGCACGAAACGGTGAATTGCACCTGGTGGTCGGTACCGCTGCAGATACGCACGTATCACCCCGGTCATGTTCAAGTGGATTTTTCCGGACGTACCGGTTCACTGAAGATGGTGCAGGACTTGAATTGGTGCACAAGGTACGTGTTTGTTGTCTCGTGCTTCCTTCGCAGAGCTGACCTCGTTTTATAGACTGAAACTGATGATGTCCCATTGGCTTTGATGGCCTTCCAAGGAAGGTTAGCAGCAGGAGTCGGAAAGGCATTGAGGATTTACGATATCGGAAAGAAAAAATTACTCCGCAAAGTCGAAAACAAGGTCGGTTCTGGCATTTGCTATCAAATTACTCTAGCTAATCTTGCCTCAGAGCTTTGCAACTGCCATCGTCACCCTCCACACTCAAGGATCCCATATCATAGTCGGCGACATCCAAGAATCCGTGTCCTACGCCGTCTATAAACCTCCTGAGAACCGTCTCTTGGTCTTTGCTGACGACACTCAACCTCGATGGGTCAGTGCTGTCGCCATGGTCGACTACAACACCGTAGCCATTGGAGATCGATTCGGCAACATTTTAGTCAACCGTCTCGACCCCAAGGTATCTGAGCAGGTAGATGATGACCCGACTGGTGCTGGAATTCTACATGAAAAGAGCATCCTTATGGGTGCACCACACAAGACGCAGATGATCGCTCATTTCCATGTCGGAGATTTGGTCACCTCTATTCACAAGGTGGCGATGGTTGCTGGTGGACGTGAGATTTTGCTGTATACGTGTTTGCATGGAACGGTTGGGATTCTTGTGCCCTTTGTTTCAAAGGAGGACGTTGATTTTATTTCGACTCTGGAGCAGCATATGAGGCAGGAAAACAACAGCTTGGTAGGACGAGACCATCTAGCATGGAGAGGATATTATACTCCTGTCAAGGCGGTTGTCGATGGTGACTTGTGTGAGATGTTTGCGAGGTTACCTACCACGAAACAAAGCAGTATCGCTGCAGAACTAGATCGGACGGTTGGGGAGGTCTCCAAAAAGTTGGAGCAGATGAGGGTGACTACGAGTGGTTTCTAGATCAGTCGTTCATCTGTGCAAAAGCTTTGTATCTTGTAATTTATTTTATGGGAAAAAGTACATTTGATGAACTGCACTCCTTCTAAATCAGTAACATACATCTTCCTATAAAGCTACGACAAAAAAGACATAAAGGATAGGTCATGATATGTAATACGGCTAAGGGTATGGATAAACGTTTTCTAGAATGCTGTCGTAGAGTCAACTTCGATAGTAGGTACAATTGACGCGATAAATTTCAAGAACACGACCAGATAAAAGTCCACACGCATTCCCTCGATCTCTTCATCATCACCAGTAGGTGTGCCTGCATCTTTGCTACCAGACTTTCGACCAAAAGGCCACTTCTTCTTGCTCTCTTTTGGCGAAGAAGCCGTCTTCTGTTGCTGGGCAAGCTGTTCAGCAATAACGCTGTTGTTCATGCGTTCAATAACTTTTTTCATAACGCTAGCGTGTTTGCATGGGTGGACCGATGCTGCTTGGAGAGAGTTGGAATGAGGGAAGGGTTCAATCGTGACGGTCTTCTGAGCGTGGTCAGCAGATACGTCTTGGAATATTTGAGCTGGAGTCAAAGGTGTACGGTTCTAAAGTGCTAATTGAGCGTTGTATTATCATCACGGGTTCCTATAACGTACCTCGTCGTAACCAAGGAGCCAACTACGAGGGGTTTGATAGTACTTGTCGTATGTGATCATAACATCATAAGTTCGTACTTGCAAGAGATTACCAGAGGCCACCTCTATTTGGCTATCGTGGTAACCTGAGCATTTATATTGATGTGACTAGTGAAGATAACATACCTAGCATCGATAACATTTGAAGTCTTTGGTGCAGCAGTAGCCTCATCCCCGGCCTCGAGATCCTCCTCCTCCATGTCGGGAATGTCGTCCATATCAGGTATCTCTCCGACAGGAGGCACTGAATCTAAAGACAAACCACCTACACCGGACGCTAGATCGTCCTGTGGACCATCATCGGGAATGTCTTTGATCTCTCCGGGATTAGAGGCATCCATATTGGATTTCCGGCCAGCATGAGTCTCCACCCATTCGTCACCATCCCCAGGACCAGCGTCATCGAAAGAAAGGAGACGTTCGGCATCTTCTTCGGCGTCTGTATATGCAAGAGATGATGCACGACGAAGACAGGGTACACCACGAGTTACGAGGTACTGTTTATCGGCTGGTAGAAAGTCGCGAGCCTTGGACGGATCTCCCTTTTCCCTTGAGATCTGTATGAGTGGGGATAAGAAGTCAATCGCGATTTAGGCGCTCACCAAGACCAGACAGGGAACTTGTAAACCAGAAAATCTCCGGCAGCGACGAACTCCTCTGTGGAGATTGGGTAAGATTGGAATGCGCAGATGTGAGGTTAAGCGCTGACCTGGAGTAATCCGACCGTGCTCTTTGAATTTACTCTCCTTGAGGACCTGCCAACTTGGACATGAGATCTATGAGTCGTCTGACATGGGAATGAGCATGTGCGTACGGGACTGAGATAGTCTCGGATACTCCAATATTGTTGCTGGATATTGTATAAGTATAAATCAATCCAGAGACCATTGTAGACTGACCTGTAGGGCGTGCATGGTAGGTAGTAGTACAGAAGTAAAGAGAATCGATAGAATCAATTATTTACGCTGTTACATAGCATCATTGATCCCACGTGGGCGCAAAACAAAGCAAATCCTCCTTCTCTTCTCCTTGTCGTCTAAATTTGTATGATTCTCCCTTTCGTCTGTGTATCAATGGATATAAGCATGGCGTTAACTAGCTAATGACTCCATCAAATGACCCCTGAAACTGGGTGTTCCCGCATTCGTCCTAACTGCCCGGACCCATTTATTCCGAGTAAACATAGCAAAACTACAATCTTAATTTACTATGATCAGGTCAGACTAATGCTGCGTGCCCGTAGCAGGACTAAAGGGCGCTCAAATGCAATTCACTATGCATCGACAAGACAAGCCATGGTTAATGATTTGTAGAGTTGAGAATGGGTCGGCCCGGAATCATCCTGTAGACAACGTCACACCAAGTTGGGCGACGCCGACGTTGAACTTTGTATTCTGTCACTGATGACCTATGACTCTAGGAGCCATTAAGGTCATTGACATTGCTTTGAAGCAGGTAGGTTTATCAGATTTTTTGAGACTCCGAGTTTTTCCTCACATCTTTCCTCCCAAGTCTGACATATTTTTTCTCTGACCTTCTGCTTTTATACTTTCTGTTCTCATGGAATGCCTTTGGTTCTTGGTTCCGTATTGCGTCAAAATTGACTCTGACTCGTATTTCACGCATTCGAGGCGAGTTAAATACATCGAATTCGAAACTTGATCGTGATTTCATTTCCAGTTATCGATATCTCTTGCAAGGAATAGATACGTTCTAATCCTATTTTCCCGAATGCCCTGAATACCAAGGTGAACGAGAACCTACATCAAGTCATATCAAATACGCTTGTTACACACAGATATGTCGGCGCTACAGATGAGTTGCTTTAAATTTTTTCTCGTGCGTACTTTAGACCCACTTCACGTGTAGATCCTTGACCTCAGGTTTACATCATTCTGCACGCTTTCGGCTCTCTTCTGTCTCGACCAAACCTCGAGGCAGCCTTGCATGCACTTGATAAGGGCCGTATAATTGCTTCTGCACCCCTCATCTACCATTCCATTCTTGTGTCATTTTATCTATCCCTCTCCTTTGCATTTAATTCAGATCCATCCTCGATCTAAACAAGCACTATGAGCTCTGAAGGCTCACCTAGTCCCAAGTCTGGTCGAATGAGGAATATGACTCGACGGGCGTCTTCTATGCTTGGAATCAGTAGCCGTTCCTTGACACCAGCTCCTCAGTCTTCTCATAAGGACTCTTCATCGGCCTCCGACACCAGCTTTTTGCGTCGTTCCAGCATTGACCACCAGAGTTTTGACAACCCTACCGGTGCTGCTTCTACTCCTGCTTCATCATCTCTCACAGCTGCTACGTCTGTACCAGAGCACGCAATGCCTATTCCCATTCCAGAGTCTCCTGCACGAGAAACGGCTGACAGCGAGGAAGTAGCACGAGTCCAAGGAAGGATCGAGGCACCGGGGACTTCATTACACCAGGCTGTAGCTGCTACGAATGGAATGCAATCCCCATCACTCCGAGCAGCGGAAGCACCTACCCCGGAATCGCGGCAACATACAAGGGTCCCAGAAGCTTCTCAAATGTCAGGTTACATCATATCGGATGACGATGTCGGTAGAGATAATCAACCTACGCCCGAAGGTAGTACCCAACTCCTTGAAAACTATTTTACTACCATAACCAGTGAGATGGTCAACTTTGTCAGTGGTGACTTTCACAATACTACCAACAATAATAACCAGCAGATCACCGGTTCGTATAACACGGAAAATCACAACATCATCAACTCGTACAACGACACTGTTACTGGCAGCGTTGATGACTTTTCGTTTATAAATCAAAGAATGGCTGAAATGTATGCGGAAAAGTCACAGGCCGGTGAGTCAACTTGTCTTTTGCTAAAAGTTTGTCGGTTGAAGGAGGAACCTGATCAGACAAACGACGGGATGAGAGTGCTTCTCCAGAACAACCCTTAGCATCCCACTGGTATATCCGCTGCTGTCGAACCATACGTCGCACCACAGTAGAGACGTGGCAGTGTACTGCGTTATTTGCGGCCAAGTATCGCACCGTCACTCTTCCTGTTGCAATCACTGTAATAATGCTGCCCTTTGTGCACTTGGTCCACAAGAGATTGAGAAAACCAGAATAAGCAGCAGACTCCGAGCTCGGGATGGAAAGATAAGCCTCAGCTCATCAAGTTGAATCATGAGTTCGGCATCAGCATCAAGGCTGGAATTGCTTGGGAGACATTCGAAGTTCAAGTCTGAACGGAAGACACGACCAATATCGGCAAAAAAGGGGCTGCATATCTTGCCCGTGTACAGGGTGTCAAGGCCTCATGCATTTTCGTACACCCAGTGGGTTGGCTTCGCGTCTGTAAACCGTGAAAGTGAAAAATTGGGCACTTATAGAGCTTGTAACCGGACATCTGTAAATGTGTATATCTTGTAGCTAGTAATGCATTCAGTAACATCTCATACTTTCACCTTATCATGTCGGCGACTACGGAAGCACATCCTATGACGTCATAAGTTTCGTTTAGCTTCCGGGACGCGTCTACCCAACCTGTTACCAGCAATCACCATGTTCGCTGCTCGTTCTGCTGTCAAAGCATCTTCCCTTGGGATGCTCAAGAGCTCCTTATCTACCCAGTCTCGCTCAGTCGTCACCCTGAAAAACGTCAAGGTACGCTCAATCCCGGCACGTTACCTCAATGTTAGAGATACCGACATGTTCCTCCCATCCACAGTACACTGCACAAGCCGAAGCAAGTGGCGCAGGCAGAAATGGCAAAGTCTCATCCGGAAACCTCAACCTGAACCTTGCCTTGCCAAAGGAGATGGGTGGAACAGGCCAGGGAGAGAATCCTGAACAGCTTTTCGCTATGGGTTACTCTTGTATGTCCAAGTGCAACTAAACTCTCCAGGCGTGCCAATTCTCAAAAAAATTCTCAAGCGTGCCTTCTCGGTGCTATCCAGGCAGTTGCGCGTCAGAAAGGCAAGGCTGACGCTGTCAAAGACGCAAAGGTACACGCCAACGTCAGCATCGGTGAGGTTGAGGGCATGCCTGGATTTGGTATCAAGGTCGATATCAAGGTTGAGGGTGTAGAGGATGAACTTTTACAGGCAGGACACGAGGTGAGCGTTGAATGTCACCCATACCTTTGGTATCATTACTGATTCATGTACACCTTAGTTCTGCCCATACAGTCGTATTCTCAAACACGGTGCCGTTGTAAATGTATCCAAGGCATGAGAAGTATGACACTAGTGTTATTTAAAATAATCAAACGAACGTGCTGTTCAATTGTGTACATGATTATTCCGTCTCAGGTAGTATTGTACATTAGCAGTGTGCAATATTCAAACATCTATGTACGCGCTCGCAGCAAGACACAAACCAAACCATCCCATACATCAGAAAACAGGCGCACTGAAACCAGACTTTGTCTTTGCTGCGCGTGCCTTGCCTCTACCTCTGCCTCCTCGAGATCCTCTTCCTCCACGGCTACCTCTTCCACCTCTAGAAGACCCACGGCTGTACGATGATTTGGATGATGACGATTCACCGTACGAGGATTGATTAGGACAAGCTTATCAAATTTCATTGGCAAAGTTGAATAGTGGGAGCAAAAAAAAACTCGTACCGCTCGCCCAATGTCCCGTCATACCGCACTTGTAGCACTCGTCCGAGCTCCCTGATGCTGCATTACCTGCACTTGACCCGAAGCTCCTCGCTTTCTTTGGGGCTGAACCCGAGCTTGCTTTGGGTTGTGTACAAGCTGGACCGTGGTTAGAAATATGTCAAAATCTAAATAACAGAACGCTCACCACTTGCCCAATGACCTGTCTGCCCGCACTATGAAGAAGTAGAAAACTCAACAAACTTCAGACTAGAATTGTAAGTACTCACGTTGAAGCAAGACTGTTGACTACTGCCGCTGGCAGCACCCGAACCACTAGGTTCATCATCCCACTCGAAAAACTTGCACGAGTCACTGGCACAACGCCAGAACTGTCTTCCTTTATTGGCACCTTCCTTGTTCACAGTACGCCTGGCAGCAGGCTGGTTGCAGGTGCAATTTCGACTAGGTTCATCGTCGGGATTTGCAGCGGCCTGACTCTGAAGATAAATAATCAGCAACATAAAGGGACTGCTGGTATTTGACTTACTTGTGAATATGATCGCTTCGTCGGAACTGCTTTCAATGGTTCATCTGCCCATTGGAAGTAATCACAGCTGCGGTCGTTTCCACAAGTCCAGAAAGGTCTCCCTTTGTGTACTGATTCCTTGGTTACATTCCTAGTAAATGCAGGCACGTTACAGTTGCACATGGGTGCCTCTTGTGTTGAAGCAGAACCTGATCCCGAGCCCGATGCTGATGCTGACGTTGATGAAGGGTCAGTTGGACGAGAAGACGAAGGAGGTGGCCGACTTGATGATGAGGAAGCTATTGCAGCACCATTAGGACCTCTATCTGCCCATTGCCAGAAATCACATGTGTTGTTGTTTCCACAAGTCCAGTAGGAACGACCTTTACTAGCAGTATCATCCGTAATAATTTGTCGTTTCGCAGGGACCTTGCATTGGCATTGAACACCAGATGAAGAGCCCGCGGGCCTTGAATTTGTCGTCGTCGAGGATGCAGCAGTTGACGCTGGTTTTGGGCGAGTAGTCCGTCTGGAAGCTGGAGCAGGAGGATCGGGAGGTTGGTCTAGTTTTAGTGTCAGTACCTTGTCAGAAGAGATAGCAGCCAGCTACAAACCATCATCGAAATCATCAGGAGCAGAAGTGGCACCTCGAGATCTCGGTGCAGCACCACCGCGGCTTCGAGATGGAGGACCGCCTCGTCCTCCTCGGCTCCCTCGACCCCCTCTACCCCCTCTACCTCCTCTACCTCCTCTACCACCCCCACCACCGCCCCCACCACCACCGCCCCCTCCAGCACCATCATTGCCACCCGCTGCGCCATCACCTCCGGCATTATTGTTGTCACCAGCTGCGGTCAGATAGCGTTGCACGCACTAAAAACGATCAGGATGCCTACCTTTCGACAAACAAGGAAAAGTTGCTCACGCCAATGACTTTCTGGAACTCTCTCCTCGCAATGATAAACATATGTTTATACTGATCGACATTGTAGTCAATCATTTCCTGTTTACTTGTTGCCCCTTGACAAACTTGCACCAGTTGGCGTTCGGTCTGTACTCGTGAGATCAAAGGAGCGACAGCAAGACACGCAGGACATACCTCTCGTCTTTGGTGTGGTTTGCTCAGATTTTTGTCCAAGGACATACCATTGTACCCTTCGACTAGACCGATACCTAGCGTTGAAGGAACGAGGTATTTCGTTGCACCCTGATATTGCTCAATGACGTATTCTCGAGTGACGATCGTTTCGATATGTTGAGCGATAGTCGCGTCCGTTCCTAGCAGGCATTTTGTCAGTACATGGCCAAAATTACAGCACCACCAAGTCCACATACCGATGCCGTTCTTATCCATAAGAGTGACCAAATCAGCCTCGGTGAGGTAACTCGGACTTGAGGTCTGTCCTTCTCGAAGATCACAAACGGATGGCTGGAATTGTTCGCCCTCTTGAAAATCAGGCACTTCTTTGTCAATCCATTTCTCGTACGGATAGACCTCGAGGAAATTCCGCTCCAGAACCCTCAGACCTTTCGAGAAAAAGGTCAGACCGATTGAGAACCAGTGATTTTGAACATGTTACCTTTGGTATAGAACTGCTCTCCACCACAATCGACATCAATCGTCGTCTCCCAACCTTTGGCGTCCTTGGAACATGACGCGAGGAACCTTCTCGTTATAAACTCGTACACTTTCTTGTCGTCACCAGCAAGGTTACCGGCATGAGCAGTAGGATGAATCGGAGGGTGTGCGTGATCGTTGTTCTTGCCTTTGCGTGGAGCATTGAACTCGCCTTGTTGGAGACTGAATGAAGGTAGAATGCTGTGGCTTAGACTGGATCAAGGATTGAAGATGAAAACTTACGAATCAGCAAAACCACCCCAGGCAGGATCGGCCGTTTGTTTTTGGATTAAAGACATGAAATCGAACTTGGGGTCGTACTGGTCAGTTTCTGTTCTCGGGTATGACAGAAAACCTTGTTGGTATAGCGACTCTGCAATCTGAGAGAAGATGCATACAGTTTACCGAGGGGAAAGATGTGAATCTTACGTCTAAAACTTTCTTTGGTGAAAGTTTGAGTAGTCTAGAACCAGCTTTCTGCAGCTCCACGGTGGTCAAAGGGAGTGGCTTGCTATAATAACAATCTCAGAATTAATCCAAAGCCACGGATGGGAAGAACGCACTATTTTTTAGTCTCTTTGTTGGTCACTTTTAGAACTCGAGCCGTTGGATTGCTCAACACCTTTTCATACAACACCAAAGCCTCGTCCTGCCCAAATAGATGCCCTCTCTTCCAGTTAAACACCGTCTCGACGTCTTCTCCGTGCCATTCCCGTGTGACCGATAGAAAAATATACCAGAAAGGTTCTGGCCGAAAGTTCTTGACATCAAGGTAGCGAGCGACAACGAACCCGAGCGTAGGAAATTGGCATGGACCTGAAAAGAATCGATAAATTACCGTAATGAATTTCAAGGAGGACATACCGTAAGAAAGAAAGCCACTCTCTTGCAGACTTGGTATGTAGGGTTTTAATGCGTTGGTTTGGAAACGAGTGAAAACAGCGCCAATCTTCAAGTCCAGAACCTGTCTAGCATGGACGGCATCCGCGAGTCTTCTATCCAAATTTCCTGGATGTTGGGCTGCATTATGGATTTGCCTAGGTAGTCATGACTTAGAATCGGAATGGAAGATAAAGACGATAAAACACACTGAGCAATAATAGCGCTAAACCGAGCCCGTTTTACTTGAATATTTCTTTTCGCTCTCTTGCATACCGCCTCTATCTCTGACCCAATGTGCTCTCCTTCCCTATCACAGTCGGTCCAAATCATGAGCATGTCCGCGTTCTTTGCCTCGTTAAACAAGTTCTTCTCGATTGCCTTGTTCTCACTTTTTACAGACGTTAGGACTTGCGCGTCAAACAGAATTAAAGGGTCGCAAGAATTCCATTTTCGATACTGGTCAGGAAAATCCAGACTCGTCAAGTGGCCAGAAACACTGGTCACCACGAAATGCGAATTTGTTTGTGGGTAATTAAACTCATAGTTCTTGCAGTACTTGTGCGGGCTAGGTCGCTGTATAGTATTATTATTTGATATATAGCAGCCATAAACAATGCTTACGGTCGTATACTGCCCTCCTGACAGAATTCCTGATATTGACTTGGCTATTGACGGCTTCTCTGCAACGCATAAAACTCGCATGCCTGCAGCTAAGGATGAATAACACCGATATTTGCACGAAGGCCTGAGGAGTAGAGCCGAAGCTCGTGAAAACAGAATCACCGGTATACTTGCAGTCAAAAAGGTCGAGAAACTTTGTTGATGTTGACGCGAGCGCGTCCGGGTTGAGTCTCGTGACTTACACGTGGCTGCGTGGTTTGCCTGCCACTGTGACTATGTGTTAGGTCTCTGTTGTCAACTCACTACCATCAAGTTCATTCAAAAAACTCCATTTTCGCCATGAGCAAGGTAGTATTCGGTGAGTGCTAACAAATTGTTTCACCTATCTTACCGACGTAAAATTTTTAGTCGGAAATGTGCCTTATAATATGGGAGAGGAATGTTTGAACTTCACTGGAGTAATACAGATAGGCTAATTGGTGGGTATACAGGAGCAACTTATTGATGTTTTCAAGTCAGTCGGGGAAGTTGTCGGTTTCAGGTACGGGTCTCTCATGCTTTTTGCTTAAGGTCCTTTATTTTCATGACGTCTTGATGGTATTTCGATATGAGTTGAGGGCAGCTGTCCCTCAATCACAACAACTGGTATCGAAATATCCTCACCGTTCTACGACAGTATTCGGACCTTGAAGTATCTCGTGTAGCAGAGCCTGAATTCGATCATTTTTCTTCACCTTCAGACTTGTGTTCGACCGTGATACTGGCAAACCAAAAGGCTACGGCTTTTGTGAATTCGCGGGTATATCAATTTTCCCTTTATGTAAATATGATGCGTTCGTCTGACTAGATATCTCTATGTGTGCCGCCGACCTGCTTTGTCTTGCAAAAACTGCCCTTTGTGGTATCACCAAAAATCATGTCAACAAACCGCTTGCTTTGAAAATATATCCACATCTTTTCGATTTCTCATGTGTGATGTCTTCGAACGTCTGTTGGATTTTCATTGTGTGCCGCGTCACCCGCCAATGCCCTTTCGCCAATAAAACACCGTTGTCATTCTCAAGATCATGAAACTGCCGCGTCAGCGGTACGCAACCTGAACGGCTATGAAGTTGGTGGCCGGCCCCTCAGAATTGACCTGGCCGACTCAGATCCACTTCTTGAAGGCAAGACAACGGTCCGAGGTGAACTCGTCGACTCAGGCGGATCCAGTTCAAGTTGGAGAGAGAGTTCGTCTGCAGCAAATTCGACAAATGCCTTTCTCGCGAATCTTCCGCCCGGTACTCCCCTTCCTCCAGGTGCAACGGCCTCCGATGTAATTAGTACACTACTGGCGACTATCAAAGAGCCAGAGATAATGGACGTGCTTGCCCATATGAAAGTGTGTGATTCTCTGGAAAGGATAAATAGCTCCAGCCTTACAAAATCCACAGGCATTTGTGATCACTCACCCGGACCAAGCCCGAGCACTCCTTGTCGCACATCCTCAATTATCATATGCCTTATTCCAGGCTCTGCTTCTCAATCGCGTCGTCGACGAATCCATTCTTCAACGCATGTTAGCTGCCACTGGCGCTCGCACGCAACCACCTCTGGCTGCTCCATCACCAGCACCAGGCATGTCTCAACCACCCTTTCAACCTCAGCCCACCCAAGCATATCCAACACCCTTCTCCCAAGGTCCTCCAGGTCAATATCCACCAGCACCACCATACGGTGGTATGCCTCCGCCTGGAGCTATGTTTCCCCACGCCGCTGCATACTATGGCAGGCCACCTATGCCTGGTATGGTTCCCACACCTCCTCCACCATCCGCAGGATTACAAGGATCGCCTCCTTCTACGCCTGTTCAAGCTACTGGTCCGGGCGCACCTACAGCAGGACAAGATGCTTCGGCCGCTATTTCTGACAGTCAGAGAGTCAGTTTTTCCCCAAAAACGTTGTGGATGTTACTGACGGACACGTGTGTAGCAAATGTTAATGCAAGTACTAGCTATGACTCCAGAACAAATCCAGGCGCTACCTGAAGCAGACCAGGCAGCTATAATTCAACTGGTATACCATCTTCCTTTCGCCTCATTTTAAACTCTGACTCGTTCTCTGTAGCGCGCTCAATTCATGCCTAGTTAATTTCAAAAAAAGTCTGCTAGTACGATATTATAGAATACCTACCAAAACATTCAACATCATGTTCATTAATGAACGAGGACTGTACCGTCCACTGTTCATTGCCGAGAATTATTTTGATATCTGAATACTCAAGCTACTTGAGCCACGTGGCATTAAAGCCTTCGTTTTTTACCCGCCGCTATATTCTTGCTTCGAGAGACCACTACGCTATCACGCAGCACGCTTGAACTCATCAGTGACCAAGATACTTTAAGGTTGCCAACTGACAAAAATCTGGTGTCCACGCTTGTCTCTCCACTAACACAAGCCCGACATGAGATGAAACGCTACTTCGTTCTCATAAAGACTGATTGTCGGTATTCGACGAGATACGGTTGTTGCAAAGCTCAAACCTCGATACCCGTCATCAGCTTCTTTTGTTGAGTATCGGTCTTGTTGGGTATCATCCAAAAGATTTATTTAAACAACGAAGTCAATTGGAACAAGATGCTCATATCGCCTTTCGGTCCTCCACCTTGGTAAGTGGTCCGTCATAGACATGACTGCTTGGAAGTTCTTATCAACCGGCTCTTGCGGTTTCTAGGAACTACTTACATGCGTCTATTAGATACAACAACTTTTCAGCTCACCGAGTTTTATGCCGATATTCCCAAATACGCCATTCTATCTCATACGTGGGATCAGGAAGAGGTGACCTTCGAAGATATTGAGGATCTTGGGATTGCTCAGCGTAAAAACGGTTGGCTCAAGGTCGAGGGAGCTTGTGCTTACGCCCGGAAATTCAAGTTCAAGTGGATCTGGATTGATTCGTGTTGCATTAACAAGGAAAGCAGCGCAGAACTTTCCGAGGCTATCAACTCGATGTACCAATACTATCTGGACGCCGAAGTCTGCTATGTCTATCTGTCGGACGTGTGGCAGAAAGAGGATCCCAAAGATATCAACTCCGCATTCAGACTTAGTAAATGGTTCACGAGAGGGTGGACGCTGCAAGAGTTGCTTGCACCGGCTTTTGCGGTATTCCTAGATCATGATTGGGTAGAAATTGGCACGAAATGGAGCTTACGGTATACGATATCCGCTGTAACATCCATTCCCCCTCGTGCTCTCGAGGATGGGAACATTGACAGATACAACATAGCGCAGAGGATGTCATGGGCAGCTCTGAGGAAAACTACGAGGCCAGAGGATCAGGCGTACTGCTTGATGGGGATCTTTGGTGTTAATATGCCACCGATATACGGTGAAGGAGGCGCGAAAGCGTTTATGCGACTCCAGCAGGAAATCATCAAAATATCTGATGATCGCAGCATCTTTGTCTGGCTTGCACCGCAAGGGCAGACGGAATCGGGCGGACTTCTTGCGAGGTCTCCTTACGAATTTAGGGCATCTGGCAATGTTCAGAACTCTTGCATCGCTAGCGATACTAATACTTCTTTTTCTTTCAATAACAATGGTCTACAAATTCATCTTCCCTTATACGACTTCCACTCGTTGCGGTGACACCCAGTAGGCCCCTAGTAGAAGACGGCGAATTTCTTGCATTGATAGGCGAAGTTGGTGGGTCTAAGAACAATCCTAGCGCCTACATCTACATCTGCCTTCAAAAAACACCTGATGGGCATTACTTTCGCCATCATACTTCTGAATGGATTATGTCCTCCGAAGTTTTATCAAAACACTCGATTAAAGAGGTGGTGGTGAAGGAAAATAGGTTCCCAAGAAGAGTGGCATTGCGAAAACAATTGTATGTGTCTCGCTATCCTACACCTCGAAATTGTGTATATTGTGAAGACTTGGGTCGGGAGTCATCCACTCGGAATCTTGTGTACAAAAATCCGGACCAATGATAGGGAGGAACTCTTTGCAGTTGTAGTTCACAAGCCTGATCAGTTGAAAATTATCACCGAAATCACAGAGCCTAGTATCTTTGAGATTCTTAAAAATCCGGGCAAACGCTGTTTAGATGCATCTTCGGAATGGCAGGTACTTGGCAGTCAAGATCGAGCGCAAGCACGGCTCAAAAGTGGTGGGCTGGTGGATTTGGCTGTACATGTCACAGGAGAAAACCCAGAGTTCACAGTCAACTACACGTCTCCAGAGGAACTCGACATTCTTGCATTGGCGAAAGAATCGGCACCTCCTTCAAATCTAGGTCTTTTGGTACCGATGGGAATGCCTCGAGTTAGTAGTTTCTTGAAATCTTCATTTCTCAGCGCTTCTGATCCATTTGAATTGATCCAAAATACGTATGACGACAACGTGAAGCAGGTATATCTTCCTATTCCAGATTCCAGCCGTCTAGCCAATTCGATCCGCACACTTCACTACATCCTTCTGCCATGTGTTATCATCTTTGTAGCATTCGGATTCCAAGGTACCAGAATTTGGATGGACTCGACGATGTTTGACTTGAATTTCTGGAGCTGGCAGAAGGTCATGAAGGCTAAAGAGCTTATTTTAACCTCTTATCTTGACGGTGGCTCGAGAGCAAAAGCTCGATTAGAGTGCCAAGTCCTTAAATCACATTTCCTGCCTTGGGGCGGCTACAAGCTGACAGTGAGTGTCGAACAGAGGGACCACCTTCAGCGGGGAATGCACGTTCTTCACCTGGAGGTCAGTGATGGAAATAGAGTGAGTGGTATGTATATTTTACTATACATCGCCTGATTAGAAAACATGGATAGAAGCGTTACTCTGAAAAGAGTCGAAAGTCAGCAAAGAGTACATTGACGAGTCAGATTAAAGCATGGCAACTGGGACGTCCATCGCCATCAGCCAATCCAGATTGTATACTCTCTAATCTTACTTGAACAATAAAGCACTGTTGGTTTAATACATCATCTACAATTAAAGTATCCAAATCAGCGTCCTACAGTTTGTGTAATACAATGCGATCATAGCTAACGTGTTCAACAGAGCAGTGAGTAAAGAATAACATGGTATGCAAAGTAATTTTACTGCGGTATTGATGATACAGCCTAGAGTGGTTTAATAATGCAAAGACGGAGTAAGGAACTGATGAATAAAGAAATGGTGTAACAGCAGCTCTCTGCAAATGCAGAAGCAACAGGACTGTTCCAAAGTCCAGGGTATCAGATCGTATCTTGCGAATCCAAAGCATCAGTTCCAAAAAGCTAATCCGAACGTGTCCCAAAAGAGTGACCAGCAAAAGAAGTGATGGCAGCACGGGGTATCAACATCTCCTGCAGATTTCAGCGAACGGAAACATATCGCTCTTTGCTAATCTTCGTCTCTGCGCATTCCATTTACGAAGATACTCCCTCACCCTACTCTCAAACACCTCACAACCCTCGAACAAATCCTTTGGCAACAGATCTTTCCTTTGATCCCAAGGTTTAACATCCACGCTATCGCACTTGTCCAAGCAAACCAGAACCATTCCAAAGCTATATGCATCTGCCAGAAGCGCGTCCTGACACTCTCCTCTAAGTATCTCTGGCGCACAGAACGGTCGTGTCCCAGGATGTATCTGTTCTATCCTCTGCGTTGACGGCGCCATCGCTTGAGCCATTTTCCCCGGTCCTCCAAACACAGCAAAGGGATCCACTGGGGCCTCTTCAGGAGATGTATATATCGAATTCGCAGACACAGACCGTCCGAAATCGAGCAATTTTATCGTGTCGGCAGGTATAGTAACCTGCACGTTTAGTAATGAGAGGTCACCGTGACTAAGTCCATATGAATGCAGATGCGTCAAACCGTCTAGCAGTTGATTATGAAAGTCGATTTTTTTAGCTGTCGAAAGTGGAGGCCTAACAGAAATGACATCATACAGTGTCCGGCCGTCGATGTACTCTAGGACCATTCCAACGTTTTCTAAAGACCCGAGAAAGGCGCAAATGTTTCGGTGCCTGCTGACAGTCGTGTAGACGCGAAGTTCGGCGAGAAATTGCACAGTGACGTCTGACGCGTTGCTCTGCATCTCTCCATTGATCTCGATTTGGACAATGTCTGGTTTCTTCACTACACATTTGAACAGTTCAGATGCAGAGCCATGTGCACATGGAGCTAGATTCGCAGTAGGATTTGGGGGAGCAGAGTAGGAGGTAGGAGTGGGAAAAGAAAAGATGGACGAGGGGTGGCGGGGTACATTGAAGACGACAGGTGTAGGAGGTTGTGAAGGTTCTGTTGCTGATCTTTCGGGGACCGAGTATGAATGGTGGTTTGTATGATCTGGTTGATGATAGTGATACATGGGTTCGACGACCGTCTCGTCGGAGGATGCTAGCGGGCTCATGGAATGAGCGTGATTAGATTTTTCCTCCTCTTCGTCCATCTCCACTGGCTAGATAGTCAAAAAGGGTTGCGATGAGACATAGAAAGGGGTGCTCACCCATCCACCAATTTTTCTTCGATGTCAAAGTGACACGTTTAACATGGATCCTCGTAGGCTGCGGAGGTTTTGCAAAGGTATTGGGAGGAGCGCTGAGGGTTGTATGAACGGAAGACCGCGGTGGAGGCAGTGGTGATCTTGCCGTTGCAGAAGAGGGCCATGAGGAATTTTGCATTATCGTGGTAGTTGAGGTTAAAAGGGTTGTGGATGCGAACGTCGGTGGCTGTTGGAGGCAACCTCCAGGTCCCGCATACACTCAAAAGGAAGGACGCATTTTGATCCGCTATTTATCTTATCTGATAGAACGGAAGTAAAGCTTTAAGTCCGCAACCTTCGGAAAAGGTCTTTTCAAAGTCTAAAAGGACGGGAAATTTCGGGAACTAGTTATCGTGTATTTTCTATGTATTACATTTTTAATACTTCTTCTCTACAGTCCTAAAGACCGGTACAAAAAACAAAAGCACCAAGATAAGAATGAGGATGTATAGAGTGGGGATGGGGGATGTGGTAAAGGACAAGTCGAATGAACTCGGATTCGGCCCAATCCAATAATGAAAAACAGCGAAAGTATGATCTATGTGATGCGAGAGAGAAAAACTGATGAGTTCTTTTAAGCAGCAAGAATGCACGATTACTAAGTTTGTACAAGAATGATTGGGCAGAGGCCGTCTATCGATGATGAAGGGAGAAACAGGGAACTGATACTTCAAGGCGTCAGCGTCCAATAAAGTACAGCATATGGTTAACAAGAAAAGAGCGAAAGATCTAGGATCAGGACAATAATTACAAATGGAAAACGCTATAGAAACAGTGGATGAATGGTGGCGACAAGCAAATATTATATACGTTAGAGCGAACCATTGACCGAGAACACGAAACGCAAGAATGACCAAAATGAGAATGTGGATGCACAAATAACACGAGACCGAGACCGAAACCGAAACCGAGACTAGAGCAAAATACAGAACAAAGGAGTTATCTGGTAGGAGGAGACCCAACCGGCGTCACCGGCATACTCGTACTCCCAGCCGAGCCTCCAGTAGCGGGAGGAACGAGTGCAGACGTCGAGCTAACACTCGTCGTGGAAGACCTCGCCGGACCATTTGTCCTTGACATTGACAATACACTCGAAAATCTTTCGGTCAAATCCGCCTCACTTCGGGTTCTCTGAGTATTTGTCCTTTCCGCCTCTTCGTACGAGGGCAGACCCCTCAATGAAGTCAACGGTGGAACGCCCCCAATAAACCCTCTAGACGCTATTCTGTAGTCTGGAACCTCGGTAAAAGCTCTATGCAATAGCGCAGTACCGGTGTTATAATCCGTAAGATGGATTGTCCTGCCTCCGGGTGTTGATGGCGCCGAACCAGAATTATGTACAGCAGAGTTCGAAGAAGCGCTAGAAGGATTGAGTAAATGTGAACCAGAGCTAGAAACCATGCCAACGAGATTGGAGGTGGAGTTTGAGTGCGAGGAACGATGATGGAGCCAGTTGGAATGTGTCAGGGACGTAAAAGGTTTCATTGAAGCCTTGAACAGGCTTTGAACGTTTCTACTAGCGTTCCCGCTATGTATGTATGTTTCATTGGGCCCAGCGACATGCAAACTTTGAGGATTAACGGTAGGCGAACCTCTTTCTGGACTGGAAGCACGGCTGGAACGCCTGCTGGGGCGTGCGCTGGTTGTACGACTGCCGGGTCTTGAGGTTGGATTGGAGCCTGGGTTAGAGTTGGGCGCAGAGTGATCGGACGGAGGTGTATTGGAATGATTGGAATGGGTCTGGGTTCTCGAATCCATGCTCAAAGCCGGGGGTGCCTGTTCTGACAATGATAGTAATAACTCTGAATTAACCCAATCCAGAGGTGTGCTGTCACCTGATCCAGGTGCATGTGGAAGGTGCGACAGTAAGTGAGCTTCAAGGGGCGAGGAGGTACCGGATTGTGACAACGGCCAAGGAGAGTGTATATCAGAAGTAAGGCTTCCTGCCACTGGACTGACACCGTCTCGGACCCAAGGGTTCGTCACACGCATAGTGGCACTTTCCGGAAGGTACATGTTGGCTACACGATCCCGTACGTGGGCATTGTAGCTTGGCAATTCCATGTCATCCTCGACTTCTTCTGGCGGTACTTCCGGACCGCCAATTAAAAGTCGACGTGTGGCAGCTGTATGCATACGGGCTTCCTCCAGAAGACGATGGTCCAGCAAGTGCAAAGGAAGTGAACACCGGAGTTCAGAAGTATGTCCATCGGGATTAAGAATGAGAATGCTCCAGCGAATCCGATGGCTGACGATGATGGGGTCCAATGCATGAGTCGGAGTTATAGTCAAAGGTACCAGAAGCGTTAAATGAGTCACAACGTCATCACGACTCATTTCGAGGTCTTCTTCAGGGTCTGGGGAATTAGGATGTTGTTCCGCAGCAGAAGAGGACGGGCCAGCAGAAGCTGTCGAGCTATTCGGGTGCGGGGTGAACGAGAAGTAACCGCCACCTCCACTACCCGAGCCAGATGCAGGTGCAGGGCTGCGAGCACCGGAAGGAATATTGGGCGTACCGGGCATAGAATGACCTGGTGAATGAATCCCAGGCGTGTTAAGTCTCGATCTATGCTCATGTTCGGGAATTAGGACGGCCTTTCCACCAACAATCTCGTGCCTTGCACTGGCAACGATGCGAGTATGCTCTTGGTGACCGGTTCTAGTGTAGACTTTGATAGTCTCGTGCACCGAAGTGTTGATGTTCAGAACCCCAACACCTTTGAGAAGAGGCGAGAACTTGACGAGAGCAGTGATGGTATCCCCAGCAGCCCAAGCTTTGTGAGGAACCATGATGGAATACATGAGCTTCTCCGGCCATGTGTTTTCGATCTCCAGGGTCTGCTGGTATTCAAGGGCTTCCGGCGCAAAGGATCGGACAATGGAAACCGGTGCGATAGCCTGAAGGTTGTGGTTGAAACCTGGACGAATGGCATATGCACGTAACTTGTACGCAACAGAGGCTCCACCAAAGGCACTGGTAGCAATTGAAGAGGGGAGTGAACCTCCGAGCTGGAGTTGGAAAGGGAAGAAATGGCGACCAGCTTTCAGGGTATGAGAGTGTTTCTTTTCACCTTCAAGAAACGACCATTCATGGTTGCAGATGATATATGTGAGAGGATTCGAGTTGAGAGACAGCCTGGAGCAAATATTATGACATCACGACAAGAGAGACGTTAACGGCATAAAGACATACGAGTCGTGTGTAGGTGCAAGCAGACGCGCTTTCCCCCTGAACTGAAGGGTGATCTCTTTTATAGATGTGGATTCTGCAAGGTAGAGGGCAACATGACCAGACAGACGGGCAGGCTCGACGTCTACACCGGTGCCCTTGAGGTAGATGGACTCTTTGTCAAGGAGGATCTCGAGCCGGGGTCGTTCTTTGTCACGCCCCATGTCGTGCTCGACTGGAGGGATAATGGGGGAAGGGGCGGTATGGTGAACAGAGACATCTTCGTCACCTAAAGCTATTTGGGGAGAAGGACTAGATCCATGAAAGACGAAAGACATCTTCGATCTGGAAAGGCAAAAGGTCTTTTGGACCTTTGTTGGGTGGTCCTTCTGGACCTGGTGGAATGGAAGCAAGAACGAAGATCCCAATTGACGTTGCTATATAACTTTTTTGTCTAAATCATAATCTCCGATCGGGTAATCTATAATAACAGTCGTTATCAGCCTCTGACTCCACCCGAAAAATCCACTTCTCTCCTAGTCCGCAAACCTCCTTGCAGCGTCTGTGAACTCTATTTTCAGACCCATTTGCCTTTCTACCCCCGTCACATTTCTCGTTCTGTCAGTTTCCTTTCAGCTCTTTAGCTAGGAACCCGAACACCGATTATTCACCGGATTTTCCTTTTACGCACTATCGCGCACGCGCGAGCTCGATCGTGTCTCGACGCAATTTGCTTCCATCGCAATCACCTCATTTTCAGGCCAGACCTTCGCTTTGCTCTCCTTCATCATCTCGGTACCAAATGAAAATTTTGTCCATGCTGCTTTGTGTCGTAAACAACTGCGTCCACAACGTCACTGTATCATCTCTAACCCGCATTCCGGTATCTTCCGCTCGTCCCGAGTGGCGGTGGTGAACATTATCTCAATACAAAAGGAGCACCAGACATCAGGAGCGCCCCGTTAAAGACTTCGGACTGCATCGCCGTATGGATGCCAACACCATCGAACATCAAAACGACAGCTTTGTCTGATGTTTAAGTTCGGGTTTCGGATTCCTCCGGACCTTTGGCCCGACTCGACCTCGGACATGTACGCTGTATCAAATTTAAAGTACACACGTTTTGATGACCAGATAAGTAGCTATGTAGCATAAACATAAACGTGAAGGTAGTGTCCGAGAGAAATGGCGTTCCAAAGGAAAATCCCAATGAAGATAAAACAATCTCTGCAAACATAGCATGAGATTCTATCTCCCATGCTAAACTAATCGGTATCCTTCCTGGTTCTTCATAGTTGGTAAACCTTCTAATTATGCCTTGTACATGGCATCCACAAATGCCGAGGCCAACTGCTTTACCATAGAGGGTCCGACTGCACTCGAGTTTCCGAGACCTATTCAAAAGTTAAAAACGGGATCAGTTATCAAACACGAAGAGACGCCAATCTATATGAAGTAGGAACAGAGATAATCCGCGCAGGATCAATACAATCTGCTGGTAGGCGGCAAGCAGACAGGGGGGCTCGGGTGCGATGAGATATGTACGACGCACAGCCTAGGATATCACCACCCCTGGAATGAAGGGTGCAAAAACGGTGAATCTAGTCATAAAGAAAACAGGGACAAAACGAATAACGCAAAGGAGAAATGAACAGAAAAAGAAAACTAATAGAAGGATACAGAAGCAGCGCGAATGATAGATCAGTCTGAGCACCGAAGATCGCCCGTCCACAGCACAAATCTGCTCTCGTCTTTCTAGTGGATCACCGGTCCAATAAGTGCTAATCATCTATAAGTATGTACTGGTGCATCTTGGTGCCTTGTCACGTAGACTGACACGGTGAAATCGCAACCAAAGAATCCATGTAGGGTTATAGACCCCGACTGCCAACGAAAAAAAAGGCAACATCACGATGGAAGGCATCTAGCACCGAAAGATGCCATCCGCTCCAAAAGATGGAAGATGGAACGCAAGCAATGCTCGTCCACAGCCCAGAATTGCACAAGTGCGCGACCGCGAGAGGAAGAGAAAAAGAGGGCCCAGTCATAAACAAAAGAAGTAGTATGAATATGGAAGGTCGAAAGGTCGAAGCAAGAGAATAGAAAAAAGTGACGACTGTGGATCGACATCTTTGTATTCTTCCCATACAGTTGCAGTTGTATCCCATGATGCATCAGCAGGGGGATCAACAAAAAAAATTGGGGCGCAATGATAATGAGACGACCACAGGGAAAAAAGGGCACATAAACCAGATTTTACGTTCTGATTTGGTTGAAGCTCCCAAATCCATACAAAAATAAAGAGTGGAGCAGTCCAAAAATGATGTCCGGGAGCAATCAGAATCACAAAACTCACCATACAGCCTGACCATAGTCCCATTTCCGCCGGGTGACAGCTTCGCCTCTTTGATAGCATCCTTCAAGTCGGCAATTAGTTCGTCTACCCTGTCTATAGTCAATCGCTACAATAATTGATAACATTCCGAATACAAGCATATCGATGGTTGCGTGATTATCGCAGGACGGTGTCAAGAAGACCAAGGTGTCGCGACGCCCAAGAAGACGACCGGTAACGGTAAAGGTTGCGTTCGTATTCCATCGTTCGATCAACGGACAAGCGGATAAGGGACCGAGGCCAAAATCGGAACGTGGTCGAGTGCATAGCAATTGTCGCATAACAGATCCATCAAATAATCAAAATGGAAAAAGATACACATATCTTATCAACGATGGTATCAACGAGGGAGAGAACATTACTCACCGTGCAAGCGATATGTAAAGCCGCCGGTCCGCTCAGCGCATTTAGGTGCCATCCTTTCTTGGACATGATGTCTCCTACTTGCAGAATATTTACCTGAGGATGCGATGATGCAAAGGCGACAACAGAGGCAGGTGGAGATCCCAAGATGTACAGTTCTTCTATTGACGAGGTGATCCTATCAGCAATGGTTCGCGCGCAAGAGACAATCGAGCGACAAGATTCGAGATAGCCACTGACATGAGAAGAAACGGGGACAACGTGAGATAAGTTTTTCCACTTGGACTAGACGCGGTGAACGTACCTATCGCCCATGAACTGCATTGCGGCCCACGTTCCTGCAATAAGAGCTCCGGGCCTTCATACGTTCGAGATAACGAAATGGATGGAGTTGGTTGGAGACAATATCAATGTCAATGATGAAAAATAACGATAACGTCTAGATTCCATACCGAGAACCTGACAAGCTTGGGCTTGCATACACACCACCTAACAAAAACTGTCAAAGAACATTTCGGGGAGATGTCGCGCGACAGGACGCACCAATCCAATCTGGATAAACATAATATTGGTACTGTCGTAACTGAGCGTCCTTGTACATTATTACTGATGTGCCCTAAAACACTGTCAACGACATTGTCGGAACAACGGTCCGGAAAAGGATACCTTGGGTGCAAAGCCATACTGTAAGATACAAGATTCTTAGTCGGAGCAAACAGCATTGACATTTAGTAAACCCACTTTGTGCGTATCACAGCTAATTGCTGTGACGCCTTTTACTCTGAAATCGAATGGCTCCAGCTTGTACTTGCCGTTAACATTGCCTTCTGCCAAGCCGGCCTTCTCCAAAAACGGTACGATGAAGCTACCCAAACAACAGTCTACATGCAATCCGATCTTGTACTTGGCAGCAAGAGCACCGAGGGCAACGATATCGTCTTGATTTCCATCTGGGAAGTTGATAGTCGAGCCTACGAGCTATTGGAGAATGAGGACTTGGCAGATAGATAGAAGCAAAGCAAAAACGACACACCATGATGGTATTGCTGTTACTGTGGGATGTGGAGCATAAGCTTCTGGCAGCTAAATCACGCAAAAGGCCACTTACATAGCCCTCTTCACGCGTTTCATGTTCGCTTTACGAGTAACTGGGTCTATGGGTACCGTATGGACCTTGATACCCAAGTACGCGGCACCCTTGTCGAATGCGGCATGTGCAGAAGATGGAACAACCCTTTCAGCATTAACCAAAATCGATAATTAATTCAAGCAGAGCGCCAAGGTATGCAACTTACATCTCTGGTTCTGTGATTCCTTTCACGTCGCGAGCCCAGTCCCGGTGAGTCTTGATAGACATGATGATGGACTCGGTGCCTCCAGACGTCATAGTTCCTGCGCCGTCGGGGCTGTTGTACAATCTCAAGCACATCGCGACTATCTCAGCTTCCATCTTACGAACCGCGGGGAAGACATCGGGATGAAGAGGATTCGAAACGCAATAGCGTTGATAAGCTGCCACGATTACTCTCTCCAAATCGTCACCTCCATCTAGAAGCAGTCAGCCAAGACACCATGACCGAAGAATTGAAACGCACGATAAACGGCACCAGAAATCCTTCCCTTACGCCAGTCTGCATGATCCTTCTTCTCATGGTCCATAACGTCCATTTCAGCTAAAATCCATTCCAAAGTCTGACCTTCTTGAGGTAAGGCCAAGTGCCGAGTCACATCTGGGCCTTTTGGAACCAACTGGTTCTCAATATCCAGCTTCGCCTTGCCCAGCTCTGCTTCGACCTTGGCCTTTGTAGATGGAAGCCTTAGAAGTAAAAAGATGACTTGCTGCTTCACTTTTAGCGTGTCAAACGGAGCATACGAATTACGATACAGACCTGGCTGATCCATGTGTAAATTTCACGGACAGTTGTCCTGAGTCCTCTTGCACGAACATGACGTCCTGCTTTGAGAGTATGTGTCAAGAGGATGTAAACGAAGAGTGCAGTTTTGGCGTGTTCAAATAGCGAATTTCGGGTAAGTGAAGCCCTAGAGAACGATGCGATGTAAGACGACATAGAGAACGTAGACTGTAGCAGACAGCGAAAGAACCTACGGGGGCATTTTATATGCCTTGCAACTGGCCAAAATTCAAATGTTTACTGGCACTCGCGAATAGGCTGCACGGCTGTCTGAAAATAAGCGTGTAGCCGGAGGTTTCTCATGCTCATATCAGTGATTATAACCCTAACCTGATCGTTTCTTTCTCTTTCAAAATGCGGATGGTATGTGCATTTTCACCTTGTTTTGTTGAGCTATGCTGAAACACTATAGATTGACAAAGAGCAAGAAAACGACGATTCTGTTGAAGTCACTTGGGGTTCGTTCGCTGCGGATCTCGCGTCAATCTAGTCGCATTAATTCGCCCTTTTGATCAGAGGACCAACAACGTATAAACACCTTCTCCAAGTTGAATACGCGAATCAAAAGTATAGAAGCCAAGTTGGAGGGACTCAAAGTAGGTTTATTGCGTTTCCGTAGTTTCAACTACTTACAAAAACATACAGGAAGAAAAGGAAGCCCTTGATGATCTCGCAATGGAATTAGAGCTTGCAGACGAGGACGAGCCTGTTTTGTGCGTGTTTTGGATCTCTCTTCGCTACCAGTGTCTTATTCCTTATCAGATATAAAGTTGGCGAAGCCTTTCTTCACCTTCCTCTCCCAAAAGCTCTGAAGCGCCTAAAAAAGGACCAGACAGAAATTGATTCTCAAGTCTCATCGCTCGCATCTTCGGCAGAGGAGATTGAAAAGGAAATGAAGCTACTGAAAGTAACCCTCTATGGAAAGTTCGGGTCTTCTATCAATTTGGACGAATGATTTCTTGTATGTATTTTACTTGTATACTATACATAACCCTACACGAATAACTATTGAGATACATCATCACCTACATATTCATCAAACCACCGAAATACTTCATAATGCCATTTGAGACTGCGAACAAGATTGGAACGCAAATCACTGCCGGATATTTCGAAGGACTTACCTATTACCATGACCAAGGACCCAATGGTTTTCATCGGGGAAGACGACAAAACGGCTCGGAATACCCAATCTATACGCGCAAATGAGAGAAGAGAATGTGTAAAGGATCCCGGGCTTACTGTTGCAAAGCATGGAAAGGCGCAATTCCTTCAGTTTCTGGAAGTCGATAATCTTTGCTTCCGTGAACAATGAGCTCCGGTATATGCCATTTATGTACAAAAGTTGACGGGCTGTTCTTCAGGGCTATTTCTTTGGCAGTCTCGTTCCATGGCCTATTGCATTACGATGGTCAGTTAGAAGTTTCTAGAGACGGCGTGCCAAACTGACTCTCCACCCCAAGCTTTCTCAAACTACGGACAGCATCTGTGAGTATCAGCGGCGAGGATGAACTTGGCACATACGAAGAAAGGAATATCCACGCTGTATTGGTCATATAATGCATTGAAAACCTATCACGTTTGTCAGACACATATTTTAACCATACTCTTCAGGAGTCTTAATCTTACACCGTCGTGAGCAAAAACAGCCTGAAAATAATACAAGATGAACCAAAATTACTTCAAACGGACAGAAAAGCTCGCACCTTGAAACCAAATTCATATTCTGGGTGACCTTGAATCCAGCTAGCAAGGCTCCGCATTAGCATACTATGCGATTAACATACCTGAAAGACGTACTTGATTGCGTAGCCTCCCCAACTTCCTCCAGCGCCAATAGCACGTTTCGGATCAACCTGCCATATGTTCATCAAAGGGGATCCAAACTACTTCGAGAGGAAGGCTAACTTGGGGATACTCCTTCAGAACGTGCTTCCATCCTTTTTGCAAATCGACAAATGGCTTTCCTCCCCAGTCACGGTCGATGGCATCGGTGAAATCTGGAAAACAAAACCTTCAGAGAGCGATGAGCAATGAGTCAAGGGAAAGACAAACTTTGTCCAAAGGTTGTACTTCCGGTGGGATTGATAAGCACACAGAAATACCCCTGCTGAGCGAAAACTGCGACTTGTGAGTCTAACTAGCATATATATCGATATGGAGAGTTCTGCGTACCATTTGGATTCCACCTCGTTGACCATGAATCCAACCAGGCAGACTACCGAGTGTCAGGGGGGTCACTCGTACCACAAAAGCATGATAAAATACCCACCTGCGGGCCTGTCAGGTATAGTGTTCATCAAAAATACAACAAAAAATCGCCAGGAACCCACCTCCGTGTATAAGCAATGCTACGGGCCATTTCTTCCTCTGCTCTTTCTTCCAACCAGGCGGCTTCACTACCCATCCTTGAACATCCACATCATCTGCTCCTTTGAACCAAAATGCTTCTGCAGGGCTCAGTTTCTTCCTGCTTAACGCGGACTCGGTGAAATGAGTAACTCGCTCCTCTCTTGCCACGAAGGCTTTAGTATCAGGATTGGCTTCGAGTGCATCAAATCCTCGCAGTAGAAACAAGTCGTTTGGGGAAGTGTATGATGATTTGGTCAAAAGGAGGCGACCATCAGGAAGTGGTTGAAGACCGCTAACAGAGTCTGAGCGGGTAAGTTTTACAGGAGTGGTTGGCTTGGATGAGGTGCCATTGGAAATCGGAATAGTAAAGACCTTGTTCCTTGCGTGGTCGCCAGCGATAAAGTATAAAAATTTACCATCTTTGCTGAACTATGCAAAAATGAGAATTGTTTCGCACTCCAAACCCCAAGAACGCACAGTTAGAGTCTCGGCAGAACGGTCCCATTCCGAGATGAACGAGGTCTGTGTCTCAGTCGCGAGATCGTGGAAAATGACTTCACTTTTGCTAGCAAATACCAAATATATGATGAATCAGTAGTACTTGTTTTGGAGCTGACTTGCCTCCCAGCGTCATATGCATCCACCCTTTGAATCCAAGCGATCTTTGTACCATCCCCGCTGACAACAGGTCCATGAGTATCCCCTTGCTCACCGGATGTGAGTAGCCGTGGCTTCGAGCCTCCAGCAGCATCAACGACGTAGACCTGATTTCGGAACAGCAATTGAAGGGTTAATAACCGAGCACCGTTGGAGCATTGCTGGACATACATCTTGTTTGAGATGGAATGCCTTTCCCGGAGTGTTTTCTGGTACAATGTATACTACACTTTTAGCAGAAGCATCCCATGTACCGGCATACCCTTCGGCTAACGCAGTTGGTGACAGTCGCTATCTGGAAGTCAGCCAGAGAACCGGGGTATGGGCGAGAAACATACATGTTTACCGAGGAGATTTACAAAGTCGGACCCAATATTCCATCGCTTCGACAACACATCCAATTGCATCCCAACGCTGAACAAGGACGCTGCTTTGGGTCCCATCCAAGTATCCCAAAATCGTGCAGGAGTCGCATCATAGACAAGGGCACTGTTACCGCGACTTTCCCAAGCTCTGTCGTATTCGGGTACGGCGCTCAAGTTTCCGTCGGCGTAGACGTTGTCCACTGGAAAACCAGACGACCATCTTTAGGAAGATAGCGGAAGTTGGAAGCAGTTTTTGTGGGAATAGTTCCAATCACACCGGATTCAGTAAGGTGAAGGTTTCCAGCAATGATTCCAATGGTGACGGTGTTGATTTTCAACCCCTCATCGTTCTCAGCGTCAACGACATGGCCAAAGGTACGGTTGTTTATCCAGAATGCTTTATTTACGGAAAGCTAAAACGGAGGCTTAGATGCATACAACACTAGGGAGAATACGGAAACTGACTTGAAATAACGGCGGTCTCGTAGTGTTCAGGTCGAGTCCAACGACAAACAAGGATTTGTGGTCACTAATAAACTGGGTCGAAATAGTAAATGCCCCGAGTGTAACTAAACGCACATTTCGTCGTCAAACGAGAACTGGCTGTATGGAACCAATGCCAAATCGCCTGCTTCATTAGCAACTCCTACGCCGGGCCTCCCAAGCTCAATAGCATCCTTTGGAGTGAATACATTCGCTCCTTCCTTGAATCGAAAGTCGTTATGCTTATGTGGGCCATCTAGGATTGCTCTGTCTGTCGTTGGTAGACCTTGGAGAGGTATCTGAGCACCAAAACCCAACCATGCGAAGGGGATCCTCATGGTTCGTGATGGAAATTCTCATGAATACAGACTTGTTGTGGGTAAAGTGCGCGAGTCACGCGCCTACGCCTTTATCAACGCGACGCGTCGCGTTCTTCAAGACACGTAGTGAAAGGCGGTCTAACAGCAGTCCTGCGCCAACAGTTTATCTGTCGCGGAAGGAGATTCGGATAGAACATGTTTTCCTTGATTCAGGACAAAACAAAGGGCAAAGTCAGTATCAGCAATGGAAATCCCGAATCGACGCTTTGACCACTTTCAAGACTTTTACTGACGTTCGCGACGTCATGTAAGCGTGAGAAGGACTCAGCCTCAGAACATATAAGTCGGGTCTTCCTCAGAACACTTCTTTATCCGCAACCACCATCTTCAGTGGTTATACATCTACCATACGATCATCTACTACACGCTCACGTTCTTTTCAACGACTTTACGCACTATTTTTACGCCTCCGACATGCCCGCCATTCCGAGTTTGCAAACAGGTCCACCTCTGCCCTCTTCATTCAAACGCAAGGAGCTTGAGCAGCTCGCTCTTCGGCGTATTCACGCAGAGTTCCAATTCCTTCCAACTCTCACCGAAGAGCACCTATTACCGCCTGGCAACGTTCGCGGCTGCGAAGAAGGAGCAGGCCGTGAATACATGAAATATTACGTAGAATCCTTCATCGATTTCAAGAGATATAGCGAACAAGAGATCGGAGTTATCGAAGAAGTGGGTGTATGCTCATTATTACACTTACCTGATCATCACTCATGCATTGGCTTTTGTTCAGGTTTCCAAGATGCACATCTTGTCTGATGATATACTTCGTCGACTCAGCCACAAATACGCACCCGGTTCGACTAGCGAGGACGTTGGCAGGCTGTTCCTTTGGATGTCGTGGTTAGTAGACGTCAAGGACTTGGAGGTGTTTATGCTAGTTGCAGAGAAGGTTCTACATCCGCTCGTTTCTGCGGTGGGAAACGCTCTACTGAAATAGTGAGTAAATTTATATATCCTTTTGCTACAAAGAACTTGACTGGTTGTTATGATGGCCAGCATCGAACAGTTGAACCGCAAGAACGAACGTCAACGTGAGTTTCCTTGGGTTAATCATGACCAAAGCCAACGTTTTTGCACAGGCCTACTCAATGTATTCGCTCGACGCGCCCTCCCTACACTCAAGCGACGCCGCAAGTCCCCAAGTCTGTCTCCGTCTCCCCGCCGTGTGCGTCACCCTGCACATCTTCCAAGCCGTATTCAGAACCCGCCTGCTCTCTCACTCGTCGGCTTGTCTTCCCTCTCTCCGATGGGCTCGATGTCCGTCATCAAGAAGACTCTATCGAAGCCCATCAAGAACCAGGGCGGTGTGGGACCTTCCAGCACTTTGCCTGCACCATCGACTTCGACTTTAAAGTCTAACGCGGCATTTCGGCCTGTTTGCCGAAGAACTTTGTTCCCAGCCTTGCTCCCTCTCCGTCGGAGTGCTCGCCTGTCAGGATCTATATTTGCCCAGGATAATGGGATCTCGTCCATCTCTTCAAGCGCATCTGACACTATAGAATCAACCAAAAGGAACAGAAAGCTATTGTGCAACTAGGAGTACACGTAACGACAGTCTTTTCATCGATGCTTGCACTTCATGGATATCAGTCTCTTAAACGCGTTTTCCTATACATCTGATGTTATTACTATCTTGTTGAACGGTTCTGGGGCTAATTTGGTGTCAATCAAACTTTGTCTTCAACATCATTATCTGTCAATAGCACAAACGCTTCAACATATATGATCTTAAATCTGCGTTAGTTTACGACTCGCGTTAACGAAGAGTTCGGAGATTTGAAAGAAGTCATAATTTGTAGAACTCCATATATTGAGGCAGACCACAACTCTTATTGTGTCCCTGTGGCTGAGCGGGGCGAGCTACCCAGCCTGTGAGGGAATGTCTCCTAACGTCTAGTTAGGTTTCAGAGTTCGAGCCTGGCTACGGGTGACATTTTATACAGCCTCTTTTCGTTTCAAGTTCTTCTTTTGTCTCTTGCTCGAGCAGCCATGTAGTGTAAAGGATTCATAAAGACTGTTGAGATCATCTGGTATCTCAACCTATTCACAGAAATCCTGGCAGTTCTGGCCCAAATATACGAAAGAGTTGTCTCTGGCTTTCTACGCTATCTTAATGACATATCCCCTACAATCTCTAGAGGCGCCGCTACTCTAGTGACTTTGCTACTCCTGGATAGAGCAAAACTTTCAATTAGTGCAAATGGCCATACGCATAAGTACCATAATCCAAGTTGAATACTCTACGAATGTTGCCTGTCTAGAGCGGTCTGTACACCTCTCGGCATAGCGCCGAGTTCCCGCGTTCGAGCCTGGCTCACGGGCGGCAAAAACTTTCTGCACGGTTTCAAGGAAGCTCAAGTTTCGTTCAAACTTGGTTGGTACCGGCTTTCAAATTGCCCCGTTGTGCCGTCTGCACTGTAATCGGCAGAGACTATTCAGAATACTGATTTAAGCGCACGTTTAATACCAGCTGTCATAGTACCCTTGTATACGGCTTCCTTGAGCTAGTACCATCTATTCCGGTCAAGTAGCTGAGCGTCCTAACATATCCCTGTGTCGGATGGCTTGGCTCTCGGCATAGTGCCGAGTTTCCGCTTTTGAGCCGATTTTCTGTCCCATTCATTACCAAAAGTTATACAACTAATTACAGGACATCGAGAGCGGCTTAACACGCGCTCGCAAGCCAATCTTCCTCAAGCAAATAGCTCTTAGTTTCAAATCAATGCATAGTAGCACGGCAGACCACTTGCACTTAGTGGATACATACACCTGCTTTCTGCATGTATAAATGCGTTATTTCGTTGTAAACATTCGTACATCAAGGAATTCAGATTCTGTTGCAAATGCCCCCCATAGCTAAGCGGAACGGTCTTACCAGTCTGAGAGGATAGCGTCTCCTAGCGTTTAGTTAGGTTCCAGAGTTCGAGCCTGACTGTGGGAGACAATTTTGCACATTCTCCTCTCTAGGCAAAGTTAGGTTTCTTAGAGGAAGACGCTAGTTAAAAAAGGAGATTTTTTTTTGCTATTCTCGCGCATTCTTCTTTCTGAAACAGTAGTAGTGAGACCCAGTTGGGAAATCTTCTTCGCCAGAGACGGCCACAGCCGAGATATCGTGTCAAACAAGTCAAATCAACACTTGACCACAAACCACTTGAGTCGGATACCTTTCTTCCTCCCGCCTTCGCAACAAGCGACACCTTGAACTCTTTGCTCTTACATTGAACTACCTTGAAACTACACGATAACTCTACGATGCCTCCGACCTTGCGCTCATCCGCTCGTTTGGCCCTCAAGAATGTAGCGAACGTTGCCCACACCCGAACACGCGGTTTACCCTCTGGCCGCAAAGGCGAGTTGGTTACATCTTCCCGAAAGGGCGCCAAATCCAAATCCCATGCCCTCGAGCCAAAGCCTCTGTCCATTGCTCAACGGCTTCCCTTTGACGTTCTCTCTGAAATATTCGAGATCTGCGTTCTTCATAATCCCTACAAACGCGAAACCGACCGGCGGCAGAAGGGTCGCCCTTACTGTATCATCCAGAATGCTCCTTGGGTCTTTACCTATGTTTGCGCTCATTGGCGAGAGGCAGCCACAAGTTGTCATGCTTTATGGAGACATGTTCGTATCGACGCCAATAATCTATTGGACCTTGTTTCTCCTGGTCGCGCTTCTCTACTTCAGCTTTACATCGGGCGATCCGGGAATCTCAGACTAGATGTCATTCTGTACTGCAGGATCATTGACGTCGATGACAAGTTCAACAACAATACACTCCTCCCTATTCTTCTTCAACATTCGGATCGCTTTCAGTTTCTCTCCCTTAGGACTTGGCCTCACTGTCTTCCCTACTTTTCTTTACTGTTGAAAGGTCGCTTGAGCTCATTGAAGATTCTTCGACTATACATGATTTGTTCCCCGAAGGAGAACATGGAAAATAGTCCCCGCAGCATCGTCGATATGTTTGCTGTCGCACCGCTTTTGGAGAATGCAAGCATACGAATATCTGCAAACAGGCAGAGATTTACGTTTCGTGTCCATTCTTTACGCCAGCTCTCCGTACCAGTGTCTGCAGTCCCGGACTTTCAGCTGTTGACGACTGTTGAGGAGTGTAATCTTTACGTCAATCAGCTCGCGCGGCAGTTGGTTGGCAACAATTTTACTAGTCACTCCCTGCGATCCCTATCCCTCAAAGAACCGTTCCTCATTCGTCCTACTGGCGCGTCACAAGTTTTGAGAAGTCTAGATCTACCGAAACTCGACAGCTTGTCAATTCAGGCATGCAAGAAAGCTGAAGTCGGTCCGTCGGTCATAAATCTGCTCGAGCGTTCAAAGTGCAAGTTGACCAATCTAACCCTTGAGATATGTGATCTCAAGAACCATGAACTCCAACGGATCTTCATTCTTTGCCCCGGCCTAGTCCGCCTTCGTGTCACATCTCCTCTCGGACGACCTCTCATACGACGCCTTCGAAATGACCTTCCGGACGTCAGCCCGCTCTTATCGAGGCTTGAAGTCTTCGACATGTACTCGTCGCGAAAGAAGATGGCAGGAAGTTTTCTGACAGAGCCTTTTCTTGTACTCTGTAAAGCTATTCAGACCAGGGGATACCAGGACAACGCAGCTTTGCAGGAGATGCCGTCGGTGAAACTCAGAGAATTGCATATGCAGAACGAATTCCGAGTCGGGAAAGCCAACGCAAAGGTGAAGAAGACCATGATGAATTTGGTTGAGAAAGGTTTGAAGGTGTTTGTTCGGGAGCGACTGCTGAGCTTGGAGGACTTGAAGGCAGATAACCCAGCCATTGATCGTCACGAGGATAACGATGGGGATGAGAGTGAATGGGAAGGTGTCCAATAGAGCGACTGATGGCGGAACATTGAAGTCTGTCTGTGTTATTTTTATTCTCGATTTGTCGAAGACCTGTAATTAGGAATGTCACAGCTACAACTAACCGCACACACTCTTGAACGTTACTTCAGATTAAACAACTGTATTACATTTTCGCGATAGCAATATATTGATATGTCCAAACCATCCGACCTTCATACCTGTGATTCCTACAACGTGTGGCAGATACATTCACACCGATATTAGTTGACGTATGGGATTTAGGGAGAATATAACACCTCCGTCCTGAGTTCAACATAACGCGTACGTACATCATTATTACATGAAAAGTTTTGAAGAAACTTTGTCATCGAGGAAGCAGGACTGGGTCCTGGGTGGTTGAACGGCGAACTTGACACCTAAATATAGTCTTGTTAGCAATTTCGACCCCATCCCCAGCATTATTCGGGATGAGTTGGAATCATGCTATCTGTGGAGAGACCTGCAAAGTCTTAGTCAAGTTGAAAGAAAAAACGTGATCCTTCTTGTTTCTATTACCGTACCATCATCTCGCTATCGGCTAGCACTCTCCTCAATGCGTTTTTCCTATCTCCGCAAGCTTCTCGGACACCGCAGAGCGAGGTCTGAACCTTGTCTGAGAGACTTGATCCAGAGTCCACAACCAGCTATTCGTTCGCACTCGGTTCATGGCATAGACCAACTTTCCGAAACCATTCACTTTGACCCATCTAATCCTACGCTTTCTATCCAAATCCAGACATTGATAGACAATCCGGAGCTTGCCATTTCTCTCACCGACGTAGACCTTGAACTCGTTCTTTCCCCTCTGGAAGCACACCTCTTTCAATTAGAACAGAAATACTATCACTCCATCAAGATTCAAAAGGAACTCTTGTCAAATGACGAGATTCAGCGCAAATGGCGAATCCAAACAGAGTATAAACGTTGTGAAAAACTGCTCGAGCCCCTTCTCGACACATCGAAGTGCGGAACTGTGTTCAATCGCACTCGAGTTGGAATGGCGGCGGGTGATGCCTTCGAGGATGCCATTATTGATGCTATTCGAGAGGCTGCTGCAATACCTGACAGTCCCTGGTCAAGACTCATTCCACCAATCACCGGCCCTCGTTCATCTGAACAATACGAATCGGTCCTGCGCACTCTTCTCGGTGCGAGAAGCCAAGTTAGGACTGACAAGCAGGGCTATCTCTTTTGGAAGAAGATCGCCCGCCTTGACGAAGGCCATGTCGATACAATCACACCTTCAGCCTCCCAACTCTCCTACATCGATGAATCGCTACCAGAAGAACGACAGACAGCCGCTGACGAGTTACTCATGCGCATGAGACGGGGTACCGTTCCGCTTCGCAGTTGTATCGTACCTCAGGCCCGCCAAGAACACATCATCGATGATCAACCCTATAACATCAAAACAGAGGTCTCTTCCACGTCTTTGCCCTATACCGTTATCAGTACAACCCCAGTTATCGAATCCTCACCAGGCCCAGAAGCTAGTCTACCACCTGCTATTCCAATGAGGGTCTCCACTTCCTCTCTCGCACACACAGTTTCTGTTCCATCTGCAACCGCAAATCCTGAAACACCACCAAATCTCTCCATTCCGACTATAGAAACAAATCAGTCGGCTTCTTCTCTGGCTTATGCTGCTTTCGATACCAGTCCATCGTCACAGCTAGTTCCTGATACATCTTCTGTCCTACGGGCAGAGGCTTCCTCGACTTCTTTGGCTTACGGAGGTTGTGTACCTAGGTTGTCCGTGCATCAAGACCAATCTAGTGCACGCTACATGTTCAAGGCAACCGATTCAGCCGAAGCAGCTCGTAGCAGTATGTCCTCCACGGTGGGTTGTTACCTATAGATCACTATGTATCCTTTAATCATCAAAATTCCAGACCTCATCTGCTACAAGCTCCTCGAATACATCACTTTTGACCACCAGCTCTCCGGCCCGACCCGGGTTCCTCTCGTCTGATCTATGGAATTCTAATTGCAGAGACAACAACCGACAAAGCACCTCTAGTATATCGCCTGACCAGGCGCTGCGGTCTTTGGAACGCATCTATTCTCGATTCCATCGTCTCAAAACCGGCCCTCTCGACGTTGTCGACGAGAATCAAGACCTTAGCTCTGCCTATGACGGCTGCGACACTACTCTTGTCGATGCCTCTGATTCAGGCCGTAGTTCCGAGTCTGTGTCGAGCACCGGAAGGCAGGACCTTCCCGTGACCCCAGATCCGTTTATCTCGACGGACTTTCTGGCCTCGATAGAAAACACGAGCGACGCAAATGATGTCACTTTGGTCGACATAGTAAACGACGCTGGGGATGCTGCCATTTCTACCTCCACACCAACAAAGAAGAATTCTATGCTTCCTGTCTTTTCCAAGATCCCCAGCCGACTTTCCGTCTCTTTCTCGTCAAAGACCAAATGTGTTCCATCTTCAGTAACAAGACCAACGATATCTTCGTCACTCAAGAAGGCAAATCTTTCTCCACCGAAACCGACACCGAAGTCGTCGCCGATGAACATCTCCATGCCGCGGAACATTCTTTCACCCAAGTTCAGGAAAAATACTGGAAATGTGAAGCCGCCTGTCACTTCACCTGCGTCTATAATGAAGAAACCCTCTCAGACGCCTGCTGCTACCACTGATACCGCAGCTGGGAAGAAAATCTCATCACTCACTCGTGGGCTGCCGCTACGACCTGCTACAAAACAGAATGTACCAACAAAGGAAGGGAAGAAGAAAAAGTCAGTCAGGTTTAGCTAGACCCGGATAGGTCTAAGGTATAGTCCTGTACACTCGATCATTTTTACGCTCGTTCTTCTACATCAAAACCACCATAAACTTTCTTTTGATTTTGATTACCTTCGGATGAGTTCTAATGAGATTGGATTGGTATGTCTTCCGACGTTCTGACAGATGCTTTTCTTGGGCTTGGCAGTCAAGATGGATGTCAAATTTTTTGAACCAGAAGCTACCGTTGAGGCATCGTAGTGGTAGTGTTGTGTAGAGAACCAAAAATCCCAAGCTTCGAAACTGAGGTCGCATGTGTCAAATTTCAAAGCACGTCTTCCACCAGATGTGACAACGTCGTTGGACATTTCGGACGTAAAGTACTATAGGTAGGTATGTAGGTAAACCCAACACTTGGACCCATTAAGGATATAGTCAAACTAAAATTGTCGGAGGTGCTTGATTTCAAAGACTGTTGAATTATTTGTCTTCCAGAAACCATATTTCTTTAAATAGCAACGACACATTCCATACGTTCTGTACTTGGTTTAAATCACGAGAATAGACGGTGGGATGTTTATGGAGACATCATGACCCTCCCTGATCCAATTTTCTTCCAATACAAGAAATTCATCGATCATATCCAGTACAGTCTAACAACAGCAGCTTGAGCACCAGCAGATGACTTTGCAATGAACCAAACCGCAATACCTGTTCATAAGGTAAGAAGTCTGTTTCCTTCAAACCAAAAACCTCTTCGATCCTTCCAAAGTCACATCCGTATTTTTCAGGAGAGCTCTCGGAAAGCTGTCTCTTGATCAAGCGAGGCTTCAGCTGAGGTCGTTTTTCGGCTAGAATTTCCAATGCTTTCTTGCCATCTATTTGCTGAGGTGAGGCAATTACAACTCGCTTTCGGCCAACCTTTGACGTCGGGGGTGACTCCAACGCATTTACATGAGCTTTGGCTAGGTCGCGAACATCGACATAAGGTGCGTTTCCAGCAATCCTACCCTCGGGGTTGATCAAACCATATAAATATTGGTTGGAAGAATGATTCTGAGGGGAGAGTGGATAAAACTCGGGAGCGTATGGGCCAAAGATCCAAGGTGGGAAAACTGTAAACCATTTAACCAATGAGTGTTGTCTTTGAATACAATCGAGCTTACGAATCGTTACTTCAACGTGAGGATGTGCTTCGGCCCATTCCCATACGGTTAACTCGGCATATTTCTTCGCGGCTGCATAAATCATGAGTGGTTCCCCACTCGCCAGAGCTTCTTCCTTCGTGATTGGGTTGAAGCCTATGCAAGAAAGAATAGGATTCTTGGTTTGCAAGGAAGGACGAGAATTCTAACCATCGTTCGAAATAGTTCCATCCATAGTATTGGTCACCTGCGCACCACTTCCTGTGATGACAATAGACTTGGCGCCAGCCCTTTCAGCTTGCCTGATGACATTCATAGTACATTCGATGGTAGCCTTCCGGTCCCCTCCTCAGTTATACATGTCGTGCTAGAGCTTCAGAATACTCACCGGGATCATTTCGTCCAATGGAGTCCGACCAATCATCGGGGTCGCAACATGAACCAATCCACTGACACCTTCGAGGTCTTTTGACATGTCATCCTTGGCTAAGTCAGTGATTTCAGCGACACGAAGGCGGCCAGGGTATTTATCGCAAGATTTCCTTATGTGATCAGCTTTTGAACCGCGAGCAGCGCTGTAAGAGTCGTGTAGCTTTAAATGTGATTTTTACATGTCGAAACTCACGCTACGACATTATATCTTCGTTCTAGAAGAGCTTTCACCACATGTGAGCCAACGAAACCAGAAGCACCTGTAACCTAAAACAGATGAATTATCAAGTATCGTAAAACAATGTAAAACTGTACGAACAAACACTGTTTCGGGCATCCTCAAGGGTGTAGATAAGCGTCAAGTTAGTCGGGTCGGGTTTGATCATGATCTTGGAGCTTCTCAGTACATATGACCACTGATAGATGTCACGGTTCCTCTCATTAGGTGTCGATTCAGAATTGGAAAGATTGATTTACACGCTAAAAATGAATACATTGAAGTATGGTAGTGGTCATAACTCACGTCTATAAATTTCGACTGCTTTACATTGGAAGTTTTATAGTAACATCAAGTCCTTCTGCTTTCCATTTCTCTTCTGACACCAGGTAATCATCAAACAAATCCAACAAAGTCTACAAACACGATCATTTAGAATCCAGCCATCCGAAACACAAAATCATAACCCTACCTGTTCGACAGTATGGAAATCCTCCGTCTTGAACCCAGTAACCTCCTCTATCCTCTTGAAATCACATGGTGTCCTCTTCAAAGGCGAAGGCGCCGGCTCTCCCTTGTTCAAGCGATCCTTGAGCTGAGGTCTCTTCTCCCCGATCATCTTGAGAGCATCCTTGTAATCAAGCTCATGGGGAGAGCTAAACAGAACGCGTTTACGACCAATGGCGGATGTGGGGGGTGCATCGAGAGCATTGACGTGAGCCTTGGCTAGATCGCGGACGTCGGTATAGAGAGAGTGAGGGGGGAATCTGCCGTCGGGGAAGATGAGACCGTAGAAGAATTTGTTACTGAGGGATTGGTTGTCGATTTGGAGGTCGTAGAATTCGTGGGCATAAGGTCCGACAATCAAAGGAGGAAGCACTGCACCATTGAGTGAAAATTTAGACTATGAAAGTGAGAAGGATATACTTACGGACAGAAACTTCAACATCAGGATGCTTCTCGGCCCATTCCCAGACGGCCAACTCTGCGTATTTTTTGGAAGCAGCATAGATAGCCATTGGGTCCTTGCTAGCAAGGGCTTGTTCCGTCGTCAGAGGATTCCAGTCTGCGTATGTTATCAACGGCTGCAATACACAAATCTGAGCTAAACACTCACCGTCGTTCTTGAACGTGCCTGCAGGATTCCTAATTGAGGCCATCGTACCCGTTACTACGATAGACTTGATACCAGCATCCCCGGCCTGTTCAATAATGTTCAAGGTCCCTTTGATCGAATTCTGTCCAAAAATTCACCACTCAGAAGTAGCACGAGAGAGTCGGAGAACGAACTCACAGGAATAACATCTGGAATGGGAGTCTTTCCAGGTATAGGCGTTGCGACATGAATAAGAGAATCGACACCCTTGAAGATTTCCTTGTCGATCTGTCCGTTGAAGATATCGTCTACTTCGACAACACGAAGCCTGTCGCTATATGTTTCACATGCTTTCTTGATGTATGCAGCTTTTGAACCACGGGCGATACTGTAGGAAAGGATCTTAGAAAATGACTGAAAGAAAGGGATTGATCTTTGACCTACGCGACAGCGTTATACCCTTTCTCCAATGTAGCTTTAACCACATGAGAGCCAACAAAGCCCGAGGCGCCAGTAACCTGACGGAAGACGCGTTAGAAGGAGAGAAGAAAAAGTAAAAAGACAACTCTTACAAGAACAGTGCGAGAAGCCATTGTACTAAAAGCTCGAAGAATAGATCTTTGCATCTAGCTTGACCAGAACTAGACCTTTTATATGTCTCCTGTATGTCATTTTCTCTTGTATAAAAGCCAAGCTCCAAGTTGCGGCCGCTGACTTCGATGATGGAAGAAGCGAGTCAAATTCAAGACGCGTACGCGTCGAGGCGGCGCTTTTGTTCCGGTCACGGTTCAAAGTATTCTGCTATCAAACATCGTAACTAATCTCCCATAACAATGACGAGTAGTTCGAAAGCATGTACGCGTCGAGCACTATATATATTGCAGTTGATCCGCCGGAACCAGCTCATACTATAAAAAATCCAGTATGATTATGGATTGTGCACGTACAATAAATTTTGACACGAGCCTTTCTCAGTTCTGGGATAATCCAAGTTCATTCGCATAAGTTGTTTCATCAAGGTGTCCGCCTCCTTTGCTTTCGCACTGGCGGTGCTGCCTACATCCAATGCAGCTTCGGTCCTGGAAATTGGGTCCTCGTCGAAAAGCACGATAGGAAGCCATAATGATGGTCATTAGTCAAGACTGGCACAAGGAGAAGCTTGTCATGATGCTCAATGCTATTAAAGACTACGAAACGTCGTAACTAATCTTACAGAAATATGTACAGTACTTGCTTGATATTGATCATACACTGTTGATCATAAAACCCATGAGAAACCATCCACTCTAACCGCAATCACAACGCAGATCTCTGCCACTTGGGTTCCGCACCATCCGCAATAGCCAAGTGAGGCATCAAATCACTCGTCAAAAACTCGCTCGGCCACTCCTTCCTGATCTGGGACTTGAGATAATCGACAGTAATCTTCAAGTTGTCGTCCTTGACGCTGGGTGCAATCTTCTTGATACCAGGTGCGATTTCGTCAATCCTCTTGTCGACGTATTCGGCAGTGATGACCTCGCCGGTATCGAGACGACTACCGTATTTAACCCATTGCCAAAGCTGGACACGCGTGATTTCGGCAGTGGCAGCATCTTCCATCAAGTAGTTGAGAGGAATGCATCCATTGCCGCCAATCCAGCTAGCAGTGTATGCAAGGGCGCAGGAGATGTTGGAACGGACCCCCTCCTCGGTAATCTTTCCAGGAACTTTGGGATTGAGGAGGTCGGCTGCAGTAACCTTGACGTCTTCACGGCGGACGTGGTACTGTATAGGACGTGAGTTATTCATGTTTCGCTAGGGGGGAGGAATGCGCACCTGATTCGGACCAAGCATGTGTTTGTTAAATACCTCCATGGCAATCTTGTTGATGAGAGGATGAGCGATCCACGTTCCATCATGTCCAGCAGTCACTTCTCGCAGCTTATCCTGGCGAACCTTCTCCATGACAGCTTCGTTGGCTTTGGGGTCATCTTTGATAGGAATTTGGGCCGCCATTCCCCCCATGGCAGCAACTTTTCGTCTGGAATCATATGAACAATAAGCAAGTGAAAAAGCTACAACCGGCAACTGAACTGACCTATGGCACGTTTGAATAAGAAGCCGGACATATGCGTCCATGAACGGAACAGTCATGGTGACGTCTTTTCGATCTGGAAGAATTGCGACACGGTCTGCCCTTCGCTTCTTGATGAAGCTAAAGATGTAGTCCCACCTGACGTATTCGAAGAGGTCAGAAATTAGAGTTCCGATAGTATATTTTTGGAAATGCCTACCGTCCACAATTGAGTCCAGACGAGTGAGTGCGCAGCTCGAAAAGTATCTCCTCCATATGGAAGACAGCAGGCAGAGTTTCGATGAGAACGGTTGCCCGAATGGTGCCGTGCGGGATTCCGAGGTAGGACTGGGAAAAGTTGAAGACGTCATTCCAGAGACGGGCTTCAAGATAGTGTTCCATCTTTGGAAGATAGAAGTAGGGACCATAACCTCGTTTGATGAGTTCCTTTGCGTTGTGATAGAAGTAGATGCCAAAGTCGAACAGGGAGCCGGAAACGGGCGCATTATCGACAGTCACGCGGGGTTCGTCAAGATGCCATCCTCGGGGTCTGAGACAGGGTCAGCATGAGATAAGACCTCGAAATAACACAGATAAGACATACCGAACGAGAAGCACAGCGGGCTTGTCGGTGAGCTTGTAGCTTTTGCCGCCAGACTCGAAATCAATCTGCCGCCTAATGGCGTCGCGCAAGTTGACTTGGCCGTTGACCATATTTGCAAAAGTAGGCGCGCTAGAGTCTGTAACCGATGAGACACGCGTCAAAACACGGGGAACAAGGGTGTTACCTTCAAAGTCAGCCATGAATGTCTTTGCACCACTGTTCAAGGCGTTGATGACCATCTTGCGGTCAGTGGGACCGGTGATCTCGACGCGTCTGTCCTCGAGACCTGGAGCAGGCGGAGCACAATGCCATGAGGGTTCAGCGCGTATATTGGCGGTTTCAGGAGGAAAGTCGAATGGAGCGCCCGAGTCCCAGCGACGCTGAGCGTCTTCACGGGCGACGAGGAGAGATTGTCTAGTAGACTCGAAAGTACGATGAAGAGCAGCGAGAAATTGCAAGGCTTCTTCAGTGAGGACCTGCTCTTGGGCTTGTTGAGCGACGTTGGATTGGATTTTGACAGCGTCGAGCATGATGGAAGAAAGACAGGGTATTGCTAGACATGAGACTGAGATTTAAGTAGTGCTCGGAGCATGACCATGACACGGGAACCCGCCATCGCATCCGTTTCCGGAATCCCTTGACGTCACTCCGCTTTTCATGTGTTTACATTTCCGGATGTATACTCTTTCATCTCGTCTACACTTGCCTCTAATGTCCTTTCTGATAAACAATGTGCCGGCAGCACTGTCACAACGGAGCATCGTCTCCTCACCACCCCTTTTGGCTTGTCATCTCTCGCCAGAGTCCGTCGGTTCTCCGTCACATCCGTGGGTCAACAAGATTGTTCTCTTGGTAGTACATATGTAGCGTGCGCACAAAAATACATACTACGAGTCTTTCTTCGACTTTGCCGAGGCCGTCGAAGCTTTCACAGGAGGGTTCCCAACAGGTTCCTTTGGCGCTAGAGCTGAAGCTAAAATAACTGTGGGTTAGATAACGATGCAAGCTTTATAAAAGAACTCACAAGCAAACTCTTTCACAATCCTCTCTCCTACTTTGATTGACCTTCTGCTAACCATCTGCCACATACCAACACTGACCGAGCCTGCGCAACACATGTCAATTTCATTAAACCTTGTTCCGAATTCCAACACACCTTTTGGAGCAAATGGGAATGCCAGTATCCAAGCAAGAGGTCCAAACCATCCAGGCGGAAGATAAAACATGGGCTCCTTCCTATACCACCAACCAACGAAAAACTGCATCCCCGTCGTCCCCAACCAGATTGCAGTATTAAACTTTACAGAGAACGAGGTTCTAAGGGATGCCATCTCGCCATCTGCACTCCAAGCACATCAGAGACACGGAATCTGACGAGACCTAGAACAGGCACTCACTAAGCTTTTCCAAATCCGCCAGGCCCTTATCCACACTTCTCCTTAGCTTGGCCCATTTTGCAAACTGGTCCTGCGCACTCGTCTTCAAAAGCTCAGCTTTTGTTGTTAATATTTCAGACTTGAGGCTTTTTTGGCGGCTTGCTAGTGTAGGATAGAATATACGGAGGTACAATGCATAAGCCTAGAAACGAGGGTTAAGATTCAGGCCAGGCCGAGCAATGCCAACTCACCCCTTCAAGAAGAACAGATTGACCTATCCAAGAGATAAATTCTCCGAGAAATACCAGTGCGAATACCGTTATAATGACAGACATGACAGTCCGCCGACTTGAGGATGAGGTGAAGAGCAAGACGTGTCCTTACCACGTTCCGTCACAACATTTTTGACGCGTGCGTGCCAGCTGACGCGCGTGCACTGCTCGCTTGATTCAGATAATCTTGTAAAATGCAGGGTATTTTCACTTATGTACTACCGAAATGTAAGTAACTACGGTCCATCCGTCTCATAACTAACGAGTGACTAATCTATCCCAAAGTAAAAGCATTAAGCAGAGCAAAGAGTCCAAACCTAAAAGATGCGGTAACTGTACATGTATGATACTGTCTATGACTGCGATAACCCTTCTGTCCGAGTCTCTTTCGAATCCAAACCACCTTCATGCGCTTGCGCTTGTGGCGAAACAGTAGGACTAGCTACACGCCCAGACGACTCCTCCGGTACCTGCTCCAACCTCGGCTCTTGCGCATGCCCAAGCTTCGAATTTGTTCCCTCGATCAAAGTCGATGCCCGATAACTCGATTGAGAATACAAACTCTGTGTTTCTGCATTTGATGCATTCCATGCTGCCGGTGTTGCTCTTCCTCCTCCTGCTCCTCCTGAATTCGAGTTTGAAGAGTTTGAATTCGAATTCGATACCATATCCCTCGGTCCAGTCATTTCAACTGCTGGAGAAGGAGCAGATCTCTGCACGTGGCTAGGTTGGAGGTGTAGTTCTTCATCGTTATCAGGCTCTGAAGGTGCCCGAACTCCAGCTAACCAATTCATAATCCCCAACTTCTTCGACGGAGCAAGCGTTTCAACGATTCTCATTACTGGATTTCTGGGAGGTGCTGGACGGCCTTGGATTGCTTCTGCAACAAAAAAAATCCATCAGTACACTACCACAAGCCAGGCAAAATACACTCACCTAAATCTCTCAACCTATTCCCCGGAACAGACCTCACAACAGGTTTCCGATACTTTCTCGTCATCCATATGAAAAACGCCGACGTGATCAACGCTGCTAGAACCATTCCGCCGATTATACCTCCCACAATCGCTCCTACATTCGGTCCTGTTACACGTTCACCTATCACTGGTGGCGGTGGGTTATTTCCTGGAGGTGTTGTCGGCGTAACTGCGACAACGCTAGTAATTGTAATGACGCCTCCATTAGCAGAGGTGGTAAAAATACTGGAAGAAAGAGAGGAAGAAAGGGAAGTTTCAGAGAGAAACGCGGTCGACGAGATAGTGCTGAAAGAAGACTGGGATGTTGATGTAGTGGTCGATGAAGTGGTGGCCATTATGGCGACCGTTCTAGAATTTCAGAAAAATTTGCTTGAGACCAGTCGCTGCGGACCTGAAGCATGGTATCCACGTACCAAGGAGACACTGATAGAGACGACGCACTCAGTGCGTTGTAGAACTAGCTAGAGAGAGAGAATATGGCCGGTTGCACTGCAGACCTCAAGACGAACAAGGACAAGTCGTAGTGAAGGTCAAGGAACAAAGCATTCAGAAGACAAGGGTCAACGATCAGACGTGAACAGAGCTTATCCCGCACAAAGGACACAGTGAGAAACGAAATGAATTGTACAGAGTAGCGAGATTTGTATGCCGGGTGGAAATGACCGCTCGAGGCTATACGATGTGACGGAAGTGCTAAAGCGTTAGTCGCACCTCGGCCTCATAATTTCCTCAGGTTCGTTGGAATTTGATAGTGACTCATCGATGTACTCATGCCTAAATATTGTCTGTCAGTAGTAGCAGGTCGTAGCTCAAAATTCCGAAAACCCGAGGCGCAGAGACGACATCACAACTCTTACATCCACTAAACAACCGAGTAAATCTGCATCGCATATAGCATCGGGAAGACTGAAACGACAAGAGAAAAAATAGTCGATTTGAAAGCTGATCGTACAACAACCCAGTCGGAGACGGCAGTGCGAGAAATGGCATATATCATGAGGCCTGCAGCATAGAGTAGTATTTAGTCGTTCATGGTACGCCAACGTCAACCAACTATCAAGACACCTCCAAACAACAAACACTCGGAATCCCAAAGCTTAGATGTTGAGTTTGGTCCTTCTCCAGTGACGCCTCTTGGCATTGTACTGTAGGCGAAAAACCGAGATATCAGACATATAATTCACGGTTCAGAATGCAAGTTACGCACTTGGATTTTAGTGTCAGTCTTTAGGCGGAACCACTGAGGGATAGGCCTAACAAGATCCCGTTAGTTTCTTAACTTCGTACCTACAAGAAATACTATCAACACACCTGTTTTGGCGCGATGCCTTGGCAAGGATACGTTTTGTGCGGAAGGACTTTTGGGAAGGCTATATCCAATGCATTCTCAGCACAACAGAACGACGATTTCAGCGAGCAACAATGCCCTTACCATCGTGAAGACCGAGTGTGATGAGTTGTGGACGGGAAAATTAAGGTTCGAAAGTGCAAAACAACTGTACAGGCGGTTATGTCAGCTGCCGTCGGCACAGTTTGTCCGTGTACCGCCAAGTCCACGGGTACACGGACCGTTGCTTTCCACGGTCGCGTACTTGAGAGCGTGTCGTCGTGTCACTAGTACTAACGACCACAATGCAACTCTTCAACTGGCTCCTCTGTCTCCTCTTTGCCGTTACTGCATATGCTGCAGAACCCCCGACTGAACTCCAAATTGATACGACATTCAAACCCGAGTCTTGTTCAGTGACGGCCAAGTCGGGAGACTTGGTCAAAGTTCACTATGTATGTTCAAGTTCTGCGAGGGACGGAACGAATTTGTAGACTTATGTTTTTATACAGACTGGAACTTTGTTCGATACCGGTGCCAAATTCGATTCTAGGTTCGTCTCCTTGTTCACATAGCTTCCAATCTTGTCGAATTTATCCTATTACTAGTCTCGACCGTGGCCAGCCTCTTCCATTGAAACGTAAGTTTCTTTACTAAATTTCCGGTGCATCTCTCGAATTACTTTATCCTGCAGTCGGTGTTGGTCAGGTTATCAAAGGATGGGACGAAGGTCTCCAAGGAATGTGTGTTAACGAGAAGCGTACTCTGACTATCCCTGCCAACAAGGCTTACGGTGCGTCCCAATAGCTACCGACATAACAACATGACTGACATTTACTCTAGGTCCCAGAGGCTTCGGTAGCGTTATCCCTCCCAACTCTGCACTCGTCTTCACAGTCGAACTTGTCGAACTCAACAATGTCAGGGATGAATTGTAATGGTCACATTGTAAAATACAACTGGATTATCGGATCTACAATACAAAAGCATCTGGATGTGTTATGACTTCACATTATCATCAGACGACTTTTCATAGGCCTTTGCACCCTTTCCCCATTTCCCAGCACCTTTGCCCCAATCATCGCGAACACCCCAAACATGGTGTTCTCGAAGACGTGGAGCGGGACGGAGCTCGCGAGGAAGGTTCTTTTCACCACCTTCATATGCCGCCTCTTCTGCGAAATCGTCATTGGATTCTTCGTTTCGTAAAAGCTTGCCTGCCCCAGCACGAGCGACAGGTGTATTCTTGGAAGATGTTTCCCATCTCCTAGAACTAAGGGGTAATGGTGTCCAAATCTCATCTCGGTTGTAAGTGGGGCTGGTCATTTCGATCAGGCGAGAAAGTGCACGTTTGAAAGCAAACTGTTCGTCTTTGCCTGAGTTATATCCATCAGCGTGATAAAAAAACCCGGGTAGAAATTCCTACCAGAAAATATGGACAACGTATCCAGAGGCATAACCCTCTCCACCGGCGCTTCTTCCATACTTGGAGCATCATAAGACGAGACATTTGGTCGATAGGTATCCCTCGTTTCTCCAACCGACTCTGCCATCATTATATCCATATCATCCGCCTTTACACTGGGTGCTGCATCAGGAAAGAAGATTCCTTCAGGCTCTGCTTCTGCCATTACAACGATCTTACACCGAGCTTCGTATAATGCGTCGATGAGAGAGATGAATCTGCGGGCTTTGTCTTTATCTGTGAGCTTTAGAACTGGAATTTCATCCAGGATCATGGTGTGAAATGTCGATGCAAGAGTCAGGTAGTCTGCTGGACCCAGTTCCTAAGGCAGACAATTCAGTTATTGCACCTCAAGAGACAAATTTATTCTACCTCGTCACAAAGCTGGTGAAAGTTGAACCTACAGATCCCATTGGAAGTCGATGGAACTGGCAAGTTACGGCCGAATACCGATACTTGAGAAGGTCGAGGGTCTAGACAAGTTTATTACTCCCCAGACTATTATCAATAACGAAGAGGATGCACGAACCTACCAGTATCTCACTCAACATGTTCTCGAATTCCGGCTGTTGTCCATCGACATACCATGTCTCCTCTCCTCCCGCAATACGCGTTTCTGCTCTGACGACACGCCAGTCCCTTCCTTCGTCCACGTCCATAGGCAAGACAGGACACCTAGCCTTCAAGGCTTCAACAAACGGCTCCAGCCTGTCTCTCTGTACGCCATTCTTATACAAGTCTTCCGGAACTTTATTCGAGGTTCCCACTACAATTCCACCGAACCTCCAGAACCACGATAACACGTCCGCGAGAAGACTAGCAGAAGATACGTCCAGTAATTGTATCTCGTCAAAAACAAGGAGCCAGTGGTGTCGGACGAGTCTTTGAGCGACGGCATAAGCCATAGGAGGATCTTTGTACCTTGTACGAGAGGCCACCTTTTGCCAAAGTCGTTTCCATTCGGAGCTTGCAGAAGCGTTCCATAGGGAGCTGTTGGTAGAAGAAGCAATGTCTTGTTCGATAGGTAAAGCAGCCATACGCTGCTGCGTAATCTCCCAAACGGCACGGTATATCTCCAATACAAGTTCGTTGTAGTGCTTTCGTGTCTTGTACGGCGTAGGGAGAGCAGAGTACCATAGATCGACGATAAAAGTTTTCCCAGAACCAGGTGGACCGGTGAGTAGAAGACCCTAGACAGTTTGCAGTGTCAAGTTTCCGGTATATGTTGTGCAATTAAAATCCGACAGGTACACACTTTGGGTGATTGGAGAGAAGCTAGTTCTTCTGCATGTCCTTTGAAACGAACTATGGCAGAGTGTTCAGACTCTGTTTCGGATGGTGTTGACCACCAGTTCGGTTGAGCCTTTTCGTCTTCAGATGGGTCTGACTCTGGGGAATTGTGCCAATGGGCATACGAGGACGAGCCGACGGGATTGTAGTCTCTAAGTTCGCGTTGTAATCTACGCAGCTGAGAACGAATGAATCGTGATTAAGCTTTCTGTAATTGACCGGGCGTACCTGCATAATCACCCTCACTTGTGCTTCATCATACTGTACCTTTCCTAGAGTAACCAAACCTCTATATCTCTCTAAAAGGTCCACTTGTTGTGGAAGTGTCGATGAAGAGTACAACCTCTTGCTCGTTGGACTTCGTATAAACCCGTTTCGCCTGGCAAGGTATCTCTGGCAATTCCGAGTCGTCGTGTTCATGACGGGGTCATGGTTAAAGCAGATGAACGCACAACTGCGCAAAGTCGGTCCGCCGGTTCTACTTCGGACCGCCCCTCCTCATCACTTCCGCTGCCCGTTGCTCTCATAAGAGCACAAGTAAGTATTCGCAAGGTCACCTATTGAGCCCGGAACGTGCATACTATAAAAAGCAGACTATCTATTCTAGACACCACTATCTATCACTACCATGCCTGTCCAACAACACGATAACACTCTAATCCTCACTCACGGTGTACGCTTTCCCTTATTCGATCCGATCCGTTCTCTAACTGATATCTAGAAATCAAACACCAAAATCTTCTTCTATGGAGCTACAATCGTATCTTGGAAATGTCCTGATAAGCGACACCCTGACGAGAGCATCGAGCGTCTCTTCTGCTCCTCCAAAGCTGCTCTCGACGGTTCCAAACCTATCCGTGGAGGTATCCCCGTAGTATTCCCATGCTTCGGTGCACCAGCGCACCCCGACCATATGGCTCTCAGTCAACATGGATTTGCACGAAACTCTGTCTGGAAATGGGACGGAAAGGCGGTTACAGACGATGATCATAGCGTTTCTGTTCACCTTAGTATATCGCTTTCTATGCCTCTATTTAGCATCAACTAACGGATGCACCAGCCCTGGAACCGACCCCTGAAATTACGGAAAAGTACAAGAAACCCTTTCACCTTACCTACGTCGTCACTCTCACCGAATACGAGCTCTCCACCGACCTCCATGTCAAAAACACCTCGACATCTACTGCTTATCCTCCCGACAACCTAGAATTCCAAGCCTTGTTCCACAACTACATTCGTGCACCAGCTAACCAAGTCCTAATCACTCCTCTCAAGGGTTTGAAGTACTTTGACAAGGTTGACACTTCTTTCGATGGACTGAAAACCGAAGAGAGAGCTGGCGTCGATGTGAGAAACTCTACGGATTCGGTGTATGAGAATGCACCGGGTAGTTATGAAGTTACTTGGCCGGGAGGCGGTATTTCGATCAAAACAAAGGCGTTGAAGGATGTGGTTGTTTGGAATCCTCAGGCCGAGGCAGGGAAGAAGATCGGCGATATGGAAGATGGTGGATGGTGAGTTTGCAACCGGGAGTAGTATTGAATATTGTCTAACGAGATTCAGGGAACGTTATGTCTGCGTGGAACCTGGATATGTACGAGGTTTCGAGAAGATTGAACCTGGGAGGGTTTGGGTCGGACACCAGACCTTGTCTGTTATTCATGAAGAGAGGCGATTGAACCTGTAAACGTAGAAAATTAAAGGTGAAGATGTACTAACAATGTACTTACATCCATAAGAAAGGACATCCAAGAAATAGTGACAACTACGCACATCTGCAGTGTGGTAACATCGAGTTCACGTTCAGCCGCAATACTATTACAACTGGAGTAATCCTTTGAAAATGCCGCCAAAACTGCCGTAACAACTTCGCTTTTCGACGCATCCATGTCCCAGCCAGCAAAAACTACGTACCGGTGATGATCATGGTCAGGCACAAGTCGGGAGTTTGTGCATACAAGCATACAAAGAAGGCGTTTTCTTACAAGTATGTATCTCTGCGCTACTGATGACTCACATCTCTTTATTGTAAGGCCTTAAAACGGTGAAATTTTCCGTTCTTCCATTGCTTACGACAGTGTACTGTATATGTATCTTCAACATCCCTCACTGTCACCACCTTGTCTTCGTCATACTGCCCTGAACGACAATAAATTTCCGAAACCATTTACATAGCAGAGGTTTTAGTGAGCTCTTTCGAGTACAAATGATTTGCGATGACTCGTAACTGCTGTTTCAGCTTCTGATCTCAGAAAAGGTTCTTGAAAATCACAATTGACGTGCGATGCTGTTTTCCCCCATGGAGTCACCTTCCCTTTTGTATCATAGTCGCAGGAGAGAGGCTACCTGTCCATACGAGGCGCAGGGCAATATACATGGTAAGTTCTTTGACGTGCTTTGAGGGGTTTGTGGATACCAACCAGCATAGAAGTGCACATCTTAGGAGACTGTTCCGGTACAGAGCTCAGAAGCCAAGTGAGTCGAGGATTGGGGTAAATTGTTTTGCGGTCCCTTCATACTTATGGAGGTACCTAGCTCATCACAGGGGAAATCCGGGACTTGCACTGGGATCAACACGAGTCTATACATGATTGACATGATGTCGCTAAAATGTTTGGTTACTCCGGATAACGAGTTGTACGGTTGGGTTATTTATCTTTCCTTCGCCCTTATACGTCAACGACCATCCAATGTCTTCCTCAGACCCCGTCTGGTTATTACTAGATGACCCACGAATCACATTTACCCCCGAAGACAAGTGGGTCACAATCGGTGGTAGTCATTGGTTAGGAAGCTCGTCCACGTACGATGGTCCTAACAGCCTGCCTTTTGCTTCTCTGTTGGCAGAATTTCAGGGTGAATACTGGTCAACTCTTTGATTGGACGAGCTCTTACAACCTTTGTGACTGTATAGGAGTGTCGATATCCTTCGTCGGAAATACACCTTCCACCTCCAACTCACCAACGACTTTCTTGGCCTCCATAGACTCTTCAGAACCATTCAACCTCTCTATGCCTGTCGCAGAAGTAACGCAGTTTTACCTCCAATGGTATTCGACTCCAATACTGCCCGACGGTCCTCATTCTGTCAATCTTTCTACCATAGTGACTGACGTGGACTATGCGATAATAACTGCCGGTGAAAGTACACCCTTCACCAGTGACTCTTTAATTGTCGTCGATAATGACAATTCAGAAATCTGGTACACTGGAGAGTGGGAACGGGACGATACTATACTCAGTACAATGCCTGACCTTCCTGATGGACCTGCCCTTGGCAATACTACGCACCGAAGCGGTGTTTCGGGGTCATCATTTGAGTTCAAATTTTCTGGTGCAGTCGGTTTTTCTCCGTGCTTGATGTATGGTGCTTACCGTAGACGTCTAGGGACTAGTGTAGAAGTGCTGGGAGTATTTCAGTGGGAGAAGTCCGGTAGTGTCAATGTTGATTTTATATTAGATGGAGGGGTAACCGAGCAAGAAATCGTAGCTGAAAGCAATCCTGGTTTCTCGGAACAACGCAATTACCCTTTCTTCAAAGCAGACCGCTTGACGGCGGGAAATCATACCTTGGTTGCCAATATCACTCAAGCGACAGGATCACAGGTTTTCGCGTTCGATTACATTCTCTACACACCAGACTTCTCTTCGTTGTCCAAGAAACCAGTCTTCAGTCGAGACACTGATTCTATCATTCCAACGTCTACATCTGGCTCTGGAGAGTCTACGACTAATGTTTCAGCCACTATATCAGGCGATCCAACTACTGATTCTGCCAAGTCCGATAGCGGTAGCACAACAAATGTCGGCGCTATTGTTGGTGGGGTGATCGTTGGTGTTGTTGCCGTTGCAATACTTTTGATTACTTTGTTCCTTTTAAGGCAGCGAAGGAGAAATAAGGCTGTGGAACTAAACAAAGGTTTGTTCCGCGCTCGAAGATATGTGAAAATCATTACTCAATACTCATGAAAATTCTTTAGAACCTGGTCTTGTTATAGAGCCTTTTATACCAGCCCCAGTAGCACCTCCCGTATCCCTCAAAGACTATAAATCACGTTCTTACCCAACGCCAGGGGTAGCATGGCCCGATTTATTGCCGTTTGAGCAGCCTTCGAGCACTAGTGAAGACGTTTCGGCGTCGCACTTACCACCTACTTCAGAGACGGGATCTGGGTCTCAGGACCCTTCACAACGCCAGTACACGCAATCTCAGATCGATGAACTCAGACGAAGGATCGACTACCTCGCGCAAGAAAACGCTCGAGCTGGAGTTGCTCATCCACCAAGTTATTCGTAGCTGGGAAATGCAGGGTTATACTTTAAACTTGACGATCACATTTGGGTTCTCGGATTTTTTTGTTCCAACTTGATCTGCTTGAAGGTTGTGCTATGTACGAAAATAGAGCTAATATGACAGATTTCAGCATGGCATGACGCTTTGTGTTCAGCGAGACCTGTCCAGCCCGGTCAACTTGGCGCGGAAAAGAGTGTCGGCTTTGATTTGTCAGTCTGAATATTGGATACACAATACACAAAACGGTGTTACAGATGTGTCTGTCAATAAAGTTGGACGCTGCTTGTATCAATCGACCTCCCGTTCCTAGTGGAAATTTGTAGGTATAGACAAACGTACAATGCCAGGCGTCACTATACACAATGAAGTGTGCCGTCAATAAATAAGTGTACACTGAAGGGAAGAGATAAACACAAGACCAGGTCCCGGACCCAGTGAAAGGGAGAATAGCCAACATCCACTTCGATGCGGAAGAGGATTGCGACGGCTTCTAAGTAAGAGCTTCAAGATTCACTCGAATTTCTATCAATCACATTTTCCCCGAGTTCTGCCATCGATATTAGTTGCCGACAGTGCTTGAGTAACCTTTTCGTTCCCCGTTCCCCTTCCTCTTCCAAGTCTCGATACATTTCAAGTATCTGGACATTTTGTAGTCCAGGGTTCTGTGAAATAGCGCGCAGCAGAATTTCTGCGGATCTCCGGCTGGTTACCCATTTCCATGGTGCGTCCCCAGGCCGGGAAGGGAGAAAAGCCATAGCATCAAGTAAAGCCAGCTTGACGGATTCAGGTACCGTATTCTCGTTTATTTTGGTATTCACCAGATTTGTGATGCTCTCTGCAAATATCTCTTGAACCTTCTCGTGGACATCTTGCCAAGTCCCAGGAAGGCCCAGCTTGTTCAAAGCACCTATACAGTGGGAAGGTACCTTGGACTTGCAGGAAAGGTTGATATAACGAGACGCAATAGCAATTGTAAGGGTATACTGATAAGACAACGAGTTCAAGGTGTTTAGGGAAAGAAAGTATGGGAGGAGGTATTCTTGAACGAGTTTGGCTCGGGTTTGCTCCAGATTCTCTAGAGGAAGGGGTTCGTACAAATCACCTGGAGGGACAAGACGAGGGCACACCACCAAGTCTAGCAAAGTCTTAAACAACATATATCCATCTGCTTCTTTGAATGCTGTATTCAGAGGACCGTTATGAAGACAGATGAATAGTTTCGGGAAAAAGTCTCCTGTTCTGCGGAATACTCGAAGTGTATAGGCATCCGAAGACACGAATATGAAGGCGACCTTCAAACACACGCTAGATTGTTCGGTGTTGTTCAGTGGATCCTGTATGTGTTCAAGGATGCACTGCCCTACGCGCTTTAGATCTCCTACATCGAACTTTTCCCAAATACCATGCAATGGACAGTCTTCGTATCGCATATGCAAGTAACGCAGAACAAACTGTCGACATTGTCGTGCCTCGTCACGACTGCATACTGGAGGTGTGCTCGTGGAGAGGAAAAGCCTCAAGTGTTGCCTCATAAGCGTGTCAGTACTATCGTTCAGAACGCCTGTTTCATCAATATACTGCTCCAACGCAAGGAGAAAATCACCGGTATACAGCAAGCAGGGGATGTTTTCGCTGTTGTCCTTGACTTCGAGAGGGGCTTTCGAATATGGGTATATAGTATCACACATCCACTCAAAATCCCCGGGAAGCGTCTTCAAGGAAGTAAACGACTTCTGGGAATCTACAAGATACCTATGCAGACAAAGAAGTTGTATGACATGCCAAGTTTCACTTGGCTTCAGGGAATCGATAACTGCGATCCATTTTACGGTGTAAGCCCTTTGACTTCGAATAATTTTAGCAAGCATGTCTCGGCTGAAGGAGGTATCAATCATTGGGAGGAAGTCTGCCTCATGTGATATAGCTTTCACCAAATCTCGGTAGATGAATAGATGTGACGAAGTCTGTTTGCTATCAGACAAAGTGTGCATCCAGACGAAGCAGATTGCAGCCAAAGCTGACCAAATATCGTGAGCGAGAGGTGAGGAATTGACGGATTTTAGGAAGGAGAGCATCCTCGAAACAAACTGTCGGAGGTGATCAGTGTTCCATGGCTGCACAGGGCGAATGTCCACATAGTTCCACGCTAACGTCCAGAGAGCTCTAGTACATGCCAACGAATACTGGGCCCGAACATTGTCTGACCAGTAACTGGACTTGGATACAAATTGGGCAATCCGTATCAGGATGTTCAGTTCTGGGTCAATGGAGAGGAGGAGAGGAGTCAACAGCACTACATTGTCTGGGCGTACTTTATGCACCTGCCCGGGGTTGTATAGAGCATCTGGGATTGCTTCGATGAAGGGAAATAATTCATTGTCATCAGTCAAAGATTTGATAGTGTGGACGATGGCGTGTTTGTCGCGCCTTGCGGTTCGTTGAACCGACATCTCCAGTATGGCATCAACCAAGGACTGTTCCTGATGTGATCTTCGGGTTACAAGACTCTTGAAGGCAGTCCCAAAACGCCAAAGAATCCCAGAGAAAGGCGTACGATATGGGGACTCAAGATAAAACAATGGCAGTAAAGTAAGCACGGTGTAAGTCGTGAAAAGGAGGACTAGAACGACTACTATCACGAATGTTAATGGTCTGTTCACTGGAAGAAGGAATCCAACCAGACCACCGAAAAAAAGGAATAGTGAAATATGTAGAAGAATTGGAATCACATCTACGAAAGTTTGCATCCCGAATCTCCGCATTCCAAGGTATAAAAAAGCAATAACTCTGGCTTTACGGACAGGTGAAGGTTTCAAAGCTGTTTTATGGATGAAATCTCGGGTCCACTGCTGAATAAATGTGGCGAGCAAGGAACATGCCAGCGCCAATGCGAGGCTAAGAAACCACATTATGTTACAGACTAGAGCAGACGTCGTTGGTTTGAAAGGCGGCGGAGATGCAAAAGAGGTAACACCCTCAAGTTGCTGAGATATTCGAGACAATAAATCGATAGTGGTCTGGGCTTGATCTTCTTGAAGAGTCTTGTAGCTTTCGATGATGAATGCCGTGAGGGTGGCAGAATAAAGAGCAGACTACGAAGCGTTAATTCAGAGATCTTAGCCAGGGTTCATTCACGCACGAAGAACAACAAAGCTTCCATGTCTGCTTTCCATTCCTTCAGCAAGCTCTCCTCGTATTCCTTGGCCTGCTCTATATACACTTTCCAGAGTTTACCGCAAGCCTCGTCATCCGCAGTGGGCTTGAATGGTCCTGTAGAAGGATAAGAAAACTGATAATACGTTCAATTCAGGGAGAAATGCTTGCCGGTGGTGAAGGAGGTTCTGGGTAATGCTACATATATGAATTCATTCAAAGATGACAAAAAATCAGGAAGAGACGACACACTTTTGCTCGGTCTTTGAAGAAATGCCATGGTACTGGGTACAGATGAAACGGGCGTCCATCATGCCATCGGAAATTGTGTTATGACTTGTGTGTGATGCTCAAGTAGCAAGCGCGCATCCGCGGTGTGGTGATTTTCGATGTTCAGTCGGTTCAGTCGCGATATACGCGTAGCTAGCCATTTATAAGTTCCAAGCTTGACGCGTTGCAATCTTTTGAAGATGCCAGCCCAAAACTGCCGTGACAACTTCGACCTCAAAGGTGTCACGCGAGCATGTCTCAGTCAACATCCCGAATTCTTTTACAGATAGAAGGCCTCACGATCATCTCAAGCAGTCTCTATACACTTATACAAGGTCTTGGGTACCAGCTTCGACGATGAAGCAACAAGAGAGTCGCTTGCGACGCTGTCTGACCTATACGCGAAGAATTCAAACATAAAAGGAAAAGATATCCAACGAGGCACTTTTTGAAGGTCCTTGGAGAAGTCGATGGGGTGCGTCTCAAGGATTCAAGTTTGATTGGGCACTCAAGAAACCTCAGAAATTAGCAACCTTGCAGACGCACGTAGCCGCTATGCGTAGTAGCTGCGACGGGGCGGAGAAACGGCTACAGCAAACGGACGAGTCCGATAAATCGCTTCTTGAACGTGCCGGTAACCTTCGAGAGGAACGATCCCCCTTCAGTGTCAGTGACAGAATTAAGACAAGACAGGAAGTTGAAGTCAAGAGGTCTATTGTATTCCTGTTTCTCTTGCGATTGATCCTCACCGAAGAAGAAACCGAGGCGATGGTATCCAGAGACATCCTCATTGGTTAGAGAAGATTGTCGGGTACTTATGGCAGGAGAGGATCAGGCTGAAGAGAGAAGATTAGTGATATGGAAGACGTAGTAAAAACCTTCGCGGATGACGGTTCACTGAACCATGATAGTTATAGCGGCCGCGATAGTGAATTGAGCGTAGGAGCGCTCACTTCGCACTCCACGACTCAGCTGGCTCGTGGCCAGGTTGAGGGGTTCACCCCGCACCACATTAACTGAGCCACCAACCGTTTTAGAGCTTTGGAACTGAAGATCTATCAGCGCCGTCATGGTATGCGAAATTCAAGGTTCGTTCTTCATACAGCCCAGCTGAACTGTGGTCTGTAGAATTAGTACCTCATGCTACGTTAGCTGAACCGCTAAAACAAGATTTCGTAGGTTAGCCGACCAGCAAGGAGGGATGCTAACTCGAGGCTCCTGGGCTCTCGGTAGAAACATAACTTTTGCGAGCCACGAGGAGAACGTTAACTCACAACCACAGAAGCCCCGAAAGGCAGCTGAGCGTATCTCATCCGTTTTTTTTACGAAGCCCTCTGCTCTACCGCTGGATGCGAAAGCCAGCTGAGGATATCTCGTCCGTTCTTTGCGAAAATTTTTACCTAATGCCCTGCAGGATGTTCGCAACTTGAACGTCTTCTGACGAGATCATGTTTGCCTGGAACCTGGACATGTGCGAAGATTCGAGAAGATTGAGCCTAGACAGGGTTTGGGTCGGACACTGGAGAGGTAACTGAATCTGCAAACGTAGAAAATGAAAAAGTAAAGATATTCAATAGAAGCTCCAAGGATTTCAGAAGCAATCGCTGTTTTTGTGCGTTTGTAGTACATGTATACAGTGGAAATGATGCTAGTGTTTAGATATAACCAAGTCCCATTCTAGACCAAAAAAAGAAACCTGCTCAAGCAAAGACGCCAACAATCGGACTCAACCAACTCTCAAAGTCTTCCTCCTTTGTTGGGTTTCCAGTTACCTTCAAACTTCTGATCAGGTATCTATACGAGCCATCGGGGATAGTAGTTCCGTTGGCAAACGTCGGAGTGTCGAAGGCAACTGTGTTGAAGCCATTGTCATTAGGGTCCTGTTGAATCATATGATGAGGAAACCGTCCGACGCATTACACTTAATACTCACCTCGTTATTGCGAGTGAGGAAGTCAATCTCCAGAATAGAGCCAATGATAGGGACACGAGCGAACGAACCGCCGATACGCACTCGGGGGAATGTGATGTGGGCGTCTCCGTCTTCGACGACTTGTCTCGAGTTGATGGTGGGGTCAAAGTTGATATTAGCGTCTACAAGGTCTACTCGGAAGATTGGCGTTCCAAAGGCTTGACTGTAAGATATTATCAGTCGATGGACCGCTTCGGATTATCAGAACACCCACCGCCAGAGCAAGACTGGGAAGTCTCCAGTATCCGCATCAAAGGTATAGTTGGTAGGTCCATTCTGGAAGTCACCAGCAGCATCGATGATTGCAGGGATATTCTCTCCAAAGAAGGCATCGGTATCGTCGAGTACCTGGGCGTCTTTGAGGGAGGCTCCCAGACCGACATAAGTGACATGAAGATTCTCAGTTCCACTGACGACGTGAATGAATCCAGAATAGACTGGGAAGGTTGAGGCGTCGCCAGATGGGAGCGTGAAAGTAGCGGTAACGGACTTGGTTGCTCCGGGAGCAAGAGTGAAGGAGGTGGTACTGAAAGAAATGCTGGCGGCAGCGGTGGTCAAAGGCACAGGGCCAACGGCGGGGAAAATTGTGCCCTGCAGGTTAAGGTAAATTGTAGCATATAGGGCAAAAAGCAGTTCCGATAACTTACAGGTTGGAATGTTACAGCAGTTCCTGCGGGGACATGGCTGACTTTATAAGTCTTTCTGGCGTTACCAGTGTTCTTGACGGTGAAAGTTTGTTTCCCATTGAAGTGTGCAGTATCGTTGAGAATGAACTCTCCAGGAGACACGAACGTAGTAGCGTGAATAGCGCTGAAGACATTGACCAAACCAGCTCCTTGTTGGGTAACTGTCTGCAAGGGGTCCCCATCAGTGTGACTCGATGAGATGGTTTGAGCCGTAGTCTCAAAGATTGTACGAGCATTGCTGGTGACATCTTGAGACTTGCCTTTGACAGACAGTAATAAGGCGGAGCTTCCTGCCATGAATGGAGTGGCCACTGGAGGCCATGTCAGTAAAGAGAAATCTGTGTAGCAAATGTAATACTCACTAGAAGTTCCAGATTCGACACCAAATGAGCCAAGGGGTACCGGCAAAGTTGACAAGCTAGGACAATTACTCAATCACATTCATTGAGACTTGAAATGACTAAAGCTCACATGTTTCCTCCTGGAGCAGCAACGGCAGGCTTGAAGAAAAAGTCATTGGAAGGGCCGTAGCTAAAAAGGAAGATGAGAATATAATGTCATCCTATTGAATGTAGACTGACCTCGTGAATGAAGAAATCAAGCCTCCAGCTGCATCGGGGAACTGGATCAGACCGCCCTCTTGCGGGAAGGAAACTGTGATGGGGACACCAGCAGCGAACTGTTGAACCAACTATATACCACAACAAGGTGAGCTCTCAATCAAACGCTTTGATTTCCATTACTTACGAATTCACCATCGGCTGCTTGGATCAGTGTTGCATTGAAGTCGCCGACGTCGATGGCAGCAAAGCCGCTTCCGTTACTGTTGAGAAGAGCTTGAGAACAAGAATAGTACTAGACTCAACCTGTAACTCACTCATAAATGAACACCAAGTTACCACCCTTTGCAGCAACGTTAGTGAGCTTCTGTACAAATGTACATGTACCCCGGCGAACGACCTTTTCAACAGAATATAATTGAGGATTATAGACATCCCAGAACCAAAAGAAAATTACGTACCACCAAGAATCCAGAAAGGTCGGGGGTATCATCTGGAAGGGGATCACAGGCATCGTCCACAACAGTGGTATCATTTGATGTTGCGAAGATTGGTAAGGGCTCAGTGATGGGAATGGGGAACAAAGAGAAGTAGGGGATAGGATCATGTTCGGCTCCTTGCACGGTGGCAGTCTGTAGAGGAAGAACAGTGCTATTTGCAAATTAAACAAGGTGTTCTGGAATCCTATACAGCTATTACACTCACTTGTCAAGACTGGCTACTGAAATAACGTCGATTCCGTTACCGGGACTGGAAGTGTACCACGATCCCGAAGCGCCCTATCAGTCAAAAGTAAGAAAATATGGTCGTGTGACATAGTAATACATACATCATTTCCAGCGGCAATAGTTACAATTCTGCCCGCTCTCGCGATTCTACTTGCAACCACAGAACTACTTGATTCTGTCCATCCATCGGCTCCACCGAGGGATAAAGTCAAGATGTCTTGGCCTTCCTTGAAGCCCAAAAGAAGAGCGTCGACGAGGACTGAGTCGGATAGAGTTAGTCGGTCATTCTTCGGAGCGGAATGGTTTCCACTAACCATCATCGGTAACACTTCCCTCGCATCCAAAGACTCTGTAGGCCGAGAGAGATGCTGAGAAAGCCACTCCGCTAATGTTGAATGGATTATTCGGATCAGCACCAATGATTCCAGCTACATGTGTTCCATGACCTGCAAATATCTTGGTAAAAGTTTCCACATGTGTATTTTTGCTAAGCATACTCACCAGCACATTGGTCAAGAGGATCAGGGTCAGGCACAGGGGTATTGGAGCCTATGTGAGTTGATTGGGATTGGTAAATATAACATGAAATCAAAGAAGTAGCTTCACCATTGTACGCGTCTCCCACGAGATCGAAACCTCCAATAACTTTGTGTCCAGGTCCGAAGCCAGCACCGAGAGCCGGATGGGTGTAATCAATACCTGAGGACATAGCACGTCAATAGCAAATCATTTGACATCTTCGGAGGGACCTACCAGTGTCGAGTCTGTAAAATAGAAAGATAAGCAAGTGTATAGCTGTCTATAGCGCAACACATAACCCACATGCCAATTTTAATGCCTTCACCGGTGATGCCTTGTGCATGAAGCTTATCGACCCCCTATGAGAATGATGAGCACTCGTGCGTGATGGAAACGTCGCGAAACTCACGGTCAGAATATGTGTCGATTCCGTATCTGGAGGAATTTCCGAATCGTCGGTCCCAGTGACAACGTGAACCTTGACAGGTCTGGAAAATGTTGAAATGAATGTCAAAGATTCCAAGTATGATGATGCTCACTGAGGCCGGGAGAACACTTTGACAGGTCGTATGGCTTTAATTCCCGGACTGGTTTCCAGCGCTTTAGCATCCTAGACACATTTCAGCATGGTTTGATATAATTCCTGTACATAATGCTCACTTCGGGATTCTGAGATTGTCGTCAGCAATTTCCGCGTTGGAAAGCAAGTAAATACGCACGGAAAGAGTCAGGGCAGCGCCGACAAAGAGGTTATCCGCATCGAATTCCTTATCTACCTGGAAACCAATGTCGCGGGCTCTGATGGACTCGTAGACGCGTTCATGCAACTGCCAAGAATTCTACTTGAGTTGACCATGAATAATATCAAGCTAGAAAGACGCACAGAAGTCGAGTCACGTTTGGAAGGAATATCGGCGGTACTGTCTACTTCGATGATGAAGCGGTTGGGGGCGGTGGGCAAATTGGTAACCCTCTTCACGCCAGACAAATCAAAAGCAGCAGACACGAAACCGCTGTACGCGACGAGAGACAGGAAAGCCAATCTCATGGCAGAAAAGGTCTTGCTCTGGGGATGAAGTTTGTCGTTCCATGGTTATCAGCTTTATAGGAAGCAAGAACTCCAGGAAGGTCGCGTCCCATGTGGTGCTGTAAGAAGTGTGAGACGCATTCTAATATCGAGCACATCAAAGATAGTGCCAAGGAAGTAATAGCATCACGCAACTTGGAATCTTTATGATATTGATACTTCTAACGCCACGAGTCATTTTATAAAACATATTTGGATAACTGAAAGGACTGCAAACATCTGAGCTGGTTGAAAATCTTTCTCCACGAAATATACCTGCTAGACGTGGATAACCATTGTTCGGTGATTGCCATTACATCGAACTAGGTTGAACGATCTTACATGAGACTTGTTCAGCAGTCGTGCTGAAATATTGGCGCAGAAACCCGTCTTTCGAGGAAAAATGTTCATAGAAGATTGCTAAGTAGCCCAGTTGTTTCAGAGATTCCGAGTCGGCGCAGCGGGAAGAAAATAAAGATATGCTTACGGCACTTCCACTTGCTGACAACGGTGATTCTATTTCTAAATTTGTTCAACCTTTTGTCTCCTTCGAAATTCAAGCTTCAAGATGTCATTCTAGCGCAAGTGTCGCTCAGAGGAAAACCGGTTCGATAACAGATATTGCGGTAGTAGAGCGTTTCTCTTGCCTTCTGATAGAAATGGTCCTAGACGTCGTGGCGTCGAAGGATGAGATCTTGAGAACCTGTCTCCGTCACGCGTTTGCTGGCACTTGAATTCATACTTTCATGTTTGCTGCTCGCTCCGCCATCAAAGCTTTCTCCCTCAGGTCTATCGGAAGCTCCTTCTCCCGACCTTCTCGAACCGTCGTGACCGTGAAGAATGTAGAGGTGCCAGCCTTCCCGCGCATCGTTATTTCCTTTCATTTAACGTCTATGGTCAACTCTAGTATACTGCCAAAGCTATTGCAAGCGGCGATGGATGGAATGGACAGGTTTACTGCGAAGATCTTGTCATGAAACTTGCGCTGCCAAAGGTGATGGGTGGAACAGGACTCGGCGCAAATCCTGAGCAGTTATTTGCTATGGGTTACTCTGGTGCGTCGCACCAGCACCCGAATGCAAGTTTGATCTGACCTGACCTCCTAGCATGCCTTCATGGTTCCATCAAATACATCGCAGAACAGCAAGGCAAATCTGAAATGGCCAAGGATACAAAGGTACACGCCAACGTTAGCATAGGAGAAGCTGAAGGTATGACTGGCTGGGGTATCAAAGTTGATATTGAGGTAGAAGGTTTGAAAGACGAATCGCTGCTCAAGGCTGCAAGTGAAGTGAGTAATCACATCATTGTATCTGGTCTTCTTCATTCATGCATGCAGTTCTGTCCATACAGTCGTATCCTCAAAGACGGTGCAATTGTGACCGCCAAATGTATCTGATCATAATTGCACAAATAGTCGTTGCATGCCCTACATTCATCGCCTCCAGCACGGGCTCTCAAACTCTAGTACAAGACGACATATTACTTTTAATGATCCCACAAAAGTGCTCTTGTCTTCATCTAATTTATAAAAAGAAAATACCGGACAGGTCATCCCCCCAAACAGGACTCCATACCTCTTTGGCGTCAACCCAGCATGCTCCTAAAACCTGAAATTTCTCCTTCCGTGTCAACTGTTCTATCTGGTACCTCATCGCAGCCGCGCCTGATCTTGAAGTTCAAATCAAATAAGAAACGTCGAGCCCAATTTTCTCTCGTTCTTGGAACGTGTTCCTAGCCTAAAAACACTTCTTTCGTCGCTGTGTATTGTCAACCGGCCACGAGGTCCCGGCTGATAAGAGTTCGGGCCAAAATAACGCCTCTCACTTCTTCTGAGCATACTTGTTCGTCTGTTCGTCTGTCTGTCGGTTGAAATGCATCCTGTCATTATTCTACTTGTTGATCGTCTCGTGTCATGGTACCTTACTTGATACGTAGCAATTCTCAGGAGAGCATTCGATTTCAGTCTGCATTCGAGGGGTTGTTTGCTGTCTATAAGAGCACTCATAATTAAACGAACTCGTCTAAAATGTGTTCTTCACCACCGCTTTTCACCTTAAACCGAATGAACGCTTTCACCAGTAACGACACTTTAAGGATCCATTCAAGTTCACCTTTTAACCTTGGTCCTTAGTTTTCCCTGAAGAAACATCCTTGAGGCTATCATACTGACCTTTTGAAATGTCTCTCAAACTTCGTCGAATGAAGGTTGCCTGGCAAAACTACCGTATCTGTTTGGGTCGTCTTTACTCCTTCGTTCTTCGACACCACCAGACCTCTGTCAAATACGAATCAGAATTGATCGATGAACGCGTTGTTTACGTGTTTACGTGCCCATGCTTTGGCGTTTTCCAGAGAGAGAATCGACTCTGCGACTTCCAAGGACTAGTGAAGTTGGAAATCCTGAAACTAGAAGACAGCAGAAAAGGGGTCAAGGAGAACACGTCGAGCCACAATGACACGGCCTGCGTACTTGCTGCCCTAGCCCAAGTTTGCGAATGAAGCCATTTGGAATGTGAATAGTATATAGAAGTTGCAAAGAGATACAAAGGGTTTAGGAGGATTCGGCCAAGTATTAGGGTAGGACTCTACGTCAGTAGGTACTTTTACCTTTGGTGAGAGACGGAGTATTGATCAGGAACATCGTAGACTCGAGTTGGCGAAGCATACGACTTCGATCGACTGTCATCAAAGTGTTTGCGCATCGATTAGTTACGAGTCTGGGAGCACCGCACCGACATGAGTCAAGAAGTGATCGAGACGCGTGCTGTCCTCGTAAAAGTAACTCGATCGAGAGTACATAAAAGACCCGGATATCAATGTGTGTCATTCTGGTTTTCTTGCAAACTTCTTGAAGCGATTTTACGATGAGATTTTCTGTTAAAACAAAACCCCTGCTGCACACTCGGAAACTCACAGAACTTGACCCTCGGAAGGAAGATCATTGAGAACCTGATTCAAACTATACGTCCAGAAGCTACCGGATTATTCTCGTATGGATATGCTACTAGTACGCGTCTTGGGTATTCATTGATAAGCAGCGCGTAAATAATACGGGGAATGCACATAGAAGAGCGGGGCGTTCATTCTTCCTGTCCGAGTCTAGGATCTCTCGCGCAATTGGTTCCCTCAAAGCTACCGAAGTATTCGCCTTGTTTGAACCTTGCGTCTCCGGACCCGGTCCGATAAATACTGCTGATCCCCGGGCTTGCTGGAAAATTGGTACGGGGCACTTTCATTTGGGGCACTTTAGCAATGTGTATAGGTCGTGTGTTTTATGTAGCCCATACCATCCTGGGCCACGCATGAAGATCTTTGTCACGCGTCAGTTGCTTTTCTAGCAAGGACTATCGCGCTTGTTCTGTTTTGTTTACAATTGCCACACTTGGTTGCATCTTTGGATGCATCGAAACCAGTGTATTGGTTAAATTGGTTGTAATCCGGGCCAATTCAAACATGGCTTTTGATGAAGCTCTTCTGTGCGTTCCATCAAAGCTTGCTTTGATTGAATACTAATTCGAGTTGAATTTCCAGTGTGCTTATATTTGCATTATACATTGTGGCAAAGTAAACTACTTTTCTCTCTGTGACTCGTATTATCCTAATGACCCTCAACGTTCTTCAGTATCTTGGCTGATATCATTCTTGTGAGTACAATACAATGTTGAACACATTTTGATTTGTTTTATTTGATATGTCCACAGATTCACAGGTGCTATAAGATCTGGGGATAGTATAGCAAAAAGATTATCATATCCCCAGTTCTGATATCTATTATCAATAATGGTAGTTATATTTGTTATTTCTGTGGCTGAACCATCTTAAAATAAAATCAAGGTTTTGCTTTAGCAAGAGTGGGCACATTAGCTGCCGAGTCCCAAAAAGGACTTTTCTCAAGTTCTGATGTAACAATGTTAACAATGGGAGATATAGTACTCAAGACATTCATAACTGTAAATTTCCTCACAAATTTCTTCATTCCTTTGATGATCGGTATGTCAAATTCTTCCATGATTGCTACTAGTATAATTTTGATCCATACCTTTCAGCTGGAAGAATCTGGTGGATCGGACGTAAAGTTTCAAAGGCTCTAGGACCAAAACAGTCTCAACTCACAAGAACTACCATAGCAGTATGGTGCGTCTTCAAGTTTTTGATAAATAATTTATGATTGAAAACTGATATCTATCATAGTCTCGAATCCGGAATCATATACCCATTGGCTCTTTTTCCTGCATTGGTGCTGTACGTCTCAGACATCGGCATCAACATGTACGGGGACATCATTCCAATATTGATTCAAGTCGTAGTGAGTAACTGGAAACGTATTGTAGAACGCGTTTTTCATCCTTATAAAATAAAGGGAATCGCACCAACGTTTATCATCGTGCGTGTCGCACTTGGAATAAGTGTTGAAGACGTACAAGGCCAAGTTCACATTGATAAAGTCAGTAGACGCCAAGAGCGTAGTTTGATATCCGTGTGGGAAGAGAATCATGATATCGAGGCCTAACAATTCACATTTTGCTACTAAATGTAAGTATATGTACCCAAGTCTTTTTATTGAGTATATCGATGTCTTGTATTATTTATAAATCTATGCTATGTATGAGTTTGCATTATTACGACCAGGAAGAAAGCGACCGTCAACAAATAAACCAAAGTAGCAAAACTATGAATAATTATAACTAAGCATCATCTTGAACACTTGAGTACGGAGGATACGCGTAGTAAAGCGAGGCATCCATTCTTCGAGCTTCGCATCTCCGATAAATACCACTCGACTAAAAGCACTAATCTCCGAGTTTGTTGATAGCTCGGTAGGCAGCACTTTTGGGGTATGTATGTAGAGTATATGCGTGTATGTCGCGTGTTCTACCACCCTGGACGCGTCAACTTGCGGTCGGGACGCGTGAGGATCTCTATCAGGGATGGAAACACGCGCTAGTGTGAACACGTATGTAAATCTTTCTAGCAAGGACTACCACACGTGTGGTATAGAGTACTTACCCTAGTAATTGCAATTCAAAGACCATCGTCGAAAGATAGAGATGACTGAATATTAAATACATACGTATACTCGTGGGCTCGAGGTTGAAATGAAGTTGTGGAAGTGACTAGCTTGAAGTACCCTGATATTGTGCTAGCTTGAGGCTGACCCCTAGTCGCTCCTAGTCAGTATGAAGTCTTGGTGTGAAATCTCCCACAGGCAGATAGTTCCCCGACGTACCTCGGAACAGCGTCGGGCTCGGGCTCGGAGATGAAAGCGGTATTCGGGCGCATGCTGCTCCAAGGGACTAAAAATGGGTTGGAAAGACAGGCTCGGGTTTGGGGTATATGGATTAGATTAGATTCAATTAGTACTTGACATTGTCAAGCGATTAATGTGGCTTGAAGCTGACAGCGGTACACAAGACCGATGGTGGCTGAAAGTATGTTGCACCATATACTACGTATTTTGAGCTCATCAGCATCAAAGTCTAGTGAGTAAGGTAATCAAGGACATTGATTGGCCCCGTCAAACTTTCGTACTCGTCGTAAGTAGCCAGCGCAAAGCATTGAGTCAAGTACTTACGGGTGCATTAACAAGGTATACTATACAGCTAGCATGAAGCATCGAGAGAGGTACGTATAGGAACATAGTGCTCATCGACATAAAGCAAACTCAAAGTCGGACTTCTGACGATGCAGAACCTATTGACACTTGGAAGGAGATGAGCTGCTTCTGAAGTGAAAACAGAAAAGGCAAAAAAGAAGTTCTCTAACAGCTAACGTGCTCATTAACAAGGTATACTCGGACTTCTTGCTATGTAGTCTCGATTGATACTTGGAGCATGGCAAAAAAGAAGTTCTATAACAGCTAACAGCTATAAGAAAAGCTCGAGTCAGATATGACGTTTTGGTGAAGACATCGAACTAATGCTGTGTAATGGCAGTATTTTGTGTTTGCGATTTTCGTTCGAGAACATGCCTGTATTGCATCCAGGCGATGATGATGGCCAAGACGCGTCATCGAGTTGTTCAGCGATAGCGATAGGTCCGGACATAAGAAAATTGAAATCACTGCTGAAGCGCTCGCTGAAACTGCGTCGGAGCAACGTTTCCAGTGGCGGTGCGCGGAAGCAGGATATGTTATACGCAGCGACTACGTAGCACTCAGCGGTACCTTGGATTGCTCGCAGTCATCGAGACTAGTGAAACGAGCGCTTACCAGTACTGTGATCGAAACGAGGGGCATGCGGAGAACGTGGATGTGAAAAGACGCAGAGTCGGAAGAAAGAAAGAAGCAGAGTGACTGTAAGCATGAGATCAGTTTAATGTTGATGAGATGGGCTCGGAGTTGGCAGATCAAGCTTGGAAGATCAGTGATCTGGAGATGGAATGGGTGATGAACATTCAACTCTAGGCAGGACTGGGAGCAGAAGGGAAGATGGGAGCAGAACCAGGGCTAGGGAAGTAACGAGCAGACTTGGAATTCTTCTATATATTACTAGGATTTCGCTCCCTTGAATGACCGAATAGCACCGAGCACATCCACAGATCTAGTGGAGTGGAAGAGAGTCAAAAGACTAAGAGTGGAGAAGTATGATAGAATTGATAAATGGAAAAAGAGTATAGTTATGGGTACGTGACACTGATTCAGTGATTGGGGCGATGGGGCCGGGGTTCACAAGAGGCAATTGGGATACCGGAAGGCAAATCTAAAGTCTGAGCGTTTGATGAGGTGGAGTGGGCGGTGCCAGGCGTCGAGAGGCCGAGTCGAGGGCATCGAGGCCGGTGGTTTGGAATGACGTGGAGAACAGCGGACAATGGAAGGGCTGGGGACTCGGCGGCTGACGTAAAAAATCTGGGACGAGGAGAGGGAGAAAGTAAATTGATGATGTCATTGTTTACACGCCACTGAAAAGTTGGCTAAGTAAATTGGCAAACAATTGTTGCATGTTCTCTATCCATGACTGCGAGGCCCGAACCACAGCGCACCTCTTCATACTCCAGTGCTAAACGACATGCGTCCTTTGGTTCTGCAAGAGAAGTTCCCCTCCCATCTCCCAATTTGCAGAAAGAAAAATTCAGCTATTTCCCCGACATGTCGTCCCCCAGGCAGTCGGCCTTTGAAACTCCCATAGACGACCGCGACCCACCCACACCCCAGCCAGTCTTTCCCCATCCCAGACCCTACTCCTTGCCCCATACTTCCTCGGGCTCTTCAGCATCGACGTCTTCGTCAGCATCGGCGGATTCAGACCCGTCACCGTCAGAGCTGTACAAAGGTCCTGGCAGCACAGTCGACCGCTCCTCATCTGCCTCGCTTCCACTTCCCAACCAACTCCCCTTTCATGCTCTCCCCAAAGTCGCCGGGCCGAGCCTCCGTCTAGCACATCCCCTGGTCAGCGAGGTTGCCAAGTCGAGGCTGGACGAGGAACCACCAGAGTCTGAACACGACACTCCAAAACACGACCTCCGCACAACCCGCTCACTTCGTGACCCGCAGCCTTTCAAATCATCCAGAAACAGCGGAAACTCATTCTTCAGCGACTCGTCACACGCTACCGCTCTCCGTCGTCCCCTTTCCTCCAGTTCTAGCTCCCTTCCGCCTCCAGAACCTCCTACCATCCTTCCTCCCCCTAGTCCACCCAGCAACATGGGCACCATGACTGCCCAACCCAAACCTTCTCCACCTCCCAGCTCCACACCCAACCACACTCCCCCTAGTATGATGATGAACGCCAACGATCTTCCACCCGTCCTTCCTCCCAGATCAACGCCTAGGTCCAGCAACCCTCCTGATCCAGGACGGTCAAGTCCCATTACCAATGCCAGCGGGTCAACTGTCACAACTTCCTCAATTTCTCCGCCGGGCCAGCAACAGCAACGGAATATCAACGGCCAACTCTCTTCTTCTACTTTGCATCAAGACCATAATGCCTCGCCTGCTTATGCGCCATTTTTATCTCACTTACCGCCTCCTGCTGATTCGTGGATAGAGGTCGAGACCAGTCCCACAGAGTATAGGCTCAATGTCCGTTTACCTGGGTTCAAGCGGGATGGAATGTGTGTACTCTTTGATTCCTCTAAAAATTTTATGCACTGACTTGCTCCAAAGCACCCTCGCAACCAAACGCCGTCGAATTCTTCACGTCGTGGCAGATTCATGGGAAAACGGCGGAGGCCATTTTGAAAGGAGAATATCATTTGGTTATGACGCGGATCTGGTCCAAGTCAGAGCAGAATTTGATGGCGAAATGTTGAAGGTCGTAGTTCCCAGAAGGGCATCAGCAAGTGGGATGATGGGGATGATATGAGCTCGAGGAGGGTGCAACTCGTCTTTTTGGCGGCTTTTGGCTTTTTCGCCCAGCAGTACGACATGGATAACGACACTTGCATCGACATTGACATTTGCTACGACCACGCATCCATTCAGTCAATCATCGGTTCACACAACCATAAATTGTTGATTCACGATCTTACAAGGAACGACGCCGAAACTATCAAAAAAAATGCATGGGTTAATAGGGTGGAGATCTTTTTGGAACAATCGAAATTCAAAATGGTGTTTTGGGTGAGAGGCAAGAATTGAGGAGAAGAGCGGGGGAGGAGGGCTGGGACGAGGACGAGGACGGACAAACAAATCGTTATGGTTCTAGGTTTCAGGTTTCCAACGACAGCTTTAACTTCAGGCAGCAGCAGCAGACAGACAGACTCCCTTCAGTTCAGGCACAGGTACACAATCCAGCGTTTTCTTCTCTTGTTTCAACAAACTTGTTGCATTCTCATCTGTATCACCCAAACCCACCCGGACACTCGCTTTTCGTTTCTTGGTATCTATTCTATTCCTATTCTGTTCTATGTCTCTCATTTTTCTATTTTTTGGGCTTATACATTCTTTCTTTATGCCGCAAGTATGCTATGTTTGTTTTGCATGGACCTGTCTTTTTTCCTCCCTTTCCTTTTCATTTCTTCCGTTTCGTTCCATCTCTTTCTACTCGCATAAAAAGTTCCCCATCACCGCGAGCTCCACACCACCTGGGTATCTTACCGAGAGTCCCGAGACCTCGCTAGATGATTTCGACTCCGACAGAACCCTTTGCTCCACCTGCACACTCACACCCGCGTCGTACACCACACTCGTTTCCAATGACATTCATTTGGTCAGCTACAGTTGTTTTCTTCTTTTTCCCTCTTCTATCCATTCTTCCTTCTTCCATTTTGATTTTTGATTTCAGATTTTCCCCCCTGATCCCCTTGTAAGTATTGTATATTACATATCCCATTTACTCATTTCATTTTTCCATCGTCAATACGCGTATATACATCTACCCTACCTACCACCTACTCGCTACAGCACGGACGTTCAATGGACATTTTCTTCTCTCGTCTCCGTTCCTGATCCCATTTCCGTTGTCATTGTTGTTGTAGTAACCTTACCTGGCTTTCCCCTTTATCTCCTACATTTTTTGCATTTTGCAATGATTACAGATGCAACGGAGACGGAGAAGGAGACGCGACGCGAAACAGAACCCCGATCCCGATCCTGCACGACTATCGTCGTTTGGATTTGCGTTTGGCGTGTGTGGTGTAGTGGAGGCGAGACGGGGGCTGAATTTTAGCGTCGTCCCGACTGTGGTGTGGTTTATCTACGCGTTTACTTTTTACATACTTTGCCTTCATCTTCGTTTTTTCTTTTCCTCCCTCTCTTTCTTTTCCTCCACAGAGAACGCGTTTCAAGTCCCGCCTGCCATCTGTCTGTTGGTCTGTCTGTCCCCCTGTGCTTCAAGCTGGTTGTCCACCCTATTACATGGTTCTTCCCTCACTCCTTTCCAAGATCAGTCCAGGCTCGAAACTGGGACCTAGAACCGGACCTTGCGATCTAGACAGTGTCGTCTGTTTGCAAGATACTCCCGCCTTCTGATTTTTCGATGGGACTTTCGTTGATCGGTTGCCCGAGGAAAATGTTTATCGCCATGGTACCTGCCAATCTCCCTACTCCCGCTGTTGGTCGTCGTTCTCGTCATCGTCACTGTGGCTACGTACGCGTGTATGTCACCTGTCTGCGCCATGGTTCTCTTCCTCTACTTCTCTTTTCTCTATCCTTGTCTTCTCTTCGCTTCTCATCGTGTTTAACTAAATATTTCATCATACATACTTCATACCTTTGCATATCGTATCATACCTTACTCGGTAAATAGTTTTTCTTCTTTTTCTGTTGTGTTTGGATTCCCTTCTGGGCTTTCTCCTGTTCTATATATTATAACGCAACTGCACATACTGCATATCCGTAACTATAGCCTGCCTGCATCTGCATCCGCACTTTGGCATTTCTCATACCTCGGTTTTACGCTTACTCTTGGCTCTCTCTCTCCAGCTTGTATTTTATCAACAAACTCACAATACTATTCCATATCATATCCGTACATACTACAATATCTACTAACTCGAATCATGACATTAGTAACATACTACAATCCTAACTATATAGACCCAAGTATCATACGATGAAATCGAATTTCAACCAAACACCTTTTTAACTGTTCCGCTCGACTCGACTCCACAAAAGTGTACACGGTAATTCAATATTTCAACTTCAGCGAACGTGAATCTGAGAGCCCGCCCCCACAGATGCTGAGATCGTTTTCCTAATTCGAGGATGATACTCTGCGTCGCGTCGTGTCCTCAATTACAACCTATTTTTACACCTTGGAATGTGCTTGGCTTTCATCTCTAAAAGGTAGCCTGTATTCAGCGCACATCCCCATCAAAACCCACCCGCAAAAGATCTCGTTAACCACTCCACAAGCCATTTATTTTACAGAGCAGAGGGACCAGATCGGCCTGTAACTGACTTGGAGTACGTGTTCCTGAAAATTTTCATTCAAAGCAAGAGGCCTGCCAAAATGGTATGACGCAAATTGTTACACCTTGTGTTCAAGCCACCTGATGCGGATAGATACAGTGGGTCTTTTAGACCTTCATTCTGAGTGTTCGGTCAGAGTTTTCCATGAAAGAGGGATGTGGTAAAGGGTAAAAAAGTCCAGCGGAGAATACAGATGCATGTTTGTGGAACTAGTACTAAACATATCAAGTGCGCCACACGAGTACACCACACACGCGTCTTTTGCTAGTGGACGGTCACACCGGCTCCGAGACGTTCTAATTCAAGAGATCTACAGGTAGAGTATCATTATCTTGGGTCTGGTTGAGGAACAAGTCCCAGGTGGAGTGTGAGGACCAAGCTTCCAGTCAGACTTGTGAGAGATCCCGACTGCCGTAGGAATCCAACCAAAAGCAGATAGAAGCTTGGAAGCCTCTTTGAGGTTTGCTTCTTGATGGGGCCATTAAAAAGTCGCAGCCAAGTTCCGTCTTCATTAAAGACGCACACAAGTATAGCTCACGGTGATAACATAAACAAAACTCCGCTAGTCAACGTGCTTGAACGTGGAATGAGTGTTGCAGTTTCGCGGAGACCAATTTTGACTGCGAGTGTGATATCGTAGGCGTCGGAGTGTTGTGTGTGTGGAGTGAAGAGTTGTTTGATCCCGCAGAGCAACCGCAGAGCATGCTCAGGTCGTGTTGTGGAGTGAGTGAGCTTGCGCGGCGAGGAACTTGAGCGGTATCCGTATCCCCAACTTGAAAGAGTCGAACGTGTTTAGCGACCTCGAGGGAGTGGAGAGTCTTGGACTTGATAACACCGTCCATGAATAGATTTGGTCATGTTCCAAAATCGTCGGCGCGTTCGCTGAGTTTTCCGGACCGATGGAGGACGCGGTAACATGATCAGAAGATGATGCGCTTCTTTGGCAAGCAAGGCGGTACGAGTCCAACCGTGAATAGAGTTGATATTTAACAAGGTAGAATCACTACTTACCTACACGGTGAATTCCTGATCAAATTCAAGCTCGATATCAGTCTCCCGTGGACTTCAATATCTACCTTGGACTTTACTTTATTGCACCAGTTTCGGCCGAATCAAAATTGCAGTTGAAACGTAGAATAAACCAAGTCAGAGAAAGAGCTAACATGACGCAGCTGGAACAGAGCGGTTGATGTCGCAGACGGTCTGAGCGTTATCGTCGTTTTGCAAGTCTTTGTTGCCTTCAATGGCGGTATGACTCGATACACCAACAAGTGAGAGGACTTATTGAATTCTGGGTGAGTGGTTATGTGAAAAAGAATCAAAGACATTACAAGGAAAAAGTATTGAGAGTTCGGGGGACATGGAGGTTGAGCGAAAATCCCAATTGCCGATTATTTGCCGTCAAATTTTATTCTTCAACCACGATGTTGTCCATGCTTTTCTGAACCTCTAAAGCACACGGAATGTTACTCATCCCACTTAATTACTGAGTAAACATCAAGCTCTCAGACGTCCAAGCTTTTCTTTTCAATGCAGCCTTATTCAGACTTCTCAGATCTTCTTTGGCCTCATCAAGCCCTTTGATTCTGGGATGATTGGCGACGGTTCGGAGTGGCTCAAGCAGCTATTAGCAATCTAAGGAAGACAGGGAAGACCGACTTAGGCTGACTCATGTGCACGATTAACCTCACCCTTCCCTCCTGGACCACATGGAACGTGATCCTTGTCGCTCTCTGGCTTTCCATAAATTTGACTCGAGTTGGCAAGTGAGGACCTGTATCCTTAGGGGAAGGCCTTTGATAGCATGAAGTCGTTCTCTCTGGCTTTTCTATCCTTCGTCGCATGTAGCTGTTTCGTTTCAGCTGCCATAGATTTGTCCAGCGTGAAGCGGGTGACCAATCTACCTATCGTTTCTAATCGGTTTATCATCGAGGTAGACACTACCGCTGACATTCCTTCTAAACGTGACACGGCTTCGGTGATTTGTCTCCTTCACGCTTTCGTCTTTCTGCTGAACGAAGCTGTCACAGCTGCACGAACGCGTCTACAAATCAATAAAGGCTCGAGGCATTGGTTTCCGCGTGGATAAGGAATTCGATGCGAATGATCTTTTCGTTGGTGCTGCCGTCACATTGTCGGTACGTTTCTAATCATCTAGCTCGCTACAGAATGCTGAAGCCAACCTTAGGATGCCAAGGTGAATGCCAACATAAACAAATCCCCTGCAGGCGAACTTCATCATCCGTCTTACAGGATGCCAAACCCTTGGAGACAAGTCCTGGAATCAAAGCCATACGTCCCGTCACAGTCTTCTCTCGTCCCGAGTAAGCTTCACTTTCTCTTTGCTCGCGTGCTTTTTTCAGCATTGTCCTAGCCCTATAAAATTCCATGTTGTCACTGGTGCCGATGACCCGGAACTGCCCCCAGAGACACAGTCGACGCATATTCTAACTGTAAGTGCTTTTAAACGTTGACGATGGTAGATACTGACATATCCAATATTTGCTAGGGAGTCGATAAGCTTCATGCTCAAGGAATCACTGGCGACGGTATCAAAATTGGCATGTAGGTTACAGTGGCGTACTGCAATACATAATGCTCTGAAACTCAACTTTTATCTCTTCAGAATTGATACAGGTAGATCAGTTCCTTTTTCTTTGCTAAATGAAACTGATGTACTATTTTATAGGAATCGATTACACTCACCCAGCTCTTGGTGCTGGATTTGGACCTGGACATAAAGTGATTGGGGGCTACGATCTGGTGGGAGACGCTTATAATGGTACGTAATTTATCGTCCTAGATTTAGACATTGGGTATCGATCTTTTCTCTTGAAGGCACCAACACTCCCGAACCAGATGATGACCCACTCGACCAGTGTGAAGGTGGGTCGTAAGGGGCGTTTTTGGATTTAGTGTTAATAAAACCTTATAGGTCACGGAACACACGTCGCTGGGATCATTGGCGCCGACCCGGGCACTACTCCTTACAATATCAGCGGAGTAGCATATTCCGCGTCACTTTCGGCCTACAGAGTTTTCGGTTGTAACGGAACTGTCACTGATGACGGTCAGTTCAATAGTAGGATTTTCCAACAAATTGGCTGATCTATTCCCACCAAGTTCTCGTCGAGGCTCTTATCATGGGTTATCGAGACGGTCAAGATGTTTTGACGTTGTCTATTGGTGGTCCAAACGGTTGGACCGAATCTAGCAGCGCTGTAGTTGCGAGTAGAATTGCGCGAGCTGGTAAAATCGTCACTATTGCTGCTGGAAATCAGGTAAAGTGGAACTATTCTGATACGGGTGAGCATTCATCTTACGAATTGCATTACAGGGCGAATACGGCTCGTGGTACAGTTCGAATCCTGGAAACGGGATTGATGTTATCTCAGTCGCCAGTACGGTAGGCCGGACGGGTCAGGTTGAAAATTGACCGAACAACTTTGACGTCATGTGATGACGCTTTGTCTCTCTCTTCGTTGTCTGTTCCATGACAGGTTTTGATCTGCCCTAGCTTGGGTCGCTACTTGTCCCAATCCTCAATTTGGGTCCTGTAGATCACACGTTGTCTTTTGCCGTGGTCAATGTAGATACGACCATCCTATCATTTACTGCTCTCCGATCTTTTGTCGGCTTACGGGTTATGAGGAACACGAGATCCTAGGCAAAAACTGTTGCTTCCTCCGGAGTCCAGACAGTAGCCAGTTCAAAGGCGAGATTCGGATGTTTACATCGCACGACGCTGTCAGTCATATCAAAAAAACATCTCGTTGCTGATGAGGTGCAGACTAGCATCATCAATTATCGGAAAAATGGTGAGGCATTTATCAACCTTGTCACTATCATTGACCCTATTGAATTCAACCTCCCGTAAATGCCAGCCCGGATCCCGAGTTGAGCCTTCAACGCTCGAAATCACATAGAACGTCTGAGATGGGAAAAGCACCTGCAGTCCCTGCAAGGATGTTCCAACATGAGACAACACCTTCGCTGTCTCCAAGTACATTTCCTGCACGCTCATATGAGCGGACCACTTCTAATGAAATTGCATCCATCCTCTTTGACACATCCGAATCTTCTATCTCGGCAGATTTGCCTTCGTCAATTTCCCGGTTCAACTCTAGAGTTACCAGTCGCATCAGGTTCCTCCGTCTACCATCGGATATTCAAAAGGTTGGTCCATATCTTCAATTTCAATATTCTCGAGTTGACTAGCAGCTGAGGTTATGGCTGTCAATATTCCTGTATTGGAAAAGTGGCCCAACGTCGTATCGTCCTGGTTGTACTCGTCATTGCCTGGCTACGTCGGGTACTGGGGCTGAAATGGGAGTTGGGGGAGGCCCAAACTTGGGAACAGTAGCAAAGTGCGTTTGCAAGACAAACCAGGGTGCTGTGGCGGGAGTTATTGCAGAGTATTCTCAGGGTGTCTTTTCTTCATTTACTGTCATTATTCTTATGCTATCGGTGAGTCTTTCTTTCTTTTCATGGCTTTGTACTTTTACTCGCTTGGTGTAAAAATGGACCTAGGAATCTTTTCTACTGCGCTTGTTTGGTTCTCGAGCAAGGCATCACAATATCTGGATTTTCTTGTGACATACTCAATTTGCGACCGCGTTGCGGTAGCATGTATCATATCGTATCAGAACCAAGGTATGTATACTAGTAGAATGGGCGGGAATGAGTCCAAAGACTCCAAACAAGGCTGAGCAAGCTCATTAAATAGAATGCAGTGTCATATTAATATTTGAACGAGTGTAAACAAGTACATTTGAGACATCAGTTTTCATCATCGTCAAGAAGCTCAGCGTTGCTCCCATCAGAGTACCTCCCCTTCTTGCGAGCAGGCTCATTATCAACATCATCATCTTCCTCTGCGTCGAATGCAACTAGACCCAACTTCTGACAGATACCCAGGCATTTGTGCTGTCTTTCAAATGTCTCGATACCAATTCTTCCGAAGTCACCAGGACCAGTCAACCTAGGGAGGCATCATGCAAGGTTATTATGTCATAAATATATTCACATACCCCTGATCATCACTGTTAGAATGGGTTCCAACGTCGAAAAGAATGTCCGTTGCAAGACCAGTTTGTGAATGAACTCCTGGAGTACCTATGAACACAACAAGAAGTCATTAAGGCACACATTTCAGTGCAAAGTAATGGCTTACTCTGAAGATCGACATAAACTAGGCTTCCTTTACTGATCTCAAGTGTATAATGGGCAAATGCCATGATGGTCTGATGGCGTTTCCCTAATACGTTTGGATGATCCATACTGCCAGACCAGCGATCAACAGCGCGCGCTCGTTTTGGCTCAATCAACCAGAAAACTTCGTCTTCTCCTGTGAGGCTTTTCTCACGGACTCCTGAGGCGTAAGATGCAAATCCGTCATCAGGTATAACCTCATGAGCAAGGTAGCATTCAGTGAAGGAGAAGGCTATATATTTGAACACAGATCAATATATGTTTAAACTCAAAGGAACGAAGGGGCATTACTTTTTGAAACTTCAACATTTCCTTCGTCTGCCAAGTCATAGAATTCATTAAGCCACATATTACCACGTAGTATGTTGCTGTGCTCCTGCAGTAGATAGTTAGTGTTCTCACTGAGGTCTACCATCTTATCTCGTCCCTGCCCAACATTAAAGAAGCGCTTGGCAACAAACCGTTCACCATCATCACGAATGAACTATAATGAAATCGAACATAGTAAGAGTGTATACAACAAGGCTCAAAAAATTCAACTAACCTCAAAAGCCATCTTCATTTTGCCTTTTGCAAAAGGTGAGTCCGACAACTGACCAGTCCATTTAGTGGACTTCTCCCATCGCATCTCAATATTTCCCCGATCATCAATGTTGCCACTAGGGATTTCAAAAGTGACGGCGGACATTTTGCTGCTACTTCTCAGGCCTGGAACGTTGAATTGATAGGGCTATTCAGAGCGATGCGAGAAACTTTGAAGGCAAATTCTAAATTAGTTTCAAACAAAAAAAAATCAAAACAAACTCACCAGTGGCTGTTTGTGAGGCGATGCGAGAAGGTGTGGCTTGGGACGAAGGGGTAGGTAACCTAGAGTTTGCGGTGCTCTTGCGCTTTTTAGTTGACGGGCCAATTTCAGCAGGGATATCATGGCCTGTACGGACTTGATACTAGTTGTGAAATTCATCAGGACTCAGATTTAGACACATAAAAAGAAAATCATAGAACTCACAGCTTGTGGATCAATGTGAATTTCAAAACAAAGAAAGGCACCCGGAACAAACTTGTACTTTGGGTCTCGCTTGAGATATACAGGGGCCTGTGAGTGCGCTGAATGCATTTGGTAGAAGGCTCCGATAGGGTGGTTCATAGAATCTTCAAGAGGCTCTGTATTGCCAAATAATCGAACGCAGACATCATGACTAAAAATTGTTGAGTTAAAAAATCAAATTTACAGCTGTAAAATTGATGCACCGGATTAGGCTCTCTTGGCTGATCTTATCCCAATCATTATTGACACGGGCAAGAATACGATCAATGACATCTATATAAAAATCTTGAGAGAAACACCCGATTTGATTAAGAGGGAAAAAATACCTGGCATAGCCACATCACAAGAGGCAGAGTCAAGGATTTTTCCAAAGCGTGGAACCTCTTTGTTATTGAACATGGTTCGGGCAATAAAACCAATCTGCGGATCTTTTGTATTTTGTGAACGGGTCTGGCCAGCAGATGGGCGTGAGGATAAATCATTCGGAGCTGAAGTGGGAACAACAAATTGTGTCGATGATTGATTTGGGATCCCATTACTAGGTGTTGGGGTATGAGACGATGTGGCATATGGTGTTGGCATGTTGGGAATTTGGGGTTTGGGTCTGTCCTTGCCTTTGAATCGAGCTTGAGATGTTTGACTACGCCACATGTCAGCAGTTGTTGTAAGATTTTGAAGATCTTCATCTTGAGCTCCGGCATTAATGGCAGCTACTTTTACTACAGAAGGGGAAGGATCGGATAGTAAATCAACCAATCTGAATTCAGAAGTATGACGCACATTCACAATCACCACAGTATTCCGTGGCCAAGCGCTCACTGCATGCACTACAGCCTTTGCACATGGGAAATGACTGAAGTATAACCACGGCTGAATACTATCATCAAAGAACTGACCATAAATTGACGCACCTTTATTTTCTCCAGTTTCTCACTATCCTGCTCTGCATTCAACCTGAAGCACCTCCCACAAGGCCCAATAGATGTCTTGAAGTCAAATCGTGCAAGACAGTCAGGACATTTTTTTGGATCTTCAGTGATAGTGGCATTAGAAATGGTAGATGAAGTAGAAGTCATGGCAAGGTAACCGAATTGAATCAAACCCAAGTAGATATTATATAGGTTATCCTGTCATTGTCCCTAATTTTTTTATTGGAAGCAGAATGAATAATGCACAGAAGTAGTACAAGGTCAAAGGCTGTAGGCCGCAGAGCAAAGTTGAAATGGACAATATTGTATCGCTGCTTTACAATCGTGTGAATGAAATATTGTTCTATTGTATACAGCCACTGCCACAGTTGTGCTCGGATTTACTATAAATGTCATAGGTTCTGCCTTTATTGTGTTAGTCGCCTTGGCGCATCCGATGTCAAAAAGTTTTACGGTTGCGTTGAGGAAGGAGAGATCTGCGTGAAATAAGGGAATATTTGCCAAATTGGTATAGAGAGAAGGTGTACAGGATTGACGGAGGAGACAGATTAAAGGAAACAATCTCAAATCCGCGACTGTCGCCGGTTCTCTGTTAATAAAAGAAGTGGGGCCACCGCTGCGCGTGGCAGGTACGCCGCACTGTTCTCGCACATCACATCATTGCCGACAACATGTGCCGTGCATAATAATCATCGGCATTTGACTATTTTATGCAATGCCACAATGCCGAATTAAGGCCTAAATAACATTTCCAAATGGGTTTACACACGACTGGCTAAGACGAGTGCTCATAAATTCGGCCTCGTAACCATTGATCAATTGATGACTTGTCAATCTACCCTTTTTGGCAATCCCGTTACGTAGCAAGTCTGCTTATCGGATAACTCTCCACGACGGACGCTCCAGGTCTCCAACAGCCTCAAGTTCAAACCCCCAACCCACCATTAATCTCTAAACTCGGCTCTTACATTTAATTCAAGATTTTTTATTGTTTCATCAACTACAAAATAACACACGTCCTAACAGGCATTAGAATGAGTGTAAATGATAAGTTTGAAATGAGACTTTAAATGTAAAAACAATAATTCGAATAAAAGAGAAGTGTATTCATAAATAATTATACCCATAGTGGGTGACCGACCCTTCCACAGTGTCCTACCACAAACAGATGATTTTCTGTATTTCAGTTCTTCCCGCTGCCCCTCATCCACTATCTAATATAAAATGATGCACTCATGGCACTGGGATTCCGGTTCAAAATGAAATTCAGTTTCCTCGGCATTTTAGGGGCAGTCCAGTATAGGATTAGTATTCGTTCTAACCTATATCTTCCACGTATATAAATGAGGTAAAAGTAAATATTTGGGTAATAATTTATTTGATGGCATATTGCCAGGATCCCAGAGTAAAAATAAAGACAACGTTAGAGGAGATATACTGGTGTATCTTCACCGTACATTTTCAAAAGTTTATCAAGCATATCTTTATAAATCTCCCACCCGTTGCGGCAACGGAACTCAGGAAAACCAATCTCCTGGTACACATATTGCGCTGCCAAGTCAAATTCATCATCAACCCAACGGAATGCCTCATCCCTAGATACCGGAATCTTACTCCGCAAAACATCGATTGCACTCTGAGGGATCGGAATATCCCATCGACGGTAGCCGTAGCACTCGGGTGACTGAAAAACCATGTTAGGAGTGGTGGAGGATGGAAGTAACTTGGCTGCTTGACCACGGATGTGATGTGCATTCCACCAACTAACATATATGTCAGCCTCTTTTTGGCCTATCTTCGGCCACAACCATTGAAACAAGTTTCTAAGTTAACCAGGATTTCAGCAGTGGGAATAGGTAGGAATGTATAAGAAAATCTTGCCTTCGGACATAGCTTCCTGCATGGTATAATCCATTAGTCTTTCCTTTGACCATTTCTTCACGGAGTGTTTTTCCTGTATGATCACGCCATCGTCTCCAAGTACCCTCAGAGCGGGGGTTGTGAACGCTTTTCCTTGAGTCCCAGGGATTATGTTCTTGAAAGCTATATTCGGGTGCAAATCGCTCTCTATGCCTTATTAATAAAAGTAACAGATGAATATCAGAAAATCTCACCGAAGCGCCATATGTTGGGAAAACATAAACTCTGTCTCATGTCCACCATCCACTGAGAACTGCATGGACATCACTATGGAAAAAAATAATGAATAGGAAAGTCAAAGCTCAAATGCACGCACCACCATATTTCTCAATGTAATCAAGATGGACATGGCCAACAGCGTGTTTATCGCGAGATGATGGAACAAAAACAAACCAACGAATGGCACTGGAACATTTCTCAACAATCCCATAAATGTCCATGCCAACACCGCCCATGTCAAGTCCCTGTGCGTTTGTCTTCTCATGGCCATCACCACTAACCTCGTAATTAACGCCAGGCGTGGTTAGAGGAACACGTGGAATATTCTGACGAGAACCAGGCTGACGGCGATTGACTTGTTCGGCTGAAGCGTTGTGTCTTGTAACCTCACGAACTATTTTTCTGAATAAAAAGACTAATGAGGGCATTGTGTAGAGTAATTTTGAATTCTGCACACCTGGGGATCTGCACATCTGCCTGAGCTAGCATCGACTTAACTGTGTTCGCACCACGTCGACCTTCGGGATCATGAGCCATCTCATCCAGGATCAAACCAACTGCCACATGTCTTGGTGGTGGCTTTCGGCTGGATGGGACTCGAAATTTGGTTTGCAAGCGTTTGAGGGTGCTTTCACTACTGGGGAGTCAGTAGACATAAGAGATATGCTAATAGAAGGCTAGCCTGATTTTGTACTGAAATTCAGACTCGAGCCGAGCAAGCTTTTGTGTTCGGGTAAGGTCTTCTCGTGCGTATTGCCATAAGGCTTCCTTGAGCTTGTCATCAGGAGGCACAACTCCGTTGTCGTGACCATTAGCACCAGAGATGTTAACCATGAGCGTATACAAGCAAGGAGAAATGAAAATAGAAAGCCATGAAAAAAAACAAATATATTGTTCACTCCTGTCGGACAATGAGAGCTTTATCTGAGCCTACACCGAGAAAGACGTGACTAACTCCGTATACACGCGATGTGCTCTTTAATAGGTCGTGAGAAGGGTCGGGATATCAGTGGAAGTGTAGATCTGGTGTTTGATCAAGTTCTGAGGCGGTAGAGTATGTGGATGTGATAGAGTGTCTGAGAGCATTTTTGTTTGCGTCGAGGAGGATGCCTTTGCAATTATCTCGAGCGCAACGGTAGGAGTGAAGAGCTTGGATATTAGGTTGATCCCAGTGGTGAACAAATCAGAGGCAATTTTTGAATTTCGACAAAGGGGCATTAGACTTGCGAATTGGTACCAGCGCTAGCTACCCTTGAAGACTTGAAGAGCGGAGACTTTTGGCGTAGTAGCTGAAGGACATCTTATCTCATTTATGCCGGCAATTTGCCGATGGAACCACGGTGGAGTTAGCACAGGAACTGCTCTTCCTATCGCAATGAGTGCTTGAGCCCTTGCACATCCAAGGCTGACCATACAACGAGTAGGTCGCGAGGCTTCATCATGTCAAAGCGCCATCACATGACGTCAAAGTTGTTCGGTCAGTTTTCAACCTGACCCGTCCGGCCTACCGTACGCCAGTACCGACAAGTGAGCAGGTTACTTGTATGAAGGGAATCCTGCATTAATTTCCTCAATACAGTACCGTCCTCGACATACAAACAGCAACAGTACAAGGAGCCGAACATGATCCCATTCCCTACTTTTCGTTGTTCCCAGCGCCCATCACCGAACCATTGCCCATATTTGCAACTTCCAATGACTCAACTATAATTGATGACGCTTGTGAAAGCCTTCCAGATGATATTCCCGATCTTTCTGGATTTTTGGTGGTACGTAAATCTTTGAATTTGTGCGGGTACATGGCTTTCATTTCATCTTCAGGTTGTTCGTCGCGGTACATGCTCATTCGCCAGAAAATTGCTTAATATTGCTGCTAAGGGTGGTAAATTCACATTCATTTACGAGTGTGTGAAACATATTTTAGTTTTTCTCGTGCTCATTATCCTTGACTCAGTGACGGTGAAGGTCTTGGTCCAGTTAATGCACCAAACTTCAATGCAACTATGATTCCAGCAGCGGATGGAGAATTTGTATGTTTTGCAGTTGAATTATCTCGCAGACTAGCGCTCAATATTCCCTCGTTTGTAGCTAGTTTCACAGTTTACCGCTGGTGTTCCCATTACAATTTCCTTTCCTCAAGAGGGCGGCCTTGTCCAATTTTCCGATGAATTCGGTGGTTTGGTCTCTTCCTTCACGAGGTACGTGCCGAATTTATGCGAATTCGTCGTGTTGCGTTCACTAATTATACCCGCAGTTACGGTCCCACAAACGACTTTTACTTTAAACCCGCTGTAGCGGCACCCGGTAAGCATTCTTTCTGTAGGTTTCTTCAAACAGTTGATTTTCATCGTTTTACAGGAGGTAATATGTACGTTAACGTTGCTTTTTTGGGGGATCGTTCCTTGACTAATTGGTCCAGCTTGTCGACTTTACCTGTGCCTCTCGGCGGATACGCCATCTTGTCTGGGACCTCCAGTGAGAGAAGGTTTTTCGATATGTCGTGCACACAAACTAATTTGTTGATAGTGGCAACTCCATTCATGGCCGGGAGTTCTGCCTTGTTGTTGTCCGTTAAAGGAAAATCTCAAAAAGTCACCAACACCGCTCGCACACTTTTCGAGACCACAGCTCAAACTCTGTCTTCTAGTCACACAGATGGAGACCCATTGCAAACAGTTACGCAACAAGGAGCTGGTCTGGTCAACGTCTTTAATGCGATTCATACCACTACGCTCGTATCTCCTGGGGAGTTCATTCTCAACGATACTGCCCACTTCAATGACCGGTAAGATTGCCTTCGTTCCGGGTAACCTTTATTTATACATCCATACATAGGCATACTTTCACGGTCACAAATGCGGGAGACTCAGAAAAGACGTATACTGTCAGGCATGTACCAGCTGGGACTGCTATAACGATGCAGCCTGTGAGTCGGTCTCTACAGGTAATTCACCACTGACGAATATCACCAGGGAACGATATATCCTGCTGTCGGTCCTGTACCTCTGACCGATGCTGCTGCCAGTGTCTCTTTCAGTACAACTTCCTTCACACTTGCTCCTGGTGCGAGCGAGTCCGTTTCTGCCACTTTCAAGCTTCCTGAGGGCGACGAATCAACTTTCCCTGTTTATTCTGGCTTCATTCATGTAGTCAGTGGATCCGAGGACCTTCACGTTTCTTATGTTGGTCTAGGGGCGTCCCTTAAAAATGCGCAAGTGCTTGATGACGGCGATGAATTCTTCGGAATCAAGTATCCTTTTATCCTCAGTGCTGTGAGCGGTCAACAAACAGGGCCCACCAACTACACTTTTGACCCTGCTACCCAGGATTTCCCTCTTCTGCTCTGGCGGTATGTGCTTTCAGAGTTTGTGTTCATAAAAGACTGACTCCCATTTCCAATAGTCAAGCATTTGGATCTCCCATTGTCCGAATAGATCTTGTGGATCCTGAAATTGACTTTGAACCGACTATAAACCGGCGACAGCTTGCAACGATTGGCATTGATATTACATTCCCCAGGGTTCGCGTTGGAGGAAGCTTTGAGCAAGTTCCAATCCTTGGTACCATACATGAGTTGGATTGGGTCCCTCGAAACACAGACGATTTTCTCTTCGGTGGACTGAACTCTCTTTCTTTTGACACTCCCACTTTTGCAAACGGTAGCGCTATTCCCAGTGGGTCCTATAGGTTTCTCCTGAGAAGTTTGAAGGTAACGGGAAATCCGGCGAAGGAGAATGACTACGAGAGTTGGCTGAGTCCGATTGTCGGTATTTTCCCAGCTTATGTAAGTTGATCTTTGTAACTATTTGTGCGCTAGAAGTACATTCCTGCGTCTGCGCTATTTTTCCCTGCCTCAAAATTTCTCAAAATTTTCAGAGAGGTACATTATCGTGATTAAAACCAAATTCCAAAAATTTGAGAGGATACAGCATGAGGAAGCTATCGAACGGGGCCAAAGACAGGGAATGCACTTCCCCTTGACTCCGGCAGCGAAATAGCACCACTTTACATGGCCCAAAAAATATGGAAATAATATTGAAGTGTCTCATATATGTAAAGAATATGACCTCCAATTCCGGAGGGAATCCGCTGAGATTTGGGATAGCAGCGCTGACGCGGAATTTGGGAGTGCACTTAGTATACTTCTGTTTTTGCCATCTGGTACACGCGGAGATTGAAACTTCACTGAGAGTATTTTGTAAGCCCTTACAGGTTTTAACGCCCATCCATACTACTCGCTGCTCACATACTGAACTTGAGCGCTTGAGCCTTCATATATGCGAGATCTCTAAGCTATCGATAGCTTCCCGCCCCCACATATCAATTATAATTAGTCAGAACAAAAGATACTTGTCAACCGAGAACGCTATCAGCATTAATAGTTGTCTTACGGGGTGTCAAGACCGCATTCTGATAGTCGATTCATATCGCCCGCAAAACACGCAAAAAACATGTCTCCGCTCAAATAACGAAGAAACGGGACCTAGTGCCGGCTACCTATCCTATCCCATCGCCTTGAGGCTGACCTTACCCGTTCAAGTGATATGAGCCTTTTTCCCTCCTGTAACACCGGGTCTTCATTCTTTAACTCTTTTCCATTCCGTTATGGATCTTGTAAAGCTCCGAGGCGGGGGAGTAGTTGTTTTCGGTCGAGGACGGCCGCGACAGCCCATTACTGACGCCGCCCTCAACGCAGCTCAAATCTTCGCTCAAATGTGCTGGATTCTTTGGCTCTTAGACTACAAGATCGGATTGAGACAATTCTTGACAGTTGTAATTTGTCGCTTTTGACAGTGGTTTGTTCTTGAACGCCCATGGATTTCAATGATACTGACATAGCCTCCGATCTCTAGTTTAACGATTCCGGGCTCCGGCCAGAGTTACCGCGTCTCTTTCGAAGTTTAAATAATTCACGAACTCACTTTCCTTCAATTCTTTCTTTCTCTTCCTTTCAGTTTATCGCTTCCTTTAAGTCCGCCATGGGCTATCTGCCAAGCTCCCTTTCTCTCATTCCTGTCCTTATTCAACTTATTGGCAGAGCTGCGAGTCAGGCTACTCTTCCCGCTCCAGGTCAGCCTACATACTCTGGAACGACAGGAGAGTTTCAAATTGTTGGAGATAGTCTAGTCAGTGCCCAGCAGGTTGGTGTTTTCTTTTCGGTTTTATTTTGGCGCTAAACGCGATTGTCAGATCTTCCTGGGAACTGCGGACAAAGTTTACATCATAGACAAAACTGAGAATAACCCGACACAGATTAAGAACCATCCGGCTTGGGCTGCAGGTGCGCGTAATTACTTGTATACATTGATATTCGCTAACTAGGGAGTGCAGAGTACTCGGTCTCGACCAACAATGCTCGTGCCATGGACATTAGGACAAACACTTTCTGTGCTGTACGTGCGGCATACTTTTCGGATGCGTCCGTTTAACCAAGTCTCTAATCTAGGGGGGCAACGTCATGGGTAATGGAACATGGGTCAATGTCGGTGGAAATCAACCTATAACATACGGGGGCCTTAACTGGGATGATCCCGACAGTAACGGCCCTTACAATGATCCTGATGGCAGGAGATCGTACGTAGCACATTTTGTTGAGCTAGTACATTCATAAACTGATCTACTGCAACCAGAGTCAGGTATATATTCTAGACTGAATCGGGAAAACCCCTAACTTAATTTGTGTTCAGATTATTAAATCCTTGCGATGATGAATCCTGTAATTGGTCTGAAGCTGAACAGATGAGTTCAATGAGATGGTACCCAACGGTGTAAGTCTTTAACTGGGATACATTTGTGCGTGTTTTTCAAAAACTTTTTGATATTGGCAGTGAGACTCTCGAGGACGGATCGGTGATTATTGTATGTCTGGTTCATTCCATTATTATGACTTGGCTGAATGTCTGCACAGCTTGGGGGCTGCACGAATGGAGGTTTCGTCAACGACGTGGCTCAGAGCATCCCGACGTACGAGACATTCCCAAGTAAAGGTGATCCTGTCCACTCTCCAATCTTAGACCGTTCGTTACCGGCCAACTTGTATCCTCTCACCTGGCTTCTGCCTTCGGGAAAACTTCTTATCCAGTCTAATTGGGATACGGTGTTATTGGATTACCATACCAACAAAGAGACTCCTCTTGATGACATCCCTGACGCCGTTCGTACATATCCAGCAAGTGCTGGAACGGCCATGCTGCCCCTAACACCAGCCAACAACTGGACTGCGACCATAATGTTTTGTGGGGGGACTAATTTACAGCCTGATGAGTATGTTTATCGTCTTTGAAAAGAAAGAATATGTTCTCATTGTGAGTTTAGATGGACGACCACACAAGTTGTTTCAATTGCAGCTTCAAAGTCTTGTGTCAAGATCACCCCAGATGTCTCACCGTCTTACACGCACGATGATCCTCTTCCAGTCGGTCGCTCAATGGCCAACTTTATCCTTCTACCCAACGGCAAACTATTCTGCCTTAACGGGGTAGAAACAGGTATGCTGCTTTGTTGTGACTGTATTTACATTCATTCATTATAAACGCTTTTCAGGAACTGCTGGTTACGGAAATCAAAGTTGGGCTATAGGACAGTCTTATGGAGACAACCCTGTTCTTCAGCCGGTTCTTTATGATCCTGATGCTCCGAAAGGACAACGTTGGTCTAGCGGTGGCCTTTCGCCCAGTACCATTGGTAGACTCTATCACTCTTCAGCAGTATTACTCCCCGATGGTAATATATTCTAGATGTTCAACGATTTGCTATCTGACCTCCTGCTAGGTTCTATCTTCGTCTCCGGCAGTAATCCCAATGCCGATTACAATGTGGGACCTTCGGTCAAATATTTCACTGAATATCGTGTAGAAAGGTTCTTCCCATCGTACTATAACGAACGACGACCCAATCCAAGTGGTATTCCCAAAAATATTGGATATGGAGGATCTTATTTCGACATCGCCCTCGGACAAGACGACCTTTCTGGGGATGTGGACAATCTCAACAACGCAACAGTCGTCATCATTAGGCCTGGCTTCTCCACGCATGCAATGGTGCGTAAAAATTGAGGCTGGTTCCCTAACATACTTAACGTTGTTCGCAGAACATGGGTCAACGATATGTCCAACTGCAGTCATCATACACTGGCTATACAAATGGAACTGGAGTATTGCATGTTAACCAGCTTCCGCCTAATCCTTCTATACTTGCTCCAGGTCCCGCACTATTCTTTGTGGTGGTCAACGGAGTTCCCTCTGTTGGAGTAGAAGTGATGATTGGTGACGGTCAACTTGGTCTTCCCAAGGTACAAGAAGTCCAGGAACTCCCTTCATCTCAGGTCCTTCACGACAATGCTAGTTCGAACAACGATGCAAATAATGATAATCATGGTGCAATGAACTATCACTTGGCCTCGGGCGCAACGATGTGGCTTTACGGATTCGTAACATTCTCTTTATTAACCTCATTCAATTAGCAGAGTTTCCCCTCTGGACAATGAACTTTTCGGACAAATGACTCTCAGTACATACTATACTTTCACCTCATCGTAGAGTTTTTGTTTATTCTCTTGTAGCCAAACTACGTCCAGTCGTTCTGTTCACGCTATCTTATGTATGTATAGTCGGACCCTTGTTATGTTGCTTTGTATGTATTTTATCCAGTACTAGTGGACGTACCCTATCATGATATATATTACACCCCATCTTCGCGCAAACCAAAAATCTGCCATAGAAGCGCAACTTGTCCAAAAGGTCTTTCGCCCCCTAATAACGTTGACGCCGCCTCATATCGATTCTCTTTCATCCTCACTTGCTCACAGATTACCTCATAAGCTTTTGCCATTCGAGTCAGTGCCGTTTGATGGATCTTGTTATGCAACCGTTGAAGAGTAAGCGAGGAAAGTCGAGAAGAATGGACAACTTCAGGACCGGATAGCCAGAGTGAAAAGTTGCGCAACGCAACCTGTAGCTCAGATGGTTGTGTAGAGGGAACATGCGAAAGAGGCTCCTGAAAGACAGTCAGACCTTTTACATGGCGAATCTCCATCGTACTCACTGAGTTGTCGTGTTTTTCACAAGTTGCCGCAACTTCTTGCAGACCGGCGTCGGCCATCAAATCGCGATACTGAGCAAAAGGTCAGCTTACAGTTGAAAGTTGTTGCCAAAGTCTTACGTGGTCATCCGTCAAGTGTTCGACTCGGGTATTCACAAGATCTTGAATAGACTTTTGCTTCTCCACGGTGAAATCGAATGGTTCCAGGACGCTCTACACGAAACTGTCATATGCGGCTGATACTTTTCATACAAGACAACTTACCAGCAGGTAAGTAAGACAATTCAATATAAACACCTCCATGTCCCACTTAGGTCGAATACTCTTTTTTCTTTCCGCCGCAGATATACACATTTCAACAGCCGGATTAACCATAACTTCCAAAATCTCTTTGAAGCCGGCAATCTGATCAGAAGCATTGGCATCCTCAAATATGGAAGATTGGTACACGGTCATGATCTCACGTAGAATCTGTGCGTGGTCAAGGATGGGAATAGGTGGTGTCAAAGAAGAATCGTCAGGCTCAAGCTCGACGCGTTGAAGAGTTTTGCACTGGGTTTCAATCGAGTCAAAGAAGGATTTGTAGGCCATTTCGGTCAATCTGGAACAGGTATAAACACATTGTGAATTGCCGAAAAAATATGGAGCTCACTCTTCAAGAGCTTTTGATAGAATTGCATCCTTTCCGATAGTATGCCGCATTGTATGCAGGTAAAATTGCAACAGATTGACAATTCGATAAGATGTTATGCTACTCTCTTGGGATTTGATAGTCTGTTGTACACGAATCTATACAACAAGCGTGAGTATCAAAAGAAAAGACAAACTTGGAACTTACTTTCATCGGTACGCACAGGCGTCCGACTGCCAGATCCATCAATTCCCGAATCCAATCCTCCTCCTCACTTCGCTTCTCCCCAAATACACGGACACTGCCTACCATTCTACCGTCGCTTTTGATTCCAAACAAACTCTCCAGAAACTCGCGTTCAGCTGCAATTGCTTGATGAACCCAGGCGAGCATATCGCCAATGTAACGCATCGGATCGTGTGCATGCAACTCGATGGGACGTGGTAAGCCAGAAGGCCCGCCGCGAGTGAGTGCGTTCAGGAATGATGTCTGAAGTGTGGACTGCCGTGTTTGGGAAAGTGATGTAAGGGCTTCCCTGTAAAAGGTTGAGGATAGAAACCAAGTATTGTAACAACACGTACGTCAGTAACTCGGGCCTCTTTTTCAATCTTTGAATAGCTTCACGCATCGTAGAGCTGACTTCGAGTTGGCTGTCGCGACCTATTTGCAAAAATTCGTGCGAACACCATCTAAAGATTTTTTCGTACGCTTGTTCAAGATGTGAAGATGTCGACGCTATTATGTCAAGGCTGTAAAGAAATGAATACATCACACTTGAAATAAGAAGGCGTAGAACACACCCAGCCTTGGTGGGACCATCCTCTCCTGCCATAAGTACCCGACAATCTTCTCTAATCTTCTCCGTCTTGTCCATGGCCGCGAAGAAGCGTTTCCCGATGGGGACATCTCTGGAGACCATCGCCTCGGCTTCTTCTTCGGTGAGAGTGAATCGCGAGAGAAACAGGGATACAATAGACCTCTTGACTTCAACTTCTTGTCTTGTCTTGATTCGGTCATTGACACTGAAGGGGGGATCGAGCAGACGTACCGTTCCTCTCGAAGGTTACCGGCACGTTCAAGAAGCGATTTACTGGATTCGTCCGTTTGCTGTAGCTGTTTCTCCGCCTCGTCGCAGCTACTACGCATAGCGGCTACGTGCTTCTGCAAGGTTGCTAATTTCTGAAGTTTCTTGAGTGCCCAACCAGGCATGAATCCTGGAAACGCACCTCATCGACCTCTCCAAGAACCTTCAAAAAGTGCTGACTGCCCTCCGTGAGTTTCGTCTCCATATCGTGTCTAAGGTTCTTCCTTGCTCTGGCGGCGGATTCCCCTGGTACCGTCTCGACGAACGAAGAAGTATCAGCTTTGACATTACGTTCCTCCTCTACATCTATCGCCCGTTGGATATCTTTTCCTTTTATGTTTGAACTCTTCGCGTACAGGTCAGACAGCGTCGCAAGCGATTCTCTTGTTGCTTCATCGTCAAAGTTGGTACCCAAGACCTTGTATAAACGTAAAGAGACTGGATTTCGTGCTTGAGATGACCATGAGGCCTTTCTATCTGTGGAAGCCTTTGGGGAAGATGTTGACTGGGACATGCTTCGCGTCGAAAAGCGAAATAGTTTCTCAAAACACCCGTGATGAACATTTACGTAACTCCTCCAACCTACAACCGTCAGTCAAGCTCTCGCCAGCGTCCGCTGGGCCTCTCAGCTCTGACATACACAAGCCGTGGCGTCAGCGCAAGACAGTCACCCCCTAGCATTCAGTCTAGTATTTCCACAGACACTTTTTCAGGCAGTTCAGACATGGACGATGAATAAAGACATTGTTTCTGTTAACGGGGACCTTCTTTGTTTTTTTCTACTCAAGTGTAATCTGATAATCTCTTGGTTCTGTGGCCCCTAGGTTTCACATAGGACATTTCTTTATTGCTCGTTTTTAACAGCCTGTAAGTGGGACGCACATACTCACCTTCGTGACCATCATGTCAACCATGTACTCGTATTGATCCTAGTGAAAGTTCCCGAATTTCCCCTGTGATGAGCTTAGTACGACCGCAAAGTTCTGTCAGTTTACGCCATCGATTCACTACTCCTGAGCTCTGCACGGGAACAGTCTGGTTGATATCCACAAAGCACGCGAGAGACCTTACTGTGCATATTGTCTTGCACCTCGGAATACAGGCGGCCTCTCCGCTTGTATCTTCTGCACGATACGAAAAGGAAATGACTCGATGGGAAGAAAACAGGATCGCGCATGTTATTTTCAAAGACCTTTTTGGAGGGAAACAGCAGTGTGAATTACGAGTCATTGCAAATCATTTGCACTCGACACAAATCGGTTTCGGAAGTTCATTGTCGTTCGGGGTAGTATGGTGAAGACAGCGTGACAGCATTGATGAATAGGCATTATATTGAGGCTACGTATACAATAGTGTCGCATGCAATGGATAAACGTAGATTTTCACCGTTTTGAAGCCCTACAATAGAGATAAGCAGCATTAATGACCAATGACGCAGAGATACATACTTATAAGAAAACGCCTTCTTTGTATGCGCAAACTCTCCCAACTTGTGCCCGACCATGTCTGGAGTAATCATCACTGGTACGTAGTTTTTACCGTTGTGTACGAGGAAGCGAATTCTGTTGCACGGACGCGTAAGTTCTTGAGACAGACAAGCATCGTTGTGAACGTACCCAACGAAATTTGGCAAGATCGTACATGACCTAGCCTGAGTCTTTACTGCAACATGGCTAGTCAAAGCTTCTTTGAGATTTGGAAAAGCAACGAAATAGGGCCCTGGTGTTCATTCCCGAATTGAGATGAAACGAATCGTTAATTACGAAAGTTGCATGATGCGCAGAGACGTACCCTTCCAAGCAGAGCGTCCCGACTTGAAAAGACTGAGTGAAGGCCGCATGACACGCAAGGCAAAGAAAAAAAGAGAAGTGTGATCGTCACGCGTCGCAAACTAGCTTCTTCTCGTCATTCAAATCCGTGGAATGCTCGGCGCGAGGCCTGAGAACATGGTCTACAGAATCTTTCCAGTCTAGGAACCGTATACGCTATCAGGAATAGGCTGAGATTTGTGCTCCTTCAGGTACGTACCGCTCGCACTTCTTACCTGTATTATCCACAGAGCTCTTGCCAGGGAAAACATTAGGGAAAACATGTCCAACTCTAATGTCAACTCCAAATCGTTCTCTATATCGAGCAGGACGTTGGATATGCGCACTCAGAAAGGGAGCTTTCAGCTGGCTGCCCATTGTTATACGCCGAGTTCTCAGTTTGAAGACGACTCTGAACAAGGTGATAAACCTGCAGCCACTCCTAATGTTCCTGGCTACGTGTTAACTCTGGTTAAGGGAGCTGAGTTCCGTGCGTGTACTCATAGTTGGGTGTTGCATGAACTAACTCGTACGATCATAGCGAAGGAACATTGGGAACCCGTCATTTCGCGTCTGTTTGACATCCAATCTGATATGCAATACGCCAGTATCGCAACGGGAGTGCCAACTCCGACGCCTATTCGTGAAGTATGGATTCTGGATTATCCGGATGACCAGGCACTAGGTATTCATTCATCAAGAGTATTGGGTTTTATGCTGAAGTACTTCAGGTACACCGGATTATGCAGATACTCTGGCCACCTTTCAGAAGAACATGCTGGCCGGATCATCGGAAACGAGTTACACGGAAGCAGACAAGTTCGTCTTAATTGCTCATTCTATTGGATGTTTGGAGGCGTAGGTATTCCGTCTGGTTTAGTCTTCGTGCAACATTTTAAATCCCAGTTATCGGTGCAGCTTACTATCTTCCGCCATGATTTCCAAACCGGATGCCTTACCAAGACCTGCTCTTCATTCTCTCATTATGTGCGAGCCTATTCTCTCGTATGACGCAGAGCGCCGACGAATCAGACAAAATGCGTTTGTCAATTCCGCATCTGCATATATCCAGTCCTCACGCGTGGAAAAGGCCTATAAACGCATCATCGACGATTCGAGCCATGCGACGACCCAGCTGAAACGTATTAGCAGGCTGATTCCTGTACATGCAGTATTTGGGAGTGTGGAAGATGTACTGTACGCCTTCAAACCCTTATTTCAGTCATGCGACTGATATCTTCTTCAGGTCCATGGAAGATAAAAAATCCCTTGTAGATTCTTGCTCTCTGGCCTCGGTATCAAAAGTCGAAGGAGTTGGACACTGGGTAGATGTACTCGATCTTTGTCAACGTGCAAAGCTCATATTTACATTGACTAGATACCACAATCACCTCAAAAGACAGCAGAAATCCTCTTCAATATTCTTCAACGTTCCGGAGGATTAAAGCTCGCAAAGTCAGGCAATGTTGATGCGCTATTGAGCAAACTCTGAGTGAAACGGTACGTTGATTCATCTGTTTGTACACTGGAAAGATCTAGTTCAACTGTATTGAATATTTACTTGAATGCGAACGACTCGTCTGCACAGGCTTCACCTGGGCTCCAAATGCTTAATCTGCGATGGCAAACATGTTTCGTCTAATGAGGTCCCGTCGTGTGAATTGGATAGTAGAAAGGGGTGACACGCTTCCATTGCCTTGTCTATATCACGAAAGACTATCTTGGCACGCCAGTCAAGCTCCACATCTCCTAAGTTTACCTGAATACAAATTTGAAAACTAGCTGTCCAAATTGCGAGTTACAACGCTAGCATTGTACACTATCCTTCGTCTTTACATCGAAAGGATGACTCTGTTCACGTGAATCAAAATTGTCCAGTCTGTTTGACATTTCATGGGCTTCTAAAATGATTGGGGCTCGGTGGTTGACGCTATATCCGTTTGCTGAGTGACTTCCTGAACGCTCCCGACTGCTGAAATTACTCTGACTGTGCGGTGTATTTCCATATTGCCAACCCTGACGCGAGTTTAGGCTGCTCATGAGCATAACGGAGTAAATCTTGTTCAACGGTATATTGAAAACAAGGCGTCTGTATGAAACAAGTCAGAATCTTGAGCTTTTTGAACGAAGACACACGTACATAGCACTCTCATCCTGCGAATCACAATTGCTGAGATTGGGGACATAAAAGTCACGACAGAGGCGAAAGCACGTACGAAAGCTAGATATAAAGAAACATCGATGGTAGCGATGACAGCGGTAACGAGTCCACTCTGTACCGTCACTTTCCGTAAAAATTTCAAAACCAGATGAATCAAGGACTAGGATATTGAACGACTCACAACGGATGATGCGGTCAATTATCTTGTCAGATGCCTTGAAGCCCTGTTTATTTCGATACTGTTCTGTCGTCAGCGCCTGCATGTCTTTGTGAATGCTGCACATACCCTATAGGTCAACTCAAGATGAGACTTTGCAAATGGAGAACCGTACAGAACACGTACAGATATGTGACCAAAACGGCAGTTATAAGAAGGTCTGACAAGGTCTCGGCTACGAGCCACAAGACCATCCAACCCTACATCTGGTGTTAGCATAGTCAACCCATAACGAGATTTTTCAGCTTGCCTTGTAGTTTGCAACCTCGTAGATATGAGGATACTTCCTCGTAAAACCAGCTGCTGTCATTGCCGCAACTGGAAGAGGTCAGTGTATGGTCTTTCAGAATCCAGCAGAGGACACTCACCCAAGCCAGTAATAGCAGGAATTGCAACAATTAGTGCCAGAAGATAGCTTCCTGTCAATACTTTCACCCTCCAAGTAAAGAACAGTTGAACGTAGGACACAATGAGACCCTAGGCTTCGGTAAGTCCCATTAGCACGTAGGATAGGGGGAACATACAGTCATTGCTGCACCTTTCAAGATTCGATGTTAATACACTATTTCAACGATTGATAGAAGAACATACCAGTTGCAAAAACTAGAGGAGAGGATAATGAAGCAAAGATCAGCACGACCGGGATTTCGAGAAGTTTAGTGGAACTGACGCCAGTCCGCATTGAAAATCGCGTCAATGTTACCTGAAAATGGCTTGCTCAAGCAAAGCAAATGACGGGTGAGCTATCTACTCACCGAAGTTTATAATGAGGGTGTTATACAGCCAGATGGATAGAAATATCGTGTTAAGAATATTTGCAAGCAGTAAGACGGAAACCTAAGGAAACAAAGGAATTACAAGCGATTTCTTTGGGCAGGAGGTTTATCTTACATATATCTTCATCCACAGTGGATCACTACTGACTTGATAAGTATACGAGGGAAGTTACATTGAGAAGTAAGCGACTTACCTGCGATAAGTCTTGCCATAGAGGTAACACTGGACAAACAATAGTCCAAGCAAGAAGATATTGAAAAGCCACCCAATGAAGAATGGTCCTGCACTATTTTTGAACGTTAGTTAAACAATGATCGCCAGGTCGTAAAGGCACATACACTCTCACTGGAACTGATTGCATCGAGAAACGAGGGGGAGCGAAGAGCGAAGTTCGGACCCTCAGATCATTATATGCAGAGTTTTTGCATCTTCGATTATTCTTCTGGAAGTAATCGAACCAGGGAGGGGTCGCAACCTATAGGAGTATCCTCCTATTAGTATGTCGTGAAGTAGAATTATCATATTCTGTCGAGTAGTATTTCTTCTGAGTGGTGTTGCCAAACAACGCGCAGCCTTGGCCGATGTCAGTGGTTAAACTGAAAACTTGTTCTGTACATGTATCCTCATCCTGACCACATACCCCAACCGCCCCATAGTGCTGGAAGAGGGCTTCAAGGTGCTTACTGGGCTCTAATTGTCATTTTCGACTCCTGACCGAAGCTTGTGATAGGTCTGCGGACCCTTATTGACCCGAGTCAAGTACCTTCAGCAGTAGATGTCATCGAATACGATAGGCAACAATGGGAGAACGCGGTGTATCCGACACTCCCAGGAAAACACGTTCCGCTTTCGACAACTGACTTTGTTGCAGTTGACCAAGGTGCGTTATATACAAAAGCATTGCGCGCATTTATCCATATCTTTGTAGGAAACTCCTCCCCAAAGTTTGTACGCGCTTCAACGTGGGCATTCCCTTCAACATCACGTCTCGCTTCAGACTGCGGCATTCCGTTAGTCGCTATCTTTCAACCTTTTGCAGGACTGGATTCAGGAGAAGAACCAATACCTCTTATTGACCTCGGAGAATCCGGTCCCCCACGTTGTGAACGATGTCGAGCGTATATAAATGCATGGTGTACTTGGACATCTGGCGGGAATCGGTGGAAATGCAATCTATGCGCCCATGAAAGTCAAGGTGCGTCCCCTTGACTATATTTTATTGCCTTTGCTAATCTCCAAAGACGCATCTCAGTGCCTTCCGAATACTTTTGTAACTTGGATGGGAATGGAATGCGAATGGACTTGCTAGAGCGACCGGAGCTCTGTAAAGGCACCGTGGACTTTGTGGTTCCTCAAGAATATTGGGCTTCAAATCCTCCATCGGCCATTACATCGACATATGAAGATATTGAACCTCGTCCTTCTGGTCCCAGACAACCCCTTCCCCTCAACTACGTGTTCGTATTTGATGTGTCATCTGAATCAATCAAGTCTGGTTTTTTACTCGCTGCCTGCAATTCTCTCCTCAAATTATTGTTTGGAGACGTCAATCACGATGGTACTGCTTCGGATCCATGTTTTCCTCAAGGATCTCAATTGGCCATTATCACTTTCGATAGTTCTATACACTTCTACAACCTCTCTGTGCGTATCACTGGGATTTAGTCAAAGACTTGCACTCAATATATATTGCTAGATAGACCAGGTACCCATGATGGTCGTTTCTGATATTGACGAAGTATTTCTTCCCCTCAAAACTGGTCTTTTCGTGGACCCTTGGGAATTTCGGAACAATATCGAGCATCTTCTTCAAGCTCTCCCCGAGCGATTCCGCCATACTACCGAAGTCAATGCGGCTCTTGGTACTGCTATCCAAGCTTGTCTCGCTGCTTTGGTAAAAAAAAGGCTTTGTTGTCATCGCAGCCACAAAACTCATCTTTACTAGACAGGTCGTGGTGGCCAAGTCGTAATGTTCCAAGGCGTCATGCCCCTCATCGGACCCGGTGCACTTCATGGTCAACCAAACGAGGCAGACCTATTCGATACAGACAAGGAAAAGACACTATTCCAGCCGCGGGATGCTACTTGGAGACAAATAGCGCAGGACTGTGCGGAAGAAGGGATTGGTGTTTCAATGTTTTTGGGAATGAGTAAATACATCGATGTTGGCTCGATAGGTATCGTGGCCTCAATAACTGGTGGCGAAATTTTCTTCCATCCTCGTTTTGATCCCGCTCGAGACACAATAATTATGGATTCTCAAATCCAGCGGTTAATGCGACGAACGACTGGTTACAACTGCATGGCTCGTATACGCACTTCTAAAGGTGACACCATTTCTTATCGATTTCGCCTTTGGGTTTGACTTTCTTTTAGGAATTAGGATAGCAGGATATCACGGTAACTTTTACCAGCATTCGACCACTGATCTGGCCTTTGGTACTCTCGACGCGGACAAAGCTTTCTCGGTGACTCTGCAACATGCGAGTTCACTGAGCCCCCGGGAATATGCTTTTTTACAGTGTGCAGTCTTGTATACAAGTGTCTCCGGACAACGAAGGGTCAGACTGTGTAATTTGGCTTTGCAAGTGGTCGAACTCGCAGGGAACGTTTTTCAATATGCAGACGTGGACGCATCGTTATGCCATTTCGCCCGGGAAGGTCTGTTCTACTCTCCGTTTCTCTTTATTGTTAAATCAATGTGACTTTGATAGCGATATCCAATATTTCTTCCCTCAAGATGTCTTTGATTCGGGACGATTTAACAGAAAACTGCTCCGGCATATTGTTGGGGTACCGCACCAAGTGTGCAACTGCTACTAGACCCACCCAGGTAACTACTGATTCCTCTATACTCCAACGTTTACTTCACTGATTGTCTACAAGCTCATCATACCGGACGTGTTCAAAGCCCTTCCGGTGTACACACTTGCCTTATTGAAAACCAAACCTCTCAAAGGTAAGTCATCCGAGGTCTTCCTTCAAATACTCCTCACTAGTTTTTTGGGTTTAGCCCGAAGCATATCCTCGGACGTACGAAACTATTACGCACACCGCCTCCTTTCTATGAGTGTACGAAGTTCTATGCAACACATCTATCCCAGATGCATGGCTATACACGACCTCGATGATGAAATTGCTTTGCCTGATCCAACGACCGGCAGGATAACACTTCCATCAATTATGAGGGCTAGTCATACATGTATGACTGCAAATGGGATGTATCTCGTTGGTGGGTGTCCCTGTCTACACGGTTCCGTTACGGTGCTTACCGTGTATTTGGCAGATAACGAGGAAGCGACTATCCTATGGATAGGAATCAGTGTATCCACACAACTGCTGATTGACTTGTTCGGAACTGATGATCTGATGTCTCTGGACCCCCACATGGTGCGCGCTCTTTTATGTCGGCTTTTTTTTTGACTCAATGTACCTGTCCTTTAGATTGACCTGCCAATCCTCGAAACTCGATTCTCGGCCCAAGTTCGCAATATCTTGGCTTACCGCAGGGCGATGCGAGGGGGCCGCAGAACAAAATTCCTCATAGCTCGCCAAAATCTAGACGCTGCCGAAATCGAGTTCAGCGACATGTTAGTAGAGGACCAGAATAATGGGACAATGTCATATCTAGACTGTGCGTTTGATCCTTGTCGGTTCAAACAACTGACCAACCTTCCTCGTTTTAGATCTTACAATCGTTCATAAACAGATATCACATGTGGTAAGAGAGATTTCGATCCTACAATCTTTTTGAACAATGATAATTCACACCTGGTCGTGCAGTTAACTGAAGGAGGTTCTCTCGGAGGTTCCAGCGGTATACGGTCACCTTGGTAGATCAGCTGAAAATGAGCCAACAAGGGCCACTTCCTAGTAAAGAACCTTTATGTTTTTAAGCAGGCTATGGCGACACGATCTATTTAACAATGGTTTTTATGTACTGTGACCAGGGCCCGATGCTTTAATTTACCAAACCTGATATCAAGAACTCCGAGGGAACATAGAACGGATAATGAGGCGGTAGAAATTTTTATAAAAAACGTTTCACTAAATTTTCACTGTCATACTCCAAGCCGGACGGTCTTCTGCTCTTCGATCTGGACCTCCAAATTGGAACGTGAAGCGGTCTGAGTTTGTGTGATGGAATGTATATTTGGTATGTTCCTTGAGCTTCCCAAACTGCTGTCGTATCGCAAAGTAGACGAGGTTGTGTTTTGAGAACTGACAATCTTTTCCGTGATGCTGTTCCCAAAGCATGTACGAACGATGATCAAAGTCGGTGCGATACCCTAAATGATAAATCAATGTTTAGAAAAGCGAAATGCTAGACTGATCCACATACAGCAAATTGAATGACAACAGGCGTCAGGTTGACAGGGATAGAGATCTTGTCGGTATTCCCTTCTACGGCTGCGTGGACAATGAGAGCAATGGGGTAGAGAATTCCACATTCAAGTCTGGCAAACGATTATGTGAATTATACAGTTCTTTAAAGGTGATAACAAACTCACGAAATCGCAATGATGGCCATGTACTTGTCGTTGAGGATACGGCTTTCTCGAGAATAGCCCAGCGATGCCTGGGTCTGGCGACCGACCCACCAAATTCGCCCAGCTTTAAGAAGCCATTCAGTTTGGAAGCAAAGCAAAACGCGTCACATACCAATCATTAGTGTCAGGATGAAGTTAACTACCGCATTCGCATAGTAAAATGCGAGCTGATAGTGAATGCCTTTATTATATAACTGGAAGTTCGACTCGATGCTAGTATCAGCTTTTCCCTTTGTTCGCATTCCAGCTGCAGCGAGACCGACAGCTGAACTTACGCTGTTGAGTTCAAATACACCACGAAATTTTAATTCACGTACAATTTATCACAGTTGATGCTAGAATGGGTAGGATCAGAACCCATTTTCTAGACCCCCAGACTAGGTAACACCGGTGAATCTGCCAATATGAATAAACATAAGTTTCTTTCGATACAGTGAATTTCACGATACATACAAGAACTGAATCGGCAATAACACTCAAGGCTCAGGTCAGCTGCGGGATCGGCTTAGCGATCTCCTTTCACTTACTTCGCCACAATCAAGAATGTGTAGGTAATTCCTCTGGAACCAGATCAATACAAAGGGGTTTAAATAGACCAGGATTCACCCACAGTATGGCCGTTTGAGTGTTATCGTGCGTCGAGTATTCAATGAACGGCTGGAAATCCTGGGTTCGTACTGCTGTATACATAATCACGGTATCCATAATACCACTAGCTGCGTTTATGATTGCACCAAAGGTTGTTATGAAAAAGAGTGTAGTTGTCCACACAAGATGTAATCTTCTTCGGAAAACGCTCTTGTGTTTCGAAAGAAAGTAAGTTGACATTGCGAACAGCAGGATGTAAAAGCCTGAGCAGCGATCGTCAGAGCTGGTTTACTGCAAGAAATTCACAAACTCCTCACCAAGGACAGTCAAGGCCAGCTTGATTATTTAGATTGAATCAATATTCGGGCGTGTTCATTAGTTGATCCGCTTACTGCAAGAGAGATAACTGGTCCCAGAACCGCAATTTCAACAGCAAAAATCGAGGATTCTGCGATTGAGACTCCCATTATTGAGGTGACAGACTTGAAGGAAGGTCCAAATTCGCTGGTGAGGGCTCACAGCTTTATATGGCACGATGAGGTAAATTGCGTTCATATTCAGACACGTCGAACAGAATTAGATTCGACGTTGACCTGGTTCAGAAGTGACTGATATCAGTGTCCAAGTCAAAGGCAGTGGCAATCCTTCTACAAATTGAAAACGGACAGGTCGTTATCAGACAGCTGCAACAGTCTCAGAGGATATTAGCAACGTGCATAGGCCCACGATAGAGATTGGTTGGAGGTCTGCTGTTATATTAACTTTAACAGCGATCATTGTCCCGATATCAGCTAAGTCACTGCAATCAGATGGTACACTAGTGATGGACCTGGTGTCAATTATGAAATCGGTCCACGATCACAGGATGTAGTTCCCCGAATGCACGTCTGGACTCATTTCCGGTCTAGCTACGACGAACACATCCTACGACCAGTAGTGTGTCAGTATCGAGTGCTTAGCTCAAATCTGAAGCCACCTTTTTCGCGTACCGTACGTTCCAGGCATCATGATGACTCGTTGTCTTTCTTCTGGTTGCTTAAACGGTTTTAGAAGCCGCTGATTCCTCTGCTACCAAGAGGGAGGAGTTTATTACCGGCTGTGGACCAAGTGCAGTTTGAAAAGTACTAATTCTCACGTTCTCCAGGTTAGACTTTCCTCTTCGCTTCTGTACAAGTCTAGCATTGTTCCATCACTGCTGCTCGTGTGATACTACTCATAAGGGCTCGAACTTTGAGTTCACACCACGAAGATCCCCCCCAAATGACCTTATCAGCCGGTATGGAAGCGCTCGATGACTTAAAAGCAGCCATAAGACTGGCCTTCCTTCCAAAAGACTCTTGGAAATGCGCCTTCTAGTCCTGTTCAAACTGGTATCCTTATCCCTCATCACTACCAGCAATACAGTGTTAGGCCGCCCGATTTCTAAAGAAGCAGATAGTGCAGATTCTGGGGCATCATCTAGCTCTACGCTGCAAACTTTACCCCATAATGGTGAGCGTTGCGTTTCTGAATCATGCATGGCGAACAGGTATGTTGAGGAGTGCTAGTTCTGTATCCCGTTTCTGACCTAAAAAATCACTAGTGCCGAAAATGCTTATGCCACTGAAGACATTATTACTATCACAGGTCAGTCTACAGAAGGCATAAACAGGTTCGCTTGTACTCGATAATTCCTTCTTCCTCTTCCTGACTTGCTTTGTCAGCGTCGCATTTCCTACAGTTTCCGACTCCCATTCTGATCAGGATCAGACCAGCATTGGAAATGTCCCAACTACTGATAGCGAAGACGAAGAGGTGAGCTGTAAAAACTCCATACTGTCCCTTTCTTAATATATTGTGAAAAGAAATTCTTTCGATTCTTCAGACGCAAGCGATGTATCACCTGTGACGGCAACTCATGCTCGTTCTGTCGTAGAAGGAAGTCCTCATCGCTTGGCAGGCGGTTGAGCCTTGGTTCTAATGCACTTCGTCCTAGTAGAGGTTGAAAATCGATACTGAACCCTTGAATGTATAATTATTTCTGGGTGAAATCAAGATCTGGCTAGATCTGACCCACCTCGAATCAGTAGAGATTGCTGCGCTTCTATTAAAAAGGAAGTACATAGTTCAATAATAATATACTAAGTCCGTGAATTCTTTGCAAAGCCATGCTATTATGCAGCAGTGCCAGTAGGTGCGTTGTAGCCTACCATCGGACTCAGGTACTCGTCATAATCCTCTTCATTGTCTGGGTTCCCTGTCACACGCAGTGTGCGCATCAAGTACCTGTACATTCCATTCTGGACAGGTGTTCCGTCGGAGAAAAGAGGGGCTGTGAAGTTGACGAAATAAAAGGGATTGGTTAACTGGGAAGAATGTCAGTGGAAAGTTGCGCAAGTCTAAAATTGTACCGACATTATCATTACGAGCGAGATAAGTGAATTGATAAACCGGACCGACGATAGGAACATCGGAGAAGGTACCCGAGCTCTGCCTCCGTGATACCGTCGGCGGTAACTGAGCAAGTGAAAAATTAGATGTAACGAGATCAATGCGGACTAGCGGCGTTCCAAAAATCAGACTGATCAAGATGGCGTATCAGTATCTTATTTCTGAAAGTACAGACAACTTGCCTAAATTGCATCGAAGGATAATCGTCACCGACAAAAGTGAAATTTTGTGCATCGGGGACTGCCCGAGCTTCGATACTTCTCGTGGAAAGTTGTGGGCTACTACTCAATACGACTGATGAATTGTCAAGGGTCTGTTTATCTAGCAAGGTAGCAGCAAGACCCATATATGAGACATGCATCTGTTCGCTTCCGGTTGAGATTTGAATGAAGCCAGAGTATACAGGATAGCTAAGTGGGTCAGACCCAGAAGGGGGTGTGAACTGAGCAGTGATCGTATGACTTTCACCCGGACCAAGTGTGAACGACGTCTGGCTCAACAAAACGTCAGCGTATAAAGTGGACTGGGGTACTGGGCCAGGGGCTGGAAGACCGGTATTCTATGCAGGCCAAAGTCAGCATCTACTTGACGATAAAGAGATTGAAGTAATCACTGGGTCGATGGTAAGAGCAGTAGCCGCGGGGGTGTGACTGAGCGTATAATCTTTCGCGCTATCGCCTGTATTCTGGACCGTTATTGGGTGGCTATATATTTTTCAGGTCGTGTCAAAAACAAACGAACTTACGATTCACTTACACTTCTTGGAAATGAGCGGTATCATTGAGAACGAGTTCCGTGGGAGAGACAGCCGTCGTTGCATACAGTGCATCATAGACATTAATCAAGCCTGCACCCTGTTGGGTGACGGTATGTAGTGGTGCTTCGTCATCTTTACTCGTTGGAACGACCCTTGAGGTGGCCTCGAACAAGGAACGAGCTTCCATGCCGACGACGGAGTTACCTTTGAGCTGCATAAGAAGTGCAACACTGCCAGCCACGTAGGGAGTAGCCATTGAAGTACCAGAAGCAACGACATAAGAACCTCTATTGACAGGGAATGTCGACATGATATTTCCACCCGGAGCTGCAATAGACGGCTTGAAAAAGAAATCGTTTGAAGGGCCATAACTGTCCTTCGATGTCAGGCAGGATATTTTATGGGGGAGCATCTGACATTACCTGGAAAATGTTGAAACCAGACCACCGGTCGCGGTAGGCCATTGTGTAACACCATCGGGCTCTACGGGGAAGAGCAGGTTGATGGGAGTGCCGGCGACAAACTCCTTGACGAGCTGAAGATGATATTTTCAATACCTCTCCGCGAAGAATAATAACATCACTCACGAATTCACCATCTTCGGCTCTGATGATGCTTGCAGAGTTGTTTCCAATGTCTATAAAGTCGAATTCCGTTCCATTACTAGAAGAAAATGATGGGCGGTTTGTTTCCCGGAGATCCGAAATGCACACACTCATAAAACAGTACAGCTTGAGCACCTTTCTGTATGATATTTGCCTGTTTAACAGTCTGAAGAAAACATGAGCCTATGAGCGACACGGAACTGAGCAAACGCACAAAGTCACAGGTTCCCGCTCTTACGATGACTACGTAGGGAGAAAGGTCTGGAGTGTCTTCGGGTAACGTACTACAAGCGTCATCCTCAATAGTCGTATCATTGGAGGTTGCGTAGATAGGAAGGGGCCCCTCAAAGAAGAAACTGGCTAAAGAGTAATAAGGGATGGGGTCGTGATCGGCACCTTGTACCGTCGCATTGTGGATCGTAATCATAGAACTAGAGATGATGAGTCAGTTTTAGATCATTGACTCTGAGTAGAGACAGACTTGTCGACGCTGGCAACCGATATGGCATCTATTGCATTACCAGGACTTGAAGAATACCAAGCACCCGAGGGACCCTGATCGCGCAAGTTCAGACAATTGACCGCGAAGCAACACAGCAGCACACGCACATCATTACCAGCAGCCACTGTGACTGTTATACCCGAGGACGAGATCCTACTTACAACCACGGATGCTGTTCCTTCTGTCCAACCATCGGTTGAGTCGCCAATGGACAGAGTTAGGATATCATGTCCGTCCTCCACCCCACGAAGTAAAGCATCAATGATTACTATGAGCCATTAGAACGCGTAAGATACTCTGGACATCGACGTACTGTCATCTGTTGTGTCACCGACACAACCAAAAATTCGATACATCGAGATAGTTGCATCGTAGGCAACACCACTGATATTGTACGGATTCGAAGGGTCGGCGCCAACAATGCCTGTGACGTGTGTTCCTGGGTCGAGTTAAACAATGTTTCTTTCAAGTGAGAACTACTATACCGTGCCCAAAGCATTGGTCGAGAGGATCGTCATCGGGGACAGGGGTGTTGGTACCTGTGTAACAAAGCCATATTAAGACGTCTAAGCGCGGTGCATTCTGTTCTGTCTTACCATCATAATTATCTCCAACGAAATCATAACCACCTGCAATCTTGAACCCAGGGCCGAATCCACCTCCAAGTGCTGGATGAGTATAGTCGACACCTGCGGTTTTAGGTCAGTGCAAGGCATCAGAAGGAAATCTCGTGGAACTCGCCGGAATCGATGCTTTGCGGTTAGGTCACGAAAGTAAGTATCTTCTCTGTCGAGAGCACGAAGAGCCCTTACATCCCAATGCTGATTCCCTTTCCTGTAATGCCTTGATCGTGAAGTTTATCTACACCCTGTTTCACTAGTTAACATTAATGCCCAACTTCGTGCTATAAAACTCACGGTCATGACATGTGTAGATTCGACGCCCAAGGAGAAATTTCCGGAGACTGGCCGCATGATGGGGCTTTGTATCTACGTTCAGAACCAAGAAGTTGATGACGACAGGAATAATCACATACTTAGGCCTCGACACTTTTTGTGCAGGACGGACTGCTTTAACACCTGGGGCGTTTGAAAGGGCGTAAAAATCCTTGCGAAGTGAAAACATTTTAGAAGCTTATTACTGAACGGTGATCTTATGTACCTTTGCATCCTAAATCAAAAGATCAATCTTATGTTACGAGAAAGTGCATAAACGAGACCAACCTTCAAAGTCAACGAAGCTCCCACAAAGACACCTTCCTTATTAAATTCTTTTTGCACGTTGTAACCGACGGATCGTTGATTAAGGGTGTCGTAGAATGCTTGATGAGGCGGAACCTATGGTTTATTGATTAATCCACATGAAATGAACGCTGAAAGTCAACGATACACACACTAACACCCGAATCTTCCGATACCGAAGATTGCTCCATTTCGACGATGAACCTATTCCCAGTTAGACTCGTGGCTGAAGCCGTCGAAAGGCATAGCGAGAAAAAAGTGAAGAGAGCCAAGAAGGTGCTTCTCGAGGAGCTTGTTGAGCTTGACCAAGACATCATAATCGGCTCTGAAGCTCTACCAATCTTGTTGATGCAAGAAACACAAGGCTTGTTGCCCACAAACGCCTTTTATACGATGCATATTCATATGGTCGAAAGTCCAATAAGCACACGCATACATATGGACTGTATGTTACAACATTGCAACTCTCGGAATGTGGAGCAGGATTTTTCCGTTTTCGCATTGTGGAGCCGGGAGAATGTAAGTTTGAAGAGCAGCAAGACAAGACATTGCACAGGTAATGCGTATTCGTAGAATGCTATCGCGTCGGTGGATACGCCTGATGTTTTCGACAACCTATCACGATTGCTGTCCTACTAGCTCTATTATTCTGTGCCTTTCTAAATTCAGGATAAAGAGCAGAGAAGTAAAATTAGCGAGGCCGAATCGAGTGAACAGCAGGATAGGTATTTGATCCCAAGAAAACGCCGAGAATATCGCCGGTAGTTGATTCGTGGAGTAAGAAGCACGCGAAAGAGCTTGTGTTTCTCGAGAAAAGATCCTTCGGTATATGGAAAAAGCTGTTGTCAACCGTCGTCACGACTTTGATGATGAACGAATGAACACGCTATCTTCAGAGATGACGGATTTCGATGACATACCAGAATCACTGCTGATTGCCCCGACCCTTCCATTTCGACAAACTGCATGGGCTCACCCCCGCGATATATCCAAGAAATACAAGCAAAGAGCTGGAGTAGTTGGCGGGAGAAGGCGAAATTTTCCGGTTGGGATTTGTTTCAAATTTCCGCCAGTTTTGTAAATGTAATACGTAAGCTGAAAAGCCTGCTACAGGAAACTTTCCCACCATGACAGTACACAATAACTTTAGACATGCACTAAATCTCCGAAACTGCTCAAGCCCTGTTCAAACGCTCTCTTTCCCCTTTAAACTGAGAAACTCCTCATGGTACAAGTCTCGATCTTGGTCGCTTACATGAGAAACCACAACGGTACCATGTAAGGATCGTTGATTCCTGTTTGCCGTATGAATACTATTTCCGAATTCGAAGCTTGGACTCGAACACACGGTTCTGCAGACAAAAAGGGGTCCATAGGAAGCAAAAAATAGAAAGAACCAAATCTACTCTCCCCAAGTCGGACAAGTACAGTCCTTATCTTGAATTCCAGTCCTCCACCGATATTTACACACCACACGATCCTGATACCCTTGTGTCTTTCTTTCACGCTAGAAGCCAGGGCTCCACTGGTAATCTCATCAAAGCAGGCCTCCTCTACGTCGTATCTTGGGACTCAAACTAAATTCGGGCAAAAGTGTTGCAGTCGAAAAGCTGCTTTTATGTCCAAAGCTTCAATCTCTCAAACCATATCCAGATCTGAAAACTCGAGCAGGTTTCAGTCAAAAAACTTGTGCACCCTACGTCAACTCTGCGCGGTTCTACCAGATAAAAAGAGGTTGATTCATTCATCTAAGGATTTCTTCTTTCATCTTCGGATCCGAAATCCTCAAGTATCGCCCTCCGACTGGTTTCTTCCTTCTTCTCAAGTTGGAAATCTACATTCCTTAAGCACTGCGACCGGAACTTATCTTGCTTGGTCTTTTCCGATTCAAGAAGGCAACATCAAAAAGATCAGAAAGAAACAGAGAGAGAAATCCAATTGAAACGATGTACTTATGTATGTACGTATGTACAAGACGAAACAAGACAAATATGTAGGAAAACTAAGCAAAGACAAGGACACGGAGACAAACAAACGGCTGTTAAACACACCTCGTAACAGGAGAGAAATTCAACCAAGAATATATGTACTTGACGCAAATAGCCGTCACACACAGAGAGGGAGAGAGAGAATAGTTATATAAGTAGGCAAGTAAAGAAACAGAGACAGAAACAAGGTAGGTAACAGCAGAGAAAAAGAAACACCGGGAGGAGAGGAGAGGATGGAGATTGTATATATAAAGGGTGGTGTTGTATGTGGTACAGCTTGATTTGATTCGAGAACGAGAATCGAGAGAAGTGGGGATGGTAAATAGGTGGGTGGATGGACGATGTATCATACGTACCGGGAAAGGGTGAGGGGGAAGTGTAAATAAAAAAGCGTTGTATACGTGCCAAGTCCATTTGGTCTGTGTTGTGCAGAGTTTACAGTGATGAGTGATGAATAAGAGGTAAAAGGACAACATCTTGCAAACGAGTGAGAGGGAGATGGAGCGAGCGTGTCGTACGAAGGAGAGAAACATTTTAAAAACGAGTGTACGTAGATGATAAATGAAAGCACCGCATATCCACACCCACCAAAAAGCGTAGGGTCCGAGGATCCCTACTGCATTTACGAATTAAACGTCGGCGGAGGCGGTCTCACAGGGGGTTCTCGAGGAGGTTTGACCCTGAACTGACTCATAATGCATATGTGGCTTTAAAGCAAAAAAATCAGCTACAAGAAAAGAAAAAGAAATATGGTACTCACTCGCTAGGAAAATGCGCATTTGGAAACCCAACAACCTTTTCCAAATACTTTTCATCTATCTCTCCTAAAACCCCCTCTACACCCAAATTCCCCGTCGAATACCATATATAATCCAACACGCCCTGATACGAAGGAGTGAGATTCGTGATTCTTAGCAGCTCGTTTGACTCTGGAGTTCCCGGGATTTTATGTGCCGGTAGCGAGGAAGAAGAGGAAGGTTTAGGTTTGGATTTGACGAGACCGTTGGAACCGTTTGTACTAGGTGTTGAAGGGGTTCCGTTCGTGGATGCGTGCCCGTTAATTCCATTCGTCTGTGCTCCATTCACTCCATTCGCATGTCCGTCCATCTTTGTTGAACTCGTACCCGGCCCCAAGTAATACGCACTCCTTAACCCAAGCTTATGCCTCAATCCCTCCGTCGTATATCTGCCATACAAATGGCCCATGAAATCTTCATGATCCTTTGGTAGGCTCCCGGTACTCAAAAACTCGTATACTCCTGAAGAAGGAACGGAATTGAAATCTCCAGCAATAATAAGAGGAATCTTTGTTCCATCAGAATACGTCGGCGGTTTCCTCATCTTGCGTTTGACATTAGAAGCACGAGAAGGCGTTCTTGAACCCAACCCAGGCGGCGGCGTCTGCAACCCTGTTCTCGTATCCTCTTCCTCCTCTTCCTCAACCTCCAACCTCCTCGGCGGAAATTTCGCAAACTCGTCGGCAAGCCTCTCCACTTCATCAACTAATAACGCCACCTGTACAAGTTTGACATCCGCATACGCCGGATCCCAATGAATATGTGCGTTTGCCACAATCACCCTCGTCCCCGTAAACTTGTTTTCGAAAAAGCACACTGTCGCGATGTGATCTTTGCCCAACACCCTATTAAACATATCATCCGTCTTTTTAAAATCCGGTCTCCGCATAGCACACGTAGCGAATTCCACCAAATGGGATTCGATCAACTGGTACTTGGCCGATTTGTAGAAAGTCGCGCAGCCATCTACGAGACGACGGTCTGCGTCCGACATGTTCTTGGCTCGGCTCTTGGGCCAGTAGACACCTGCGTACCCGTTTTCAGAGAGGTTTTTTGTGAAATAGTCTTCATATTGCCCCACGTCGACTTCTTGGAGACATAAAAAGTCGGCGTCGCTCCCCCGAAGATCCGAGAGGATGAGTTCTTTACGGTATTCCCAGGAGAGAGCCCATTGGGGAGTGTACCCGTATAGACGCTCTGTAGCATATTTCTCGCAAAGAATGTTGTAACTCAAGACGGAAACGGTTTCTAAAGACGAGTCTGTGTCTGTGTATGAGTGCCAGAGACGAGAAGGGGGATCTGGAGGTGGGGGACAGGTGTCGCGGAGATGGGAGATGAGAGCTGGAGTGCCGTCCTTTTGGACGAGGGATTTGGTGAAAGCATCGAGTGGGTTTCCTTCAATACCCAGAGTCTGGAGTTGATGAAGGGTGCCAAGCTCGAAAGGGAGAGATTGGATGCGGTTGTCAAAGATGTAGAGTTCTTTGAGATTGACGAGCATGCCTAGTTCTGGGGGAAGAGACTCGAGGACATTTCCAGAAAGATCGAGGAGCTCGAGATGGCGGAGTTTGGAGATTTCGGGAGGGATGGATTGGAGAGCGTTGTGGTTGAGATAGAGGTTGATGAGAAAGGAAAAGGAAAAGAGACCCGAAGACGACGGGAGGTTTTTTATGTTGATGCCGCCCATGTCGAGAGAGGTCCATACGTGGTCTGGAGGACGAGAAGAGGTTGGTCTGGGAGCTTCTGCGACGGGAGGAACGGTGGATGAGGGGTGGTTGTTGTTGGAGTCGGGTGAGGGCGTGGCAGTTACGTCGGGCGGTTGCTGTTCGGGCGACTTGATTGCGATTGCGTTTGGGTTTGTGATGGGAATGGCCGACTTTGTGATTGTCCGTGAAGCCATTGCGTTTGCGCGTGCTCTGTGGTGGGGTGACCTGGACTGACGAATCATCTGAAAGAGAATGAGAGGAGAAAGAACAAGATGGACGACGACGACGGACCTCGCACTTGAGCAGTTGCTGCTGCCAATGCTGGGTCATGGGCTGGCTAGGCACGCTGGCTGGGGAACCCTGGGCGAGGACATGGGGCTGGATTGACGGGGGAGAAGGATAGTGGTTCTGGTGGTGAGGATGCTGGTGGAGATTGGGAAACTGGGGGTAGATTGGATATCCGGGGGACGTGGGTAGGCCTGCGCCCGACTGTGGATTTGGAAACTGAGACCGCCAGTCGTTGGGCTTTATGGCCGGCGAGTTGGTCGGGTAATACATTGCACAGAGCAAACCCAAGTTGGTCACGTGCACTCCTCTACCTCGATCCCCACTATAAAAACACAAAGGCGAATATCTGGGGCCATCCTACCATGGTCTTTCAAGCAACCACCTCTGCGCCTGTCAACATCGCCTGCATCAAGTACGTCCATTCCCTATACTGTTTACACCATCTAACTCTTTCTAGGTACTGGGGCAAACGCGACACTTCCCTCATTCTCCCTACAAACTCGTCTCTTTCCGTCACTCTCGACCAGGATCACCTCCGATCCACCACCACTTCTCGTGCAGACCCATCCTTTACCTCTGATCGTCTCTGGCTCAATGGCAAGGAAGAGATCATCAAGGATGGCGGCCGCATGTCCACTTGCATCAAGGAAATGAAGCGTCTTCGTAAAGAACTCGTTGAAGACAAGGATCCAAACGCGCCAAAGGTGCATACACTTTTCTATTCTGTTCTTTGACTAACATTTTCCAGCTCTCGACATTCTCCGTCCACATCGCATCCTACAACAACTTTCCTACCGCCGCAGGCCTCGCATCTTCCGCCTCCGGTTTCGCCGCTCTCGTTTCTTCTCTCGCTGCCCTCTACACCCTTCCATCCAACCCATCCACCCTCTCTCTCATTGCTCGTCAAGGCTCCGGCTCTGCCTGTCGTTCCCTCTTTGGTGGATTCGTAGCTTGGGAACAAGGTACCCAATCTACAGGTCTCGATTCCTTTGCCGTCCAAGTCGCTCCAGAATCCCACTGGCCCACGATGCACGCTCTCATCTGCGTCGTAAACGACGCGAAAAAGGGTACTTCTTCCACTTCAGGTATGCAGCGCACCGTAGAGACTTCTCCTCTTCTACAACACCGTATCAAACACGTCGTTCCAAAGAGGATGGAAGACATCTCTAAAGCAATCCTCGACAAGGATTTCGACACGTTTGCGAGGATCACCATGGCTGATTCGAACCAGTTCCACGCTGTAGCCCTCGATACTTCTCCTCCCATCTTTTACATGAACGATGTTTCTCGAGCGATCATTGCTGTTGTGGAAGAGTACAACCGTGTGGCTGTAGAAAAAACGGGTAAAGTAAAAGCTGCGTACACGTTTGACGCGGGTCCGAATGCGGTTATCTACACTGAACAGGAGAATGTAAAGGAGATTATAGAGATGATCGTCAAGTTTTTCCCTCAGCCACCTGATTCGTTCAAGGATCCGTTTGGATTGCAGATTGGGAGTGGAAAAGTCCCAGAGGGGTTCAACGAAAACGTAGCAAAAGTTTGGGAAGTGGGATCTGTCAAGGGACTAATTCATACAAAGATTGGTGACGGACCGAGGAAGCTTGGGGAGGAAGAGACCTTGTTGAATGCAGAGGGATTGCCCAAGAGTTTGGCTTAGATTTACTCGGATTAACTTATTGATTTAGAAAAATGTTGTGTATTGTACTTTTTTGGGGAAGGGTACGACCCTGTGTCGATCAATACGAGTGCCTCGACTCGGAACCTCTAGTCGACGACTCGACTCCGTTCCGGGTCCAGGGTAAGTAATAATCAACCGGTTCGACGCGTCGGACCGAGGTCGCGTCTACAACGCGTAAATCACTACCTGGTTCGCACTGAAGGAGATCATTACTTTTAGTACCAGCAATTGCGAGTAATTAACTTTTGGCGACAGATAAAAATCTTCCGTTACAGGGAATCGAACCCTGGGCTATCGCGCTCTGGAATGCAGTGTAGGGGGGTGAGAGGCGATAATGTTAGCCACTACACCATAACGGAGTTGTTGTATGGGAAGTGTGCAATGTATACATCGTCTTTCTGTTTCCAAGTAAATACACTATCAAACACCCTGGGCCGCATTGGGCCATTAAGGGGATGTCCGATAGACAAACCAACGATTGGAACTACGCCATGACATTGTCATGTGGCCATTTTCACTCTCAAAATAAGTAAATAGGTACTATTAATTGTCACGTCGCAAAAACGAGGTTGAAAAAGAAGATTCGTCTATTCTATTCCGTTACAGGGAATTGAACCCTGGGCTATCGCGCAAACCTATACGTAGACGGGAATGAGAGGCGATAATGTTAGCCACTACACCATAACGGATTGAAAGTGAATTTCAGTGAGAACACTATTGTATACTCTTTCAGGTGGAAGTATAAGCTCTTGAATAAGGAGAATTCTATTTCAAGGCCAGCCTCCTTCCCAGGCGGCCCGTCGCTCCGTCGATTTTCGATCTTCGTGTAAACCTTATTGAATCTGAGAACAGTGGTTAGTTGTGTAAACCCCGTTCTCAGATTCGATAAGGTTTACGCGGAGATTGAAAATCTACGGAACGACGGACCGCCTGGGAAGGAGGCCCGGAAGTGTCGTAGCCCTGCACATCACGTACTGTTCCACCTCCTGTCAAGTATCTACTCGACAAGCTGAGTATATTTTCAGGTTAAGCATGTTAAAAAATGCCCTGGACTATCGCATTCACTGAACACCAGACTGATGGTCACTGTGCCACAGAAATAACGGTGCCCCTCGATCTTGGATCGAAATGCCGTGTCACCGGCATATCGGCGGCAGTTGACGAGTCAGCCTCGTACTCTTTTTCATTTCCACCTTTCGCAGTGTTGCCTTCGTGACGAACCTCGCTTTCTCTCTCGTTCACCCATGATACTTGATGGTATTCCAGGCGACAGCAAGCCTACGGGTCAGACGACAAGCAACCTCCAGCTTGTCGTCCGTTCCGAGTGTGAAGTGTGAAGTCTCTCAAGGTGCACATCGACGACAAGGTCACGCTTCAACTTCAGAACCGAATTGACCGAATCTTCCGACCAATCTCGGGAGTGCGGTAGTTTTTTGCTTGGACTCCGACCCTACATCGTGCTCTTAGCATGATTCCTAGGTTCTCGAGTTGCGTCTCACAGGAGTCATGTCAGTCGAAGAGCTATATGTATTTTTAATTATACAAGCACATGGACTACGACGTATCTCATCGACCTGGAAACGGCCTTGAAACAACCCCTTTCCCCGTCCATTTTTCTTCTCAGCCTCCGCATCCCTGTCCCGATATTGCCGACGGAGAGTTTCAAATTGAATGTTGACCGACTGAAAGGGGACCAAACTTCTTCATCGGTCAGTTTCCCATTCAGGTGGACCATGATTGTCAATAGTAGAGTGGGCTCCCCTAGGTATCGGTTTTTGGATGTCCTCACGACAAGAACCTATATAACCACACTTGCTTCCGAGCTTCGCACCCATCAATCGACCTTTTCTGTTTCTACCTCCAATCAATGGTATCTCAACTTGGGGCGGCCGCAGAGCTTGTGTACGTTCCTCTCTTCCTTCCATTTACTCGGCCGCCATACTGTTTCGTACACTCCCTGATCGTTGACTTGTAGTGCAGGACCGTTTTTCATTGGCTGGCTTTTCAACCTGTTTCTGCTCGGGTTGTTGTTTGTCCAGTGCTACCTCTATGCGAGGAATTATCGCAAGCAAGTGTTGATTCTCTCTGTTCGTGTGTCCTATGCTAAAACTATGTGTCTCCAGGGATCCAACATGGATGAAGCTATATGTCAGTAGTCTATCAATCGTCATTCTATTGTGTCTGTCCTCAACGAATACTTCTCGCCTAGGTTGCGGTATTACTCTTCGCCAACCTCCTCAACACCATTTTCCTGGCAATCTGGTTATACAATGCAATGATTAGCAATTTTGGTGAGTGTGACTGGGGTTTGCGCACAGAAAATTGCTGATGGATTTAGGTGACATCGACTCCCTTATGACTGCGGATTGGCGTGAGTTCTTTTGCTCCTTTCTACTTGAATTTTTGACAGTTTCTTTTCATTAGTGTTTGCGACCGGCGCAGTGATGACTGTATGTCTTCACACCGAGACTCCCTCGAATCCTACGCTAAAAAGCTCATCAGGGTATCATCGTATCCTACGTCCAAGTGTTCTTCGCATGGAGAGTCAAAGTCCTGACTGGAAGTGTGTTACTCTCACTCCTCGCTGGGATCCCGTCTGTACTCGGATTTGGTGTGTTTGAGGCTCGAATCTATGTTTCGATTATTCGTACTGATCGTCGAGTTGGCGAAAATAGTTGCATCACTTGTATCATCCTTTGAAGTGAAAAGGTTTCCTCGTGTTGTTGAGTTTGGAAACTTTAAGGTGTGTGCCATGCTGGTCAATTGTGCTGTATTTTTCCGCTTACTTAGCGCATGTTCCTTAGGACTGGATAGTTCTATGGCTTGTATCTGAGACTACATCTGACCTTATCATTACATCTGTACTTGTTACATACCTGTGCGTTCTTCCTGCTATGATTCCTCCCCAATTGGGATGCGGTGCTAACCGTTTTGCTTCTACAGAGTAAGTGAAGACGCCGTTATTCGCTGATGCCCAAGTATGGTAATAACTAACAACACTATTCAGCGCCGTAATAAGCAAGGATTCAGAGGATCAGATGAAGTCATAGATCGTATCATTCGATGTAAGATTCTTTTATTTCTTTCTTTACAAGGGCTGATCGTTTGTGCAAGTAACGGTGCAAACGGGTCTGGTAACTTCTGTTGTCGCCGTCATCGACGTTGTCCTTTTCCTCGTGTTTCCTAATAGTGCAACGTATGTATACTCTATTCTCTTTACAGGCAAGGATAAATCCATTGAAACTCATCTTTCTTTTCCCAGACACCTCGTCTTCAACATCCCCCTCAACAAAATCTACTCCATCATGCTCATGAGCAGTCTCAACTCTCGCCAAGGTTGGGCCTATGGTACTACTAGCAAACAGTCTGGGACTGGAAGCAGTGGAACTGGAACTGGACTATCCTACGGTCGTGATCGTTCGGGCAGTCAATCCGCACCTGGATTCATCAACAGCCAAAATCGAGCTACGCTATCGGGTGTTCGGGTTGTAGAGTCGCATGAGATGGGAGACACAAAGTTTGAAACCATTAGACAAGTCAAGGGCGTCGTGCACCCTGATGATGATAGGGAGTTGCATCTGTACAATCATCCTCATGGGACGGTCTTTGATATTAAACAGGAGAGTGTTTGATATACTCGGTACTTTATACCTTTTCTTGTGGACTTTCAAGTCATGATGTATGTATCTTGTAGCAATAGCAAAGACTGACAATTGAAACAGAATTACTTTTCGCCGTAGGCATCCCAGTGCCGGCTGGTGCCGATTAATCCTTCCAAACAGTTTGAGCTCTCGCAAGCACCGGCTGGCCAAGTTGTGCAAATCAATGTCTGCCAGACCAAGCACCCTTATACGAAACTCTACGCCCCGATCAATTCCCGATGATGTTTTATCAGAGATTGCTCGGCATCTTCGCCCCCGAAGCTGGCGCTCGCGCTCAATCTTCTACGATTGCTACCAGTCTCATGAGGCGAGGGACATAGAATTCCAAAACACCTTACTCAATCTAGCCAATTCATCCCGCCGCCTAAATGCCATCGCTCGTCCTCACCTATACCACCAGCCAATGCCCCAAAATGTCACCCGCTTTTTGCTTCTTGCAGAGATGATAGGAAACAATTCCCGTATTAGAAACCTTGTTCGATCACTCGTCCTGGTACCTCCACGTTTGGTTTTGGGTGACTATCATGGAGAAAACAGAATTTTCTGGAACATTGCGGAAATTTTACTCCGGAAATGCACCTCTGCGCGGTGTGTAACCATCTGGTATAATTCCAATGTAGATCACGTCCTTCAAACCCTCAAAAGGACCACCCATATCAAGAGACTGATTCTCTTAGGGAGGGACAACTTTGGACCACATTTCCTCACATCTGCAGAATTGTGCAAGCTCTGCATCGACCACGACTCGGGTCGTACTAACACCAATCTAGGAGCCAGTCTGACGGACTTGGACTTGCATGTCTATAATTATGTGCCAGGCTCAGATACCACGCTCGCATTTGGACGTCCGATCCTTCCGTCGCTATCGACTCTTCGGTTTTGCCATAGTAACCTATCTAGATCCTCACTGCAGTCTATCCGGACTAATAGACTCGTATCCCTGGAATTGGATGGGGTCTGTCCAGGAAATGCGCTACATCCACATGACCTCGTGCATTACATTTCTCAAATGCAACACCTTGAGCACCTCAAAGTCGTCAATATTACCATTGGCGCTGCTGGATGGGAACGAGGGCGGATCGGGATTTTAAACCAAATCGTTCCTCGACTTTGTTCCCTCTCTAGTTTGACGTTCAGCCATGATCTCGCCACAGCCGATTTGTTACGCCGAGACGCACACCCTCCTAGTTTGACTACTGTGTGTGTCTATCAACCACAGCATCCAGTTCACTTCTTGCTGCATCTCCCTCATAGCGGAATACGCGAGTTTATGGTTCGATGGCCATCGGATTACCTTCAATTATGGAATAACGAGCAGGATCTTATCATAGCCACTCTTAGAAATGCAAATATTAAACTGACTGTTATCTAATCCCGCTGAAATTTATGTTCAGATCGTAGCACCTTACCTTAGCTTAAGCCTTACCTTGTCGACTGACTTTACTGTAACATTCGCATATGAAATACAAACCTTCTTGATCTTTACTTCACCGAGTTTAAGTTTGGATGAAGATGAGGCTATTTGAGAGCAAACGATATCTATCTATCATGATTACCAGCTCTACGCAACAACACAGTAGTCCATAAGCCAAGATCGTGTGTAGATGTATGATACAAAAGTTCAAGTAATACAGTGGGTATCTTCTGTGTGATCGAAATTCGAATACAGCACCGAGTTTATAGTCCGACTATGATTGGAATCACAGAACTGGCAAGAAGCCATAGAGAAGGATTGAGCGCTAATGCAGCGTTACGGCCGCCCGGCTGAGGATTAGGATCGCCGATATATTGACCGCCCAAGTCGTTGATAACACCCTTAGAGTCCATCAGCGCATTATCCTGGGATAGAAACAAGCGGTCAGCAAAATCCTAGACTGTAAGAACGTTGATACATACACGATTGACACCTTGCAAATTTCTCATAGCGCCAAACCAGGAATAGCGTTCCACGTAGTCGGTTTCATCCATCCACGACTGGGTCTGGTTCAAGAAAGAGACAATATCGTTGTAAGAACATTGCTGGCCGGCGTTAGCAAAATTTTGGCAATCCCATTCGGTGACCCAAATTGGTCTCTGGAATGTGTTATGGAAATCTTCGACATAGTTGATAAAGTTGTCTGCGTCGATATAATACCAATCTATAAAGAGTCAGACCTTGGCACAAAAGGTTGCGAGAATGAACCCAAAGACGCACGCAGGGCAATAAAATCAACAGTACAAGATCCATTACAGATTGTCAGAAAATCTTGAAGCCAAGTTTTGCCTGACGATGCACTAGAGGGAGCAGGACTACCAAGTCTCAGTCCTTTCGACTTGAGAGGCTCAATGTATGTTTTCCATAGGTCCACTCCTTCCTCAGGAGTGAGATTAGACTGTCCCGGTTGCTGTGGTCTATCATAAGGGGAGTTTTTCAGTCAGGAAGTCAAGAGCTTGCGAAAGAAGTGCATACTCGTTCATTCCCAAAACAGAGGTGATTCCAAGGTCGGAAACCAAGTCATCAATGGTAGAAGAAAATTCATCGGCTTGATCTGAGCCCCATAGCATAGGTACAAATTCGAGATCTGTTCGAGAAATGGGACTTGGAGACCAGGTATAATACCTTAACAAGTATAGTGAGATACTTCGGAAGGCGATTAGAGATTGCTTACCATGAAACCTTCCCGGTGTGCGCAAATTGATTGATATCTACACTCCTACCATTCGGCCAGGCAAGGCCAGCTTTGGAAGTATTCGTCACCGTCACAGCTCGTTCGTATGGCTGTGTCGGGCTTGCATTTGATGTGAACACTGCGAAGGAGCAGAGGCAAAGGAAAAACAAAAGGAATGGGATCGTAAAATGGGTCATTATGAGTGTCGTAAAGATCTGTGGGCTATCCGCAGCGCCTGTACAGCAGTTCTTATAGCTGAGAGAGCACGTCCCATTTAAGTGCCCATCATGGAGTGCCGGAAACGAGTTATGACGTCGAAGCCAAAAAATTTTCGTCACAACAGGTGACTGTGACAAGAACGCGTCAGCCCAGAGCATCAAAGCGCCACACTTCAATTTGCCAGGCAACCAACAGTCCAACTGGGGAAAACTCTTATGATGTCAATAAGCAACCCTTTGGTTCACAAAGCGTACTTAAAACAGTCAATTTTCCTCCATGGCAAGCCCAGACTATCGATACATACAAAACAGACCAAACAGCAAGTTACTAGATAGAAAGTAATGTAAAACAGAAATGCGTTACTAGAAAGGTCGACAATTATTGTTGTCGAGAGCCACCACCTGTAGGGTCGAAATTTGTTAAATGGGATCCCCATTGGTCCATCCTGGTGTAGAGGTCAAAACGATGACAGAATTTCTGAATCGCATAAAACACTTACTCCAAACTTAAAGGGACAGTGGACCACATTGACAAGCTGGCGTTATCCATGATAGGTAAAGATGCCAAGAATGAATCCAAATCTGCTTGATCGACAGGGAAATCTGAGGCTGGGCCATACAGCATGCTTGCTGCATGGTGCAACCCTGCAATGTCGTTTGCCATAGGATCCGGCACAAAGGCCTCTGGAGAGACTGAGAAATCGCTGGCTCTATTCCCTGTATAGGTCGAAGGAATTGAATGATGTACCAAAGCAGGAACAGACTGGGGAAGGGGAACACTTTGGGGGAAGGAATTCAAGCTGTTCGACGACGGCGAGGACAACGAGTCCTGAGGCGAATTGGAATTGGATGATGTCGGAGTTGGAAGGAATCTACTGCCACTGCCATCACAATAGTCGTGGAACCCATAATTGCGTGAAGGGTCGTACGGGGTCTTGGAAGTCTTGGAGACCGGTTCATGAGATGTTGACATCACTCTACGAGTCCCAGCCACTGGACGAGAACCACTGACAAGTAAGTCGGATTCGCTTGAAGGTGAACCTTGAGAGTGCCGTTGCTGAGGTGCAGGAACAAAATCTCCAGCGTTGGCAATGTCTTGAATCATGTCCCTGTCAAACAAACCGTATTAGGTAAAGCTAATTGTTCCGTAAAGGAACGCGGACTCACCAGAAACGTCCGCATGATGGCCAACTGAAAAAAAAACATTTGAGAATGAGGATGTGGTGAAGGCATCGAGAATCCTACCGAAGCTCTGCTGCCTTCAGGACAGCCATACAAGCATGCACATCCGCCAGCTCGATCTCGGTAGCAGTAGTGATTCCACAACGTTTTCCTGACCAGGTATTAAGGAGTAAGATAACAGCCGATAGAAATACCGAAATCTGTGCATTTAATCAGTAACCTGTTGGCGTTGCTTTTGCGACCAAAACTTACAAGCATGTTGGGAAACGGCAGAATGATCGCTCTTTCATTCATGACTCTGGCTACATGTGAACAAGCACGAGCGGCGGTAGCACCTACAAGCCCTTATTATTGACAAATACATCGCCTAAAGAGCAGGACTGCTTACAGATGGTGAGGGAGGGGAACGTCACGGATGAGGGTCGACGCGGCATAGGAATGAAAGGTCTGTGTATGAATATTTGCAGTTGGTAATATGCAGAGTACAGCATCGCGGACTGTTCAAAGAACACTGTCGGCTTCCGCTGAGGGTCCCATTTCACTTCGCCCTCGATTAGTATACGGTAGAGGTGAAAAGACATTGGACTCACGATGACTTGGAATAGATTCCAGCCATTCATTCATAGCTGATTCCAGGTCGGTTATCAACTGTTGGTCGGTTTGCTGTGGTTGTCGACCAGAAATTTTATCGGGCTTTCGAAGAGAATACTACAAAGAAATTTCTAAGAAGGTGCGTAAATACGCAGAGAAGAATTCCTTACAATTGTTCGCATGGCATATGCCATTATATCGGTAAGCTTGACGTAGTGTACGAATGCTGAGACCAAGGATGGTTTATCTGCAGGTTGCTCCCAACTGTGAGGGGTCGGGTTACTTGGATCGCCTTGATCCCAATACTCATCATCAATTTCAACCGGGAAATCAACATCATATCTGACAGCGATATATTAGTGCACCGGACTAAGACCGCAATAGGCCGGAGAGCTTACTCGTCATCATGTATAAGGCAATTCCGGCCTGTGAAGGATCCAACAGTTCTTTCGTGGGCGAGAAGAACGAAAAACGCTCGTTTCCACAACTCGTCTTGAATGGTCGGTCGTTCCAACACACGGCGACGATGCGCCCCAACATCTTGAGCCATTCGTAATCCGAAGCCTATTTGTGTCCAGGTACTTTGACCAACTGATGAGGCCTTGATGTATAGTACCGATAGCTGTACGAAGATAAGAAACATGGATGATGGAAATGAGTCGAAGCCACGCACAGAGTAGTTTTGTATCTCATACAGTGTAGGTTTTGCAGACAGTTGCAGGTTTTGCCGGACAATGGGAACTTGGGTGTAGTAGGCCCATCCTGCACTTGCAGGTACGCCTGGTCCTTCTGAGAACACCCTAGGGTCGTCAGAGTACCGAGCCCCAACAGCACAAACTAGTAGGACAGAGCCTCCAAATGTTATGTCAATTAAATGAAGTCTCTCCTTGATGGATCTTTCGAACGTGGGCCGATGGAGCAGCGGGAAAAATGGGTTAACACGAGTAAAGTAGTACTCGGTCAGGGAACGAATTAAATCTTCATCAGGGAATATATATGTTGGTTCTGGAAGACGAAGAGCTGGAATTTGAAACTATAATCACGTAGCAGGTAAGTGGCAGACCTTTGTTTCATAACGGTCGGGACGCACTTCGGGGGGATCCCAGTACTCAGCACGTCGCGTCCCTGCAACCGGCGTTAAGAACCCAGCATTTCCACCAGTGTGATGATGTTTATGGTGTAACGCAGTTTCCACGAGATATAATCCGCTTTCCTCGGAAAACAACAATGGGTTACGGCTCCGGTGCAAGGGGACCGTGACTCACCTAGATTTTCCGTAGAATCTTTTCATGGTGGGGTCTAGCTTCAGATTTTCGATTTCAGAGGTTATTCTGTTGAAGTCTTCGTCGTTTCGCAATAAAGATTCGGAAAATTCGGCGGAGGGAGCATCGGGATCGGCTTCTACTTCCTCATTGACATCAACTCCAGGCAACAACTGATGGTTATGCAACTGAGCGGGAAACTGTCCAGTTTGGATAATATCGGCGCACCTTTTTTAGTAGTGTTTCCATCTTTTCTAGTCGATGTTCGAGACCTTCGACATAGCTGCTCAGGCTGTAAGATGACTGTTGTGGAGTGACCCTGATAGATAGCTCACCCTTTAGCAGAACCAAGATTCTACACGAAAGAGCTGTGAGAGCCGAATTGGGGGGAAAGTAAGGGTCCAGTACGCACCTTGGTAAGCTCGTAGTGTGTACAGTCGACACCTGCATTGGTACAATTGGTGCAGCGATTTCCTGGAGTTCCACCACTGTCGCCTGTAATTTCACACAACTCAGCACCTATTTCGACAAGAGACAAGCTGCGAGACGTAAACGTACATCGAACTGTAGCACGAAGTGAAAGTTGAACAAGATGAGCTCGATAGGCGATGCTTGTTGAAAGCGAGACCTACTTTTCTTTTTCTGTAAACCAGACGATAAGAATCGACTGGATAATCGGAAAAATTAAGAGCTCACCTTGCAAGTGTCACAGGCACCCGGTGCTCTAAGACGTCTTTTCTTGTTGGATGGTTCTGCTGCATCATTCTGGATGGAAGACATTGTAGAGAGTTGAGAGAGTAATTCAAAGATAAAGATGGTTAGTCGCCGGCGCTCCTAATGTATTGCATTTGACGTTTGCTCATGACGCGTCTCACCGGGGTTGTCGGCATGTCGATCAGTGATCAGTCAGCAGCTCTTCTCGTTATTCTCCAAGTTACAACTATCATACACAGTATCCTCAATTCACCGTATGTAAGACATTAACCATTATATCCTTCACCGTTACATGGTTCTCCTGTATTCGCCTCGACCTCGTCTCATCAGCATCATAAATGTGCGGTGCATTCGTAGCACCGAACAGTGCACTAGAAAGCACTTCATCCTCTGACCCATTGCGCACTCTGACACGGTGTGTAACAACTCTCGGAAATATCCTTGCAACATCCGCCTGGGTCACGTCCAGGACACGAATAGCAACCTCCTTGGGGTTACTGTCTTCCGCAGCTGAACTAGCAGAGAGCTGTGTAGCAACACCATTCCCAGCAACTGCGTGTCCATTCCCAACATCACCATAATCCACAACATCGATCCAAACTTCCCTATTTGAAGAGTCGATATCAGAGCCAGAGTCGAAACCAATATTTCGTTTGGATATCTCGTGTGCTTTGTCAATGATTAATTCCATTCCAGTTGGACTACTGCCGAGTACTCGAGATGCACGAGTAAGCTCGATAGCTTCACTCATCGCAGTAGCTGAGAGTAGCATGCCATCAAGCTGAGGATGATGCCGCGACGCAGAGAAAAGATCGGACAAGTATAGATTAAGGACTGGGGAGAAGTGAACTTGAGAATATGTCTTCCGTAGATGGCGCATCAGTTCAGAGGGTATAAGGGGTGACGTATTTGCCGATTTGTTGGACGTCGTAGAAAGCATGCCAGGGGACATTTGACGCGTTGGTATCGTCTGAGCGAAGGATTGTGCAGATGAGCTAGGAACATGGCCAGGTAGTAGAGGTACGGGCGATAGAATTGGAGATCCGCGAAAAGACAACGGTCGGGATATAGACGTTAGTTGGGAACGAATAGTGGAGTTGAGAGTAATGGTGACGCTCATGGAAAATTTATCCAACTAGGGAATACAATCGGTCAGCCACCAAGGAGAAAACAAAGGATCACTCACCAGCGGCTTGTGGATACTGGGTCTTTCCCACTCGTCAATAGGACAAACATAGACTGCGATGAAATCATCGGGAAGTGTCCAAATGCCTCCCTCGTCATTCTGAATCGTTTCTTTGTCCTCGTATATAGACCGGGAATGTCGGTAATTCTTCGTAAAACTTGTTCCAGTGTCCAATGAGGTCTTGTCATCTTCCAAAATGATGGTCCTCTCAGACAAAACGGTGCTGAAAGCTTTTTGCACAAGGGTACCAGCATGCTCAATGCCTGACATCACTAATGCGTTCGGAAGCTGTATATGACCTTCGCGAGAGATCCTCAGTGGCGTTGGATCTGAATATGAATGCAGAAATATAGGGTGAATGGCTGATGAAGAAGAATTCCTCGATGCCGTGGTAAATGGATTGGAAGGTGCATTACTTAGTCCTCCAGAAGTTACTGACGGCGTTCGACGGTGATGTTGATCCATGAATGGATCAGGCGATTGTGAAGGCGAAACAGATACTCCTTGTGAAGCTCTAGATGAATCATTGAGATAGGTTGTCTTTCCATAGTGAACAGTACTTCGGACTGTACGGGAACGGGAGGCTGGTCGTTTAGACCGGAACTTTCCTTTCAATGTTGAGGTTTCGTCATAAAATGAATGGGTAGTATGCAAAGACGGGGGAGAATGGATGAAGATAGAACGAAGGAAGTTGTTGATAATTCTTCGCGAAGACCATTCTGAAACCTCATATTTTCGTAATTTCAATCTGTGAGTCGTGAAACCAAAGATGGAAGACAGCATCTAGGCGAGAGCAGATCAGCATGTTGGGCGCTGTTACTTGAATAAAATGATAGATTCCACATCATGTGTAGAAAATCGCGACTCCCGAATAGTACGAATTGCATTTGTTGCGTTCAATGAAAACGCCATGAAGTGGAAGCCGGAAAGGCTACAAGGAAACAGCCTCTGACCGAGTCTGGGTACATTCCAGCGGGATGTGAACTCACCTTTGCGGCCAATTTCGCAACCAAATGAATATCCTCGTCAGCGGTCCGGAGAATGAGATGCTTTTGTCCGGCTATGATGCATATCAGTAACGAGTGGAGAACTACTGGTTGAATTGACAATGTAGGAGCAACGTTGCGAATGTACGCTAGAAGAGAGGGATAAAAGTGAGGCAAGCCAATACACGTGGAAAGCTGATCAACTTCTGTAGTGTCAGATTCCGACATTGGAATGAGTCGGAAGAGAAGGAACACGAGTTAATGTCAGACGGAAGAAGAGTGGAATCTTGTGGATAAAATGTGGTGATTGGTGATGGTGGCGGATCGGGTCTTTATGGGGTTATCGGTTTGAGTACCACTGTATTGGGAAGTTCTGGGAAACAGATGGGGAGAGATGGGCATAAACTGCCAGCTGTAGGAAGAAATAGGCGAGGAGCGGTACGGGGAGCGAGGGACACGGCAACGAGGAGGAAAGGGAGGCAGAGCAGTTGGACGTCAGAGGAGAGATTAGATTAGATGACACAATGGGCGGTAATTCGGCTGAAACTTGACATGGGACCAGGCCGTGTGTTCATAATATGCCATGCTTCCCCCGGTTTCGTACCTCGGCCTTTGCATTCTCTCTCGCGCTCCATCTCTGCAGTGCATGTTTTCCCCTAGTGCTATCATCTAATTACCTGTCCCCTACATTTCTGCCCATGAATCGATGGCTGACATCGTCCAATTTGATGTGGACGATACATCTCCTACTATCCGATACTTTCCTTTTGGTGACACTTTTTCAGCTCCAAACTTCTCTGCTGGATGGAATCCCGTCTTCAATGGTGCAAGCCCTGCAGGTATCTCCCTGGAGACCGGAAACAGCACTTCTTCTCATGTCACGTCTCTGGATGGCGCTTCTATACAAGTTCAATGGCAAGGTGCGCAAGCCTTGGTTGCACTTGCTTCACACCTAACTATCGTGCTTTACTCTTCAGGCATTGGTATCCGGCTCGTTGGGAGTACAATTTCCGGAGCGTCTGTTACCATCCAGCTGGATGGACAAACTCAATCATCGAATGGCACGAACACGACATCAGACTTACCGACCCTATATGCCACAGATGGTCTGGCAGAGACCAACCACACCGTTACGCTGACAACATCCCTCTCTGACTCGATTGGCAATCAGTTTGTCATATTCGAGAAGGCAGTCATCAGTACATCCAGCCCCCCAACTAATACTTCAAAGTAGGTCAAAGGCCCCCCTCAATCCGTGTTTCTTGTTTACTCATGGTAGAAACAAGCCTCAATTTCACTGAGCAGGTACTTCCTAACAATACAGTCAGCTACAACGGTGCATGGCTTCTCAATACCACCACCTCTTCCCGGGATTCTAATGTCGCTGGTGATGTAGCGAGTGTTAGCTTCCTAGGTAAGCATCTACGTCTCTCGCCTCGTGTGCACACGTCAACTCAATCTTCATAGGGACATCCTTCATCATTCGTGGAGCCGTTTCTCCCAACGGCGCCAACTATTCAGTATCACTCGACAATAATATAATTTCCAACTTGTCGGCCAAAGCATCATTTATTAGAAATGACTCTGTTTTATTCTATGCCAGCGGTTTAGATCCGCAATCTGTGCATGACTTGAGGATAAGTAACGATGGTGGAGGAACCTTGTCGCTTCTGGCGGATGGGTTTTCTTCCTTCGCTTCTGGAAGTCCGATGTTTGTATATTTAGTTCCTTGACCGTAGAGAATTTGCTGAGATAGTCGTCTAGTCCTCAACCATCCAGTGCCTCGACACCTGCTTCTGCAAGCAACACGGGAGCCACTTCTCTATCAAGTGGAACAATCGCCGCTCTTGCCCTGGCCGGAATCCTTGCATTCATACTCATCACTGGATCTCTCTTTTATTTCCTTGTCTACAGACCTCGAAAAAGAAGGCATCGATACCTTCGACGGCGCAGGATACAACCAGCGGGACAGGCTGAAAATAATGATGCTGTTTTAGATATCGGGCACAGTGCCATTTCTCCTGCTTCCTCATTCGACAAAAGCCCAAAGGCGCTCAAAAACAAGGGGAGTACTGGAAGCGGATTTAGGGCATGGAAGGAGCAGGCACGAGGAGCAAATCCGAAAGAACTCAAAAAACTTGGATTGATTTTCAGGCATTCTGATTCGGGGAATGCCAAACCTGGTCCCAGCGCTTTTGAAGAAGAGGAAGAGTGGGATTATGATGACCCCAGTGCAAAGTCTTTTGCGTTCCCAGTCTCAAGCACATTCGACTCGCAATCACAGTCACGGAGGTTGGACAAGGGGAAAGGAAAGGGAAAGAAACCTAGTCTATGGAGTCTCAGAAGCAAAAAGAGCTCAAAGTCATCATCACCCAGTTACAACGTCGATTTACCGTCCTTGCCCAAGTCGAAAGGATCAGGGTCTGACAACACAAACGGTCGAGCTCGATACTCGTATTTTTCCGAGTTCACAGACATCACATACATGTCGACGCCTACCGATCATTCACAACAGTTATCTTTTAACAATCCATCCGACCAAACGAGCAAGAGACCGACACCATCGCCAAACCACGCCAGGACTGACAGTAATGGACTCTTGTTAATCCACCACGATAGATCTAGCGAGGGCGGCAGAGACGCAAACAGCACCGCTCCCCCTTCTTCCTATGAAGCACGCCCTGAGGTCTTCGTCCACGAAGTCTCCTCCAGTGCTCCTAGCGACTCTGTCAATCCTCGCCATTCTGTTGTTCATTCTGTTCCTGGCATTAGCGTAAACTCTGATGCAGCACCTAGTGAAGATGCCATTGTCACTCGTGACGCGGATCGAGGCAGTGTCCGGACCTACGATGATGCCCTTAGCGTCCTTGGTGTAGCCGCTGCACGAGCTGCCTTAAGGGGTCTTAGTCCACGCACTAGCGAGGTCTCATCTTCCAGTCCCTCAGATTTCGAGCCGAGGCGTCCGGAAGCTGCGCAGCAGTCACATCCAAGACACTCATTAGCATTGAGTGGCGAGAGCTTCCAGCGCGAACGGCTGATTAGTGATGAAACTGTTCGTCCGGACGCTAGTGGCCGTTTCCTTGACGTGAGGGTCAGTAGCCCTTTCCAGATCGACTTTGTTGGTCAACGTCGAGATAGTCAAGATCGTAAAAAGAGTGCCAGACTTTCTGAGGGTTCACGTGTACGATTCGATGATCAAACAGTTCCTCCAAGTGGCGCAGACCAGGACAAAGGTAAAGGCAAGGCTGCTGAAAGGGCCGCACCCCCAAAAAGCACTTTCCGTCTTACGCCTCAAATGTCATTAAGTCCCCCTGCCAACTCCGATGTGGGATCTTCTGTTCAGGAAACGTCTTTCCTCGACTTTAGCGGTTCCTCGTCGGCATCTGTTGTATCACATTCTGTCGACACGTCTGGATCTTCTCGGCGATTGTCTGCGTTTTCTGGCTTTCCTCAAGCGCCACGATCAAGATGGAGTTCTACAACAGCTCCTAGTTCAACAGCTCCCGGTCAACACTCATCGTCTGAATCTAACCAGACACACCAATCTGAGCCGTCAGTCCAGACCTCTCCTGGACAGTCTCCTCCATCATATCATTTCCCATACCCTGTCTCCCTTCCTGCTTCTCCTCATCATCCCGAAGGGTATAAGCCCTCTCCACCGACTCAAAGATCTGCCGATTTGCCCTCTGACAGTCCCACAACACATTCCTCCGTGGGTATTCATTCCCATCCTTCAGGACTCTCTACAAATCCAGTATCTCCCGCCGAGAGCGTTCCCATGTCTATATCAGACCTTCATTTCCAGCATAGCGACTCTGATGAACATGTAGAATTTATACAACCCCCAGGTAACAGTTCCCACCTTCCACCTCATCCGCCTCTTCCTGCTAGCGTTCCCCCAACACCTACGCGACCACAAACCGAAGCAGCTCCCCAGACCGTAGAAATGGCCGTGACACCTACTACCCGAGTGTTGTTTGGACCGAGATCTCCAAACACTCCTTCAACTGTCAGGGACCCTAGTACACCGACAGCACACCGAATAGGTCCGATGGGTCCAAGACAGCCTCCTCGATGATACGACTCTTACGATTTATTGCTTTGGGTATAGGTTGCTCTATTTATCCACTTGTAAAATGCCTTTCATTCCAAAGGACACTATTAGTACTATCGTATCGCATTACTATTTGTATTAACCGGTTACCGGATTGTACGCATAACGCTGTACTCTTGCTTGTCTTAACCCCATTGCACTCGTCGTTCTTTACCATTCCGGACTGGACTGCGGACTGGACTGAATTGGTATATTACAAGGATAATATCTAGTCATTACGAAGGACCCTGAGTGTCTCTTCTAAGACCAAAGCTGACGAAACGTCTAAAGTCTGAGAAAACTTCACGACGCTGCTCCCCGCGAGAGCCGTCCGCTATACTTGAGCCTGTTGGAGGTCCACTCATAGGTGGCGAGGCCAATCCTGCGAATATACTTTCTGCAACACTAGCTGATGCTGTAGGACTGACCATGCCTCCAAGGTGACCTTGAGCCGGAGGATCCATGTCAAGGGAGGATAGGAACGATGTACTTTCTAGATCATCCTTCGTGCTGGTGATCGTTACGAAAGAGTCTAGTAAATGATTTTGTTCTGCTTTTGGCGTACCCTTGAGATCGAGGATCTGTAAAGTTGACTTTTTAGAGGCATCATTTCGTGGCCGACACGTTTGCATCACCTTTTGGAAATTGGAGAAGGAAGCATCTCCTATGAGTAATGTGTAATTAAGTATAAAGCCTTCAGGAGGATCCTACGAAGAAACGTCGCAAAGTGCACCTTTGAAGAAGGCCAAAATAAACATACCACAGGTGTCACTATGACCTTAAGGAGCGACTCTAACCTCCCTGTACTCTTGCCCATATTCCGTGTATAACTGAAGGAGAATAATCAGGACCAGCTCTTCAGGGGACAGATCTCATGCTCACTTGGTCGTAACCAGGTCTCCTGGCATTTTGGACAAAAATGCCTTGATGGTTTGCAAATCAATGAGCAACTTTCGCAAACTTTTTAGTTGAGAATCTAACATCAACATTTTATGACCTACTTGCTCTGCGCCGACCTCTCCAAGTGGTCTACTCTTCACCAGGGCGTTCGTAAATTTGGCAATCAGCAAACTAGAGAAATTACAGTCTTGGTAATCAATGATAGTGACAACAACATACCTGCACGCCTTGTCAAAGAAGTTTCTCAGATACTTTTTCTGCTCCACGGTAGGCTTAATGACCTCTATCACTTGTTCTGCAGCTCGGACCAAATCTGCAGTATAGGGTGAGGGGCCGCTGACTTGACTCAAAGTCGACCACATGGAATTTGCCATTGTACTGAAAGCGGGTTCACATGCAGACTCGAGCTCGCGGAGCTGAATCACGATTGCAGAAGATATTGTACTGGAGTGTGTAAGACAGCGAGGACCGCGGCAAGATAAACCCACTAACCTAACAAACAGTTCACACTCGTTTTGTAAAGAGACCTTTTCCTTGAATTCGTCGTTGATCTTCTCTCTTATTTTTTCCTCGAGCTGAAAAAAGATAAGAAAGATTTGAATGCGATCCGTAGAGATAAGATACCTCAGCTGCAGTTGTTTGGCAATAGTCCGCGGTGTTGATGACGATAGATGCTTGTTTCAAATCACCTACGTCGAACCTAGACTCCATTGATTTTCGAGGTGCTGGAACCCCTATAGGTCTCGAGTCTTTTTCAACTTGATTGGCCTTGATTTGCAACGTGAACACTCACCGCTTGAGGCTTGCCGTCAGAACATCCTCTGCAAAGAAATCAATAGAATATCATCAGAACAAAGAATGTATACACACCTGCATATATTTTCAGCCATTTTTTGTGTACACTACATAGATCAAACAGTGGTTGCCCCGTTGAAAGTTTAGCGCATTGTTCCAGACTTTGGCCATAAAAGTAGAACAGCTCTGTGGACGATGGAAGAACGATGATCGGCGAAGAGTTGCCGTCATCTTCGACACTTGCAGAACCAGCGTTAGCATCCAGAGACGGTCGAGGCGTAGTTTTGGCTCCTTTGTTTCTCCGATGAGGTGCTAGCATATCCGATAAAGCCCTGGCGCAACTAGTGAGCACTGGCCAGAAGGAGATCTAGAGTAACATACTTATCATGTGCATCAACGAATACACCCATATGTGGTTCAAAAGAGAATGTGATAGGTTTTGGAGGTCGGGAGTTGGGGCCGACTGTAGCAGCAAGCATTTCATGGAACTACACGAAGCTCAAATTGGAGATCAAGAAACGAGCTATTTTTGTCCAACGTACCGGTGTCACCCACTTCTTAGCCATGGATGACTCGAATTCGATGACAATCTGAAGATTGTCTAGAAGTGTTTTGACGGTCAAGGACGACCCAGCAGTCGAAAGAAGGGTTGTAATATCATCGCTAAGGTTCTTTTAGGTTTGTATTATTCACCGAGTACGACATCCTCACCGTGTTATCTCTGCAAACTTGGCTAATAAATGCCAAGAGACTTTCCATTCTGCCGGAAATACTCTTCCTTGCTCCATTTCATGAGTCTGTAGGAGTCGCCTGAACCAGGCAAATCTCCGCGATATGTTGTCGAGATGTCCTGCCTCATCAGAAGTGCGAAATATTCGCCGATATTCCTTCAATTCCAGCGCTACGTAGCGTTCGACGAGTTGTGAACGTAAATCAGAGCCAAGAACGTCGACTACCAGACAAGCATCTGCTATTACCGCTGGTTTAATGGGTTTGGATGGATCTTGAAGATAGCTGATACATATACTTCGTGTTGGTAGTTCGTACAAGCAACAAGTTACAAAACTTACAATTTATCAAAATCAGCTTCGATAAACGTACGAAGTTCATTCTGAATTTCCTGGATACGACGCCAAACTTGCATGACACGGGGAATGGAGGTGTAAGACTTGAATGAGGCAGAAATTTGTTTGACGGCCTGCGACATTGTTAGACCGATATAAAAAATGGATCTTTGTATCATACAGCAAGAGTTTGTGAGATCTCACTATAGTTCCTTTGCTTCACTTGGTCTTCGAGTTGTGTGAGGGCGTTTACTATTCAAAGCGTTGAGCAAGCACTGCTAAGAAGCGTCAAGAATACACACCAAGCATTTGCAAACGTTTCAGAGTCGTCATGCTCAGGATAAGATTCTTCTTTGCAAGGTCCAGCACTTGAATATCCTTTGTGATGCTTCTTACAACAGCTTCCGATTCTGTAGCCTTCTCTCTTATACGCGACATTTGACCGAGTAGTTCCTAGCAGAACATGAAAAACAATAAACATCATCTCATAGGAGGGAACGTACAGAAATCATTTCCTGTATCATTTGCATACGATCGGGATCCTGGTTGCGTTTCAACTGTTCCCTCAGAATGTCGATCTCATTTTGAATTGCCCTTTGGTCTTCAGCAAGCTTAGCTTGTACCGCTTCAATATGTGCTAGCGAGGCCTCTAAAATTTTGCCTATTATGAACAGACTAGTACAACTTGTTCTTGACACGTACCATCGGGAAAGAAAGAGTTGAGTATGTCCACGGCATTGAAGTCGCTGGATAGGGAGTCTAATGGGTCATCAGACTGTTGGTCAAAGACGCGTTGGATGGCAAGAACAACCTCATGAGGCAAGTCGACGCTCATGGTCGTTCTAGTCACAGTAGTTTTATTGAATTGGCTAGGCCCACGTGGTTCATCAATTTATGACGCTTTTCCTCTTCAGTCAAGCTTCCTTCGAGCTCTAATGTCTTCTCTTCCAGACACCGCAACCCAGGTCGTTCAAGCGTACGAAAACCAGCCAACTTTGTCTTGCTCTAAATGTGCTGCTGTAATTGTACGTGCCAAATAGGTTTCGCAAAGTACACCCCTAAACCTCAAACACAGGCTCTGCAAGACGAACTGATCAGCAAGGCATTCTCTGGAAGGGACGGAAGAGGATAGCGAGTATGATTGTCGTGGGGCTACTTCGCTCACTGAAATGTCATCAGCCTGATGCATTCCGCCACTAACGTTAAACTGGGCAATAAGGAGGACCGACCATTACTGTACGCATTCCAGTAGCTCGTGTCACGCCAACCGCTGAAGACAAAGATAGTACAGGCGTTCATACTGTTGCAGGTATCAGATCTTGTATTTATAAACCTTTTCATGCTGTTGAGGTTGGTTGCAGACGTCATTTGTCTTGGTTGCAACGAGAGGCTGGGCTGGTTTTATCACAAAGCATCCGAATACTCGCAGAAATATAAGGAGGGTGGGTAGATTGGATACTTCATACCACACTTCACTTCTAACGTAATACATCAACAGGAAAATACCTACTTGAGAAAGAGAGGCTTATCAAAGAGAATGCATGGACTCTGGATACTTGAGCAATATAGCGGGCAGCTTGTTTTAACGACCCTGCTTTTGGAAATTTGTTAATCATTTTATTGTTTTGATAATGGATCTATGCGACTCAATCGTCGTCCTTGGCCCATGGATTGCAACATCCTTCCTTGCTAATTTTTAATAACCATTGGTTGTTGGGCTCAGTTGGAATCCCGTTTTCGATTTGGTTCCAAGAATTTGACGTGTACTATCGGTCAGCGGAACTACTAGTATCTTACCTCTTTCAGCTCGACGTGCTTCGGGATGTCATGTTCGCTTCGGAAACCCGATTAGAAGTTACCGAAGCCTGTCTTCGCGAATCCCTTTAAAACTGGGACACTGGAACAGCTCCTGTCGTGACCCTAACTTTTACCCCAGCGATGAGACCCCCGCTGGCACTATGGCTAGCAGCGACGCTCATTGCCACCAATGGTGCAAGTAGAGTCCCCCTCACCAACGTTCTTTCAGATAATGGTTCCTCCAGCCTCGTCCCTGGTGAATACATTGTTGAGAGGTCTGTCAACCTTCGACGGTCTGTGGTCAGTAAATCTTCCAGACACCATCTGGTAGGAAATCAGGATTGATTCGTATTATACTCAGGCTCAGTCTCATGAACCACTATATCATTCCATTCGTTCCAAAGGGATTATATTTGATATCAAGAAGGAATGGAACGAGCCCGATATCATGGTTGGTGCACTCGTGAATTTGTTGGTGAGTTTCTTCCTTGGTACCAGTAGAACATGACGCTGAATTTGATTCTGCGAATAGGATCCGAATGTATGTAGACCTACATCAAAACTTGATTTGTACTAACGGATACAGGACGCTTTGAGGATAGCTGAACTTCCCGACGTACGCGCCATTCATCCCGTTTCAAGGATCCCTCCTCCAAAGTACGCCAATGGCTGAATAAGTAGGACCCCTAAAACTGACCACAATATTAGACCAAAGACTTTTTTCGCCGTCAATGACCCAAATGATCCTCTCATTCCTGCAGATACTCTCAGTACTCATATCATGACGGGCGTAGACAAGCTACACGCTGAAGGCAACTTCGGACAGGGCATCAAGATTGGCATGTGCGTTCCCCAACTTTTGTTTACGTCGAAAAATGAAACCTACTATTGCGAGCAGTATTGACAGCGGCGTCGATTACACACATCCCGTTCTGGGTAGTTGCATTGGGCCTTCGTGTAAGATCGTTGGTGGTTATGATTTTGTAGGCGACGCGTTCTCAGGAGAGAACAAACCTGCTCCTGATTCTGATCCTCTTGATCAATGTAACGGTGAGTGGGGAAAGCGAGGACATGTTCTATCTCTAAGTCTTCGTAGGCCACGGAACCCATGTTGCAGGAATCATTGGAGCAAATCCTGGGAACGAGTTTAACATAACTGGAGTTGCCCCTGGCGCCTCACTGACTGTATATCGAGTTTTTGGGTGTGAAGGAGGCACAGCTGATGATAGTATGTTACTGTTCTCTTCTTGGGGGCTTGGAGTCTCATTCAAGCCAGTTATTATCGATGCCCTCATTCGCGGTTACAAGGATGGACAAGATATTTTAACACTGTCGCTCGGAAATGTAAATGGCTGGACGGAAAACATGGTGTCAGTAGTCGCTAGTCGAATAGCAAGCAAAGGAGTCGTTGTTACTATCGCAGCGGGCAATGACGGCGAATTCGGATCGTGGTACTCTTCAAGCCCTGGGAGTGCTATAAATGCGATAACAGTAGCAAGCGTTGAAAAGTGTGTCAGTCCCCGCTGTTCATTATCGCTATTGATAATCATTTTCTAGTGTTGTTATCCCTATTCAAAATGCCTCTGTGCATGGCACTGATCGTGATCCAATAGCGAGTTCTTTTTTTCTGCTTTTCAGGATCTATGCTCAATTGCGTTATTATGGCAGCCCTATCTTCGAATATTGCCATTACCTGTAGAGGGTTCGCTACCTATCTATGCGACCTCCACGGATATATCTCAGGTCGACGATGCATGCAATCCATTGCCAGATACCACACCTGATCTTTCTGGTTATGTAGTCCTCCGTATGATTTCATCGTTCTTTTCTTGCATCTGTATTGACAAGATAACATGAAGTGCACAGAGGAACTTGCCCTTTTGTACGTGCATATTCTACTAAACCAAAATCTTTTTCTGCAACTTATTTTTAGGCACAAAAACTAGCCAATGCCGCTGCAAAGGGTGGTAAGATATTCCTGATCTACAAGTAAGTACGCTCCAGGTTTGTTTCAGCATGTCTTAAACCATTACACCCACAGTACCAGAACCGGTTCGTTTGCTCCGATTGAGGTTGGCAATTTCACTGCAGCCCTTATTTCCTCTGATGACGGAGAATACGCAAGTTCTGTGTGTATTTGAGACTGCCCCGTCGCTGACTTTCTGGTTAGCTCGTGAAACAATTCGTCGCAGGAACAAATATCACTCTAAGTTTCCCCCAAACCGGAGCTTCAGCAAACGTGGAAAACTCTGAAGGCGGTCTCATCAGTGATTTCTCCAGCTATGGCCCGACTTTTGACATGTACTTGAAACCAGCTGTCGCCGCGCCCGGTGGAAACAGTGAGTTGGTTTTTCAAATCATATCTTCGATTCTCGTTCAATCGTAGACATCTCTAGTCTTGTCCACGATACCAGTGAAATTAGGTAGCTTTGCTGTGGAATCGGGCACTAGGTACGGATCCGAGTACAACAGTTGACTTGGCGGCTGAAACTTTGTGTAGTATGGCTACTCCTTTTTGTGCTGGCGCCGTTGCTCTCATCCTCAATGCCAAGAAAGATTGGCCTTTTTACCCAGCACTCTCCATCAGGGATCTGCTTCAGAGCACAGCTGCGAGCGTATCCTCTTCGAAAACAGACAGTGACCTTCTGCAGACAGCCTCTCAACAAGGTGCTGGTCTAATCCAAGTGCACAAAGCAATATACGCAAAGACCGTTATTTCACCCACGCAACTGCATCTTAATGACACAAGCAATCTAGAGTCGCAGTACGTGTGGTTTGTTTCGTTTCGTGATAAAGACTAAGTACTGATTCCGAAGGCACGTTATTTCTGTGACCAACATCGGTGATGATGAAGCCATTTATGAACTAAGGCATGTACCCGCGGGGACCGCCATCTCTATCGATGCAGTATGTGCAAACTAGCCTCATGGAACAACTCAGTTGATGTGTTATGCTATAGCACACCAAAGCCGCAAATGTTTGGCCAGTACCACTAGTCAACGCTAGCGCAACCGTCACTTTCGGTACTTCTAAGCTGGTGATCCCCCCGGGTCAAACTGCTGACGTCGAACTGAAATTCGAGCCACCAACTGCTCTCGATCCTTCAACACTCCCTATTTATTCTGGTTTCATAGAGTTTCAAAGCCAGGAAGAAACTCTGAAAGTTACCTACATGGGAGTCGTCGGCTCCCTGAAAGATGAAATAGTGCTGGACAGTAGCGACTCATTCTTCGGCGCCGCCTTGCCCACTATCCTGAATGATACAGGAGATGTCCAAACTGGGCCACAGAACTACACCTTCGTCGGAGAGGACGTTCCCAAACTTTTACTTCGGTTGGTTCTTTGTGCCTTGGTAGAATTTCCGCTCTAACTAATATTATCAGGCTACTCTTTGGAACGCCTAAATTGCTTGTAGATCTTGTAAACAAAGATGCCAACATATCGACAACAATCCCAAACCACAGCAAGAGAGATGTCCTACTCGGAATTCACTTTAACCTCGGGTTGCAAGGCTTCGACAATACTCCTCAAGTCAACACTTTAGGCACACTAGGAGCATCGACGTACGTCCCTCGAAACTCGGATGCTGCCGTACGTTAACCATCCCATCTTCTTATCGAACTACACTGACCTGAGATAAAGACGGCGCTTGAGAATGGTTGGAATGCGTATGCCTTTGACAAGGTTTTCGCGAACGGAACGACAATCCCGAATGGCCAATATCGAGTTTTGGTCAGAGCATTGCGTGTAACTGGAAATCCCGAGAATGAGTCTGATTATGAGAGTTGGTTGAGTCCTGTCATCGGGGTGTTTGTCCCCGATTCGTGATGTTTCGTTCTTTAATTTCACATTACATATCTTATACGTCGATTAATAGACATTCATTACCAACTGTATCGCAGACCTGGATATGGACCAGAGTGAGGAATCCATAAGTGATAGGCAACACAGAGCTTGAGACAGTACACACCAAGCGCGAATTCATGCTATATATATTCCATTCCCTTGAGAAGGCTCCTCATTGATTCGCTCGTTACCACGATAGACGACATGTCCGGTCCTCGCAAATAACGGTGGAGGCCGACTGACGCGCTTTTTGTGGCGTTTTGTCTTCTGGGAGTCTGTTTCTGTGACAGAGGTAGAGGGAGGACTAGGTGTAGTTTGTTCTGGTTTTGAATACGATGGTGCTGGTATACGACGCGAATGCTTGCAAGTTAAGCATGTATATGTGACCGCATGTCTATGAGATAAAGATTCTGGCAAAATGGTCTGAGCAAGGAAAATGTCGGGCAGAATATGAAAACAAACTCTTAGTGCGAACCGAAGCAGTAGACCCAGGAACGAGTACAGTATTACATCCTTTGCATAGCGTTCGTTTGACTGAAGGATCCCTGTGGATAGGTAGATCAGTCGCAGCAGAGAGATTTTGAACAACATGAAGCCACATTTTCACTGTAGTCCTCGTCCCGACAACCTTCATTGTGTCAATGTAACTTCTCGATATGTCGTTTAGTCTGGCCTTCTTGTTTTTTGGTCGCGTATCAGTTTCGTTATGGGTTTGCGGAACATCAGAGGACGTATCGGCGGAATTGAGGTACACGCTTGCTTGGTATAGGAAATTCAATCTTTGAATGATATCTCTGTTCGCCGCACTACTGGGTCCAGGTACTTCGTTTTTGGCGCCTTTGGCCATCGCGGTTGGAGAGAAGTCGAATCAGTAGCGATGGTCACGCGTCATCCTTTTCGACCTTCCTGCATTTTCATCAACCGCTCTTATCCAAACCCTGTCATGAGTTCTTCTCGCCAGTTCTAAAGATACAAAAACGCCTACAACGAAGACTATAAATCCTCCGAAATGAAAAGCTAGGCATCATTCGTATCGAGCTAGTAACTTGTCCTTGTGGTGCTCGACATGATACCAGGTATGGCCCTGAACGTAACTTGAACTCAAAACCTAGCCTCGGTAACTGGGAATGTATAAATTAAACATACGGCAAAGAAAGTATTGCCAGCCATGTTCTTGTCGCTACCAACTCTCCTCATTCCAGTGTCTGCTTGGTTTGCGGCGGTCTCCTTTTACCGATTATTCTTGCATCCCCTCCGCAACTTTCCAGGGCCATGGCTTGCAGCAGTGACTGAATACTATGCTGGATACTACGACCTTGTGAAAGGGGGGCAACTTTTATTTCACATACAGCAACTACATGTCCAATATGGTGAGGAACGCAGTCGTGCATTCCGGGCAGGACTGATACCCTTAAAGGTCCTGTTGTCCGAATAGGCCCTAATACCGTAAGTCTTCGAATTCGTTATGCTGATGGACGCGATACCGACACTTGATAGCTTCATTTCTCGGAGCCTCAAGCTTTCGCAGACATTTATACGCATGGGACATCGTTTCTGAAATCGGGCCAACTTTATGATGCTTTTTTTCATACCCAAGAGTCGTCCCATGGTTTCATAGATCCACAGAAAGCCCGGTTGCGAAGAGTCCTACTGAATCCTCTATTTTCGCGTCGTGCCATCTTGAAACTTCGTTATGTAGTCCAGGGAAAGGTTCTAGTCCCCACACTTCGTGTTGACATTACCGCTGAACAGATTGTTAAAGGTTGATAGACTGGTTTCTCGCATTAAGCACTATCCGTATGGAGGACCAGTTGATCTAGCTTCTGCATTTCGTTCTCTCACAATGGAGATCATAACTGCCTACTGCTTTGCTACCAGCTACGATGCTCTTGAACACCCTACCTTTCGGCACCCACTTATTGTAGTTTTTGAAGATGTCATCACCAACTTTTGGCTCACCAAATATTTCACAACTATCATGCGTTTGAGTATGGCGACGCCAATCTGGATTGTCAAATTAATCAATCCAAGTCTCTTGGAGTACCTACTGATGAAAAAGGATCTCGAAAATCGAATCGAGCGATACCTTGAGGATGAAAGCACCTTGCAGGCAGTTGAACACGAGACCATCTTTCATCATCTAATCATTCCGCAGACTAAGGACGGTATTGATCGATCCCTTCGCCCTTCCAAAAAGTCACTAGTGGATGAAGCCTTCGCACTTCTCGGGGCTGGCAGTGATACAGTTGGTAACACCTCTTGCACAGGAACATTCTATGCCCTCAATAACCCCGAGATTAGCAAACGATTGAAGGAAGAATTGGTCGCAGCTTGGCCGGATGCGGATTCTGCTCCAGACCTGGCTACACTTGAACAGTTGCCATATCTAGTAAGTTAACTTCTGAGTGACTATGGAGTGATTTACACATCTCGCGTTCTCAAGACAGCATTCATTAAAGAATCGCTCCGCTTCTCTCATGGAGTCGTGACGCCTTTGCCTCGCATTGTGGGCCCTGGCGATGCGAAGATTGGAGGTTTTATTGTTCCAGCAGGGGTAAGCACATGCATACACTTAATGATCCTGCCATTCCTGATTTTTCCGTCAGACTGTTGTTGAGATGAGTTGTGTATTCCTCCACAAAAACCCTGCAATCTTCGAAGACCCCGAGACATTTTCGCCCGACCGATGGATGAATCCTGGTTCAAAGGAGCTGGAAAACTACCTCGTGCCCTTCTCAAAAGGACCGCGCATATGGTCAGTATCCCAATCTGCGTATGAGCTTTCTCTAGTGTACTGAATTGGACTCACTTTCAGCCTGGGTATCAAGTGAGTTTTGCATAGATTTGACGTGCGCAAGGGTTTAAGGAATTCGATTCTTAGTTTGGCGTGGTGCGAATTGTACCTCATTCTAGGCACCTTTTTTAGAAGACTGGATTTGACGCTTTACGATACGACGTGAGTGTTTCCTCATGGAAGTGGCCTTTATTCATGTGCGAATTAGTGTCGAGGATTTTAAAGAATTCAAAGAAGTTTTCGTCCCAGTCTGGCAGGGAAAAAGACTCAGAGTCACTGTAAATCAGACGTAGAGGTGCTGTCACTCCTACTTCTCTTTCAAGCATATATATATGGTACCAATGATAAATAAAATTACTTCTACTGGACGCGGTTTATTCAAACAACCGTCTGGTTTTTCTCCATCGAGTCGTTTTCCCCATCCTTTGTTTTCGTTTCTTTCATCTTCAACTCATCCACGTTAAGTGCCTCTTTGACTACCCCAGAGTCGTACCGGGACGTCTCGAGTTGTTTAGGGTTGAAGGCCAACGCTCCTCGAGGGACAAGTGTAGCAAGAAGTATTATTCCGGAACAAATGGTGAATTGGATGCTGTTTTTGAAAGGAACCAAGAGGATGAGAAATCGACATACACAAACAGGCAGAGAAAGATCAAGTACTCACCCCCCGATTCTCTTCAAACTATTCACAATGCTTTGATTGTCAGTCCAGTCTCTATCAATAATTTTGCCTAGGACAGAGCTTAAAATGGCGTTGAGAACGATGTAGGTCGAGTAAAGGAAGGCCATGACAGCGCCTAGAGGGGAGATATCAGAATATCTGTCATCTTCAAAGCATCTTGTTAGTTACAAGGTGCAGTGGATGGGATTCAGATTTACCATAAGAACCTCCTGAGAGCGTAGCCTGGATATATGCCGCAAGAGAAACATCTCCAGCAGCCCAGCCCTAGTTCGGAGTAACAGTTCAGATCAGAATCGAACTGAGAAACAGGAAACCCGGAGCTCACCATAGATATCGGAATAAAACACCCAGCCGCCCTCCATGCCCAAGAAACGTCCTTCGCAGCAACGGTACTGAAATACGGGAGAACCCAGACAATGTTGAGGGCCAAGGCATCCATTCGAAGCCAAGGGATCTAGTGTTTGTCGGTAAGAGCGAGGAAGACAGGAGAAAGGCGATTGAGTGACTTACAGGTGTGGTAACTACATTTGACAGGAAGAAAACAGCCATTGCGCCCAACAATTCACCAAAATTCGAACCACCGACAATAATCTGGCTCCAAGCGCTAGTTCCCAGAGTTCGTTTAGCATACGCAGGAGCGAGCGACGATTCGAGGAAACGATGAAGGTAAAGGGCGAGCGCATATCCAGGGAAGAGCCCTATATTCGTGTTAATCGTCTTATGGCCCAAGGATAGAAACAAGGCTCACAAATGAAAGACCGATGTCTGAAAACAATCAAGAATCCTAGCCAGATGGATTGGAAAAAGTCAATGAAACCGAACCAAACTTGAGAAAAGTAGTTGGTTGGGCCTGATTTGTGTTTCTCCACGACCACCAGGCCGATCTCTTGAGCATCGGCTTTTGACGCAGAAGAGGTGTTGGAGCCAAGGGTGAGCCAAATCAAACCGGCAATAGTGAAGAAGACTAAAAACACCATTAAGTGATAACTCGTATACACTATATGATGTTGTTCTCACTCGGTGTCACGAAAAAGCTATAATTATTGCCGAAACGGATGATCGCAGACGAAGAAGCAAAGGCACCAGAGGTCCCAGCGACTTCGTAAAAAACATGCTAGACGTCGCATCAATACATTGTCGTTCTGGGACAAATCTAGCCTTTCGACGCACCACAGTTGCATCCATCCTCCTTAGTTTGTTGACGTCGCCTCCAACAATATCGCAAGGACTAGCAATAAGATTTTAGACATACTGAGTGCGGAAAATTGAACGAAGCAGGGCCGTACATCACCCTACGAATCAACTCAACCATTCCATATGCAATACCGGAAAACGTCCAGATAACAAAAATCTGACACATTGGAATGAATATAAGTTGTCTTAATGATTCAAGGGGAACTAACAGCGTTCGGATCCCAACTTCCATATTGAACCTTGTTGTCCTGCGTTTTAGACCTGATATGGCCACCTGTAAGAATAAAAATTCGTTAAAAAAAAGGAATATTATTTTTCGAATGCGCACCTGTCGCTGCGTCGACAATTAATAGGATCATTGTCATCAACGCAAAGAAAATGATTGCTGAAGCCAAAACGGTACGAGTGTGCCAGCGCTTAATCAGAGGCGCTATTAAAATGGCACCAATACATTGCGCAGCCTGATTCAGGCCAGACGCAGCACCCACTGGTTCCGATATTAGCCTCGCATTGGTGCCAGGGTCTACCTAAACCTACACTTGGTAAAGGTATTCGCCTCATTGAAGCGGTCGGTAGCCAGTGTTGTAATAGAACCATTGAAGAATTCGAGGCCCATTTTGTAGAACATTATACCTCCGATGTAGAGTGCACTATATAGTAGCCGATAAAAATTACCCTCTATTGAGCCAAAAAGGAACTGAGACCTACATATTGCGCTTTTCAACGGAAGTATAGGCTGCAAATCTCAGTTTAGCAATAGGAACACAATTAAACAGTTAGAGAATCATCACTGTGCCATGCCTTGAGTAGTACCGACATAGCTGGATCCGGACTCGGAAGAACGGATTGGTGGAAGTGTGCAATGCAGGCCGGGCCTCATAGAATATCCGCACTTTATAACCGTAAATTTTGGCAGAAGCACGTTCGTGCAGTTGGTCGGGATAGGTCTCTGCAAACTTGAAAAGCTGTAGAGTTTTCGTCCATTTTCGTACGATGTCCCTCCTGCTGCCTTGGCGAAGTGGCTGAAACAAAAAGCTCGGCGCACTAAAGCAGACTAAAGCCAGCAGGGGCAGAATGAATAGATCATTCGAGACAATTCGCCACACGTTCATTGGTTGGTAGAGACCAAATTTGCAAGAGGCTAACCTCTGCCCGACCCTGAGAAGCGCCATTTGTTTCGAGTTTGGGTCGAGAACGGGCAAATGTAAGTAACGGTCTGAATACGAACCAAAAAGTGAAGATGTTGACGCGTTGACGACCGGCAACAGTCGCTTTGCAAAGGTTGTGCAAAGGTGCAAAGGTAAGGTCAAGGTGAGCTCAGCACGTGGCTTACTTATTCTCAAAATCGCCTGGCTACGGGCACAATCGAACTTGTGAATACGGAAGGCCCTGAACAGGGACATGTGTATATGCAATACATGAATGGGTACTAATAAGTGTCAAATTTGTACAAATATCAAGACATTTTAACGACCAGTTGTATTCAGGTCATTCTTCGCGTTCTGAATCTCTAATCTCTCCAAAACAGCACGATGCAAGCTAGAGTCCTTCCTGCCCTTGGGTACCCCAGATGATGTTGCTTGTGACGGATTGCTTCCATTTTGACCTGTTTTTGAGACCATATCCTTACTGCTGTCGGTAAGATGTGAGGGAACGATAATAGGGGTGGAGCGAGGCGCTGGAGGCCACTAGAGACAGGTTTGAGTTGGAATACAAACGTTTCCAGGGAGAGTACTTACACTACGGTTGGGTTGATTGAAATGAAGGGCAGCCCAAGGGGGATACTCTTTTTCTAGCCTAATAATGTGGTTTTCGAGGAACTGAAGACGATCTAGAAGATTTCGGGGTGGTGATGGTACTGTCATGGACGTGAGCTCGTAAACGTGCTCAGAGCTAGCGGACACTCACCATAACGAACGGCAAAATGCTCCTCGATATTTGTCAGACGCTCATCCAAACCGGGGTGCTGTTCTGCAGTCGCACTATCCTCAGCTTTTACAGTCACCGAATCCTTCTTTGTGTTCTGTACTTTGTCTTTTCCCTTCGTGTCTGATGCTGAAGTTGATGTAGATGCTCCGGAATCGGTAGGAGGATTGACAGACAACTTCACTGTACGGCGCAGAGGTCCATCTTCATTTTTCGCGATATCATATTTCATTTGCACGTCTCTGTTAACTACTTTTGCATCGGCACGAGCACACGATGAAACCGCTTCCAGGGGATCTGGCATAGAAGCTCGTTTCTCTGCCAGAGAACGAAGGAATTCGGTACGATTGGAAATGTCATTGTGAGCGCGTTTACTGGCAAGAAAGGACGAGATAGATTTATTGATCTACCACGAAAAGTTAGTCAGTTGAGAGCAAGTAGACGAAAAAGACGCACAGTAGAGGGTGGTTGAGGCCGAGTCCCATCTGGTAGGCTAACATGCTCGAGCTTTCTTTCTTCCAGAGATTGCGATTTTTCATCAACGTTCATGAGATCACTGTCTCCTTGCTTTTTCCTCAATTCCTAAACAGTGTCGTTAAGGTATGGAGAAACAGAAGTGCACACGAAGCGCACCTCAATATTCTTGACGAGTTTGTCCAATGCATCGGGTACTATAGTCCTCTCGTGTTCTTCATTCATTGTCAGCATATCCAGCTCGAAACCTCTCAGGGCTTGCGTCAAGCCCAGTTTCTCTAGAAAAACTTTGACGGCCGTGTCCCAATGTTCGACATACGGGGATGGTGGAGGCGGAAGACTGGGAGACTTGGCCTTTTCTTTTCCCTTTTGAGTATCAACGAAGGTTGACGCTGGTTTCGGTAAAACCGATGGTGTTTGAGACTGTGGCTGTTGGCTTTGCAACTGAGACTGAGTGGCAGTGGGGTATGCTTGAGGTCGAAAATGGGTATAAGAATACTGGTGCGGATACGTGGAGGTGCTTGGTGTGGAATATGGATACGCAGTGGTCATCGACCAGCTTTTCCAAGGCTGGCTCTGCGCGCCAGTAGCATCATAGTACGATTGGCTGCCGACTGTGCTTGTACTTGATCCTGCATTATTTTGCGCCGCATGCGCTTGTGGTGTGTAGGAGGCCGAAGTCGAGGTGGAGGGTTGTGCGTTAGTTGCGGGCTGAACCTGTTGTGGTGGTATCGGTTTATTGCTCATCGCGTGTTGTGATTTCGACTGACTTGCATGTACATAATAATATAAATACATACTCTCAGACCTCCGCACTTGCTACACCTCTATTGGAGTTCGATTTATTTATAATTACCTTGACAATGGCCATCTTCAAATGCTGCTCTTTTCTTCCCTTTTTGCATCACATCAACTTTCGGTGTTCTTCTGCTGCTTGTCGTACGCGTACGAGTCGCGTCAGTGCTGCGTATCTTATCTTGATACTGCAGATGAGTTCTCTCGCACCTTTGTCCTTTGACCTCAAGAACTTGAAGCTTCCTCCATGCTACCCTCGGCTCTGCGGTATTTGCGGTATTTGACGGATCCTTTCTTTCCTATCTTATCTACCCCTGCCCCACAAACCATGTCACGCTAGTCAGAAGTTCAAACTGGTTCAAACCGAGCTGTCCGTCCATACGTATATGAAGGCGCCCCTAGCTTGACGGATTTTCAGTTCAGCGTCTCAAGCTACTTCCAAGTCGTTCTCGACTTACTGCTTCACTCGCAGACTCGCATAAAATGATGTCTGACACCAATACCAACGAAAAGAAGTCCCTCGATGATTTAGCCATCCATCCAGTTCTGGAGCTCGAGAAGAACGGCGGCGACGTCCTTCAGGAATCTGATTACACGGAGGAGGATTACAAGAGGATCCTTAGGAGGATTGTTCGTCAACCTTGATACTTCTTTCTGCCATTTTGTTCTGACGCGGATATGGGGATACTCTCCTAATATCGCTTTTGATACTTTTAGGACCGCTATCTCCTCCCGTTAATGTGGGTTGCATATGGCGTCCAACAAGCAGACAAGACGGGTCTTTCAACTCAGGCCTTATTTGGCTTGAGAGAAGATACAGGATTAGTCGGACAGCAGTACTCATGGTGCGTCCTGTTTCTCGTACCTATGAGCTTTCCTGAGTGTGTTGTTAGGCTGTCAACGATTTTTTATCTCGCTTATATGTAAGACCACATTGACTTGACGAAGGTTCACGATTGATTCTTTTTCTCCAAATTCTTTGCGGACAGGGTATGCGAATTTCCCTCGAGCTACATGATGCAACGGGTGTCGGTAGGCAAGACACTCGCGGTTTTGATGCTTTTATGGGGCATCGTCGTATTATGTACGGGATTTTGTGAGTAAAGATGTGCTATTGGCGAATGGCCTATTCGCTCATGCTAGCATTTAGCTCAAAACTGGACTCATCTTATGATTCTTCGGACACTGCAAGGTGCATTCGAGTGTACCATCTCACCATCTTTCCTGTTGATCATAGCTACATGGTACAAAACAAACGAACATACGAGGTGAGAAACCTTCTCAGTTCATGAGACCTTTTTTTGACTCTTCCGCGACAGCCGCTCGGTCATCTGGGGTACAGCGAATGCCGGTTTTGGTATCATCGTTCAGCTGTGTATGTATGCAATTGGTAACCATGCCGAGAAGCACGGTGGTCTGGCTGCTTGGAGAGGGTATGCACACATGTTCTCTATCCAACTTCTGCTGCTGACCACTTTCGTAGAATATCATTCTTTCTTGGTGCCATAACCATCGTTCTTTCCTTCTTTTGTTGGTTCCTTCTCGGTACACCTCGTGAAGTTTCATGGATCAACAAAGAAGAACGACGGATGGTCCAAGCTAGGATTGTTGCGAACAGGACCGGAACAGATGCAAAGAAAAACGCAAAGTGGAAGAAGGATCATATCATTGAAGCCTTCATCGATCCGTCAACTTGGTTCTTATTCTGCAGTGTACTGTTGTCCAGTTTGCCAAACGGTGGTGTTACATCGGCAAGTCTTCTCAAATTTCTCCGTGATGCTTGCGTTTGACTTGGTCACACTCTTCTAGTTTGGTAATCTGGTTTACAAGAGCTTTGGCTTCACATCATTACAGACGATTCTCTACAACATTCCTCGAGATGTGGTCTCCATCTTCTGGTTCTTGTTTGTTGGGTTCAGTTGTTCGAGGTGGCCTGGCATTCGGTTCTGGCTAATGGTGAGCGTCAAGGATTCCAGTTCAGTTTTTGAGCTCAATCGTTTCTTGTCTCGTAGCTTGCCGCCATCGTACCTGCATTCGTAGGAATGTTAGCGATGTCTCTACTTCCTTCCGACACGTCTTACAGATGGATCAAATTCGGGATGTATCTGATGGTCTGGTAGTTTATTTATTCAATCTCAACATTATGCTCATTCTTGTCTTTCCTGCAGACCGTAACCGCCAACGTCAACGGATTGTTCCTGTGGCTTTTCCTCCCTTCCAATGTCGCCGGCAGAACGAAAAAGTCTGTCGTGTCGAGCATCCTTTTCGTTGCCTATTGTACGGGCAATGCGGCAGGGTCACAGTTCTTTAGAGCAAAGGACGCTCCGAGATATGTCCCAGCCATCACTGCCTGTGCAATTTGCTTTGCGTTACAGTGTGAGTGTTCTACATTTATGTCTACCTTTCCTTCTGTTGACCGCAATCGATGTAGTCCTTTCCATCCTCGCCTGGCGATTCTACCTCGTTTACCTCAACAGGTCGAGAGATAAAGCTGCGGCTGCACAAGGATTAACCCCTGAACAAGTTAGAGAATTGGGAGCTGCAAATGCAGAGAAGGATATGACGGGTGAGCTTCTCGGTTCAATATCCTAGCACAACATGGCCTTACTATCATTTGCAGATAAACAAAATCCACATTTCCGTAAGTGTCTATAGTCGTCGATAACCCGAATTTACTGACGACTCTTTTCGTGGATGCACAGGCTACACTTATTAGTACGCTTATTAGCTAAGTTAAGCTACATTTATTGGCTAAACCCTGATTGCATAAGAAACGATATCTAAGGACAACGTCTGTTCCTGCGAAGTAAAATAAACCGGCCCCCAACATTGGTGGGGACAAAGCGCTCGGTTCTATCGAATAGAGACGCTGTACTTTGCTGTTACATGCTGTTACATGGTGGAATTATTTAAGGATTGTGCCCCTGAATTTTCGGAATCCATCCGTCGGCTTGCCCTTTGAAACTTATAAAGCCTTCGGAGGTGGGTCATCGGAAATATCCCGAATCAATTTTCGCGGACTGTTGCTTTACTTGGACTTGTTTCCGTCGGCCCCTGCATTGGCATTGATTAATCATATTAGTTCGAAGCCTGAAGAGCTCAGCCGGTTGAAAACATTGAACAGAGGAGACTTGTTATTTTGGCTTCACCCACACTTGTAGATGTATTTGCGCGACAGACTACAGGTGCGCGTCACAGTCAACGATTGGAAAGGTCAAAGAGTGCTTAGTCATTTTGCAAACGAGATGTTCCTTTCCAGTCGGACTGCCGGACCACCACTGTCGATCCCTATGTGCACATGTTACAAAATATTATTGCCTCTGGCAAGTGCTATATATATAAGCTTCCAACATCCCATGGAATGCATTCCATAGAGACTCCCCCTCATGACTCTCACGAAACCAGATGAGAAACGAGTACACAACGATGAAACGCCAACCCCAACGATAGTCGAAGGCAAGGCAGAAAATTCGAAGACGGATGGAAATGGAACCTCGAAAACCAATAGTGCATCCGAGACGATAGTAGTTGACTGGGATGGGCCTCAGGATCCTGAAAATCCAAAATTGTGCGCGTTCAACGTCAACACCGATATTTTTTTTGCTGACCGGTTTCCCTTTAGATGGAAATTCAAAGACAAATGGGCTGCAACTGCAATAGTATCATTGTTCACTTTTATTAGTCCGGTATCATCGTCCATGGTGGCACCAGCGACAGGCACCATTGCAGACGAATTTGGGATAACGAGTACTGTGCAAATAGCTATGGTCACTTCGATATTTGTATTGGCATATGGTGCGTCCTTCAAGTTGGCCTCGGTTTCGCGTTCCTTTATTGAACGCGTTTTTCTGGCAGCTATCGGTCCATTGGTGTGTTTTGAAGCTAAATCTGCTTTTTCATTGTGTATTGACTGCCCACAAAAGATTCTTGGCCCCCTCAGTGAAATTTACGGCCGTTCCCGTGTGTTGCAAGGAGCCAATCTGTTTTATTTGGGTGCGCCGCTCTGGAAGCAATAGTTGTTAAAAGTTCTTATCAATCCTGTTCATTCAGTTTGGAATCTCGTGTGCGGTTTTGCACAAAATGAGGCTCAACTTATCGTGTTCCGGTTTTTGGCAGGATTGGGTGGAAGTGCCCCTCTAGCTGTGCGTCATAACTGCGTTCATAGAAACGACGATTGTTAGACTAACGTGCTTACTGCTCGTTTCTTTTGCTCTGTCATTGCATATATCATAGGTTGGAGGGGGCGTACTCGGAGATGTTTGGTTGGCAGAAGAAAGAGGCAAGGCGATTGCCGTATACTCCCTCGCTCCTCTATTGGGACCAGTTGTGGGACCCCTCGCTGGTGCATGGTAACTATCATGATAATTCTCTTAGTTCCCAGAGTACTGACTTTCTTAGGATTGCACAAAGATCAACCTGGAGATGGGTGTTCTGGTCTACATCTATTGTCGACGGCGCTATTCAAGTTGCTGGTCTCTTCTTCTTACGCGAGAGTCAGTTTTAGTGTTTCTTGTTGACCGTGCATTCTGAGCTGATTTTGGTTATTTTCCTCTGCAGCTTATGCTCCAGTTCTTCTTGAACGTAAAGCACGGCGTATACGGAAGTCCATGGCAAGCGATCCTGAAAAGGCCGGTCCAGACATACATGTCAGAACCGTGTTTGATAATGAAGGTCGAACGTGAGTATTTTGGGGTTCTAAATTTTGTCTTTTCAGTACTGACTTGAATATAGATGGAAGACTATCTTTTCAAAAGCTCTCACAAGGCCTTTCACCCTATTCGCAAGAGAACCTATTGCCCAAGTCATTGGTATATATATGGCGTTCGTGTATGGAATATTCTACTGTGAGTCATTTCGTGGATGTATCATGTTTCGACTAAAATTACTGTTCTCTTCGTAGTGTTCCTCACCACTATCCCTACGGTATTCTCTGATGTTTACCACGAAGCGCCTGGAATTGCAGGCCTGAACTACCTTGCCCTTGGTGTGGGATTGACTCTTGCCTCGCAAATCAATGCAAGGTACATGGACAAGATTTACGTCTATTACAAGGAAAAAAATGGGGGTGTCGGGGAACCGGAATTTCGAGTTCGTGAGTATCAAACGTCTATAATACAGCTCCCGCATATACTCACTGGAAGTCTATAGCATCAATGATTCTCGGTTCTTTTCTACTGCCAATAGGACTTTTCCTTAACGGGTGGGCGTCAGAAAAGGCTCTTCATTGGATTGTTACCGATATTGTGAGTCTTGAATTCTTTACTTATGATTTCGGCTGTCTTAACCTATCTTTCATACTAGGGAATGTCCATTATTGCAGCAGGGATGATCCTTTCCTTCCAATCCATGCAGACATACGTCGTCGATTGTTTTACATTGCATGCAGCCTCAGCTTTAGCCGCAGTCTCGTGCTTAAGATCATTTGCGGGCTTTGGATTCCCTCTATTCGCACCCACAATGTATGACCACCTAGGTTTCGGGGTCGGTAATAGTATCTTGGGAGCAGTGGCAATTGTCATAGGATGGCCTGCGTATGCACATTCTTTCCGTTGCTAACCTGATACTAACATTGTGTTCTAGGCCGTTACTATTCTGGAAGTATGGCAAAGCTATTCGTGGAGCCAGCAAATATGCGAAAAAATCTTAGAGAACCTATATGACTGGCAATGAGAACAGATGATGAATACACTCAATACCACGGCGCAACGAATCTTCGGAATGGTTTTCGAGCTCTCGAGACCTTCAAACGGATAGACACAAACAATGTATAATTAGCAACTTTCGTATAGCATTTCGAGTGACCAGACTACTACTTAGTACTCTAAATTGTCTCTAGACTACATTACGTATCAATTGGATTCCTTAATTCATCATCCTGTAGTGAAAGCGCCAGGCGAGTGCTCGAAACTATGTACGTACAAAGTGCTATATCCCAGTCAAGAGTAATTCCTTTCCTCCCTCAGATCTTCGGCTGAGAGCCACTGACTTGGGTCCTCCTGTTCTATCTCAATATCAACTCCGCCGTTTTCCCTGACTTGTCTGTTCACTTGAAATGTTGCATAATCCTCCTCAGAAACCAAATCCGGCGGGACCACCAGACCAATTTTACGCAAGTGTGGTAACTGAGCCAGCGCTTTGCAGAAAGGCAGACACGCCTGTGTAACGACTTCGCTGAAACTATATACATGAGATCCCAGAACAACGTGAGGTTGCCATGTTCGGATGAGATTGGTCAGTACAAATTGTCCGAGGTGAATTGACCACGCTTTAGAGAAACTAGTTGCTAATAGGTTGATCAAATCAGAGGTATCAAGGACCTGTGTAATTGTTCAGGAAAAGGCTTGGCAAGGAACGACTGGTGGGCCGGACTCACCAGGCCAAATTCGTCGCCGGACTTCAAGTTGACTTCCAGTTTGATATGATGTAGACCAGGGAAGGCTTTGCCTAGGGAGATTAGCATATCAGGCAACTCTTCAGATGAAGATACCATCAACGAAACACTGGTCGAATCGATTTGCCATTCAGCTGTCTTTTGGCGGACGGCAGTTGTAGTGCCAAGCGTACAAGCATAGTGAGATAAAACGTCCGAAAGAGCCTTTGTAGACCATGGAAAACTCTCGTGAACGAGAAGAGGCATGTCTTCCGGGACGGTAACAATGTCCAGGAGTGGATGTCGCGACACGAACTCATGGAACATTTGAGGAGAAATCACAATTTCCCACTTATTGATGCTGCGGAGTCCAGGGTATGTCCAACGATGGCAACCTTCGGCACAGAACGATACTTCCTCGACATGTACTCCCCGACGCAATAGATCCAAAAGATATGTGTCAACAGAGTCCAAGCAGCGAAAGGTTATTCGGCTGAGAGAGATGGTGGTCGGTAGCGTTCTATGATCATAGGATCTGCTGATAACAGCACGAAAGTTTGGGTTTGGATGCTCATTGAATGCAGCGAGGAAGGATGATACATAGTCTTTCTCCAGCTCACTATCGTGTAGCCGTAGTAACTCGAGGCGCTCCAGTTTGGGGCATGTTCTAATTACGTCTGAAACGAATGCGAGGATTTGTATCTGATTCGACTGACTCCCTGATATATAATAGGTGGTGAATTTAACATGCCTGCACACAAGAACATGTGAAAAATAACGATGACCATAAGAAAAAGGGAAATTTTACCTGATAAATTGGGCGGTGTGCGCATATTGCTTCAGCCTCTGCTGGAAATCCAGCGGTTCCTGTGGGTTGACTGCTCCCTGCGGCCGATATCCTCTACAGAAAGAGAATTTGACGCAACAGAATAGGATCGGAAGCGTAATTTGACGGAAACGCTTGTCGACTAAGGAAAGATGGTTCACCGCACTAGGCGGTTCTTCGAACCTTTGTCGCCTCGTTACACTGATTCTCAGATATGGTTCACGACCAACACAGAGACCCGCTATGACTGAGACAAGCTCGTCAGGCAAACGATCAAAGCAGCAGTTTCCCATTCCAGAGATGGACGGCGAATCTGAACTAATCGTTCCAGGCGACATGGGTGAACTTGAAGCGGGGTTTGCTCATCAATTCTGGGGTTCAGTGGGAGAGTTGATGGCTATCATCGGTCCCCACTGCTCGAGTCAACGACTCTTGAACTCTATAGCTTGAACGTCTGATTGTCGGATTTTGACCGTGTGACCAATTCATTTTCCTTTCTTTCATTCATTCCGACCGCGTCCTCTATGACCTCTTTGATAACGACAGATCTACCCGATCTCAAACTCATTTCTAAAGGAAAAGTTCGAGATATATATGCTACCTCTTCGCCGGACCACCTTCTCTTTGTCGCAACCGACAGAATCTCTGCTTATGACGTTATCTTGCGAAACGGAATTCCGGACAAAGGAAAACTTTTGACCCAACTTTCTCTCTTCTGGTTCTCAAAACTTGCGCATATCATACCCAATCATCTGGTCACAGCGAATATCGACGAGATGCCTGAAGAAGTGAGGAAGTACAAGGCGCAGCTGGAGGGTAGGACAATGCTCGTCAAAAAAGCGCAAGTTGTTCCATTGGAGGCTATTGTGAGAGGCTATATTAGTGGTGAGATGTCCAGTATAAACCGAAATAGTTTCACGACGAGACCTCTGATTTTCGATGATGAAGGCTCTGCGTGGTCTGAGTATAAAAAGACTGGGACGGTCCATGGAATCCCTCTACCGTCTGGCCTCGTCGAGTCGGAGAAACTCCCTGAAGCATTGTTTACTCCTTCTACCAAGGCAGAACAAGGTGAACACGATGAGAATATATCTCCGGAGAAAGGTAGGTGAACAGAAGTCTTATCCCTCAAGTTTAGTCTCAATCTTTCGTCATGGGTTTTAGCCGCCTCTTTAATTGGGCAATCACTCTTTAACAAGATTTCTCAAGCCGCCCTCCAATTGTACACCGAAGCTGCCGATTATGCGTTGACAAAAGGTGTCATTCTCGCCGACACTAAATTCGAGTTTGGGTTGATCAAGTCACCTTCTGGCGAAGAGCAACTCATCTTGGTCGATGAGGTACTTACGCCAGACTCGTCAAGATATTGGCCTTTGGAAGGATATGAGCCTGGAAGAGGTCAACAGAGCTTTGACAAACAGTATGTCAGAGACTGGTTAGTCTCGGAAGGATTCAGGAAAGGACTTGAAAGTGGCAAAGAGGGCGAGGAAGGTCAAGGGTGGACAATTGAGAAGAGTGTAGTCGAAGGTACAAGGAAAAGATATCAAGAGGCTGTGGATCTCCTTACAAAATGAGCGTAGAGGACTAGAAGACACAAAAAGTATGTTTAGACCATTGACGACGAAACGTCCTGGTATGTTTATCTTATTTACATTTTCCTGTAAACCATCTAGGTCTGTGAATCCTAAGTGGACAACGTAAGATTTCTGGGCGACAGTGTTTATTGATAGAGGGGTCAAATCGACCACTTACCGACGGAACGAACATGTCTCGTTGTGTAAACATGACTGTATAAACACCCTCCGATGTCATTTTTTATGTTTGAGCCGCAGAATACTCGCAAAATACTCACCGGTGAACCGTTCATGCATTCATGCAGCTGTGCTAAATTTGGTCTTATGTCAGACGTGGCTGTGTCCTTCAAGTTGCTCTCCTTTTCCTTTCAGACTGGTAGTTCTGTCGTCGCCTTTATGCCACTCGTCTCTGTGCAAAACGGCTGAAATGCAAATAGTAATGGTGGATATATACTATCAAATTTGGGAGAGTATCACTGATAATACTGTTAGGCAATATACTTGGTCAGAGGGGTAAGGGGCTAAAAAATAGAGACATGAATCAGTGTCTCGTCCCTTTTGTCTTACCATTCCCAAATGGCGATGCCTCGAAAATGTATAAAGAGCTCAGTTCTGAGAATCAAAGGTACGTCTCATTTCCCGTCACTTTTCACCATGTCCATATCAATTCTTCACCCTTCGTCTTCTCTCCAGATTCCTCTGGAGATTGTCGAAAAGATCATCAAAGAGTACTGGTCTTTTCGTCTTTCCACAAATGAACGCATTTCTTTCATGTGCAACTCTATGCTCGTCAGCTCGGCATGGATGAATCTTTACATGCGCGTATCATGTACCGACATTCACATTCCCAACTCGCGCTACGCTGTCAAGCTCATCAACATTCTTTGCCAGCGTTCATCCATCTATAAAAGATTTGCTCCTGGGCTCCACAATCTCCTCTCTCGTTCCATCACTTTTCGTAGAGACTTTGACAGTGGACCCATCCATTCATCCGTCTCCCAAATATCTCAATTCCTCACAAAAACCTTTCAGGGTATCAACTGCCTCCCCAACCTCCAAAGAGTCTCTTTCGAAATCGTTGACGAAACGTTCAACTCTGTCTTTCCCTTTGGTAAAAACTTGGCTCCAATCCGCTTTCCCCCACATATCACCACTCTCGAAATGTTTTTCGCCTACTCGGATCCTATCAGACGAGACCCCCTTATCATGAGACAAGTCTTGCTCAACGTCGATCACTCTGGGTTGTTTGTCGGTTGCTTGCCCTTTGTCCGCAAGCTGACTGTCTATGGAGCCAGTGCCGGTGGTATGCGGGACCTCATCCTTGCTTGCAAGAATATGACCTTGTTTGACTCGGATATCAACCAAGTCGAGCTCAGCAAACGACTAAAACTCGGGATGGACATTCAGCGTCAACAAAGGGAGCAAGAACTTGCTCAAGCGGCGTTGGATGATCATGTCAATTTGAGAATTGAGGTGCAGAGGATTGTTGATGTTGGTACGGATGAAGAGGTGTTGGAAGCTGTTGGGATTGACCATCCTGAACAGCTTCAGACGACTTTGGCGGATTTGGAAGGTGAATTGGCGAGTTCGTTGGATAAAGAGAAACGGGGAGATGTTGATGTGCTCAAGAGAAGGTTTTTGCAAAAAGGGATTAGGGTTTGCAAGAATACTATTCAGGTCCTTCAAGGAGCAGAAAAGGCAGGGCTTGTCATGGAGTGAGCCGTTTTTCTTCTTTATTATCTTGACTGAACTAATGGAAAATGAACTAGGGATATCCAACCCAAGCACGTCAAGCACGACATTGAAATAAGCCCTCTCACAAAACCAATCCCATCCTCACGTCATAGATCCTCTCGCACCAAATTGCACGACGGTCGTGTTCATCAACTCCATGCTAGCACTAGCACTAGCACTCCTGCTCAAATCCCACCACTTCCAACCCAGGCTAGCCGCAAGCAAACTCTATCTTTAGACGACAAGTCGTTTGGGGAGATGGTCCTCCAAAAGTCGATAGCTATCCTTGAACGTGCGATGGAACGTGAAAAAGATTCGTCGGATGATGCTGCGAGTCATAGTTCTGGGTCGTAAGTGCCTGCTTTTGACTTTTTTTCTTTGCCTTGTGTGTGCTGATGAATTTCACTCTCAGATCCACCGCTGTCCATTATGATCTCAAAGAGCACACACGACCAGAGTCTCGGCCAGAATCTATGAAGTCAAACTCAAACTCGAATGGAATTCCCGTGCTTCGGTCGTATTTCTCCGACGATTCTGACGATGAGGAAGGAGAGGATGACGACGAGGGTCACGCAACTCCCAAAGATGACGATTCTGGATCTGGAGGAGGGGATAAGACAGAAGAAACAGCTTCGGTGATGACATCCCGTGCACTATCGACGAGCTCGACAAAATCATGGATTAAAAAGGTGGTGTCCAAAGTTGGTCAGGTACGAAGACGTCGTGTTCGGGATGTGGAGGTTTAGAGGGAGTAAAAAGTTGTTTGCGTATTGCGTTTGACTTTGTTTCTTTGCCCTTGCATCTTTCATTTTTTCCGCTCATCGTCTGCTGCATGGACATTACTTGTATACAAATCCAATTTCGTTGTACTTGTCTTCAACCACACATGTTCATTTATCCAATTGCAATGTACCACTAGCTCTACAAATGTTTTTACTTACCAAGGAATCAAAAGCAGTTTATCAATGCACCGAGTACACGACAGCCCATGTATTTGTGAAGCTGACGCGTACACGACAACTCATCTACTTGAGAAGCTGACGCGTCCCCTCAAGGCCGACACACAATGTCCACGTCGCGAGCCAAGCCAGGGACGGAAGCACAGACGTGTCTCCTCCGTGTACCCTTTCCAAATCTTTCAGAATGGAAAGGTATAAAACCTTGGCCGTCTGAAAGAGTCGAGTTCACGCAAATCTCCCAGCTTATTTCTCACACACACAAGTTTAACCATCAAAAACGAAATCACCATTCCAGAAAACACAGGACGACAATATCAAGTAGTCTAGTAGAAAAAAAACCCCAAGTCACTTCTTCCCCCTTTGCGTATCCGGTAGGTAAATAATAAATGATCAACAGAAAAACTCGACGCCCTCCTCTTTCATGAACAATACTCTATAAAAACCAACAACGCAAACACACCGAGCGCTCACCACATCCTACAAATCCAACTTACAACTCTTGGATCCATCGTCGTCGATCAACGTCTCTTCGTAACCAACGCTCAGCACTAGGCGTCGCAAAAACACCTCGTCCTGCTCACCTTGTCACTCTCAACTCTTTACGAGGAAAGGACAAGGGATCAAGGCGAGGAGGGATCTGGGTAGCCATCGACGTGAAGAGCATGTGGAAACAAATAGACAGACAGACAGACAAAACGACGGGAAGAGGAAGCTGGATGAGGAACACTTGGGAGCGGCATCGGAGTTAGGAGTGGTCTAGAGTGGTAGAAAGAGGGCAGAACAAGTATGTATCAACGAAATACGCAAAAGAAATGAAAATGGGTCTCGTCCTAGTGTGTGAAAAAGGGTTTCGTATCAATGGCGGCTGTAAGATAAAGAAATGAAACAGAGATGAGGAACCAGAGACAGAGACGAAAGAAATTGAGAGAGGAAAGATAGGATAATATATAGAGAGAAACAGGAGAGAGATGAAATACACATTATGGGGATATAAAATCGGGTCCATTTATCCATCCGTTTTTTTCCTGCTAGTACAGAGCAACGAAGCTCAAAGGAGGGAAACAAGAGACGCACTAGGCGCCCTTGCAGCAGAGAATCTAGAAAACGCCAACCTCTCCCCACATGGGAGGATTGGTGGCGATGGGCTCTTGCTGGATGGGCAGCAAGTCCAAAAGACCCTGCACGTTGATGATATCCTCGAGATTCAGGTCCCCAATAATGTTTGTAGTGTCTACATCTCCCGAGCTCGCCCCAATAGTATCAAATCCATCCACAGACAATCCTGCCATCAAGGCCGGTCCTCCCGTGTTCATCTCGTTAAACGTCACTTCCTCCGCGGAGGGGAAGGTGGTGGTGGTTTGTGATTGTGGCGCCGTGAAGAGACCAAGAGATGATAGACTCTCTGTAGGCTGCGCGGTCGACGAGAGAGGGCTTGGGGACGACGGGCGGGAAGGGCAGACGTTTGGAGCGAGGATCTCGCTAAAGAGAGCTTCCATGGTAGCGTCGTCGACTGGATCGACCGGGGACGCGAGGTCAGAATGGGATGGTGAACCATAGGGAGAGTAGAGACGCAGTTCACCCGCTGCAGGGACATCCTTGGGGGGGATCCAGGGATGGTCGCCACCCGTGCTAGGTGGCGAGTGGACTGGTCGTGCTCATCCGGTAGGGAACCTTCTGACAACACAGGAGATGCGGAGGAGAGGGAGGTAAAGTCGAGAGAGGTATGGGAGGGAGCGGGAGAGATGGGAAAATCGGATGTTGACTGGGATGGAGATTGATTTGAGGGAGTCGATTCGGAGATGGAGGGTGACGGGTCTTGTTTTAGGGAAGATTGGGGCGTGGGAGATGAGGAAGAGCGAGGAGAGGAGGCCTCTTGTGGTTCTGACGAGAGGCCAGTGGGTAGACCCTGGGCTGCTAGGGCTTTGACGACAGCGTCCCAGCCTTTTTCAAGAGTTCTGATTCTGTCCTTGAGTTCCTGGTTCTCACGATCGCGAGCCTCGTCTGCTGGCGACTTGGCTGCGGCCACGAGACCCATGCCGGCTCTGAGCTGCCTGTTTTCATCTTCGAGCTCCTGGACTCGGCGCTCGAGGTATGCAAACTGGGCTTTGCGGCGGTCACGAGAGTTTTGGGCAGCGATTCTGTTGCGGTGGGCCCTAGCCTCTTTGCGCTCTTCTGAAGAGACTTCAGAGCGAGGGCGTTTGCGGGAAGGACCAGCACCGGATGATGAGGGCGATGGAGAGGACATGGTTGGGAAAAAGATGGGCGGTGTCGTGCGTCGGGATTCTTATAAGAGAGTGGGATACTGCGGCTAGCAGGACGAGTACGTGGAAGGTCGTGAAGAAGAGTTTTTCTGACGTGGCACGACTTTTGTCCTCGACGGCAATTTCCGAGCTGACGTGGAATACGTGTCCACTAAAATAAATAATTATTTAATTAATGCTATGTCGTATTCTTAGAACAGAGTCAGAATGACATGTTACCCACTGCAAAACTTTTGGGGTACAACGATACCAAGTATTTGTCATTTGCTATGAAGGAAAGTATGCATTGTCCACCACATAATAGCGCCTGTAAAAGCAAAACACCATTACAACTCGTATCAAGGCCTCGCTCCAACAGAGACAACGCGCCAACGACTTGCCAGGTAGTCCCAGTTTGTGAACGCTTTCATGTTCGAGGCTATTCCGACGGTCGTGCCTGTCTCAAGTCTGGCTCTAGTTCTCGAAGACTGCGCTTCTCCGCCTAATTTACGTCCCAGAAGAAAATGTGAGAAATGGTGCAACGCACTCTGCTCGACTCTCGGCCGAATTTCTCTGCCAAAGAGCACTAGATTTACACTGGACTTACACTGGACACTACTAGGTCGGAATGACTTGACCGACGCGCTGAAGGAAGCGCGTGACGTAAGACATGTTCTCGCGACCCGATTTGGGATTACGTCCGTACTCCTATTTTGGGCTTGTATCGAGTAGAGTTTTTCATGTCCCTTGCTTTCGTTCCTTCATGTTATTTATTCGATTTCTCCTCATTGTCGTCCTCATCGTCCTCGCAAGCTTGACCATCGTCTTTGACGTTCTCGGCAGACAAAAGACCGCCTCTGTCCTCAACGCCTCCTTCTTTCTGCTCATCGGCTGTGAAACAACCGCTCTTTTCTTCAAGACTGTCCCGGCAGAATGCATACCCACCCTCAGTCTCTCTGTCTACGCGACATTTTCACTCGTTTTTCTCTTCCTGTCCACCCTCTTTGCTATTCTCAACGTCTCAGTCCTTCTCTCACCTCTATTTATCATCCTCTACACCACCTCGACTTTTCCTCTCCTCGTCTATATCCTCGTCACTTTTCGTAGGACGCTTTTCTGGATATCCATTCTCATTGCCCAAGTATTCGCCCTGCTCTCTGTGTGCTTCCAAATATCCATACTAGTCTGGAAGGATCTTGGTCCGCAGCGAGCGACCGTCATCGCTCTCCAGGCTATCAACTCTTTTTTCCTTGTTTGCACACTTGCATCCATCATGTCTGCCCTGATCCGTATGTTTCTTTTTCTAGTATCATACACACCGCCACTAACCATCTACACAGTCTACCCTGCAACCCGTCCCTTGCCCGACGTCGAAGCCTTACCCTCGGTTCCGGAACATCTACACATGCATAGCACATCCGTGTCCGTGTCCATCCAGAAAGCTTCCCATTCCCATTCAGATCCCAGCTCCAGCATGACAGACGCCGACGACCTATATAGCCCCATCCCTTGCCGAATTCGGGATCGCGTCCAGTCAACGTCAAGTAGTCTTTCCTCTCTCTCGTTTTCTCCCACAACCCCGTTCCCGCCTTCCCTTCCTACTTTGCCACTCTCGCTTCCGCTCTCCAAACAATGCTCCGTGAGACGTATGAGGTCGTTTTCATACTCGGAGCCTCCTTCACCGAGCATCATTGACGAAGACGACGCGTTTACGATCAAACAGTCGTACCATCGACATAGGTCTTCTTCCTACTCCGAGTCTACTGGGCTCAGTTCGCCGTCGTCTTTACCTTTTGCGCCTCTTTCGCCTTCTTTGCGAGACGGTGCATCTTTCGTAGACATTAGTCTCGAAGAAGACGATACTAAACCCGTTGGACGACCACGACGAGCACCAACACCGATTGCAGCGGTAACATTTGCTGCTCTCTCCAGATCCAAGTCCAAATCTAGGTCCATGTCCATGTCCACGCCGACTCCAACTAATGCTTCCCAATCTCAGTGTCACTCTAGCAGACGTTCACGTATGCCTACACCAGTCCCAGTCAACATTGCATTACCGAGGACTTGTTCTCTAAACGTAAACCCTAGGTCAAGGTTAAACACCAAGCCCAACGCTAAAAGACCTATCAGCATCAGCGCCAGTATCACAAACCGTCTTCGTTCAACCAAAAGTCTGTTTGGCTCTGGCTCTGGCTTTGGCCTGAACAAGCTAGCTGATCGGTGTCGTAGTGGAAGAGCAAAGAGTATTAATCTCCGCGAAATGAACCTCGAGACGTTTTCTTCCAATTTTACGCCAACGCCAAGGTCAGGTACGGAATCTTGTTCGTCATCGTTCAAAGATTCAGAGTCGGTGTCTGTATCAGATGAGGGCACAGTTCTTGCGTCTAGTATGCAAGTCGATGAATACCGGGAGCAGTGCCAGCTTTTCGAGGACAGGTCCGAGGGCACTCCAAACAAGAGTCTATCCGACATCTCCAAACCCAGCTCACAGAGTCGTCTTGGAGACCGTTGTAGTCGAGTGGCCGACGGAGACAGCAAAAACAGAGGAAAATTGGCAGATGTTGTAGGTTCGGGTCCAGTTGAGGACGCTGAAGGAGAAGAAAAAGCGACAAGTCCAGCTTTAGCACCCAAATCATTGAAATCGCCCTCTTCGCTCGAATCTCTCAGTTTTAGATATCTCAATCCGAGACCTGCACCGCGTCCTCCTTCCTCTCTCCCTGGGGATCAACAAGGCCAGCAAAGTCAGAGACAAGGGCTATACCTAACAGAGTCTGACACGAGAGCAGCAACAGAACCAGAACCAGCGTCAACGTCAGTATCAGATCATCACACTCCCGTTCCCGGTGTTGACATTGATTTAAACAGTGCGCGACTACGACCACGTCAAAACCAAAGCCAAAACCAAAGTCAAAAACCCACTCGAGGAGAAACAACAAGTATGGTCTCTTTAGAACAGTCACACCGTCCACAATCCCCATTCTCGAATCTACATCTCTTGAGCAGAAAAAGAGCCGCCAACTCTAACACCACCTCCAACTCGAAACCACTCTCGATGTATTCTTCTCTTTCTTCCATCCACTCGAGTTTGAATAAAAACAAGAACGAGGAAGAGTGGTCACCGTCTTCGTATGGAACAAATGATCCTGATCCTTTTGCGCCGCCTGAACCTGGGGCTGCCGTTGCTGTTGCCGTTGCTGGGTCTCAGTCGGGTTTGGGACTTGGGCTTGGACTTGGACTGGGATCGTCAACGTTGTCTATCGCCTCAACGATTGGTACTGGACCTGGTGGACTTGGGATGATTGAGGAAATGGATGCAGATGCAGATGTTGATATGGGTGATAGTGGATTAGGAGGCACTGGGTACGATTCTGATTCTAGTCGTATACCTGGAGGTGGAGTAGCGATGAGGATGTCGGCGTGGGGAAGATTACAGCTTCCTGTACCGAGTAGTGCGAGTGTGGGGTTGTTGAGAGATGAGGAGAGGCAAGTGTCGAGGATTAGGAGAGGTGGTCATGGTCACAGCCAGAGACGAGCTCAGGGTCAACCCCTAAAGCCGAGACAGAGGCAAAAGGAGAAGCAGAGAGAGGAGTGTCCGAGTTGGGTAGAGGTGTCGGGTTTGGGAGAAGAAAGGAGGCGTGGTAATGGAAATGGCCAAGTGGTGGAGGAACAAGATGAACAGGTGGTGCAAGAAGCGCTTTTGGCGCAGAGACTGTTGAGAAAGTTGAATAGAGAGGGAGGTGGGAGTTTGAAGGGGAAAGGAAAGGGAAAGGGAAAGTCGACGATGTTGCAAAAGGGCACGACGGCTGGATCTGGCTCTGGCTCGAATTCTCCTCTTCCATCTACAACTTCCACACAGGGAATATCCTGGGGTGCAGCGAGGAGCTTTTTGTTGATGAACAGTCTTGCCAAGGAACGCGAAAGGGAACGACTTTATGACTTGGCCAAGGTTTCCTCGACTCAGAGGCAAACACAGACGCAGACGCATATGGTTCATCGAAAACCAGCACCTGTGGTAGGGGAGAGGTTTTGATTCTCCTACCTCCTCTCCTTTGATTGACATTGGACGTCTTCCTGAACTAAAGTCTTGATATTATTTATCCAGGGAACGGGCTATTGTGGTTGAAGATGGTTTCGTCGCCGTCGTTGTCATTGTTGTTGTTGAACTTGTCATGTTCTCTTCCGCTTGTTTTTCCGTGAATTTCCCAGGCCTGCCCCTATTCTCGTGACATCGCTTGTTGTATCTCGTCTTGACTAGTAGTCGCTCTTTTGATTCTGAATCTCGTGTACAGTATTGTACTCTTTCCCCTCCTTCCTTCATCTTTCCTTCGTCTCCCTCCGTTCCGTTTGTTTGTTCTCTTTGGGCTTCTTCGCTTCTCTCATCGTTATTCTGCTATCGGCGTACTCGTTTCGTCTCCGTCTTCTTCGTCTTTGCCTTTGACTTCTTTTCTTCTGTACCTTATCGAGACTTAAAATTCAGTTTTTTACTTTCATTATCATCCCACCTTGGATCCCGAGTCCGTTTTGGTAATAGTCGTCAGGTCTGCACTTGAAGCCAATCCGATTTACATGACTCGTCTTGGTGTTCGCATCCGTTTCGCTCATTATTTATTCATTTCGTATTCATAACCTTGGTGTTCACGTACTGTTATCATTTCACCATCTGGGATTTTGTGGTACATTTGGAACCCTGGTGTTGTTTCTCGAAGCAACATGTTGATTAGAATGTGTATACTAGTAGAACTTGAACTTGAACCATGTATAGTGTACGATAAGTACATACATAGCATACCAATGAATCTGAATCTGACATTTGGTTTCACCTCTTACTCTTCTAGCAAGTAGCGTACACTTCTTCGCTTCGCTTCGATGTCGAATTGCACTAAATCATCATATTAGCTTTAGAGCCAAACTTGGTTCCTCGTAGTACTTGGTAAACTCGCTCCCCGCAAGTGGTCTGAAGCTTTCACTAGTACCCCTACTAACAGGATAGCGCGGAGAGATTTGAACGGGGTCGGTATCTTGATCATTGTCCGTCCGGCTTTTTCTCCTCTCGTCCGAGCATGATCGATGGAATACTTGGAAGCGTCGGCGAATTTACGGTTATTAAAAAATGTTTCGAACCTTGTCACTTCGATAAATACCGTACCGGTATACGGTCCAGACGTTCGACTCGGAGGTTCTACGAGGCGACCTGTCAAAAAAGTTGAACGTTTCGGTTTCGTCCTATCATGCTGTACAGTTACGCCTCGGTCTCCGAGTGGAATCATCGACGAATTTCGACCAAAAGTGCGGTTTTTGCAGAGTTGTTGTTGCTGTGTCTTCCGTGATTTTCCTCGGAGATGATGCACCAATAACCACCTCTGACTTGGATAACGAACGATTTGAGAGCAAGTGCCAATGATGAATAAGATCGTCCTAGTGGCCTGCAAGGTCCGAAAAATCTTGGACAATGGGGAAAAGCAATCTTTAATCTAAGACTGTAGAGTAACGGCGTCCGGTATCTAAGGAGTTCAAAGTAATGTAGATGACCCAGCTGATACCAGCGGGAGCGTGCTATCGGTCAGGTGGCTGATTGTGAGGAGAGGGTACTATTGCGTTTGAGATGAAACATTTTGTTGTATGTACTAGGAAGGACTAGCAGTGAATGTCAATGTAACTAGGCTGAGAATCATGATAGTCTTGAGTCTGAACGGGAGAACATCAAGTAAAACAAAAGGTTGTTTACTGCGAGCCTTCGCACTCTATCACAAGGGCAAAATTGGCGCAGAGATCGAGGTTGAGGTTCCGACCAACGGAGAAGACTGCTGATAATCCCTGACTCGCTATTGGTCTAGCGTCGGTCAGAAGGAGGAAGTATTCTGATTGAAAACTACAGGCGAATCAAAGATAAATTCCCTGACGGAGTAAAAGCGACAACAGGAAGCCAAAAGTTTACAACTCTAGAAACTTTAAATATTGCTAGTAAAGAGGACTTGTCTCGATGAGATGCTACCAGCAGACCGCATTAGAGGGTAGACTGTCGGTTGGAATTCATAGAAAAAAGTCGTCGGTTTTTTTCGGTATGATCGTTGCGAAAGACTGCGCGTGAGTCAGAGGAGTAGGGTACTGCACTTTATCTTCTGGTGCATCGATATCGTACGCGCCACGTAAAATTTGAAGATGGTCGCTTATTGACTCAAGGGTCACAGGTGAACCCGTTAACCGAGAGTCGCGGAGATTGGAGAAGTATAGCCAGACAGTAGTAGTAAGTAAAGAGTACAGTGGTTTGTTGAAGTTGAATCATCTCCTTTCTTCGGAGAGCCTACGTATCTGGAGATTCAGTTAACTCCCAAAGAGCTTTGGAAAGAAGAAAATAGTGAAGAGCAAGAGTAGTTCATGGTTGGAAAGCAGTAGACAAAATTGGTTGGCGCGATTTTGCGCACTGGAAGGCGGCCGTAAATTCGATGCTTCGACAAACAAAGCTGATTCTTTCGTAACTTCAATCGTTCTCTCACACCACCTATGTAGTTTTGAGCCGCAGCGACTATCGGAAACCCGAATCCAACAGACAAGAGCAACTCTTCGCTCAGAAAGAGGCTGATAGAGTGCTGATTTGCCCAGTTATTGATTCTGCTGCCTTCCAATTCGGAGCAGAGACTGCTTCAAGATGCATAAATACTGGACCCGCAATGCTCTTACGATCCATTCCTCCCCGCACGTTCTTCATTCCTAAGAACAATGTTCTCGCGGCGATTTGTCTCGGTTCTCTGTGCTGTTGCCTCTTACTGCTTCGGTGTCAGCGCGAAATGCACTAATCCCGCTGTTCGAAAGGAATGGAGAACTCTGTCTGCGGAGCAACGTGCTGATTGGATCGCGGCTGTTAACGTAGGTGGCCAGTCTTTCGTCTTTGACTGCTGGGACTCGATTTCATTTGAACTCCACCAGTGTCTCGCTAAATTGCCTCATGATGAAGCACTCACGCCCTTTGTCAACCCGGATGACATAGTCGCTATCAACACTTCATCTTCGTATTACGATGGTAAAAATATTTACCCCAGTATCCTAGTTCGTTGCTCAACTTTTGTTTTTCTAGACATCGTTTATATCCATATGGATCTTAACCATATTGTACTTGGTTTTCCATGAACCGACAGACTTTTCTGTTAACCCAAGTGTCTGCAGATTCATTTTACAGGCTTGTTCTACCCGTTCCATCGTTATTATGTCCAAAAGTACGAAGATGCTCTGCGCGACAAGTGTGGTTTTACTGGTGTTTCTCCGTACTGGAATTGGGCTCAAGGTCTGTATCCTTTGCGTTGATCCAACTGTTTTTGCAAGACCTAAGCAATATCACAGACGCTCCGGACGTTTACAACTCTCCACTCTTCACTCTTGACAAAGATTCGGCCAGCGGACTAGGAGGATGGGGTGATCCTTCCAATGACTTCCAAGTCCCGACTGGAGGCTTCTCTGATTTTCATCTGTCTTACCCGTCTTCCCATATCGTTCGGAGAAACTTTACTCTGCAACCCTTTATCGACGAAACAGATACTGGCTTCTTTCCAAATCCGGATCTTTATGCTAATGCGACCTTCACTCAGGACGAGGTTGATTACATGGTGAACAATTTTGTGGGTGACTTTGTGGGTTTTCAGAAATATATGGAGGGCTTCCAGGTCAGTTTTTTCTCTATTCTCTGTATGCACACGTTTAGACGACATGATCAGGGAGCTCATGGTGCAGTTCATTTTATTCTGGGCGGGTGGGTATAGAATTTATTATCTGGCTGAAATTTTTTTGAAAAAAATTCTCCTTCAGTGATCTGGGAGGCAAGTGTCCAGCCAGCTTCGGTAGTGATGATTGTGGTGGCGGACCTACCTTCTCTGCAAATGGTGAGTCCTATCTTTCAATTAAACGTAAATAGCCCCTGATTTACCTCTCAGAGCCCATCTTCTGGCTTCATCACGCGGTAAAATCTATACCTTCCGTTTCTCATTTTACTATCTTACTCAATCTATTATCTACAGATGGTTGATAAAGTTTGGTACGACTGGCAGAATGCCAATGAAGCCAACGGCAACTCGTTTGCGGGAGGATCCGTCCAAGCAGTCGATAACGTGACGATTTATGAAAAGTACCCTACTGGTGCACCTCCTTATTTGACTGTGAGTTTCGTGTGGCATGACAAACACACCAGGAGACTAATCCATTCTCGTTAGCTCAATTCTACGGTTCATGGCGATGGGATCTTTGAAGATGCCACCGTCGCAGATGTCATTAGCACGACTGATGGTATCCTCTGCTATATTTATGAATAAGGGTTCTCTAGGTATTCTGTTATTCTTTGGGACTATCGATACCATACGTTCACCTCTACGAGGAAATGGAAAATATATTTCAGGCTTGCGATGTGTAACCGCATCAATCTTTTAACGCTCAAAACGCATGGGTGGTGGGTACGGATGCGGATATCTCTTCCTGATCCTGGTTTGGAGCAGGAATATCCTGTTCCGTCATTCTCAAGTTTTGTTGGAATAAAATCAAAACATACCAACTACGAAAACCCACCGATGGCAACCCTCAGATCTTTCGAAGATCGTATTGAGTCGCCCACAAAACTTTCCGGTTAGATATCATCACGGTCATCAGCTCAAAAAATAAACTGGAGGGCGGGAGAAGGATCAAGAAAACAATTCACTTCGGTCATCACCAAGTCAAGACAGCTTTGTTGAGATCGTCGTCGGTAGAGTACAAGGGCACTATACGCAGTAGGGTCAACGCCAAAGCTCTCAATTTCAGAGGTATGGACGTGGATTTTCCGACACCGTAAATGGAAACGCCTGCTATCAAGGCGCGATCTCACGCCTTCCCGTCGTCCCGCTTTCCCTGAACAATCTTGATCGATTCTCTTGTACATACGTACTTCGGGAAAACCGCAGCGACTCTCAAAACCCTCTGACATATGTACCGCGTGCATAGCGGGAAGAAGGAGGTTGCTTTACATAATGATATACTATCGTCCGGCGCTGTTTCGAATCAAATGCAGGTGAGTTTTCAGTGAAGTGCCTACTCGTAAATATGCAGCGCCGAGTAAACATCTCTGAATACTATGTATCCAAATGGAATATAGGTACTCAAAATGAACGAGGATCCCGCTACGGTCCCGCGTGGTCGTGTAGTAATAGTCAAACAAGTCAAGTATCTCGACAGCCAAGAATAGCGTCGACAAAGTCAAAGGTTGATATGTACATTGTTAACTCGGAATGTCTTTCCGGCGTCAATCACCAGAAGCCCTTGTCAGCGGCCATACATTCGATCACGCGTTCGTATTCGATGCTACTGGAGAATCAGAACTTTGGCAGTTCGTGAGTGTGAGAACGAGGAATACAAGGGTCTGGAACGACCTTTGACGTCGTGAAGCACGTTGGCACTAAAGTACTCGGAATCCGAATAAATGTTGGATAGACATTGTGTCGAGTTGCTCCAAGGCCGACGGCATGATCTATATCTCACCCCTCAATAGCCAATGGAGTCTTACCTTTTTAGTAGCCATAAGGGTCCCAACGGGAGTGCGGGTATAAGTTCGTAGACAGTGCACGGCGGGCTTAAGAGCGGGAAGGATTGTCATTAGAGTATCCGATCAACATGTCCTCGAAAGACAGGAAATATTGGGGAAAGCAGCGAGTAGCCGGCCCAGGTCGACCTGAGGGTCGTAGCGCCACCTCGGCGGGAAGCATCAAAAAGTCATCCAAAAAAGACTCTTCCCATAAATGTGATTATGACGTCTGAGTATTATCATTTTGTCAGCCTCGGATGGTACCCAGAGCCACATTTGATAAGGATTTGCCACAGTCAGCTTTTGTTGTGAGGCTATCGCTAGTCTCAAACACCGTCTACTGCGCGCGGGCTCGGGCTTTAGCAATATTAGGATAGATAAGTACTTGCCATGTCTTGGATGTGCAAGTCGCCTTAGTACCTGGTGCTTACTTAGCTGATTGAACGAGAATAGGTCAAGCCTCGAGGCAATCCAAACCCTTTTCTACGACGTTTCGCTTTTTGCCAATGTCCGTAGGTTCGAATGAGGCAGGTAGAGTGTCTGTTGCAATCAGCGAGCCCACAAGAGGCGAGACGGGCTCGGAGCTGAGCCCGAGCATAATATGCCTCGGAAGCGACTCGGACCTCGGAACTCGCGCATATGTCCGCCAATGATGACCACTCACGAACAGTACTATGACTCGGTGGTACCTTCAAAGTCGTCCATCAATTCCAAGCTCGGTTTGGTCGTGTAAACGTATAGCCTCGTACCTGTACCTGCCCGGAAAGATTCTATAAACGCCTCTTAAACGCCAACTGATAGTTCAACCAGACTTGCCAGTGAAAATTTGGAGTGTTTTTAGAATTTAGACTCGAGTTTTTGATGGACATTCGGGTGCAATAGATATATACGTCAACTTCCAACTCGTTTCACACTCTACAGGCTGTTGAACGAGACCAGTCCAGTCCAGGGACGGGCGATGATGATGATGACGACGATGATACTCGAATGATGCTGTCGGGAGCGGGCTTGTTATTCCGCGTAGTAGATGCCTTGATCTTGAAGTTGAACGAATTCGAGTCGATTGTACCTCGAGACGAGCCACGCAGCCAACGACACAATTCCGACTAGAGTAGTATTACTTGAATACAGTATGTTTTTCGCGTCTAGTACGGGTCTCTATGCCACTGGACTACGTGCCGTCCAGGTGACGCTTAGCATGGAAGCATTTAGCTTGATGCCTACTTCTCCGGACCGTTCACGGTACGGAGCTTGTGGTGGCTAACGTTCTGCTCCTAATATCGCGGATCCGGAGCAATTAGAATAAGTATTATGGGTAATAAGTGCGGTACAAACCGGTGCTACAGCTGAGCCACCCGATGGCAAATCCAAATCAAGTACTTGCTTACTTGCAATGTTCAAGTACATCCGCATATCCGTCCGAGGGACTTTGAAGGGCCCAAGTGGCTCCAAACTTGATCGCAGTAGTTTTGAGATCATACCAGGGGATACGACCAGCCAAGAGTCGAGTTATACATAGTCCTTGTCAGTGGCACTTGCTTATTTTGTAGGGGGAAATAAAAATATGAACAAGCGATCTGCTTCTACTAGATAGAAGAGAGAAGGGGCGGGAAGAAATGAAATTGCTGTGATCGAATCAACGTTGATGATTTTGATTCTTTCAAGGCTTACTATACATACATACTCCCGGGTACTGAACTTGCTGATAAGTAAGATCATCATCTGCTTGGGGGTAGTCCCCAATGAACATCATTTGCGCATCATCATCAATGGGCATTTCGGAGAGGAGGGCTCAATTTTCAACCTGGAGCTGATACCGAACTGACACTTACATACTACAAGTACAGGCTGGTTTTCCCCGGAGTACAGTGTGGATCCGAGCGTTTGAGTGTTAGTGCTGAAACGTTGAAGCACTGAAATTTTCAATAACCTCAATTGGCATGGAGTACACTGGAGAAACGGAGGATTTTGACAGGAGTCAAGTGAACTTTCATCGGCCTCGAGGCCTGAAGGATATGTCCTAGTGTTAAATTCAGATCCGTACGCACATCAGCGCCAATAGCCTAGCGCGCGCGCCCATTAAGCAAAGTTGAGCCGTCCATCAGATCCAAAGCTCAGACTCTCTGAATGGGTCCAGAGAAGATGAGATTTGAATGGGACGGCGATTCGTTGAGAGACCGGTGAGCAGCTAGCTGGGCAACGCCGAGCACCTCTAAGGCCGTCCTATGCCGTGCTCACCGTGTCATAGGAAATCGAAGTCATAGACGTAGGTACGTTGAGGACGGGGAACTTTGGAAGTACCCCTCAAGCTGTAGAATCAGACAAATTTGGAGGGATCCAGATTGCTTCCGAGTCCCTCGAGGCAAGGGCTAATTTGATGATATTCTGGGCCTCTCTTCAAAGTTTTCCAAGTGGCTGGACTCTTGATCGTGGAAGAACTCGAGTTAGAAGGTATTCATCGGAACGACCCGGTATTGACCTGCTACTAGTAGTGGCTTCATTTAGAATCTGATTCAAGAATCTGATGTAGACACATACAGTAAACTTTCCAGTATTTCTCCACCCTCTGAATCAGTATGACGCAAGAGGGGTATAGCAATATGCTCCTTGGGACTTTAAGTTGGAACCACTGGATGACTGTTGGATGTTGACCAGCACTCCACAATAGTCCGAGCTTCCGACGGTATTTTTGACTCTTGAAACTAGTAGTTCAAGTTGATAATGATAATGGTACGTATTGTATTGTATGACACATTCCTAGAGTCCGTAGGATGATAACAAATATTACTACAAATATGAACGATATCTTGATGGACGGAGTTGCTGACTGCTATGTTATCCTGATGAGTAAATTTGAGTGGTCAAATTTAGACGAGAACTTCCATACCTGAGAACGTACGTCGAGATGACTCGAACATGAAAAACGGCGAACTGGAAGGAGACAGGGGATAACAGGAATAGCTTATAAACCGAAAATGAAGCCTATGCCGTTAATAAAAGTATGTAAAAGAGACCGTAGCATCAGCCAAATTGCAAATGACATTTCCGTTGATATTTGTTCAGAAAATGGATATTAGATAGACCATTTGCGGTGGAAAAGTTGACCTCTGAAAATAACTGGTTCATCAATAGTCCAGTATTCACTGTACCGTTGCGCTGTGGTATAAGTCTGTGATCCCTATATATCTAGTGTAGTCAGTTTCTTTAGGAATTTAACAACTGAGTGACTCACTATGTCATGCAGTTTTGGCTGGATTCCATCGGTAGTTCAAACTCTATTATCTAAGTAATAATAGCAAGGGGTGATAAAGTTTGGGCACTGGGTTTTACGGTCACAGCAGAGGGCCCAAGGCTGTTGTATTTGGAAAGTCTAAACTTGATTAATTCTGGATGATGGTTGGCTGAGTTCCGACTCGGAATACGACGACCGACTCGGAAACTTGGAGAAAGGTCATTATTGGACACGTACATACCCTCTATAAGCATGAAGCTTCCGAGTTGGGTATCAACTGCATAACAACGGACCCGGTCATTGTAGTCTTGGGAGCCGTGCTAGTGCTATCGTGGTTGTTTGCGAGTGGTTCGAGCAAAGTCTCCGAGTGATATATGAAAAACTATGTATACTTCTAGGCTTCTATATCAAAGAAAGACTTCGAAAAACTGCAGATGATCATACTCAGATTCAGTGTCGTGTGTGTGACGGTGACAAACCCACGCATGACGGAAATGAAGGTTGGATAGATGGACGGTCGTGACGGGTGCAAGATGAGTGGTCGAACATATAGAAAGAGTACGTATAACCTTAAGACCGTGGGGCGGAATGAACGGAAACAGAAAACAAGGTAACGTTGACAAGTGAATGGGTTGACAACCCGTCACAGTCGGTGACCAAAAGCTGTTTTGTCGTTGGAATCGGAGAAGGCTCTCATCTTGCGCCGGGCGCAATTACCAGAATCGCACGTTCTCACCGGAGAGGGGAGGACCGGGCAGGGGCAGACGGTCACATAGCAAGAAACCGGCGGGAAAGTTCACATGAGAGAGCAGGATCTCATGACCCAAAGAGTGATGGATAAGACAATTGCTGGTACATTGAATGATACGGAGTACATCAGCTTTGCAAGAACAGTGTATAATGATAAGAAATATGTTTAGTGCTGGCAAACGTATTTTTTTAGCGTTTGTTCGGCTCGGCATTGATCGGCGGGGTAGCGTCAAAACAAACCGAACGGGCGTCTACTCGTCAGTGTCCATGTCCTCCTTCTTGAGACCAGCCTTGTTCAACGCTTCCTCAGAGGTGTAGTCGACTTTTTTGCCACGCGTGCGACGACCGACGATTGCGGTAGGGTCGATCTCTTCCATGTCTTCCTCTTCCTCCTGTAAACGCGTGAAAAGGACGCGTTAGAGAGGCATGAAAAACGCGTCACAAAGGTACTGACCTCTTCTTCTTCTTCTTCCTCGTCAGAGTCTTCCTCTCCATCGTCATCGTCATCCTCTTCGACATCCTCGTCCATGGCGTCGTCGGGCTTTACGGCCTTGCCTTTGCCTTTGCCCTTGTCCTTGGGGGACGCGTCAGCGACCTGGGGAGAGGCAGTGGAGGTATCTTTGCTGGAGAAAGGCTATGAGGACAGCACACAAGAAAAGTGTTGGACATACGTGTTTGGAGTAGTCGCGTCTGTGGACATGGTGGTTTGGTTCGAAAGGATGTTTGGTGTTGTGTACGTGAAACTTGGGATCAAAAAGTTACATCAGCTATAATGTAACTGGATCTGAAGATCTCCTTCTCCTACCAGCTCCTACCACCACTTAGTGATCCTACCACCTCTGGGGATGAGCACCAGCGGCATTCCCAGACGTCCATCCCGCGCCTCCATCGTTCCCAGTGAACTCCTCCGTCGTCTAGACATCAATGATATGCCTCCCCCTTCCAAAGCTCCCCTTCTCACCTTCAAGCTCTCCCATTCCTCGTTTCTTGATGCTCATGTCAAGGACGATCTTTCTCGCTCTCCTCTCTACCACATCTCCACCCAAGATTCTACAACCACCATTACTCGCTCCGATCCATGGGATGGCCCCACTACCACCGCGGCAATCCGCTGGTCTCCATCCCCCAAGAGCAAGGGCAAGGGTAGAGATATCGACGGTGTGCAGATTTCCATCCGCCAGGGCAGGTGGAAACCAGTCGACGAGTTTCTCAGGCCGAGTTCTGTGCTGAGGTCAGTCGTGTTGCTATTCTTGTCTTTTGGAGCATATCACTTACTCTTCTCCAGCTCTCCATCCAAGTTCAAGATTCCCGGCTACTCTCACGCACTCAAGTGGAAAGCTGTAGGCACGTCATTCTGGGTGCGTTCCAATTTACTTCCGTTCTTGTACGGATGCTAATTGTCGCTTGTCACTATAGTGCCTAGCTGCTTCCGCAAAGGGCCCGATAGCCATCCTCGAGCCTTCGGTCGGCTCCATGCCCGCACGTATCAAGGTCTTTGAAACTCTCCGCGACAAGTACGACGCCCGGCCGATGCTCGTTCATCAAGGCGTCTCCATACTTCTTCTCGATTACCTATTGGTTTCGGCTCTTTTACTGGTCACAGACGCCCGGGAAGTCGACTCGAAAAATCTACAGGTCCACACTGCGTGTCGTGCAGGTACTTCACTCAGATCTGCCCCGGCTTCCTCTCAGGTACAATCACAATGGAGAAGAATACTCCATGGTGAACACATTTTCTCCAAACGTGCATCAACCATGTCCAGTCCGAGCATGCTGAACGTCTCTCATCCAAAGAACGTTAATCAGACTCAATTAGCCAAAATAATACATGGTGATCCTATACACCCAACTTTACGCACTCCGAGTCCCGACTTTTCCGATTCTGATAACGACAGCGATAGCGAATTAGAAACTGAACCGGAACCAGAAGAAGTAACAGGTCTTCGCATAAGGCCTCCTACCGGTGATTCCCGGGCACCCAGTCCTTCCGCAGAATCTGTATTTTATCCACTCACGCCTGCGTCCGCTCCATCTCACACATATCTTGATCCTTCATTCTACGTTCCTCCCGTTCCCCCCATTCCAGCTCAGTACGCCTCGTCCAGCTCCAGCCGAGGCGAAAGCCCCAGCCTGCCTTCACATTCACGATCAATACGAGGACTTCCTCCTCCGCCACCCAAGCAAGGCTATTCACACCGATCTCGATCTAGTCCTCCTCGTCCACACACTGCTCCGCGTCCTTCTACTAGCCCATCTAGTCCTGTTGACAGCGAGTCTTCGGGACTCTCGGTATCGCTAGAACGCCGACCTTCCTTTGACCTCATATCCAGAAGCAACTCGATGGCCGTCAGAACACTTCCTTTACCACCACAAAATCCCACGTCAACACCGCGCGAGACTGCTCTGCGACACACACAGAGTACTACCCGCCTGAACGGCCGCTCTTATCATAATGATAGACGGACGTCACGTTTCCCCACTCGTACACTCCCTCCTACTCCCACATCTGCAACTTCATCCGGTTGGATGCATAAATCTTTCGGCAGCTTTTCTGAATGGTTGGGCTCGTCTTCGCATACACGAGACTCTTCATTTTATGATGTGGACACTCCTCCACCTGCTTACAATGACATCGATTTTGCTGCTGGTCCCGAATCGATACCTCCTGTGCCTCCGCTTCCTCGTAATATCTAACATTCGTCGTCGATTCGATCTTTTATCCATCTGTTTTTTTATTGTCCAAAATAATGTATAATCCAAGTCTGCTTTCGACTTAATGCTCTAGGGAAGAAAAAGGTGCCATTGATTTGTTGTAAAAAGTTGTATCATATGCATAATAACCATCCATCACCGCATCTCACACATTATCATCATCACGACGTTCCTCCGGCTTTCTAAATTTCATTGTCAACCATTCTATCCTTCTAACCAAACTACTTACCGATGGACCCACTTACTACGTATACATTAACCTGTGACCCACTTACATCTGCGCAGATTTCATTTTAATTACTTACATATGAGGAGTCTCGTCACGATCTCACCTTCCTTTCTGCGAATCCTCTCATTCCTTTCCTTCCTTTTATCCGGTAACGCGGTTCGGTTAAACTTTCCAATGTCAACCCTTTGCCTACTCCTCTTGGCTAGTGCTACTCATTCACTCTCATCTCAGTGGGTACCGGTGTACTCCTCTTCACAAACGACGTCCATCTCACTCGCTCGCAAACCATACGGATATCTGATTCTTGATTGATGGTCTCGGTGTCTACATACGTACATACTTCCAACGACTCTATTTGTACACATGTACAAAGAGTAAGTATGTACATGCCTACCTCGGTTCGACGGACGGACGGTTCTCTGATGCCACTGCAGTTTGCCTGCCAGTGCCTGACGCCACCACCAAAAGTGCTTTGTACTTTGGCCGGTGTGATGTCCCGATCTCCGCCTGACTACATAAAGAGTCTGATGGAATTTTATGCGACCTCCCCTGACCTCCCTTGGTTTGTGTGCGTCTGTGGATATACATACGCCACACATACACACACAACTCTCCAGAGTATGCGAATTATTGTACTCGCATTGTCTTAATTTTGATGCGGGCGGGTGCGGAGAGTGGAGGGACGGAGATCATTGTCACAGTCATAATGACTTGTGCTTTTGATTTTTCTCACTCCCGCCGTCTTCCTCTCACCTCCCCTTATCGTCGTTTATGGATTGGTTTCCGGAATTGCATTGTACCGGGACCGCTTGAATTTTGTCGTTTTGGGAATCTTGACTTGGGGATCACTTTTGACTGTCTTTGGGGCTCTGAGTTTTCTTGATTTGCTTGCTCTGTGCTTTCTACTTGATTCTTGCTTTACACTCACTTGCTTTTAGATATCGGAATTGCTTTTTTCGTATTTCCTTCTTTCCTTATTTGACTGTTTCCATAGTGCACTCCTACATCATTCATTGTCTACAGCTGTCTGTCTATTCATCTCCAAAATTAACCGTTCCGTTTACTCCGTCTTTCGTATCTTTTCTTGTTCTCACGTTTCCGTGTCATCTGGCCCTTTACGACTGTGGACAGTCGATTTGCGCTCCTGGTGCTATCATACGTTTTGTGTCCTTTCTTGGCGTTGGCTGCGTAGGATGTCAATTGCTTTGCATTCCATTTTTTGAATTGTCCGCTTTGCTCTACTCAACTTTGTTCATGTACGTGCATATCAGTACCCTGCAATTTGTACTATTCGAATATCAAGAAATAGAAACCACTTTACAAACGTGACTTGGTATGACTGCAGTAGAAGCTTGAGAAAGCAATCTATCTGTCTGTGATTTGAAGCCAGGGGGGATTGCCTTGCACTGCACAGGTACCAGGAGTACATGATATGCATAAACGTTTAAGCTGTGATAGGATCATCATGACGAGGAAAGGTACGTACCGTACTTTCGTGTCTTATCACCTGAAGTTCCATATGTCGTTGATGGTGATAGGAATCTCAGTCTGGAGGAGCGTTTTGGTGCATATGATATCTGGTGAACTTCCAAGGTCGGAAATATCCTAATTTCCGGCGTTGACCCTGAGAAGATCATCCGGTTCCTTGACCTTCTCAACTTTGCGTTGACAACCTCAATGGTGGAGTAGAGAGTATAGAGGATAGAAAGACCTGGAGCGGATACCCCGGGAAAACGCCTGATGCTCGGACCGACGCGGGACATTTCGTCATCGTCTACGGAGGATTGTTCAGAGCTGAACTTGCGTTGATTCCAGGATAATTCTCTCAACTTGAACATCAAACTCGAAGTCCAGATAGCGACATCGGTCATGGCAGTTAAATCGGTATTTATCGTGGTGATGGTGAGTAAGCCGTTTTTTAATGAAATAAACAAGTATCTTTTTCTTAATCCTTACTTATCTGCTCTGTTCATGTAGGGCGTCTCTGGCACAGGGAAATCAACACTAGGAAAAGCCCTAGCAGCCTCGTATGGCTTTCCTTTCATCGATGGAGACGATCTACATCCCAAATCCAACGTAGACAAGATGTCGGCTGGGATTCCATTGACTGATGCAGATCGTGAGCCATGGCTAGAGCTGATCAGGACGACGGTAGAACACAAGTGTGTAGAGTTGCAGCATGACAGGGACAAGGCGACGAACGGTGACTCGGATAAAAAGGAGAGGAGAATCGGGGTCGTTGTGGGGTGTTCAGCGTTGAAGAAATATTATAGGGATATTCTGAGAGGGAAGAGAAAAGAAGTCGCTTCGGACGAGGCTGTATTGCCTGAACACCTGGAACCGCCGCATCCCGACCTTCTGCCAACTTTCTTCGTGTTTATCAAGGGTCCGAAAGAGGTGTTATTTGATCGCATGCAGAGTAGACAAGGGCATTTTATGAAGGCGTCCATGTTGGAGAGTCAGCTGAACACATTGGAGGATCCAGAGGGCGAGGATGGGGTTGTGATTGTGAACTTAGAGGACAGTACTGAGCAGCAAGTTGCGACGGCCCATGAAAAACTAGAAAATTTAGGTGTTTGAATTGCTTTAGAAGTAATGAACTGTATAATATATGGATATGTATGCATAGATAGCTTATAGACGAGTTTAGGAGAACGAGGGTGGTCGGCAAATACCGAACAGGGCGACGCGTATGCGTGTTACGCGTCTTCAATACTCTCACTTTCTCTTCACTTGTCTTCATCATGGTACGTCCTATTCCTTTGTGTGTGTTCGAATTGTAGCTCTAACATTGTTTGTGCAGTCTAGAAGATACGATAGTAAGCCTTACTTGAGATTCTGGCCAGATGAACTGGATTCTAACCGTTCACAACTCTTCAGGTCGCACAACAATCTTCTCGCCGGAAGGTCAGTATCTTCGAACCTTTTCCTTTCATTTTTCTTACTTTCGCTTCAAAATCAGGTCGGCTGTATCAAAGTAAGTTTCAGCAGTCAGCTATACTGCTTTGTGCTTAACATAGAGATCATCAACAGTCGAATATGCTATGGAAGCCATCTCTCACGCAGGAACCGTTCTCGGTGTCCTAGCTAAAGACGGAGTTGTTCTCGCAGCGGAGAAGAAGGTTACAGGAAAGCTGTTGGACCTATCCGGTGCGAAAGAAGGTGGTTATGGAGGCAGTGGAGAGAAGATCTATCTGCTCAACTCGTACGTTATTGTGCTCTTCATCTCGTACAGGAAAATTAACAGATTGTTCTCATCGCTCAGAAATGTTATTGGTGGCGTAGCAGGACTCACAGCAGACGCAAACTCCCTCATCAATTATGCTCGATCAGCAGCTCAACAGCATCTTCTTCGGTATAATGAAGACATACCTGTAGAGCTGTTGGCTCAAAGATTATGCGATTTGAAGCAGGGCTATACACAATATGGAGGTACGGACTCTTCAAATACAGATCGATGTCGGACACTCACTTGCGCCGACCTTGGTGTTGTTTAGGTCTACGACCCTTTGGTGTTTCCCTTCTTTACGCAGGCTATGACTCGCACTACAAGTTTCAGCTTTATCATTCAGATCCCTCAGGCAATTACTCGGGATGGAAGGCAACATGTATAGGTGCGAACAACGGAACAGCTCAGAGTCTCTTGAAGCAAGAATACAAAGACGACATCGACGTCAAGACTGCAATCAGTCTTGTTTTGAAGACGATGAGCAAAACAATGGATAGTACTACGCTGGGTAGCGAGAAGCGTAAGTTTCCATAGTTGAGTTGATCGCTGGTTTTGAGACCAAGTTGATTTTTTTGCAGTGGAATTCGCTGTGCTAACGGTGGATCCGGAAACAAAGCAACCCAAAGCTAAAATATACCGACCGGATGAGATTGATAAGTTGTTGGAAAGTGAGGGTTTGGCTAAGAAGGATGATGATGCTATGAAGACGTCTTGAAGCTTTACGGTGTACGATAGTCTCGACTGATATTCAAACAACAACGAACGGGTTTAAAATCAAACCAAAAATTACATATATCCGATTGAGATAAATATACTAAGAGTGGTATACTCTCAATGACAAGCCATGCCTTTGCCGCCGTCACCAAGCAGAGCCTCAGGATTGATACTACCTCCAAAGATGAAATGTCCAATTGCAGCACCCAAAACAACTGCAAGGATCAAATAGGCCTACATATCCAAGTTAGTATAAGAGAACCGAACCGAACATGCGCAACAACTACATACGTTGTAAGTCATGAAGACCAGCATTAGGAAGAAAGAGAGGAAGACCGTAAGACCATACAGAACTGCACGAATCACGCGGGATAAGGGTGGAACAGAAACACTAGAACGACTGAATGAGAACGTCCGCTCGTTCACAGTACCCAGCACTTACTTTGCTGGAGATTTGATCCCTCCCGACAACAGTCCCTGCACTTCGACCTGTTCATTTGGGGACGGACTTCTACTCCTTCTCTTTCCCTTGGTCATTGATAATGCGATTCGCTGGTCAACATTCTTCTGGATGACACGCAGGTATTCGTAGAAGATTCCAAGTGCAATGATAATAAAGAACGACAAGACAAAGTCTGCATTTGAGCGAATATGCCAGCTAGGGAAGACGACACATGTATCTATGATTTGAGTGTTCCTGCAGTAGCTATGAGGGCCTATGAACGCATGGAGGACTGTACAACGCACCACAACATATTCATTGAACACATAGGTTCCATGGGCATATCGTGCCCTCCATGACCGCCGTGTCCACCGTGGTCTCCGTGATCCATATTTGCCAGCGAATTGGAAAGATGTGGGAGGAAATAAAGAGTATAGCTATGTTGTCATCCTGGCGTGTCCACCGTGGCTAGAACACTTTCCTATCTCGGGTTAGATTCCCTTGCAGACGTGAAAAGCCTAGTCTTTTCTACACAAGTATTCGACAATAAAAATGCGTCCCTAAGACAAACCATCATACCCTGCGAATGTACTATAAGCAAGCACGGTACTTAAAAAATGTAATATATAGTCCGATTAAAGTTGGAATGAGGCTATGTTCCAAAAGAGTGTGAGCTATGCGTGTGCATGTATGTAGTTGGCAATGTGGTATAGAACAGGCAGTTACTCGTAGGTATAGCAGAGTATTCCGGAAGTAGTGTCAATAACATCTCCGATGGTGGCTTCTTCAAAGAGCCCATTAGCAGGCATAGTGGAATCGAGCTGCACCCACGGCGTCAGTTTTCGAAAGAAGAGAATAATAACCTTCAATCTGGTACTCACATTGAGGAAGGCAGGTCCGCCATTAGGATACTCGTTGTAAATGGTAATGTTCTCAATCATCTCGACAGAACCACCGAAGAATATCCCTGCGTTGGCAGAGTTCGCTTTCTGCCAATCGTGGAAGACTTTGTCGACCATCTGTGCATTAAAATGGTCAGGAATTGTACAGCAGATCGAAAGAGATTGATTCGAAAACTCACTGCGTGATGAAGCCAGAAGATGGGCTCTATGAGATGAAACGGAGTTAAGTAAAAGCTCACGATTCATCAAAAACATAGCTTGTACCATTCGCAGAGAATGTAGGGCCTCCTACGCAATCTCGAGGTGCAGAACTGGGACAACTTCCAGACATATCGCTAGATATAATCAAATAACATGACTGGACGGTCGGGAAGATAAAGCATTTGCGTACCCTCCTATGATAAGATGTACACTAGCGTGGGCGCCCTGGAAACACCGGTCAGTTCCTTCGGGAGGCATCGACCACCAGACTTACTGAGAAGGACTCGAAGTATTTCTGGAATCCCTTGTAATCACCCACAAAGTTGTTAATCATATAGTCAACTTCAGACTGAGTGAATGTCTCGTTTGCGTAGATTTCCGGATCCGGGAAGTAATCACTAGGCAATCCGATGTAAGGCTGTAGAGTGAAATTTCTTCTTAGTTGGTGAGGGACGGGATACGAGAGCTTGAAATCAGCGAAGCCTCCATCATAAACCTCAACATCGTTGGAAAGGTTTCCCCAGCCGCCGAGTCCATTTTTTGGGTTGGGATCGAAGATGCTGGACCCGTAGACGTCAGATGCATCTGTACATAGGGGATAACAGAGAGAACGAAAATAAAAATACAATTCGCGCGATCAAGCCTGAACCGTCGACTGACCAGATGCCCAATTCCAGTAAGGGGCGACGCCGGTATAACCGCATTCTTCTCTCAGTGTCTTCTCATAGACATGAATGTACCAACGATGCCAAGGAAGGAATAAGCCAGTGATGTGGATCTGTAAAACATGTTAATATTTTCTGTGACAAAAAAAAGAGGATGCATTTACGCGGTGATTTAAATCCATATGCATGTAAACGAAATCTGTTCGGCCGTTATCAAGGTCTACTTTTTTAGACAAGAGAAATATGTACCATCGTACCACGAGCCTGAGGAGTTGTACGCGGCGATGTCGCTCGGAAAGACGACCTGCTGGAACTTTCCACTATTAGGAAGTTTCGCAAGGCACTATGTTCAGAGTTGAAAATAAAAGTACAATTAGTGAATGTTCTCAGTACTTACCTGGACGGCATCTATCCAGCTCGCGCGCTCGACTTCGGAAAGTGATCTCCATTCCTTGCGTACGGAGGGATTGGTACAGGCCGGCTTTGGTGGAGATGGTTTGCTTGCACATCTTGCCCGGACAGAGGTTATAGAGTAAGAAAGTAGGTGGAGAACTACATAGAAGAAAAGAATGTTCATCTTGGCCATGAATGGACCTTTGACGATAATGTTGATGCAGTAGAAACTAGAGAAGAACCAGGAGGATCCGAAAGACCATACCGAAATTTCTCTGAAGTATTTGAAGACTTCACTCCTATAAGAAGCGTGAAAAGGGGAAGATGGAATTGCAGAAGCAGAAAGGAGGTGTTTTCGACTGGACTCCTAGAAAGGGTGCCATTTTCTGCACTATCAAAAGGTTATCTCGACACAAGTTTTATATACCGCAATGCAGCTTTCAACAATGATTTGTGAAGGTTTTGCCTCAGTCTGTGGTTATTGAATATGATTGGGTTCGGTATCCAAAGATGTAGGCTAGCGTTGCCATCATATTTTTGGTTTCTTATGCTAGAGATGACTCTTCTTTCAACGCCCGGCGTTTCTTGTCCAACTTGAACGGGAAAAGCAGTGCCTGAAGCGGTCGTTTCGTCCTGGGTAAAGGTAGTCTCTTGTAAGCAGACGGTAAAATCGGGGTAAAGGGAGCCGTCGGTAGAGTAAGGTACCTGGCAAATTATCTTATCAGATAAACCGTGGTATGATGCCGCATGGAAGAATATACCGGTCACGCTAGCGGCATTACTTCACTCTTGGGCTTCTGCGAATGTTCCATCCGACCACTTACACCTTCATCTTCAACTATCATCTCAAGAACTGCAATTCAAGTCTCCTTGCCCTAGATACAACATGTGGTCTCTCGAACTTGCTCCGGGGGACCTTCTTCTCGAGATAGCAGCTCATTTGGAGTCTCGGGCAGACCTTTTCAATCTCTGTTTGACCGTGCGTCTCGAATCCCCTTCATCTGCGCCAGGCCGTGACGTGACCATTTCCAGAACAATCGCATATTCACCGACGTCTCTTCCGTCCTCTATTCTACTGTCACTTTGAAGTCTGCAAAGCAATGTGCCGCGACACTTGGAATGCTCATACGCCGACCCGACATCGCACGGCACGTGCGACAGTTGGTGATACAACCAGGTCCAAAAATGTCCCCACAAGATCAATTCATGGATGGAGTGCATGCATCTGCAGCGGTCAGGGAAGTTGCAATGGCCAGGCATCTCGACGCCCTGTCCAAATTTTCGTGGAGCTATGATGAATTGCCATATAACGATGACATGTGGTTCGCGCTTCGAGTCTGGTGCGTTGACCTCACGTTCTTCAATTGACCAGCATCTTGATGTTCATTTCGCTAGTTGTCTTCAACTGCGCTACATCAGTGCTACTGTGGGATCCTTCACACCGGCTTACAATAGCCATGTATGTACCCAATATACTGCGTTATCTTGTCTACCTGACCGTCTTCATTACAAGCTCTTTGACTTTGTCGATTTGAGAGGTTTCTCTGTGTATCTGAAGCCTGGCTTTTTTGAGAGTCATGGGGATATGTTCCTGGATGGTGCGCGTTTTCTCATTCTGCTGGGATATATACTTACGAGGTAAAAAGAACAACCGGTGTCTCGAAGATTGTGGGATATGCTCATGAGCCGATGTAAGAGTTTAGAGGAACTAACAATCGAGGGTGCATCTCCGTTCCCCACGGATGCACATCACCTTCTCGAAGGCCGATGGGCGAAACTTAGAAAGTTAACTTTGGGGGACGTTGCCGTCGACTGGATTCCAGGCCATGCAAGCCCTTCTTTGGAAGGAGGGAAAAGTCCCTTTGTTCAATTTCTTGAAGCACATCCTTCGCTGCAAAGTTTACATCTTTCGAGAGCGAATGTCAGTCCCGGTCAGCTGGCCTCGATAGACAAAGAATCACTGCACCTGCGGTCATTCTCAGGTACCTTGGAGCAACTCCAGGCCCTTCCCCACATACACCACGATCTAGAGTCTATGTCGTTCCGAGAACCCATGCAGACACGAGAAGTTACCGCTTTGGCGGTGGCTGGACTCCTGCAGCGGTTATCTTCTCTTAAAAAGCTCAAGATTTCGTTCATGCTGCATTCGATGTATGACAGTACTAACCTCCTCAAATCACTAATTGTATCGTGTCCCAACCTACGGCACCTTGAGCTCACCTGTGCGCACAAACCTTCTTTCCAACTGGTACGTGCTTTTGCATCAACGAGAACCGACGCCCATTGACTCCTACTGGCTACAGGATTCCTTTGCTAAAACCATCCGGGGTCTCTCCAAACTCCGTGTCCTTCACCTAACCATCGTCAAGTACCCTGGGGACGAGAATCTGGCAGCAGGTGCAGCGAAAATAGCCATGACCAATCCTCACATAGAGAAGTTTTCTCTTACCTTCCTGCCGCCGGCATATCCTCTTTCATTACCCTTCTCCTTGTCGTTCCTTCCGTTCCCGCTCCGTACAAAGGACACCGGGCAATTTACTCTGACTTGTGACAATCACGGTCTACCTCTGAGCCTAAGGGCTTTTGAGCGTCGTCGGCTTATGTGGCCTCTTGGTCTTGGATATTCTTATAGAACTAAACGATACGTCAGTGACCTCAGGCCTGTCGGTTCCCCTAATAGAAACAAACCTGGTTTTCTGAGTCTACTCTCAGAAAACAGTTCAGCTGGAGAGGAGATGCGTATGTTGTTGTTCTGTGGGCTGTTGGTTTGCTTAGCAATGTGGGGATTGATGGCGAGCGGTAGAGTTGCAGCAGCCCGAGCCAGCACAAACGCGATGTTGGCGGTGTAAGCACGGAGAAAATTGGATTATATATGAACATTGTATTGCTGCTGTACTTGCCTATACCCACCTAGAGAACATCCCCTATAATGTGTAATGTTACGTCGGAATATACTTATTCATCCAAGTATTTATCTTCTAAGGAACTTTGTATTTGGATAACATGTAGAAAACAAGTAGTGTAATGAAGTAACAGTATGACAGTGTACAGATATTTATGACAGATAATAGCAAACGACAGATGTTACCAAACAATCGTCAGATTGGATTTAGACATGCATGACCATTGCGACACCGGTAGGAATGCCCAAGAGATCAGTACCTGTAGAAGTACATGTATAATCGTAAGTAAACGAGTGCACAAATCAAAACATGCATTGATATTAGACAAGGAGATAAAACGGAAAAAGATCTGTTACATCACAGCCAAAACTTGTCAGCCGTAAGTTGGGGATCTCTAGTGTCCACCGCAGTGGCTGACAGGAGAAGCCGCCATTTTGGAAGTCGGTAGGGATAGGTACAATCAAGACCTGCCCGGAGAACAGGTCAGTTTCAGTTCATACCCATCACGATGAACCCGTGGTCGAAACACAGGGCCGTCATCAAAATTCCAAATCTTTGGAAGACCAGTCAAACAAAACGGAAGAGAAAGGCACTCACATTTTGTAAAACATGGTGTTACTGGGATCACTCTTTGTCTGGTAAGTGATTGAGATATCTAGGTCGCGGTTGTTACGTTCGTTGGGGGCACAGGTGAGTCTACCAGCTATAGTATCACCCTCGGAGACGGTCAAGGTAGATGGTGTGTAAAACACAGTTTGCCTAGTGATGTATCGTTTTAGCTGATGGTGTGACTCCGTAAAAGGCGACTTACTTCCAGTGCGTGTATTGAGCATGGGGTCCAGTAGAGAATCTAACCTTTTTATGTGTGCATTCAAAGGAGATGTCAAACCAAGCAAGGAAAGCGTGCACGTCTATAGGGGCTGTGTTAGAGAAAGATAATATAACCCGAATGAACCTTACAATCGTTTCGTGTGGCAGTCAGTGAGAAGGGTGCCTCAAAAGTAAGATCTTCCTTTTTTGCGGTTGTGAGGTCAATATGCTGTAAAATTGAATAACGATTAGCCAGGGTAGCAGCCAAAACATCGAAAAGCGTACCTTGATCATGCAAGGATCCGTGACCACTGATTTCAATTCTACAGTGTCGACGAGAGGTTCCCGAAGAGCGATATCTTTTATGCAGGAATAGTCAAAGCCATAGACGTTATCCCAGACTGAAGATTGGATTCATTTTAACGACCGAACGCCGCGAAACGACGTAACACACGCACAGTTAATCTTCTCCTCCTTGTAATCTTGGTCCTCAATTGCGGCGACGTAGAGTGTTGCATTATCAGGAAAAATCAAGCCTCCAGGCTTCAGGTAGCGATCTCGAGCGAGAAGAACAGTGTCCAACATGGATTCGTACAAGAGAAAGTAGCCCATCCATTCGGATATGATGATGTCAAATTCTTTTATGGGAAGCTCGGCTTCTTCGAGTTTTCCTTTTACAAGGGTGATCGCTATGAAAAGGTATGAGACGTGTCTACATGGGTACGAGAAGACAAGAAACACACTATCTTTGAAGCCATTGGCTTCAATGATCTTTTGGGCTTGGTCAATGATATTGGACATATCGATCTAGAGTTTTTCCGTGAGGATCCGTATTATTGACAGAAAAAAGTTCGACGCCAACGCACACCAACGACGTGTGAAGCTCCAGCTTTTGCAGCAAACATACTGAGGATACCAGTACCACATCCGACATCGAGTACAGTCTTCCCCTTGAATAAATGAGGGTTGTTCACGATCGCACTACGATAAGAACCAGTCCTGACAGCATCCTTCAACATTTCTTCGTGAATTCCTGATTTACCGGTAAGATAAAAGGCAAAAGGGGGAAATTAGAGCGCACCAAAGTGAGCGTATGAATCCGCATAGCTAGTTCAATAAACACAGTCAGATTCATTAAGGATTGTACGGGTCGGAATATAAGCGCAACTAGTCTTTGGAGGTCATATCGTGAAGACCTAGAGATGCTACAGCCTGGTTTGGAGCTTGGGATGTTGTAGGTTCCATTTTTGACAGTGTACAGAAAGAAAATCGCAAAAAGAAGAAGAGAAAAAAGTTGACCAGGTTCAACTGCTTTTGGACGAAAAGGAAAAATTTAGTAGCCGTACCACGTGAGCCTCAGTTTGCCTGCCTATTTGACCGAGGAGCTGCGCACGTCACTTGCACCGCAAATCCGCTCTTATAAGTAAACACCTACAGTAACTACATCCTAATCTTCACGACCAAACGAACAATATGGTGCGCCTTTTGGTTCCTCAAGACTGGCCGCTACTAAAATTACTACAGGCTGCAGAATCTTATGACAACCCTCCTTCTTACGATGCTGCTACCGAAGGCGCACTGAATGGTAGTGTTTTCCTTGCAGTCTTCAAGTACGAGGCCTGATTTATCCATAGTTCCAGCAAAGGATGTCAAGCAATCCGAACCACAGTCGCAACAGCAACAATCTTCTCCCCCTGTCATGCACGCTGGGCCTTCCTATGTACCAGCTGGTTACCCATCTCCGACAGTTTACCACTATGTCAACCCAGTCACTCAAGAGCACGTAGCTTCGCTTCTACCCCCTGATCATCCAGAAATGATTTGCCTTCAATCTGGTCAACATCTTACAGAGACCAACTTTGGCATTCTAGGTGAGTAGTTGCATTCTACAATGCTTTCCACTTCTGACTCATTTCCGCAGGTATCTTGGCCGCAGTCATCTGGTTCCCGTTGGGTATAGGTCTATGCCTGTTGGATCGCCGGGTGAAGTGCAAACGTTGTGGACATGTTATCGACGGGGGTGTCTGTAGCTGATCGTCGGCGGAGCTTTTTTTTCTCTACTGGACTTGTAGTAGTAATAGCCATACACGGGTTTCTGGGCTTGATCACAGACTTTATTCTATAGTGAGAGTACCAAATACAAACTAATAGTATACTCATTGTCAGATACCACAACAGCGGTCAGAATCAAATTTCGACTCACCATTATGCTACAACTAAATCACCAATACTTTTGGAAGCAGCCAGAAATTCTTCATGATGGTGCGCCCTGATCAGGAAGTCGTTCAATGGCGTAGCGTCTCTTGACAATGTACATGAGTGGAATTCCAGGTATTTGTCGAATCCGTCGCCGTAATTCACGATCACAGGTAGCAACAATGTAGCACTTGTGCGCAGTGACTCGTTGGACAAGACAGTCGTCAGCATAGGTCCCTGAGTGGTTGCAAGGTAGGCGTTCAAACCGAGGATCCCGGGCGATTCTAAAGGAGTGACATTGAGTCGAGTAATGGATGAAAGGAATTTTTGCCACGCACCGAAGCGCAATCCTATATTTGGGTCCCAGTTTCTCCAACTCGGCCATCACACAATCTGTAACACACGGTATACCTGACTCGAGATGTGAGGATGATCGCGTATCGAACGCGTAAAGCAGAAACATACATTTAGCAAAGAGGCAGTCCATCATCCCGCTAATGAGTTCCAGTTTGTTTTGGAGACTGAAGTTGATAAAGTTGGTGTCTATGAGCACCCGGTATGGTGGAACAAGAGATGTGTTGTGGGCCAAGAACAGCGACGATGCTACAGGTGCACTGCAAAAGACCTTAGACGACCGAAGAGTTTCACAACAGAGACGCACACTCGACGAACAGCCTTGGCCTTTTCCTCTTCCTCTTTCTTTTTCTGCTTGAGTTGGTTCTCTTTCCTGCACAAATAAGTGAGAATCTTGGTGACAAGGAGTAACTTCAACTTGCAGTCGAATGTCATTGGGATTCAGCATGCGCTTTACAAGCGCAAACTTTTTGGTTTTCTTGACTTTTCCCTATTCATGAATGAGATATGTTTGACTGACCGCAGAGAAACATACCATTTGGATCAGAGAAGAAAATTGCACTGTCACGCTGCGACGGAACGTGTGACAGCTACCTTTTTTAGAGATCCGGAAGTGTGGCCCAACTTCGGATCAGATGTAGCGAGATTTATCACCGAAGTCAATGTTCTAGAATCGTGTTTACGCCTCCATCTTTTCCCAGAATTGTTCAAGAATTGTTGGAGCAGGTCAGCAGACATAGCGCCACGCTGGCTATTTTTGAGTGGTTCCGCCCATGATTAGGTGTATCAAATGATGCTGATCTGCTCTGGGTGCAACATACTTGAAAAAGGTATGATCACTAGATCATATTAACAAAGTTTCATGCCACGAACAAACGGCTGTTCTTTTTCCCAACGGGAGAATGAGTTTATATGGGTGTTGTGGCACAATGTGTGGCTTGTTCTGGTGCAATATAGAACATTCTTCTCTCAGGGAAATGCTGGGCACAGGAAGGGACTTGGGTTTACACAATTGTACTTGTCGGGAAAGGGGCTCAGATCAACGGCACTCATTAGCGTGGCGTCTGCCCTATTACTATCCACCCAAGTAGCGTGATCGGAAATTGCACCTACATACACATACAGACACATGAATTGCGGAGGCTCACCACTCCCACCCACTCTTCCACTCTCCTCATGAATACTTCCGCTTTGAGGCACAATATGGACAAAGAAGAGTCCGAAACTGAAGAACTCGACTCGGAGGAGTATGAGTGCGCGTTTCGTCTATATTTGCATGGTTTCATTTTGCTTATTCATTGCAAGAGTGGCGCCCTGGCCCAAGGGTGTTGTCGAGCGCTATCCAAGTTCCCCAAATCCAACACCTAACATTCGCCTATGGAAGACCTCGGGCGGCAAATCGAACTTGGTGGGTTCTATGCCTAATGAAGGTGGATATGGGCGTAAAGTGAGCCAGGCACCGTCTCGCCACACTGTCCAGAATTATCTTATTCCAACATTTCGTAGAAGGAATTGTTTGCGGACAATCCTATAGGTGTTCCGGAATTGCCGCAAGACTTGTCTAGCGATGAAGATGATATACAATACATACCCCAAAATTTTCGTTCACCAGCTCGGTCCGGAAGCCCAATTTCCCCGTGTTCTGCGCCTGAAACTGTTAGGCAAAACACCTCCATGTCTTCAACGCTTCCTCCGTACCGTTTGCGTTCCGTGTCGGACGCAACGTTTGGTGACTCTTACAGCCGTTCCTCATCTTCAAAGACATTCAATTATGAATCATCACATCCGTACCGGCAACAGGAATATAACCCTTATAGTCGCGAGTCTCAGTACAGATACCATCCTGACAACCCACCGTGGCATCGGAACCACGACCAACACTCCTTCCATGACAATGACGGGGACGACGCTATTGCTCAACAATACTTGATGACTCCCGTGCTTTCCTCCAGCTCCTCAGCCATTTCTCAAGACATGAGTGCAAAAGCTAGGGGAAAACAAAAGCAAGCGGATGTCTCAGACCTGCCTAGAGTTCCTTCGAGGCAAATGTCCCAGCTTCGATTAGAAACTGATCATCATAGTCGCTACACGGGAAGAGCAAACTCTGCAATTGACCGCTACAGAGAGCCTGACTTCTCACCAGTCTCGCCTAGGGATGGACACGGTAGTCGAGCATACCGCGAAGACAAATCCATCAAGGGACGAGCAACCCCCTCCTCAGTTCATTCTTCCCTGAACCGCGAAAGCGGGAATACAAGACCTCCTCCACCTGGCTCAAAAAGGATGGTCAATTCGGATACTGAAGATGATAGGGAATGGGACCCTGCAGATGATGGTGGTGGCGACTCTTCAGCCAAAAAAAGACGCAAAATAAATAGGTACCCTTGCCCTGTTCCTAACTGTAAGGAGACTTTCACAAGACGAAACGATGTTCGCCGTCATGTCAGAAACGCGGCTGTACACCGTGACCAGCCTGATGCTCTAGCGATACTCGGTGAAGTGGCTGGGGATATCAGTACTCGATGTAAATATTGTGGTACGGATTTGTCCCGTTCTGATGCTAGGATGCGTCATGAAAGGGCGTCTGCTTGTGGGAAACGTACTACACAAAAGATGAAGGAATCTATCGCGTCACGAACTTGAGAAAGGTCATATTTATCATCATCTGAGTGGTCTCGGTCTGCTGATAAAATTTTGTTTTCAGGTCAGGAGATATTACTTTGACTTTCGAGGCCAGTCTGTATTACTTCTATCAAACGAATATCATATGTACCTATTGCGTACGCTTTGCGGTGACACGGTAATTTTCTGTGCGATCCGCCGGCATTCTCTCATTGGCTTTTAAAAACTCAAAAACAACCACGAGGCAGAGTTTTCTTCTTGTCTTCTTCAAGATGCGGTACTGTGGGACCCCATCTTTACGGCCGGAGAGGACTAACACCCTTCGAAGCTATAAAATGTATTCGGAGTCATTAAGTGGATACTGCCCCGTAATCCTCGGATGCATTGTCCACTCGCAAGTGCCCTCTTTACCCCGCCTGTTGCTTCTTAACTGGTTCTACCTTCAGCGCACTCGACTCCACAAGAATGATCCGAGACTAATGCTTTCCGAATAGATAGCGTGTGTACTACGCTTGTCCACAATCTGATCTCAAGGGCGTTTGCGAGTCCAAAACAGAGGGTTCTGTAGGGTTCTTTGCGTATCTTCCCGTGTCGATCAGCATCCATATTTGTATGTTTGTCCCTTTGCTGACCAAAGCTCAGGGTCGAGTCTATATCTAACGTTAGGACCTAATAGGCTTTGGCCACGAACAGGTTTATCTTTGAGTTAATGATCTCATGAAGACTGAAACGCTCCGGAGGTCTTCATAGCGAGAGAATCTGTGTCGTAAATGGATTGTTTCTCCATACCAATGGCTCGTAGAACTGCTTGCATTGTCTTTGGATCAAGTGCTATCACTTTTAGTCGCAGCCGAGCCCAGAGCTCGTGGTATTGTTGATCTTTCTAGCCAGTAACGATTTGCTTTTCCTGTACGCCATATGAAGCAAGGGAAGGATGGAATGCGAGTATTTTTAAATCGAAACCACTAGCCTCATGGCTCCTCATGGCAGCACTGGTATACACCTTATTGACTTAGGCGGCACATCTTTGAGCGTGCCATGCCTAATGGTTATCTGATAGCGGACCGACCATCCAAACTTGTCAACTTTTGAGTTGATGAGGAGAGAACTTGCCGTTCCAAAATGATAGTTCGGACTTAGAGCAATGCAATACCGGAACACGTTCCCTTCGCTACCACTGGACTTGAGCAAAGGCTATACTGAGGGTCTTAGCCAGGCAAACAGTTCAATTAGTAGTGGCTGTCCAGCGTCAATTGAACAAAAAAAATCCAAGACCGTTCCATATGTTACATAACATTCAGGATTTTGCCTCTGCTCGCTCTGTTGCAAGGTTACTCAAGGGGTGTAACAAGTTATGATGGACTGCACGAATCAAGGGTGTCAGATAACTAGATCTGTTCCGAAGTGGAGAGCGAAGGGATGGATGAGAAAAAACGGTTGGTACGTAGATGTTTGTATATTGCAGTGAATGACTCCGCTGAATCCGGGTATGAAATTGATCTCATTACTTCAGGTACTTTTGCATCTAACGCCAATCAGTCTCCGTTTGCGTATAAAAAGCCTTTGCAAGCACTATGTAATCCTCACTCCCCTTTCTTTCCTCTTTCCCCTTCTCATTTCACTCTTCTTTGTTCTTTTACACTACATCTACCTTTTCCAATAATGGTCCTTCTTTCGTCGGAGCCTCGCACTCGCAGAAACACCTACACTCAGATTCCTGCCACCGTCGTCACCAAAATAATTGCCAATGGCCTCGTGAACAACGACTCCATTGCCCCCAAATCCCCCTCGTCTAAAAAATCGGCTTCCACACTCCTTTCTCGATTCTTGGAATCCCACAAGGAGCTCGAGGGCTACAAGTGAGGCATTGTGTTGTGGCGTCCGGGAAATACTAATGTCCGGATAGGAATGGTCAACCTGTAATAGTTGATGGTAAAAACATGTCAATAGCAGCAGTAACAGCTGCATCACGCTATAGTGCCGCCGTCCAACTAGACCGTTCTTCGCAGGTCAAGGAGCGAGTTGACAAGGGCAGCATGCTAATCAAGGACAAGGTTGACAATGGTATCAGTATCTACGGAGTTTCAACCGGCTTTGGTGGATCAGCGGATACAAGGACTGACTCACCTCTGATCCTTGGACATGCTCTTCTCCAAATGCAGCATGCCGGAGTTCTTCCTTCCTCTACTAAGCCCCTTGAGGCTTTACCTCTTCTCGACCCTATAGGTTCGACAGTGATGCCTGAAAGTTGGGTCAGGGGTGCCATTCTCATCCGTATGAATTCCCTTATTCGCGGTCATTCTGGCGTACGATATGAACTCATTGAGAAGATGAACCAACTTCTCAGTGCTAATATTACACCTGTCGTTCCTTTGCGGGGAAGCATTTCTGCTTCTGGTGGTGAGTGCAAGTTCCCTTTACGTCCCCTTCTCCCTGATTTTTACCTTTCCTTAGATCTATCTCCACTTTCTTACATTGCCGGAACCTTGTGCGGAAACCCCTCGATTCGAGTTTTTGATGGACCTGCTGCATTCGGTGCCCGCAGAATAGTATCATCCGTAGAAGGACTAGCAGCGCACAACATTCAACCTCTCCCTCTGGCTTCTAAAGAACACCTCGGAATTCTGAACGGAACGGCATTCTCAGCCGCCGTTGCGTCTTTAGCACTCAATGACGCCGTGCACCTGACCCTTCTTGCTCAAATTTGCACCGCTATGGGAGTTGAAGCACTCAATGGAACGCGAGGATCATTTGACCCTTTCATTCATGATGTAGCGCGACCCCATCCTGGACAGGTAGAATCTTCTAGCTTGTATCCACGAGAACCTTACTGAATCTATGACCAGATCGAGTCTGCCAAGTTGATTTGGAACCTGCTAGAAGAAAGTAAACTTGCTGTCATTCACGAAGAAGAAGTGAAGATTCAAGATGACGCGGGACATCTACGACAGGACCGCTACTCCCTTCGTACTGCCCCTCAGTTCTTAGGGCCACAGATTGAAGACTTGCTATCGTCACTTGCGACAATCACTCAAGAATGCAATTCGAGTCAGTTACTTTTCCATAAGTATATGAACATTTTCTGACTATTGATCTAGCGACGGATAACCCTTTGGTTGATGGTGAAAGCGGACGTATTCACAACGGCGGTAACTTCCAAGCGATGGCAGTCACCAACGCAATGGAGAAGACTCGTCTGTCCTTGCATCACATCGGCAAACTTTTGTTTGCCCAATGCGCTGAGCTCATGGATCCTTCGATGAACCGCGGGCTTCCTCCATCATTAGCTGCTACAGATCCATCCTTGAACTACCATGCCAAGGGCATTGATATCGCCACGGCAGCCTATGTTGGCGAGCTGGGTTACTTGGCTAATCCAGTGTCAACCCACATCCAGTCAGCAGAGATGCATAACCAGGCAGTAAATTCCCTTGCACTCATCTCAGGGCGGGCTACAATCAATTCCTTGGAAGTCCTTTCGATCTTGATCTCATCGTACCTGTATGTCTTGTGCCAAGGTAAGAATATATTTGAACTTCATATTCGTATTAATCTAACACGTGTACATCCAGCTCTTGATCTTCGTGCTCTCCAAAAGGAATTCCTGGATGGTCTCGACCACATCGCTTCAGAGGAACTTTCGGAGGCTTTGGGTTCTTTCACCGCTCCTTCTGATCTATCAAAGGTCACCGCGGAAGTCCAGAAAGTTTTCAGGGAGACTTTCGACAACACGAGCACCATGGATGCCCCAGAAAGGATGTGCAAGATAGCAGCCTCTAGTACAGTGGTCATCGTCGATTTCTTCACCCAAAACACCTCTGTGGATAACGCTGGTGCCATCCTTAGTGGAATCCCCAAGTTCCGGACTTCTGTTGCCGAGCGAGCTACCTCGTTAATTGACGAATTGCGTCGTGCATATCTTTCTGGCGAACGGGGACCTGCACCAGCGAGCCTGTATCTTAACAAAACAAAACCGCTATACGAGTTTGTGAGGAAGACCATTGGTATCAAAATGCATGGTTCTGAGAACTATAACCGATTTGTCAACGGCCACGGCGTGGACGAGTCAACTGTCGGAGAGAGTATTTCTCTCATTCACGAGGTACTTTTCCCCCTCTTGCGACTAGGAATTTCGTTGACCAACACATCTTTTACAGGCTATCAGGGATGGCAAGCTTCAATCTGTCGTTGTTAAAACTTTGTCTTCGTAAAACTGACCAATCGGTCCATTCGTCGCATCCAGCTCTTACAATAGTTTTATATAATTTGCACTATAATTTGTAGCAACTACTAAAACTGTATTTTATATTTAGCAGGGTGCGTCTCGCGCACTTATTATTTATCGGCCCTAGGCCTAATTTCATTACCTCTAACCGTGTAGTCATATTTTTGATAATCAATAATCTTCCTGCTTATTATAACTTTCAACGAGAATCTGCGATCATCTTCTTGACTTCCAGCCCTCACCTTCATCAATCCATCGAGATATTGCTTGCAGTGAAGTCACTCAACTTATACAAGAAGGTTATTCCCTTATCGCGTTGTACAGATCATGGCGATTTCTTCGCATGAAAAAATTGTTATTATCGGTGCTGGATGTTTTGGTATCTCAACTGCATATCATTTGTCCCAACGAGGCTTCACCGATATTACTGTCATTGACCGCTCGGACAGTCTTCCTGCCAAGGATGCAAGCAGCAATGACTTCAACCGAAGTTTGTCTACTTATCTTTAGCTGAACAGATTCAATGCAGGACTAATGCACTATTCGCTTCGCCACAGTTGTCCGGACCTCTTATTCGGACAATTTTTATACGACATTTGCGAAAGAGGCTATCGGAACTTGGAAAAATAGACAGGTTTGGGAAGACGACAGCTACCACGAGTTTGTCCATCACCATCACCCCTTGTCAGGTTTATTCAAGGTTGACCTCAATTAAATGACAGATCCGGTGTTCTAGTCCTCTCATCCTCGAGCTCACCAGGTTCATACGTTGATGACTCCTATACTAATGACAGGAATCAAGGATCCCGAGTTGACATCTTGCCTGACGGGGAAGCTGTCAGGAGAGTGTTCCCTCCGGAGGTACCAGTGTCCCCTTTTCATAATACCCGAGGATATATGAACTACGATGGTGGCTGGGCAAACGCTGGCCAGGCTGTATCTTATCTGACCTCCAAAGTTAAGCTTATGGGTGTAAAAGTTCATGGCGGTAAAACTGTTAAACGACTGCGCCGCAGGGATAATGCGGCGACAACTGGTATAGAATGTGAAGATGGAACCATGTTCGAGGCATCTCTCGTTGTTGTGGCCACAGGATCCTGGACCCCATCTGTTTTTCCTGACCTTGGTCTAAAGGAAAAATGCCTTGCCACAGGGTAAGGCGTAAATCCCGTAGTTTCTTGATAAAATTCTCAGACAGGAAGACAGGCAGGTCGTAGCTATGATCCAGCTCACAAAAGAGGAAGCTGAAAAATATCGTCAAGTTCCTGTAGTATTGAATTTTACAACAGGTTTTTACTGTTTCCCGGTAAGCATCTCAGCATGTATGAGTAGATCTGAGCTGATAGGTACAATTTAGCCAACAAATGATCACATTGTGAAAATGGCTATTCATGCTCCGGGATTTACCCATATGGTCAACAATGTTTCGACACCCAGAACACTAACTACAAACCCCCGAGATGGTCTGGCCATACCCAAGAAATCTGTTATAGCGTTACGAGAACATCTCAGGACAGTGTATCCGGAGCTAGCTGACAAGCCCTTCAAATCAACGCGTTTATGCTGGCATGTCGTTCCCGTTCATCTATGAAGATATACAGACTAGACCATGTCCACCAGGTACAATGATTCCCCAGATGGGGACTGGATTATTGGTCCCCACCCGAAGAACAATTCTATCATTTTTGCCACAGGCGGCAGTGGCCACGCCTTTAAGGTGGTTATTATGATCCAGATATCCAGTGTCCATTCTAACACATTCATTAGTTCTTCCCGGTCATCGGCCGCCTCGTAGCAGACACCATACAAGGCAAGTTGGAACCTGCTTTAGTAAAAAAGTTTGCTGTCGACCGCCCCGCGAGTTTCGCGGCTAGGACTGATGGAGTACGAGCTGCCGAGGAAATTGAGGAATTAGATATGAACCAACTTTGCGATTCTGAAGATCTATTGGTGTAGAAAGGAATAGAATGTATAAGTATTAATACAGGGAGCAACAATGCTCGTTTTGCAGATTACATGAAGTAAATCCGTTTTTTAAGCTCGCCTTCCAACAAACTCGCGCCACGAACGTACTTCGCTGGGTATTCTCCCCTCACTATAGCTTCTGAGACCACCCTGGGGTATCTTTTTGGCAAGACTGTCCACGAACAACTGAGCATTGCGAGCGTTGTTGAGAAGTGGTAAACCAAAGTCGACCGCATTCCTGCATGAACGCGTTGAATAAATAGGTCCATTCAGTTTGATCTGAAGACATACCTCCGTGCAACATAATCCTCATCGGTGAAGCTCTCCGCCCGAGATTGAGCGAGATTGACTACACATTGAATATCGTACTCGTCGAATACTTCTCGCAATTTTCGCTTGTCTTTTGTAGGGAAGAATATCCGCTTGGCAGAAACATAAGGTAGGCTGTTCAAATATTCCTCAACAACGGGCGAGGAGCAATACAACTTGAAGCCCAATTCGAGGAATTTCTTCGCCACATAAGCCATCTCCGGCTTGGTGATGTCACCACCGATGAGTACACCAGAGTTGGCTTTAGGGACCTTGAATCCAGTAGTGCTCAATAAAGACGCCCAGTATGCTTCATGGATATCCTTTCCAAAGCTAGCAACTTCTCCAGTACTAGCCATCTCTGGAAAACAAGTTGAGAACAGTATCAGCTAAAAGATAAATGAACTACATACCAACACCCAGGAATGGATCAGCACCGCCAAGTCGGGTCCAGGAGAACTGAGCAACCTTGATAGAAGTATAGTCACGCTCCTTGTCCATAAGGTCTATTGGTTCGGGGACATTCTGTCCAACAATAGCGGCAGTGGCGGTATCGATGAAATTGTGTCCCAAAACCTTGGAAACGAAGGGGAATGAACGAGAGGCACGAAGGTTACACTCAATGACCTTCAACTGGGGCTCTTCATCAGGGTTCTCAGCGGGTTTCTTGATGATTTGCATGTTGAAGGGTCCGGAGATTTCAAAGGCAGCGGCAACCTTCTCAGCAATGGTCTTAAGACGACTCATATCGCTCTTCGAGAGAGAGAAGGGAGGAAGAACGAGAGTAGCGTCGCCGGAATGAACTCCTGCGTTTTCAACGTGTTCGGACACAGCGTATACAAGGAGTTTGCCCTTGTATGCAACTGCGTCGACATCGATCTCTTGAGCATTGTCAATGAATTTGGTGATGACGACAGGGTGAAGAGGTGATACGGAAGCAGCGGCCGAGAGTTTATACTCGAGATCAGACTCCTGGTATACAACATTCATAGCAGCACCGGAAAGCACGTATGACGGACGGATGAGAACAGGATATCTGGTACCCATTAGATTACAGGTTGCAGCAGGGATGCGCGCATAACGTACCCAACTTTCTCTGCGAATTTCTTGGCAGCATCCACAGTAGAGACTTCAGCCCACTCGGGTTGATCAACACCGATGCTGTCAAGGACAGAAGAGAACTTGTGACGATCTTCTGCATTGTCAATCTGTTCAGGATCAGTACCAAGAACCTTGACGTCGTTCTGTTTGAGGCGAAGAGCGATGTTTTGAGGAAGTTGACCTATTAAAAACGCGGACTAAGTCAATGGCAGAGGAGTAACAGAGAATACGACGTACCGCCGACACTGACGACTACACCTTTGGCTTGCTCTAGTTCATAGATATCCATAACCCTCTCGTATCCAAGTTCTTCAAAGTAAAGCCTGTCAGCCTCGTCGAAGTCAGTAGAGACCGTCTCGGGATTATAGTTGATCATGACAGTCTTGTTGCCCATATCCCTCAACTTCCTAGCACAAGTGACGGCACACCAGTCAAACTCCACACTGCTACCAATACGGTACACACCGCTACCCAAAACCATAGTGCCGTGTTCGTTAAAGTCGACGTCGTGTTCAGATGCATTGTAGGTTGTGTAAAGATAGTTGGTGTGTGCAGGGTACTCGGCAGCAAGGGTGTCGATACGCTTGACGAAAGGAGTAATACCAAAGGATTTACGTGCAGCACGAACAATGTCCTCGGTGGAGGAGACGAGATCAGCAATCTGAGCATCTGAGAAGCCCATTCGCTTGGCCCGAACCATGAGCTCGTGATCAATCTTCTTTACGGAACCGGCTGCCTTGAGGGCGTGGTGCGTTTGGACGATATTGTCGATCTTGTAAAGGTACCACTGGAGAAACATGGTTATTAACGATGATAATGAGGGATTGACACGAAGACCCTAACCTTGTCAATTTTCGTCAAGTCGTGTAGTTGATCGACAGTATAGTTCTTCTTGTACATAGCATACGCAATCGCAAAGAGCCTCATATCCGTAGGGCGACTTAGTGCCCTGTCCAAATCTTCTGGCTCAATGTAAGCTTCAAACCCTTTCCAGCGGGGATCCACTTGTCTGATAGCCTTTTGAAGACTCTCCTCAAATGTACGACCGATAGCCATCACTTCACCGACCGACTTCATGGACGAACCAACTTCACGATTGACTTGAGAAGAGAATTTGGCCAGGTCCCATTTCGGAATCTTGGTGACGATGTAGTCCAGTGAAGGCTCAAAACATGCTGTTGTCGTTTTTGTCACGGCGTTGGGCAGTTCAGGCAGAGTGTATCCAAGAGCAATTTTGGCAGCTGTGTAGGCAAGAGGATAGCCGGTGGCTTTGGAAGCAAGGGCGCTAAAAATGAAACATTTAGATCGAAGTGTCACTGTCAACTTGTGTAAGCTTACCTGGATCGACTTAATCTACGAAAGATGGACACGTCAACACCTGCACCGTCAAGATAGAAATAACCATTTACCGTGCATTAACCTCAATGACGCAATATTCCCTAGATGTGGGGTTGAGAGCATACTGAATGTTACATTCACCGACGACGCCCAAATGACGAATGACTTTCAAAGCGGCGCTTCGGAGCATATGGTACTCATCATCCGGTAGTGTTTGCGAGGGAGCCACGACTATAGAATCTCCGGTGTGCGTTCCAAGGGGATCAAAGTTTTCCATGTTACAGCAGATAATCGTGTTCTAATGACGTAGAAATGTTCAGCCCGTCATGAATGTAACACTTGAAAGTTGACTCACATCTGCACCATCACGAACAACTTCATATTCCAATTCCTTCCAGCCTTTCATACTACGTTCGATGAGAACCTGGGGACTGAGACTAAGACTTTTTGCCGAAAGGTCACGTAGCTCATCCGGGTCGTTTGCGAAACCTGATCCTAGACCACCGAGAGTGAAAGCCGAACGAAGAATGACGGGATAACCAATTGTCTCTGCAGCAGCAAGAGCAGCATTTACAGAAGAGACCGCCGTGGACTGAGCAACCGGAATGTCGATTTCTGCATAAAGAACGTATTTCAGCCATCATGACACGCGACGACACACATAGACACGAACCCTTGAGAGCCTGAACGAATAAGTCACGATCCTCCGAAACTTCGAGTGTTCTGATCGGTGTCCCCAAAACCTGCACGCCAAGACGTTCCAACACACCCATTCGGTCCAAAGCAATGCCAACGTTCAGAGCACTTTGACCACCAAAGGTGAGGAGGATACCGTCGGGGCGTTCTTTTTCCAGTACGTAGGCGACGTAGTCAGCCGTGACGGGTAGGAAGTACACCTCATGGGCAAGTTGGTGTGACGTTTGCCAGGTAGCGATGTTTGGGTTAATGAGAACAGCCTGTACACCCTCTTCACTGAGAGCCTTCAAAGCCTGGGAGCCCGAATAGTCGAATTCACCAGCTTGGCCGATGGAAAGACCTCCACTTCCGACGACAACCACTTTTTGGACGTCTGGTCGCGGAAGCTTGGGGAGAACTTTGGCAGAAATCTTTCTGGCCAGTTCAGAAGGAGAGTTGAGGACGTGTTCGCCATCTTTTGGAGTATAGTCACCGACAGCAGGAGCAGCTACGGCACGCAGCGGGTTGGTGGGTCTGGCCAGAGAGACTCGACCTTGATGGAAGAAACGAGTAGATGTTCGGGGCAAATGCCGGGAACAAGACAGCTGCAGCCGTACAAAGCTCATTTTGAGCTACAGGCACGGACCCACTTGCTGCAAAAACACTGGTTCTGTTCAAGTTGAGAAGTGACTCGATTCTGTTCAAAAAAAATTTAGACGCCCTATCTAAACCCGAATAGCTAGTCGCGTGGCTTATCTTATCACAGGTTAACTCCTTCCTGTGACACTCTCTTCTTCATCCTCTTATTATATGTTGACAGGCATCGGTGAAACTATCTCTGACGCAAGACCTTCGCACAAATCAATGCCGCTATAATTCCTGTGCTTGACTTTGACTTGACTGGCACTGGTAATGATCATCCTTTGAATTTCCCGACCCAGGGACACATACATACGAGATCTCGACTTCCTCTACCTTCCGAAAAATACCACAATTCGTCACTGGAAATAGAATCATTTCTCGTACAAGCATGTCTTCCCGCAGTGATATCTCCCATGGGGCTCCCGATGGACGTGGAATCGTTTAATCGCGTTCTCAATGTCTCCCACATATACATTATTGGCATAGGCCGATGAGAAAGACCTTGTCAACGCAAGATATTGCAGCCTTGTAACCGACGCAGTAAGTAAGATTTGTCTAGTCATCCGACGGTTCAATTTTCGACACTGACCCACTCTATGTAATTTTTCCGCAGGAAGCTGCTCAGGAAGTTTCAGTCAACGTCTTGCGACTACCCTCGGTGGCCGTAGAACGTATGCCTGAACCCGAAACACCACGCCAGACCGCGCCACATCGCACTGTCTTAACGTTTATGCCCCGTTTCTCATCCGCGTCCGTGTCGGTGGTCATCGTAATGATGTTCCCGAGGCTGGCCGGATAAAATTTTTGCGGTTCCGTCGACCATGGGGAGGTCTATTTGTGCCCGCCCACTTCCTTTATACATTTCAGTGTTGCTAGGATTGTCTGCTGTTTCAGGAACTGTTTTATCTACCTATCAACAGCATCTGTCCATCTATTCAACTCACCTCCAGAAAGGACAATGATATCGCTTGATTTGCTGCGTGCTCCGTGTCAGTGGATCCGAAACTTCCAGCTATATTGGCCAGGAACGAACATTCAAAGCATTTCACTCCCGAAGTCTAATCGCGCCGATAACGTTTACCCAACGTGGGATGTATCTATCCAACGGATGAATGCTTGCAACGAGACCCCCCTTGCTTTGCACGACGTTGCCACCACGGCATCTAATGACCACTAACAGATTTTTCCCATGGTCATCATCTGCCAATGAAAGGGGGAATTCTTGTCTTGGTTGCCGATGTCACACAGCCATATCTCATCTCGAGAAGTGAACATCTTGGATTCTCTGACAGTCTCGATATACGGATTCTAGGTGGGCATGAGGGACCGTGTTTCCGTTTACGGATTCACATTATCGGCACAGGCGAGATCGGAAATGCTTTTCCAGGCGGTGACGTTCACTGTTAGATATCCCGAAGACAAACCGGTGCATTAAACAGGGGGGGTGGCCAGGCAACTCGGAATAGTTATAAACGAGGTTTTGAAGATTAGACAGTCAAGCTACCCGTGCTCCCCCGTGCTTGCTGTTGACTGGGCTCAAGATGCATCCATCTACCGCTGATCATCTTAGCGACGCTGAGAAGGGCCTCTCCTCCTCAGATGAGTTCAAGAAGGATGTTTCGAAGACTTCCGCAGAAGTCATCGTTCAGCCCGTCCCTGCATTGGAAACTCCACCCATTAACAAGGAGTTCACTACCGCCGTGCCCCCAGTAAAAGCGCCTCCCAAGAAAGCTCCTCGTAAGGTCAGCCGCTGGATTCGTTTCCGGCTGTGGTTCAATACCTACAGGTAAGTTTCTTCGCGAAACTCTGTTCACTTAACCGCTGCTAATGAAACGGACAGGAAATTCTTTACCCTTGCCATGTCACTAAATGTCATTGGGCTTGTCTTGGCTGCTGCGAACGTCTGGACCTATCCACGACACTATACTGGTGCCTTTGTTCTTGGTAACCTGCAAGCGGCTATCCTGGTTCGCAATGAGTTATTCGGCAGGTTATTGTACCTGATCGTCAACACACTGTTTGCCAAGGTAAGTGCCACATTCACCTTGAACCCCGCGTTTTCACCGTTAATCTTGCATACAGTGGACACCGTTGGCCTTCCGTCTCGCTTGCACATCAATACTGCAGCATCTTGGTGGTATTCATTCAGCATGTGCCATTTCTGGGTTCATGTGGCTTGTATTTAAGATTATTCTCATTGCGACGGACATGAAGAACAGTCATGTCGCGATCTTTGTCATGGGAGTGGTCACTTTGGTTGCGATAATGGTTTCTATTCTATCGGCCTTTCCTTGGGTTAGGAACACTCACCATAAGTAAGTCGTGGAACTCGTTGCGCAGCACAGTGACTGATTTCTGTCTATAACAGCGTGTTTGAGAAGCACCATCGCTTTGTGGGCTGGTAAGTATCTGCTCATTTAAACCTTTATATTGCTAAAACGTTGCGACTGACTCGTGTACGCCTTCAGGCTTGGATTGGCTTTCAGTGCGTTTATCTATGCTTATGTTTTTCGTCTATTCTAACCTATTCTTAGCCTGGGTATTCGTTATTCTTGGAGACAGCTATGATCTCAACACCCACACGTTCCAAGCGGATGGTGACCATATCGTCCGCCAACAGGACTTTTGGTTCATCCTCGGGATGTCCATCTTGTGCGTTCTGTTCCTAAGCTTGCTCTCGGTACTTGTCACCTCTAATTCGGATTCTTTCAGTGTTATTATTCCGTGGTTGACAGTCCGCAAGGTCAAGGTCGATGTTGAGATTGTGAGTCTATTTCATTTCAATACTCGTGGGGAAAGTTCGGGGACTAATTCAGACTCTAGCCTTCTCCAAAAGCCGTCATCCTGCGCTTTGAACGAGGAATGCAACAGGGGTTATTAGCGAGGATTTCACGAAGTTCCGTCATGGAGTACCACGCTTTCGGTATCATTTCGTATGTTCCAGTTCTTGCATCGAGACTTCGACAATTGACTCAATGACTTCATAATTTCCTTCTACAGGGAGGGTGTTAACTCGAACAAGCATTATCTCATTTGTGGAGTTCAGGGCGACTTCACCAAGGGGCTTGTGGAGAATCCCCCGACGCATATCTGGACCCGAGAGCTGAAATTCGCCGGAGTCGGGAATACTACATCATTATACAAAGTACGTCTACTCCTGTCATAATGACGAAGGCTGGTCTAATCTAGGACTACTTCCAGAGAGGTATCCGTGTTTGCACTGGTACTGGACTTGGTGCCGCGTTAGCTACTTGTCTACAGGTGCGAAGTTTCTCCTTTCTGTGACTCCAGTGTGCTGATAACAGCATTCCGCGTTCTTCTCCATACAGAGCCCGGACTGGTGAGTAGATGTTCTTGGTATCGAGAGACGCCGTTGTTGACAAAATTTCCAGGTACCTTATCTGGATTGGATCTGACCAAGAGAAAACATTTGGGCCTACCATTGCCGGTTTGATCCACAACAACTTGGAAGGCCGTGTTACTCTCTGGGACTCCAAGAAGAGGGGTATGTTCTATGATCTCGTTCTACGATGACGAGTACTGACGACGAGAACAAGGGGGCCGTCCTGATACTATGCAACTTATCAAAGACGTTTACAAGTCTTGGAATGCAGAAGTTGTCTTCATTACCTCAAATTTCGTTGGTAACAAAGAAATGATGGAGGGCTGTAAAGAAGCGGGTATTCCTGCCTTTGTAAGTCTGACTCGACTCTCCCGAGGACTGAATAACTGACAGTCATTACAGGGCACACTATGGGATTTCTAATTATTTATCGCTATCTCAGTATTTTTGCTATCGGTGCTTTCGACCAATATTTTGTATAAGACGGCTGGCCCACGACACTGGATGGATCCCTTATTCAACTGCTTTGACACAAAACGACCTACATAGACACTTTAGACTACAATTGGATATATTTAATATTTGCATTAATATTTCGACGCGGACAATTTTAGGTATTAAATACTTATGTATGTACTCAGCAATTTTAATAGATAGAGGTTTTGAAGACAGGATGAACTTAGCCAGAACCATAGGGAATGGGTTCCACAAAAATATTTTCGCGATACCACTTCAATTCTGACATTCAAAACTTGAGAAAGTGAACAGCCTAGATAAAGCTGTTCAGGCATACCTCGTATTGATCCTCTTATGTCGGATAAAGCGCTGGATAGATATGTATTTAGACTGTGTGGCTCCGAGGGGATCGAAAACAAGCACACCGATGATCGCTCTCGTATTTCGGTACTCTCTGGGATGGTGCCGGGTACCACCGACGTACGCATTCCTGTGGCCGAGGTGTTAGATAGGTCTGATGAAGATGGTGGCCGTCAAAATTATGTACCTTGATTGAAGACACATCTGCATTGGTTGGTTCGCATTAAGCAAGTCCGTCCCGAGGAAGGAAGAAAAGTGTTCTATCTCACCTACAATGCTGTAAGGATAGGTACATGAGCCCTGCTAAGTGGCGCCGTATAATGATAAATGCTCGCACCGATAATGAAGCCAGTCGATAACCTCTGGCATTTCCTTGACCAGAAATGATCGGTCAGCGTGAACAGAGTTTCCTGCGAGACAAGCGGTTCTTTGTTCTGGGATCCAGTTTTTAATATAGGTGAGAACTGATTGAGAGACAGATTCTCTAGTGTGGGGAGATTCTATGCACGCTTTGGTGAGTCCAGACTAGATATTTCGCAAACCATGTCAAATGCTCAATTATTATCTGTCTAGATTCATCTTCTTACGTCGCCGTGTTGTTTTGTACACCATGCATCCATGCTAGGTGAAAAATAGAATGAGTTCCGGCCCTTTCTTGAGAAGAACCAGAATGCACACCCGTCCAGGAGTGATTTGTCGGTCTTGATTATGTATTCGATACCCTTGTCGACAATGTTGAGATCACCATCCGTTATGAGAACCTGGAATCATGTTACATCGTAGTTTTTAAGATATGTACGTGTACACACGGCAATTTCAAGAATCTTGTCTTTTTCGGGATTCAGACCGGTCCTGAGAAACATCAGAAAAATTCTACCTTGGAGAAGGAAGCTCACATTTCGCAGTCGATCCATACCAACGGACCATTGGCGGAAGTAAGAGGTTTGACTTGTTCAGTCATAAGGTTTCGCCGCAGACCGTAATCAAAACTGATTCTATAAGGCCTTGGGCGCGAGGCAGCGAGTCGTGCAAAAGTCAAAACAGAGTGACCCGGAAACATAAATCGTGTGACCGTGTTGAGCTCTTCAAAGTTCATGTCATCCACTGCTCAAGACAGTGAAATAGCTCTCATTCACAAATTGGGTGATCTTTTGCATGAATTACCGTGCGTTTGCTGGAGTCATTCGTATATCTCGGGCTCAAACACATTCATAGCTCTTCCGTCGAAGTAATTCCTGGCGGATTAGGAGACTGGCCCTCTCTCACTCCAGAATTCCCCGTTCTCCTTGCGGAGGGCAATGCCGGGATACCCAATAAAGTACTCCTACGCCTGTATCTCTGTGCCTTATCGTTGTTCAATCCTCTGCGGTCAAATCTACGCGACTATCGTTGGTCAGACGGGCAGTCCAGGATGCTCCTCAATACCACCGCAATCATCCTTTTGGCCAATCCTGCTCATCAGACTGCTCTCAACTCACGAAAGCGCCTTGTGCAGTCGGGAAGATTGCTAGTTCCGCAAGAACTGGGATTCAATCGCAACCATCTTTGCTCTTGTCGCGAGTCTGCCAAGCAGTCCATTCTCTGGAATCATCGCGAATGGTTACTTCGAAGACAGTATATAGGTGATAATATCTCTCCCTGCAATATACCAGCCGCAGTCTTGCAGAAGGAGCTGGACCTGATAATGAAATGTTCTGAAATCTATCCCCGCAATTATCACGCCTGGGCACATTGGCATTTCTGTCTGGAGATGGTGCATCGGGAGGAGCTCTACTCGTTTCTGACAGCTGCATACTTGCGACTGGTACAGTGGGTAGAGCGGAATGTATCCGATTATACTGCTATTCACCATCTCTACAATACGGCACGCCGACTCCAGACCATTTCGCTTGAGAAAACGGCAAGTTTACAGGTCGAGGTAGACGCTACACCGCGTGCGTGTTTCGATCATGCTATGGCCTTGGTATCGCGATACCCTGAGCACGAGTCTTTGTGGATGTATCTGAGAGCTGTATGTCAGGACACGGAGTCGAGGGACCGTGTAATGGAGAGGGTGTGTTCCTTACCTGAGAATGAACATCGCCGGCGGTGTGTACTTTGGTTGAATAGGTCGTCTCAATAAACCCTTTCCACATAATCCCGAAATTCTCGTGCAGCTGCAGCCCTTGAACTACTATATTGGGTTCTCGACAGGAAGGTTGCCATGGTATTTTCACTGATACCCATTTCCGAGTCATGGCGCCCGTCGTCTGTGATAACCAAACGCTGTTAAAATGACATGCTGAGGCAGCCAAAGTATTTTGGGTATGGTATCGACTTACCGCCTCTTACCGCTCAAGGTCCCGACAGGTTGTTCGAAAACGGATACGTCATACCTTTTTGACGCCACAAATCCGCAGGTCGATCTATTGCGGAAGTATTTAGAAGAGACGGTATTATTTACGAAACAGAGCAACTTGACGAGATGTTTGTGTTTCTGTGTTGTGTATCAACAGTAGTGGCGGATCGTAGTAAATAGTTTGTTGATTGCAACGGAATATCTTCGTGGACAAACTGTTCCTGAACAAGACAAATCAGCGTCTACGCATTCGCGTTCGGACCGGTTCTCCCACGTGATGGAATTTGAGAATTGGGAGAAACAGCTTCCAAAGTTGTTGACTCTTTATTCTATTCTATAGCTATCCGTCGGCTGTCTGTACACTCTTTTGCAACCCTCCACACTCGTTGACTCCGTCCTCTTGTCTATTTTACTCTCTACTTTGTCCCTTGTTGCACGCGACCACGAGGTCAGCTCATTTTTCAATTTCAATTGGACACCTACCATTCGGCGCTAGTTTTTTTCCTTCAGTACACTCTGGTACGGAACCTCGTACGACGAAGGCTCCCCTGGCTCCCCCCTCCCCAGGTGGCAGACATCTGGTTCAGAGGTGAGTCCCTGATGTACCGGGTCATGACAGAACATTAAAATCGAGCTTCTTCCAAGTGCCGGCCTTTTTTTGCTGGCCTTGAATCATGTCTCAGCCAACAAAACCAGCGTGGAACTCTAGCGTCAGAACAAGGTCTTCGACGACTTCAGGACGACCTGGGCAGCCAGGTTCATCCATGTCTATCAAACGCAAACCTGTTCCACCGGTAGACCTCCTTGAACCTTCCACCTCGTCCTCTGCATCAAATACTGCAACTACAACTGGCTCCGCTAGTAGAACGTCCCGCTCACGAGTGTCATCCATGACTTCCACAGCTTCGGCAAAATCTAGTACGTCAGGCCATACACATTCAACTGGGAATGTCAATATTCCCCGCCCGCGCGTCATGTCAACTTCAGCGTCCTCTGCTTCGCTGAGATCTACTTTAAGCGCCTCTCCGAAATCTATTTCTGGTTCCCAACTATCTACTTCGCCCAAGTCGACGTCCAGGTCCACCACATCCGCGCGTTCAGCCTCTCCAGGCAACGTTGCTGCGTCCAATCCCCGACTCCTTCGACCTGCGACTTCCCCTCCTAACACTTCTAGTCTTCGCCCTGCTCGATCAGCATCAAACATACGCGTTGATACTGCTGCTGCTAGTCCTATGCCGTCCTCGAAACGACTTAGTTCAGTTAGCGCCACATCAATGGGCAGTAATTACAGTCAGAAGAGTTTTACTGGAAGCGACCACAACCTGTCAACGAGCCCTGAGCAAGTGCATAGACATAATCGCCCAGTAGACGATCCTGGTGGAGACAAAAAAGTTTCTGATGAAGCAGTTGCAAAAGAGGCAGAACAAAAATTCGACCGAAGTACTATCAAGTCAGGATATGGGTCTGTTTTTGGCTTTGGCAAGACAGCCAATTCAGATGGCAAGTTACGCCTGCTTTGTTGAGAGGTCCAAAAATGACTGACATGTTTACTGAAGGTTCTCCCACATCCGATTCGTTCTCTTTTGCTCCTTCCCATGTATCTCAATCTTCTGTATCTTCAGTTCAGACTCTCTCTGCTCCCTCGCCCCCAAGTGATCCTGATCCTTCTACTCCAACCGCATTCTCCGCAACTTCGCCACCTGACATTACTTTTCATTCTCCAGAAGCATCATCTTCGCTCCCAGGCTTGAAGCCCAGAAAAATGTCTACACCTTCCTTGCCGTCATCGTCTGTTTCTGTCGCTACGTCACCTAGCAGCAGCGTCTCTCCCCGTCCACTTCCCAGTGTTGATCGCAGTAGCAGCGTCCCCCAGGCTGCACCGCCAGTTCGACCTCCTCGTGCACGACCACCTCCTGTATCCAAGTCACAATCATCACCATCTGTTCAATCTCTATCATCACTTTCAAACCCATCTTCGACACCACGCACAATTACGACCTCGACACAGCCAAACTCATTTGATTCATTAACTGCGTCTAAATCCGGGACCCATTTGTCACCTGGCGTAAATCCTGTTATTCGTCCTCTTCCTCCCATCTCGGCTGCTGATTCTCGTTCACGGTCTGGTTCAAAATCTTCACGCTCACCTTCTCATTCACCGGCTGCTTCTCCACATCCTCAGGACACCTCCCTTTCACCCGTCTCTACCCCAACGTCGTCACCTACGAAGAAAACATCAGCATCGAGTAGTTCTTCAATCACGACAACCCGTGGACGTAGTAAATCTACAGTTAATCCTGGTGGAGCGGTTGCCGCGACAACGGCAAGATTGGCTACATCTGGGGCTACTGCCAATACTGGTAATGGTCGCATGACGGATCCCAAGAGAAGCATTTCGAAGGTGGGAAAACAGGATGAAGATAAGAAGAAAGATGAGCAGGATAGGAACGTCAAGGACAGCAGAGATGAAGAAAAACAGAAGAGCAGAGATAGAGCAAGTTCGAGTGCGACACTGAAGAGCGCTAGGCCCTCAAGTTCTAAAGCAGTAGCCGGCGTGAATTCTGGAAGAAACGGTGAGTCTTGCTCCTATCTCCTGTTTTCTATTCGATTCCGTCACTTCTATCAGCGGCTGTATTTGGTTAGCACTACCAATTCATTCCTGGTTCCTTGACCTCAAGCCATACTTCTTCACGTCCTGAAATAGATGCTGACCTTCTTTCATTTTTTCAGCTTCTGCAAGCGCTACCACGAGCGACAAGTCAGCTTACATGCCCAGTTCCTCCACCTTGGAATCCTCAGCTACAATCCAAACGCCACGTTCTCCGCCCTCGGCACGTACCGCTCTTCCTGATGCTTCATCACAGAGTGTAAATCAATCCTTCAAATCATCATCATCTACTACTCCCGCGCTTTTGCCTTCCACGCCAATCCCTTCCACGACTTCTCCCTCAGGTACCCACTCAAATTCTCCACCGCGCTCTCATCCTCGTTCGCATGGTCATGCCCATGTCAACGGGCCACCATCACCTGGTATGGGGGTATCGATCAAGCAACTTCTTTCCAAGCCTGCCCCTCCTGGATACACCAGCGCAGGCAGTGCCAGCGAGAGTGAAGGCTATGCGAGTAGAGGATCCAAGTCTTTCTATGACAAAGATAGGGAGAGGAAGCTGATGCGAGAAGATGTCATGGTCGGTACTTCCCAAAAGACCAACCTTTCAGGCATTGAAAAGGACAAGGAACGTCGCAGAGAATGGGAAGCTGAAAGGCGGTTATTGAGGGAAAAGAGCATCGAGAGGACAAGAGCAGGAGCAAGGGACAGGTCGGATTCTGGGGCTGTGACATCTGGCGATGAAGGCCCCAGTACCCGAGAACGCATTTTCGGTGGTCTCATGAGAAGTGCGTCACTGACGAAGCTTCGAGAGCAATACGATAAAGATGACAAAGGCAAAGAGAAGGAGAAACGCCCACGGAATGTTCTTCGACGAAAAGCCTCTGGGACTCTTGTTAACTCTGCTGGTGGCAGGTCTGGGAGAAGCTCGCCTCCAAAAGAAGACCAGACATCTTTGCCTCATCAACGACAGAATAGAACGTATGCTGCGTATGCCCCACCAATGTTGCCGCTCTCTCCAACGGCTCCGAAAAGTCCTCACAGCCCTCCGGCACCGCAAATGATGCAGAGTACGTCTGGAACATTGACTTTACGACCCCCGAGTGGCACGAGAGGCTCATCTCCGTCCGGACCCAGAGCGAGATCAAGTGAGCGGTCCAAGGATAAAAGTCACAGCCTTGGTGATGTGAAGGGTGATAGTAGTGAAGCAATGACTCCAGCAAAGGAAATCATGGTACGTTATAAACAACAGCAGGCCGCTGAGACTGCAATAAGAGAAAAGATGGAAAGGAAAGAGAGAGAGGCTGAAGAAAGGAACAAGGAGGAGTTGAAAAAGAGTGATGCAGCCGAGATGCGTCATGATAATCTTCGGGTAACGCAAGCAAGGTACGTCTGCCTTTTTATCCTTCGATTTTCCAACTGTTTTAACGCTCCCCGCCAGTACCGGTACACAAGGATCCACTCACGTGACAACTCAGCTTAACATTCACAACTTCCAGTCTGTCGACACTCTTCCATCTGAGTCTGATTTTAAGCACGCGAAAACAGAAGACGAGGAATCAGCGGCGATGCCGTATTATACCGTATACGGCTCGACTTCGGAACGTGTTGTGGCTATGGGAAAACCTGAAGACTCGTCCTATGGACACAGCCGGAAACGTAGCTTGTCTCAACCTACTTCTCGCCCACCAGCTTCCCCTGTAGCACCAAATACACCTCCCCTTCGTCAGAGCCCCGTGAAATCGCCGGTTCCAGACTTCGCGTGGGACTCAAAAGAAGGACTTGACCTTAGTCTTTCTTTCGGAAATGAATCCACTGGCAGTGGTATCCATGGCGGCATGGGGCTTGATAGTCCACCAGAAGGCGGAGTCAAACTCAACGAGGTCTGGGAACGAAAAGTCAACATCACTTCCAAGCAAGATGTCAAGGAGGAAGACAAGTCGGCTAAGCCAACTCGTACCACCTCTTTTGGGGGATTCGGTCCGAAGACATTGACTCGCAAGATGAGTGCGAAATGGGGAAGGAAAGGTGGCTTGGATAGCTTTGGCAGCGTTACAAGGGACAGCATTGATACTGGTACCGTGGAGAGCGTTCCTGTTTATGCCGGTGCGTACGGAGGTATTGCCGAAATCCAGGAAGCTCCCTCAAGACCAAGTCTACAAGAGAGACGGGCTAGTATTGGTTTAGGTTTGGGGAAACGAAAGGCATCCATGAGTGGATTAGCTAACATTGCCAAAGGGGACGACAAGTCGCATGGTGTACGAAGCCTGAGACTGTCGATTGACAAACGTGCAGAAAACCCCGACACAGCTTCGGGATCTGTCCAGACGGATTCACCTGAACCTTTGCAAAAGAGTGAGTTTTTATGTCCAAGTTCGTTATTGTTTTCTAACGGTAATGCTTCTAACTCAGTGCATAATCCTATCAACCCTCCTACTTCTGCCTTACCCACGCCTCCTCTTTCCGCCCTCTACCCGAGTGCTAGTCCCCAGCTTAGCCCTGCGATGTCTTCGACGCAGGCTGCCCCCACGTCGAAAAGTAAACTGTGGAAGCTCATGAAGCGAATCTCTACTGGAGGTCTTCGAGACAGATATCATTATCCCCCTGATTCGGCTAGTAGCAGTTCTCCTTCGCCTGCGAGTCCTTTCTGTCAATCGCCTGGCGAGACCCCACCTCCTGTACCTGCAATACCCAGAGATCTGGCAGCTTATAGAGCTAACAGTGGTCCAGCCCGAAGTTCTTTGTCTACTATTGCTACTGCATCGGTATCCCCAGTTGCTTCTGGAAGGCAATCTCGTGCGTCCTCTGCTCATACTAATACGAGTGCGAGCTCTAGCAAGAATCCAGCTCCTGGAACACCTGGAGGAATACGGATGCCGCCTCCTCTGCCGCCATTGTCGTCCTTGCCTAGGCCAGGTACTGGCGGTACGCGCTCATCGTCTCCTATTTCTTCTTCAGATAAAGGCTCTTCCAAGTTCTTCAACAAACCACAAAGTCGAAGAAGTTCTTCTAGCTCTTATGGAGAAGAGCTGGCTCCACCACCATTACCAACTTCAAACACAAACTCAAGCTCAGGCAGTCTTGGGACCAGCGGAAGTGGTGGGAGCAAATCTGCGGTATTGCAGCAACATATCATCCCTCCTAGTGAGCTTTATAAGCTACAGCTTAGTCTGGAGAACGAGAATGCCAGTTCATTTTCAATGGGTCAATCTTCCTCGTCGACGGCACATACGCCTAAAAGCAGTATGGGTGGTAAATCGAAAAGGGGAGATGACTACATGATTGTACGCTCTCCGGCAGAGGAACGTCCTAGCTTTTCTTTACCCGTACCGCGTGCCAGGAATCGGGACCGAGAACGTGACATTGAAGACTCTGGAATACGAAGACCACCACCTTCTGAAGACGGTCGTCCTCCCTCTCCCATTATTCCGACCTTCTCCACTGAAGGTGCCATTAATACTTGGAATAAACCCAAAGGAAAAGGCGAGAGAGGTAGATCGCAGGTTTCACTTATGTCAACATCAGTCGATGCGTTCTCAAGTGGTCGCCGTAGCATGTCTATCCCTGGTGCACAGATACCATCATCGCCTACTTCTCCTCCTCCACTTCCCTTTCGAAGCTCGCACCGTCCTTCAACTGCCAACTCGAATCCACCCTCTGCTGGTTCTAGTCGTTTAACTTCGCCCACTCGATTCACTCGTATGAGTCCGGAAAGAGCCCAAAGCAACGAGGACATCTTTTCTACGATCTCCAAAGTACCGCCTTCTCCTTCACATCTTACACGGAAATCTATCGGTGTGATTCCTCCTTCTCCATCTCGACCAGACTTTTCAGCTGAGTTTGGCCAGAGTTCAACGAGAACACCGTCCACTCCCTTATCTCGGGTGACTTCGCCATCGAGCTCTACACCGCGCTCAGCGTCAACCAGTGCTGCACCTTGGGATTCTTCTTCTATTGCACACTCCCTCGACACTTCATCTATCCTTTCATCATCCTCTACACCATCAAAAAAGGGTTGGGGATTCCACAAGGGCTGGAAACCTTCTCTTAACGACAAAGAAAAGGCTGCCAAGTGGGATGACTTGTTACAACGAAGTGAAAAGGCAGGGGGCACATTGCACCTCCACAGTGGGAGTGGACTGCTATCAGATCATTACCCATCTAATGACGATTGAATTCGCATTATGGCGCTGGCTTTTAATCTTGATGACTTCTTCACGACTTGCATGTGTATGCCATTTGTGCCTCTGCATTAACTGGCGCACTGATTGTTTCATGGCCCAGTATTCCTGCTTCATATCAGCGATCTTCCCTGCTTTCCTGAACGCCTGTATATCTCAAGTTTCACGTCGAATCACCTCTATTAGACTGATAGATGTTACCATCATGCCCCCTCATACCCGTCTGTATAAGTTATATACCTCTTTTAAAAGTATTTTCATTCCCCAATCACGATATTGATTAATCCAGTAGCATTTTTTTTCCTGCTTCTGCTTGCATTAACTTAACGCACACATTCGCTATCCACGTATTATTTACAATGTCACTCTTTGATTCTGTTTCTATAATTACACTCATTAACCTTCTCTGTATACGTTTCTACCACTTCTTGTATACTTATTTACTTTCATGCATTCCTGGTGTATCTTGGGGCAATCGTATAGAATCTAATTATCCGAAATCTCTGGTCTAGATAAATCTTGAGTGACCTTGAAACTGGCACGGTGCTGTCGCAAGTCGAGGCCGTTGCTATATTTTTCCTCATCCTGCTACACGAACCAGAAAACCGGCCGCGTATGAATTGTCAGAGCACTCAGTCAAGTACTGACTCGGAAACTCGGAAAATCATCTTGTTTCGCTCACGTGTAATGTGTAGACGTGTAATCGCGTATGAGTACAGCATGCCGTTTTCTTGCAACTCCCCTTCCACCAGCTCCAGTGTTTTCTAGATGCCAATTTCCTACTAATTCTACGAACCAGATATATCATGGCCGTACGCAAGAAGATGTCTGCAAGAAAGGCTGCATGGCTAGCTTTCGGGCTGGTCGCGCTGGCGGCAGTTTCTTCATACGCTCAGGAAACTGCGAAAGAGGATGTTGAACCAGAATCTACAAATGTGCATAGTCTCTCTACTTTCTACATTATGGATGCTCACTAGTTGTAGTCTATAATATCAGAAACTGAACCCTTAAATCAAGTCCCTCTTCAAGAAACCCAGGTGGTGAGGAACTCGTTTTGAAAGCATAATTGGTGGTTAATAGTGGTCTGAAGATACAGCCTGGCGGAGATGATCATGTCACGGAAGGTCTGTATGCAATTATGGTCGCATCCGTCTTCCGAGCTGATTGTGGTCTTTCAGCATCCAGAGCGTACAAGCAAGCAATACACACATTGTCTACTATGACAGCCCACCCACCAACATACACATATGACGCCTCCTTCTCTAGCGGTTACATTGGAAACTCCAAGTCACTTCTCTCTTCATTCTTACCCAGTACCCAAGGTCGGGGTCCAATCGGAAGCGTTATTCGCATTATTGGCAGAATTCACCAACAATTTTTCTCTGATGGCTCTGGAAAAGAAGTCAGGAAAAAAGAAGACGAATCTGATCGAAAGGCTATTAAAGTGGTGGATCTACTGCAGCATTCTGCAGAACTGGGAAACACGGATGCTCTGTACACTTTAGCAAAGATTTCTTTGGTGCGTCATAACGAAACAAAGTATTGTCTTCTACTCAAAACTATGTTTAGTTCCCACCTACACCTCAATTCAGCGTAGACCCCCGCGCGGCGTTTGATTCATTCAAAGCACATGCTTCTATAACAGGAAACGCCTCGTCGCAGGCATATCTAGCTTTCTTCTATGCTACTGGCTACCATGATGTCGTTCCCGTCGACCAAGCAAGAGCACAATTATACTACACTTTTGCAGCCAATGGTGGTGACAAAGGAGCACAAATGGCACTGGGATATCGATACTGGAGCGGCATTGGAACTCTAGAGGACTGTCGGAGAGCAGTAGATTGGTACGAACGTGCAGCAGAACAAGGTGAGACAAGGTATCTGCTTTGTGCATTCAATGTTCTGACTTGGAGAAGCTATGGCCAAGTTCCTTTCTGGACCACCTGGTGGTCGGACCTTGCCACAAACCCCTACTAGACTATCCGACCTGGTGGGGGGTGTCTATGGACCAGGAGCAAGTGTAGCATCCACGGGCCTCAACGCCCACAGGGCTTCTATCAAAGCCGGTATATCTCGAGCTTCTGGCGAGACATGGGAAGACATTCTGGATTATTATTTGGTCCGTCTTACTCTTCTACCGGTCTTCTATTCATTGATCTATTTTCTAGTTCAATGCTGATCGTGGGGAGACCGATTTTGCCTACCGTTTAGGGAAAATATACTATCAAGGCAGTATCTACGCTAGTCCTGGTGGTATAGCCTCAGGCAGTGAAGGTGTCGGTGCTCTTCCTCGCGACTTCGCTCGTGCCAGACACTACTTTGAGCAGATTGCTCGTCAAATATGGCCTCGCGATCCTGCCGATCCGCTTCGACATCAACCACCGCCTCGTGTGTCGAAAGAAGAAAATATGGTCGCGGGTTATGCTGCTGCAAGTGCTGGATACCTCGGGCGCATGTACCTCCGAGGTGAAGGAGTGAAAGCTGATCCAGCAGTAGCCAAAATGTGGTTTGAACGAGGTGAAGTTTACGGAGAGCGGGAATGTCACAACGGGCTTGGAATTATTTGGAGAGACGGTTTAATACCTGGGCTCAAGGCAGATAAAAAGAAAGCTATCTTCCACTTCAAAGCTGCTGCTGGGCAAGAGCTGGCTGAAGCACAAGTCAACCTAGCTAAAATGAATCTTGGTGAGGCTGAACTATGTCAATCGTTACAAATGTGTCTAATTTAGCTTTCAGAACATGGCGAGCTGGCAGTCGCAACCACACAATTCGACGCTGCAGTTCGACTTGGCTCACCATTCGAAGCTTACTATTACCTTGGTCAGATTCATTCCGGCCAGGCAGCGATCACCCCTTCGAACATGGCTTCCAGTTCTTGCACTATGGCTGTTTCGTTCTATAAACTTGTGTCCGAACGTGGAGTGTGGGATGATGATTTATTAAGAGAAGCTGAGGTAGCTTGGTCTGCTGGCACACCTCAGGATAAAGAAACAGCTATTCTGAAGTGGTGGATCGCTGCTGAACGAGGCTCAGAAATAGCTCAAAACAATCTGGCGTATGTCTTGGATCAAGGTTCGTTCTGTGAACTCCCTGTATGCCTGTGCTAAGATATGCTCTAGATCAAAGCATACTGCGGTTGACTCGTTTCTCACCGATTACGCCTTCCAATGACACTGCTCGACTAGCATTAACACAGTGGACTCGTGCTGCTGGACAACGCAACATCGACGCTTTGGTCAAAGTTGCGGATTACTATTATCACGGCCTTGGAGTCCCTGAAGAATCTGAATCATCACGTTACGAAAAGGCCGCACGATACTACCAATCCGCTGCTGATACCCAATTAAGTGCATTAGCAATGTGGAATTTAGGATGGATGTATGAGAATGGAGTCGGAGTACCCCAAGTCAGTGGCGCAGTATTCTACCTCGCTTTTGATAGCTGATATCGTCGATGACAGGACTTTTACCTTGCAAAGAGACACTATGACTTGGCTCTTGAAACAAATTCAGAGGCCTACCTTCCTGTCGTCTTGTCGCTGATAAAGCTCTATCTGCGCAGTATCTGGCATACCCTAATGGGTGGACAAGATGGACTGAGCATTTGGGCCTTTGACGAGGAAGAGACCAGTACGTTATCTTCGCGCTCGTGTTTTACGCTTGGCTAAAATTGGTTGACAGTCTTGTCGACTTCTCAAACTGGTGATTTACGGGAACTAGACAGTTCTCAGTCCGACACGTCCTCCGACAGAGCTGAAGATCGAGTGTTGCTGGATGATGAAGAGGGTCCATGGTATCTCGGAAAGGCTCGTGACGAGTTTCATCGTAGACGGACGGGACAAGGGAATGGCAGGCCTGTGGAAGATGATGAAGATCCGATTTCATGGGCAAGGGGTCGTCGTAGTGCAGAACAGGACAGGGATAATGACCTTGGACCTGAGGATTATTTCGATGCCGCTTTAAGAGGTGGTCGCCGTGGCGAGGAGGATGTTGACGAGTTCTCAGAAACGATGTTGCTTGTTGTGCTCTGCCTAACTGTCTCCCTTTTAATTTGGGTGAGGACAAGGATTGTACGTAGAATGCGAAGGGACCAGCAAAACCAGCAGAGGCAACAAGAACAACGACGCCCTGAAAACGGGGTATTTCCCCCTCTCGGTGACCCAGCTAGAGATGAATGGGCTGTCCTACGATAATGTGTAGTAAAACATTGTTCGTTAAATGTTTGCAATAATAGTATATCTTTATTAGTATGAGGTACACAACTCGGCGGCGAAGTTTCTTTTCTCACGCACATTGCACCACCTTCTGACCGCCTGATTGACCAGTTCGCAGTGCGAAACTTCTATTGCTCTTCTACTCCTTAATCTTTGCGCTACCCCACATTTATTCTACACTCATGGGCTACGACTTCGCGTCTCTCGAACCTCTAATAACCCAGATTCTTTCGGCACCCGGTACAGACCTAGAAACTGTTAGCGCGAAGCGCGTTCGACGCGAACTGTCGACCTTAGATCCCTCTCTTACTCAGGAGTTCTTGAAAGAGAACAAGGCGGAGGTGGATGTTGTGATTACCAGGGTGTATGGGCGTATCAACACGTCCCGGGGGGAAGGGTCGGAGGAGCCTACCGCAGCACCCTCCAACCACAAATACGAGGAGAATGAGGAAATGGACGAGCCAGAGGACGACTCATCACCACCAGTAGCGAAACCGAAAAAGGGGAAAAAGAAGGGTGACGCATTGACTGATGCAGAACTTGCTCGTCAGTTGTCTAGTGAAATCAACGCTCGCTCTTCTAGACGCAGTACTGGGAAAGGAAAGGCAAATGGGACACCGAAGAAATCGAGGTCCAAGAAGAGTGCCGCAACTGTAGACTCCGATGACGACGAAAGCGATGGGTCCGGGGGAAGGAAGAAGAAGTCAAAAAGGGGCGGTGGTGCCAAAGGAGGATTTGCGAAGGAGTATACGTTAAGGTTGGTCTTCTTGTTCGAAACTTTAAAACCCGTCTTGACCCCACCCAGTACCCCGCTCGCCACTCTCCTTCAAGTAGAGAAGATGTCACGTCCTCAAGTGGTCAAGCAATTATGGGAGTATATCAAGAAGAATGAACGTCAGAACCCCAGTAACAAGCGCGAAATTATGTGTGACGATGCCCTCAAAGCCGTATTTAATGTAGAGAAAATCGACATGTTCAAAATGAACAAGATCCTAGGACAGTGAGTGTGGTGGTCCATAACTTGTCAAGCACTCCATTAATTCTTCGCTTCAGGCATCTTCACGAAAATGACGGATAAATTCTACAGAAACCAGCGCGTTCAAAACAGTAGCCTTTCGATTTGTCATTCCACGGATTTGAGGTCCCAAGGGGTTCGTCATTGTGTCGCAGTCTGATTTTTCTTACATATTGTCTTAATATATCAACAAACTTGTATATGGGAAAAGCGCCCTCTAAGCACATCTTGAGTAGGACAGTTTTGTGTTGAATTGATTCAAATTCGGAGAATTACGCAGTAAATTCTACAAACAAATGAGACAGCAAAATTCAGAGCAATAGCGATAACAAGAAACATAGTAATAGAAAGGGGTGATGCCAAGTAATGCTAGTGACGGAAGTGTGTCTAGAACGATACCATCGTAGATGAATATCTACTAATGACTACAAGCACACAAGCAAAATGAGGATGATACAACTGCCACCGAGCGATGGCAAAAATTAGCTCAAAAGTCCGTATAGAATATCTGTTGTTAGAAGCTATACAACGCAGTGGAGAAGGGGAAGCCAAAAGGTCCAAAAAAGATGACAGATGTTAGAAATACAACTTGTGGAACGAGATGAACAATAACGTCGGCTACTTTGTTGACTACATCCATATTCTTTCGCCTTCCCGGACTATACGGAAAGGGGAACGAAGATGGAAGTATTCAACAAAGTGCTGGATGTAAGAAAGGGAACCGGAGGCTGAAAGTGGCTAGACATCTTTTCTACGGCCTCTAGAGTTAGTAACAGATTTGAGACGGTGCTGTTGTATCTCGTGGCGTCTACAAGCATCCTCTCGAGATAGCACTTTTGCGCAGATTCTACATTTAAACCCGACATTAACATGTCTGGAGAGATGATGACGTTCTGAATCATGTTTCCGAGTGAAAGTTAGATGGCAGTCAGGGCATTTGAATTTACCATCGGCCTCCCGGTGAATCTGGTCGGAGATTGCTCGTTTCTTGCAAGGTTGATTGTCCTCGCCTTCGTCGACGAAGTCGTCGTCGTCGCCGTCTTCTTCTCCACTCTCCTCGTCCTCTATCATACAGCTAATCTTGCGTTTTGCGGTACGCGAAGGACGTGATGACGAAGAACTCAGGGCTGGTACTGAAGGAGACGATTGTCGGGTCCTTGCTGAGGTTCTACGAAGATGTGTCTTGGCCTCGGCGGTCTTCAAGATATTGGCCTTCCGACTTCGAGTCCGCTGTCTTTGAGTATCTTGGACAGGAATAGGAACAGGCATGGATTGCTCTCGGATGCCGGGAGTTTTGGTCGTTCCCCCCTGAGTGTTAGTAGCTCGTGGACAACGTGCGGCCGGTTTACTCGTGTCACTGCTGTCCGTGTTAAGCATGTTTAGTGCAGACCCCGCCAGCATCAAGATAGTGGTTGGAGCGGTGTCCACAGCGTCAACCATGTCGTGGTCAACAGAGGCTGCGCCAGCGTCCAGATCTTTGTGGACGTCGGTCAGGTTAAAGATTTCGGCAGGGGATACATGAAGCTGTCGACCATCATCGTCATCGGGTGGTAGCAGACTCAACCGAGGAGAAGTAAATCCAAAGCAATATGTGCTCAGAGAGATGTTTTCATCAAGCTGCCAGTGAGGTGAGCCGAAGAATGACGGCGACGAGGAGGATGTGGATGATGCGGGCGAAAGAACTGGAGTGGAAGCCTCGCTCGAAAACGAGCAATGTGGAGAGAACAGGGCGCTAGTATCATCGGAATTGATGATAGGTGAAGGAAGGAGCTATGTAATGAGGAGATAAGTACATTTAATGCTTACCCGATGTATTATCACGGAGACCTACAGTTGGCTGAACAGGGGTCAAGACTTCATCGTCGGCCACATAAGATGTAATTTCCCCAGCAGAACGTTTGAAAAGTAACGACTCGTCTCTAGTAGTCAAACAAAGTTAGTTCATGTGTGTGGTCGACCTGGAGGGCTCGAAGGCGCTTACACGTCTGAACATTCGAGCCCTTCAGGTCGATCTGAGACTATAGAACGATAGATAAGCAAGGGGGTATCATTGGGGGAGGTGGGGGAAGCCATGTCTGGAGGGTGGGTAAGAATGGGTAAGGTTTACAGCAAATTCCGCTGCTTTTCTAAACTGCATCTATCGTTTGGCGGGATTTGCGACTATGGATCCAAGCGCCCAGTCGGTAAGGTGATCTCACTCTTACAGGCCGAAGACATCGATAGAACCTATTTCAATACTGGCGGTGAATTCTCCTGGTGTCCTTTAGTGGTCAATGAAGTTTTTGTCCCATGTTTACCACCTCTACAAGCTGGAAAACGCGAATCTGTACGATTTTCATAGGCGTTTAAAGTCTAAAACAAGTAATGCAGGCGGCATGCCGAGCCATCTCCAGCCAAAAAGAGACAAAGGATCAGAAAGGACGATTGTGCCGGACTTTTAGAAGGTTACCCCAGTTGGAAGAATTTACACACTCATTCAATGCAAAGGAGCGAGAACATCAGATTCCAAAGTCAGCGTAATGCTTTGACATTGAAAAGTTCGTCAGATGGACAGCATAACACAAGAAGCAGCCTCTTTTCCAGCACCAAGACACACTTAAACCTTAAATCTGAGAACAAATGCGGATAGAAACACGTTGAACCTGCGTGACTGTGACTGATCAAGGCAGATTTAGCTGAGGTCGAGTCAGAAGAGTTGGCCGGTACATACACTGAGGGCCACGAGGCCGGCGAACATGATAGAGTTGGCGCCATCGATCAGCAAAGTCCAGCGGCAAGAGAACAAAAGAAACCAAATCCGTATGGGAAAAATTGCTTAGCTAATAGAGTTCTGTCTAGGGGTTCTTCTTTCTTGCCCGTCAGACCCGACGTTGCACAGGCGCTGCGAAAACTCAAAATACATGACGATATCATCAGGAATGGAACACTATGGATCATCTCTCGCCCGTCCAAGTCCGCGGTACGCAGTTTTTTTTTCAGGTCCAGTGAGAAGAGTCCGTTCTAGACCGAAAGTTCTTGCTGCGCTGCGACAAGACGCCGTAACCCCACGATCTTCCAACTCTCGGCGCAACATGAAGAAACAAAAAAGAAAGGACTACTCGGATTGACGTCAGACGGAGCTCCGTCATTGCGGCCCGCGCACTTGGTACTGTATTATACAGTACAGTATACTTCTTCACCTCAGTAGTATGCCGACGCTCTATACGACGCGTCGGTCGAGCATCTCTTGTTCTTCTAGTGACGGTCCCTGCTCGCAGTCCGCAGCTTTGAGGGAAATAGTTGGTGCCGTTATAAAAATATCATCGGTCGTATCGACCACAGCGTCGCGGGTGCTTACGCCAGGCAGTATGAAATTTCGAAAAGGATGTATAAAATGGAAATTCTACAGGTAACATGCTCCAAAAAAAAACCCATTACCTCTCATCGATTTCATCCACGGTCTTTAACACACTCTCTATAATTCTGGACAATGGCTCGCCTCTCTTTCGTACCTTCTCTTCTCGCTGTTTTTGTGCTCTTCTTTACTGCTGTCTTCGCTGCACCCGTTCCTGTGGCAAACCAGCGTCGAGATCTCTTTTCAGGAACAGTGAGTTCACCTTCTGCTCTTTCTTCATCAAAACATGCTAATCAAGTCCTCAGGCGACATATTTCGAAGGTTCACGCTTTAACTGATGGTTTTACGGTTCTTCCGCTAACTTGTTTCCAGTTGGCCTCGGTAACTGCGGCTGGCAGAGTGTCGATACTGATTGGGTAGTTGCTCTTGCCAAGTCGACTTATGGCGACGGAGAACATTGTGGCAAAGTACGAACATTCCCCTATCAGAGTAGATCTTATTATTGACTTCCTCTTGTAGCAAGTCAAAATTACCAACTCTGATGGTACCGAGGCGACAGCTACGGTCGTCGACTCCTGCCAATCTTGCGCTGCTGGTGACTTGGGTACGTTTTATGTGAAAATATTCAATATAGCCTATCCAACTACTCTACTCCAGACATGTCTCCGGGCCTATTTTCTCATTTTGCTAGCCTCGGTCTCGGTGTCTTCTCCATTTCCTGGGAATTCGAGTGAGCTAAATCACAAACATCTGTCATGTAAACCTCAAAGGCATTGGACTGGTTCCGATGTTGTAATTATCTGTTTCTCCATCTTTTGAATACATAGGTGTAATTGGGTCAATGTTCGTTTATTCTGGCGCTACGGGATTGCGATTGCTTCGTACCCTCGTTTGAGTGACCTTGATTTCCACGACAATATCGGAATCGTTTGGACTCAAGAGCTTTCAGTGGGCTACCAGCCGCTACGACGTCTCTCAGCTCAATCTCATCACAGCTCTGTTAAAGGTCATGGGGCTTGGCTAAAACAATCGTTTCTACAGTAACATGGTCTGTCCATGAGAAAGACGTTGTCTTGATCGGGTGTTCAATAACCGAGTCAAACTCGCTGATTTTCTTCATATTTTCTATGTCACTGCAACTCAAGTAAATGACGAAGATTCTTCTAAAGTCGGCTTCGTAGTAACCGAATTTACAGTACCCTGATTTCGTTCGTTCCTACAAGTATCGAGAATTTCTCCCTTATACCCCAAAAGAAATGCGGACTAATTGGTTTTTGTCTTTGATCATTTTCTCTGTCATCTCTCTTCAACTTGCTTGGGGCCAAGACATACCTAGCGCACCAGCGTACGTAAATCCACTGGCTGGAGACGTCTTTGCTAAAGTGTTTCTGTAGACCATGGAGTTTAGAAGTTAGCGATGCATGGATTTTTGTCCTACCAACTACGCTTTCGACTGCATTTTTACCCAAAGGATTCGCCGATCCTGTCGAAGAGGAGGTCCTTCGTTCAGAAGGTGCAATGATTCCAGATATTGGACTGATGATGGTCAGAGTTCTAAAGATTTTATCGGTATTTTTCTCAAATTTAGATTAGCTCGTACGCTACAGCTCATCCCCAGTTGGTATGCTCTTATTCTCGTTCTACGCGATGTATTTCTGATCCTTTTGAAAAGGGCCTTGTAAGTCGCTTTCAATGTGTATTCAACATAGCTTCAATAATCAGTGATCGGTATCAGACGACGAAATGGTGTATATTCCAGGTAGATGGGCCTATGAGAACGGCGATTCGGGTTTCCGAATTACTAGGATGTACGTCAATACGAGTGTGTCCACATTCAATGGTATGTTCGACCTCAACGTTTGTCATCTCTTCTTAACATCCCCTCTTCGTAGGCCGTAAAAACTGGAATATTCCGAGTAGGTATCACAGGTGATACATTCAGATTCATCCCGTTTACACCGTTCTTTCTTTCTTTCAGAGCACACTGTTGATTTCGATTTCCGGACTTCCGACTTGGGGGTTACCACCGTTTCCGTTTCTTCACCAGGATCCGACACGCCTTTCTTCAGCGCCAAATTTTTGCCTACCCTTGCGCCTATCCCCGTCGAGATCAACTCTACTATCCTGACAGGCGATTATCTCAACTTGATCCAGCCCCCACTCCCATCTGGGAATCTGACAGCGTTTCCAGAAGAGGTTGCTACAGATACGTGGAAGCAACTTGTACTGAATGGTATGTAGTTCAAGAGAATATGCACCCAACATTTTTACTCAAGTCATTTTGGCGCAGTCAAATCGAAAACGGTGACAGCGAATGCAGTTGTAGGCAATCTTCCTGGAGGAAAACTCGGAGATGGTATAGGATATCCTGATGTCTTCCCAGCCCTACCAATCGGTGTGAGGGTCTCTGGTGTCTTGAATTTCCCTGTTGCGAATGAGTCCGACTCGTTTTAAATGATCTGTTACGTTCAAGATACTACAATACAGATTGTGTGTTACTACCAGCTCTTCATTTTGCGGTGGGAGGTGGTGGAGAGGGAGGAGCCTGCATCCCTTGGACAGCTGGCGACAATAGTTGATGTTTTATACCTAGTTTTGGAATTAGTGTCCGAGTTGCCATCAAGCATAACAAACAAACCTATGTGCGCCATAAACCGGTTGAAGTTGACTTGCAAAACATCGTCCACAGGCAGATCATAGTCTGCGAGCAATCGCTTCATGGTTTCACCTGTAATGGTACCATCAGAAAGCATACTTGACACAAAATGGTAGGGATTCTTACTGTCGTAACACAAGAGCGAAATTAGATCAGCCGGATATAGATCACTTTCCTTCCCGTCGCTCTTCAAGATAGGAAGGAGCGGTTCATCTTGTATCAGACCCATATCAAGAGTGTTATTGATTCTGCGGGCCTCACTAGATCCAAAAGTACTAGGTCAGAGAGCGGCAAGATGAGAAATGTATTGCTCACGAATTCTTAAAAGAAATCTTCACTTCCTGTAGCTGCTTCTCTGTCTCCTCCAATTGTTGCTCCAACGAGATGGGAACATGGTCTTTGAATTGAAGGTCAACTTCCTCTTTAACCTTCCTTACTATTTCGGCTTGGATGTTTGATTTGATATCAGGCCTGACGGTGAATGTCCAAACTTCATATAAATGATCTCGGCCTCGAAGGGAAAACACATACGTCAATTGAGAAATGATATCGTCTCTTGCATCTTCTCGGATCCACTTCTTGACAGATTCCAACTGAACATGCTGTTCTTGACCGTGTTTGTCAACATCCTGACGAAGCTGCCGGAGCTGACTCTCAATTTCTTGCTATACAGTCGAGTTAGCATATGAATTCGCGGGAAGATAACTCGGGCATACTGAGGTAGGTCCCAAGTTCTCTACTTGACTGGCCTCTTCGTTAAGTTCACCGAAAGAGGTTTCTCTGATGCGAAAAAGCGTGTCGAGTTGATCTCGACCTTTTAGAACATTGAACCTACAATTTATCTAAAGCATCAGACATTGACGTCACCGTGGCCTGCACTTGAGATTGTTCCGGTTGGTTTTGCGTTTGAGGGGAAAGACGGGGCGTCTCTGAGCCATCTGTTGGAGATTCAGTGTTTTGTTTGGGGGAGGGCATCGTAGTCAGAAGAAACGGGGTTGAAGATGCGTAGGGCTTAAAGATTCGAGAAGTCCTTGCCTCGAGGCTTCCTCGTGCCATCTAAAGTGCCATCTAAAGTGCCATCTAAACCTTGAAGGTGACAATGCGTTATTGTAGATTCTAGTACATTGAGTATAATACATATGAATAAACCTTACTAAAATTTGACACCCTTCATCTCGGTAACCACATCTTTACCTTGACCAACAGTGAGATAATCTCGCAAATTTGTCAAAGCCCGTATTTCCATCTTTTTCTGTGTATCTTGCGTTTCCGTACCCATGTGAGGTACGAGGGTGATGAATGGAAACTCGAGAAGACGAGGGTTCACGTGTGGTTCGTTGGGAAAAACATCGAGTCCCACTGATGCAAGCTGCAAAGACCACATGTCAGCTTGAACGACAGGCAAACGAGAGTTTACTAACGTGACCATCTTCCAATGCTCTGATCATTGCTTCTTCGTCGATAACCTTGCCTCTTGCAGTATTAACAATTATGGCACCAGGTTTCAGAGCTCTTATCCACTTTTCACCAACCAGACCAACCGTGTTCTCGTTCAAAGGAACATGAACGCTGAGGCAATCTGTTTGTGCCAGCATCTCTTCTACATTCTCGAAATATTCGCACCATTCCGGTGCAGTTTCTACTTTGTGTCTAGAGTGATAGATGATGCGCATGGGGAATGCGTGCGCCAATTCAGCGAGACGCATACCGATGCCTCCTAGTCCAAGGATAGCGAGAGTACGGCCAGTAAGATCGTGTGAGCGCTTTGCGAGGCCCGGAGGCTTGAACTTGCCCTCTCGAAGGGATCGTTCGCTAATAGCATAGTTACGGAATGTGGAAATCATAAGGTACAATGCGGTCGTTGCTGAGGCGTCATCCACAGCACCGGGGGTATTAGAAACGTATATTCCTGCAAGTAAAGCAAATGATCAGAAGCCGATCTCTTGAGTAGAGGAGGATATACCTTTGTCCTTGGCCGCTAAAACATCGACCTGATCATATCCGGCACCGTTGTGAGCTATCCACTTGACAGAAGAACCCAGACCGTTAATCAGTTCTCTGTCGAATATGCCAATCTTTTGCGCCGATTCGTTTACTCTGTAGATACCAACAACACCGTCGTATTTGCCACCTGGTTGGAAGCCCTTTAAAAAATCTTCTCTAGAATCAGAGCTCAAATGCTGTACATAGTTGAGTATCAATTTGAATAAGAGATGGAACGCTTTATCACTGATACGCACAATGATTTCGGAAATAGAGCCCAAAAGGTCTTTCAGGTCGTCGTTAGCCCATACAAGGTGACCTACGCCGTGATCAGTGATTGTGAGTGATAATTACAACATGACATACCGCAGATCAAAATACGAGGCGCCATATTGTTGACAGAAGATAAAAAGAGATTGTACTAGCCGCATTTTCGTCGCTGTTCTGTTTTGAGGTGGAAGAAGCAGAACGGTCCGACCGGTACTATCCGGATATTCGGGTGGCGGTCCGATTTATCACATGACCATCATGAACCCCGGCTGGAACGCGTCGACCATTGACCTCTTCGCGTTTCGCCATGTTTGATCGCTACAGAACGCCAGTCAAGCTTCTCGCTACTCTCTACATCTCAATAGCGGCATTTTATACAACAAAAGTCTTCATCTTCTCCCCGTTGTATACCTGCGTATCTCTCCTGCTGCATCTTCCTTCAAACCCAAGTTCCTCACTCAATGTATCCTATATACCATCCCAAACTCCAAGATACCAAGCTCACATGGCTCCCTCCTTGGAACTCAAGCAGTCCGAATCTATTCCACTGCCCAATGTCTCGTTGATATCGCCCTACAAGACATCTTCCTTCCAAGAGTACCTCCATCTAAACGAAAATCTCTTTATTTCAAAAGCGTTCTCAAACTCGCTGCATCCTAGCAAAATCATACCGTTTTTCTATCGCTCTACTGGAGAAATAGGCGCAGAAGATATCACTATCACTACCTTGATCACGAGCAACCGATTCGCTGTATTCGCCAGACTTGTCGAACGCTATCAAGGTTCGCTTCCTATACCTCGCCGTTTTCATTCAGTCTCCTAATGTTTTTTCGTTAGGTCCTATTTCCGTGGCAATCCATGTTCCAAACACCAAATCCTCCATGAACGCCCTTCTAGACTCTCTTCACAAGCTCTATACCTCTTCACCAAAGATGGCTCTATACGTTGACGTACATCTCGTCATAGACTCTTTCGACCGCCAATTCAATACTTGGCGTAACGTTGCAAGACTTTTTGCCCGAACAGACTTTGTCATGATGCTCGATATCGACTTTTCTATCTGTACCGACTTTCGGAACGCTTTGAAAGGAAACAAGGCTATGCTGTACAAGCTTAGAGAAGGCAACTCTGCATTCGTGATCCCAGCTTTCGAGTATGTGAGGCATGAAGAGGGATTGGACGAAGCAGCTTTTCCAAGAAATAAAAAGGTTTGCTCTCGTGTAGAGTACCCGAGGATGTATATTGACACCATCTACAGGATCTAGTTTCATTGATGAAAGCCAAGCGGATAGATATGTTTCATGCGTCCTGGGAGCCTGGTCACAACAGTACCGATTACCCTCGATACTATGCTGCAACTCCTGGAGAAGTTTACAAGGTGACAAAGTATCAGTCGGCTTATGAGCCCTATGTCATTTTCAAGAAAGAAGGTCCGCCTTGGTAAGTTTTCGACCGTACACCAGCATACATCGACTCATCTTTCCTTCAAGGTGCGACGAAAGATTTGTGGGCTACGGAGGAAACAAAGCTGCCTGCTTGTTCGAGATGTACCTCTCCGGAATTTCGTACTACGTCCTCGCTGACCATTTTATCATCCATCAAAATCATCTATACGACGAGTCTGCGCGCAAACCCGAAGCATGTTGTTTTACTCTCCTCCATCACAGCGCTGCTTACATGTCTGTTCTATAGCGCAAATTTAACAGGAAGATCTATGCGGATTTCAAGGAGGAGGCTTGCTTGAGGTGAGTATTAAGCGTTTTTGTAATTTGATTCCTGCTGACTTCGGGTAACGGAAAGATTCCTGAAAAATTATCACGAACTGGGCATTCTCAACTCTACTAGAGGTCACAACTTGCAAGATGAATGTAGAAAGATCAAAGGGTTTTCTCGGATTGCCACCCAGGTGAACTGTAGTCTTGACATTTCCGTGGACGAAAATCTGACCTTGAGTCCATTTAGCTGATCAGCTCGTAAAATCCATCGATTCTGTTTGTATTTTATTTTGCTTTGTGCAGTTTTTATACATAGTCCTTGTTATATAATTACATATGTTAGTCAGTTACAACAAGCTGGCATTGTATTGTAACGCCAAACCGATGGCCCCAGTGTTGGCAGCGTCATGAACAAACTCGATATGTTTGAAGACGTGACCCTTCGACGCGAGGTCGTCCAAAATCATCTTTCTATATACCTCCAAGCCTACCAAGGATCCACCAAACGAAATGACGCTGTCCGCTGCTTTGACAAGGCGGGGAGCTTCCTCTGAGCTCTCGCCCACAAGAACGGCAATCTGAGCCGCCAGTTGTCCTGCACATGTACGTAGAACGTTAAGTGCGAGAGGATCATTGTCTTCGAATGCGGCAGTGAAGACGAGAGGCGACAGGGAGGACAAACGCTTCTCTCGGACCAGCAGAACATGGGCAGGAGCATCAAGCACAACGGAGGGTATTGGGTCTGGAACATACACCGCTGTCAACAACTCCATAACATGCTTCACATTAAAATACTCCATAACGCGCTTCCGTAGGGATCCTTCAGGGGCTGGGGTACTCATTACAGTGTGTCGATCATATTGCTCGAGAATTTGTCGGACTGCTTCTCTTCCGACGCTGAAACCACCACCTTCGTCACCTAGAATCCAGCCCCAACCGCCAATTCTGCCGAGTTCTTCAAGCTGACCGTTAGTTTCTCTGAATGACACGACTATCGACCCAGTTCCACCGATTACAGTGATAACAGTGGATGCATCTGCATGCATACGGACCGGCGCGGCGAGAAGGTGGGTATCGTTTGCTACTGTGAGCCTCGGACCTTCCGGGATACCCAACAGAGTAGATAGCGGTCCAGTAACGGACGCGATAGCGGCAGGCGAGTCCGCACCGGATATCCCGAACCAGGCAGCAGCGAATCCGAGGCCTGGAGGTGGTGGCAACGAGACAGGGTCTACTGAAGCTGGTGTAGCGCAAGTCTTTAGTGCTTCACCGACAGCAGTGCGAATAGCATCGAGGAAGGACTCGACAGTAAGGTATGCAATGTTGGATGGACCTGCGAATGCACGACCGACGATTTTGCCAGAGGCATCGGAGATGGCAGCTGCGGTTTTAGAACCACCACAGTCGACACAGAGGTATAGAGACATGGCTGGGCTAGATAGTGGTGGTTGGCAGCAAATAGCTTGGGGTCCCTTAAAAAGGAGAAATCTGATCAAAATGGATCAAGGTTATCGTTCTTCGACGGCGGAACATGTGTGTAGTATCCAAATTGGAATGGGGGCGCATGGAAAGCATGGTTACGGATTTGAAGGTCTATTGAAAAGTTTTGGATTAAGAAGCAGAAGCACACTACTTGTGCCATACTAGGGGAAGTTGCCGCCTGCCCTCAACACCCTCCCACGCTCGCCCTATAAAGGCATTCCCTCAGAAATTTTTTACTCTTGTGCGGCGACACGGCCATGTCCTTCCCCTGTTGCTCATGACTGCCAAATCTTACTGATTTTCCAGGCGGTCGTTCGAGTGTCAGGCCGTGTTCTGAATAATTGGATGTCTTAGCACCTATGTCGTCTCTTCGTTTTTCTGTGGAGAGAGGATGGGTCGGTAGTTCGTACATTTTTCATTCTTGGAATAGTTAGGAAATAGTCTGCAATATACGCATTTTTCTGAACTTTCTGAATCTGTATCTGTGAACTCGTCCGAGTCAAACTGGCCGTTGCAACTTCAATGCTGGTTTAGATCACGATGTCGAGTCAGCTGCACGTGTGCCTATATTATCCTTGTCCCCATCACTGTTTTGCAGATTCTTTCTGCAAACTACTTCTTGGAATTCCTTTTTCTTGAAAAGTAGTAGCCAAAATGTCCGGCGACGAAACACTCCAGAAACGACATGAAGAGTCCGAATCGGAATCCGAGGATGAACAAGATGCTATTCCACAAATCGACATAGACGCTTCAAAACTCACCCCACTCTCTCCCGAAGTTATCTCAAAACAAGTGGGTATTTCTTCAGAACCTCAGAAAGCTGTTTATCTGATTTTTCACTGCAGGCCACGATCAACTTGGGTATGCAATCTATGCCATGCGCCGGAGCAAGCGATATTGATCTGATACACAGGTACTATTGGGCACGTCGCTCACGGAAAATCGACGGTGGTGAAGGCAATATCTGGGGTTATGACTGTACGATTCAAGAATGAGCTAGTCCGAAACATTACAATCAAATTGGGTTATGCAAATGCCAAAGTGCGTCTTTAGAATGCTCGAAAAAATTTCTTCTGTTTACACAGTTTCTCTATTCCGCTAGATCTACAAATGTGAAAACGAAGCTTGCCCGAGACCAGGATGCTACCGATCATACCGCTCAGACAAGGAAGAAAATCCACCATGTGAACGACCTGGATGTGGTCATCGAATGAAACTCATCCGACATGTTTCTTTCGTCGACTGTCCTGGACACGATATTCTGATGGCTACCATGTTGAACGGTGCTGCTGTCATGGACGCTGCTTTGCTGCTCGTTGCAGGAAATGAAACATGTCCTCAGCCTCAGACGTCAGAGCATCTTGCTGCTGTCGAAATTATGAAGCTCGAAAATATCATTATTCTGCAAAACAAGGTGGATCTGATCAAGGAAGCGCAAGCCTTGGAGCATCAGAAAAGTATCGCTGCCTTTGTGAAAGGTGAATAATTTCCTAGTTTTATAGAGGATCACCCTGATTTTTCCTCGTTTCAGGTACTGTCGCCGAATCATCCCCCATCGTACCTATATCTGCACAACTCAAGTACAACATTGACGCTGTCAATGAGTACATAGTAAAACGGATTCCTATTCCCGTCCGTGACTTTACCTCCGATCCTCGTCTCATCGTCATCCGTTCCTTCGACGTCAACAAGCCTGGTGCTGAGGTTGATGAACTGAAAGGTGGTGTCGCTGGTGGCTCTATTCTTACCGGTGTTCTGCAACTGGGCCAAGAAGTTGAAATCAGACCTGGTATTGTCACCAAAGATGCTCAAGGTCGCAATAAGTGTCAGCCAATCTTCAGTAGGATTGTGTCTCTGCACGCAGAGAACAACCTTTTGCAATTTGCTGTACCTGGAGGGTTGATTGGTGTTGGTACGAGGATTGATCCTACGTTGTGCAGAGCGGATCGTCTCGTTGGTCAAGTTTTGGGTGCTGTAGGGAAGTTGCCGAAGATTTACACTGGTAAGTTGCTGTTGCTTGTATCACCCATTTCTTTTAGTGTTGACCTGTCTCGCGTAGAGCTTGAAATTTCCCTTTTCCTTCTCCGTCGTTTGCTTGGTGTCAAAACTGAGGACAAGAAACAGACGAAAGTTTCCAAGCTCACCAAGAACGAGCTTTTACTCATCAACATTGGATCTACTTCTACCGGTGGTCGTGTCCTGAGCGTCAAGGCTGATCTGGCCAAGATTCAATTGACTTCACCTGCATGCACAGAAGTCGGTGAAAAGGTAGCGTTGTCGCGAAGAATTGAGAAGCACTGGCGGTTAGTTGGTCAGTATCTCTTGATAGTTCTTTTCATTACCATGTCATTGCTAATTGTGTTTACTCTAGGTTGGGGAAGTGTACAACGTGGTACTGTATTAGAAGTAGACTAGATATACACTGTATTTCATGACAGCACTAATTGTACACTTTGTGAACTCCTGTAGCCGAATCACTTTAATGTATGATGCAGACTTTACATTTCCGAACAGTTCAAACTGATATACAACATCGCTTGTATACAATTAACGTTATACATTTGGAATAGTGTCTTATATCTTCCGTTTGTTCTGAGAAGCTTTGACTTTCGCATCTAATTCAGCTTGTTTGGCTGTAGGAAGCGGCATTAGGGAAAGTTACAAGGAAAAATCTCTGCTTACCTTCAGTTTCAGCCTTTCGTTTGGCTTGCGCAGCTTCACGCTCTGCACGAATTTTTGCAAGCCTTTGAAGGTCTGATTTCGCCTCATCCGTCTTGCCCTGGACATGCAACTGGACAAAGCAAAAAAAAAAAAACATGAGTCCATGCCTCACAAAGACCGAGAAATAAGAAACCGACCTTCCAATAGCGATCCTTGGCCTCCTGCTTCTCCTTTGCCTCCCTCTCCTTACGGCTCAGCTCCCGCGGAGCACCAAGATCAGAAATATTCATCTTCTTGGTTACATGGTTAGGATTAATCAAATCCGAGTCGTCATCCCCCTCGTCTTCATTGTCGCCCCCTGTAGAAACACCAGTAGCCTTCTGTTTCTGCTTCAGTTTCTCAGCAGCTTGTTTCTTCTTGAGTTCCTTGCGTTCAGCACGAGAAAGTTCAGGCTTGTCTTCCCCTTCCCCTTCCTCCTCCTCTTCTTCCTCTTCTTCCCCCTCTTCCTCCTCCTCCTCCTCTTCAGAGGAATCGTCATCGTCGTCGTCGTCAGCCCTGTCTCTGTACCATGGCGCCCATCAGGAATCGAGTATAGCAGTGTTGCGCACAGACCGACCTTCTAGACCTTTCAGAGGCTACTGCTGTACCGTTTTCATCCAAAACGAGATTTCTACTGCAAATGACAGATCGATCTGAATGTTAGCGCATTCGTGCATGCTTCCACATCGTGTTTTAGAGAAACAAATCGATGAAAAATATGCCTTGATGTAGCGTTGATGGTTCCAAGGATAGAGCATTCACCTGAAAGATCGTCCCCCGCCGCGTTTCTGTTTATATTTACCTGGGAGAAGACAATCGTTAGATATGAAGCGCAGGTGATGAGGAGTGGTTTTCATTTTTACCTGTTCCACGAACCATTGTGTGCGAGATAGAGATAGATGCTGGAGATAGTTTGGAGTAAGAGGTGAAATGAATGACTCCCGTTTGGACAGCCGGAATCGGCTTCCAGAAAAGGCAACACTCTACTCTTCTCTTCGTCGTCGTCGCTAGAATGACGAGCACCTTCACTATCCCTGCCCGACTCGCAAGGGCGGCCAAAGTCTCTGCAACCCACGAGGAGGCTAGACAACGCACTATCCAGCTTTACCGCGAGTGGTATCGAGCAGTACGTTTCCTGCCCTTCCGTATTCTCATTCACAAATCGTTCACAAATCGTATTATCATTGCAGGCTCCTGAAATTTGCGCTCTCTACTCTCTCAGTGTTTCTCCTGCATTTGTGAGGCATCGTATTCGTGCGCGTTTTGAGCGCAACCGCAACGTCACGGACCTCCGAGCTATCAACGTGTTGTTGTTGAAAAGTCACCAGGATTTCCAAGAGACGATGAACGTTTGGAAACTTCCCGACCATGTACTGGGGGTATTGTTGAAGGACGATACGAGGCCGCAGAGGACATTTTTGCAAAAGTTCTATGAGGGTGAGTGCCCGTGCTATTTTTCTGTTCTGTACCCTCTTTCTGTCTTTTGGATATGCGGTATGCACGCGGATTGAGTGCCCTAATCTGCTGCGTGACCATGTCTTTTCTTTTGAAAAATGTCGCGTGTCGTTGTAATCTAATCTAATTCTGGCGTTCTCTGTGCAACAGGTAGAGACGAAGATGCTATTAGACCAGCCGCTTCCGGCGTTGTGTAACGTACATGTGCCCGAACCAACCCTCGAATGTCATAAATCATTCAAATCTTACTATGTTTTACATTCGGCTTTACCGGATGAGGAAGAAAGATCGAACCCTAGAAGTCGCGCAGTCCGGCATGCGTGGTGGTTTCCTGTACCCACCGAGAGGATTTAGAAAGAATACACGGTCCTTATCTAACATTTCATCTCTGACTGCTGTATGTCCGGTCAAAGGCTTTCCGCCGCGAAACTATGATCTGGTATGTATGCTCAGCGCCCATATGTCTGTGCCTTTCGCTTTGCCATTTCTCGAAGCCATCTACTTATGTGTAGATGGAACCAAGTATCTAATCTCCTCATCTCCGTTCCTCAAACCACATGCAAAGCTGTAGACCTCTCCGCTGTCGACGTAACAACTATTGGAACAGTGATCTGAAAATGACATCCGTCGTCATCTCTCCTTGCTCAGACTGGAAACCTGGACCCTCACTGCGGATCTCTGCTGGAATCATCTTGATCTAGTGTACCAAAATCTACAAACTTTGATAACACGTTGCAAAAGCGTGTACAATTCATCGACCCCCGGGAAGACAATGTCGAAGTCATCTGCTCTTAAAAGAACTTTCATTTCTCATGGCATACTTGACTCCCTTATCAGCGTATATCTGCTCATCGGTACCCCCTGTTCACACTTGATACCGTCGCTACATTTTGATCTTTCTCGATTCATCATGACTAGAGGCAATAACAGGAGACAAAACCAGAATAACGCGAGGAAAATCGACGTTTCTCCCGAAAAACAACGTTCAGATGCTAAGCAACAGTCTAAAGTCGTCGCCCCGGGCAGCCCTGCACTCAGCTCCGCCACTACACTTGGGGGTTCCCCCACCATACAATTCAACTCGCTGAAACTTGGCACCGGCTTCTCTCCCTTGACACCTTTGAAGGAGGATGGACTCCTTTCTAAGGGTGACATGGGTATGTTGCCACTGTCGCCCGATGCCCAAGCCATGGCGGGCTTGCTAGAGAATATGAAACGGACACTACGCGCTATGCAGACCGCAGTGTCTGTTTTGGGAAGACAGACCGAAAAGGTCGCCGTTCTAGCTCCCGCGATCAAGGCTAATCAAGAGGTACGCCATTCAAGGAGGATTTGCGTTTCTATCACACTCATTCATTCATATCATTTGCGCAGTTGGCCCAGCTTCGCGAGATCCTGGAGAGGCGGACGCAGGAACAAGCAGACAAAGTCGCGAAACTTCAGCAGCGTCTCGAGGAAGAGGTGAAAGAGGCGATCAAGGGGAAACTGAAAGATCAAGCTATGGAGATGCTGAAGGAAGCCGTCTCTAAGAAGGTACATGAGCGGGTGCAGACTCAGGTGAGTGGACCTGTCAGATTTCCATCCCTTACAGGGTTTTGCATAATTCTTCGGAACGATGTCAGAATTTCCGTTTTATGGGCAAGATCAGCTACAAGCGAGAAATTCTGCGTTGCGAAGGATTATGCAACAGCCTGTAATATTGACATACGTATTGCAGTTAAATACCAAGATCCCTCCGGAACTCCGCCATCAAGTCAAGAGCCACCGTAGGCAAGTTCTCGAAATCAAGACGAACATCCATAACATGTAGGTACTTATGTTCCGGTGCAGCGTTCGTGGTACTGATCCCTGAGAAGAAATGCTCGTTCATTCAACTCGAGTCTTCGCTCTACGACGGATACTCTTCGACCCCTGCTTCGGCCTTTATCGTCTGCTGAGCAGACTCCCCCACATACCGGCGATTCGTCAGATTCTGACGTGACGATTGCTCCCACACCTTCCGACAAGTTCCCAACTACCCTTGGGGAATTGTGGAGCCTGAGTGCGAGCCAGGCCAAGCAGTTGGTAGCGGACTACGGCTTGAGCAAATCCACTACCCCGAGTACCTCTCCTAAGAACTCAAAGAAGACCCCTTCGACTGCTCGAGAAGATGATATTAACAAGTTGATGTACTATATAGGCGTAAGTGTGTACAAGTTTCATTCGTTTATGGTTCAGACTTCTTATCACGAAAATCAATAGGTTCCATTCAAGTTTCTACCGGTACCAGTCTCGGTGTCACGATCCCAGGTGGGACAACGTTCGTTGTCACCCCTCATCATGGCTGTGAATGAAGTTGACGATTACGGATACGGGTTGTAGTTTCTTGTATTTTTGTAAATTTTCTTGCATGAGCTGTACAGCTAGATTTGGACTTTCTCTGTAGCACTGAAAAAAATAATAATGTATACCAGTGTCTTGTGTTCAAAATCGATGACTGCAATTCGACTACTCATTTGTGACCCGATAAAAATGACGTACAAATAACCTCTGCCCACTACCTCTAACTTTGTCCCTACACGTCTATATCCATTCTACGGAGAGTGCACGACAAGGCTAAAGTGCATTCTCTATTGTAGAACCCAACATTCGCTAGCCTGCCAAAGAAGAGTCCTTTGCAGAAAATCGGCAACGGTTTCAAGAATTCGAGAAGATGTTGCAAGTCGCGTTTCGAAAGCACCTCCGAGTCGGATCCTGCTCATGTCAATTGATGACCCATCACATAGTTGGCCTTCAGAGCTGCGTAATAGGCTGAAAATGGTCGTGTCCACCCAGATCCCTCTTCGTTCATACCCGCTTCGAAAACAAAGCCGTATAGCCTCTTCTCTCGAACGTAATAACTATTGGAACAATGGTCTGAAAAACCTAATGTCATCCGTCGTCATTTGTTCTTGAAGTTCATGCCGCTACTTGGAAACCTGGACCCTCAAAATTGCAGATCTCTGATGCAATCATCTCGATCCAGTGTACACGGATGAAAATCTACAAACCTTGATGACACGTTGAAAAGGCGTGTACAATTTATCAATACATGTGAAGACGGCGTCGTGGTCATCTGCTCTCAAAAGAACTTTCATTTCGGGATGCTCATGGCATACTTAACGCCCTTATCGACGTATCTCTGTTCATCTGTTTCCCCTGTCTATACTTGATACCACCGTTGTGTTTTTATCTCTTTCAATCCACCATGCCAACCAAAAACAAAAAGAAAACCCAGAATGGTCCCAATGTTTCTCCGAAGGACGAACGTGCTGACGCCAATACCACGCCCAAGCAACAATCCAAAACCATCGTCCCAGAAAGCCCTGCGCTTAGTTCCGCCACTACACTCAGAGGCTCACCGATTATGCCGTTCAGCTCGCTGAAACCTGGCGTCGCCTTCTCCCCCTTGACGCCTCTGAAGGAAGATGGTCTCTTTTCAAAAGATGTAAACACGTCTGGCATGGACGAGTTACCGCTGCCACCCGACGTGAAGGCTGTGGCAGACCTGCTGGAAAATATGAAACGGACACTGCGCGCTATGCAGTCCACGGTGTCTGTTCTGGGAAGGCAGACTGAAAAGGCTGCTGTCCTAGCCCCTGCGATCAAGGTCAATCAAGAGGTAAGCGCCGTTCGGGGAAGATTTGCGTTTCTATCACACTTATTCACTCGTGCAGCTGGCCCATCTTCGCGAGATCCTGGAGAAGCGGACGCAAGAGCAAGCAGACGAGGTCGCGAAACTTCAGCAACGTCTTGAAGAAGAGTTGAAGGAAGCAATCTCGGGGAAACTGAAAGATCAGGCCATGGAGATGCTGAAGGAGGCCGTCTCCAAGAAGGTGCATGAGCGGGTGCAAACTCAGGTTAGTAGACTTGTCAGATTCCTATACCCTGATATTAACAGACGTGTTGCAGTTGAATAGCAATATTCCTTCGGAACTCCGCCATCAAGTCAAGAGTCATCGTAGGCAGGTCCTTGAAATCAAGACGAATATCCACAATATGTAGGTGCATGTGTTCTGGCACAGTATTCGGTGCTGATTCCTCTCAAGAAATGCCCGTTCGTTCAATTCGAGTCTTCGTTCAACAACGGATACTCTTCGACCCCTACTTCGGCCTCTGCCATCAGCTGAACAGTCTCCTCCACATGCCGGCGATATATCGGCTCCTGACGCAACAGCTGCTCCCACACCTTCTGACAGATTCCCATCTACCCTTGGGGAATTGTGGAGCCTGAGTGCAGAACAGGCTAAGCAGCTGGTAGCGGACTACGGTTTGAGCAAATCTACTACCCCGAGTCCCTCTTCTACGAACTCGAAGAAGACTTCTTCGACTGCCGGAGGTGAACGAGAGGAAGACATAAACAAACTAATGCACCACATAGGCGTACGTGTGTACAAGTTCATTCATTTTTGTGATTTAGATTTCTTATTGTCAAAATCAACAGGTTCCATTCAAGCTTCTGCCTGTACCAATATCAGCATCGCAGTCCCAGGCGGGGAAACGTTTATTGTCACCCCTCATCATAGCTACGAATGAGGTTGATTCCGGATATGGGCTGTAGATTTCTTGTATTTTTGGGATATTTCTTGCATAAACCTGTACAGTTAGATTTTGGACTTTTCTGTAGCACTATACCAGTACTGTGTGTACAAATGCAATGCTAATACAATCACTGCAATTCGCCTACGTGTCTGAGGCCCGGAGTGCTTATTTTTGGCCTAATAAAATGACGTACATAAATAACTCCTTCCTCCAGCTATCATTTACACGTCCACCTATATCTGTTGACGACCATTGTAACTCTATCCTCTTCCTCCATGGTAGCTAGCTTGGCCCAGCTTCCCGTGCGGAAATCCAGGGTAGTGCTACTCTTCTTAATATTCTTCACCGTTACGACCTCGCTCTATTATATATCCCAAAACGCCTATCAACTCCGAAACACGCTTTCTTATGCGACAAGACCGCTATGGGATACTGAAGACGGCCCAAAGACGATAATACCCCACTACTACGCCGAGGGGATGGGAGTTGATGCGTACACATGCCAGTTACATGGTTGGGAGGAGCGAAAAGATCACAGCAAGACCAAAGTGCTAGATGCAATTCTCATGAGCACCGAGTTGGACTTGTTGGAGATTAGGCTGAACGAGTTGGAAAACGTCGTGGATAGATTCTTTATTGTAGAATCCAACGCGACGTTCACTGGTCTGCCAAAGAAGACCTACTTTGCGGATAACAGGCAACGGTTTGAGAAATTCGAAAAGAAGATATCGTACCGCTTGTAAGTCGCGTTTTTTCAAGCCTTTCCTCCCTCATGTCAACTTACGACCCACCAGCATAGCTGGTCCTTCAGAGCACAACGAGGCAAAAGCATTTGATGTCGAAGCCAAGACTAGGAATGAAATGACTAGGTTCCTTCGCTCATACATGACCGAATACCCTTCTGGCACACGCTCCCTGGTCATCATGTCGGACATGGACGAACTTCCTTCAGCACATACTATACAGCTTCTGAGAAACTGCGATTTCGGACAATCTATACACCTTCAACTTCGGAACTATCTGTATAGGTGCGGAACGTTACTCGTGGTTGTGGAGCCGCTACTAATTATTCTTTTCCTGTAGCTTTGAATGGTTTTTGGGCTTCAACAGCTGGCGCGCTAGTGTACATCAGTGGAATTCAGCTTCCTATTATCGTCACTCGAAGAGTGGTGATACTGCTCTTGCAGACACAGGATGGCATTGCAGTTATTGTTTCCGAACACTACCCGAGTACATCACGAAAATGAAGGGCTTTTCGCATTCTGATCGTATTGGGGGGAACAATGCGCTATTGGATCCTGTGAGGATCCAAGAGACTATTTGTAAAGGGAAAGATATCTTTGGGATGTTACCAGAGGCCTATAGCGTGCGTCTCAATGTCTTTTGTCCGTGGTAACCTCTTATCTGACTATACCCAGTACGCTGATTTGTTCTCTCAAATGAGCCTCGAACCGTGAGTCATTGCCGCCAATTGAACCGCAGAGCTTTATATTGACCACTGCGCAATAGGTTGAAAACAGCAGTACATCTACCCAGATTCCTTCTTCGCAACGTAGACCGATTCCGTTTCCTGTTACCTGGCGGTTGCAAACGAGAAGATCCTCCAGAGAATACTATACATGAAGAACCTGCAGAACCTGTTTTTGACGATCTCGAGTGATGTATGTATGGAGTTGGTCCTCCGTGTCATTTATTTATTCATATACAGCGACTACTGTAAAATATATTGCACGCACACAATATCATTATGCCGCAGATGCGATGACGAAAAAGATATAAAGATATTGTATTTCATGCATGGTGAACTAGGCATACAAAGCAATTGAAGAATTTACCAATACTGGTACTTGAAAGTTGTACATCAAAAAAATGTGAATAAGTAGCTATAGAAGATGTGAGCAAAACGAAAAGGAATAATCAACAAAGGTCATGATAAGATCGTAACAATATTATACACAGAGATCTCAAGTTCGCGCCATACTTTGGCGCAGACGAGCTCTCTCCAGTGGCGGAAGGTCGTCTTCAATCATGGCTAGGAAGGAACAGCACACGTTAATAGAATCGTAGCAAAGAACAAAGTATCACACTCACAACTATTAGATCCCTCCATCGACACATCACCATCACCCTCCTGACTCTCGCCAAAGTCAAAGCTAGGAATCATCTTGGGTATCATGGATTTACGACGCTGAAAAAGATACCAAAGTCAGCACTCATCAAACAAGAACTCCAGATAAAACATTATGAACCTTGTGAGCAGTCGCAAACTTGAAGTCTTCCAAATCAATCAAAAACTTTTCCTCGTCAATGTGCTTCATTTTTTCGATACACTCCACGACCCATGTAAGGCCTACGACTTTGGGTTTTGGGTCACTGAGTAGGCTGGGTCCACCATGAGCAAGATTGTCTGAGAATGGCCAAAAAAGAGTCCAACGTACCGATATCGGTTAACAGTACTAGGCAACCCATCCTTGAACACGATATGCGTACAAGTAGAACCAACGCGAGTCATGATCTACGAAAAGAACGATCAGACTCATAGCAAATTCTATACACATTTTGAAAACTCACCCTCGCACCCAAAATCTCCAATGAGTCAGTAAACAATGACGCGACGTCCTCTCCTCCTTCCCCTCTTACGTCCACGAATATCTTACACTTGTCCAATATATCAAACCTTTTCTTCTCTTCCTTCTCTTCCCCATGTGCATGCCCGTTTGTACCAGAAGAGGATGCACCTCCAGAGGAGGAAGAGGAAGGATACGTACTACTCGTACTCCTCAAACTCCTCAGACCTTCTCTTCTCGGCGGCGTAGGAGGTGGAGGAGGACCCATGACTTCCTTCTCTTTAGGTTTTTCGATAGGCAAGGCACTGAGTGATTGAGAGAGGGCCTGATGCGCGAGAGAGGCTCGTCTAAAAGATTCCTTCTTCTCTTTAGCCTTTTCCTTTCCTTTACCCGTCGACAAGGACGTTGCTGTTGTCAAAGGCCCGAAAAGAGAAGACTCGTCTGGATCCACTATAGACGACAAGTCGGACACTGAGAGGTCTCCAGGGTTCGCATTGGAATTGGCAGCGGTGTCCCCGTTAGGATTGGATGCATTCTCCTGTCCGACAACCTGCATCTCGATGTCTGAATCATCTTGTCCTCCTGCACCACCTCCGCCTTTAACAGGACTACCCATGACACTAGGCAAACTCGTCTGTTGACTCGCTCTCTGTCTCGGTCCAGAGCCCATTATCGTAGGGAACCTATTCGTTGCTGTCATCGTCGTTGCACCGAGTCGTCCACCGCGTCCACGCATAATGGCCCCAGTCCCAGTACCGAGTTTCTTGCCGAGGCCGAGTCCGGGTCCGGAACCTACAGGTAGGAACATCGAGTTGGACTTGGTGAGTGTAGATCCTGAAGACGACGACGACGCTGCTGCCGCTGTCGAAGAAGAAGAAGAATGCACAGGGAAAGCAGCAGCACTCGACTTTGGTTTCTGTGCTGCACTAGGATATCCAAGTCCGAGTCCAGTAGTCGAAGACTTGCCGATCGAGGTATCATCTTTACTCTTTCCAGCTCCAGCACCAACACCAGTGCTATTGACTTTAGAATCGGATGCAGGTCCAGATGCAGGCCCAGAAGCAGGACCCGATGGTTCATCTGCGTCCCCATCCCTGTTAAACCCAAGACTCGTATTCGGTCTTGAAGGAGGAGGCATACGAAGTTTCTCCAGAGCATTTTCAAGGACATTGAGTGCACTGCCGTCTGCTGCTTTAGGGAGACGGGAGGAGGATGTACCTGTTGTTATAAACAATATTAGAATGATCTGCAATGCATAAAACAAAACTCACCAAACATCGAAGTCGTCCTCCCCAATCTACCTTTTTCCTTATCCTTTGCTGGCGAGAGCGACGGCGTAGTCGGTCTACTCCTACTCCCAACACCGGGAATAACACCAGAGAACGTCATGGACCTCGAAGGCGTCTTTGGTCTCGACGGTGTCTTGGGCACTGGTATATTACTTGTAGTCCCTGTCCCTGTACTAGATTCAGCTGCTGCTGTAGAAGCCCTGGCCAAACTCGCCCTCGTAGGTCTCGCAAAAGACGAAGACGCTGTCGTCGAAGCCAAAGCTTTAGTCTTGGCAGACCTAGGCGAAGACTTTGCCTTCGTTTTAGCTGCTTTTACTTTTGCAGTGGTCGCTGTTGCTTTGGGTTTAGACTTGGAAGCAGCTTTGGATTTGGACTTGGTGTTGGATGATTTCGTAGTCGCTGTAGAGATAGATGGTGCGACCTCTGTTAATGTTGCTGTATTTGCTTCTGCGTCTAGTTCGGTGTCGGTTGTTAAATCGGATAAAGAAGATTCTGATGCTGCGTCATCCAATCCCGTCTCCAGCGCAGCCACTATGTTGTGCCCTGACTCGGGCTGAGGTGCAGCAGTAGCAGTAGCTTGTTCCTGTGCTTGTGTTTGTGCCCGTAGTTCAGTCTCAGCAGTAGAGACCAGAGCCGGAGCCGGAGGCACTACAGCACTTACACCATCGTTGAATTCAGTAGTTCCAGAACCAGAAACCAAGGACAGCTCTGGTGAAGTAGAAGGCCCTGCCTTTTGCCTCGAAGAAGCACTCCTTGTCATACGACCAGAGTTCGTTCTAGTCAAGGTACTTGGACCTCGCTTTTTCCCTGGTTGTCGTTTAGGCTTTGGCTTTGGCTTGGGTTCGGGCCCTGCTGCCAGTTCCAGTGCAGAAGTAGACTCGACGACAAGCGGTGCCGATTCAATCTCGGACACAGGCGTGTCCACGGGAATGGAGACGTCCTTTGGATCGTCGAAAAGAGAAGAAGGCTCACTTAGAGGTGAGTCTGGTCTGACAGGAGCGTCCATAGGCATAGGTTCGTCCTCTGGCTCCGAGAATAGAGGCGAATGCTCAACTCCCTTGTCCTTCTCCTTCGTCGGTCCATCCAAATCCATGGGCATAGGCACAGGATCAGTCGGCGGACTAACAGGCGACGTAGCAGGCGGATCTTCCAACGGGGTCAGTGCACCGCCTAGTGCTAGCCTATCTCTGGATTCCCTCTCTTCTTCTTCTTCCTCGTCACTTTCCAAAACCAGCTTTGGTGGAGCCTCGATCTTGGGCTTTTCTCGAGGTTTCATTTTCGCTTTGATTCCTGCTGGTTTGACGGGTGGAGGCAAAGATGGCGCTCTTTCCTTTTCCTTCCCTTTGCTTTTAGAAAAAGTGACAACTTCTTTACCCTTGCCTTTATCCTTATTCTTTGCGTTGGACATTAAGAGATCGAAAGCATTTCTCTGAGCAGGTTTGGAAGTAGAGACGAGCCTACTGGTAGAGGCAACAGGAGGCGGAAGAGGCGGTGGCATAAGTAGTGCTGAAGGTGTAGGTTTAAGTGCGGATGGGGCAGGACGGGGAAGACGACTTTTTGTCACAGTTCCGGGACGGGTAGCTGGTTCGGTCTACAGTAGAATTTAGAACAGGTCGTGTACGTAAGGAGGAATACGCACCTCTGTAGGTTTAAAACTTGGATCCCATGATTCTGCATATCTGTTGTCTTGAACAAGTGTACGAGTTGGAAATGGCGTTTCGGGTATCGGAGTAAGTGGCGATAGAGGAAGTGAGGGTGCAACAGGATGTACTGGTGTAGATAAAACAGAATCCTCTGCGCTCGATTCCTTGATAGGCTTTATTCTCAAAGTCTCTCTAGAAGGTGATGTCGAGCGTACGGGCGACCTCGGTGGATTGCGAAAGTCGATTTCTGGAACAGACACGGTGGAGAATAGAGGCACAGAACGAGCGCGTTCCTTGATCGTCGGGGGTGGAGAGGAGATCTGGCGAGTAGCTGGTTGTGCAAAAGAAGCAGGTTTAGAAAAAGTATTTGAACGTTTGCGTGGTGGATCTGGTTTCCAACGCTTGGCGCGTGCGGGGGACACGGGGGAAGGCGAGCGTTTCTTGGAAGAGGGATCGTCGTGTTGAATCCTTGCAGCAGCACGCGCCTCTTTTAGGGGAGAACGGTTGAAATGTGCAGGATTGTCTGGCAACTGTATCTGCGAACGAGTGCGGCCAGTCATCCTAAAGAACAAGAACGCGACAGACACGTGACTAACAATGCTCTCTTTCCCATTTCGACGTCTCGTCTCCCCATGTCGCTTTCAGAGATGCATGTCTACTGCCATGCAGAGACCCCCAGCAGTGCAACCAATGTCAGAATAATTCCCATCTATTTGTTTCGTTCTAAATTCAATCCAGATCGCGCTACTTTGAAAAACCTCCCCAATCCGTTCTCATTGTAAACAAAATGCGCACTCCCCCGGTCATCCTTGCTATCAATGCTCTTCTCGAGTCGGTTGCTTTCAGCTCTCCTTCTCCAATCTCTTACACTCTGCTAGACATATACACACGGCGTATCCAGGCGTCAGAGTGTTCCACGAAGACAGACCGGATATTCCCCATGGCGCGGAAGTATGGCATCCCTGTGCGTCTATCACTGTTGTTGTGTTCACTGTAACTTAATCTTTCTAGCCAAGCACCAGATTGACCTCGTAGTCACTCTCGGTGGTGACGGAACTATACTCCATGCATCTTCTCTCTTTAGTTCTGGTGCCGTACCTCCCGTCCTCAGTTTCTCCATGGGCACACTGGGATTTCTACTCCCTTTCCGTGCGTCCACGCCACTTTTTTCTAATCAATTTCTAATTATATACTGCAGACATTGACGACTTTGCTCGAGCTCTCGAAAGCGTCTTTCACGGCAAAGCTACCATCCTCAACCGTATGCGTCTCGCCGCCACCTTTTTCAATCAAAACCTAGCCAAAAAGAAAAACGACAACAACGGTCAGTCACAATTCGCCTCTGCCCCTCTATTTCTCCAGTATTCTTTACAACCCAGGGTGAATACAGACTGGCAAGTCATGAACGAGATCGCTCTACACCGAGGATCCAGTCCACATCTAAACACTATTGATATCTATGTCGATGGGCAACATCTTACAGAAGCCGTTGTAAGTACCCCACGGTAATGACGTCTTGCCATATATAACACCTACTTTCCTCCCAGTCCGACGGCCTCATCGTCTCAACACCCACGGGTTCCACCGCCTATTCATTATCAGCAGGTGGTCCAATCGTCCATCCATCCCTAAGTGCTCTAGTTCTTACACCCATCTGTCCTCGGAGCTTGTCTTTTCGTCCTCTAGTGTTCCCTTCGTCTTCATCCATTACTCTCAGGGTGCGTCTGTCTACTCCAAACTAATCTAATCTCAACTCCTCCGTCACTAGATCGGCGACCGCTCTCGAGCCCCCGCTGGCGTCTCAATGGACGGTCGAACATCTCACGTCCTCCAGCCCGGTGAATCCGTAACCGTTCAGGCTTCTCCATACCCTGTTCCTTGTATCAACCGTTCTTCCATTTCTGACGATGAATTACATCAGAAAGAAAAGGAAGGTGCTGGACCAGGTAAAGAGGACGATTGGGTGAGGGATATTAATAACCTGCTGCAGTACAATGCGACGTTTAGGAGTAAGGCTTTGTTGAGGCACAGTAGGACGTGAGGGATGCTGGTTGTTTTTTTTTTCTTTCTTGTATATTAGTAAAGATTGTATCGAAAGGAATCGAGAACAGTTCTATCCTCAAAAATATGGTTATTTACAACACGACATAGTACATACAAGGAGTAGGATGAGTGGTGTGCATATTGGAGAAGCTTCAAACACGAGGAGTAAATGTTAAGCAAGTAGCTAAACGGGACGAGATTAGTATCAAGTACTTGGCATGAAATGTAGTTACTCGATTTAACGTTCAACGAGACAAAAACAAACGAGACAACCAACTTAAACCAGGAAGACACCTACTCCTCTTCTCTGCCCCCATGCCAGAGGATCCCGCAAAACCAGCCTGAATATACTTTGGTGGTGCCTCGGCAGTGTCCTCTGGGAGAATCTTAATAGCTACAACTTCCCCTCTCACCATCCTACTCACAGTCCTTTCCCAAGCACTCTCGGATACACGTACAGTTTTCCGATTCCCGTTCATAGTAGCTTGGATTGTGAATGTTATACGATGACGGGGGATGGGACCGAGCTCATTGGGGTATTCTTTTATGGCGAGGGAGATTGCTTCCTGTGGTTGTGAATCAGGTTTTCAGTATATATGAACGCAAATTAGTAAAGAATTCAAAGGAGACTTGCGTTATAGTCCAACAATGGTTTGACATATACGAGTGAATCATCTAACCGGTAGGTGATTATTTCAGGAACTGGACGTTGCTGAGCATCGTCTGATGAAGAACGTGAAGGCATGCAGTTTTCACCGATGAGGTTTGTTCAAACTTGATTATCGTAATAGACCTCTGCAAGATAGAAGTAGATAAACGCAACCCCACTTATTTGGTAATAGCTCGCCACTATCCTCAGAAAGAGAGATCACAAATTAGAGCTTATATGTACTATTAGATTCATTCAGAGTTAAATTCTTCGTCTTTCTATGGCTACACTTCCATTTCAGAACAAATCTAGAGTCCAATACTTATAACCCGAATAGATAGGGGCTTTGATATTAATATGTATTTTTTTTTACCAAGCCACAATACAAGATAGTATGTACAATACATCAATACGACTGGGATACAAGAAGGATAAGTAAGATAGCAGGTGGTATGCATATGTCAGAGACTCTGGCAGTTCGGGTATATACAATAATAGATAAAGAGACGGGATTAAATTCACAACGAGTACTCTGTATCGTGCCATTGAAACATTCAACGAGACAAAAACTGCACCCTTTTGAAAGGCGAAGGACAAAATTGCCGAAAACTAGAAGAGCAACTCGGAGATCCAGGAAGAGACCTGCACCCTCCATTAGCACCGGTGAGCTCCTCCCTACTCCCAGAAGCTTCCCCAAAGCTCGAGAAAGTAGGACTGAATCCACTGCTAGTAGACGAGCTACAATCATCTGAGGTAGCCTGATTATACTTTGGTGGAGCCCCCAAGTCAACTTGGCTCATTTTCAAGTTTAAGTTTTTCAATCCAACTTCAGACGCGAAGGTGGTCTCCTCTGGGAGAATCTCAATAGCAACAACTTCCCCCCTTACCATCCTACTCACAGTCCTTTCCCAAGCACTCTCGGAAATACGAACAGTTCTCCGAGTTCCGTTCATGGTAGCTTGGATTGTGAATGTTATGCGACTACGGGAAATGGGTCCGAGTTCAGAAGGGTATTCTTTTATGGCAAGGGTGACTGCTTCCTGCGAGCCGTGAGTCGGATTTTTAGATGTGTACGGGGGAAACTCACATTATAATTTAATGATGGCTTAACATATACGAGTGAATCATCCAAACGATAGGTAATTATTTCAGGAATTGAATTTGTATGGTTTGGTGCTGAGGCGTAAGAAGAACGAGAGTGCGAAGGCATAATGTCGACGATGAGTTATGAGGAGGTTTGATAAATTTCCAAACTTGGTTAGCCTATAGGTTTGAATGGTAAACTTCTGGAGTCAGGATGTTAGAGCAGATTTAGCTGGAGCACCAGCACCTAGGGCAGATGTTGGGATTGTAGGATGCAAACCCCAGGTACGATCCTTTTAAAACTGCACCTATTCTTCGGCTGGCGGTGCACATAAAACACTTTTTCTTACAAAAAGGGACAAGTACTGCTTCCGGAACAATGCAGAGAGAGTGAAAAAAGATCATTGGTATTGAGCGTCAAGTAAAAATGAGTCCATAACGTGTACCTGTGTGGCTCAACTTTGTTGATCATAACATCGCCATCTGAATAGCTGTTGTGATCTTAAATTTGTGAAACAGGAATGGACCTATAGAGTTAGCTGCTTAAGGAATAATTGAGTGAGGTGCTAGCTCAACACGTTTCCACAGCAAGCCCGACGATGTGACTCCGACGTAGGCTCGATGTCGGTGGGAAGTACGCATCAACATTTTATGTCACGTGGCAACGGTACCGACGGGCGCTTGCTCAATGGCATGCATAAGTACACGTTAGTTAAACTTGTAGATACAGGCTATGGAAATGAGTACAGTATGTATACGCGCCGAAGATATACAAGATGCTCACAAGCTAACTTGCAAGGTTAAATAATTATTCAAAAACAATCCAACAGCCATGCTTAAATGAGCGAAGCAAGCTGTATAGACATAAACCCTCATATATGCGCACCAAATCATGCTTCAATGTCATTTAAAAGATCGAAAAGACCTCGCTTCTGGGCACCCACAGCTGTCTTTGTCTTCACCGAAGGAGGTACATCCTTCGCTTCTCCCTTGCCCTTGTTTTTCTTCTTAGACCTTTTAATGTGCTCCTCACCAAGACACCCATCTATCCCGTCAATACAAGCATCCAACAAAGACCGCGGGATGTCCTTGTCATTCAACGTCATAGATCCAGTCAATAAGCAGTGGAATACCTTTCCAGAAAACAATGGCGCAGGAGAGGACACCTGATCCGAGAGTAACATGACTTCTGCCAAAAACTGCACACTCTCCATGCTTTGCAGGATCTGAGCGGCGAGCTGGACGTGACGATCGATGATAGGAGGGTAGGCTACTTGGACGCTAGAATCGAACGCTGAAGATGTGCCCCATTGGAAGGACGCCAAAAGACACTGAACTTCTCGTTTTGTCCATTTCAGGTTCTGCTTGCTAGGTCCTTTCTCAAGTGCAAGGGCGTCTACTTGTTTCAATACCCAACGTAAAGAGAGAACAATTCCAATTTGTGGCGGAGGGAGGTTATGAACAATAGGGGTATCGCAACCCAGGGCGCCCAGCATGGCAGATAGACGCTCAGAAGGGGACCGCAAAAGGAATGTTGTAGCACTTGAGAGTTTTGACTCTGTAGTACCGAGCAACTCAGATAGTGGAGGAACAGTAACAGGTTCATCAGCAACACGCGTACCACGCCGCAAGTATTCGGTAATGATAGTTGGCTTTAGACGCGGAACAGATGGTAGAGTAGAGACAGACGAGGATGGCTGCCCGGGAGTATGGCTACCCTCTGTTCCTATTCCATTTGTCTCAACTGGGCCGTGTAAACGCTGAAGAGCCCCTCGAAGAGGAGCCAAGAGATCCCTGCCGTTCTCACTTCCACTTTCGTCCTCTGAATTGGACTCAATTACGTCGATCAGCTCGTCCTGGTCCGATTCTCCTTCACCTGTGTCCTCGTCAGCTTCCTCTTCAGGCTCATTTTCTGTAAAGTTGGGAAGTCCAACCGCATCGTTTAGAACTGCGTAACACCATTGTCGCAGTGGTCGCGTCATGCGACTGACGGTCTCTTGGTCGGGATTCTCGAGGAAATGACGAGGCCAAAACGTTGCAGTATTCAGGCAATTGGTGAGCAAAGGTGAAAGATTGCCGGTTCTATATGCCTTCAGGAGCAGCATACGGACCTGATCGTTCTTCAACATCTCTTTGTTATCTTCCTCAATATCCTGCCATTCCCGAGTTTTGAGATGTTGAGACATGAGAGCGAGCATCGGACATTCCTCTGGTTTGTGCAGTGCGCAAACATCGGAAGGCCAAATCGCGACTCCGTCTTCCTCTTCATATTTCGGGATGGCGTATTGAAGAGTGGATTCCACAACCCGGTCTACAATTCCGTCCATTTCTCCTTGGCCCATTCTGTCTGTGGATAGAACCAGAAGAGTGCGGACCGTCTTATCAATCAAATCTACAACACCCTCAACTTGGTATTTGACTTTACGCTTCTGGGCACTCCGAGTTAGAATGGATTGTAGAGTTGTCGCGACTTTCTGAATCCGTGCCGTCGGCGTCAGCTGTCGCTCAAAAAAGAGTTGCTGTACAGTTTTCGGTGCCGACTGGTTTGTATAATCATTGCCCACAAGGGCACCAAGGAGTGGAAGAAGAGTCACCGGAATGTTTAGGTGAGCAGCGAGGGAGGTGGGGTTGTAGGCAGTGAAAGTGAGCATCAATTCGGAGCTTCCAGAATCCGGCGGTATGATTCCTCTACCGATTCTGGGATCCTTGGAAGGTTTTTTACGACCTTTTGGTGCCCGATATTCCTGCCACTGCGAATCGTCGTCATCGTTTCCAGCAACATCTTCTGGAGTGACCGCGGACCAGACCATTTCTTCCAGCGGGATGAAGCCCAAATAACCTTCTGCATTCAATACGACAAAATCAGAGTCATTTCCGACGACATAGGCGCCCAATCTTCCAGCGAGTTCAACAGCATACGGGTCTCCCTCTTCATCGGCGAAATGGAGGTCAATACCGAGAGATTTTAATGCATGAATAGTAGTGGTATAAGATAATGGGGGTATGATTCGTGACTCGTTGAGAAACCGAGGAGTAGAGCGGGAGACAGGAGATGTCCTGAAGAATAGTAGTGACGGCTCAATATGAGACCTGGTTGTCCGTGAAATCACAGTAGAGAATTTGATGCTAGGTAGAGGCCCTAAAATTCCTTTAGCAAGGGCCAATTGTGATGTCGACAACGCACCATCGAAAACGAAGCACAATCTGAATCCAAGGCGCAGCCAACTTTGGACAACGAGCGTAACCAGATGCCCGAAATCTCTGTATTCGCCTCCGTATACCCAGGGAAGAGTTGACTTTGTATGGAGCTCGTATATGAATCTAAACGACCAAAAATCAGAGACGCTTGTTTAGCGAAATCAAAAGCCGGAGCTTACGACCATCCATCAACGACGAGGGATATTGGCTTTGCGTTTTTGTCTTCGGAAGAGACTGCTATCGTTTCAGCAAGCACCCTTCTATTCTCGCGAAGGAACGTAGTAAGGCCATGGACACCCATGCCATGCAAAGTAAAAATTTCAAGTCAAGGGAGTGGTGTTGAGCAGGAACAGTGTATGAGGTCATATTTCCGGGGTGAGTCAAGAAGCAAAACACTTGCGTGTCCATTACAGAGCGGCGTAAGATAGTCTATCAAAACCTAGTGTAAAGTACATCCACTGTTTCCTACTATGCTATAACACAAGAACCAATATATACCCCAAGAAGCTCTTAACCATCATCTTCGTCCACATCCTTCCACATCTCAACTATTCGATCACAAGTCCGTTTCGCAAGCATAAAAGGTTCAGCAGACCATGCCTTTCCCCATGCACGCTGGGCAAACTTTTGCTGTTCGCCAGAAGTTACACTGTCGCTGAATATTGTCAACATCCGTTTCGATGGTTCAAGTAACTTGTTGATGCGATCCCAAAACGGCGTGGTCACTGGAGGGATGGGAATTAAGAGTGCATGTTTGCTGCGAGAGAAGAGAGTCAGCGTCGATCGATCCTTGGTGGATGGAAGACTCACGATGTATCCGGTAAGGGCTGTGTGGGTGGCCTCAATGTCAAAAACTTGCTTGCGCCCTCTGGTAATTGGTCTATCCTCCCTGTATCCGTTATCGAATTCCTCTCCAGGAACTGCCTATACTCCAACCACCTCGCCCGTTGCTTTTCCATCTTCAGATCTGCCCTATGCAGCTGACCCAGATCGTACTTCATTCTCAATAAGGCATTCCATGAGGCGACGTGACTATCTGATGTCCAAAAGTAATAGCCCTCGTCCCAGAACTTTGTCTCTGGCGTATTGACCTTTAATGGTGAATGACGGTCATCTTCATCGTCTTCATCGTCATCCTCGACTATGGCTGGGCTGCCGCCAAATATCCGGGGCACATTTGAAGGTTGGCCTTCAGGAGGTAATGGGTATCTGGCTTTGCCATCGGGACCAATATTCGTATGGCGCTTGAAGTTTGCTACATTCCGCACTTCATGAGGCATAACCTTGCGTATTGAGAAGGAACGACAGTGAGGATCCTGGCCATGAATTCGGCCTTTGACGGACTGAGTGCAAAACAGAAAGAACCACTCGTCGGTCTTGGGAGAATACCGACCTAAGTATCGAGCCACGTAAATCAGTCCAATGAAAGAGTTGAAAGGGGAAAACGTACCTGCCGGAGGCTGGGTGAGCTTTATCGTTGGCCAGTTTGCATATGCAGGCCTTCGATACTGACCCGCCTGCGAGTTGTCCGGTTTCTGCGTAGAAGACATGAAAAAATAGAAAAGTAAAAGGGAGAGTGAAGGATATAGTCGTGGAACAAGGCGGCTCCAGTAATTGGCGCCGCATGCTCCTTCAGCCGGCACTAAGTGTGGCTGTGCATATTCGGAGTTTGAATCCGAAAGTATTTATTCAAAAAATTTCTGGTTTCAACTTACATCCGTGCGTCTGAAGAATCGTTGTCGCAGCGTCCGTACAGAGAACTCTTCTTCTCTTTTTCTGCTGTGGGGAAAGTCCCCGGAGATACAGAGCAATGTACTCGTCCATCAACGGAAAGCGGCCATCCTTAAGCACGATGGTATAGGTCGAGTACGGCGAGATGTGCTTTGCTCTTTTCTGGCTCACGTCACTTGGGGCTCCCTCTCTGCCACTCTGTTGTCTGTTCCAAAGATGGTTTTCTCGGCGAAGGCTCGGCTATGCGAAGATATGAGCGTGGTTGTTGCTCGGGTTAGCTGTTGGAGGACGGACGTTTTGTTGCTCATAGACACAGTTATGCGATTGTTGACTATCTAGTCTTCAACTCAATGGGGCTCACTCTCATTCAGCACGGATCTAATCGTGATTTTTCGTTATTTTTTCCTACCCCGAACTTTGTTGTTCATCTTTGTCGCTGGTAGCACTGGTAGCTCAGTGAGTGTTCCTTTTGCTCTTTTTCTTTGTCGATGATGGTTGGATTTTACTTGAATTTCTTCATGGTGTATACTTTGTTAACTACGGTTTGCAAAGGCGTGCTCCAGAACTTTGACACCTCTGAAACTCTTCTTCTATTTTGTTCAGAATATATAACTGACTTGTTCATGACTAGATCCATGTTCCTGTCTCAAGGTTATGTACATGTAGATTAGAGAAAATGGAAAAATATTTATTCGAGTACGAAAAGGACCATCCAAATCATTTTATCACGTAGACACGTAAAGAAATCGTTCCAAAAGATCCAAAGGATGCGAACAGCAATCAGTGAATGCCATTGTACAAATCCAACTCTACCCTAAAGCAAAGCACAATATATACAACAGACGGGAATGTCACTAGAGCTTGCCCCGCTTTCCGAATCTCTTGTTTGGTTCGTTACTCACTCTCGGCAATGAGGGCGACAATCATGCTAAGGAAAGGCATAAGTAAGTGTCAAAGATGACTAGATAACTGATAACAGAACGCACCGGTAAAGGTAGTAGAAGAACGACAAAAGATAGAAACCAAGTTTTATGAAGCTTTCCTTCTTGTGACCGGGCAATGTCCTAAATATCTCTGTCGCATCATACATGTGGTTGTGACCTCGTATCCTGTCAAACAGAAAAATGTAACCGCGTCAGCAATTAAAATTCATCCTATCTGAGTTTATGCCGTAACACAACAGCCCGATAAATTTGGAATGAAAAGGCCCCAGAACCGCGTGAACGTGGAAGTGCTGTGGATGTGAACGAGAAGATTGTATACATACTTGTTAGCGTTAAACACGAGAAGCGGTGCGTTCAACAAGAAAGCTATCCACTGGCCCGAAAGAAGGAACAGAACAGTAAGGAAGGCATGGGCGATGTTTTCCGGGAGGACGAATTGGTTGAGCTTATTGCAGAGATCTATCGGGTTGATGTAGTCGCATTCCAAGTCGGAGAACATGATGATCTGGAACGGGGTAAGGAACAAGGTCAGCATCATCAGAATGCGAGGCAGGTCGAGGGAAGAGCAAAAACGGGTGAACTTGTGAAAATCGAAAAGGAGACTCACGAAAAAGACCATGCAGAACAGCAGAGCTGCAGCCATGAGGACCGCGAACAAGAATAACCAGCCTGCACATCGCGTATTTCCAACGAGCAAAAGACGTCAAACAGAACGACGACCGAGCAAAGGATATAACGGATTCAATGACACGATTTGGGAGCAGTATTTCAGCGTAGGAAGGGTGACACGACACAGGTGCGATAAGTGAACCCATCCAGATAGTGTATTGTTTGACAGAAACGAGAGACAACAGGAAAAGATTGATCAGTTTCTTCATCAGTCAAGGGTAACAAGTGGTTAGACGTACCGGCGCCGCCCATCTTTCTACTTTAGCTTTTATGGAAACGTAGAGAAAAAGAGAAAAAAGGATTACTCTTCAGATCTGTTTTAAAATACCGTTATGAGTGGAGAGGTGGTAGGGAATGGAACCGGGAAAAACACACCAGGCCAAAAAAGAGGCAACTAGTGATGTCCCTATAGGAAAGGGAAAAGGGAACAAATTGGTTCGGTTTAAGGGTGTCTGACGCAAGTTCCTGCAGGCAAGTAACGCGTCGTGACATCATGTCACACATCTTTGATTCCGTATTTATGCATATGAGGCATTAGATTTCTTAGGTATCTACTTAGTCTACAGTAGTCTGAACAAAACAATTTACGCAGAGCGGACGCAAAGTTCTAGTCATAGCAAGAAGCTCAAAAGCTGACCCCAAACCGACCTGCTGTTGACGCGTTGACGTACGGCATAAGCGTCACAGCCTGGAGTGCCTAAACTTACCAAGTAGAGGCCGGCATTATGTGCCTATAAGAAATAAGCAGGTATAGTACAACGGTGATAGAAGTCCCCAAGGTTGACCAGGACATTGAACAAGGAACAGCGAAGCATTATGACGATAAAGTCTACTCATGGACATTGGAAATTTTGTAACGGCGAGAGGCTGTCTTGAAACATCAAGCGGAGTCCATTCTCTGGGTGGGTAAATCTCTCTGTCAACTCAAATCCAGCGAGGATGTAGATAGACCCCGTACCAAGTTTTCCGGATCACATCATGAAATATATTTCCGACCAATGCAGGTTTACGATAGAATCGTCACGTCCAATGGTAAGCACCAGATCACAAGCTGTCAACACTTCATACCACCACTGATGATTTTGGAACACATCATGGGCACACTACAGCAACGCAGATACCACCGGTAATCCACATGATCGGGGACTAGAATGGTACAAGCTCGATCAATTCTTGATGTTCACTTATTTCCAGCTGAGCAGGGCAATATTTTCAAACATTTGGCTGAAAGAAACTGAATGAGCATCAACAATGATCAGATTTGAGCGGAAGACGTACCTTGACTATACCAGGTTCAACCAATCGACTTACGAATAGTATCACACTCGAGAGGCAAATCGGTTCAAAAGGATCACGACTTCATAACGACAATCAAGTTTATTGAAAGCGTTCTTAGAACGATAGCGAACACGTTAATATCTAGTTAAGAACGTCAGTTTCCGGCGGTAGTAACGAGGAAAAGCAGAACTCACCATCATTTCTGGCTTCGGGTCTGATAGGGTACCACGAAGCAGATGGGTAGAGTACACGCGTCAAATTGGTGTCACGAAAGCGACAGAAAGAAGGGAGTAGATACACCGATGGTTGTATGTTATGTGCTATATGGTAACAGTCAAGACCCAAACGTGGCAATATAGATGGCATAATAGAGGACGGATAGCGATAAGATGCTGAACACAGGCGAGATTTGAGGCAGAAGAAGATGACGGGCAAACACTAGAGGAGGCGGAGGATAGCGAGAACGATTAGTCGACGTTCATTCTGTTGTTGCCCCTGCCACGACCACGGCGACCACCACGACCCCTTCCTCCACCTCGTCTGGGTCCTTGTAAATAGTCTTTCGGATTCGTACCGGGCGGTGCCACCAGGACTTGTGCACGGGGATCCGACGTGAGTGCATCCGACCTCATTTTCCTTAGGACAAGTTGAGAGTTTGTCATAAAAATGGCAAAAGAGACTTACGAGCCAGAGTCGCTTGATTCCATGAGGACATCCACGCTCCCTTCCTGTCTGACCAGCCCTAAGCCGTCATTACCGAAGCGCCCACTCAACGAGGTACCGGCAGCTGTCGATCCAACAATTTTCACTGAGAGAGTTTTGCCATCAGCAGGTTGTTTGTCGAAAGTCTTTACCGCCTGCTCTGCCGCTGACTGTGTCTTGTATGTCAAACGAATTCTGACTTCGGAGCCAGGCATCAATTTTTTGGCAGTGATATCTCCACAGCGCTTGAAAATAGCAGCGACGTCATCCGCTGTAGTGCCCTGGACGAGTCCGGTGACCTCGATAACATTGCCGTTGGCAGCGCCTTTTATCGAGAGCTCGGAACTGGAAGGGGAGGAAGTGGCGTCACGGAGAGCTTTTTGCATCATGGGAGTAAACGAAGCCTTTCCGGGAGTAGGGTCGAGGTTCAGACGTGCAGAGAGCGAGTTATGTTGGTCGAAAAGGTCGTGAGACCAAGCGCCATTGACATCGCCCTTTGGGGGTCGATTTGCGCGGTTCTAGGAGGGTTTGCATGGATATGGGGAGAGAAGAAGAGGAGACTGGGACGCACGTAAGGCGCTGTGGATTTTGCATTGTGTTTGGGGCGAACCGGACCAGAGTTGGCGGAGACATTCATGCGTTCGAGAAGGGAGGCCATGGTTTGAGACAAGGATGATGGTTGCAGTTGTTTACCCGACTTGTTCCTCTCATCAACCATCTCTACAAACATTCCCAAAACACTTAAAAAGCTGTCTATTCTCGCTGAATATACTACGATTCTTGTTTCTAACCCGCAGAAGTGGGTCAACCAGTGCTCAAGCTCTTCCGAACCAAGAGACTCCTTGCGCGAACTGCTTTCAAAAGGACACGACTACTTACCAGGCGCAAAGTTGTAAATGGTAGAAGCCGGGCCATCGTCCTTCTGTATATGTCCTTGACTTTACGTGCTCGCTGCAAGCTTCGTCTGGCGAGGTTAGATTGAAACCAGCAGCGACGTTCTTTAACCTGAAAAGAAAATTCAAGTTATCTACCATCTGGATTAGAGCTCTCTGAGCATGATATTATATCTGCACTCGCATTTGTACCTTCTGCTCGTCAGGTCCTCTCAATATCCTGTAATATTGTACAGGCATGCCAAAACTCTGGAACCCCATCGTCTCACCATATAGGCGCGACTGGCACAAATCTGTTTTTTTTTGCCGTAGAGAGAAGATATATTCGCCGCTGTGCAAACGCATATGTTGGCGGTATTTCTACATGGTGGTACGTACTGTGCATAAGCTACGCGGATAGGGCAAGTCATAGGTTGACCTAAATATTGAGGCCGTTGGGGCGCAAATCTGTTCCTGCTTCAGTATCATACCTGGCATTTCTGATTGAGGATGGAGATGGTCATGATGAGTTGCCTGGGACGTTGTTAAAAAATAGTGTGTACAGTTGGAGGAATAGTTTATTTGTGTCTGCAGATACTAAACTTCCACACAACGACTTCTGCCCCGAGACATGACTACACTCAACGACCCTCAATTAACCCCAAGCAAAGTGGTGCGCCTCTCAATAGCTCCTAAATGTCGAGAACTATCCTTCGTCTCTACTTGTCGGCGAAGGGCGATCGACGAGAACGAGAACGAAAGCACGCCATAGTTTGTAACAACTATATATGTAGTTGCAAGTGATGGTTCGTCTACAAAGTCTGGTGTTGATTGTTGATACCCCGAACTCTGTACTTGAAGAATCGCGCTGATCAATGCACAGCTTAACGTGTTCTGCGCCGGTGCTACACATAACTCTTTGTGGTACTAACGCTTTCCTTTCACTCACAAACATCTGGCACTAGATTCCACATGGAAGCGATACCCTTTCTCTCTGAGAACTTGTCTTTGAACACGCCGGCACGTTCGCACTCTGACATGGGCAGCTGACCGGGTCAAAGATGGATATCTCAACAAAAAAAAAAGCAACAAATTCACCTGAATTCGTTCCGGCTTTTCCAAGACCGCTGCGCCTAAAAGCCTTTGCGACACAACAGCTTCTGGTCCCGAACTAAATGTAACGGATGTTTATTGCTCCAGAATTTCCCTCACCGTACATATGGGGCCCCATGTTTGCGTAATTCTGAACGCGCAGCCCACACAGCTTCAAAGCCTGAATACCATCGGAACTACAGTCAAGTCTAGTAGTCGAATCTTGCAATTGAGTTTGACATGTACTGTCCAAGCCAGTCCAAGTCTGACAGTAGTGAGTGCCTGTCCAACTAGTGGGCGGGTTATCTTTGGACGAATCGAATTTCATGCTTCCCCATCCGAGCTGATCGTGGAGACAACTCGTACCCGCAACCTTGAAGTTTGCTGTTCGTTTGAGGATGCATGATTACAAGTGACCTGGACTAGAAGCAAGCGCCCTCATTCGCTAGTTAAAAAGCAGTGTACTTGGGTGAAAAGACAGGCGGGAGGCATAAAAGTGAATGAAGGGTGCCGGTGATTGCGAGTGAGTAAGAGTGAAAGATACAATATTAGACCCGCTGTCGGAACGGGGAAGACTTCTGCCTACGGCCGCATTGCAGTATTTATTGGGAAAGGCCAAGACAAGATTACCATGGCTCCCCGCATCTACACTTCCCCCGTCCCTAACCTTCCAATCCACGAGCAGTCCGTCTTCACGCGACTGCTTTCCCAAGATTCGCCGACTTCTATCGGGGGCCAAGCCGCCACTAATGTCGCATTCGTCGACGCAGCAACTGGCGCGAAAATCACCCGTGGTCAGCTCAGATCTCTCGCTCTCACCTTTGGATATGCTCTTCGGAATCACCCCAAGATCAACGCAAAACGAGGCGACACAATCCTGCTCTATTCGCCCAATTCTCTTGCATGGCCAGTATTAGTATTTGGCTGTACGTAGCCAATTCAGCTTCTATCGCTCACGTCATTCTGATTCCCTTCCTTCAATTCAGCCATAGCCGCCGGCCTGAAATGCACCTTTGCGAACAGCGCGTATACACCCCAAGAACTTGTTCATCAGTATGGCGATAGTCGTGCCAAGATGGTCATGACCACTCCTGAAGGTCTCACTACTGTCCGGGATATGTTTAAAGGCGTTGGAGTCTCCAAGGCTGAAGCTGATTCGAGAATCATCATCATACGCAATGAGCTTGCTTGGGCCGGAGGTCCCGATGCGCCTGCCAATCCTGCGGAAGCTGGCTTATTGACGTTGGATGAATTGCTCAAGTCCAAGGGTAGCCTAGCGGCGGAGGAGAAATTCGATGGCAAGCTCGCAAAGGAGACGGCATTCTTATGTTATAGTTCTGGTACGACCGGCAAGCCCAAAGTATGTTCTCTGACATCCCATTTTTGACGTATTCACCTCATTTTTTGCGTAGGGCGTAGAGACCACACACCAGAATGTTACTTCTGTTATTGACTCTGTCAAGGCCACCTTCCCACCTATGTCCTATGAATCAGACCGTGTACTCGCCATCCTCCCCATGTATCACATTTACGGTGCGTTCCATGGCATGTCAAAAAACTCATCTCTCTAATGTGATTATTCCAGGTGCTGTAAAGCTGATATTCTTCCCTCTCCTCTGTGGTGTCCCATGTATCATCATGCCCCGTTTCGATCCCGTACAATTTTGTGCTAACATTCAAAAGTACAAAATTACTGTGTCGTTGATTGTTCCTCCTGTACTGGTGCTTATGGCCAGACATCCTGGTAAGGCTGTTCACCTATTCTGCGTTTCTATTACATGCTAACTTTCCAACAGTCGTGGATCAATATGATCTATCTAGTCTCAGAGTCATGTTCTCGGGAGCTGCACCGCTCGGTGCAGACCTCGTGAAACAAGTCACCAGCCGTTTCCTCGCCAAGAGAAAGAAGGAATCAAACCCTTCAAACGGACTGGCCATCGTACAAGGCTACGGTCTCACTGAAACTTCCCCGACTACCCATCTCCTCCCTACCGAAGATGCTATTCGCAAAATTGGTAGTATTGGTATTCTCCTGGCCAACCTGGAAGCACGGTTGGTCGTAGATGACGAAGGTGGTCCCGGAAAAGAGATTGATGCTCCGGAAGGTTCAAGAGGAGAGTTGTGGATTCGGGGACCAACGGTTATGAAGGGATACCTCAATAACCCGAGTGCGACAGCGAATTCCATCACTCCCGATAGATGGTTCAAAACCGGGGATATTGCAATCAGGGATAAGGATGGATACTACTATATCGTGGACAGACGGAAAGAGTTAATCAAGTACAAGGCGAGTCTATCCTATCATTTCTTTCGGTTCGCCCAAGCTGATCCAGATCTCAGGGCTTCCAAGTACCACCGGCTGAACTAGAAAGCATTCTCCTCTCACACCCTGACATTGCGGATGCTGCCGTTATTGGCGTAGACAGTATTAAGGAGGCGACGGAATTACCTAGGTGCGTACTATTCTTGCAAAGTCCGATGTCAGGTCCCCTGATTGTTCCGTTCCTTTTACTTCATTTCTCGCTGGTTTAAATCCGAAACTGCATGCAATCTGTCAATCCTTGACTTTTGGTTCGCATTTCGGCACCTTGATTCGGCGTCTTTATGTTCCGATACAACAGAGCATATGTCGTCCATGCCAATCCTGTGTCTCTCAAGACCAACGCTGATAAGGAGGCTTTCGGACGCGGTGTAGCGAAATGGATGGAAACAAAGGTTGCAAAACACAAGTTTTTGCGTGGGGGTCAGTGGTGTTTTTTTTGCTTACTAGCTTTTCACTAAATGAGACTATCTAGGTGTCGTCGTAATTGACGTTGTGCCAAAGAGTGCGGCGGGCAAGATCCTACGGCGGGAGTTGCGTGAAAGGGCCAAGCAAGAATTGAACATTAAAGCCAAGCTATAGTTTGGGTTCATTCAGTGGTCTGCGGTTCATTCTAATCTTGATTGCTGGTCAATGTGAATTTGGAGTGGCTATCCGAACCTTGTGGTCATTTATTTTCGTTCTTTTGAATAATTGTGGTTAATATCAGTTCAGGTGAAAAGTGAACTACTTATATATATCCCTAATTATATTTTACCTATGTACAGAATGTACAATTAACAGAGACGGTCCTAAAACACCCTAGCTCAGAGGCCAGGAATGAACAGAATCTCCCGAATCTAACGTACATAGATAAATCTATTTGAGATAAACTGTAAGTGCGAATCATATCAGCATAAAGCTCATGAGTGATGATAGCATATACAGTCATGTAAGTAGCAGTGGTACAAGATGCGCTAGGATATAAACGATGAAATCGAAAACAAGTCTGCAAGGAAAATACATTATAGATACTTAACGAAAACCGAAGGCGACGAGTAAAGTAAGTAAAATGGTTACAAAATTAAAAACTTTCTTCCAACCGACCACCCGGAAGAATCAAGCAGCTCGGCCAGCTTTACGAGCCTTGTTGATGTCCTCAAAGCGTTGCCATAATAGCTCGGCCCATAACGGATGCGGAGGAATATGACCGACAAGAGCGCGGAGAACTTCGAGCCTGTGATAGACGTTAGCGTTGATTTAGGAATTGAGTTTGGTTCTCACCATCGGGCTTTCTCTTCGTCCGTGTCAGCAAAGAATGTTATTTCTTCGTCAGCTGGGAAAACAAGACGGAAAGATCTCTCAACACCGTACATCCCGTCATACTCATCATATCGACTACGAGATGTCAGACCGGAAGCAGGACTCATAGGATTAGGATCCTGGTTGTCTTCAACAGCGATAGCATTCTTGAGGTTGATGGTAGCCGACCGTTGCGACCAACTACTCGTCTTTCGTCGCCAAACTGTAACTTGGAAGAATAGAGTAGTAAGAAAAGACATCCTTACTGTACAGTCTCCACCAAGTTGAGTAAGAGTACCTTCAAAGTACGTAACCTTGTGCCAGTTGACATGTCGCAGCCCACGATGACATTCCTCCAGACTCTGAGGGAGCTGATCTGGAGGTACACCCGGTAAAGGAGGCAGCCTGAACACCTGAAGAACAATTTCTCCGACTTGTAGGGTCGAAAACAAAGTTCCATGCGTTGGTAAAAGGTGCTTTCAAAACGCAATGTCTTTGAACGAGATGAAAGCACGTGCAAGAGTTCCGTCTGGCTTGAGGTAGCGAGCCAAATTCTCTGTAAGACAGACGGGTTGCATCTGAGGCGGGAGCTGTGGCTGCTGTGGTTGTGACTTTTTGCCCTTGTCGCCTTTTTTAGGCGATGACGAAAAGAAACTACGCAAACCACCTTTTGACGAGCTTTGTTGAACCATGGGCGGAGGAGCAACGGGCTGAGGGGGAGGAGGTACCACAGCTTTGAACTGAGAAATAATGTGCGGGTCGCGACGAACTTTGAGGGTAAGCGTAAACTCTAACTTGCTGTGCTCAATCCTATCGAGAAAAAGTATGTCAAGCAGAAAGTTTTGAATCCGATGAAGGACTCACAGCTCGAATTCTTGCTCAATGCGGCCGTCCTTGCCAAATCGACAATCGGGCGTAGTAACAAAGTGTATGCCATTGTTCAAGGTGCAGGAGAAAGCTGTGGGTTCTTGAGGGATAGGGACATGCAAGCCCTTTACACCAAGTACTAATTAGGGATTGTTAGGTAAGGCCTAAACACAAACGAAATAAACACAACCTTTTACGAAGACCTTGCCATAAGCTTTGCTCTTGTCTTGCGCTCTGTACTCTTTGATTTGCTTCGAGTACTCATTCTAAAAGTTTCTTCAATACGTTTCACACAACCGAGGGCAACTTGACGCACCATATCAGAAGGTCGCCTCACAGTCCTCCAAGCCTTCCCGGCATTGACATCTCCAGGTCCGGCCATGTGAGATACCTTGTCCGCATCAGCAGAGGCATAGATCGTGCCTTCATGTTCACGGATGTGATACTTCTACAAGAGACATTGTTGAGCCCACTGGTTCCAAGATATATTAAAAAAGTTCCTACCTTTTTCCGCGGGCTATCATTCTTGTGCAACTCCTTCTCAATACTGCCTTGAAGGTCCTCTTGCGAAGATACTGCGGGCTGAAGCAAAGCATCCCGTCCGCCCATAGCTGTACTTCTCTTCCTAGCATTGTTACTCAAGTTCTCTGCATCGCCAGTGCTCATACTGCGACGCCTGCTGGGCCTTCCGAGACCAATACCAAGATTCCTTCGCCCATGAAAGTCCTCGTCCTCCTCTTCCTGCATTCTCCTCATCTCGCGCCGTTTCTCCAAAATGAGGGCCTCCCGAGCTCGGATATTGTCCTTGGGAGGAACTGCAGGTGGAGGCGTCGAAGAAGAACTAAGATTATCATGTCCATAATCCATTAAAGCAGAATCAGTAGCAGCACGTTCCATGTGGCGAAGTTGAGGTGGCAAAATCCTTTTGTCTACTGTAAACGAATCATCCTCTTCGGTGGTCATCGATGTGTTGGCGGATCTATGCTCGACCGAGACACCACCAGCTCCAGCGACATCGTCCATAAGCCTGTCCAAAGCACTCCTCATGTCCATGTCAACATCTACCGGGGCTACCTCTGCTCTACCAAGATCACTGAGACTATCACTTGCACGGAGAGTGACTACGCCCAAATTACTACCACTAGGGTCAGAAGTCAAAGCAGGACGATGAGCCTGTGAAGGTTCAATGTCAAGGTCCATGTCGACATCGCTAAAGCCCAGCTTTCCCAAACCAAACTTGCTTCCAAAATCAAGCTTGAGTTTGTCATTCGACGTAGGAGGTTTGAGGATACCAAAGTCCTCGTCGTCCTCGTCATCATCCTCTTCATCCTTCTCCTGGTCCTCATTGTCCTGCTGATCTGCATCTGAAACATCCTCGTCACGAACGTGGTTTCGGTCAGGTTGCGTCTGCATCAGGGACTCTAGATCCATCGACTTTTCAACCTCGACGCTATGCTCGGTCTCGGGAGCTTCGTGTTGGTGGAAAATGCCAACCGAGACAACACGCTTCTCTGCAGTCTCAATGACCGCCATTTCTGCACTGTTCTCAGTACCGGTAGTGAGAACAGAAACAGCATCCTTGTCCTTTTCGTTGGGAGTTCCTGCTCGCTCTTCGACTTCAATGTGCTGCAAAGAGACGCTCCCTCGAAGAGAGCTACGAGGACTATTTGAAGGACTCGGGCTACCGAAACTGCGCTTGTGCAACAAACGTCGCTGAACTTCATCTCGGGTTATCCGAGGTCGCCCACTGGGACTTGCAGGAGAAGGCGAACGAGTTGAGCGCAAAGCAGGCGACATTCGGGAAGGAAGGCCGGCTAATGGAGAGCGTCTAGGAGAATTTGTAGGATAAGAGAATGACGCATTCCTCAAACCCAAGGGCGAGGCTTCCATCGAGGTATTGAGAAGACGCTAAAAGCAGTCAGACAAAGATACGATGTAGATGAAGGGCAAACTCACAGCGTTGGTTTCACCAAGTTTTTCTTCCATAGCACTGAGATCGACTTCAGAGTGCTCGGTGGAAACTGTAGATAAATTTCGAGAATCTTGGTCTAATTGCAGGCTACTGTCGTTTGCAGCAGGGAATTCTTCATTCTTGAGAGGAGGCAGCTCGAATGGATCGGGACCAGAAGTATGTTGCATCTTCAACGAACTGTCAGCATCTAGTTCAAAAGTTACACAGTCAGAAGATGGATCGACGAGGATAAAAAAAAATAATTTACCAATGCCCAAATCAAACTTGGGTACTGTGCCTTGGGCCAGTGTTTCGGCGCCAGACCTGGACGGCTTCATGGGAGAGGGCGAATCGGGAAGCATCTTCACGTCTTTCTCGATTTCTTCTTCCTCGGCCCTTGCGGCCTTGAGAAGTTCTACACGCTCGGCATGAGTTGTGCGGCCTAGAGGAGGGCTCGAGACAGGTGATTGCAAGGGAGAGTTACGGGGAGGAGTCGAAGGAGGAGTTGAAAACGCAGTCGGTTCAACAGGAATCTTGATTTCCTGCAGAGTGGAAAGAGGAAGAGGTGACGCATGGACATGACTCTCGTGGGACTGACGATACTCTTTGACTCGCTCTGCATGATGCGAGCGCCCAAAGGGAACCCCGTCCTCGGTTTCCAAGTCCGTAGGATGGTCATTAACACTTGTTCGTGGTGGAGTACTAGTTCGTTGAGAACTAAACATCTCATCGACGAGACCAGTAATGCTTGCATCGGGATCAAGCTCGAGTCCATTTGAACCGTTATCAGAAAGTTGTATACTTTCGTACGAGTTATCGGGAGTCGGTTCATTGGAGACAGAGCTGTTGTCGGTAAAAGGTGTCCGGAAGAATGAATCTGCGTCGTCGTTCTCTTCAGGATGTCCATATATGCCTTCATCGCTCTCCATCATCTCGTCGTCGTCGTCCTCATCGTGATCCTCGGGGTCTGAGATTTCTATAACGTCGCAGGAATCACCCCAAGTCACGGTCTTTCTCTTTTGCCTTTTGCCGCCGCTAAGACGGGGACCATGCATCCTTTTGGAAACAAGAGACGACCGCATCGGAGAGGTGCCAGGAGCGGGAATAGAAGACTTGGGAGGCGAACTACTAAAGGTTGGGAGAGGCGACCTGGACATGGACTCGACATGTATAGGCAGTTCGGGTTGGTAGTGTTGGTTGCTGGTAGAATGCAGCCTGCGGAAGGGACTCTTGGTGACAGGTTCCTTCTGTATCAAACCCTGATAAGTCTTTGACTGTTTGCGTTCTCGCTTGAGCGCAAAGGGTCTGTCGTTCTCTGTTTCTCCTTGCTCATGGAGTGAGGCTGGTCGAGGACGCTTTTCGCCCGAGACACGACGAGTGCCGGATGGAAACGGAATGGGCTGGTTTCTGGAAGGAGTGGAAGGCATCGGGATTTGACTCTTGAAGGGGGACTTTGTGACGAGGTTGTTGTTTCGCATGTGTCTGTAGCTGGAAGATGAACGGCGGGCGAGGTCTGCTTGTGTGGGTTTTGGAGAGTCTCTTTTCGAGATACGGAGGGGGGATGTCGCATTTCCATTGGACTTGTCAGAGGGAGGAGAGCTCCAACCCATGCCAGATTCACGGAGAATAGATGATTTGATGGGGTCTGGCGAGTTGGAGAGCAGTTTGTCCCGGAGCGGAGTTGCCGAAGACCGGGAAGGGGTCATCGTGCTCGCCGTCGTGTGCAATGGCGGGCTAGTAGAACGTTAAACAAACAGATACGTGGGAATCCTCAAACTGAACAACGCGTAAGTCACCTGATACGGTCATGTGATCGTGAATGTTTTGTGGGATTTTCAATTTCACATACGCACAGCCACCTTTGCGCTCAGGCTGATCCCAACCGTTGGCTTTAAGATTTTGTGTATCATCCAGACGTCTCATCTTTGTGTCGCCAGAGCACCCATCATCGCACCATATGGCCATCTTTCCGCAACTGCCTCAGCGAACAGACTTCTCCGACCTTCAATTTCCGGTATTTTTGAGCCCGAATTCATTTCCTAGTGGATAGATGAAACTCCTTGGAGTTTCCCGCGTTCAGAAAATCCGACACGCTTCATTTGACATGCTGCTTGGAAAATCACTTAGGGTTTTTTCATGTTCTCCTCCTTTCATTTCGCTCTTCTGAAAGTACATTTAGTATGCTCTCCTGACACTGGTGGGAACCCGAGACTTATCAAGTGTGGATCCACACGGAAGGACACAGGAACTAATGCGATATCAATCAGAGTAGATCTCGCGGCGCTGCCCTGCTGATGAGATCTCGAACCGACGCCTGATTTCTCAGACGACGTAAGGCACTTGCTGTTTTTTTTCTTGGGTTAGATATAAAAAGCCTTATGAGGATTGCCAATCCACTCAGCCCCTTTCCCCCATACCACTACTAGACTCACCATGGTTCACTTTGACCCCTACAGCGTCATGACCGTTCTCGCCGTCGCTGGAAATCTTACTTCACCTTCTTCGTTCCCTCCTGAGCACTCTTTTATTCCTCCTGCAATAGGAGATAGTCGGGCACCTTGCCCCGCTTTGAATGCTCTTGCTAACCATGGCTTCCTGTAAGTGCTCTCCCAGTTGGAGTGTAGTTTCAAACTAATGTAATTACAAAACAGCCCTCGTAATGGAAGAGGAATTTCTTCGCATAAACTCATCCACTCAGTGACGGAGATGTATGGACTATCAATACCACTCGCCACTACCCTCGTCTCTGCCGGGATGTTGTGTTGTGGTAACGTCTTTACTGGCATCGATCTTGAAGATCTCGCTGCCCACAACAAAATCGAACACGACGGTTCTCTTGTCCACGCCGATGCCGGGACCGGAGAGTCTTTTGCCCCTGTACACGTTGATGAGGCTCTTCTTGACCAATTCTTGACCACCTATCCTGGTGGCTTGACGCTGGATGATTTCGCTCATGCACGTTACGAACGTGAAAAGGGTCTCTCCAAGCCTTTGGATCCCTTCCATGCAGAGATAGGTCACGGAGAGGCCTCTTTGACCTGGCTACTTATGAAAAACTCTTCTGATGTCGTTCCCGTCGAGACACTCCGACAGTGGTACGGAGAGGAGAGGCTTCCTGATTCCTATGTCGTCCCCAAAGAGGGCATCTCTCTAACGGATGCGGCAGAGGCATCACGAAAAATCGCATCGCAGATGAAAAAACTAAGAGGGCAATAAACTATTGTTTCTCATGGCGTACTAGCTTGTCGGGGTTCTTGCTGCCGTTGTATTATTATTGCACTATCTATCGTATTCTACTATTTACGATTGTAATTTATCATACCTATAATTCATGAATTTGATTTTTGTAAGTATCAACTACTGGTGTATCTGCGTCCGGCTATGCATCTCCGTCCAACTCCGCTTCTCCCGCGATACCCACACACAGAGGCAAGTCTAAAACTGTGGATTGCGCAAGATATGATGTAGTGGCTAAGTGAGTTCGGGTGTAGTTTGTGGAGAATGCAGAGGCTGTAGACGCACCTTTCCCAAGTAGAATGGCAAGAATCAATCCAACTAGTATTCTTGTCAACTACCCATCGTCGCTGCCTTGTTACGATTTCTATTTGTACATCCAGCGCTGCTGTTGAGCACATGGATACGTCGACGAAGAATGATGCACGCTGTGTAATTACCAGTCATATTGTTAAAACTGAGCGCTGATAGAAGCGACCAGTGATAGTCGCTAAGGACGCGTCGAGAATGACGTAAGACGCGAATACCCAGACTTGTTCGTTCACCCGTGTTGGACTAGTCAACTTTCCTTTTATCTCTCCTTTTGTTTATGACAGAATGACGCTGGTGCATCGTTCAAAGACGTGGTCAGACCCCGACTCTGCTCCGACCCCCAACTCGTCCGAAGTCTCCCTTGACAGCGAGCCAACAGAATCCAGGTCTGCGCTTGCGAGTTCCAAGAAGAAATTGGAGAAAGAGGTGCTCAAGTTGAAGAGGAAAGATGAGGTGCGCTTCTATCAATATGCTCATGAGTTCATATGTCCGAAATGCAGAACATAGCTCCATGCACATCGCTCCATTTTTGCTATGAGGAGATTCCTATTTCCTCTAGGCATATTTTGTACGACCCGAAACGCCTCTCTATTCTTTCCAACCACTAACCCGTTTACGACTAGTTGGGATCATGCTTGCATTTGCCTTTGTTCAACCTAGCGACATCCAAGACATGCACGCTCAACTCACGTTGTTGATGGACCAATACGATATCAATCTTCCTCAACTCCCCGATTTTGACTTTTCGCGTGTCGAAGTAGAATGGAATAGAATTCGAAGCAATATTCCTGAAGTGTGGAAGTTTAATACAGACGGACGAGAGTTTCAAGTTGGAGAGAATATGAAGGCTAGAGGCCTGACAGCAGAATATCCTGTCGTTTTGATACCTGGGGTGATTTCTACTGTGAGTTCGCGTCTTTATCAATTCTAAATACACTCCAATGTGTTGACGGCTAGGGTTTGGAATCATGGTCAACATCCCCAGATTATCGCCCGTTCTTCCGGGAAAAAATGTGGGGAGGTCTAAATATGCTCTCACAAGTGACATTTAACCGTGAAAAATGGATATCTGCCATGATGCTCGATCCTGTAACCGGTCTGGACCCTGCAGACGCGAAAATTCGCGCTGCGGAAGGTATCAATGCGGCTAGTAGCTTTATTCAGGGATATTGGATATGGTGCGTCGTTTTGTACCTTTTTGTTTCTCCTATTCTAATAAGCGCGCGCAGGTCCAAGATTGTGGAAAACCTCGCCGTTGTAAACTACGACACGAATAATTTATATCTTGCACCTTATGACTGGAGATTATCCTACTATAATTTGGAGGAGAGAGACGGGTATTTTTCAAAGCTGAAAACCACTATTGAAGGTTTCAAGTACGTTCTGAGCATCTGTACGGAAAAACGAACGCGCTGATGGGTTCGCCAGAAAACGACAAGGAAAGAAGGCAGTGATTGCTGCACATTCCATGGGAGCAACGGTACGTCTATTTGTTCAGATAGATGTTCTGCTACTCACGGTTCCTCTGCAGGTGGTATTGGTAAATGTTTAATTGCTAAAATTACTGAGCAAGATGCTTATCCCTTATCTATTGTCTCACAATAGTACTTGTAAGCATGTTCCTGCACTAAGAGGCACTGCCATTAATGTGTCCTGCAAAGCTTTAAATGGGTAGAATCACCAGAACATGGTGGGGGAGGGCCTGATTGGGTGGAGGTTCGTGTGTTTACAAAACTCGAGATTAGGCGCTAAAATCGAGCGTCTAGAATCACATTGAAGCGTATATCTCCATTGCAGGAACCCATCTCGTGCGTTTCAACTCTATACAGTCTAGGGATATACTGATAACCTTTCTTCCCGCAGGGCGTCGTGAGTCGATATCAATTGAAAATGCTCGGGGCTGACTGCAATTCACTTCAGTCCAAGGCTATGGCTGCATTCCTTTCGGGAGAAATGAAGGACACTGTACAGATGAACCCAGCTGGATCTTATGGTCAGCTCATTCATCACTTTTACACTGACAAAAGCTGACCATAGCTCTTGCAGTACTCGAGCGCTTCTTTTCTCGTGCTGAGAGACGTAAACTGTTCCTCAGTTGGGCTGGAAGTGCAAGTATGTGGATCAAGGTGCAATCCTATTCCAACGGATCAATGTATAGACTCAAAGGGCTGAAACTTTTTGCAGGGCGGTGACACAGTTTGGGGCAACTCAACATGGGCGCCAGATGACATTGAGGGATCTGCCCACAGCCATGGTGAATTGATCGCATTTAGACGTCCCGTTCTCTCTGCCGAGGATTTCAAGGAAGATCTGCGTAACATGACTTCGGAGCAAGGAGGAACTTGGATTCTTGAACAGTAAGTTACTCTACAAATGGACGAGTCTAAGAGCTGACCTTTTTCGTCAAGCACTCCATCCACTTTCCAGGTTTGCTCTGTCATTCTAGATCTAGAAGACATTCTGATGTAGTTGTTCGTCAGAAAATGATGGCCACAAACTACTCTTTTGGAATAGAAAGGGACGAGGCAATTCTTGCTCAGAACGATTTGGATCACAGAAAGTGGACAAATCCTCTGGAAGTGAGGTAATCATACATTATATATCATCTACTCGTACCTCTCTGATGTGTCGAAAGGCTTCCAAACGCCCCGTCTATGAAGTTTTTCTGCGTCTATGGGCACGGAAAAGAAACTGAAGTACTTTAAGGTCCTTATCCTGTAATGTGCCTTTTCTGATCACCTCCTTAGCGTTCATATTGGTCCGTTTGACAATTGACATTCCGATTATTCTCGGTCTTCTTATTGGCATCGTATTGCAGGTACGCGAGGGGCGAGTATGAATTCGACGAATCCTTTGCCGATGGTCTTAATCCCGTTTGCACGGACCCTGATGACCCGGGTTGTACTAGTGCGCGCTCAGCGTTGGACATGCCCCTGCTAAGGAAGAACTGGATAGATGCGGAATACACAGACGACACTGCCAGTCCTAAGGTACGAAAGTAGACGTCGGACTTTAAGGTGACTTGACTGACGGCGTTTATCTATCAGGTGGTCAACGGTGTAAAGATAGGTGAGGGCGATGGTACAGTCAGTCTAATTAGTCTAGGCGCCATGTGTGTTGAAGGCTGGAAGAGGCCAAGATGGAACCCGGCAGGTATAAACGTGACTACTGTAGAAGTACGTCCTCGATTTGCTCCCATTACCACGTCAACACGCTAATACCGAATCCTACAGCTTCCTCATCGACCCGTTCCCGCTTTGCCTCGTGGTGGAGCAAATACGTCAGAACATGTAGACGTGCTGGGTTCAACAGCCCTCAACGAAATCATCGTAAAGGTGGCTACGGGTGCTGGGGATGAGATAAAAGAAAACTTTGTGTCCGATATCCGGAAATATGCTCGTAGGATAGCATGGGACTGAAGCTGCTTTTGCCCTTCATGTATTAGACTAGACCGTTTCAAGCAGTTTCTAGATCTTGAAAGGTACTGGGGAAAATGCGCTCCAATTCAGAGGCTTGGCCTTCGACGCAAGCCAAATAATATTCAGTCAGATACGTGATCCCACCAAGGTCGATAGGGGGATGCTTGGATATAAATTCGGGGCTTTGGAAGAATTGCAATAAAGTTTGACTTGTACAGTTTCTGTCAGGTGAAGTTTTGAACCACGGAAATCGAACATACCTTTTATCTCTTCGTTTCCCTGCCAATTCAGTGGATTCAATTAAGAATGTAGAGCAATCCTCGCCGGTATCACGAAAGATTTCTTGTTCCTTTTCAGACAGATCAAGCAGGAACTCGGGAGTAGGTTGCTTGAACCTTTCTGTTTGGTCGGCAGAAAGCATAGGAAAATGCTGGTTTAACCTGGTCAGCACTTCGATGGACTTGCCGGTGGTGGTCCAAAGATGGTATATATCCTGTCGGCAATGTTATCAAAGTAAGCAATGAAAGGATTCCTAAGACTCGCCAGTGTACAAAACCGTTTCAGTATATCAATGTACAATTCGCGCGCTGCTTCTCCATGAGCCTGAAAGTCCTCTAATGTTTCTATTTCTTCTTTGGTCAGACCGGGGCCATCATACTGCTCAAGTTTGTAATAGTTATCGAAAGAGATGGCTTCCTCGGCCTTCCGGACGGTATAAAGACGATAAAGTTCGACATTGTAAAGGAGTTCGAGGAGAGTGGGTATGTGGTTGTATAGGAGATCTGGATAGATGATTTTACGTGTCTCATATGTAATCATTTGAAGAGGTGGAACTACGGTTTTCAGTTCGCGGGTGGGCAAGATGTTTCCTTCTACGAATGCTGAGGAACGACACAGCGTCAGACAAAAAAAACCAGTAATGAAAGGGAATACATACTGTAGACTTCCTTGAGGCGATCCATGAATACTTTCTTTTTACCTTGAATAGACTGAGGTTTTGTATCTTCCAGTTCTTTAGCGAACGCTTTGAAGTGCACATTGCTCAAAAGCTTCTGGAGCTCGGTGAGGGATTCTGATGGCATTGTAATGAAAATTGCCGGTTGATATGCCGGTTGGTTGTTTTTGACCTGTGAATGTCTTTGAGCTCTACAGAGACTTGAAATGGAGCAGTTACAGTGCACCTTCTCGCTAGTGCGTCTGCAATACCTGCTCTCGACAGACCATGGTTTCATCAGATCTATTTCAGATCGACCAAGCGCCTACTTACTCAATAAACCGGTTTTTAAGCTCACCCGAATGGTCCCCCGGCCGTGCAGTGCTTGAGAGACGATTCAAGCTAGGATTGAGCCGTCGTATTCCCATTTCTCTCTTCCTGACTCCGCTGTACAACTCGTGTCACTACTGCCACAATTCCCTGGGCTAGCTGAATATTATCTTCCCGCCTGTTGATAAACTCCAGAACCTATTACGATAGGCTCAGTCTTTCTTGCTTCAAACCAGAAGCGTAAAACTTGCAGTGACGGACGGGCGGTTACAAATTACTCGATGTTAATGTACAAAAGGTTTTATTCCAGTGTCAATAGCTGCAGAAATGTAAAAACTCTAGGGATCTATCACCGTAGGCCGTTTATCGAGTAAAACGCATCTTGTGCGGTCATCACGGTCACCACTCCTTGATTGAGGCTGTATCCACTAGTACTCATCGAAGATGAGAACAGTCGGCATTCCGGCCAGTTCAACGAGGGTTTTAAAGAAGTATTACTAGAGTGCTCTTCTTTTGCAACATCTCACTATGGAACAAAACCTTCCACCAAAGGTGCGCCGCCGCTTTCAACTATAGACTGCTGCTGCGTCCTCATATTTGTTTTCAGCATGTCGATGTTCTTATCATTGGTGGTACGTTTGCTTGCCCCAAGTTACAGAAATTGTCACTCCATCATGCGTCTAGGAGGTCCAGCAGGATGCTACGCGGCCTCCGTTCTAGCTTTGGAGGGTATCGAAGTCGCTGTCTTCGAAGCCGACAAGTTTCCCCGGTACGCGTCGCGTCCTGTGTGACAACTCTTGCTAACCTATGTCTTTGCAGATATCATATCGGAGAATCGTTGATTCCTTCCATACGTCCATATATGCGCTTCATCGGTTGCGAAGACAAACTGGCCAACTATGGCTTTTTTCGCAAGGTGAGCAGCCTCTGAGCCCATGTACAGACCTGATATTTCTCGACGCTCAGCCCGGGTCTGCCATTAAATTTAACCAATACAAACGCGAGGGTTGTGAGTGTTTTTGAACTGATAGGGAATCCCTGAAGGGTTCAAAGTGCTTCAGACACGGATTTCATTGCTTTAGGCGCTAACAACAATGCTTGGAACGTGGCAAGTAATAACCTTCACTACCAATTCAAGCTCTAAGAACAATTCTCTGGCAGGTTCGCTCCGAATTTGATCATTTGTTGATGAACCATTCTCGAACTTGCGGTGCCTCTGTATACGAGAAAACTAAGGTCACTTCCGTGAATTTTGCGCAAGACGACCCCTCCAAACCTGTTTCCGTCACTTACGCATGTACTCTCTCGTCTTCGACGCAGAACGGTAGTACGACCAAACCTCGTGCTGAACAAATCGTGTCAGGAACAACCGGTTTCAAATATATGATTGACGCGTCCGGACGCGCTGGTGTCATGTCCACGCGTTACCTCAAGAACCGACATTTCAACTCTTCCCTTAAGAATGTCGCAGTCTGGGCCTACTGGAGCAATGTGGGCACTTATGGAGTGGGTACCATGCGACAGGGCTCTCCGTGGTTCGAAGCTTTAACGGGTAATATATTCTGACAAGTCAGTTTTCGACAATATCTTATGCTTATGACTTAGATGAATCTGGATGGGCGTGGTTCATTCCTTTACACAACGACAAGACCTCTGTTGGCGTCGTCATGAACCAGGAAGTGTACAACGCGAAGAACAGCAGAGGGGACCCATTACATTCTCCGTTCCCTCAATCTGTGTCTACTCCTAATCCATCTCAATCAACCATGGTCGCCCGGTACATCTCCAACCTCGGTCTTGCTCCAGGACTCGTCCAGCTCATAGCCGAGAACGGTCAAATGGAAGAAGGAAGTGCTAGAATGGCGAGCGATTTTAGTTACTCTGCTCCTAGCTATGCAGGAAAGGGATACAGAATTGTGGGAGATGCAGGAGGTCCGTCCTTGTTGTCACAACAAACCTTGCGAACGAACTCATAAACACGTTCACAGCATTTATCGATCCTTTTTTTTCCAGTGGAATTCATCTCGCTATTACTGGAGCATTGTCTGCTGCTTCGACCATCTGTGCTTCCATTCGTAACGATTGCTCTGAACAACAAGCAGCAGAATGGCATACTAAACGCGTCGCTACGAGTTACACACGGTCCTTCTAGACCTCTTGTTTGCTTTCGTATTACTGACATTCATCAGGTTCCAAGTCGTTGTTCTGAGCGCCTACAAGCAAATGCGTAGCCAAAGGCTCGACATTTTGTCTGATATCGACGAAGATAACTTTGATCGTGCCTTTGCCCTCTTGAGACCAGGTCAGTTGTCAACATGAACGGTTCAGAACCCGAACTTACGCACCTTGGTAGTCATACAAGGCGCATCAGACATGGGTTCTCAACTATCAGAAACAGAAATTCAAAAGTCGTTGGACTTTTGTGTGAATCTCTTCAACCCCACTACCCCGGAAGAACATGAACGCCTCATGAACGACGGCAGAGTAAGCAAAGAGCTTCTCGACGTTACAACACCTATTTTGGATCCGAATGTCCTCTCAGAAGCTTTGGCACACAGACGAAGTGCACCATTCCTTTCTGATGTCGGCGATGATTTGAGTGAAAGGATGGTTTTGGATAAGATAAATGCGCGAAAGGTCATGCACAACGAATATGCGATCAGTAACTTGGAGTCTGAACCATTGTGTGGGTACGTTGTTCGCCTGGAGAGAGGGAATCTGGGTTTAGTTACAGTTCAAGCCGACTAGTTTGTATTTACTCTATTTTCGTTGTGTATTAGATGTTCTGCGTTATATGTTTTCTCGTCTGCAATTGCAAGTATTCGGTCTATAGAGAGTATTCCCACGCGCGCAGTCATCACGCGAGATTCGCTTCTTGGTTGAATTCCGACCTCATTCGGAGTCATCGATGCTTGTCAAGCTCCTTATAGGCTCTAGCAAGCTCTAGCACCGCGCATAATGGAGTCTAGCTGCAATCACGAACATTTGCTTTATACCAGATCTCGTTATCATCATGGCTTCAGTTCCTTCTTTCACTCTCAATAATGGAAGAAGAATACCTTCCGTTGGGCTTGGGTACGTCCCCTAGCTTTCTGTTTGGGCTAGTTTCAACGAAGATCCATAGTTGTTGGATGGGGTCGTTCGGGGATAACGAGGAAGTCTATGAGATGTGCAAGAAAGCCATATCTGTTTGTTTTTACTCAGCTTCATGTTCCTTCAAATCACTTAGTCTTGGATATAGGTTGGATATAGGCATTTTGATACTGTGAGTTGCTATTTGCCATTCCGTATCGCGAAGTTGTGCTGGAGTTGTCACTCAGGCTGCTGGATATGGCAACGAGAAGCAAGTAGGGCGTGCTATTCGCGACTCTGGAGTACCCAGAAGTGAATTCTATGTTGTCACAAAGCTCCCGTGAGGCCCTAGCATCTACATCATCGTCAAAGGATGTCGCTGATAATCAGCAGTAATTCTCATCACCACCTTGTCAAGGAAGCTTTTGATCAAAGCCTGAAGGATTTAGACTGCGAATATATCGATCTGTATTTGATGCACTGGCCACAAGCTCTGCTACGTGGTATGCCTGCCATTCCTATAACATTGCAGCCAAATAATGGCTTCTAAAGGGGAACCCTTCTGGTCGCATAATGCTCTTCAACCAAATGATCATCCTACCTTTGTTGATTGCTGGAAAGACATGGAGAAATTATTGGAGACAGGTGTGTAGACCCTCAGTTCAATGTATTAATTGCGTAACTAAAGCGAAGCACCTTAGACAAGGTTAAAAGCCTCGGGGTATCCAACTTTTCCATCAAGAATCTTGGGATTCTCTTGCCGCACTGCACTGTTGTACCTACTGTCAATCAAATTGAATGCCATCCTTGTCTACCTGAACACGAGCTCAAGGCCTACTGTGATACCCAGAAGATCCTGCTTACTGCGTGGTCTCCGTTAGGTGGGTTTCTGCCCCCCTGATTTATTTAATTTCTCATTCACAGCATACAGGCAAGCCAGGTAATGGTCAAGAAATCAGTCTTTTGACTGATCTGGTTGTTCGGGGCATTGCTGACAAACACGGAGCCGATGTCTCTCAAGTCTTGCTCAGTTGGGGTGTTCAACGTCAAACTATCGTCATCCCGAAAACAGTAAATGAGGTCCGCATGAAGATTAACATTTCTGTGGGTTGTCTTTCTATGTATTATTTCTTTTGATATCGATCTTTACATGCGCAATCGCAGCTGATAAATCTGGACAATAAAGATATCGAAACCCTCGACCAGCTTCATAAGCAGCCTGGGATGCATCGAGCTCTCTCCGATGTCCACATGCCCAACGGCAAAGTATTCGGGTGGACTTACGAGCAACTGGGATGGAATATGACCACTGGTGGGATTGTAGTATCCCCCTCAGATTAGGGACAAATTTCATGGTCTAGTGCGACGCCCGACTGGTGGTTTTTTCTGTCTAGCGTGCGTAGGGTTCGATGTACATAGGTAGGACAAGTAGCAGAGGCCAGTAGCCAATAGAATCACAAGTATCCGCAGATGACAGAGGCGGAACTTGAGATAGAAAAAATGGGGTAGGTTATTCTCCGAATCCATTTAGGCCACTCGTGGTACTAGTTTAATAATAAATCAGTAAGTCAGCAACTACCGGAATGAATCCGTGCAGAACAGTCGGTGCCGGACGACTACGCGGATTCGCTCCGGCCAAATAGTCAGCAGCTTCTTCTCCAGTATAAAAAAGGCACTGTATCGTTTATCGATTGTTGCTCTCTTTCGTCATGTCGGCGAACGTACCTCAATTCACACTCAACAATGGAACAAGCATGCCTGCAGTTGGACTAGGGTAACGATTTGACTAGAGCTTTCGGTATATATTAAATATATATGCAGGTGCTGGATGGGAGAACCCGGTCAAGCGGACCGTGCATATGCGATGGTCAAGAAATCCATTCAAGTTGGTTATCGTCACTTTGACACCGCAGCAGGCTACGGTACTTCTAGACTCCATAGTGCGGATTTTGCATCAAACTGATCACCGCGTTATAGGTAACGAAGAAGCGGTTGGACGAGCTATTCGCGAGTCTGGTATACCAAGGAAAGAATTCCACATTACGACAAAGTTAATGTGAGTAAACACATATCAACGTTTGGGAAGTCATTTTGATTGATTCTTCAGTAACTGGGACCACGGGCGAGTCAGCGAGGCGTTCTCAGAGAGTCTGAAAGCCCTCAACTGTGAATATATCGATATGTACCTGATTCATTGGCCACAAGCCGCTTCAAGATCAGGTATTCGTGGGTTCTCTACCTTCAATTGGACGATGCTTGACTGAATAGCAAAAGACATGGGTAATGCTCTCCCTCCAGACCAAAGTCCTACCTTTGTCGAGTGCTGGAAGGACATGGAGAAGCTTCTAGATACAGGTAAGCTTCCGCTGACCTCGAGTTCTGAGGGCAATTGATCTTCGACGAATATTAGGCAAAGTCAACTCTATTGGAGTTTCAAACTTTTCAATCAAGACTCTTGAGACACTCCTTCCTCATTGTTCCGTCGTACCTGCAACCAATCAAGTCGAATGTCATCCTTGTCTCCCGCAGCACGATCTTAAGGCTTACTGCGAGTCTAAAGGAATTGTAATCACTGCATGGGGTCCTTTGGGTATTACTTTCATGTCTCATATTCGATGGCACCTACTCACGGATGCTTTTCACAGGACGCCCAGGTTACAACCCGTCCGGCCCAAGTCTGATGGCTGATCCTACTGTCACGAAGATCGCCGAAAAACATAGTGTCGAAGTTGCACAAGTATTGTTGAGTTGGGGTGTCCAGCGTAAGACTGTTGTGGTACCAAAGACCGAGAACGAGACTAGAATGAAGACCAACATTACTGTAAGGCGCATCACTAATGTCCGTTTTTACAATTACTGAGCCTGTCTTGTTTTCCTGTTTATAGCTGACAGCACTCGACGACGCAGAGATGGATGCGCTCGATAATCTTCACAAAAAGCCAGGAATGCATCGGTCGCTTGCTGAGGGAATTCATAAGCCTGATGGAAAAGTGTTTGGCTGGACTTATGAACAATTGGGTTGGCCCATGACAATCGGTGGAGTTGTCGTGGAAAAGTAAATAGGCTTGTAGGCTAAGAACAATACACGTATAAGCTCGACTGAGCTGAACTTCGCAAAATGACGTGCCTATCTTCCAATTCCAAATTCCCTCACTTTGGCCTCACTGTACCTTGAAGTCACAGTGGAAGGTAGCTTGGACGAAATTGTAATCGGGATGATTTATTCATGACGCAACAATGAACATCAATTCTGGATTGAGCCGTGGGTTCCTTACCGGTCTCGTTGCGTTCAAGTAATGATGCACTCGTCAGGCTGACTGACGAAAAATTGCTCCAAACTTTCAACGTCGATTAAGCATATGGGACGCGTATAGAAAGACCGGCTGCTATCGGACGCGTTGAATGTTCAGCCTCTTGCGTCATTTCATGACATTTGAGACCAACTTCTCTTCATGACTTGCTTTGTAACGGTTTCCTTCGAATTCCTCCCACTGGTCAAACTTGACTGCCTACCTTCACTACTGCTCGAAACTTGAACCTCTCTCCTCATGTCTCAAAAGCAAACCCATCCTGACTCTAACATTTATCCAGAGGCGACGGGCCTAGCAAAGGCCACAGTTGAAGGTAAGTAGAGCTGCAGACTTAGTAAGCTTAACACTGAACACTGTATCCTAGCTCATCAAGCACCTGCTCCCCTCAAATTGTATGCGGGGTGGTTCTGTCCATTTGTTCAGCGTGTCTGGCTTATTCTCGAGGAAAAACGCATACCCTATCAGTACATTGAAGTCAACCCATACCATAAACCCGAGAGCTTGATGAAGCTCAACCCTCGTGGCCTGGTCCCAACCCTTGAATACGACAACAAGCCACTATACGAGAGCACTGTTGTACAAGAATTTCTGGAGGATGCATATCCGGATCACACACCTCATTTGCTGCCGAAAGACCCCTATGAAAAGGCACGAATGAAGATCTGGATTGATTATGTTACTTCAAGAATCATTCCTAGCTGGCACAGGTTTCTCCAGTATCAACCCGCCTCCAGTGATGATGAAGGCTTGAAGAAGCTCAGGGATGAGTTCTTGGGACATCTGAGAGAGTGGACAAAGGAGATGGACAAGGAGGGGCCGTTCTTTGCTGGAAAAGAACCTAGTTTGGCTGATTTTACAATCGCGCCATGGGTTGTTCGGAGTTGGGTGTTTGACCACTTCAAAGGCGGATCTGGTATTCCGAAAGAAGGAGAAACTGGTGATGACGAAATCTGGAAGAGATGGCGCAAGTATATCGATGCTCTCGAAAACCGCAAGAGCGTCAAAGAAACAACAAGTGATACTGAGCACTACTTGCCATTGTACAAACGATATGCCGACAATACGGCGCAGTCGGAAATGGCCAAGTCTATTCGCTCTGGTCGCGGCGTTGTGTGAACACATTTTCATTTCCACGCTCTGAATAATTTGGAGTCATCTCAGGGACAGTCTGTTGTACAATAGAACGCGAAATTTTTGATGTACATGTGCAAAAGACTTGGTTGATAACAAGACATGACAGAAATGCGATTGGTAAATGACTTGCACGGAGACCCACGAATAAGTTCAGAATCCACCATGAAAATTCGCAATACGAGGAATGGTCGAAGTGAGAGGTAGAATATCAATTCATCCCGTAGTGATAAAATGCTTCCTGGTTCAAGTAATTGAATGGATTTACTAGGGAAAGATAAACTTACTAAATGAATTATGTAGCAGAGCCATAACTGAGACGAGAGAGCCCCAACCTTCATATCTTCGATGAGTTCCTTCAACTGGAGAGATGATGCTGAAAGAAGCGCAAGTGCAATTTTTCAAACAACAGCAGAAGGTACCGTCCTCTAGACATTTTGATAGCAAACTCTGGCCGACACAGACGTATACGCGGTCTGAACGACCAAATCTACATCTATATCACCGGCCTGTTGCGACAATTCCTCAAACACAAGATCTGAGAGCGGCATCCCGGACAATGTGCAAGGCCTGATTCACGTAAGTATTTCGTCTTTGGCATTAGTATACATCCAAAGGTTCCCCATCAAATCCAAGTTCGACATAACACCGCATCAAGGAAAAGAGGTAACTTACGACTCGACTGAGGACCTTTCTCTCATTATTCTTGATGGGACAACTTTTGACTACAGCGCAATCAGACAATCGTAGTCCGAAGTCTCCTTGATTGATGAGATCGGCAAGTTTCTCTTATCCTAATCGTGTACATGGTATCGGTCAGAATATAAAAAGAAATGGAGAACATTATAAAAGGCGAACCAGTCCGAACTTGTACCAACAACCTCTTCCTAACCGCACAACGATCACCCCATGAACAAGGACCAAGCTGACGACAAATTCCAGTTGTACGACCTCCGCGTCGAGGTCGTCTGCCCTCCCGGAGAACGTATCCTATGTGGTGCGAAAGATGGAGACTACTTCACCCTCGAGGGTGAAATGTTGAAGTTGCCTCCAGGTCAAGGCTTTTCGATTTACTCGCTCGGTGATTACATTCCTTTGAAACGGGAGTGGGCGCTGATGCACGTTTCATTTTGCTGTCCCCTCCAGGAGCAATACTTCCATTATTATCGGGAAAGCAGCGAGCACAGCAACCAAATGATTGGATGGTATCCGATGCAGAGGTGGCATGTCCTGATCCGCATTGCAAGTCCAAGTTGCGGATTGTAAGGACTGGAATAAGGACATTCAGTCATGGAGAAGTGACTGCCGTACCACTTCCAGGTGCAACGAAGGATGAGAAGAAGGATGAAGCATAGGTGTTAGGCAGGCGAGAGTAATCCTTCAAAGAGTTCCTGAGTGCACGACTCGGACGTCGAGTGAGTCGGGAAGAGGATAATGTCAACCAAAATTCTTTACTCATCATTATGAAATCCTTTACTTGAGTCTATAAAAATTCTATGTATATTCATTCGTCTTCCAAGGTATAGTACAATCTTAAAATTTTACAATAATGGGATCTTTAGTACGCCAAAGTTTAAGTTAAAGCACTCCTAGATCAGCCTTTCTAAGATAAATCATAAAGCAGGCATTGAATGAGGAGGAATAGCAATTATCTATCTTCAAGGTGCAAACCAGGTGGGGCAGCGAAGAAAGCGTAAAACAGTCACAGCAGACGCGTCTTGGAAGGAGTCGGCTCAGTTCAATTTCGGTATAGGTGCTGCATCGACGTTTGCTGCCCGGTCGATTTCTGCTTCTTTGACCACAATACTAGAGATACGGTTAGCCGAGTAAAATGAACGCATGGAGAGAAACTCACTCTCCCATTCCCGCAACCAAGTCCGCTGCTCTCTGCTCCACTTGTGGACCCAAAATTGTCGGGTCACTTCCTGTCGCCGCAGATGGATCGCCCTTGAGCCACATGCGTTGTTGAGCGTAGCCTTGCTCAAGCATAGCTTCCGTACCAACGATAGGTTGCCAACCATGAGCAGTTGCAACTTGAAGCTACCAAGAAGATAAGCGTCGACAAAGTTGCAACAGACTAAAGACTTACCATCGGTGTGAGCCTCGGTTTGTATGCCATCTCTAGGAATAGTCTCTTTGTCGGTATAGGTAAGCTATCTTTACTTCCTTCAGGTAACATCGGGGGCTCGTAGGGAATTGTTAAAATATGCGAAGCAGTCGTGTACACCATCCTCTCCTCCTTGGTCTTTGGCGGAATAGCAGGAATCGCACCAACTATCATGAGGACCTTTGGACTTTCTGGTTGGGCCAGGAGCTCTTCGACGAGAGCAGGAGATGTGAGGTGGACAAGTGACCCTGCTTTTACAAGGTCAGGAAAGTTGGCTTGAACTTGAGCAACCTCATTCGCGTCACGATTTACGAGGTAGATGGGATGTAAACCTATCGTGTGCAACGCGTAAACCGCGCTCCTGGTCGTCGCTCCGCCTCCAAAAACAATGCCTGCGCCGCCTAAGCCCTTGGGGTATCGCGAAGTATTGGATATGGGAGTGCTGGGATGCTGTTGACGGAGATATTTGAGCAAGGAGTTTTTCACGCCAAGAATATCAGTGTTAGTTCCGATGATGGAAAAAGTGCCATTTTCACTTGGGGTAGGGACCTTTACTAGGGTGTTGACGGCGCCGGTGGCCTGGGATTCGGGGGAAATACCGTCGAGGTAGGGAATAATGGCAGATTTGAGAGGCATGGTTACGGCGGCACCACCGAGCTTGTCTGAGCGGATTTCATCGAGCATGTCGGGGATTACTTTGGATGTGGAATAGGTGGTGTAGTGTTTGTCAGTACGCATTGCACTGAAGATTTCATTGTGGAATGCGGGAGAGGCAGAGTGGGCAACAGGGTAGCCGTACAGGCGGAAAAGTTTTCCGTCTGGACTACTTGATGATGAGGAGGAAAAATTGCCCATATTCCAGACTTGAAGAGGGAACAGTAGCCATTCGTCGATCCTCATAAGTACTGGTCAACGGAAAAACAGGGTTCCGCCGGAGAATCTATCACACCCCACATTCTCCTTGTTGTCGAATGGGGATATAGCTTCAGGCCAAGACCCTGTACCAGATATACTCAACGCTTACGCTACTCAAGCTTTCCTCATAGATGCCTCCTTAACAGCAAAACTAAGCCTCAGCGAATCAAAAGTTTCTGAATTGATTGTCTCTCCGATCGGAAGACGGAGCTAATGATTTTCATCTTCCGACGGCGTACTTATTGAAGGTTTATTCAACCTAAAGTATATAATCACTCTCAAGTTCTTTCCTTTCCAAAACGGAACGAAACCCTCTTTAAAGTCTTTAAAATCGTTGACACCATTAGACGTGAGTGACGACCATTCTCAGTGTACATACAGCAGCACTCACGTAGTGTCATATCAAGTCAAATCCAATTTTCTGAAGATGGTTCCAAGGATGAGGTACAGTTCACACCACGCCAGGCTCTCAGTCTTCTCAGTATATAGTTTCTGTACCAAATCTTCGTATCCTTACTTGATTCCTAGTCAAGAATCAGACCTTCTCGGGAATCAGCACATACGAGACGATTCTCAAGTTCCTTTGAGCCGGGGCTCATCCATCGTTCAGGAGAAAAGGTTTCGAGATCTTCAAAGACTGCAGGATTCTTGTGAAGGAAAATGCAGTTCATTTCGAACGTTAGTCTGCAACACAGATCATAAATTAGTGAACTTTGCACCGGGTAAAACTTCTACTCACAACATGAACTCCGTCTATTTTTACATCAGATGGGCCTACAGTACGCATTAACGGCCTCACGGATCCATAGGAGAGACGAAGCGATTCTTCAATGAATACTGTTCTCGATACCTCCTTGACCTGTTATCATTTCTCTCATTCTAATTTAACCGCAAAATTCGGGTCGGACGGGCTCGGACAGCCCGCAAGTGGCATAATCATCCCTTCCTAGGGGAGGTCGAGGAGATGTTAATGTCTGACCGCTACGTCCCTTTGGCCTCCACTGATTCTTTCCGTATTGTCCTCCGGAATCTCGACTCAGAATGCAAGCCCGACGAAAGGATCAACGCCTTGTTGAAATTTTCTTTGACCGAGGAAGATGTAAAGAACGCCATGGTGGGTGTACTATAATTGCTAGCTAAGACTTAGGGCCCTCAATGCTTGTTCAAGGGTTGCCTCTGTTGTTTTTTTTTTCGGAAAACGCCGGATCATTTCTATTTTTCTCATTGCAGATGCGCTTCAATCTAGTGGCTAAGATTTTAGAGAACTGAATTGATACAGCATACTCTTTGAGAACAAGTCCATTTCGAATTGAACTATCTCAAAGTTAAGTGGATACCGCAATTTGTGGCTGTAGATTTGGTCCAGATTGGGTGTACTTACGTAAGTATATAAATCTTAGGAGTCTCTCATCGACTATGGAACTGTGGATGTCGCCCCGTCAACTTCGCAACATTGAAGGAGCGTATGCGTATGCCGATAGATTTAGCAAGCAATGCAGAAGCATTGTATCACTCTTCCAACTATGCGAATGGGAGGAATTCATGGATGCATTGCTTAGGTGAGGACAATGTTCAAGCCTCCAGCAGCCCCCAGATTCACAATTCTTTCAGACTGGAATTATCAATTTATCAGGTTACCTATACTCGCGATGAGCAGGACCGGTATTTTAAACTCCAAACGTTTCACAATGCTTACCGATGTATGCTTCAAGCCTTTGATGTATGTAGCATTCTAAAAACACGTCGTTACTGATACTCATCGAACTTATCAAAGAAAATACATAGAACATCGGAAAACTGGCATTCACTCCATCAGCATGTAACCTATGTCAGTTCAATCATGGATAAGGGAATCGACGCTGAATGGCCTTCGTACAAAGAATGGTATCAAGATTACACAACCAATCTGTACATCCACAAGATTGTGGGACACCCTCCTCCCCCTTACACTTCCAAGCCTGTTTGCGACAGCAATAATTTCATAAAACTTGAACCTTTGAGTTCGTCAGAAGGAAATCGCAGCTTGCAATTAGTGGCCACCTGTCTCGCTCCCTGCTCATCTCACATTGTTTATGTGATTTTTTCTTCCCTTTCGATATGTGGATTACTGGCTTTCTTTTCGAGCGTGCGGCTACTGGTTTTCCTCAGATTCTTTCTCTGGTGCACGGATGCTGGGTCATATACGAGGACTACCAGTACAAGTTCGGACAAGATTCAGGTTCCGCTGGAAATAACAATTCATATCTATCGTTGGCAAAATGCGATGGACGCTTTTCATTTGTGCACCTGCTTGGGACTTCTACAACACCCCTATTTCAATTCCATACCCAATTTCATGAAGTCTGAGAGGCGGCAAATGTTAAAGGCCTTACAGAGGTGTGCAATAACTTTCGCTGCTAAAAGGAACTGAAACAAGAGAAGTGTGGTAGAATTGAACGTTTAGCAAGCAAAGTCGTGCCATCCCAAGAAAGGCCTTGGCAACCGGTCGTGAACCGTCAATATAGACAGTACAAGTCTATGATTGAAGAATTCAAAGAAGGAAATTGGGTGCGTACTTTATACAACATCACCACCTCGATTTGGGTAACAAACTTGATTTCAACCCAGAATTTTGTTTACAATCTGCGCGGTCATTTTGTTTGGTGCAGGCGAGAACTCCGCGGAGTGAATAATTGTATACATTAATCTGATCTGCCAGGGTGTAGCGAGGCACCTACTGAGTTCTATTTATCATGTAAATCAACGCAAATTCATTGGCAGGTCTACAAGACTCCCATTTATGAAGTGGCCTAAGACACAATTTTGGGAGTGAGCAGTCCCTTAAAAGGCTAGGTGAAGGTAAAAATGGATATTTTTCAAGACTTTTGCTGCACAGTCACTCTCAAGTCCTTTCCTTTCCAAAATGGGACGAAGACCTCTTTAAAGTCTTTGAAATCGTCGACACTATTAGACGGGGTGAGTGATAATTATTTCCAATGTACATACTATGGGTCGCACTCACGTAGTGTCATACAAACTCAGATCCAACTTTCTGAAGATGGTTCCAAGAATGAGGTACAGTTCGCACCATGCCAAGCTGTCAGTCTTCTCAGTATACAGTCTCTGCGTCGAGTTTTGGTGACCTTACTTGATTCCTAAGCTAAAACGAGATTTAGTCGACTATCAGACCTTCCTGATAATCACTTACCACATGCGAGGTCCTCTTGAAAATGGTACGAGATAGTTCTCAAGTTCTTTGGAACCAGGGTTCATCCATCGGTCAGGAGAAAATGTTTCGGGATCTTCAAATATCGTGGGATTCTTATGAAGGAAGACGGTGCTCATCTCGACATTGGTCTGCAACTCAAATCATGAACGATGAACATGACATGAAGTGGACTTCTACTCACACCCGCTGGGACGTGAACTCCGCATATTTTCGCGTCAGATGGACCCACAGTGCGCATTAATGGCGTCACGACTCCATGAGAGAAGCGGAGTGATTCCTTTATAAATGCTGTCTGAATGACAGACATGAATTGTCAATATCTTTTGAATATTGCAAGTTTTAGTTGGACTGACCAGATACGGTAATTGTTCGAGGACGGTCAGGTCCACGACAGAATCTTCGTCCGGCCAAGCTTGATGCAGTTCCTTCTTTAATCTTTCACCAATTGTAGGATTGTCGAGTGCGTAAAAAGTCCCAAGACAACATGCGTTTGCAACCGTGTCACTACCAGCTCCCAGAAGAGTAAAGGCTTCATGGAGGAGGGATTTTTTCGAAGGGCGAAGTGAACGATCGATCCCATCTTTAGTTTCGGGCATTATTAGATGATGAAAAATAGTTTCGTGTTCGACCTGTTGGAGGCAACTCTCGTCTTCTAGATACCTCTCGATACGATCCTCAAGGTCATGCTTTATATGAAAAAACTCCAAGAAACTCGGATTAAGCAACTTGGTGACCCAGAGTGGTGCAGCCATCGTGAGACGCATCACAGATGTGAAGTATTTCGAGAGCCAAAAGAAATCGGACATTTCATCAAACATCACGAGGAGAGGATGGTGAAAAGTCGGGTGTTCGAGGGTCTTGTAACCAGTGGCGAAGCAGTACGAGGTTATAATTTCCATTGTGAGAGAACGGAATCCAAATGTCAGATTGACTGGTCCCCCATCTGGATAGGTCTCGATGCGCGAAATGAATTTGTCTATCTGCATGAAGGTAAAGACTGGTCAAAAGAAAGTTATAACGAGAAGATGGCATCGAAACCTTATCCTGGATAACGCCCTTGAGTTTAAGGATAGCACGGCGCGAAAACAGAGGATTCAGCAGACTTCTTCGCAGCCGGGACTCTTGTGGACTCAAGAAAGCGACGGAAGATTCGGCGGAATAGAAGAAACAGTGATATAACTGGCTTGATTTCGTGAAGGATGTACCACGAACGTAAATGTCTGTATAAGCCTGCGGTTCCGCAAAATGGAGCTTTTGCATATTCAGATTCGAAGCCATAACGAACAATTCAGAAACCCACCGTATTTGGACCGATTCTAATCACAGGTCCTGTGAAAATTTCAGTCGACATTACGCAGCACCTTTTTATTTCAGCTCACCGTATTGAACATGAAGCTCTTCTATGCGCTTCAGGAGCCCTCCACATTTCACGACATCATAGTAACCTGCATAATAATCTGTCAGTGCTGCACCCCATGGTCCCGGAATTTTGCAGAGAGGATGGAGAAGCAGCCGGTATACAAATAATGAAGCTATACCGAGGAATACTGTGGACAGCAGGAACAACAAGGAATCGTACATGACTGAATCGACTCTCTGGTCAACCTTACTTTATATACGCAGATCGCCTGTTAGGTTGACCGTAACGAGTCACGAGAAGTGCCAAAGCGAATGAATGGCGTAGATCAATGACTCGATAGATAGAATGGGCATCCATAGATTTCAAACTTAGGGACGAAATCTGCATCGTTGTCCGGCAGCCAGACTACTTAGTTCAAGCAATTTATCCGGTTGACCGATGAACAACGCACTGACCATGATGACAAGTGGAATCCATGTCATGGACCAAGATGAAAGTTTCGAGTGCCAAGCAGATGCTTGCTTTCTGTTGTCGGGAACGAGTGTTTCAACGCAACCTAATGAACCCGATGTCAAAGCAATTACACACCGCAAGCGGTTCTGAATCGCCGTTCTGAGTTTCGCACTCAAGAAAAACAAGAATAAGATACACGTCGCTGGCCCAAAAATCTGGTTTTAGAGGAAGAGAGGTCAGAGTTCTCTGGGGGATTCGGGAAACTACGCGTCCGAGCGGTGAAAACCAAGAAAACGTCGACGTCAGTAGTCACCACCGTACCCAGTTTTGAGGACACTAGACGATCCTAGATATCGATGCTGCTCTAACTACTCAGGATCTAGGAAACGATGAGGAAAATTGAAAAAAGACTATGTATAAGTACTAGATGCATGACGGCGTTAAAAAAAACAAAAATGGCGCGAGGACACAGACGTAAAATCACATGCGGTAAAGCGTTGAGTATTGAATTTCTATGACGCATCGACATCCTATACACCTCTCCACTTGAACCACGACCATCACCATCCTTTTGTCTGGATACGACTCCCTTGCTACTGTAGTTCTACGCGTCTTTTCGCTGTATTTCTTGCCCTGTAACCCTCGGGTTCACTACACATCGTTACCATGCCTCGCCTACCTCTTTTAGGTAGGCTCTCCACCCGAGAATATTTCGCCCTCGTCCTTGGCTTCATTTTCATCGCCTTTGAAGGCGTTATTCGCCTAGTCATTCTTGTTTTTCTCCCCAAACCAATTATCAACTGGTTCTACGAACGCTCCCGATCCTTGTTTCATTATACATCTGGCGACGAGCTCTCTTCCCTTCCTACGAGCGGAAACGCTAGCGGGACAGAGTTTGAGAGCGGTGTCAGTGCCTTTTCCTCGCCCAATCCCAATTCTTATACCTGGGGCAAGAAACCTCCTCGCAAGAAGACAATCTCGGACAGAATACTTCGCGCGCGTGATTTCACAGAGCTCTGTGACATCTATGGCTATATACCGGAGGAGCATGTTGTTCTCACTAAAGACGGATACCTTCTAGGTCTTCACCGAATCTCAGCCAAGAAAAGCGAGACCAACCTTCGCCCAGGGACTAGCACTGGTCGCCCGGTCGTTTACTTGCATCACGGGCTCTTGATGAATTCCGAAGTTTGGGTTTGTCTAACCGACGAGGAAAGGGCATTACCTTTTGTCCTCGTCGAGTGGGGTTTTGATGTATGGCTGGGCAACAATAGAGGAAACAAGTATTCCAAAAAGAGTATCCACCACGGTCCCAACGAGACCAAATTCTGGGATTTTAGGTGAGTAGTTTTATGTGTCTTGTTCATTACCTAGCTGAGGGTCCTCTCTAGCATTGACGATTTTGCATGGCATGACATCCCTGATTCTATCCAATACATTCTCGAAATCACCAAAGCACCCAAACTATCATACATTGGTTTCAGTCAAGGCACTGCCCAAGCCTTTGCAGCTCTCAGCATTCATCCCCAATTAAATGAGAAGATTAATGTCTTTATCGCTCTCGCGCCAGCACTCTCGCCTGCTGGCCTCGCAGCTTCCATTGTCGACGGCTTGATGAAATCCTCCCCGACGCTCATGTTCTTGTTCTTTGGCCGTAAATCCATCCTGTCTTCGGCGACAATGTGGCAGTCAATTTTATACCCTCCCATCTTCACCCAAGTCATCGATAGAAGCTTGATGTGGATGTTTGACTGGCGCTCTCGAAATATCACCCCTACCCAGAAAATTGCCGCTTATGCCCACCTCTATTCTTTCGCCTCTGTCAAATCTGTCGTCCATTGGTTCCAGATTATGCGCAATGGAGCATTTTTGATGTATGACGATGAAGTGATGTCTCCTGCAGTTCGCACTAGCGTGTCGTCGTATAGACCGGCAAGGTTCCCCACCAAGAATATTGTCACACCTATTGTCTTGATGTATGGCGATCAAGATTCGCTGGTGGACATAGACGTCATGACGAAGCAACTACCGAGGCATACAGAAGTCAGGAGGCTCGCGGGTTATGAACATTTAGATGTGCTATGGGGAAAAGATGTAGACAGGGATGTTATTCCGGAAGTGTTGGATGCGCTGAAGAGATATTGTGAGAACGCTGAAATGATTGGAGTGAACGGAACCTTGAAGGAAAACCGGGATGATTAACTTCGCTTTGACTGTTGGCTAGATTATTGTACACTTGTAATCCATCAGATATGCACTCATTACTTTACATTCAATTTCAAGCTGGAACATTATAGTACAATGTTGTGTGTTGAAACAAACTAACAATGACTCTACAATATTGATACAGATGGTAATGCTATGACTCTCGAAACGGTCTTGTTGAAGAATCCATACATCCACACTATGATACACTTGCTTTTCTCTTTGAACCACTACTCCTCGCCACCTCTCTTCCAAATCCCCTCATACTGTTGGATTACGCTCTCCCTTACCTTACTCCTCGGTGCTCTCCTCCCCGTCCATATTCTAAACTGTTCATACGCCTGCTCAAGCAACACATCGATCCCCTCCACACCAGCCCACCAAACCCCTCTCTCCCTCTTCTCCTTTGCCAGTTTCAACAAGTTTGTTATCCTCCTCTCATATCCCAACTCGATCGCCACGCCTCCAGCATCCGACAAATGGTCCAACTTCAACCCAACATCAATAAGCGCATGCGAAGAAAGAGCTACCGAGGGCAGATTTGTGTGAATAGGTGTAGAAGAAGATAGTGCCCCAGCAGACGTAGCAGGTATCGTAGAAATGATCATCGTAGGCAAAGACCATCCTCCTCTCTCTTGTAACAATTCATCCAAATCACCTACGACTCGTATTCTCAACACTCTTCCCGAGTCTACTTTTTCAAATTCCTCCTTGAGCCCCTCTGCTCGAGTCCGAGTCCGATTCCAAAGCCAGACTCTGACTACACCGATTTGGTATAGAGCGTAGAGTGTTGCACGAGCCGTTCCTCCTGCACCTAGAACCAACGCCGTCGTCTCGCGCGTAATAATATTAGAAGGAGTTAAAGAACGCTGAAGACACGTCTTTATTGCGCGCCAATCTGTATTATCGCCAGAGAGGGTGTATCCTCCAATTTGATCATTAGGACCTGGATGAGGAATGGCCGTAATGACATTGACGGCCCCGATAACTCTTGCATGTTTTGTTACGTGTCCTAGGTATTTCATGATGCTTTCCTTGAACGGGATCGTTACTGATGCGCCGCCAAAGCCACCTCCAGCGCTTCCGCCACTACCTCCTCCTGATGCGCTATTGTTCATCATGAGCAACTCCTGAAGGAACGTGCCCAGTTCTTCTATAGAATGGAATTCCATTGACTCATAGGTATGCGGTAGTCCTAGAGTTTGGAAAGCGACGCTGTGAATCGTAGGGGACATGGAGTGGGAGATGGGATGGCCAAAGAGAAAGTAACGTTTTGGAGGTAGGAGACCGGTAAGGTAGAGGATCGTCTGAGCTTCATAGAAAGACACTTGGCCTGGAGCGGCAGGTCGTGGAAGGAGAGGGTGAGAGAGAGGTGACAGTGTAGGGTTGAGAACGCGAGATATCTTGCCCTATGCAAAAGAGTTAAATTGAGATTATCGACACAATGCGTAGAAAACACACCTCCGGTCCCATGTTGATAGCAATCAATGGCGACGTTAGATTCGGGGGATGTCCATTCGGGGCTTGAGGATGTCTCCGTTCCCTCTCCACAGCTCCTACAAACTGCCTAAGCGCCATGTTATCTTCAAAAGTTTTTGCTACTCCGACCATCATCATTAAATCAGGATTCCAAGCGCGAATCCTGTCATACAATACTCTCGTCTGCGGATGACTCCAGTTCAATTTACCGCTCCAATCAGTGTAGGATAGGTGGATAGAGGTATTGCCCTTGTTCTGTAGCAAGGAACGGATAGTAGATTCTGGAGAAGTGAACTGGACATCGACATACTCGATGCCGAGACGAAGACCATGATGCAGGAGAAAAGAATGTCTGTCGACAGTGACTGGATCCTCGGGAGTGATGTCGGGGTACTTTCCTCCATGGGAACGAGTACGGTACGTGAGCAGAATGGGCAATGTAGAGTGATGTCGTAGAGTAGCGACTTGGAATGAAAGAAACGTAGGTTCCCATTCTGTTAGCAAATCGGCTCGCAGCTCCCAGACGTCAATACCCAACGATAAATCTTCCAATACGGGAATTGCTTGTCGGATGTCGTCAAAGGTCAGCGAAAGCATGTAGGATCTCCTCGGACCGCCGACTCGAGCGACTTTGTTGGTATCGACGCCATGGATGAAGCGCAAAAGACGGAAAAAGTCTTGTTCGACAGGTTTGAGGGCGAATGTCTGGTCAGGAGTAATGATACCCTGAAAACCGTGGGGAGTAGGTGGGACAGGGACGGTGAGCGAGACGAATTCGTAGGAACAACACTCTCGAAAAAGTTTTTCTCTGCGATCCCAGGCTTCCTTGGCAGTTTCGTGGACTAGGCGAGGGTATATAGGCGAGTTTTGTAGATAAGTTAGAACGGGTTCCTTTTCCCTGAGGACGTGAATAACGAGACCGTGTTCCCTAAATTTCTTGAGCAAAGTGCAATTGCGTTCGACTTCGACTATACCTCCTCCGCAAGCGATGACTTTTCCCTTTGGATTTGCAGATAGAATATCATGCAAAATATCTGATTCTATTTGACGAAACTCGTCCCAGCCTCGAGAACGGATAAATTGAGCTACGGACACACGCTGACGCTGTTCAAAAATGATATCCGTGTCGAGAAAAGGCCAGCCCAAGGCCTTGGATGCGATTGTACCGAGGGTTGTTTTTCCAACACCACGCATGCCAATGAGGACGATGCTTCCAGCACGGTCGTGGGCAACATGGCTGGGAGAAGCAGCACGGGAGGGAGGAACAGACATCAATTTCTACTCTACACACGTGAAGTATTTCTAAATCCCCCGCCGCATCCCCAATCCAAACCGCGGTCTATAATCATCTTCGTCCTCATCATCGTCTGGTTCTACTGCCTTGATCGCATGCTCAACCTTGATGGTCGTAGATTTGGCCAATAGTCGTTCTTTGAAGTAATCTGCGACGCTCTTTGTAGAGGTTGTCAACTTTTCGAGAGGAGGGGTATCAATCGGTGTTAGTGTTCCTGGCGTAACATCCGTCGATGTTGTCGCCGATGTAGAAGCAATTCCAAGAATTTCGTCTATGGCTGCTGATGATTTTGATGCAAAGCTTTTTGCTGCGATATTCCGTGCTCGATGTCTGCAACAAGTCAATAACATTATTTTGAGAAACTGCAAGGTACTTACGCTCGATGTCGAGGAATTGCAGGTCTTGTTGCAGGGACCTCTTTCTTGTCTTCTTCCTTCTCTTCGCGTTTCCGTTTCTTTTCCTTTTTATCTTTCGTTTCTTCCTCTTCCTCATCCCTCTTCCGTTTCTTTTTCTTGTCCTTCTTCTCAGTCTCCTCTTCCCTCTTGCGTTTCTTTTCTTTCTTCTTCTCCTTCACCGAGTCCTCGTCCTCGTCCTTTTCTTTCTTTCTTTTCTTTCTCTCCTTCTTCTCCGCCTTTGCTCTCTCCTTCTCCTCTTTTCTCTTTCTCTTCCTCTCCTTTTTATCCTCTGCACTCTCTTCCTCCTCTTCCTTTTCTTCCTCATCTTTCTTCTCCTCTTCCTCCACATTCTTTTCCTCATTACTCTCATTCAACCTCCTCAACAAACTCTCAAAATCCTTATTCTGCTTCCACGCAATCCCATCTTTACCACTCGCCTTTGCCTGATCAGCACCAATGCCCAACATGTCCAATTTCTGCGAGACTTTTATATGTGAAGTTCTCCCTTCTCCGGACACACCCAGTCCTTTGCCAGACGAGGCATCGAATCCGAATTTGGAGAGGTAGGCAGAGCCAAATTTTGAGGCATCTAGATGTTGAGTTTAGTACTTGGGGTACTGGAATTTTTGAGAAGCACGCACCATCAGCCCAAGTGAGGTTCCTAGGGTCGGGTCCTATCCTTTGTTTGACTTTTCTGCCGGAGAGACCCATCGTAGATATAAAGCGAAGTGAACGAGAATCAAAGTTTAGTCGCGCGCCCAAAAATTTGGCTTAGTCACCCTTCATTCATTCTACGTACTAGTACAACTAGATACAAAAGAGTACACTTTTTCCTACTACGTTAACCGGTATACGATGACGGTGACGAGGAGAGCGAAAACAGAACGGGGCAAGGAGTGGAAGAATATACACAGGCGAAAAACGACTAGGTATCCTGTCTCGAGAATCCAAGACAGACGAGCGAGGTAGATATTTAAACAAGGTTAAGTATAATGCAAAGTTATAAGGCACATGCATGTATGCGATATGTGGAGCAGACGCGATTGCAAGTAGATGGACGGGATCCAGGGATATATGTACGAGACAAGATGGGAGAATCGGGAAATCTAATCCGGGAGGGGTGGTTAGAGTCAATAAAAGAGGCACGAAAGTACAGGAAATACAGGCAGTCAAAAAACCCAGAAGGAAGCAAAGGCATGGCACGCACAAAAGACAAGACCAAATTCGTCACGACTCGTTTCATTAAATAGAGAGGAGAGCGAGAAAAGTAAATAAAGGAAACCATTACCACCTTAATTGTCAGAACACCAAATCTCCAATTTACCCTCCGGCTTTCCTTTTGAAGCTTCTCTCGCAGTCTCAATCGCGAGATCGTAGTCGGACTCGTCTTGTAGCGTGACCTTTCCTCCATCTTCGTCCCTAAACTTTAATCCTAAACCTCCAAAGCCCTTGCCAAACTTGCTTGTCACCTTTTCCATAAACTCCTCAAATGGTGTGTCTGGAGTGAGTGCCATGCCTCGTACATCGTCTTTATAGTGAAGCTTGACACGAATCTTGATCAATTCGAATGGTCCATCGTCGTATTCACCACTGCCGTATCCTTCCTCTTCCTCCTCATAGGTACTCTGTATCCTACTGGAAGCAGCACGGGAAGTTCCTCGTCTAGTCAACCTCCTCTTCATGCTACCCCCACCATAAGAGCTAGGAGCATAATTGCTCGCAGGCGCACTACGTGAGCCGGATCTCATCACGCCAGCAGTCGGCGGGAGATTGTTCGGGTTGGCATTTGATCGTGCCCAGGCAGCTATACGGTCTGGCGGGCCGTTACTAGCAGCATTTGGCAACGGTGGAGGAGCCTCGTTACCGCCGTAAGAGTCTAGGTAATCATCGTAAAACTCTGTAAGACGGTTGTCTGGTTCTTTTTGGGGAGGTGCCGGAGGAGGACCGCCCGCGCCACCGGGACTATTAGGTTTCCGAACACTCAAACCACGGACAGGTCCACCCATGGGTTGGCCTTTCGGTGCAGTAGAAGTGTTGGACCGAGACAGACCAGCAGGTGGAGAATCAGTGCCAGCGATACGTTCACGGGCATTTGTAGCAACGTTCAAAGTCGTGTTGGCCCGCGCGAGGTTGGTAGCTCTTGGCCCTGAATCGCCGACGGGTTCTGTGATTCAAAAGATATTAAATACTAGATCCGAAACGAAAGGTCATCAAAAACACATACTAGGTAAGGCGGCCGGAGCAGTTGCACTGCGTCCCAAGCCCCCATCAACAGGACTGACAGGCTTGTTTTCGAGGTACACTCCCGTGGGCGTAACACCTTGCCTCATGTTTGTAGAACCAGTAAAGCCAGTAAAGGCATCCCTCGAGTCAGTGGCAGCAATGAGTACAGGTTTACCCATGTAGCTCTTGGCACCGGCATTCTTCAGTTTCTTTTCGGAAGGACGGTACAGCACACCGACGGGCTAGACACCAACAAAGTCAGTAAAACATGGGATGTACAAGAGTTAATAATAAACGAACAATACTGAACACCGTGTAACCTTCCCCGCGATCAGCTATCGCGTCGTCAATGACATTATGTTCATCAGTGGCCTTTTCCCGTTTTGCCTCTTGCATGTCCTGTAAACCCTCTTCCATACGGCCTAAATAGATCTGGGAGAGACCCTTGTTGAACAGTACCTCAGCCGAGAATAGTCTGAATTTGAGCCCTAGTTGTTCGTAATTACTGCAGAAGAAAGCGTGTGAGACTGCCAGAAAGAGTACAAAGGACGGAGAACAAAGACTGACATGGCCTGGTTTCCTCGTAGGTAGAGCAGCGCCTCGTCAAAGTCCTTGTATGCGAGATCGTAACGGGCAAGTAGGAAGTTGGATACCCCACATTGAAAGTATCTAGGTTGGATATGAGCCGTCATTATGGAAGGATTGGGTTGGCAACCATAGTTGCATTGACCCAAGAACACGGGCGACACTCACGCAACGGCCAGGTAGTTGTCTAATCCAGTGGCCTCGATGAACTTTTCCACAGCAGCTTCGTGCTCACCCAGAGTAGCGTAGATGAGACCCATATTGGTCAGAATCTTGGACGAATCGCCAATGCGCTGTTGGGGAAATAAGTACACAACAGACAAAGAAAGCTGGACAGGACGACGGACAGAGAAGAGATCGAGGGACTTTTCAAAGTCTTCCTCATCGTAGGCTTTGAGGGCAGCAGCCCAGGTTTCGAGTTCGGCCTTGAGGGACATGATGATGATGGGAAGAAGTTGGAAGCGATCCGGTCGCGGACAAGACAAACAGGATGAGAGAAAAGAGCGAGGGAAAAAAGAAACAAGGAAAAAGAAAAGAAAGAAAAGTGAATGAGACTCAGTCCCAGGAACGCAGAGGCGGGCAGAAATGAAGCTGTTATGCTGACTCGCGATATTTATTCGTTACAACCTTGTTGTTAGGGATACAACCTCTCCCACGATATCCAGTGTCCCTTTTATCTCTGCTTTTTTTGCTTTGCTGCAATTGTCTATAAATGTTCCTTTGTCTCTTCATTGTCTTGCTTAATGAACGCGCCTCGTTTTTCTCTTTTTTTCCCTCTTTACTTCCGTCTGCTTCTTTGCTTCCACCGAGTCTTCCTCGAGCGACATCGCGGACACGTGCGCCAATTCTGCGCACCGCCACATCATCCGTAATACCAGTATGTATGTTAGGCCGAGCGCACAAGCCATTCCATCTAATTCTAGAGCTACTAGAAGCGGTCGGGTGTCTGGCGAGACTGCCCCAGTCTCCTCCAGTTCCCGAGTCCCAGCCTTCATCTTATGCATCAACGAAACGATCTACATCCGTCGGTCACCGTGCTACCCATCCATTTAAACCCTTCATCGTGAATGATCCCATCATCTATCTCAGGAAATGCTTCTCGTTGCATGCGCGATTGCAATCCTGTAACACTGTTTCCTGCTGAGCTTGAACGACGAGATGTTATTGATATGTGTGACGCGTCCATCTATCTATCCAATGTTTCGGGTCCGCCTCATCAGATTCAGTCTCTCGGATGTATCCATCCCCTCGAGTCCTTTCACGTTGACTTGACGTACATGTATCTTGCCATTGTTGTCCTGCTGCGTATGTTAATTACTGCCGTTTCTGCGGCGTATCGGACTCGTGTTTTCAAGCTCTTGTTCATGTCATTGACAAAAAGCCACAACGTTAACAACCATGATACCTTCCCAAAACGTCGGCCTTTCAATACCGTATCCGCGCTATGCTTCAATGACACTTGCTTCTTATCTTCTCTATTCAATCTAATTATCTTTATCACGAGAAGATGATTTCCCATCCCGGTACATATGATTCATCGCAACGTTCATTCATTACAATTGCTCTGTGGCGATTCACACTGACAACCCAAGCCAGGCACCGGCGTCGCAAACTCGTGCTGTATTCTAATGTAGAGATCACGAAAATGGAAACAGAAAAACAGAGTGGGATGGCAGTAAGATAACAGCGAAAATACTATGCAATAAAATACAATCAAGTCCCTTTTTCCGTGGTACTAAACTAAGCAGTAGGGCGACTAGGTAACTAACAACTTGGACTATGTACGTACGTAGGTAGAGGTATGTGGGGAACGAACGAAAACGTCGAAAACGAACGAACGAGCGAAACGAGCGAATGCGAAGGGGAAAGCAAAGAAAAAATGTCTACTCAGTATCCAGAAGGCTTTGCACCAGACTTGGACGTATCATACGCCCTAATCAGCTTCGCCTGGTCTTGTCTTGCATTCTCCGTCTGGCTGAAAGCAAAGCCGCGATTCCTACGCATGCGTTGGACAGCGCGGACTTTCTTGATGGCTTTTTGGAATCTACACCCAGAAATTAGCTCATCTGCCTCGAGAAATGAAAACAGTCGTCGACACTTACTGCTCCTGCCTCGGTCTATAGTCCGGAATATTATACTTTTGAAGCTCTTGTGCAATATGATATGAAGCCGGCATATACGTTCTTCGGTAACTGCAAAGAAATTGCCATCAGTAACTTGACCCGAAGAACCGCTCGCCAACTCACTATTTCCAAGCGAAATCCCGACTCAAACAAAACACAGGAAGAAGCAGCAACATGAAATAAAATACCGCATCCGTCCATAATCTGGGAATGATCCCTTCATACTCTTTGGAAAACCCGATAGCATTGGCTATGAGAATGTAGAGCGGTAGAAACGCCATTGTGAAAGCAAAAGATCCGGGGATAGCTGCGACGGTGTATTTGGTCCATAGACTGCGGGGCAAGGTTAGCGGAACAAAGACAACGAGGGAAACGTGATAAAACGCCTACTCGGAAATAAGAGCAGCTTTCCCAAGCACGGTTAGTAGAACCGCGAGGTACAATGAAGTTCCCCAGAACCAATGCCCAGTATCAAGACCTGTCACTTGTTTTACGTCTCCCCACCATAATATCACGGAGAACCCGAATAATATCTGCGTTCTCTGATCAGCACTACACCAAAGGAAGAGATCCGATAACAAGACATACAATGGAATGATAAAACGCATTAGCGACCCACAACCAAAATGATGTCTTTGTGAAAAAGGCATTTTTCTGACCGAGAATGTACAGCTGAGGATACCTATCCAGTATTCTAGCCGATACAAACTGATCAAAGATACCGATAACCAAAGGAGGCAGGACCGTGAAGACGACATTGTAAAGAGATAGTGTCCATGATTCATATGCGACTTGACCGGAAAAGTTGTTGAAGAAAGAAAACTACGCCGCAGCAAATGAGTGTGATTACACAGTCGGATAAATATTACCTACCCAAAATTGTGTCATGTAGAGCACGATATTTTTGTAGAACGAGTCTGTTCAAAAGGTCAGAATCTGAAGCATGCTAAAGGATAAGATAAGGCCTACACAAAATCATCTTGGACAACCGTCTATAACTCCATGCTCCATGGACAAGCAACAGCTTCTTGAGATACCTAAACTGTGAAATTGCCACATCCGCAGAACGAGCAGCTTGTAGACCCTAGAAAGAGAACAAGATAAGGCCACCCATCTAAAAATAACAAAGACGCTCCCACCTCGACACCAGATATCCCAACTCCCACATGCGCAGCCTGAATCATACTAACGTCATTCGCCCCATCCCCAATTGCTAGCAAAATAGCTTTTTGGTTCTTCTTGACAAGTTTAACCACAAGCGCTTTCTGCAATGGAGACACACGACAACATATGACGGCTTTACACATAATGGCGAGTTCCAAGAATGTCTTTGAGATGGACTTTTCGAGAGCAAACGTCAGGGATTTGCCGTCTGGTTTACAATAAGCATGAGAATACGATCTTTGAGAGTAACACTCGCCGATAACTAGCGCCAAATCCTCTACATCACCTGTACTTCGTTGGTTCTTGATCGCAGAAAGCCGTTTTGTGATGAAATCTTCCGTCTCGTGGGCCGTTTCCTCGTTGACGATGACCTGTGTATGTGTCGATGCATAGTTGAAGACCCAGAATAGTCCAGACAAAGAGGGGTAGAGAAAAAGTGAATAAAAACACGGGCGGGTAGTCAACGATGAGTATCACATCAAACTCAGAGTAGAGATGTGCAGGTACTCACCAGGTTCATAGACTCTGAGATAAGCCTACACGACATTCCGATATTGATAGCTGTCTCTTGTCTGTCTCCCGTTAGCACCCAGACCTAGCAGTAGCGTCAATGATTTAGCAACCAGTACTGCGTCCGAAAATAAGCAGGAACCCACCTTGATTCCAGCTTGCTGTAATGTATGAATCGTATCTGGCACACCCTCCTGTAGCTTATCCTCGATTGCCGTGGCACCCAACAGGAAGAGATCTTTTTCAATCAATTCTGCAGCTTGATCTAGGGCTTCACCCCTTCCATTGATTGTTGCGGCAGCCTGATCATAGATCTGTGCCCATTGCTGGTATTCCTCTTCGGGAACATCACGAGAGGCGATGCAGAGGGTTCTGAGACCTTCGGTGGCGTAGTCCTATGCGTGGTTCCACAGCAGTGAGCAATGAGAAAAATGAAGAATAGTAGACCCACCTCCAAATGCCCCAGAGTCCTCTCGGTGTACGGTTGATTCTTCCCCAGCCTCTCTAGAATAACCGTGTCGGCACCTTTACAGAAAATCTTGATTTTCCCATTCGGCATGCGAACAACCGTGGACATTCTTTTCCTTGTCGAATTGAACTCGCACACGTTGAGGATCTCATATTCATATGATTGACCAAAGACGTTGACAAAGACTGATTTGGGTTTTCGAGTCTATAGAAGATTTAACGCACATAGGTTGAACGAAAAAGAACAAACTTACATGAAACTGGTATCCCAAAATCTCTGCCCCAGCCACCAGCGCCGCCTCATCCGGACTACTAGCCTGATACACCGTCTTTCCATCCTTAATTTCTGGAATAACCGTATGACAAACAGCCAACAACGTCAAAAACTCTTTCACCACTTCTCTCTCCCTATCGCTCTCCGACATCCCAGAACCAGAAGCTACTGGATCCATAAATGGATTTTGATTCTGTCCTTCCTCAATAAACGCCTTCATCTCTGCAAACGTTCTCCATCCCTGTCCACCACCCTCTACTCCATCGTCGCCTCTCCGATTTTCATCCACCACATCAGCATAGGCAATCCCTCCGATTGAGCACATCCTAAACTCCATTTCGTTTCTTGTCAAAGTACCCGTTTTGTCACTGAAAACGTATTCAATCTGACCCAATTCCTCTACTAAAGAGGAAGTGCGACATAGGGCCGGTGTATCCGTTTTCGCGTAATACATATCTAGGTCATAGTTGATGAGCTGGGCTTGTTGGTATTTGACGACTTCCATGGTGACAATAAGGGAGATGGGGATGAGATTGTTGTAGAGAATGATGAAAGTCAGGATATCTGGGGTTGATTAGATCAATGCAAGGCATAATTAAAGTGAGATGGATCGTACCTTCAATGAAGCCTTTGGCTGCGGCAAAAAGGATCAGTTGTTAGCACGGAAGACAGATGGTAGTTACGGACCTCGTGCACCAAGAGAAGAAGTTTCCATCAAATACCATTGCTGACTGGAAAAGAACCATAATCGAATACTGCCTCCAATAGTAGAACCAAGAGATAGAGCGAGGAGGAGGATAAAGAGAAACACGATTTGGATATTGACTTGACGTTCCACCGCAGTCCTTTTGATGGGTGCTGCACTGCAGAGTAGATCAGAGACGTCCTTGACGTCGAGACTGCAACTCACGTAGCGTTTCTCATCAGTTTTGTTTCGTGCCCGCTGTAAACCACCAGTCCATATAACCAAGGAGTATTGCGAATTTGTGCACCACGTAAAAGTAACTGATCTGGACCGAGAGGCACTTGTTTAGGAGTGCCCATGCTTGTGAGAAGTTCCATGGTGCCTTCAAAAGTGTAAAGAGAGTTGTTGGGTTGCTCTGTCCGTAGAGAGCCACGGAGAGCGGTGACCAAGTTTGGCGCTACAAGTGGAGAGGTTTGGGGAGAAGCCTGTTTGATCTTGAGATTGGTTTCGCTGGGAAAAGGTGAGCAAAGACGAGTACCAAATGTGAGTTGCCTACCCGTCAAGATTGGATGTTTCGATATAGCACAATCCTTCTGGTTCACTTGAACTCAGCAGTACCATATCGGCTGGGATGAAATCATCATTCTCTAGCCGAACAACATCTCCAACTCGAACATCTTTCCACTTTTCTAGACCAAAAGTTGCTTCGGGAGTGAGCACTTTGGTAGTGCGCGAATTGAGTTCCGAGTCTGATTGATGGCGTTTCTAAATGCGATGCACACAGTGAGTACGACGAATTGCAGAGGAAAGCGAGACGCACCAGGTCCTCCTGGACTTCTTTGAACGCGGAAGCTAGCAAGACTGCACTGAGCGGGGCAATGGTAGTATACTGATTAGTTGGTGAGACATTCGGTATTTGTTGTATACAGGCGGTGAAAAGGAAGAAGAGGTTGGCGTATTTGGAGAATTGCTCTGACAGTCATTTAGCGAGTGCCTAGAAACGGTTGTAGGGCGGACAAACCTGTCAAGAACTTTGGTACAAAAGTAACAAGGTTGTATTTACTAGTAGATACGTAGTTTGAGCAAAATTCGACATTTGCAGCCGAGTTGTTGAGTGCGATTACTCGTTCACCAACAGTTTCTTTCTTGCGGGCCCATGGCCAGTTCCACTGGCGTTTCAGGGGTGGTTTAGATTTGGAAGCGGAAGTAGAGGATGGCGGAAGTTGTGAAGGAGAAGTAAAGGTGTCGTCGTCAAAGTTCCAGCCTTGTGGTTCGCCGAGACTGGTCTTGGAAGGACCGGAGCCAGCCGGAGGAGCGCCTGAGCGGGCGAGAGGAAGGCCGCTTTCCTGGGAGTGCATGGGGAGAGGTCTGCCAAACGCCGAGTCTGGTTCGTCGTCGTCGTCGAAGAAGGGGTCCATGAGATTTGGATTTGGAGAGTCGTAGGAATGTGCTGGCTGGTATTGTCTGTTTGCAGCTGGATTTGCCTGCGAAACGAGCCGCAGAAAATCGTCGGACATGGTAGAGCGGGTGTGGAAAGCGGTTGTCAGGTGTTTTTCACAGGTTGAATGCCTGCCACCATCCACCTCAGAAATCCATCCTCCTCATCAGGACGTCGTTTCAGCCGTTCAGAATATCTCCCAAAATACTCTTCAGAAAAGAAAATTCGTCGCCATGACTCTTCCTTCAGTCTGCTAAAACTCCCCCTCAAACTCCCCCGCTGGTTCCAGCTCCGCTTTGGCAAAAAGAGAGGCTCGTTCCTCGTCTTTCTTGCCTATGTCGCCCTCATTTTTATCATCTTTGCCTTTGCCCAGCGTTTTGGCTCGCGAAGACGCTCTTGGCCTGGGTCAACTACTTCTCCAACTCTTGTCTACCGACGCGAAGATCTGCAACGCATATGGGAATGGGAGATTGCCAGCGGTCACCATCCGTCCACTAGACCAGTCCCCGGTCAGTTGGGCTTTGCTGCACCTGAAAATCCTGCTCTCGACAATGGTATTGGTCCGAGACGCACATACCGCGTACATTCTAGCCAACCTCCCAATGTCGCATATCCGCCTCGTCCTGTTCCGGGGAGCATAGCAGACCTCGACAGGATCATGCCTCACTGTGATTTCAGCGAGAACAAGGTATGGCTCCTTTCCATGTCAAAAAACACGTCTCAAACCCGCAACAGTATGTCCGTGACTGTCTCGAAGTCCTCAGGACCGGGGGTGGCCTCGACAATGGAAAACGAGTCCGTCGTGTCATTCCCAAAGACTGGCAGTATATCTACACCGAAGACCCATTCACTACCAATTCTACTCATTCTGCCCCTCTTCCCGTCAAAGGTCAAAAGGGTGGTATCGTCCGAGGCGAACACGAAGCCGAAGCCACCTTTACCAAGAGTCGCCGCGCTCCTTGGGAACCATCTCCTATCGAACTTCCTCCCGTAAAATACCCCGCCCATCGCCCTACAACCTCTTGCGATCCAGAAGAACCCCGCATCTTCCACATGTTCTGGACGGGCGACTTTACCGACAAACCCTATATCGCCCTCTTGTCCTTCCTCTACACTCAAAATCTCGGTCTCGACAAGGACACTCCCTCAGATTCTCCCTGCACTCCAAAACTGTGGCTATGGATTAACCCGGGTTTCGTTGTCACACAGCACTACCCCGAAGTTAGTATTCAAATGTTTGAATCTATTAAATCCAGCCCTTGGGCTACACCTTTTCTCCACCCTCGGTTCAAACATCTCATTGAATTCAAACTATGGAACACGACTGAACAACTCGAGGCTACGCCTGAACTCAAAGACGATTGGCGGTCTCTTTCAACTCTATTCAACTCTGGAAACGATATCATCCGCATGCCGACTTTACCCAAAAGCTGGCCTAGTAATATTCCTCCTCCTACTGGTCAAAAAGACTCTGGAGGTGAATACGAAGGCGAACGCGAGACTGATAAAATCTCTGTCGTCCTTTCCGACATGGCGCGTTTCCTTTTGTGTCACCGATTCGGTGGAGTTTATCTCGACGCAGACACACTCTTCTTGAGAGACTGGGAAGAACTCTGGAATTGGAAAGGTGCTTTTGCTTACCGGTGGTCCTGGCATCCGGCTTACAACACTGCTGTGTTACGGATGCACAAGGGCTCCGCATTAGGGACGTTCCTTCTCCGTACTTCGCTGAAAAACGACTTTGATTTCCATCCAATGACGATTACAAAATACTTGGAAGAGGCCAAGATGGAAGAGTTGCTGTACAGATTACCAGATGCGTTGTTTGACTCGGCGTGGTTGAATATGGAGGGTTATCAGAGAGATAGACCGGCTCAGCCACCTTATTCAAGGTATGCACTCTGTTTGACTATGCTACTTTTTTTAAAAACATCTTTCCAGGTTTGCAGAATTCTTTGACACCGCCGCCGTAGATAGTGCTGCACCCGCCGTCGTGGGCTTTGAAGGGTTCTTTAAGGGAGCGTTTTCGTATCATTTCCATAATTCATGGTGAGCACCTTTGTCTTTGCGCTATTCTAGGCTCTGACTGTCGCCTAGGGCAATGCTCGCTGACCCAGGCCGCAACTTCCCCGACCTCGGTTCTAGATTCACTCGTCCCTCTTCGACTTCTCCTAGCAAGGAAGGAATAACCTCAAGTCCAAAGGATCCCAAGGAAGAGGAAGACAGAAGAGACTTGAGCTGGTCAACTGTTCTCAAGAGGTCATTCGAGGCTTATCTGAGGGGAGAAGCACCCAACATGTATGGAGAGTGGTTGACTTGGTAGAAACCGAGCCGGTTTCGTGTAGATGAGGGGATGACAAAAAGCAAATTACTTGCCACTCGACTTGAACGCTTTGAACTATGATTTTTAAGGAACCTTTCATGATATCTAGAGTACATATCTAAAGCCGCCTACTTACCGCCCTACTTATACGCATATTAAACTGTCACGTTCATTCATCTACCCGTTCCTTGCTTTCGTTTTGTCAATGCTTTGCAGGTGGTTTTTTGTGCCAGTGCATATGCATTTTTGCTGAACGAATGCTATTGAGCATTTGTACTTTGATACGTATAGTACTTATACCCCTGCAATACATAGAAGATTTAAGATTCAATATTTAGCTGAGGCTCTCGGTTCAGGAGTCTGGTGTTCTCCAAATTATTTACTGCTAGTTGCAACTGGAAAAGGTTAGAAAGCGCCATACATAGACAGCAATGTGGACTTGACGCACAATTAGATTACTATGTATAGATTCTGCAATGTAACGTTCCTCAAAGCAAAAATGTTTCTTCCCAGTCTGTTTCTGACATCGGATGAAATGATATGTGCACTCCCAGCTATCGAACAGCATGCGGTACATCGGTAACCTACATCGTCCATCACAAGCATGTCGGCGCAAGTTAATTTCAACGTTAACGAACCCAATTGCAGCTTGCGGTTATTTAACCAACGCCCTGTTCGTCTTGATACTTGATCATCTCTTTGTTTTCTTTCTTCCAATGTAGGCTGTGAGTACATTCTCAGACAAAATCAATATGTATGTATTCGTTGGAGGACAAAGTACGCGTGTCCCAATACTGCCCAAGTAGAGTAAGCATTGGGAATGTAGCCTGTCTTTCCTGGTTAGACGATGGATTTCGAGAACACAATATGAAGGACATACACTCGTTCCCATCCGGTGTCACAAAAACTGTTAGGAGTGTATCTAGACGCTATGTTCTGTCCGTCGACCAACTGGTCCCAGAAAAAACATGGCCATGTATGGAATGCGATGGCAATTAAAACACAAATGTTGCCATCACACTCCATGCTGGCATAGGTCATGGCAGCACTTCTAAAATCATGGCCAGATTTTGGATGATTCTGTCTACTTTCACCTAAAGCGTTCTTTGAGGAGTTTTTTCTTAGCAAATCTGGAAGCGATTTGGGTAGAAACGCGTTCAGTAGAACCGTGGGCTTGATCAGAGATAACACCAGAATCGTTGATTTGAGAAAAAGCGGAGCTACCAGAGGAAGCACTAGAACCATTGGCTTGACCAGGTCCAGGGGTTATGGAAACATCGTTGACCTGATCTGGATTGGCTGGCTGTAGAGTTGTCAAAAACCAGAACTTGAGATAATAACTGTTCCATACACCACCAATCTGCCAGGATGTGTCCGCGACATTAGCTCCGCGACATTTTCCGGCCGTTAGGTAAAGGTATCGGATTTACATCCAAACAACGCCAATGTGATGGCTGTGATGCAACGTCTCTGAGATACCCGTATTTTGTCCTTGCCTCATCTTCGGGATATCCTGGCGACATTCCTTTGCTACATACTTATAATGACAATCGTCCACTGCCTTATATCAACCTGAAGCACGCTATGCTTCTTTGTCACTACCCGTTGGCCTCTCAATGGCCTGTCCTGTCTGCAATCCGGAATCTTAACATGGGGTTTTGCATCCCCTGGTGCATACGGTACTCAACTCTCATGTTCTTGCGCTACAGACAGCTCTCTTACACAGGTACAATCTTCGCTGAAAATGGAGGATCTCAATATACTTTGCTTTGCGCACAAGCTTCCATTGCTGAGCTGGAATCCGTGGTATGGAGTTTACAGTTCTAATTTGTAGATTTATCTGAAGTGTTTATACAGCGGGAGTCCTCCAGCGCCGAAGATACGGAGCTCGGTGACACACAACTCGTGCAACTTTGGACGAGCTTTTGGGCAACATAGATATAAGATTAACTCACGCCGACTCTAGGGACTCTTTGACGGAGAGTGATAGTGAACTTGAAGGGTTTTCTCGAGTACGTATTTATAATGTTTTTGCAACTTCTTACTCACGAATAATGGACTCTAGGCTCAAGCGCTCAACGATCGCAGTTCAAATTTCTGAAAGCCCCTCCTGAGCAACGTGATACACGGTGGCATTTGAAGCGGCTCGATGCTGTCACTGCTGTTGCAGACAAACTATCTCGTGCCCAACATACAGAAATATCGGAGGAACGGGAGCTGTTCCGATTGTAGACACTATTAGGGAGGACTCGTGGAAAGGTTGTGGTACAGCGAGCCTTGGCCCAAAAAAGGACGGAGAAGCGCCAGAAGTTGGCACGAGTAGCTCAAGAACTGCGCCGTCGTTCTTCTACGTAAATAGCATTTGGTATTGCCGAAGGAATTAGCTGGATGTAAATGGTCTCAAAGCTACATGAAAAAAAATGTCGGGTCAACGCTGGTGAGAAGCATGATCAAAATGAACATACAAATCCTTGGTGAACATGGGATGTCGCGAGGATATCACACCAGTGCATGATTCTAATCAAAGCCATGTCAGCGAGCTCGCTTCTAAAGCATAATCCAAACGGACGACACGCAAATCCTTGGCGAATTTGGGATGTCGCGAGGATATTACACAATACATTTTTCTAATGGCCATGTCGGGGAACGCCTGTAGAATTTATGATATGACATACTAATAACATTAAATACACGGCACTGTTACACAAACGCTTTTGTGTTTCTATATCAGACCGGTGATATACATCGAACATCCTGGCTGAGAGCTGGTGTAGCTCAGTGCTCACGAGTGACGACGCGACGCGCTATCCTTTTCACGTGCGCGTTCCATCCTTAGTCATTTCCCCCTCCGAGCTGAATTAATTTCTTTCGTCGCCACAGTTCTGTTACTGATTCTCTGCCTTTAATGTCTTGTCATTACAGTCTTTCAGATCGCATATTAGGAGTGTGTCTGCAAAGTTTGCACTCCGGCGACACGCGTTTTTGGAGCGTTGGACGGGTCGTCATTTTGATGCTGACCACAAATGTTATCGGACAGAACTTGGTATTCTCTACTCCGTCTCCGATTCGGGTCACTAGCGGCCAATCTGTTCCTGGCTACGTCGGGGCTCATATGGTACAAAGCTCGCCATTCCACAACTCCTTGTCGAAATCCGTCAAGATATGTATAACCCCACCCGCCACACTCAGGCACAACTCACCATCAATCCTAACTATCCCCAGCTATACCTTCTCTCATCGTTTGAATCGTTTTATCAAACTGCATACGGCACTTGAGAAACAATCCCGTCTAACGACTGCCAAAAATGGACTCGAACCCTAACCTAACACGGCCAGTTCTAATCGTTGCTATATAATTACGCCATCTCGAAAGGATATCGCGCACTGCGATTTGTGATGGGCGAAAATAGCTTCTCGCTTTATATAATTCCCAGACGTTTTTGTTTCATCATTCTTGGGTTTCTTCCACTTTCATCTTGGATTTGACCATCTAGAACAAAACGACCATGGTTCCTTCGGTCCCAAATTCAGCAAAGAAACTCGGAAAGCGCGTCATCAACTATCCTGATGAGGAGGTGAATGTTCCTGTTGTTTCTGTCAAGGATTGGTTGGGTAGGTTTCGGACGAATCCTGCTCCACACGTATGTTCTTGCTACTGGTTGGTAGAGGCCCCTCTAAATTTGAGCGTTTCAGATCGTGGATTACCTCTTTTCGCTGTTTCCTATTCTTGGCTGGATATCGCGGTACAGTGAGGATTTTATCTTTCACCCGAAGAAGTATTGTTGTGCTTAATGATGTGGCAGACCTGGGATGGTTGACGGGAGACGTCATCGCCGGTGTCACGGTCGGAATGGTGGTTGTACCGCAAGGTAAATAGTGCTTCGCCGCTCTATGTATTTTTGAACTCTTGATCTCACGATGGGTATTTTTGTGTAGGAATGAGCTATGCAAAGGTAATTGAGCATAGAATTCTCTTATTCTCTTCTTTCGCAGTTCTGATCTCTCATGTTCAGATTGCTACGCTACCCCCTCAATATGGTCTTTACTCGTCGTTTGTCGGAGTCCTCATCTACTGTGTAAGTTTGCGTCTAGCTCGGTCATGTGTCGCCCCAGCTCCAACTAATTCCAACTTAGTTCTTCGCCACCTCTAAAGATGTCTCGATTGGTCCAGTTGCTGTCATGTCCCTCACGGTATCACAAATCATCAAACATGTCAACGATGCGCATCCTGACCAATGGGACGGTCCGCAAATCGCTGTTACAGTTGCGTTTATATGTGGATTTATTGTATTGGGGATTGGGCTTTTACGTTTGGGGTGGCTCGTCGAATTTATTCCTGCCCCTGCTGTGAGTGGGTTTATGACCGGGTCCGCGATAAGTATTGTCGCTGGTCAGGTTCCAGGGCTCATGGGTATTTCTGGATTTGAGTGGGTCTTCCTTGTTTCACCTCTCAATGAGAGTTTAATTCAGTTCATGTAGTACCCGAGCAGCCACGTATCTGGTCATCATCAATACGCTTAAAGGACTTCCCAGGACGACTTTGGACGCATCTTTCGGTCTAACAGGTCTAGTCTGTTTGTATGGGATTCGTATCGCATGTGATCGGTTGACGAAGAGGTTCCCTAGACAAGGTATTTTTGCTTCTTTTTCAATATGAAGTTCTCCTTATAAGCTCTCTTCAGCCCGTCTCTTCTTCTTTATTTCCGTGCTGCGAAACGCATTTGTTATTTTGGTTTTAACAATCGCTTCATGGCTGTATACAAGGCATAGGAGAGGCGCGAATGGAAAATATCCCATTAGCATCTTGCAAGACGTCCCCCGAGGTTTCCAGCATGTCGGGTCGCCTCACATTGATCCAGAGTTAGTTAGCGCATTGGCAGGTCAGCTTCCAGTGGCTACTATCATTCTTCTCCTGGAACACATTGCTATTTCCAAATGTAAGTGTCGTTTTTCTTCCTGAAAGATTTGATACATTTTCTTCCTCTAGCCTTTGGACGTGTCAACGGCTACAAAATCAATCCAAATCAAGAACTCATCGCTATCGGAGTAACCAACACAGTCGGTAGCGTCTTTGGCGCTTATCCTGCGACTGGATCATTTTCCCGTTCAGCCTTGAAATCGAAATCTGGTGTCCGTACACCGCTCGCCGGTGTTTATACTGCTGTCGTTGTTATTGTCGCACTTTATGGCCTCACGCCGGCTTTCTTCTGGATCCCTAATGCAGGCCTGTCAGCAGTCATCATTCACGCTGTTGCCGACCTTGTAGCCTCTCCCGCTCAGGTATGTAAAGCCCCGCAACTAACTGTCAAGGTTACAGCACTAAGGCCTTGACTACAGGTCTACTCTTACTGGCGTGTGTCTCCCCTAGAATTCATTATCTGGGTAGCTGCTGTCTTGGTCACCATTTTTTCCTCCATCGAGAATGGCATCTACACATCTATCTGTGTCTCCCTTGGCCTCCTCTTGATCCGCGTGGCACACCCTCGAGGTACCTTTTTGGGCAAAGTTATTCTCAAAGACGACGTCCCAGGAGCCACACAAGAACGAGAAGTTTACCTCCCTCTCAAGAAGGATGGTGTTACCAACTCGCACGTCAAAGTTGTCCCACCTTCTCCTGGTGTCCTGGTATACCGATTTGAAGAGAGTTACCTTTACCCCAACTGTTCGATTCTCAACATCGTTCTTGTAGACTACGTCAAGGAGCACATGAGACGTGGAAAAGACCTGAGCGCCGTCCGTTTGAGTGATCGTCCTTGGAATGACCCCGGACCTCCGCGAGGAACCACCGCTTCCTCCGAACAGGAAGAAAACCTCAAGAAACCCGACCTTCACGCTATAGTATTGGACTTTTCGACGATGTGAGTTTGAGCTTGTGGTTTCAAGACATCAGTTCACTAACATGATACTTTCCTCAGATCCCACATCGATACAACCGCTGTGCAGTCTCTCATAGATACTAGGAATGAAATTGAGCGCTGGGCTAATCATACTGTAGAGGTGAGTTTTGCCGAACCGAGTTATATCTCGATGCTGACCATGTGGGATGTAGTTCCACTTTGCAACCATCCTATCACCCTGGATCCGCAGAGCATTAGTCGCGGGAGGATTTGGTGTTGGCCAATCTTCGTCAAGGACACCACAAGAAATCGCAGCTGTCGTTCCCTACAGGGACGGCCTACGCGATCGACAATTCGGAGAACTTCGCGAAGAAAACGAAGTTCCCGAAGTCGATGATTTAGAAAAGAGTCTAGGAAAGACCAGGCAAAGCAAGGGTTCTTCTATTGACTCGCGAAAAGCAGATTTCTCTTCAGAAACCGGAGACGGCTATGCACCTCTGCTTCCTCGCGAGACACCCTTCTTCCATCTTGACCTACAAGCAGCCGTACGAGCTGCAGAAAGTGGACTGCGATAAGAAAGCAAGTCGACATTGCTGTCAATGTACTACATACCTATTCCCTAGACTCTGTATACTTACAGTTGTATAATACTCATTAGTTACGAACCGGACCAAAATGACATGATCTTATGTTTAGACACACCGCAAAGGCGACGTTGGCTAAAGTTTGCATAGCGCGTCTTACACGACAAAGTCAGTAACATTGGATAGTTTGACGATAGAATACGAATTAATAGTTGCGAAATACATATACAAGATTATATACTGAAGTTATAAGTCCATTTCGCTCGTAAGTTCATCAGTATACTCTTTGGAGTACCCTTGATAGTTTTACACAGTCTCGCGGTTGGGAACTGCGGCGTATTTCGAGGAGAAAGGGTAAAGGGACACTCCCGTAGACGCTTCTCGGTCATACAAGTACTTGACGCAATCGGATAGCAACCAACATCCATCTGAGTAACTGAGTTAGACGGCGCATAATATCTCACAAAAAAAAGACTCACAGGCCATAATAAGCAGAGGAACAATGAAGAAGCACAACGCTACCGCAATTACAGCTCCTCTTGACCAACCATGTGCGTCATCTTGGGTTAAGCAGTTTCCTCGTTTATCGGATCCAATGACGCAGTCTCCATCAGTGTCAACAAACAAGAAAACGATGTTTATGATTGCGGCGATGGTAGCACCAAAGGTAAAGCCTTGTAAGAAAGACTTGAATGTGCTGATCCAAGAGATTCTCTTCGATAAAACGCCGATGAGGCTACACTCTCAAATTAAGTTTTCTACACCTATCACTGAAGAAAAAAAGTGGCCTCACCCGAAGAATGATGTTACAGCCAAAAGAGAGTAAACAACCGAGTATATGACAAGGAAAACGAACTGGCGCGTTGATAAACGGTCTGATCCTGTTTCAGGTTGAGGATCGTTGTTGATGATTTCTAAAAAAGAAAATAACTCACCGTCCGTCCTGTCAAGATACACCGCCCGCCAACCAACAGCAGCAATAAATAAAGCTAGAAGGAATGTGACGAGCGACACAAAAAAGGCACCCAGGCGAATGGGAAGGCAGAATAAAAAGTGGGGTCTGCTCATGGTGAAAAGGGTGAAGGATGAGTGCACGTTCCGGCAATGAGCTGGTTTATGTATTTTTTTTGATTACACAGCATAGAGCGCTGTCTCGGAAATAACATCATCCTATAGGTAGAAGCGAGCTGGTGCGTGTGGGGCCTGAGAACGCTGGTGTTGAGCGCCAGCACCGCTTTGGTGAATTCGAAGAGCCGGAGACATCTGTGCCGCAGTTGGAAGTATGTACAAGGTCGTAATATTTGGACTTGGCATACTAGGTCGTATTGCAAAAGTTGAATTGGATTTGGCATTGCTTTGGAGTTGATGGTTTGCTGATCACCTACGTAGAAAACACAAAGGTTCTTGATGATGTAGAGTAACATTGAAGTAAGGAGCTGTGTTGCCTGTATGGCGATGTTGACGATCTAACAAAATCGATGAACAGATTCAAGATCTGTATCATTTCCCCTAGTCGGCCTATATAAAATCTTCTTCTTTTCTTTCCATCTTGGTCACCATATCATGCAGCTGCAGAGACACAGTTTCACTGCCCTCAACTCCACATTCGTGGTCGACTCGGAATACCAATTCGTCAAGGAGCTTGGTCAAGGAGCTTATGGATGCGTTGTCGCTGCGCGACACCGTAGAACTGGTGATGGATGCGCTATCAAGAAGATCACCAACATAAACACCAAAGTGTGTTCAGGTCATTTACTGGAGACATTGAAGCTGATTGCTGGTCATTTGTCTTTAGCGTATCTTGACCAAACGGTGCCTTCGCGAGATCAGGTACATTCTTCTTGTTTCAAACCCTTCCGATCTGACTGTTGAGCAAGGCTTTTGCACCACTTCCGAGGGCACAAGAACGTCTGTTAATTCTACTCATCCGGCCGACGGACATCGCTAACGGACCTATAGATAACATGTCTCTATGATATGGACATCGTTTTTCGACCAGATGGAAACTTCGATGAAGTTTATCTCTATGTGCGTATCCTGGTATCGGGTTTTGTACGACTGCTCATTCTCCAAAATTAGGAAGAACTTATGGAGGCCGATCTTCACGCTATCGTAAGCTTCGCCCGAACTTGCTCTGACGGCCGACGTTGACTTGCTTCCAGATTCGTTCAGGACAACCGCTCACGGATGCCCACTTCCAATCGTTCATCTATCAAACTTTGTGCGGATTGAAATACATTCATTCCGCCAATGTATTGCACCGTGATCTTAAACCAGGCAATTTGCTCGTCAATGCAGACTGTGAACTCAAGATTTGCGACTTTGGTCTTGCAAGAGGCTACACTCCGGGCAGCGGAACTTCCAAGGCTGCGGGTAACCAAGGCTTCATGACAGAGTATGTCGCAACCCGATGGTATCGAGCTCCCGAAATTATGCTGAGCTTTGCAAACTACGTGAGACTGATATCAATTTTATGTGATAAACGCTCGCTGATCTGTCCATCAGACTACAGCTATTGATGTGTGGTCGGTTGGTTGCATTTTGGCTGAACTCCTCGGAGGCAAACCCATCTTCAAAGGACGAGAGTAAGTCGCTTTGTTCATGTCGAGGAGACTGGCTCGAATTGTTTTCCTCTAGCTATGTTGACCAACTCAACCAAATTCTTCATTACCTTGGGACACCATCTGAAGATACTCTCCGTCGTGTCGGCTCACCCAGAGTAAGTGTTATTTTAATCAAACCTTGAATTGTTTTTGACCTAGTGACAGGCTCAAGATTATATCCGTTCTCTCCCCATCAAACCTCGAGTTCCTTTCTCAACGCTCTTCCCTCAAGCAAACCCCTTGGCTATCGATCTACTTTCTCAAATGCTTTGCTTCGATCCGGCCAAACGGATGAGTTGCGAGCAAGCCCTCAATCACCCATACCTTCAAGTCTGGCATGATCCTGCTGATGAGCCCATTTGTGAATCCGTGAGTTACATCTGAGTAGACTCGAAAATAGACTCAATCGCGCGCGCAGAAATTTGATTTCGGTTTCGAAGAAGAAGATAGCATCGAAGGAATGAAGAAACTGATCGTTGAAGAGGTCAATCAGTTCCGAGCAGAGGTCCGAGCTCAGGCCAGGGCTGCGAGTCAGATCCGTAGGCAAGAGAGGTGAGTTTTGATGACCTGGTGTCTACGGTTAGATCTGATGTAAGGGACAGCCTGCCGATCCCATCCAGAGAAGAAATTCTCAACTCTCCCATGCAAGGACAAGAAGGGACCACTTCAAACTTTACCCAGCCTCCCCAAAACAATCGGCCTCCCAGTCCAATTATGGATGATCCAAGTGAAAGTCTTGAACGTGAACTTGCAGGAACCCATCTGGGTGGTAAAAGAAGATGAACATCTGTACAAAACTAGTATTTCTCTTGAACCGTTCGTTGGTAACAATCTGTTTTCGGTGGATATCTCTGTGCATGTACGCAGGTGTTGTTTTAATAATGTATTGGAGGAAAAATTGAACAATAATTGTTGGTAGATATTAGTGTAATCCTTGATACCCTTGCGTACATATTTTATGTCTATCCAATCTAGGAGTCTTCAATATGTGGTATATTTGAGAAACTATTATGCGTGGTCGTTTCAGATTATAACATGTAGTGACATTGATACAACTATGCTCTAATGCTTTTGGCCCTGGAAATGAATGACTTGACTTTTTCTAAGTCCTTGGCATTGCCGTCTTCGGTCTCAACGCCGCCGCTAACATCGACAGCCCAAGGTTGAACCAGTGTGATGGCATCTGCGACATTGTCAGGTGTCAAACCACCAGCAAGAATGATGGGTAACAGGTATTTGGGTGGTGCAGAAAGGGCAGAGTTGGAAACTACACCATACTTTGCGTGTCCGTTCGTAGCTGTTGCTGGGGTGTCGTCTTCACCAGATGTCGCTTCACCGTTGGTGTGTTCGGGAGTCGAAGACGGGTTGACCGAAGAACTCTTGTAGACTCCAGTGTCAACAACAATCTCGCCGGCTTCGACAACCTGCTTGGCAAATTGCCAATCGACAACTTTTCCCGAACCTCCACTTTCACCGTCCTCCCTCAAGGAATCAAGAAGGATGAATTGATGATACCCACCCCGAGTGATGCCATCCACTCCTGTTCCTTTTCCGACATGAAACGCACGAATTACAGGAACGGGTATTTGTTGTGCCCACTCAGCAGGTTCTGATCCGTGTAGTTGGACAGCGTCCAGTTCACAGTAAGATACCGCATGAAGAATGGTAGACAAAGGCTGATTTTGAAAGACACCAACGAGAAGAGGTCGAGATAGAGAGGAAGAAAAGTGGGCTGCGTGCGATGTAAACCACGGAGCGTTACCCAGTAACTTTTCTGTTGAGGGTCCAGCTCTCGACGCACGTATAGCTCTTGATATACCGCGAGCTGTGTCCAAATCAATACATCTCTTCGATTTTTTGACAAACATCAAGCCCAGTAGGTCAGCGCCAGCCTCTGCAACGAACAGAGCTTCTTCCTGAGTCCGTATGCCACAGATCTTAACGAGTGGAGATCCCGACTGCCAATCATGGGGCTGAATGGGAGGTTCAGGGATAGAGAGCAGACGCTGGATAAAGGCAGTAGTATCCTTGGCTCTCATCAAGCTTTCCCCAACTAAGATGGCACCGACCCCTTCAGCGGCGTATTTCTTTACATCGTCTGGCCCGCTTATTCCACTGAGAGCACACAGGAACACATCTTTCCCCTGTGTCATCTCACTTAGTCGACTTGTCGTAGACATGTCAACCTGGAAATCATGTAGATTGCGGTTATTGACACCAATGACTTTAGCAGGTAAAGAAAGTGCAAGTTCCATCTCTTTGGCGTTGTTAACCTCTACTAGAGGCTCCATGCCAAGTTCCAAGCTGTACGCATACAAATCGCGTAGCAGAGCCTCGGGAAGCATGCTGACTATGAGTAGAATAGTATCTGCACCCCAAATCCGCGATTCCATGATCTGGTATCGACTCAGGATGAAATCCTTGCGCAGGATAGCTGGCCTGTTTGGCAGATGAGCGACAGCCATACGAGCATGTAGCATATCTTGCAATGACCCGAGGAACCACTTTGGTTCTGTGAGTACGGAAATTGTATTGGCACCAGCGAGGGCATATGTCAGTGCTTGGGATGCAGGGGAGGTCGCAACAGAGATAGGCCCTTTGGACGGAGAGGCTCTTTTGATTTCAGCCAAAAGAGCTACATGTTTATCTGTGTTCTCTTTCAGGCGGGAATGGAAGGGGATCAAGGGAGGTGCAATGTTCAGCGAGAGGAGAGTTTCTAGATCAGCTGGTGTCGTTCCAGGTGTTTTCTGTGCCTGTGTAACGTCAGCTAGACGTTGACTGTAGATCTTTTCGAGGACGGAGGGAACTTTTGAGGGATTCGTCTTCGCAGTTCCATTCTTGATAGAAGTTTCAAGATGGAAGGCAGGTAAACTTCCATCCAGGACTTTGGCTTCCGGATTTTCCTCCCACAATCCTCCGCGCAAAGAGAGGAAATTCCGAATAAGATCGTCGCCGCCTTCGCTGAGAATGCTCTCCGGGTGATACTGTACTGCTTCGAGGGTATATTTCCGATGGCGAACACCCATGATCACAGCAGATTCTTCTGTAGCTGCAGTGACAGCCAGATGGGGCGGTAGAGTAGTTAAGGAGGCACTAAGGGAGTGGTATCGGATGGATTTAATGCCCTGTGGTATCCCTTTGAAGCAGCCTCGATTGTCGTGTCGAACACGACTAACTTTGCCATGCATGATTTCACCAGCATAGCTAGATCAACTATGAGTATCTAAAGATCAGAAACATCGCAAAATGGCGCACCCAATCTGTCCTCCATGCAGATCAACCAAGCATTCTAGACCCATGCAAACTCCAAGAATTGGGACTTTTCCCTGGAAATACTCGATAGCAGCCTTGGATATTCCCGAGTCTGTCTGTGGGTGACCAGGACCAGGCGAAATGACAAGATGCTTGATCTTGAGTTCTGGGAATAAGGACGGAGAAATGGCATCGTTTCTAATGACGGTAACTTGGGCACCGAGGAGACAAAATTGTTGATAGAGATTCCAGGTGAAGGAATCAAAATTGTCGATTAGGAGCACGTCTAATTGTCCGGAAAGGAACGAAGGCAGAGAAGTAGCCATGCTGGGGATCGAAGAGTTTGAAGGAATGATTCACTAGTTGGTTCTTTTAATATGAACAGATTAGACGCCCCGGAAATTGCGCTGATGCAGAGAAGATGAGAGCTCTGTCCGCCGCGTACGACCAGTCCTCGCAACTGATGTAAGCGGGAAAAGGAGTCACAGCCAATGAAGGTGTCCATCTCATCCGAATCAAATCCGAGTACAAGCTCGACCGAGGCAAGTGCCAGTGTACTCGGATATACAAGCGTACGCGGCCTCGCTAGATAGCGACACTTTTATATGGAAATGTATAACTAGGCACAAATTTCAAGTTATGTATTTATACACGGCCGAGCTTGACATGCACAGAGGACCAATCCGTTTCATTGCACCGTTCTCCGATCAAGAGGAACTATGTAGAAGGGGAGTCTTGAAGGCCGACGAGGTAAGAGATGGTGTTGAAGGCTGCCCATGGAACGAATTCTAGCCAAGAGTGTCAGGAACATCTTCCAAAATACCGAATGAAGTACTTACGAGGAGTCATATGTCCGCTGAAGAAGAACTCGACGTCTGGTTTTACACGGAGAAATCAGCGGTGTTCGACACTAAGACTGCTATGTCAACGCACAGGTAAGTCCGCGTTCAGTATGTTCATTTCCAAAGACCCCAAAGTTTTGAACTGTAAAGCTTTCGTCTTCAATAGGTGTTTGGAATCCTGACAAGTGTTTGCGTTGAGTCAGACTGACAATACACGTCAATATACATGGCACGTACCTTGTGCACCGTTCCAGGTCATATTTCTGTTCACGCAGCTGATTAAGATCGAGTATCATGATAGAACATAGCAACATACTGGATAGCAATACGCGTTCCTTCAGCAATAAGGATGAAATCCTAAGCGAAAGTTCAGTAGCTAATTCCATCGGGAAAAGATGCAAAAGGTACCGCAAGACCATGGACGACAACAGTCCTTTCTGACTTTTCAATAACGTTAGGGAAGATACTGAGCATAGACGGAATAGATTGGTCTCTGCCAGTACCGGCTGTTCGAAAGTTAATTAGTTAACGAGTGTGCTTTATGTGATAGATTTTACCATAGACATTTCGATTGGCGCAACTCGACCATTCAATATGGGGCGCATGGATGGCATCTTGTACCTTGAAGGAGGATTTCAATTATCATTTATTGAACTTGGAGAAAAGGACCAACATCCGTTCTATAATTATAGATCAAAAAGTAGCTCGATAAAGTTTGGACGAATGACATTACCGGTTGAAGTAAATGAACTTTTGAGTGTCTCTCGGGAAACCAAGGATACTCCCTAATCGCAATCAGATCAGCCACTTGAGAAATAGCCGTACTATTGGCCAAGAACTTGCATAGGTTTGGGAATGTGTCAGTAACCCGATAGACGTCAAAGACTGGGTTGAGGCTAAAAACCACCTATCAGATCGGCTTACAGGCTTCGTAATCGCACAACTCACACTCCTACAGCACGCTGAATAGGGCTATGCATGCGGCAATTCGCCGAAACCTGTCCCAGTGTGCCAGGAACAACACCAGCTGGGAAAGGCAACTGACCGGCCGGGGGGAACGTGACAAACTTGTCTAGATAGTCGGTGTACCCACAACTGTCAGAGATCTGCTGAAGCTCGTCCCAAAAAGAACTGTTGAAGGGGAAGACATTCTTGTTCGCCTAACGGAAGGTAAGTGATGAATTATTGTACCGAGAAATTGACAAGGAATACCTGTGCAAAGCGAAGAGCAGGAATTTCTTGTTGAACAACACCGTAAGATAAAGAAGGATCGGCAATCCAGATTCCTGTTCGCGAATTGATTTGGTATGAATAGTGATGATAAAGTCTCGCGCACCTTTGAGATTCAAGTCGACTGAGCCGGGGTGTTCGTAGATGAAATTGGCAATGTACGGAACATCTACGTCAAAGGCATAGGTCAATGGCAGGACACTCTATAGTAAGAACAATCTTACAAAATCCTGCGTACTAAAGATAATGATCAATAAGGATAAGTCAGCGCTAAAGGAATGAATAGCATACACTTTCTCCTGTCAAATAGAAATCTTTTCCCTTCAGCTCGGAGAAGACTTCTAAAAACTGCACTAGAAAACCGGTCAACTCCGCGGCCAGTTCGTCATCGTTCGTAATGTTTGGCGTTCCTTGACTAAAGCCAGTCTAAGAATAAAATATGATCATGCACAGAATGTACAGGAAGGAAGACCACATACGCCGACGGGTTGTTCAACCCACAATCCATGGGCGACTCTGGTCCACGAGAACGGGTTTCTGAGCAGGTTGTTAGTTATTGGGTCTTCTTGGTAAAGCTAATACTTACGGAGTTGGCTCGGATTGACCCCAAGACCAAGCTGCGGTACGTTGAGGGACGAAGCGAGAAATGACAACTTGAACTTACAGATAGGACCATTTTCCTGTATGAACCCTTCTAGGGACGAGCATCCAGGCCCACCTAACACAAGCGCTATCAGAACCAGTACAAACAACCAAGTATCGAAATCACCATTTGTCCAGAATACCAATTTGTCTGCATTCTCAGCGACTTGCGTCGGCCAGAACCAAAAGAACAGTTTACGAGTTTCGTTTGGGTCACCGGATATAGGCATTAAACCAGCCCAAGAGGGACCTTTGCAGCTACTATTAAGATTTACCTAGAACTAGTTTATAAACATACCAGCGTCGAAATTGACTAGAGAAATATTCAGAATCAACAGAATTTTTTGAAAAATCAGTCACTTGCCATCTGGAATTGAAGTTCCGTCCACAAAGAATTGTTCAGCAGCTGGATTGGAGAAAGTGATCGTCGGAGACGATTGCCTTTTTTCAACGCCTGCGGACATTTGAGGTCCAAGAAACTCGCGGAACCTTTCTAGCTGTTCACGCTGGATTTGCATTGCGTCCTCCATGCCCTGCATAGCGCCGCCAAGGGCAAAGCCTCTCAGCGGAAACAAAGAGCAAAGTGCAGATAGTGCAAGAAGTTTCATCTTGTAGTGGATTGTGGATCACTTGGACGCAGGATTTATACTCGAAGTTGTTTTATTTTAAAATGCATATCATGCGTTCCACCGATAGAAGTAGAGAAGAGACATGCCTCCTGGACATCACATGGATCGTTTGGGGTCAGACAAATGTAGCATATCGCGGGGCACTTTTGAAATCTGAATAGGAAGAGTCCGAGTCATTCCTTCATCACGTCATTTTACCGAGGGTTAGAGGGGAGCCACTGCGAGATCATTGGACTGCAAGGTATTCAGAAGAGGACTGACGAAATGATTATTTTTGTACGATAAGTGAGTTGCATGTGCAAAGAGTGGATTGTATCACTAACCAAGTACCAGTTTCCCATCGTTCCTAGTGATTGTATTCGCGGGCCTCGTCGACATCTCTAAAGGAAGAAGAACGCATGGTCCGGGCAATGGAAGGCTTCTTTTCCAAAGGTCATCAGCCTTCGAAAGAACGCCTGCCGGGGCCGAGACGATGCAGCTTGCAAGGCAGATGAAAGAAAAGGTATATCGGGACACTCCAATGCTGATAGGTACATTTGACGATGTCGTGGTACTCTGGGACAGCTTGCAGAACACGCTGCTAAAGTTTTTCAAGTAGTGCTCGGCTCCTATGGGATACAGCGACCATGAAAGTAAGGTCATGTAACATCTAAGTTGTCAGGACACAAAACCTACAAGTGTGAGCGCTGAGCGCTTGTCCCATTTTTGAACCCGGTTAAGGTAATATCGTTACGTTATAGAGTACAAAATGGTAGTATGGCTACTAGCTAGAAAACAGATCTACAATATTTCGCAAGCGCAGCCCTGAAAAGTATTCAAGAAGTGATTGCTTATATTCCGCTGGATTCTGCTTCATAAGCTTTAACATCTATTGGGAAAGCTGTTGGAGTAGTCGGGCAGCTAGATGATCCCTCGGTATCTCGCAACTCGTGCGATTCAACGTTGATGAACACCTCCGGTCTGTACACCGAGTTAAGTTTATACCTCTGCAAAGATGATTGTCATTCTACAGGAAATTCCAAAAGCCTGCGATTAGCCTTTCACCTTTGATCCTATTCTTGACGCGATCGCACCACCGCCGGTGACGCGACTATTGCTGTGTGAGCGCGTAGAGTCGTAAGCCCAGCCTGAGCGCGAGTTCAGACTGCTCAATAGTGTTATAGAATATAACTTTGCCAAGGGAAAGTTGAACATAAGATGACTATGAATGACGGTATCAGTTGTTCGGCATTTCGCGTCCAGAGGTATTGTACTCACATTCCTGAGGTCTGCTCGGACTTGTGATTATAAGATGGACATGAAGAATAAAAAAACACACGTCGGCAAGGAAAAATCCTACGTCCAGGGTTGCACACAACGCAGTAATTAGGCCAGTTTGAATAGTGGCTACAGTATCGAGTTTTTTTTTAGAAATCGGACATAGATAGATATTGAAAAACATACGTACTGCGAATAATACGATCTATGAGTTCGTCGGAGCCTTGAAACCCAGTTTTGTGTTTTCTCTAGAAATACGTAAATCAAAAAGGACTCAAAGGGGACGTTTTTATGTGCAAACCCTATGAAGAGCAAATTTGTTAAAGAAGTGACTTGACGGATAGCACTGTGGCACCTTACAAATACAAAACAAGGATCATCGTTATAAATACGTCCGCAACGACGGCGCAGATTAACCATATTGCTACCCAGTACTGTTACAATTCGGTTTAGCATAAGACTGAACGCAAGAACCAGAATTCAGATACCTTGAATTTCTGAAAATCTGCAAAGTTCGGGTACATCTTGATAGATACTGCAGTACCGATAGATGCGACTACCCACGATTGAAATATCAGCTAAGGTGCAGAGATAGATTTTGCCCTTCCTACCTACCTAGGCTCAGCGTCGTTGGTATTGCGACCAAGATCGACGACCAAATACTAGAAGTTAGCACTTTGACCCTCCACGCGAAAAACCCTTGGACCATGGCTGCTATGATACCCTGGACTGGGGTGAACGGATCGTTTGCTAGTGGCAAAACGGTTCGGACTTACCGTCATGGAGGGTTCTACCCGCAGGGATGCTTAGTATTCTATAAAGGTGGCACGTTGAGTGTATTCTCACCAGTTGCAAAAACTGCGGAGTCCTCTTAAGCATAGAGAATCAAATTAGATATAGAAATTTAACATACCCCAGTTAGCTTCGTTCAAATATAAGACATCGTCTATGAGAGAAAGTTGAATTCGCCTTGTCGAATATTTGTTGTAGAACATTTACCGAAGTGTTGTACCAGGACATTATAAAGATAGACCGCCAAGAATACCGTGCTTACGGTGTTAGCCACCAAAAGAGCTGCCACCTAGAAGTGACGCAGTGAATTAGGATCCAGAAGGTGTTGTAGGTGACAAACATAAAGCTTCATCCATAATCTGTCCCTGCAATGATAATTATGGTCAGCCTGTTGTGTCATGAACTAGAAGACAGCAATACTTCTTGTACCCTTTGAAATAAAAGTACGTCTGAACGATCATTGCACCGAACAGCGTTAGATTGAAGATGAGACCGATGAACATGGGACCATGCCTGGCGCAACGCAAGATTTAGTGAACGAGACGGAATAGCTTGACTAGAAGGCTGGACTCACGCAACTTCTGCGGGATTTGTCATAGTGTCGGCGAGGTAGAGAAAAAATAGGTGCTGGAGTACAATTTGCACGCTGTATTTATGTATCTGAGCTGCCGCATGAAAATCATTCCAACCTTCCTCCAAGTCCGAGATTCCGAGTCGATCGCGTAAAGAATGACATCTACTGCCAGGGTTGGAACTGTCTTGACCCGTGAAAAGTAAACCCAGACCTGAAAAATCATCGTTTCGTCTTTTGGTGGCCTATACAAATATGATTCTTCTTCGGTATGCTTTGACGCATCCCTGAGATACAGAAGAGAAGGAATGCATGAATCCTGGATGGTTCGGGTCACAGTTTCGGCGTCGAATTCACCTGAGAAATTTTTTTGTAGTTCATGCACTAGTCCCGGTCGGAACTGCTCCATCTTTTGCTCCAGCTTCGAGCTAAAATCATAAATAGATTAAGCGATCAGTTAGCAACTGTAGGTCTGCATGCACAATCCAGTTTACTTGGTCTATCGTGGCAATGGTACTGTTCAGTGTTATTCTTGCAAAGATTGGAAAATAGTGAATGAAAATAAAGATATTGAGACGATGAAAATCATGAATTCTGGTGTGGATATTGAATTTCCAATCGGTTGACGGAGTAGGAGCTGTTAGACTGAGCTAGTGGAGGACTACTGACAATTGCCGACGGAAAAATTTAGAGGATAGCTGACTTTCCACGTTCACTGAATATTGAATGATGATTCATGAACTAGAAAAGGCCGTCACAGTGTTGAACAAGAAAGTGCGGTAAAGCCTAACATTCACAAACAAAGAACTTCAACTGAGTCTCCCGTCCAACTCCCGTCTACTATGGTTGCGGTGATGGGCAGCGTGCGACGCAAGCACACACTTGCAGCCCTGATGATGATCGTATTCTTGCTGTTAATCTTGTTCATTTGTCCTTCAGAACCGATTCGGGATCTTCAAGAGGTCTATTCTGTTCTCGACGATGAGATCGATAAACTTCGAGTCCATACTAGTACTGCGAGCCAGAGCACTACAAGATTACAGAGTATCCAAGACCGAATTCTTTGCCTGGCTCTGAATGGCACTTGGCGAGTGATGGAACCTTTTGAAACGCGTCAAGATACATCGCGTTTCACGCGTCTGTATTATCCAAATTCTACACGCTATCCGATTCTACAAGAATACATTTTCTCTGAAAAATGCTTTCCATCAGCTGCTTCTTTCCTATCGTCGGTCGAAAGCTTGTGTTCGCAGCTGCAAGGGGAAAAAATCGTTTTCATCGGTTCAGATACAACATATCGCCTACACATCTCCTGGTTAGAGGCTTTGGAGACGCACGAAGGACGTTCACATGCATGTCTTGGAACGGAGTTTTGCACTTTTCATCAAATATGTCGCGAGCCTGCCAAAGACGGTGAACCCTTTCGAGCTCCAGGAGGTTTTGTCAAATATCCTAGTAATCGAGACCTCTTATCGACCCACTCAGCGATATTGCGCTTTGTTTCATCGCCATCGCTGTATGCTAGCAAGAATCCAGGGAATCCGAGATACACAAACGCTTATGCTCAAATCGATGCTTTGACTGGTATCAGAATGCGGGAGATGTTCTGGTTGTCTCATGTTCGGAAGTCGGATATCATTGTTTTGAATCGCGGACCCATACCAGCACCAAGTTGGACCTACGATGGAACGGACAATGGAAACTGGTCCTTCCTGGATGAAGTTTCCCCTGCACCATTCCAAATAGCCGGTACTGAGCAAGCGCAGAAGATTGTTGCAGCCGCATTAGACGTTACGATCAGTCGATTTCTCCCTGAAGTGATTCAGACCCTCGAAGTCATTCGTCAAGAGCCAGACATCAGAAATAAGGTTTTGATATGGCATGGAAATCGATTCACTGCGTCACGGTCGTGTCCAAATGCATCCAATGATAGAAAGTTGCCCTTCCCTGCAGATAATCCCTGGTCGTTCTACTACAACGCTCAAGGTAAAATTCAGCCACCTATTGCGTGATACGTATATTAACAGTTCTCCAGTTTACATGCACAATCACTTACTGCGATCATTACTTCCCCAGTACGGAATAGTATTTGTGCCGCTCACTCTTCCTCAACTTCCAGCATTCGATTGCAACGATGTTAGAGCGACAGACCCTTTCAGCTGGAGCATTGAAAATGCAGCAATGATGTTGATCCTGAACACGGTGTCGATAGCTTTGTGGAAGTGATGAGTAGTACGAGAATCATCAGCCGTCTATTTTCGCCTTCTTTTCTTTTTTGGGGTAGTTGTACTCTTCTTTTCCCGGAAGCCTCCTTTGTCAAGCGCTTCTTTTGCAACATCTGATATTCTTCGCCATCGGTCGGAACCTAGATGAATACCACCATACCATCTAGAAACCACGACAACGACGTTCTCGCATCCCATCACCTCCAAGAGATGTGACAAGTGGTTCCCGCTTCCCGATTCACCACCATCGTGTTGGCCAGTTATTACTTGTGCTGTAGTTTGTCCGTGCTCTTCTGAACCCCCCGATATACGATAGGCGTACATGCAATGTGTTGCTCGTTTCAATTTCGAAGACCCTGTGAGATTTTCTAGGAAGGTTGGAAGAAGATCGCGACTTGGGAGTTTGGAGGCATGTGCGAGGAAGACTGATTTGCGATCACGAATACGCTCAGAAGCGAAGATGGGGTACGGCCAGGTGAAATCTGCAACAAAAGATTAGTTGGGTGTCAGAACTTTGAAATCGAATGCATATGCCTAAGTTTTCATGGGTAGTATAATAACGAACTTGTACGGGCCGGTATGCTTTGTTTAGACAAAATGTGGGCCGTGCAGAGATAAGACCGGCGCGAGGATAGAGCATGAAGGTGATTCTTTTTGGAAAGTCAACAAGGCGACGTGGGCAGAAATTATTTGACCATGCGTGATACGTAGCATGCGTTCCGTTCTTCCCGAATACCAACTCGACACATTTCAATTCACCAAAGCAGGGCTTCGAGCTTCAAGGACCGAAAGCGACTTTAAAGGGATGCCATCACTCTTTTCATGCACGTTGGTGCAATCAAATAGATGATTGCCTTCTGCGACGAAACTGCGTGCTTTTTGAGTCCATTCTAGTCCATTCTACTCTCTAGATCAGTTCTAATCAGTACCTGATCGATCAATGATTTTTTTCGGTTTCTTTCAGCATGGTTATCGGCGGAAGGCCCGGAGTTGCAATAGGATTTGGTATTTTAAAAGCTGCCACAACCGTCCAATGATTGTGAAACAGCTCTTACTTCCCCCTCACACCAAGGCAACATGCGTGAGTGTCTTCACTGGGTACAGTCTCCTCACTTGGATGCGTCGACCGACCAATACTTGCCTCCGGCGAGGGGACCCGCTACATTCTTTGTCACTCACCTGTTTGACAAACAGGTTTGATCGTTCGTGAAGACCCGACCGAAGTGGGCTCGTACATCGCCAACTACATTTGTCGCAGGTTAGCAGGCTTGCTTTCGTGTATGTATATTTCTCATTTGTCAATGTAGAATCAACGACTTTGAGCCTACTCCCGAAAAACCATTTGTCCTTGGGCTACCTACGGGATCTTCTCCAATCCCAACCTACAAAGCTTTGATCCAACTGGTGAAGGATGGAAAACTTTCGTGAGCTTCATTACATCAATCTCAAAGTACATCGTCTTATTGTCTTTGCAGGTTCAAAAACGTTGTTACTTTCAACATGGACGAATATGTTGGCCTTCCTCGGGACCATTCAGAATCGTATCACACCTTCATGTTCCGAGAATTCTTCTCTCATAGTATGCGTTTACGGCGTTATCAACTTCCAGAAATTGATTGTTTCTTTTTTAGTCGACATCTCCCCTTCCAACGTGAACATTCTCAATGGCAATACAATTGATCTTATCGGAGAATGCAAGGCTTACGAGGAAAAGATTAAATCTTATGGAGGTATCGAACTCTTTTTGGGAGGTATCGGCGAAGACGGTCATATTGCCTTCAACGTTGGTTTGGCTATCTTCCTTCATGTTCATTATTTGCTCATATCCAAGTTCAGGAACCTGGTATGTCATCTGTGACGTTCTTAAGAAAACTACCGACCGTTTCTGGTCTGGTCTATCAGGCTCCTCCCTTGTATCAAGAACCCGTATCAAAACCTTGGCCTACGACACCATTCTCGCTAATGCTCGCTTCTTCAACAATGACATCTCAGCTGTTCCGCGTATGGCTCTCACCGTTGGAGTAGGCACTGTTTTGGATTCAAGGGAAGTCGTTGTCGTTGTAACCGGCCAAAGGAAAGCATTGGCTCTGAGCAAAGCGATTGGTGTGTATCGTAGTAATCATGATCACTTTCGAGATTGCTGACTTTCATGTTCTACAGAGGAAGGCGTCAATCACCTCGTAAGTCTGCTGGGTACACTGGTGTTAATGACGTCCCTCACCTCTTGATGTACAGTGGACCCTTTCTGCGTTGCAACAACATCCATGGGCTTTAATTGTCGTCGATGAAGATGCTACTGCTGGTTAGTTCGGATTCCCTTGCGTTTTTCATTCTTGGATCTGATCTTCGATGTCAGAGCTCCACGTGAAAACTGTAAAATACTTCAAATCCATCGAACGTGTCCAAGAAGAAGTAGAAGAAACTCACCGCAAACTCAAGCGCACAAACTCCCGCGTTCAGCAAGTGGGCAGTATGGAGTAGACCTAGATGAAATGGCGTTTCCTTTGTCCCAGTGTTCATAGCTATATCATAGCAATGTGCTACTTCACACTGCTACTTCATTTCTTGATCTTCGAAACGTATTTTGGCTACTCACTGCTCATCTATAAACACGTTGTTCTCAGTGTTCGTATAAATGTTACTTATCTGGTGTAATGTATGTTGGCAAAGTCTTTTGAGTCCTTCGTGTAATGAAAGCTTTTCTTGTTATACTTTCGTATATTGTATTTTTAGTACGTTGTATCTGTATCTGTATCTGTATCTGTATTTTTATCGTACCTATTCACCGTAGTATTCTACATTATATTTACATACCATTTTATACAATAATTGAATCATGAACAGACCGTTCGAATTAAACAGTAGTCTCACTTGCAACTGATCTAGAACGCAAGTTAGAGTAATAGACCGTATCTGCTACACAGATTTTTGGTGCTTGTTTTTCACCAAGTGACGATGCAAATTTCCTGAGGCTTCGCATCAAAGATCTGGTTGAGTGGGGTGCCCACTAAACATCCTCAACTCATTGAAAACCCACTTACTCACCCATATGAACATCCAGATGTTCAGTTTAAGCTTCAGATCCTCAACACTGGCCATCTCTTCGCGGCAATCCAGAAAACTATGGTCGGTCACATTCTAGTTTTCATTAAGTCTCCCCCCATTATCATTTTCATTATGGAGCTTTCAAATATCCGCGTAGTAGATACGGTCTAATCACTACGTTCTGTGACCAACGATTTCTTTGGAACAAGCGGGAAACACACGAGTAGCCCGTCTTTCGTATGCAATCAAAAGCAAATTCGACTCTTCATTCATTTATTTGGGAATATATACACAGTACATGGTGCTTCTACCTAAAGCACAAACCTTGGCTTTTCTAAAGGAAAACAGAAATGGGCATGTAGGCGTTTAGGGTGAAAAGGAAAATAACGACAGTTGGAGTGTAATGTGCAACCTAAGCCTGACCAGTCTATCTCCAAGTATCGTTTTCAGTGAAAGTACCACTGGCAGGTACATTGATGACATTGTTAGGGTCAGATTCCCAGGTGATAGCTCCGTTGAACTTGCGGATGTACTTGTATTCGATTTGGGAGTTGGCAGGGAGGTTTACAGTGACTAAGGGAGACGTTAGCATTTTCCATTGCAAAAAAAAACATAGACTCACTACTCCACGTTGGGTAGTTGTCAGCGTTCAAAGCAAGCGCATTGTCGGGAGACCAATTCTGGAGTTCGTCGACCGAGCCAGTCAAGAAGATGTTCTCTACGGTGAAACATCGCCTTCAGTACAGTGATATTCTCAGCTAGAACGAGAGTACCAACCTCCAAAGACAGTTTCGGCGTGGACATTGAAGGTCACTGCAACGGTACCAGCGCCCCCACCCCCACTTCCGCCTCCACCAGCACTTCTCTGGCATTGAGTCGGGACAGTCAGGCCTTTAGCCCCCCAACTTGCAGGTGTAACACCTTGGTGTGCATCAATAGCTGTCAAGGTAGCTGCGTAACTCCAAGTCAAGTCGACTGCACTGAGAGGAGTTCCGTCATTACGACTGTACTGCTCGGACAATCCGCCATTGCTTGGAGTGAATTTGGCTACGACGTTGACGAAGCCGTCAGCGAAATTCTTGACCGCAGAGGTAAGGGAGGTGAAGGTAGTGGTAGTAGATGCATAGGTGCCAGTAGTTACGCTAGAATCGAACAATTGGAAGAAGGCAAGAGATGTTGCTGTGACATCGAGAGATTTTTGTTGATTCCAAACAATGAGAGCATCATAGAGTTGTTCTGCGACGGCAAGAGTTGCAAGATACCAGGGCTAAAGCAGAAATGCTCAGATAGAGCAATAATCGGGAGCAAATAGACTTACGTTGCCTCCAAAGTAAGAATCTTCCGGATAGCGTCCAGTAGCGACTGCTTGATTGGCTGCAATACCAGAGTTGATGGTGTAAATACTCCTGAATGCGTTGACATAAGTGATCAAGTTTGACAATGCACGATCACTACAAGGCTGGAAAGTGACCGAGTCGCAACCAGCGGCGGCGTCAAATGTGTGGATACTGGCCAAGACAGTGTTGGCGTCCTTTCCGGAACGGCCACCACCAGTGTTAGCAGTCACGAAACCGGCAGTGTTCCAGTAAGACTGTAGGAAACAGAGAAGGTTGTCTGCTTGCGTAGTGTATGTGGTGGCAGATTGACTAATCTTGGTAGCAAGAGCGGCGCCTTGACGAAGAGAACGGTGCTGAACAGCAGTCGTAAAGAAGGAAGAGGAAGAAACTTCTTCCCAGAGGTCAAAGCTAGAACACCATTGATGTCAATATTATAACAGGGTCGTCATGCTGGAAGGCATACGTCGTTTGATTCCAGTTTTGGGCCTGGCAAGTAGATTGTTACTAAGAATAATAAGATTTGAAGAATCCACTACTCACGACATAGTCCAAGTCACGCTGAATAATAGGCCAGAGGGAATTTTGTACGTAGGTTACGTTGTTTTGGCCAAGTAAAAAGTTTGCCCAAACAGTCATTGCAGTGGCTCGAAGAGCGGGACCGTCTGTCATAGATTAGTTTGAGCATAACGAGAGTCGCGAGTAAAAGTTAGCCTTCTTACCACGTTGAGGACGTCTGTGGGCAATACCCTAAGTCAAAGCATAAAAACAAGTAAGGAAAGCCAAGCGTACCCCCAAGCACCTAATCTCCCGAACAAGCTCGGTAAAAATCTGGCATGCGAAACATACAGAAAAACTTGCCTGTGAACGCGGTAAAGTCAACATTGAATTTTGGCTCTCCAAGCCCTCCGGTTGTGATTGTGCCAGACGGGTTGGAAATTTGCTGGATACGCGCCTGAGATGTGACAAAGTTGTCGATTTGAGTCCTCAGATTAGCAGACTGGTCGATACCCAAGGTATACCTGAGGAGAGCTTTGTGAAAACTTTGATATAGAAAACAAGGAGATTCCTTACTGGTCAATAATGGCTGCGAAAACAAGTGAAGTGTCCCTCGTCCAGGTAAAGAAGTAGGGTGGATCCGTTTTCGACGGGGAAGCAATTACGACGCCAGCGCCAGCGCCTGCAGCCTTACCGTCTGGACCAATATTAGCCAGAAGGTTGGCTTTGGCAATAGGGGACTCTTGGGCAAGGAATTGGTCGGCGGTGCTCGATTGGCAGAGGGCATGCCCGCACAGAGCGAACAGAGTTAAAAAAACAGAGAAACGAGCCATGGAAGACAAACGAGCTCAAGTTGTCTGTCATTCTCGATTCCCCTCTTCGACCTTTTATACGGGTCCGAATAGTGATGACGAATTCGTCGGCGAAATTCTGCATACGAGTTGTAGGTAAACATGTGGGGACGTATTAGGTCGGGAAGTGCCTGAATTGTACTTGTGACTGGGGAAAGGCTGGGGAAGGACTGAAAGAATCACATTCCAACGGGCCACCAATAGTAACGGGTTCTCTCTAAATGGAGGCAGATCCGGTACATTGCACAAGTTCTTTTGACGCCATCGAAAAAATTAAATCGTGCGACCAGCAAGGACGAGCAGTAGATGGCCGAGAAGGCCAGAAGGGAAGCAGATGGCTTGGACACCACGTGGTGAGCAAAACCAACATGCGAGCATGCGACTATTGTATTTTTGACTCTAATAGCATTCACATTCTACTCATGGCATACATACGTTTTGGTCTATTCCGCAGGATTACTACAGGTTTGGAACGAGATATATATCGATAGCAGTTTCTTGACGGACTTGGATGACAGGTCTTTTCGCCCTTTCTCATGTCGTTTCTATGGCCCTCGCACTCTTTATCCGTCGATTGTTCGTGTCAGAGAAGACACTCTGCATTTTGGGCGTATTCGAATTGATCATAATTGCCCTTTTGACTACATCGTCTGTCTTGTGCTTTGATTGTCGACACGATGTCAATCTTGAACTTTGCTTGCAGTGCCGTCATCAAACCCTTGCTGAGAATATCTCATTCTGTCGCCGAAGAAGTTTTCAGTTCGTTTGCGGTTTTCGTCCTTTCCACCGGTAAACAATGTTGCACCTGTGGTTCTTGCGCCAAGTCGTACTGATCTCATTCTAGCGCTTTCACTGTTTGCCGCCTCCGCCGAGGTCAAGCCTGACGAAGTGTCGAATCCCCGCCTTAACTTCGCAATGATCTTCTGGATCCGTGTTATCGTCATTAGCATGTTCACTCGTATGTTTCTTTCTACATTGGAGCGCGCACTAGCTGACACTCTGAAGATTTTGGATGCACAATATTCCTATCCCTGGTTTCGCTTTTGACCTACTTTGCCTTTGACCCCAATGTGTGGATTCTCGATATTGACGCGTCTCCGTCACCCTTCCCTGCACCGATTCTTCTAGCCTTTACATTTCCCTGTCTACACTTTCTTTTCCCGCCACCCCGTGGATTCAACTTTTCTCTGACCGATGATGATGGCAACTCTCCAAATCCAAATAGACAAGCTTGTTTCACTCATGACCTTTGCAATTGCCCTCCCAAACCCGCTACTCTTCAATCACAAGACCTACTTTACTTATCAGTCGCTATTTCTGACGACAATGCAACCACTCCAAACACCGGGACCGCGAAGAAAGTTTCTGCTTCCAAGCTACTCGTTCAAGTTCCCGATGCTGCACAGAGAAGGATGTCGTGTCCTGTGTCTTTTGTCCATGCACAAGCTGAGGATGAAGTGTAGAGAATTTGTTTGTATTTTTGTGGATATTTCGAGGATGTTATAAGACAACTTGATACTGTAACTAAATAAAATTGAGAGGATCGCAGAGTACGCGTCTTGAGCGCGTCCAGTCACGTACGGTTTAGAGCGCGCCCACGTGTAGAGTGACTGTGACAAGGTCATCGTTGATTTTGACCTTTTGATTCGTTTGGAGCGCGTCTTTTCACGTCTTGCCGTAGCAGCATGGAGCAGCGACGGCTACGAATCCTTTACTCGATTAACAATGCTCCTAGCTATACTCTCGCTTTTTCTCGCTCACCAGTCGACGTTACCGTTCTCCCGTCTTTCGATAAACCAGTCGCTAGCACTTCTCAGAACCCAGTAGAAGCGTCGCCATCCTATGCCACTGCCAATCTCAGGACTTGCATCGAATCTATATGTGCATCGAGTCCCGAGTTCTTTCTGGATGCCTCACGGGATTATTCCGTGTATGTCCTGGATCCACTTGAATCACCCACGGCAAGAAATTCCAACGAGCTGATCCCGATGGGCCTGGGATTTTTGTCGGACATACGCTCTCCTGGTGAAAGTAGAACTATAACGGGGACATTTACTGTCCTCAGGACGGGTGAGACAGTGTTGGAGGTTTATTTCTCTTTGAAGCCTGTATCACGAGAGGTGTGTGTCATTTTCTGTGCCCGTATTTGTGTGCTGAGACTAGAAATCTACAGACGGCTTCGGGCTCAAAGTCTTCTGCGAAGCAGAAAACTACTCGTTCTTCTGATGCTGCTCGCTCATCCGGAAACAAAACCGCGCGACCCTCTACACATTCCAGAAAGTCTGTTGGTCCCGAAGTTGCTGCGACGCAGGCCGAACAAATTCTTAACCAAAGCCATGGCTCGGGGCGAATGTCTGATTTGCCAGTGAAGTCGGAGCCATTCGCGTATAGATCCATACCTGAGCTTGTGCAACAAGCATCCGATCCTTTGCCACCACCTCCGCAACTACCTCAGGAAGTGTTGATGCACAATCTTGCTGGTCTACTTAATCCGAGCGATCCCAATGCGATGGCTCTACTTGGACTATGTAGCATGATTGATTCAGGAGAACTTTCGTCTGCAGAAGAGAACCCTGCTGTAGCTGCCGCTATACAACATTATTTGGCACAAATTATCCCGGGCCAACAAGTGACCCAGCAACCTAGCCCCTCTACTTCTCATCAAGAAGCACCTTCTCAAGATGATGAGGTTGTCTTTCTTGACAAGGAAAATGTCAACCCGACAGCTTTCCGCAGACGTGCCGAAAGAGAGAGAGAGGAAGCCAAGCTACTCGCCGTATCTGGATCTTCATCTACCCCAGCAGAGTCGTCCCCCCCTAGAATTGGTCTCAGTGTCCGGTCTAACACGGTCAACGATATTCTATTGCCTGCTTCTAGTATGAATGGGAGTACCGCAGGGAGGAAACGGTCGCTGAGTGACGCGGAGGGCTCCAAGCGAGATCGTCAACGAAAGGTTTCCTCTAGTAAAGACCTTCCACCAGCATCTCATAGACCTATTCCCGATCCTTATAGACATTATTCCCGAGTTGCCGAGCCTGCAGCACTGGGAAGCTCCTCAGTTGCAAAGTCTTCCCCTCCAAGACCTAGCAGGGACGAAAATATGCAGTATGGGAGTTCTCATGGAAGACCCATCGTCATACCCGATTCTCCTCTCAGAGTAGCTGCTTCTTCACCTTTGCGAGTCAAGCGTAAACCATACGTTGTTCCAGAATGGGCTCGCACGACTACTGCAACCAAACCGAGACTCTCAGATGAAGCTCAGAAAGCTTTGAGAGAAGCGCAACAGCGCAAAGAACAAGAACGCAAGGCGAAGAGAATACGCCTATCTAAACATAAGAATTCTTCCGTATCGCTGCCTACTCCACCGAGTTCTCAGTCGTCCATAGCACCTTCATCTCAAGGCTCTTCATCTTTGTTACCGTCTGGTAGCTCTCAGCCTCCGACAAACCTTTCTTCATCTCAAGAGTCCTCATTCACGACTGCTTCGAATTTACCGGCTCCTGTAGCCGCTTCCGGTGACCTACCAATCTTTGCTGCATCTTTCTCGTCCTCTATACCTTCATCGCCTCCTCGATCACCATCCCCAAGTCGAGCCACATCATCTCTACCCTTTTTACCCAAGACACCTAAGACGCCATCTCGAAGATCCCGCACTGATAATGATAGTCCTGATGCCACAGATGGATCATTATTCACTCCCCTGGCTAAAACCCCATCTGTGCGAACGTCGCATCCGCTTCTTAGCCCGTTCATAAAATCACCATGCGGACGCCCTTCACGCATTTCCCCTTCTGCGTACCGCAAAGGTACCGCTGACCAAGAAACGGGCGATGATCTTACCTCCACTTTGCCTATGGCATCTAGTGATGCTGAAGACAATGAGGAGTCGGACATTCCGGAACAGGGTTCTCACAGAAATACTATGTCGAAGCAATATTGGCAGGGCCTTCCGCCATCCTCTCCCCCTCCGCCTAGTAGCCCGGCATCTTCGTCTCCCGGGTTGCTATTACCGAATGAACCCGGACAAGAAGACCAAGCTGAAGACGATCAGCTCCCAGTCATCTCTTCGGATGTTGAAGAAGACCTCGCAGGACTTGATGAAACGATTGATCAGTTTACAAGCGAGACTGGAACCGCAGAGCTCGATGTCTTCGACCTTTGGATGAACAACATTCAATCCGACGATGTCCTCGCGACAATCAATGATGCCGACTTGGGTCTCGATATGGATGGTGGTGGTGGTACCGGGGAGGAACTCAATTTTGAAGAGTTCCTCACAGGCTTCATACCTTTACTTGGTGGACAAACTTCCAATGTTACCGAATCATCAAATCACTTGGGAGAGTATAATCCAAAGCCTCAAGAGACGGCCCAAGAGATGCAGATGCTACTTAGTGGTTGCGTGCTGTAAAAGGAATAGAAGTCTTCTGAACATTTCTTGCAACTTGTGATGTACGACATGGTACTTGACAGTATACAATCCCTAGATGCTTGGACTTTTTTTTCGATTCCCTGGAACGTATCTCGGATTCCAGGGCTTGTTGTACTGTGGCCACGTCAAATGATACGCATGTAACGACTAGCTCTCATGATTAGACATATTTCATCGCTGTAAATTTGATCCAACGTGATTGTCAAAATAACACTTTATTTTAGGAATTCTGACGGCTATTGAAGCTATTGAGATAGGGTTTGCATAAGGACATCGAATTGTGCTAGGGCATTGTCAATTTTTGAACCATAAGATCCTTTTGTCCTATTTATTTTGGGCGCTGAATAAGACCACTCCCAGCTGGAAGACTGACTGAACGTGACAGTGGTCTATCAGATGGCCTAAAAGTCGGCCGCTGAGAATCCAATGAACCCTTTCTTTCACGGTCTTTCAAGTCTGACTGCAAAGATACAGAACGGCTCAGTCTGCATACATCAGACAGTTTCTCTTCTTCTCTGAGTCGTGGGGGCAGAGTGGTAGATCGACCCAACCTCAATACTTCTCCAGGTAGTGCCGCTACTGTGTTCTTTGCATCTTGTACCATATTTTGGAGCGGAGGAATGATTCTGTCGGCTACTCGAGTAGCAGCTTCGATGATTGTGTCCATTGGATGGAATTCGTCTCCCGAAGCATTGACTTGATCTTTGTTCGTCACTTTTAGTCGAGCTTAGACTATTGACAAAAGCCATTCCATACCGTCATCTCTTCCGCCCTGCGTCGACAGTCTATAGCGAGAATAAGGTGCAGACTTGTAGGACCCTCCTTGTTCACCAGAGAAGTGATATTGTCCAGTATCAGCATCGTATCCGGTACGCCGCAATCCTTGAGGTAGACGGTATTCGTCCTGAATCCAATTACTTGGACGTTTCTGTGTAACAGATTGTCTTCATACCTCATCGTATTGCGTCCAACGGCCCATGCTTACTGGTGTATGAGTGTTTGAAGTCAAGTTTAGTATATGAGTTCGTGTTGACGTCAGGGATTGCGAAAGGATTGATTTTTGGCATCATGCATCGAAAAGGGCACTGCCAGGTGTGCGATAGCACAAAACAAGTCGAACATCATTCAAAAGCGCAGCATAAATTAATCAGGGAGAATAAGCAAGGGTATCCATACATTTCATACATTTCATACTTTTTCATACGATACAGGCGCTTCGTTCCGACTGCTATTTCGTGAATGTGACTTCACCGTCTCAGCAACATTCTTAACCACTCCCTGCAATTTCGGCACTGCACTCTTCTTGACAGCTTCGACAAACCGTTCCCCTGGAGTTCGTTCTGGTGCAAACTCGTATTTGGGAAGTTCCTCGAACTTTTTAGGCATGGGCTCGGAGCGTTTAGGCCAGGGAGAGTCGGGAGTTGGAGAAGGTTTACGAGGTACGGGGTCTTGTGAAGAATTCTCGTTGTTAGAAGACGAACTTTCGCTACGTTTGCCTGTATCCATCGTGTCACTTCAAAATCTAGCAAAGCTGCTCGGAGCGCACTTACGAGCTTTAGTGACCAATGTCATAGGTCCATATTCTACACCAGGTGAAGAACGATAAACATTGCCTTCTCGATCCTTGAAAATGTATTCTTGTGTTTCGTCGTCGTAACCTATTCGTTGAAACCCATCGGGGAGACGATAGCTATCCTGAATGTGGCGAATTCATTTGTCTCCAATGATCATTAAAACGACATTTTACTAACCTCCTCGTATTGATCCCAACGGCCCATTGTAGCGTAATTTGAAGAGAGGATGTGGTTGCCAAGTGAAAGTACTATAGGAGCCGTAGGAGCCGTATCATAGTATTTTGAGAGTTGAGGTCATAACGTGAGTCAAGCTGTGCCATGTGGGGAAGCAGCTCGCGTCTTAAAGCTACTTACATCAAACTAATACCTCCTTCAACTCGGGTCCTCCATGATGCTCAGCGAAAAGGCCAAAGGGAAGCAAAGAGCTATTGAACCTCCCCTGAATGAACCCTCTGGATCCAATGCACCTTTGGTTTCTCGAAACCTCACCATCCGTTTCACGGAAGATATCCAGGACTTGGATATACTGGTCAAGGAGAAGGATACAGTTCGAGATGTCAAGAGGGCGGTGAGTTGTTCTGTTCTACCTAACCTAATGTGTCTCTGACTAGTGAATACAGATTCGTCATGAACGACGTGAGCTCAAAGACCGGCGGTTACGACTAATCCATTCCGGAAGACTGCTCACAGATGGAACTATGGTGTTCCCGTGGCTCAAATCATTAGACGAACGTCAGAAGAGAGCCGCTGAAGGTAACAAGGAAGATGTATCTGTGCCCTCCGTGGCTTCATGGCTTCACTGTTCTGTTGGAGGGAAATTAGAGGATAATGAGGAAGAGAGTGACGAAGGGAAGACTCAGGTGGGCTTTGTGATTTACTATTCACAAACTTCTCTCACATTTGACTAGGCTACACAAATCCGACCGCCGAGGGGATTTGACCGCTTTGCCTCCTTGGGTTTCACAGAGGAAGAAATAGCTGGCATAAGGCGCCAGTTTCACAGCCAGTCGTCTGCCGACTTTCTGGATAACGAGAATTTCGATCGTGACGAAGACTGTGAGTATGAGCTTTTAAAATGATGTTGAACACTGATCCTCATTGGAACTCCAGACGACGAACACTTCCGCGCACTCGAAGAGCAATGGATTGACTCAATGGATAGCTCTGAAAACGTGTACCTCTCGCAATCCTCTTCCAATTCAACCGCTATACAAGGTATCTTGACTGGATTCTTTTTCCCGTTCATTCCGTTCTTTGTCCAGGGCAGTAAGCCTCCGCAACCTGTCTTTTGGGAAGACGGAAGGGAACAGCCACCAACTGAAAGTGTCGTCTTTTCGTGAGTTTCTTATGACTTTCAGCAGTATCATCAGATACTAATTACATCTTCAGGCGCACCATGCAATTTGGGTTGGTGGCTGGATTTCTGACAAATATTCTACTGGGGTTATGGAGGTTTTTACTCGATAGTTCGTGAAGGCCAGAGTTCTTGCTTCCAAACCCAAAGAGAATTCATATGGATGAAATACATATACATAGCAGATTATTGGTGGGCATAGAGTACAAATACACAATAATGGGAACATCGTTGACCTCTCAGATATCGTACACGACACGAGCCGCCACCCAAGGATAAGGATAATTGTGCTGGTAAAAGTTTCGTACTGTCCGACGTTCCAGCCGGGGAATGGTTGCATAAGATGCTCCAAGCTGCAAGGACAACTTTCAGCTGTGATCAATGAAGCAAAAAGTTTACAACATACCACAACTTGATGCTTGGTGTCAAAAAAGTCTGTCGAGTATCCGGTGAAAAGATTAGTAGGTATCAAGCCCTCATGTGTATCAAAGACGGTCGTTGTCCACTCCCAGACACCGCCATTCGAGCCCCTGCCATCGTTTTCCTGGCCTCCAGCTGTGGGACTGCACGATAACCAATTAGATGAGAATAGAAACAAGAAAGTGCTCAACTCACGACACGCAATGCCAGTTTCTGAATCCGGTATTGGCACCTTCCTCATAGGTGGAGTTGTACTTGTCAAGGAAGAGACGGAGTTCAGGCTCAGTGGGCAAACGACCACCTTTCGAACGGGCATAAGCAGCCATATCATCGAAAGATGTCAACACCGGCCAGTGTTGAGCAATGTCCATTGGTACTGGGCCGTACATTGTCTTGACCTGGAAAATCATTCAGAAACCTCACTATCATTGGCTGAAAACGGCGACAAACCTTGATTTCTCCGTCGTCGACGACCCAGCTTTTCGGCATTCCAATGGTATCCTTGTTCTCCTTCCAAAACGCCTCAAATTCGGCATTACTGACAGGCCGCCACTCTGCACGGAAAGCGCCAACATGCACAGTTCGACTCGGAGACTCGTTGTCCCATCCATATTCACGATCCACAGCTTGGTACTCGAGATCCTCGCGGAAATCATCCGCCTCGGAATCGTCATGTCCCATGACGAGTTCGGCTGGACCAACTTCTGCAAAAGGTGTACTGGGAGCAGGAATGTTGTTCCATTGTTGGGCAAGTGCTTGCCAAGGTGGGATGGTGAAGCCAGGTGGAGGAAGCGTACCAGTCCCCGCACGTTGAATCAACATATACAAGAGGGTTTCAATGTGGAAACCTTCATGCTCGTGAGTCATGACAAGAGTACGGGCAATGTTACGAGTGAGGATGCGTTTGCCCGAGTTGAGGTCGTCATACAGCTGGGTAAGACGAGCACGGACACCGTTTCGGAAGGAGACGATTGTGTCGAGGGAAGGCCAGTCTTCGTCCTTTTCGGGGACTTCAGAGTGATTCTATGTAGGATATAGTTAGGGCAAATGCGAAATGCACGGCGACAGAGACGTACGTGGCAATGGTCTGGGTCGTCCACATGAGGGTCAATACCTCTTTCGAAGATGTTCCAAAAGTATTTTGGCTCGGTGGCTTCTCCACCGATAGCTTTGGAAAGAAGCATGTCCAAGAATCTTTGGGAAAGGGTGTTGGAAAGGTAAATCTTACTTGAGAGATAGCACGTACGTTGGAATATGTCCAATGTAGAACAAGCACTTGTGTCTCAAGTCGATAGGCTTTTGGTGTAGCATCTCCTGAGGAATCATCTGAAGAGTGACCATATCCCAAGCACGCCAGAGTGTCTTCCATTCCTCCAGAGTGGGAATGTTGGCAATGGTGGTTTTAGGTGTCACACTCGATGCGCCGGGTTGGAATGACGGTGTATGGGACAAGGGAGGGAAGACAACTGTGGGTCGCTCGAGGATGTAATAGTCGAAGTCGTCGGATGAAGAGCAGGCAACTTGACGGAGACCTGCCAGAGCAAAGGCCAAAAGATGTTTTGGGTTGGGTCGGGGAACCTGCCACGCATGATATACTCAGTACAATTCTCGAAGCATTGATGATGACGGAAATTACCATGCTACAGTTGACTTTGAAGGCTTCATCAGAGACGTGGTACTCGACGTTGCTTTCGCAGACCTTTGACCACTCAGTGTCTGAAGCAGGTTTGCCGATGCATAGACCCAAAAAACGGCCAGATGAATGCTTCTCAAAAACAACCTCCAAAAGTGAGGAGCTCAGAGATTTCTCTGGCACGGAAATGCATGTAGGTGTCGTGATATCGATATCGGTCAAAACGACGTCCAACGTATCCGGCAGGGAGTCGGGAGAGGAGGATCGTACGCTATCTGAACCGCTTTCGGATACAGAGGAAGCCGACAAAACAGGTGAAGATGAGAGGCAAGAATCATGATGAATCGAGCCCAAAGAGAGAGGATTTGAGACGAGAGAAATTGCAGTAGCCATTGGAGTGATTGGAGTGGATAAAGCGAACGCTTTTTATATTCAGGCGTAATTCGGAATGATACGTACAAAGGAACCAGATAAATACAGATAAAAGAACCCTAAAATGATTCTCCAATAACCAAGGTCCGACCTGCCAACGCCAAAAGACTTGAGATCAAATTCGAAATTGAGTAAAACTATGTAAGGTGTATCAGGGCAGCGCCCACGGTTAAAGAAAGATACATTGGTCGCAAGAACTCTACCAATATCATGGTAGAGTTTGGTGGAGTTCTTGCGGCTGCCAGTGTGTAAGTGCGGGTGAAAGCCCACAACCCCATTCTAGAAGGGAGATAAAGACGTGTAAAAATGCCAACGCTATTGCCTTGAGAGCGAAGTAACCACGCCAAGTACGGACTAGAGTTGAACGATCATGTAATTGGAGGGGTAACGTTGCCGCAGACGTCCAGCTGATAGGGTGAAAGATCCGGCGAACCGATACGCGGAGCTACGTGGCAGCACAAGAAACAAAGGGGTTTGAAGTTGGAACGCAGCGGGGAAGGGATGCCAAATATCGTAGACGAAAGATAAAAGTGAGCTCAGAATTGAATACTCGAGGATAGAATCCGTGGGTTTGCGAGATGGGGATTGGGCGAGATAGGGGCAAAATTTTGTTTACTTGATGGAGAGCAGCGTAGGATGGTTCAAGTCAAGAAACACCGACATGAACGACATGAACAACACGAAGGCTAGGAAAGGTCGGAATGAAAGGTCAGAAGGAGAAATTCGTTGCTGCAAACTTTGGTTTTATACGACGCACGGACCATATCGCGCAATTTCGACGTGCTCAGTGCAATTCGCAATGTGACCACGTGATATATCCATCGGACCGGGTGAACCGCGATGGTGTTCTCAGTTGCCAAACAAGTATGTAAGTATGATTAAGGTGAGCATTTGATACTCAGAGTAAATCAAGAACCATCTTGATACCTTAGTATTCTACATATTAGACTGGAGATGAACCCATTCAGATTCTGTATAATTCCAGAGAATAGTGTATTTCCACGTGATTGCGGCTTTAGTCTTCAACCCCGAGTCCGGGTTCGAATGCGAGATGTAGCAGTAGCTAGTACCTCTGTGCCATGCCACGACGAGCGCGTATTCATTTTGTTTCTCTTCGTTCTTCGCTCGTGAATCTTCCCATTTCAATCTATGGCCCTCTACTTGAACGCAGTATCGTGAGCTTACCCATCATGTCACAAGTCGTCATCTTTCCAAACTTGTCCCTCAGCGTCCCCAAAATCTCGCGGTTCATCTAACCCTCGTACCATCACAAGGCAAGGTATCTAAAAATGAAGCCTATGTGGGATGGACCGGTATGGCATCGGCCTCTTCATTAGCCCAGTTCAATTCCGCCAGTTCCGGAGAAGGTTTCGAGACGATTGAAATCGACCCTCAGTATGCTCAAGGTTTAGGTTTCTCTCAAGGAGATGTTGTATGTTTTGGTCGCTCGTACAGTTTTAAATTGTATGCCTATCCTTTGCACAGGTCGAAATTGGGCTCCTTCACGACATGCCTGTTGCAAAGTCTGTCGGCACGGAGCCACTTACATCGGATGATTGGGAAATTATAGTCCGTCCATTTAAAGGGGTGTTCATCCGTATAATCTTATCAAGTATCTACTCCAGGAAATCCATGCTTCTCATGTCGAATCTACGTTGCTTTCGCAGGTACGGGTGGCTAAAATAGGGCAGGAGATCGATGTATGGGTTCTGGGCCGCACGAGAGTACGCCTCAAAGTAGGCACGTTGAATATTTTTATCCTCATCAACGATTTTCTCACCTTTTTTACAGTTTCTCTTGATCCTCGGCCAAAGAACAACGCGCTTCTGCTCAGCACAAACACCGAAGTATCAATAGCACCGAAGCTTCACTCACGGCAACAAAAAGCGTTATCAAAGTCCACTTCCAAAGACAACTCTTCCTCATCGAATGGTACCCCAATTACTGCCTCTTCCTCTGCCAAATCCAAACCGACTTTGAATACTACCTCACAAACACTCCGAGTACTTCCTAGACGCGTTCCTTCTTTGCATACGCCAACGTATAATGGTACCGAGATTCTCGGATATGTATCACTGCGCACATTTGCCAACCTTTTTCCCTCCACCGAGCCTGGTACAACAACGTATCGCAAAGTAGCCTACAGACGCCTTCAACCTCCCAGTGACCCCAGTGAATCTCAATCAGGACAGGAACCTGCACTACCTGCACCGAAAGTTTTGAACCCCGGGGAGAAGGAAAAAGACAAGTCCGAACCCGTGACCGAGAGCGACGATGTCTTCATTTGCTCTACGGCAGGAATTGTGGAACAGCACATTGTCTTTCCAAATCTGCCAAAAGATGTAGAAGAATGGGATCTTGTTCGGTACGTTAGATTCTGACTGTCAGCTTTTTTGATACTCACAATCGCTGCAGCTTCATAGCGGAGCCAGGTGCAGTCACACTTCTTCCGACGCTAGAAGACGCGAATGAACTAGCTTCTCTGCATACTCAACCACAGTTCGTACCGATTCTGTCACTGATTTAGATTGTCATCAAAACATGACTACTTTTAGGTCTACAAACTTTCTGGCTGGGGTTGACGAAATTTTACAACGATGTACAGACTTTTGCATAAACAGGTTGGCGATTCATGCTCAGAAGGCTTCTGTTCGTGGCGGTAAGTGGATGTCTATAAAAGCAGACTGCAGCGCAACTCACAAATTCCAGTCTCGTCGTTGCTTGTCACTGGGAGAGGTGGGGTGGGCAAAACATCAATTGTCAAGACTGTTGCAAAAAGTTTACAATGCAATTCCAAAACCTATACTTGTATGTGCATTGACATGTGCATGGCATGGGCTAATCGATATGTTACTACAGACACCCTATATGTGGACGTTAGCCCTTACTCCGACAAACCTGTATCTACGATTAAGCGTCTGTTCAAGTATTGGTATGAGAAGGCATGGTGGCACAAACCCACAATTCTCATCCTGGATAATCTACACGAATTGGTGGGCACAGAATCAGAGGTACGCATTTTGTGTTATTGGAGTATCCTTGGAGCTGACGATACATACTTATCAGCATCAAGACTCATTCCGGACGCGACATATAACCGAACTCTTCCTGTCTATGTATTCGTCTGCTGCTCGTTCAGCCTCTTCCAACACCCGAGGAATCATACTCTTTGCAACGGCTCCGTCTTCTGCTGCACTGCATCCTCTGATCAGTACTGCGCATCTCTTTGATGAAGTCGTTAATCTTATGCCGCCAAATAAAGATGCGCGAAAAGATGTAAGTCAATTTTGACATTCTTGTGCTTAGAGATATTAACACTTCTCTTTACAGATCCTAACGAAAATTGCCAACGATCGGTTCGCAGCATCTAAAGATCTCCGACAAGACCCTGATGCACCACTCAACTTTACATATCTTGCGACTCAGACGGAAGGTTATTCGGCCACAGACTTGCAGGATCTCGTGTCTAGAGCGATTCATCAACTTAGCATGCGGATGATAAGTGACGGTGGATTGGTATGTATGTTTGAGTATAGCATTTGCTACGTTGTTGACGAGTGCCGTGAACAGCCTCTTCTTAGGCTATCAGACTTTGAAGCAGCCAGGGAAGGGTTTGTTCCGCTTTCACTTCGAGATATCAAGTTGGAGAAATCGACTACCTCTTGGGACGATATTGGAGGGTTGCATGAAACTAGAAGGGTCTTACGGGAGACATTAGAGTGGCCAACCAAGTATGGGCCGATTTTCAAGCAGTCACCGTTGAGGCTGCGTTCTGGGTCAGTTTATTTCGTTTTGCCCTGAGAAATTGATTGCAGGTATTGACTTTCTCGGTTCTGCCTCTCGTGCAGTCTACTACTTTACGGTTACCCAGGATGTGGGAAGACACTGTTGGCATCGGCCGTAGCAAAAGAGTGTGGGCTGAATTTCATTGGAGTAAAGGGACCAGAGATTTTGAACAAATACATTGGTGCTAGTGAAAAGACTGTCAGTAATCAAGCTCTCCTCACAATGAAAGTAGCTAATTCGTGCACGACAGGTACGAGACATTTTTGAGCGGGCAAGTTCTGCCAAACCATGTGTCCTTTTCTTCGACGAGTTTGATTCTATAGCGCCTAAGCGGTACGCAGTACTCCTCTGCAAACTTGGAAATTTCTGATAAGTTTTGGCAAACAGAGGACATGATAGCACGGGAGTTACGGATCGCGTCGTGAATCAAATGTTGACTCAGATGGATGGTGCTGAAGGATTGGACGGTGTTTATGTGCTCGCTGCTACGAGGTAGGTGACGTATTTACTTAGACGAGTTCCGCATTGGCTAATCTAGTCTGGTCGCAGTCGACCCGATCTCATCGATTCCGCTCTTCTCCGACCTGGACGGTTGGACAAGGCTTTGTTGTGTAACATGCCAGATATTTCAGAGCGTAAAGATGTACGTCCTCTCTATCCTTCCAAGCCGAGTTCTCTTTATGATTCTGGCAGATCCTCGAAGCCGTCAGCAGAAAAATCGCGCTTTCTCCCGAAGTGGACCTTCAAGAAGTAACAGAAGCAACTGAAGGATTTTCTGGTGCAGATCTGCAGGCACTCATGTACAATGCTCACCTTGAGGTCGTCAACGAGTCCATAGCGTCATCTGCATCTTCGGAGAATACTGTCTCGACGGATAAAGAAATTCCGATACAATATACGACTATCGGTGGCCAATCTAAACCGCTCAAGAGTAAAGCGGAGGAAGCGGCATTACAGCGTCGGGTCGGTGATCCTTCATACCTATCGATGTTTTTCATTGATCTAACCGTTTTTAGTTGCGACAAATCCAAGCAGCAAACCAACCCAGAGTAGAAAAGTCCAAGGGTGCAGTTAAAGCCGTCGCACCTAACAAGGTTTGCTGCTGAAACTGCAGTGTCATTTTCGCGCATTAACATTCAATGTTAGAGACAAATAACCCAGGACCACATACGCAAGGTTCTCAAGACAACCCGCCCTTCTGTTTCGTTAGAAGAAAGGCGTAGATTGGATCGGATGCAAGTAATTTATTTGGCTTAAGCTTTCATTTATGCTGAACTGTATTTAGATACCAGGCTTTCATGTCGGATAGAAGTGGAGAACTTCCAGTCCCGCCAGAAGGAAATGGCATCGGTATTCGGGCTACGCTTGGGTGATATGATCTATGTTCCATTCTTTTTACCTACAGTATCAACCCTAGATCCTGGTCTAAATATTCCGAGCAACTCCTGCCTCAGTCTTGACCGACCTGACCAAGAACTACAGTCTGTTTCCAAGCTTCCATAGCAAGGTTTGCTTCATGCGTCAAAATCTCGAAAGCTTTGTCAACATGCTCTTCGCATGTTCGAGGAGATCCAACCGAAAACCTTATACAGAAAGATCCATCTAGCACTGTTTGAGTGAGCAGAATCTCCTTGCGAGCGGTGATGCGCCCGTAAAAGAGTTTGTTGAGACTGTTCAAGTCCTCTTCCGGTATCGGTGCATTAGTTACCGTTGGTTCAAGACGGAATACAGAAAGTGCGAGTGATGGAGGTGCAACGAGCTTGAAGAGGTTCGAGGAAGATACGTGCTCAACAAATCTTTTGTTGAGAGCTACGGTCTGCTCACAAGTCAGTCAACAAGCTAGGGTCGTAAAGGTGAATGGGTAACCTTTCGGATGTTCTTCTGGAATCCTTCGACACCATATCCACGGAGGACGAACCACAACTTCACAGAGCGATAACGACGGCCAAGTCCAAGATGCCAGTTCCTGTAATCAATTACTGTCCCTGTTTATGACCCAGTCAGTCAGTATTGTTAGCATGAAGCATTAATTTACCAGCATCTCCCTGTGCTGTTCGCAAGAAGGGCGGAGTAAAGTCAAGAGCTTCGGTGAGATAATTTCGATCTCTAACCCACAACGGAGAAGCATCAAAGTTGGTAAGACCCCACTGTGGAAAATAGTCAGAGATGCGGGGAATACGTAGCAATGTCTATTCACCTTGTGGAAGTTTGTACAGAATGAATCCGCAATTTCATTGATTTCGTTCAGGTAACACTTGTCACGGTATTCTGGGCATACCAAGGACATTCCTGCCCAGGCAGCGTCTACGTGGATCTTGAGTTCGGGATAGTCGCGGGCTTGAAGATCTTGTAAGGCTTAAAGCGTACGAGGCAAGAGAATAAGCTCTTACCAACTTCCTTTATTTCAGCAAGATTGTCCACTGCTCCAGACGAAGTTGTCCCGACAGTTGCAACTGAAATACGATCAGTCAGTGCCAGCAGTAGATGCCCGAGACCCTATTCACTTAAAATGAAGGGCTTCAGACCCTTTTTCTTGTCTTCCTCAAGGGCAGCACGTAGCGTTGCACCCCTTAGGGAAAAATCGTCCTCGCGTTTGACTTCTAAGGCAATAACAGAAAGGCCAAGAATCATAGCCGCCTTTACACCCAACGAATGAGTTTGTGTAGTCGTATATATGACCAACTCTTCCAATTTCGCATCAGGAAATCTGGCTGTGAAAGCAGACCTAGCAGCGATGATTGCGACAAGAGCGCCCTCGGAAGCTGTGTTCTATGGCATGTGAGACTTCAGTATTCTCACCGGGGATTGAATGCACACCTGAAAACACGCTCCGCCTTTTCCAGAAGAGTTTAAGAATACTGGGTCGAGTCCAAACATGTGGGCCGCCCAATCAAGGACTATTGTTTCAAGTTCAGTACATGAAGGACTTGCAATCCACTGCAAAAGACGTTTGATTCAACAATGTCCCAAAAGTATAGGTACAGCATCTTACATTAAATCCCGGGTTGCTAACACTGCTCGCGTACAAATCACCCAATAAACCCTCGAAAGAAAAGCCAGCTGGAAAATATGCAAAGAAAGATGGGTGCTGCCAGTGGGTGTAACCTATAAATTGATTACTTGACGTCCACTTTGATACGAGTTGAAGACTATACCAGGAACTATAAACTTCTGATAGTCGTCTGCAATTACTTGTATATCTTCCCCTACTTCGGGCGCTGTAGCTTCAAAGACCAAATTTGAGCGAGAGCTTGAACAGAAGCTCGAGATACAATTTACGCGGGAGCAATGGCTTGAGATATCCGGGTTCAACCTGCACGATACATTTAAACCTCAGTTCAGGATATCCTAAGAGTTGACTGACTTCGGAGACAACAGGAAATTTGGACTGTTGCAAAGAATAGTAGTACTCGCATATACGGTCGATAGCTTGGTATCCAGCTTTCCTAAATCTAGAAGGAAGAGTGGCGAGAAATGAGGAAAACACGGTAGGATCTCATAAAACCAACATACTGTTCGATATCCATGATGAGACAAGTTCAGATTAGATGGTTCACTGGGTAAAGATAATAATAATATATGGGAAGCTTGATCAATAACACTCCAATTCCAACCTCCGAGATCGAACGGAACATGTGTTCATCAATTGATGGAGGTCTGGCTCTCCGCACAGCTGTGAATGTCAACTTACAACAGATTTTCCCTACGGAATTTTCAAGGACGTTAGCCACGGCACTAGCCTGCGTAAGTCCGAGTCATTCTGTCCCACTGGCTTATAGCCTGTTCCTTATCATTTTCTTATTATTGCAGTTCTGCAAGCACAGAAAGGCAAATGCGCTCAAGGGTTTTATGTTATGGTACTACGGGGCCGCGATTATGGCCGCGATTGAACAATGTTATTCCTACAATGATCTTTGTGATTACTAACTAGACTTTGTTCATCAAATCTTGCATTCTATCATTGCTTCTTGAATGTATTCCGCCATGATGGCGTGTGTCGAGGCTGAGGGGTGTCTATACAGAGCATCAGTACGATCCTGGATTCTATTTTCATCCATTTGCTTACTCTGGCATCCAGTAGAAAGCGTGGGCTGGATCATCACATGCACCCTCGGAAGTCTGTTCGCTCAGAATGCAAGCCCCTGGACTAGTAAAACCAAAGGCCTCATAGCCAGGATTCGCACCAAGGACCCCACTCCAAAGTGGATACAAGTCCACAAATGCAAAGGAGATGCCCGATTGTGTCGTCGCGTCCTTCAAATTGTCGAACAATGATTGTTTGTACGCTTCTCCATCAGATGTTTTCTCGCCGCGCCCGTAATTGTCGACAAAGAGGAAATGCTTCGAAAGGTCCGAGCCTGAAGCCAATTCTGCAACTGAGTAGGCTATTGCACCTGTCGTCAGGGAGAAATTCTTGAAGACAAGTTCTGTGACCCTTGTAAGCACAAAATACTCTATGAAGCAAAGGTATACCATCTCGATTCTCATAATCCCTGTTAAATACGTCATGTCAGCAAAGGCATCGCATAATAATAGAGCTGATTACCCCATTCCCATAAAGATAACGTATAAAGTGGTATCCGGGTCTGACTTGGGACGATTGGAAAGGTAAGAATCGACTTGACCCAAGTAATCTTGTGTCTGCCTCAAAGGAGATCCTACGGGATACTCCAATGCATCGATTATGGAGCCGTTCACCTATAAGAATCGTTAAATGACTTGAAACGGAAGGCAAGCTCTAGTACTTACAGCATAATCATGCAACGTTGCTCCAGCGACAGTTGCAAGATGTTCGATCCACAGTTTACCGTTACTCAGTCGTCCCCCAGCAGAAGGATTTGGAGGCCTCATGATAGCAGGAGGTAACGCCGAGCCATCTGTCCCCCCAGAAGTATACGAGTCCTATATCATCACATCAGCGATAGTCCCGCACAAAGCGACCAAACCATACACCGAAGGCAATTATTGTCTTGTAGGAACTCAGGTCGTTTAATCCAGCGTTGACGCTAGCTGGACTGTCTGAAAGGGTTCCACAGTTTGGACTGACAGCCAGATGAACTGGATTTTGCGAAGCGAGAACGGCCGCTGAGGCACCAACGCCGAAACCTGCGGTGAGTAATCCGAAAACTTCAAAACGCATTCTGGTGTGGGTACTAGGATGTTTTCCTAAGGGCTCTTTATACGACGGATCTTCCGCAAACAGCTAGCGAAGGGAACAAGGTTCGACGGCCATAGGTATTCTCGAAGAATGGCGGACTGTTTACCCATTTTCCCTGTGTTCTACCGTTTTGTATTCAACCATGACAGGCTCAAACCGAGCAAGATGACGAATATATGTATGGGAGGTGTTTCAAGCCAGGTGTCGGCGAATTGATGCTATACAAGCCCTGGGGAAAAAGAGACTTTCGAAAGTTGGGTTGCTAAAGTGATCCGTAAGTACATTGCATATAACGAAGTATTGTGCGCGTGTTCAGGGGCGACCGTCCTTCTTGTTTATCACGAGCATCATGTACCCTTCAGTCCAACGATTGACTCTGGAATCCCAAGACAGTAATACCAGTAGCGGAGAAAGTGTAATTGAATCGATTCAGGAACGGAATAGTCATGACAGTCGGTACTGGGGTAGTTCCTCCAGAGTATTTGATACGTTGAACTGTCCAATGATTGGACTGAGAGCAGGTGTGCCAAGTGAAATAGCAGTGATTACTCCGGTAGGAGGGAAAACGAGGGCAATATCAGCGACAAGGTCAGTCTCACCGACGTTTGCCACCTTAATCCAATAAGATCGAGAATAAAATTCTGTGCAAATGGTAACTTTACTTTCAAATATACCATGTCTGTTTCATTGTTGAGGCTGGCAGACCAAAATAAGGCTGTGTCATTGCTCGGAGTGGGTTCGGTAGCTAGTACGTGTGTGCCTTTGTTGAAGGAGAACATCTATAGACCTTTAGGAAGCGTATAACCGTTATCAGCATGACGCATACCTGTTGAACATAATAGCTGGTAGACCTGACGAAACGAAGAGCATCATACGTAACAAGATCAGGTGTCCATTGGTAGTTCCGAATGTGTTGAGCACTATGGCCTGCGTTAGTATTTTCAATTCCCAATGGAAGAATTTCGGCAGGTGCCTGGGTGCGTCTACATAGAAAGTCGGTTTATGATGTGTAGGAGCGTATCAAAACAAAATCTATGAACTCACAAGCCGCTGCAAAGACAACATCGGAATCCCGCTTCATTCCAGTCATGAATGCGGCTTCAGCGACTGCCCCTTCAAGTGTTGGATGGCCTTGGTCCAGGTGCCCAAAGCATTTGTCTCATTGGTTGACATAATTGGCAGACAAATTAGACTGCTGTTTGCTATGGCAATAAACTAGATACGCGCCAGCGTATTCTCCGACAAACCATTTGGTGTTATTGCGAGGGTATGAATCGAAGAATAACGCATTGTCTATAAACCAGTTCGGCGAGTTGTACTGATGGAAGTCAATTGGAAGATTATGTTAGAGAAGTCCTGTATTGTCAATTATACTCACTCCTTTGGTAAGGATCCATTGCTGAGGCTGTGGGTTCCACTCAAACTTTCTCCACGAGCTTGAGATGCCTTCTAGTTTCTTAGATGCGAATGTCGTTCCATGGTCTGATCTTAAGGACACTGTAATCGATCTGTTGTAGGAATCAGCTTTGCATAAAGTGGACCCCTGTAAGTCCATCCTTCTTGAACTTTGATGCCTGCCCTCTTAACGATGAAAGACGTATTAAAGAGACGGATGCATGAACATACCCCAATACCCTGTATTTTCAAAGCCGATGGGACCATTGATTACTTTAGGAATTTTGACTTCAAGGTTATTTGGAAGTGCCTTGGATACTCCCTTAGTTTTCGACGGAACAGATATATGAGCACCGCTGTAAAGCTGCCAAGCAGTCAAACTTAAGCATATTCTTCTGAGTAGCTAAGAGAAATCTCACGCATTTTGAGTACCGGGAACGACACCTTGAGAAGCGCGATTTTGCAACAACTCGGCTGGGGTCTGGTTAAGATGCGCGACCAACAGAAATGAGGACTCCTTAACGTACCATATAGGCCTCCATCTCCGCTTGTATCTGTCAATCACGAACAAAGACGCGAAGCAAATGGATTCAAACAGACCTGAATGTCAATCAGCTTAACTTGGTAGATTCTAGGAACTCACTTCCCACATATATCCGAAGAGCGTGGTTGGAATCTCATGCGTACGGCTAGGGGTGATCCGGAGGTTAAGTGCATTCGGAGCAAGCTCATGTTCAGAAGAAGCAGGTTTTGGGGTAAGGTATAGCAGGTGAGAGGAAAACACCTTAGAAAAATTGGTCCATACTTGGTGGGTAAGCCTTAAAAATCCCTCATGTTCAGTATTTCTAGACACGGTCCGTCAGGCCTTCAGGCCCAAGGAGCATCAACCATCCACCGGAATTTGACTGTCATTGTCAGTGGAAAGCAAGACTCATGACTCGCAAAAAAATACCTAGGTCAGACGATCGCTGGACCAAAGCTTCCGACACCATGATAAGGTATGTTTTTAAGATGTAATTCGACACTGATGCGGCACGAGGAACTCGAGGATGACATCAGCGTGACCTGCGTCGAGTTCTTGTTTGCTTCTGACATTCATAATGTGGAGGGATAGAAGACGAGCACGAGGCCACATCAGGGTGAGTACTTCAAATTCTTACACGTGTATATCCCCTGACTGTCTGTACTAGTCTTTCTGCACGTTGGAATCGAGTGCTTAAAGATGATTGTAATGTTGCATGTCGTTAGATTGCATGGTCTTGCGACCGACTTGTATGACGTTCATTAGATTGTGGAACATTTCTTAATACAACCAGTTTCTTGACTGCAGCTGCATAAACCAGAACTCGGTCTGCAAAATGGCTTCATATTCCTCAACACGTCAAATTTTTCCGCAGCCTCGAAGTGGTGATAGTACGGATACGATGGAAGATCGTCAAGGCAATTCACAACACCATTTAGGTGACTTCGGTCTTTGGGGTTTATGGGATCGGTCGAGTGGGTCAGTGGGATACTCTTGCACGGTTGCACCGGTATACCTGCCCAGTTGCAAGCGTAATCTTAACTTCGGCCCTCTTTTCTGTCGTGACACGATGACGACTCTAGATGATCAACTCTTAGTCTTGGTACTAAGGCTGCTAGTGAACTTCGCCCATATAAACGAATTTGTTAGTAGTTGAATCATATGTAACGAGGGAAGCTGGAGGGCTTTGGATGTCAACAATCTAGTTCAGGATGTTGAGTGCAGCTGCTAGTAAGCTCAAAAGATACAGGACTCAAATGCTACTTGCCCTTCAAGCTTCAAGTCGCGGTTCTTGTGAGAAATGTCAAATGACTTTTGAGTGCTTACATCACCCTTGTTTACAGTTTAGTTTAGCCTTTGGTATGAACGAGTTCCCTTCAGATTCCTGACAGATCCTTCCTCCTACTCTTCATGAACCTTTCGAAAAAGCAAAAATTTAGGGCGTGTGATCAGTGTAGAAAGAAGAAGTCGAAATGTGATGCAAAGTCTACGGATAGCGTCTGCTCATCTTGTTTGCAGTCCAATAAACCTTGCACTTACCTGTTAGTCCTCTCCCTTCTCCCAATCCAAATCGCTCACCTTCTTCCTTGACAGTGAAGACTCAAAGCCCCGTGGGCCTCCCAAGGCGTGAGTCTCATCCTGTACCCGTTAGTTGCCTTCTTACACCTTCCAGCTACGTCACTGGTCTCGAAGACAGGCTAGAGAAACTAGAGGCCCTCTTGAAGCGGGTAACTACACGTTTTGATGCTCGTTTGAACCACTATTCACATCATAATTCAGTTGCGACCCGATCAGGATTTCTCCGCAGAGCTGGGCCCATCCGTCATCCGTGGCTCCTGGAAAGACCCTCCGTCTGCTCCCCACAGGTCTTCTTCTCCATCTCCAACTTCCTCTCGTCGCTCATCGCACCTTCTCATTTTACCCTCATCTCCGACGACAAATACTCTGAACGTACAAACACACCTTCTGCGTTCTCATAAATCTTCCGTCTCTGATAAATCTTCCGATTCTCCGTACTCCTCAGACCCCGATGATCTTGTTGACGACAAGGAGAAGGGGATGCACCAGCTTACCCTTCGCAAGGCCTCTCATTTACACTCGGAAGAATCTAAAGAAGAACAGCATGAGCGTTTTCATGGTCAAAGTAGTTCCTTGCCGCTTATTGACGCTACTAGGCGTTATAAGCAACAGCACCTAATCGAATCTGGCGACCCAGAGACCCTTGTCACGCATTCTTTGCCCAGTTCCCGAGTACCGAATCCTATTCGTCGCCCAGAATACTGGCAAGCTCCTCGTGTATGTTTCCTTGTATCGTTCCTTTGACTCTTAACTGAACACGTTGCTTCCAGTGGGAGTTGGTATGGGAAGGCCTTCATGTTGACTCTCCCGAGATGTTGACCTCTGTTCTTGAAGCATTTCCTCCGCAGGATCTCGCTGCGGAGCTGATTCGCCTCTACTTTCGCCACGTAAATTCACAGTTCCCTTTGCTCCACAGACCGACTTTTGAGAAACAGTGGCACGAAAAGTTGCACGAAAAGAATATATGGTTTGCGTGCGTCACGGCCTGCCTCTTTTCCGTGGCCAGTCGTTGGTGTGATGATCCTCGTGTGTTACCCAAAGGCGCTAGGACTGATTCTGGCGGGCTTGATTGGACTTTGGCTGGTTGGGACTTTTTCAAAATCGGCATTGGTGGGCAAATCTCAGACCCCAAATACAACTTTTACGGACTGATTTATCTGTACAGGCGTTCATCGGGCTCGTCGAAGTCTTCTGTATCCCGCCACACTTTTCGAGATTCAAACCTTTACTGTGAATATGCTCTAATTGAAACTTGGTTCGTTTGCTCATTTTTCTCAAGCTTCTGGCCATGTTCCTTAGAGGGACGCACAATCATACTGTTGGTTGGTTATTTGTAACCATTGGTATACGCAAAGCCCAAGATGTCGGTGCACACCGCAAAACTGTTTATAAACGCACACCGACCGTGGACGAGGAACTCTGGAAACGAGCATTCTGGCTCCTTGTCGCCTTTGATCGTTTTGGAAGTGCATCGCTTGGTAGATCGTGTGGTGTGGCCGAGGAAGAGTGTGTCACACTTGTTTTCAGACTCTGGGTTTTTGTGTTTACTGTTTGTTAGCTTCGACCTAGAACTTCCCCTGGAAATTGACGATGAATACTGGGAGACTGACGATCCTTTGACTTCCTTCAAGCAGCCTCCGGATGTACCCTGCAAAGTCACAGCTTTTAATCTGTGGATTAAATTGACGCAGATCATGGCATTTGCTTTGAGGACATTGGTTTGGTGACGCTCCTTCACCTGTCTTGATTTTGTCTGACGGCAAATTAGTATCCTCATAGTACCTCAAAATCTGTCTATGGTCGAATACCAATACCTGATACGAGGGAGATCGTGCGTCAGTTGGAGGTTGCTTTGGCCGAATGGACCGAGTCAGTACCAGAGTACCGTGAGTTTTTCTGTCATAATTTCCGCGTACAGAGATGACCTTTTCCCGGAAAGTGAAATGGTCCAATCAGATTGAGGATCCAATATTCGCCAACCAGTCTGCGACTCTATATACCAACTACTACCTTACCCAAATCCTCGTTTATAGACAGTTTCTCCGGCCAAGGATGCCTGCAACGAATCTCCAACCCTCCCCTTTCCCTGCTCTGGTTCTATGCAGCAATGCCGCAAAATCGTGTGCTCGCATAATCGAAACGCAAATGGAACGTAAACTCTCCAATGTGCCAAATCTTATACATGTCTCCAACATCTCGGCAGCCATCCTCATTATGCATCTTTGGGATTTAAAGGGAAAAGAAAAGGCCCAAATCGTAAATCCAGCTGAAGACATCAAGCCTCAATACGCAATGCCCATACAGATACTCAAGGAAGAGATTGCATTGTTAATTCGAGCTTTGGAGTGGGCCGCACCTCGTTTTCCCATAGTATCTAGAATACTGTAAGGCTTTAAGTTGTCTATGCCTTTTGTGCTATAACATCTTGCTGACATCACTCGTTGCAGAGCTCATCTTCGACAATCCTTGGACGACGAAGCAACTGCCCAAAACATCACTTTTGACAACCAAAACTCCTCATGGCCCTCTAATCATATTACTATATCTGATCCATCCTTTTCAAATCCGCCGTCCAGGTGGGATACGACGAGCGTTCACCCCAATCTTCAACCACAACCAGTTCGAGAAGTCGATCCTCACTATGGTCCGAATGTATCACATCTCCGACAGACTAACTGGTCGCTAGCACAACCGACACTAGCAAATGGCCATGATGTTGCTTTTAGTTCCTCTCAGCCCCCTCCTTTCATTAGTATGGGGCACAGGACGCCATCTTTCACCGATTCTTCTATATCTACTCGGTATGAATCGAGCTCTATGGACTTTCCATCCGATCTCGATAGATATTGGGAAGATCGAGGTGTCAGTCATCATGTACCGACGTCCCATGCTCGTTCTTCAACTACTGCAACGTTCGACAAACAATTCAGGTATTTTCTATCTCAGATTCCTTTCTCTGTTCTGACTCCGTTGTAGTGGAAATTGGGATGAGTACCACCGAAACACGGCACATTTGCCTTCACATTGGAGCGAAGAAAATTTTGCCAGACATAACACTCATCGAACACATCCAGCTGGAGCCAGTGCATATCGTTGACGGAGCGTTCTTTAATACTTATTTCGTCATATAAAGCTCAGGTGGTTCTTGTTGTGTATCATTATCCGTTTATTCTTGCCTTCAGTTCATTCAAAGGTTGTACACTTTCATTCTGTAGCTTATATCTTTCCGTGGGTTGCATGACTTGATAAAGACATTTTGGATGTATATCACACTTCTGTGCTTGTCCTCTTTCCTGTTGCGGAAAAGCCATATCGTATGACGACGAGTCCGGCAGTATGTGAAGCGCTCTTGAGCTAGAGTAGTTGCGACCCGTCTCCAGTCACCCAAACCAGTGGGCTTGATCATCGGTGTTTGACATTTGACGTTATTCTGTGGATGCCTAACCTTAAGGTCTCTCGCATATGTAAGGGCTCGTTCTGAACACACCGAACACAGCACAAGAATCAAGGATAAAGTACGACGTCGCATACCTTCTGCTTTTTGAAAATATATTCCAAAACCACGCGCTGTTCATTAATCGCCTCAGCGGCTCTTCTCACTACGCGAAGACTCAGAGAAAAATTCGAGTGATTTATAAGTACATCAGATGCAAAGGAGTATTGAGCGCGTGTTTAGGCGCTTGACTATTGTTTATCACAAATGTCGTATAACCTTCAACTCAACGATTGACTCTGAAAACCCAAGACAGTAACACTAGTAGCAGGGAAAGTGTAATTGAATCGGTCCAGGAACGGAATAGTCATGGTAGTCGATACTGGAATGATCAATTCAGGTTCTTCCAGAGTGTTCGATATGTTGAACTGTCCGGTAATTGGACTTAGAGCAGGTGTACCAAGTGAAACAGCAGTGATCACGCCGGTTGAAGGGAAATCGAGGAAAATGTCAGCGACGAGATCAGCCTCACCGACATTTGATACCTTGATCCAGTAAAATTAGGAATGAAAATCTGAGTGAACGGGAGGTCTAACCTTCAAAAATACTACGTCTGTCTCGTTGTTGAAGCTTGCGGACCAAAATAAGGGCGCTGTATCATTGCTCGGAACTGGTTCAGTGGCGAGTGCATGTGTGCCCTTGTTCGAAGAAAACATCTAATAAGATTCAGAAGAAAAATCCTCAGGAAATGCTTCATCATGACTGAGCATGTTGCGCACTTGTTGGACATAATAGCTAGTGGACCTGACAAAACGGAGGGCGTCATACGTGACGAGGTCAGGTGTCCATTGGTAGTTCCGAATGTGCTGGAAACTATGGGCGCAGATGTTAGTATTTTCAGTATTCAATGGAAGATTCTCTGAGGGTACCTGGGTGCGTCTACATAGATATCAGCCTATGAGAGTGTAAATTGAGACTGTTCACTCACAGGCCGCTGCAAAGACAACATCGGAGTTCCGCTCCATGCCAGCCATATACGCAGCCTCAGCTGCTGCCCCTTGAAGTGAAGGATATGCTAAACGACCTTGGTCCAGAGTACCCAAATTGTTTGTCTCGTTGGTTGAAGTCACTGGCCGTCAAAAAATCAGGCGTCCATTTACTTCAAGACGGCTCTCAGTCAGATACATACCGGCGTATTCTCCGACAAACCATCTAGTGTTATTCCGAGGGTAGGAATCAAAGAATAACGCATTGTCTATAAACCAGTTTGGCGAATTGTACTGGTGGAAATCAACTGAAGAAAGTGTAAGAAAGGTTTTGCAGTGGAAACTATACTCACTTCTTTGATAGGGTGGATTTAGAGCCAGCGAAGGAAGAGTTGTCGCGAGGAACTCCATTTGAGGGAACTTTGCTCCAATAGCATCGACAAACGCTTGCCATCGGTAAGCTGCATATCTTTAGGATGTACTTTTCAGCGTATGAATCAAACTCTTAGTCGCACCAAACTTACGAATCTGACTGGAACTACCAAACCCATAATATTATCAACGCACATTTGGGGAATCAAAAATGCGATCTCTTACATTGTCTTCATTCCCGCTAAAAGGCAATCGTTCAGTAAAGCTAATCTCCTTTCAGATTGGAGCTGCACCTACATTTCAATGAACCTAAGTGCATACGGCTCAGTACGACCCAAGCTCGCTCGAACGCTTCCCCATTGTGTACTTGCGTCACCAACAATGAATTCTATCTCGTTCAAAACGTCGTCGATGAAGGGCTGGAGGTCAGACTCAGGAACAACCGGCCAGGTGGAAAGTTCTGAATAGTTTTGAGTCGAGATTCCAGACCAAACACCTAAAGGTTACAAGATGAACAGTGAGTCAGAATTTCTCCAAAAAATCCAACCTAGAATAGGTTCCTGCACGACGGGCTGCATCAGGATTATGTGTGGATGAAAGATTGAAAACATACTGCTTCCAAGTCCTCGACCCAGTTCAAGTATTCCATAAGTCCCTATAATATATAAGTAGCTTAGATATATCCTGAAATATTTTGAAATATGTGCCCACAAGACCGTCAGTGTTGGGGTATCCTGAGAAACAGCATCAGTGTCGACAAATGATACAGCTAAACTAGGAACATGCACCCCAATTTGCTACGCGGCCAGGTCTGTCTTCCAATCTATCAAAGCTGCGTGAGAAACGGGAACCCTCGATCTAGCGATAGGAAAGGCGTACCGGCCTATGGTCTCGTTCCATTTCCATCTTGAATCCCAAGTTAGACCCTATGGATGACTCAATGGTCCGCTCGCGGTTTTTTGTTCATGGTTCGACTCACTTCTAAATTATTGCCCTACAGATCAATCAGTCTCCGTTAGCGCGTTCTGAGCGTAGTTTGACTCACCCCAGGAAAGCGCCACACGCCTGGAACAGTGTCTGCAAACAGCTGCGCAAGGTCTATGCGCATTCCGTTTTCCCGGCCTTTCCAAGTGGGCGGAAACAAGGAAAACATTCCAAAATGCAAGGTCTTTCCTGCTGCTGCACTACCGTCCACCACAACATTGAACACATTATTCTCATCCGTTGCTGAGACTGTGGGTTCCAGTTGAAACTCAAATTTTTTCCACGAGCTTGAGATGCCGTCTAGTTTCTTAGATGCAAATGTCGACCCACGATTTGATTTTAAGGAGACTGTGATCGGTCCGTTGTAAGAATCAGCTTTTGCGTAAAGTGAACCCTTGTAAGTCCATCCTTCTTGAACCTTGATACCTATTCTCTTGATAAGAGAGATACGGGAAACAGATGCAATTGACGTACCCCAATATCCTGTGTTTTCAAACCCAATGGGACCATTGACAACTTTGGGAATTTTGACTTCAAGACTGTTTGGAAGTGCTTTGGATACTCCTTCCGTTTTTGATGTCACGGACAGACGGGCCCCATTGTAAGGCTGCCAAGCAGTCAAACTATAAGAGTATGAATTTTTAATTTAGAACTATCGGAAGGTGAAACCAACGCAGTTGGTGTACCGGGAATAACTCCTTGAAAGGCCCGATTTTGTAACAACTCGGCTGAAACCTGTTCAAAACGCGTGACTCACAGAAATGAGGATTCTTTAACGTACCATACAGGCCGCCGTCTCCACTAGTATCTGTTAATCACAAGCAAAGAACAGCAAAGACGTGTGGATCCGAACAGACCTATGATTTACATCCTGAATATCAATCAGCTTACTTTGGGACGAAATGTATAGTTTCTAACAACTCACTTCCCACATGTATCCAAAGAGCGTGGATGGAATCTCATGGGTACGGTTAGAGGTGATCCGGAGGTTGAGTGCATTTGGTGCCAGAAGCTCAGAAGATACAAGATTTGAGATAAAGTATAGCAGATGCAATATTCCGAAGATGCGAAACTTTTGCATAGCGGGGAAACACTTCACAAAAATTGTTCTTACTCGGCGGTGTGAGGCCTTAAAAATCCGTCATGCCATTCCCTATTGCTGAATACGGTCCGTGGGGAGCATCTGCATCGTCAGTGAAAAAGCAAAACTCATGACACGAAAAAGAAAATTTACCTAGGTCAGACGATCATACCTGTGACAAAAATGTACCAGAGCTTCCGATATCATGACAAGGTATACAACCGGACCGTTCCTCTAAAATGCACTGAGGGGGAAGAGAAGAAACTTTTTTCAGGTGACGTCAACGTGACCTGCATTTTTTTTGTCTTCAATGTGGTTCTTCAAGTTCTTGTACGTCTGCTCCCTGACCAACTGCGCCATTCAAATCGTTCATGTGTGTTCGAGATGATGAATGATGCATTATAGAAGATATCCCTGAAGAGATATCGTTTCGGAGTTTTTGTGTACCTTGAGCATGAGGACATCACTCCTCGTGCCATTGGGGTGAGCACTCCAAATTTTTGTTGCATACGTATCTCCTGATAGATACTTGACCATCTATATATGGTCCTTTTTAGTAAATTTGCGCGCCGAAATCGAAGAATACTTAAAGACGATCGTAATGTTGAGTATCATCAGATTGCATTCGGTTGCAATACCGACTTTCTTGAAATGTGAGTCGTTTTTTAAACCGCATTATACTCATGTATAACTAACCGATCCGGTAGCATGTGGTCTGTCATTCAACTGGGAGTGGTTACAACCTTTCTCCTCTTGATTACGCGTTCTGTTGCACAAACCGGAACCCTCGGTCTGCAGGATGGTTTCATATCCTTCAACACGTCTATTTTTTCTGTTCAGCTCGTGAAAGATTCGCAAACGCTTTATTCTCTGCGACCTCGGAGTGGTGCTGGTGCTGGTTTCAATTTCATACCGTCCGATATGATGGAAGACCGTCAAGGCAATTCGCAGTATCATTTAGGTGACTTGACCTTTAGGGTTCGTAGGGTCGGTGACACGGAATGGGTCAATGGGGACACCTCTCGTGCCCGTAGACCTTTATCTTCCAACTCAGTTTCGGGCACGACAATGGCGTCAGCCAACTTATCCCCAACCCTCCCTTCGTCCTCTCTCCTGAATATTACTCGTCGATGGGTCGTTGAAGATGACCAATTAGAACTGTTATTTGATTTAACCAACTCTCAGTCATTTGCTGTAGAAGTTGGAGCCTTGGGCGCGCCATTGGAATTCAATAATGTTCGTATATTGACAACTATTTTACGGGTACATCTGATTTCAAATGCAGATTTTCACTGACCGTACTGCTGCGGAAACGAACGAAATTTGCAGTCTTTTTGATCCCTATATTGGTCAAGACGCTGGGTTAGTTCTTGATTATCCAAAATTTAGTTGCCAGCTGAATGAGTTTCAGTTATGTTCAAGTCACCCCTCTCCTTGGCACCCTTCCTTCTCTTGTTGTTCTCCCCGCTGGTAAATCGCCTTTGGAAGGATGGCGTTTTCTTCCTGAATCTGGCGCTGCCACCCCCTTCTATCAATCCCAGACATTTGAGGGATTATACGAATGGCAGTTCCACACTTTGGCTTATGCTCAGAATGAGTGGGCTTCCGTTACACCATGGAACGAAGCAACCTCCTTTACGTTACAGACACGCGAATCCAGGACTTTTGGTCTGCAGTTCAGACTATCGCCTTCCATTCGAGCAATTGAAGACACGTTGATTTCTGCCGGCCATCCCGTCGCTGTACCCATACCAGGTACTATTTTACCTACCGATCAGAATGGCAAACTCTTCCTAAACTACGGCTCCAGTGTTCACAATATCTCTGTCAGTCCTGAGGGCGCCCTATCTTGGACAACTAATTCCGACGCACGCACTGAAGGGTGGGTAGGGTATACTCTAACGGCTCACAACTGGGGACGGGCAAGGCTTTCGATTACCTACGAGGATGGAACTGTACAAACCGTCCATTACGTTGTGACGAAGAATGCAGCCGACACCGTTAGTGATCTGGGGAACTTTCTGACTACTTCGCAATGGTTTGATGAACCAGATGATCCTTTCAAGAGATCGCCTTCTGTCATCAGCTATGACAGAGAGGTGGATGCCCCCGTTGTAAACGATCCAAGGTGAGCACGCAGTGTGTTTTGATCCGACTTTTTTCTTTATCAATTGACCTACAGAGCGTGGATACCTGGACTAGAAGATGAAGCTGGAGCCGGTTCCTGGCTAGCAGCCATAATGAAGCAATTTGTTCAGCCAAATGCCGATGAAGTGGCCAAAATGGAGCAATTTATCGACCAGACTTTGTGGGGTTCGATTCAAAATTCAAATGGTATTCATGCTCTTATATAAATTATAGCACTAGTACTGAAACATCTTTACAGGAACTGTAAAAAAGGTAAAACCTTAATTCCGCAGCGTTGTCTTTGAATCTTGACTGAATCTACTCGACCCTACTAGTCTGTTTTCTTCTATCAACCTGAACTCGTGCCCAACTACAACTACCCGTCTTCAATTGATTGGACCGTCTGGTGGTCTTGGAATCGAGCTGCATCATTTGCTACAGATCGTGCCTATGACTATGTCCATGTTATCGCAGGATATTGGGGAATGTACCGTGTTGCGAGGAATTACCCTTCCCTCGTGTCCATCCATGACTGGCAGTGGTATATCAACCAGGCGGTGATGACTGTAAATGCCATGACAAGGGGAGGAGTTGGATTTGTCAATGACGGCTTGATGGGAGAGACGGTCATTAGGTTCTTACTCGATGATCTGAAGAGGGAAGGGTTGACAAATAATGCAACACTAGTGGAAAGCAGAATGAGGTCTAGGTGGACCGTATGGTCTGGTGAGAGATATCCGTGAGCCCTTTTACGCTTTCCCAAACCTAGGAAAATGAACCGACTTCAATCTACAGATTCGGGAGTGAAATGGCCTGGGATAGCGTGAGTTTAAGTAATCTTGTTATTGACTGTAGACTAAGGAATACGGCAGACTGGTCAAGAGGGTGTATATGCGTGGTCTGCGCACTTCAATGACACCAAAACGGCGACTAATGTGGTGAACTCTATCTTGGCATACCAACCTCTTATCCCACATTGGGGATACTCAGGTAAAGCCCTTAATCGAATTTAGCTCAAACTAAACTGATCCTGAAAACAAGGCAACGCTAGGCGCTACTGGTCAGTCCTTTTGTCTTGTTGCTATTCTCAGCCCTCAACTGAGTCCGTGTTCTTAGGGATAACATATACGGCGGCAAGCTAGGTCCAACGATGAGGATAGAGCGGCAGATTCATCACTATGGTTCTGGGCTAAATGCTCTACCTTTGATCTTTACATTCCAATCAACAACGCCCACGACGGATCCCGATTATTACCTCCTCCGTGTTGCCTTTGCTGGTCTAAGTGGTCCCTTATCCAATATAGACCAAGGTGGTTTCGCTGCAGCATCATTCCATTCCTTTGCCGATACACTGAAATGGGACGGTTACTCTGGAGACTATGGACCCAACTTTTCTGGGCATTCGATGGGTATGGGCACATTCATCGTTAGCCACCCAGATTTTGGTTGGCAAGCATTTGGCGGAAACGTGGTTTCTTCTACGTCTGGATCTCAAGTGCAAGTGAATGTTCGAGACTCGGTGAGAAGGAAGGTCTTCATTGCACCGTTGGGCGTGGAGTTGAGGCTGGATGCGGGCGCATTTGATAGTGTGACTGTTGATATGCAACAAAAGTCGGTGTCAGTGAGGATTGTCAATAAAGTAGGAGCAGGAGCAGCGGCTCCGAATGGAAGATTGGTCGTTGGTCAAGGTAATCTTAAGCCGACAGGTTCATTGAAAATGGATGGAGGAGCTTGGGTAGTGGCCTTTGAGAATGGGGCAGCGAATATCAACTTGGCTTGAATGTACCATTGAAATGTAATTTGAAGTAGTATGTTGTATGACATCGAATAAGAAGATTTCATGTGTTTTTCGGGATACTAGGCAGGCAATTCGGCAAACGCGACTGACGCGTCAAAATTTTGTTGATCCTGTTCGTTCCATCCATTCCGACTCATTGTATGTACTTCAAGCGTCTCGCACGATTTCCTCTGACAACCCAGTGACTAGATGGATCTCCAGCAGTTCTTCAAAGCATCCATTGCATTTGGCAAGTAGGAATGTCTGTTTGTTCCGTCCAATATTTTTACGTGTCATTCCAGTCGAACAATACCCGATCCCAGCGACGCTCCTCTTATCGTTGGGAAGTTACAGTATAGCCAAAGTACTCTACCAGACCCTTTCTGTGCTTTTGCAAACGTTTGTTTTGCCAGGCACTAGCGTCAGTCGCTCAATGTCTACTTTTTACCTGCCAACTGACACTTGTATTACAGCTCAAGAAGTTTGGAGCGAAAAAGGGTGCTTGGGCAATAGTGACAGGTGCATCTGATGGCATTGGAAAGGAATTCGCATTTCAATTGGCAAAATCGGGCTTCAACGTTTTCCTTGTAGCAAGGAATAGGCAGCTTTTGGACTCGACTGCAAAGGAAATTGGTGTGTTTACAGACTATGTGATGCAAATGATTCTAATCCTTATTATAGAAACAAAGTATTCTGGCGTGTCAACTAGGACGTACTCTATCGACTTTGCTAAGGGCGATGAAAAGGCATACGCGGGTCTCAGCACCGCATTTGAGGGGTTGGATGTCGGTGTTCTCGGTGCGTTGCCTGATGTCAATCAAGTTTTTCCGAGCATTCATGGTTCTCGTTGACAGTGAACAATGTTGGCAAATCTCATGCAATGCCAGCATACTTGGTCGATGTCCCCAAGGATGAAATTGCCGACATAGTCGCAATCAACGTCAATGCGACCATTAGGGTCACTAACATGGTTCTTGCCGGTATGATCCAGCGGTAAGAAGTGTTGGTAACCGTATAGTAGTACTACGACTGACAGATTGCATAGCAAACGCGGGCTTATTCTCAACATTGGTTCTTTTGCTGGAGCCGTTCCTTCTCCGATGTTGGCACCTTATTCTGGCAGCAAGGCTTTCCTCGCAACGTTCACAAGTGCATTGGCAGAAGAAGTGAAGCAGCACAACATCATCGTCGAGCATGTAAACACTTACTTTGTGGTATGCCATAAGCACTATTCGCTAGCCGTTTCACTAGTTGACCGTGTCGAATAGGTTTCCAAGCTCTCCAAGATCCGCAAGTCTTCTCTCTTCGTACCCAAACCAGGACCATATGTCCGTTCGGTGCTGTCCAAAATCGGGCTTCAATGCGGAGCCGCATACAGTGGCCGGCCCAATACGTCGACACCTTATTGGTCGCACGCGATTATCGACTATGTAATGACTCTTGTCGGATCGCCCAGCGTGTTCATCAGCTACACCCATGGATTGCACAGGGATATCCGTAGACGGGCGTTGAAAAAGATGGAGCGGGAAGGGAAATCGCAGTAGATACGATTATGTTTAGACTAGAAATGATTCTAGACAAAAAAATACGGGCGAACACGTGTTTGGAGTGTTTGTACATGAGGACTCGGCGTGCACGGTTGTTGCAATTGTCTACAACGACGAGTAGATGAGATCCTCGTCTGTTCTGCCTCTCAACTACCATTCACTATGAGCTTGAAGCGTTCTCAGTCAAGAGCCCCGTCCCCCACTCCCACTGCTTTCTCTGGCATTTCAAACTACCGAACTGACTCGTATCGTCCCATAAAAGACCGGAATACGCCCCCAGTTCCCCCGATCGACTATCGTTCAGTTTCCAGAACTCATTTCAGGGAGCTCAGCTCATATCTCGCTTCTTATCTTGCCAAAGGTCTGCCCCAAAACTCGTACAGTCCCCAGCCGACATCTAATCTGCTTTCTCAGCTGCACCCAATTCGCGTTCCGCCGCAAGACAGAAACTCACTCGCTTGACTATACAGCAGTTCCACGAGCTTTCCACTGATGTATACGACGAACTCATCAGAAGGAAGAATGAGAAAGAAGGTAAAGGCAAATCTTGTTCTCAAGGTTCTTCGTTCCAACTTTTTACGTTTACAGTCCCTTTTCTTCCCGTAAGAGAAGAGTTTCATCCAAAGCGAAACCAAGCTCGACAGAAGCTAGCAACTTTACCGACTTCCCGCTTCGAAGATCTCTCAAGTGATGTGTACTTTGAGTTGGCCAGACGATACCCAGAATTCAAGGAGGATGTGCGTGGTTTTTCACTTAATTTAGTCGCGTTGACTTATAATCCACCTTAGCCCTCTGGAAGGGCCTCTGCTGGATCAAATTACGATGATTATCCTGCTCCCGACTTTCCTTCCAATTCACCTCCCCGCACTCTCAATAATTCCCGTACGTCAGGACGCGCTTCTGCAGACCGGCCTGTGGATAGTGGGTATGGAGGTAGTGTGTCTAGCCGGCGTCCGTCTCAAGATAGGCGTAGACCAAGTGAAGACACCTACAGAGGGCGGACTAGCGAGGATAACTATGCACCTAGCATAGCTTCCATGTCTTCTCGACGTAAACCTTCACAAGATACGACTCGCCGGTCCGAGGATCGTGAACGAGAGTACGCCAGACGTCCCAGTGCCGTCACTAGTGTCAGTGGCAACAGTGACAGTACCACAACCAATGCTCCTCAAAGTACAATGGCCACAAGTGGCATGATCATTCCAAACACGAGTACAATGGAGGAGGAATATATCGAAGTTCCTTATGATAGAGAAGCTAGGGAGAGTGTCAGCACAGCAGACGAACGAGAGCGGAGCCGAGATCGGAATCAAGATGCTTTGTCTCCTGGATTCACAGAACCTGAACCTGACAGTGCCAGTGACTACCCTAGTCCAAGCAGTCCTGCTGGTGGGTTGAGTGGGCTGCACGCGAGGTTAAAAAGCGTGGATGACGACGACGACGGTGATTCAGCGGCTGGAGGAAGAAGCGGGGATGACTTTTACGAGAATAGGTCCTATGGACGAACTTCTGCCAATTCTGATCGTTCTTTGACCGGAGGTAATCGGTTTGGAGGACGTGCCAGCGTATCGGACGACAACGAAAAGCTGCGGAGAGACTACGAATTCAGGATAGCGACAATGCAAACGCAAATCACCAATCTTCAGCGTGATTTAGGCAATTCGCAACAAGGTGATAAAAAACTGGAGAATGCAGAATCGAAGGTGAGACAGATGGAAGAGGAACTAGTCACTTTCCGCAAGGTAAGTTCTTGTACCAGTGGGTCCGATTTTATCTGACATGCTATTGCAGCGAGCCGAGGAACAAAGTACTGCGATGCGGACACTGCAAAAGGAGCTTGACGAGCTCAAAGAGACGAGACAGCGGGAGAAGGAACGCGAGAGCCGAAGGGCCATGGAAGACGAGGAAGAACTACAGATTCTACGAGATCGTCTTGAAAAGCTAGAAGAAGAGCGAGCTGGAGGACAGATTGGCGTATGTCTCCTTCAATTCTATTGCATCATATTCTAACCACTTGTGCAGGCAAATTCTGACGTCGTTGACCAATTGAGATCTGACATGCAAAACCTCATCGAAGAATTGGGAGACCTCTCGCGCAGAAATGATGAGCTCATGACTGCAAAGGACTCTGATCTGGTAGTAATACGCGACCTCGATAACCAGCTCAAGGAGTACAAACGGAAGTATGAGCAGGCCAAGACTGAGCTACGTAGTATCAAAGGTCCGTCGATTCTCCAAAGAAAAATTTCTTGTGTTGACTATCTCTCCAGCCACTTCTCAACTTTATCTACAAGCTCCAAAGGTGGACAAACTCGATGACCAGCTTCCCGTCGCTGCTGACGGCGGAGTTCTGGATATTCACGTTACTGCCTTCCTGACTGCGGTGGATGGCCTACTAACAGCTGGCCGTTCCAATGCTCCTACCAGGGTCTTGACTCCCATGAAAAGTGTCGTCAATGCTGTAACGGCGATCATGGATGATATCCGTGCATACGAACGACGGCCTCGTGACAAACATCCCGACTTTGACTGGGATGGCCTGCGGTTCCTTCGTGAGCGAGCAGAAGCTACTCTCACTAATCTGGTTGCAGCTTCCAAGACTCACGCCACCAGCTCAGGAATGTCTCCTGTCAGTTTGCTCGATGCTGCTGCTAGTCATGTTGCTGCATGTATCACCGACATTGGCAAGATAATCTATATACGAAAGGCCACCAAAGCAGAACAAGAGCAATGGATTTCATCGGCTACATCTTATTCCCCGTCTCCGACAGCCACCAACGGTTTTTCACCGAGTCTGCGTTACGTTGATGAAAAGGTGCATCAGCGCAAGGCCAGTGCCGCTTCTCGTTACGAAAGTTCGAGGCGTACACCATCAGAGAATTCCAGTTCAGAGCAGACCAACTCGCCGCCTCCAATATTCGACCAACCGACAAATTCAGCTGGAATGATGAGTGATGGAGACGGAACAACTGAAGACAATTGGGCAGAATTGAAGGTATATATGATCCTTTGTTGTATTTTTGCTCTTTTTGACACCTATCTCTTGCAGCCGTACCTGGAAGCTCAGACAGAGTCCATCGTCTACGCCATTCAGAGCGTTCTTTCTGGCGTCCGCAGCCCGACACCTTCCCCGACGCTCAACGAAAACGTGACTCAAATCATCACCATTGTTTCAAGTATCGTCGCCGTGTGCAAAGATAACCTTCCACCCGCTTCTGCTCAACAAGGAAATGAGATATTACGAGAGCTCAGCGAGCATGCCAACAAGCTGAGCGAGGTCCAGGCACTACCTGAAGTCACTAAAGAATCGCGACAGATCATGGCCAAATCAAGCTTTGCTGTCGCTAATGCTATGAAGGGTTTAATGAAGCTGTAATGAAATGAATCTTATGAATCTATATTTGCTTTCCACTGTAATAGACTTTATATCTCTTCTCTGTTCAGCTGGTCTTTCTTGTTTTCATTCGTGCAGTTTGAACTTTGCCTCCCCGAACCTTTTTCGATGCGGCCAGGTTTATCCTGCAGGCTATACCAATTACCATTGCTGGATGTCATTTACCATATGCAGGCCACGTATTCGACATTGTATACTTTAGTTTAATGATTGTATTGATTCAGTGGATTCAATATGGGAGTCGTTGAAATGTAACCTTGAAAGCTTAAGAGTTACTTTTAGCAACTCGTGGGTAAACAGCCAGGAAGTCTGACAGAAATTAAAAAAACGAATTGGGACTAGGATTCTGAGAAACACCTCCAAGGTTATGACTTGAATTGGAGACAAAGATGTACAACAGTCGTATGGGATATTCTGCGCACTTGAAAATTCCGCATTAGCTATAGTACGCAAAATAGTGTGTAAGTGTAGAGTACATACAAGGTCGCAAAGTACACGGGCTGGGAATAACAAGACAGGATAAAGAGGGTTGCAAGTACGAAATTATACAATGTGGCCGACAACAGAAGAGCAACGAAATAAATAAAAAGGAGCGATAACAATGTGCGCGGAGACAGCAAGTGAACATAGTTCAGTGGTAGTACAAGCAGGTCAGATCAGATCATACAACGACAAACTAATAAGACAATTATTGTCGACCCTTGAGCGTCTGCACAAGGGATCTAAGGCCACCGAACCGCTTAGGAGGTGGAGGGATACGACCTGCTGAAGGGTCGTTGACAGTAAATCCCATTCTTGTCAATTTGGTGTTACTACCTTGATTCCGTCCTCGCGGCACTTTGGAGGCCGTATGCGGGGCAGTTGAAACACGGAACAAGGCAGGACCCAAGTCGGTGTCGGTATCGTGGCCATCGTGAAGTCCTTCGAAAGAACTCACACGACTGAGAGTCTTGCCGAGGTCGGGGGTACGAGCACGAAGGGGTCTGATATACGTCGCTTCGTTGAAGGAGCGGGAGTTGACAATGGCAGGAGCATTGTACTCAGAATCCAGTGTTGGTGAACATTCTACTGCGGATGCAGACAATGAGGAATGGTGAGTGGGTCGCACTCGCTCAACAGAAATGTTGGGAGTTGAATCGGCAGAGCCTGGAAGACAGATGAGCATGGCATACAGGTGGGATTGCGTGACACTTACCGCCAGCTGTCGAGGTTCCACCACTAGTATGTGGTCGTTTCGGCTCTTTTCTCCGTTTCGGTCGATTTCTCTCGGTAGGCGATTCACGTTCATCGGGCTCGGAAACTTTCGATGAGCGCCCTACTGATTCAATCTTACTCCTCGACTCCTCTTCTATCTTCTTTTTCCTTAATTCCCTTTCCAATTCCAAACTTTCTCCAAGTGCTAGCAGCCTAGCACTGAGAGGGGTATAACCGACAGTAGCGGCCTGACCACTACCGTCACTGTGAGCCAAAAGAATGTCCTGCTTCTTTTGCTGCACTAGCGCTTCAGCCTGAGCGTGCGACTGAACCACATCTAAGTTGATTTGAGGCAAAGGTGAATGAGACCGACGTTCGTTGATACTGACGATAGCAACTCCGTCTTCAGGTCGCAAACCGCTTACATCGGTGTCTGGAAGTGACATCGACGGCAGTTCTTCAAGCGCACCTATGGGAGTTGTAGCAGTCATGCTGCCGCCACTGCCACTTGTGGTACCACTTGCACTGAGATCAGGATTCTGGACGCTATCAACAGTACTCGTACTACTGATAGAGTCGCCTCGCAAACGGTTATCTACTTGGGAGACTGAGGGGACTTGGAGATGAGAACCTGAACCGGATATAGATCCTTCTGAATCTTCCAGTGGTACTGGAGGTGGTCGATTGATACTGAATGGAAAATCTGCATTCACGTTGACCGAACAGTCTCCAGGTTCTGTTGCAGAGAGAGACGGCGACAAGGACGATACTGTGGATGCAAACGACGCACCACGATTACGAACCTGGGTATTTGGTACTAATGTTGACTGTTCAATGGGTAAGGGATGGCCGTAGATGGAAGCATCATCTTCCTCTTCTTCCGGGTTGCGAGGACTGGTATCAAAATCAGTGACGGTGGCAGGTGCAGAATGCCCTAGATGACGAGTATCGGGAGTTTCAGACGTGGGGACTTCAGATGGACGCATTCTAGACGGTGAGCGGGAACTACCACGTCGTTCACGTTGGTGGAACCTATTCAGGGACCCAGCACTAGTGCACCCTCTCAATGGAGGAATAACATCTGCGTTCCGAGTGGCACTCGTCGTACTGGACGCCGAATCAAACCTCAGAGCCCTCAGACCACTGCTCTGACCTGTAGATGAGGTACGATTATGGGCGCGTAATATGCCTGGCCGCGAACTTGCTCGACTTCCGGGAAGAGAATGTTCACCACTGGACAGTACAACATCATCCTCAAACACCGACGCATTTCTGTTTAGACTGGCACCCGAACCAGACCGATCTCTTGAGTGGATAGGCTGTGTGAGTTGCGCGATCTTTCGCGTCAAGGGACTGGTTGATAATGGGACCGAGCTACCGGAGCTACCTCCTTCGTCGTAACTGTGGTTAGGTCTAAGAGGTATAGGTATGGGAGCAGATCCTTCAGGCCGCGAAGAACTACCAGATGAGCCCGAACGATCTCGATGCATGTGCTGATACTGTTGTGATGCCATCGCATTGTGCAGATCAACAGCAAGGGGTATAACTGGACGAGGCGGCGAAGATGGATGAGATTGATTGACAGAGGAAGTAGATGGAGATGCTCTAGAGTTAGATAACAGGTGCGATGATTGGGAAGGTGAAGAGGATAGAGTACCACTGCTACCAAAACGATAGCCAGGCTTGGGAAGAGGGCCTGAATCATTCACAAATGAATTGTTCCGAGGTGAACGTGATGAATAAGGACCTATGAATACTGAATTGGTCGTCTGCTGCGACATCGTTCTCTCCAAAGGAACGCCACCGCCTGATTCCCCAGCTTGACCCTTCTTGAACAAGTTCATCAAAGAATACTTGCTCCCCAACTTTCTACCAGCACTACCCCTGCCGGTACCCAAACTTACAGACATATCGGCATCAGGCCGTTCAGCGTCTGTTCCTGCTGACCGAGGTCTTCGCGGGGTACGCGGTTTCGTAAGGGTAGCGGGTTTTCGGGAAGAAGGGGTAGAATACGATGGCTGTAGCACTTGAGGAAGCGACGGTCTGCGTGAATTTGGATCAATCGGACTGGGACTTGGACTGAAATGCCCATCCTCTGAGGGAGACGGAGAAAAATCGCCCCGTGACCGAGTCGGGGAAGTAGGAGGAGAGACTGCATTCAAGTTGTTGGTGGAGGCGGACAATTGTTGCCTAGATCCAGAATGTATGTTACTGAGGGATGACGAAGACTTGAACATGTTGAGGGCCGTGTCGATGGAACGTTTCATTTGAATTCGGATTCCGAGTTGATCCAGATGCATCTTCTTCATAACCAAACGACCTGTCTGACTCTTCCTGGTTGGCTACACCCTCTCTGTCTCGTAAATCCTTGTCCTTGTTTTCCACCCAGTTGTTAAGGACTTGGGCACATTCCAGCCATCCATGCTGCTCAGCTAACATGGCAGGAGTAATACCATGCTTATCCCGTCGATCGGCATGGGCACCTCGAAGCAACAAAGTCATTATAACATTTTTGTTCCCGTTGGCGGCGGCGAAATGAAGAGGTGTCGAGCCAGTAGTGCCAACGATGGGCACAGAAGCGTCTCGGTGTTTGTCGTTTGAATATCGGCGCGGTAATCTGTACCGCAAATTGGAATTTCATGACAGACGTTGACAGCGGCGGAAGAAAATACGAAAAGCATCCGCGGTAAGTGGGGAGACTCTTGCAGAAGATTCTAGAGGGACAGACCTTGGAGCATTGACGTCCGCACCATGGTCAATGAGCAGCTTGACCACCTGTTCATCCCCACCGGCACAGGCAGCGTGAAGCGGCAGAACACCATCTAGCACCGAGTTGACGGGCTGGCCGCGATTGAGTGCATATTCGACGAGACCTTGATTTCCCGAGGCTGCAGCCGAGTGCAAGTTGTAATTGGTAACTGTAAAAGAATCAGTATTGGGGGAAACCATGAAAGAGGTGTACTTGCATTCGGTAACGACGTTGTACTTTGCCTCTGCCCTGAGATTGGCATTCGCCCGCAAAGGGACGGGCATGGAGGTGGTGGTTCAAGTGAAGATTGAGACTGGGGTTTCTCCGTGACCCTCGCCGACTTCGACATGTGACTACTTCCCGGCAGCCCTCATCTCCGATTTCGGATACTTATCTGCTCTACTCTTTCTGGTGTACTCTCTCTTTTACTAGTAGTCCTTCTCAACGACCTGCCTCTCTGTCTTCGAGAGGGGATCCTGTTTCTCAACACATTTGTGGACAGTGTCAACCGTCCTATCAGGTATCTAGGGATAAAGATACGCTGGGCTGCATTGCCTCTGATCTTTTCCTGATCTTTTCCAATCGTACCATCCACGGCGCTCAAAATAAAGTCAACTTTGTACTACACTAAATCCGGCTCTAAAATCCTTCTTGTTCTAACAATAACACCGATAATCTCTCTACAGCGCATCTTCTGGACCCCCTTTGTACCCTACGATACAAACCGCCCGAAATGAAAAACGTGGAGCTACATACCATCTTACCTACCTACGTACTCCACCAAACACATGAGTATTCGCATCCACGCTGGGCTATGTCAAAGATCAGCTGAGGTTCTATCATCTCTGGTGTATCCCCGCACAGTACTCCGTCGGGAAGTCTTGCTTGGCCAGATCCATAGCTTCATACTTTCTATTTTGCATCGTTGCGAAGCTTCAACACATTCTCGAACTGCTAATCGAATCTTCCTTGAAGGTCTGAACGTTCTATGAAGAACTGTGGCGCTCGAGGCAGCTTCTTATGATACGGGCCGTACTTGGTAAGCCAAGGGATGAGTGACCTAGGACTTGAGATATGCAAAGCATGCGTTGTTGTTCCGAATACGCATCATATTTGGATTTCCCATATGCACGGTGCGGCAACAATAACAATCACGATAACAATAACTCGAGGTCCTTTTCAAGCACATTTGGTCATTCCGCGAAATGTCTAAAATTTGATTGTACCACAAGCTATCATATTCACTATTGTGGGATGTACACTTGCCAATGTCATACCAGTCATATCCCTGAGCTCTCTCACAGCATACATGACACCCTTATAGGATCTAGTCGACGTCTTGATCTAGTGCCAAAGTCATTCAGAAAAATGAATTGATTGGTCCCACCTCAGTCCACCAATCGCCTCATTGCCCCCAGTGCTCAAGATGGCCGGGGTCCCACCAAGCTATCTGTGTACAAGTTCTAACCTAAAGAGTTAACCTATGCGGCGATCTGAGAGCATGATGAAAGATCCCGCCGATGAATGGACGAGCGTCTTCAATGCTTCAGCAGTGTAACTTGCATAAGAGTATTCCATACATCGACGCGAATGTCTTTGCGAGATCGTATGAGGCGGAGCCGACGCCACAAAGATGAATTACGGACATATGAATGCACATTCATACCTACTGTACAGGTACTTACGGTGGCGACGGGGTACAGACACTGGCTTAGCAGAATAAATGACAAGAATTCTTTGCAATCAGCAATATCATGATACATAGGCTTTTGCGTGGATTAACGTCCTTTGACAGACGTGCTGATATCATAGTCCGGTCCAGGAACGTTCAAGTGGTTGATCAAGCGCCGAGTTGCACTTCAACAAAGTCAGTCTCCATGAGGACCATATCCAAATATGCAAGATTGCGACATAAACGATGTGAACGTCCGAACATTGACGGAATGATAATCAATAACTTGACAGGAACAAGCGAGCAGAATATTATATTATTTATATATATAAACGGCGGGATACTATGGAGTTACTATGTATATAATCGCAAGTACTAGCTGCGGAATATCAAACAAAAGTTTTTAAATAGTAGGAGGTACATTGTCATCAACAAACCACTGAGGCCAAAGCCCTGGAAAATTTAAATTATCAGTGTCTGAATAGGTCGCTTGTGGCATCTGCTGGTTTCCAAAGTTTTGCACAGACATGGAAGAACTGGAAAACATGGCAGGCCCATATTGTCTGCCCATATTCGTCGATTGCTGAGGATCCGGACTTTGGTTTTCCGCCCCGCGGAGTGACATCGCCATTACCGTACGCGGTAACTCTCCATCGCCAGCTATCGAGCCGAATACGCTATATGCACATGCTAAAAGGTTGTCAATGCAACCGGGAGTACTCGTTTGATTATATTCCTCTCCAAGAAATTGCCAGTCCCGTATGTAAGCTAGAGCCACAGAAGCTTCAAGTAGGGTGAACATTCCAGCCCAGTCCAGAGGTCGCGTTTCGATCGCGTTTTGGTTCAAAGGCCATGGATTGCAATGGAGCTGGATTAACTCTCTGCAACAAGTGAAACATTGGTTCCGACTCGTTCCACGAAGGGGATCCGTCCCATACAAAAAGCATACCAGATGTATCTTCATGCGAATAAACCAGTACCAGGTCGATAGCATGTAAGACTGATGGGAGTTGTTGGGAAATTGAGAAGGTTGAGAAGAGGTGAAGGAGGGAATAACAAAACGTGAACCATTGCCGCCTCTCCATGTTTCTAACCTATTGTCGAGGTCTCTCACTGTTTGGAGGGAGGGTAGTTCGCTGCCCAAGCACTGCAAAAAAAAAGATGACGAGTGGTACACTTAATTGACTGCATTAACTTACCTTTGCACTAACATCGCCTGCAATGTCACTCAAACTATACAAGGCTAGTCTGAGGAAATAGTTCTCATCGTCTAGATCTCCAGGACGCTCGACATTAGAAGTACAGACCATGCTCGGCCTGCTTAGCGCCAGGGAGTAGATCCTGAAACGAACCTGAGCGATCCATTCAATACCGGAGGATGAAAAGGCACTTACTTGTCCCAAGTCGTAAGGTTCCACCAAGCAGTTCTGCAGAGAAGCTTTTCCTCGTCTTGCATCTGCTTCCATCCGTGTCGTTCGGGATCTACATGCAGTCCGATAGCTTGCGCAATTCGGATCCATCGGCCTAGCATTTTCCATGCTTCGCTCGGCCGTCCCTGCCTGACATACTGGTCGCAAAGAATGGGAACAGACAGACATCCGAGTACACAACCCTCTACAACCGAGAACGGAGCAAGTCTGGACGAAGCGCGTTCGTCGTGCCACGTGTCTTCAGCCATGCGCAAGGCAGAGACTGAGACTGAAAAATAATGATTAGAACTGGAGGAAGATTCTGGATATGCAAGATGAGCCTCATAGCCAGTATTTGAAGCGCAGGCTAAGACGGAGAATAAGAGAGCCAACCAATTTGGGTTAAGCCGCATATCGGCGAGATTGTAAATCTTCTGCCAGTGTCTGTAAAACCAATCTTGAGGAAGACCGAATGCCCAATTCTTGTGAATAAAATATATTTCCAAGTAATTCAATGTTTCCCGGTACGGAATGGTGTTGAGCGCTTGCTGTATCAAAGCCACCAACTGTGTAGTTTGTTCCCGGTTCATGAGAATATGGGTCAGTTGACTAGGCTGAAATAAAGAGCTTCGAGTCTAGAAATATCAGGAAATAGCAACAATTCAGAAAGACAGAACCTTACTTGGAAGAAATAATTCGGGGAACTTCCACGACCAAAGTGCTCACCCAGTTGTCCGAAGAAGCGGTGTACATATGGGAATACAGACTCGTATGTCTGTCGCATAGCTAACGTCTGAGCACCAAACACAATTGAAGTCTCCGAAAGGAAACAAGATGGGTCTTCTATTTGAGACGAATGAAGTGAACTAAACGCTTGATCAGAACCTGGGTCAGAAAATGAGCTTTCTCGATCTGAGTGATTCGGTGGACGGCCTGGAGGAGGACGAGAGTGCGGTCCGTTCGCCCAACGGCATTGGTCGGGTATATCTCTCTTAATGCAAAGAGCACAAGGTTTTTGACGGTCACATTTCTAAGAGAGGTACAAAAATAACATGAAGGTTCAACGTTCAATACTATCGCGGAAGGGGAACGCGCTTACCTGACGTCTGTCTGCGCATGGGATGCAACTCAATCTAAGGCGATTTCGTCTTTTCTTTTCTCTTTGACCACCCGCCAGGGGTGGTGAGCTGGTTGGGTCCATTCTGCTGGTATCCATGAGGAAACACTCCTTTCCTGATGCCTTTTAAGATGCAGAGGCTGAAAATTTTGATGGTTCATTGTAGTGAGGGTTGGGAACTCGATCGCTTACAAAGACCTTTCACGATATGAAGCACGAATTCGAATTCTAAGAAGGGTTAAATGATTTTTATATAAACGTAGTTGAGCGCCTCGAATTTGGCGACAATCACCCAATCACCTAAACACCCAATACTCTCTTCCCAGTTTGCCATACCATGAAACTGACCGCAGTCATGGGTACCACCTTGAGATAACCAATACTCAGACCGATGTAAAAGCCTCTCAGTCCTGAGGTCCTCCATATAGAACCCATGGTTTCTCCCCAGCGTAGCCACCTATCTGGTCTCGTGATGCCTCCTACTTGCATCCTCCGCCTGATAACTTCAAATGGATAGGATGCAGTCTGTGCTATTGCACCGGATGCGGCTCCAATGACGAGGTCTGTAATTGGCGTAGATTTGGAATCATAGGAAATGAAACGCGCTCTCAGGTAACCCCAACTCAAAAATGATACACCCGCGTATGGGATCATACCTATGATTGTAGCAGTGAATCCGCGATAAAATTTGAGAATAGGAAATCGATTGAGTATCTGTTGAGTTCCAATCGGAACAGCCCGAGTGCTAGGCACCGGCTGAGGCACTGGTGTAGGTTCGATGGGACGTTCATGATACATCTGATGGAGTGTTTGGAACACATTAGAGGCTAATGGATTCTTGAAATCACCGGTGGTCGGCGTCCGAAATGCCATGCGAACTCGAATGACTTCTAGAGGGTATGTGAAGAATACAGATATTATTCCTGTTTTTGGGAGCTGAGTTTAACTCGCCTGATTTGGTCGTTGGTACGCACCGGAAATCGACCCAGCCGCGAATCTACGAAAATTGGTCTCGTCCTCTCTAGTTGGCATCAAAATCTACGCTGGAGGTCAGCACAAACGCCGCATGACGCAAAGGGGATTCAGACTTGCATAATGTACTTGGTCGTATGCCATAAACTTGATAGCAGCATAGGGAAAAATACGAAGTAATGTCATGGAATGTCCTTGAAATAATCCGCGTACACCATTGGTACCATAGATATCTCGTCCAGCGCGAAAGGCACCACTCCAAGATCCTGTGAAAACATCTAAGTGTTGTCCACTTAAAGAGATTCCAGCACTCACCAGCATACTTTTGAAAGTCAGGATTGGACGCTTGAAACAGGATCTTGACTCGGTCAAGAGGCGCGACTACTGTCTTGGCCTAAAGTAATATTCAGAGAGAGGAGATTGTACAAGTAAAAAGTGCGCGCACCACACATCCAGCAAACCCTCCTGCAAGTCCAGAACGGATGATATAGTTAAGGCTTTGCTTGTCCCGAGACTTGGAGACATTCGAACTCATTTGGTGCACTAGCTTGAGTGCGTCGCATACGAATGACCTGCGCAGCAAATTAATGATACGAGAAGGAATACTAAGGGCTTTGAAAACACTTACTCTGTGGGTCGTCTGACAAGGGAGACCTCGGTACAAATCCTTAAGCTCCGGTTCGACGCTGACCAACGTCATGCACAGCCACGTGCAACCCCGCGTCAAGCTTCACCCGTACGCATTATGTCGAAAGCAAAATCGGACGTGAAGGTGCTTAAGGGTCAAGAAGGTATTATCATTTCAAGTCAAGAAACCCACATTCCTGACTTGCTGCAGCCGAGGACAAAGTCTTGGAATATGTCCGAAAGGTTTAGTTAATCCAGTTATTCGTCTTAGACGCGTCCTAATCGACCCCGATTAGATGAACCGTCCTTATGGTGCTGTAGATGTCGCTGCCAACCTCAAAGGCGCAGTTGCAAAGACTGCGACACAGAAGATTCTCGTTGCACTCGCCGAAAAGGGCGAACTCGTCCAGAAGACTTATGGTACGTTGCGCTCTGCCTTTCTTTTCGTTTGCAATGAACATGTTGTTCCTAGGAAAAATGACTTTTTTTGTCGCAAACCAAGCAAAGATAGAAACGCTTCCACCAGAAAGGATCAATGCACTAGAAGCTGAATACAAAGCAGAGGACGAGGAGAACAAGGCTATAGCAGCCCAAACAAAGACTCTCAGTAACGGTAAGCTGCATTTCGTCCTTGTAATGTTTTTCGGCGCGTCATTACGCGTCAATACTGCAGAACTCGCGAAAATAAGAGGCACACCGACCAACGACGAGCTGGGAAGCCAGATTGGCGAATTGAAGACCACAGTAAGCGCCTTGTCCTAGTGTACTCGCTCGTCTAGGACTTGACTATATAAAGATCTCAAAACGTAACGAAATCCTCGCTCCTCTCCGGTCTGGTGCTCCTCTGGTCTCTGCAGAAGACATAGCCAAAATCGACGCTGATTGGGAAAAGTGGCGAATGGAATGGACCAAACGAAAAAAAGTGTTCAAAACGTGCGTTTTCCAGAAGATTGTTCTCTGCAGAAGTTTTGTCGACCCACTGAACCCCGCCCTCCATTCACATCAAATCTGACACTGGCTTGCCTCTTCTAGTTTGTGGGATTTGGCGACGGATAGCCTTCCTCCTCAAGATGCGGACATATTGGCTGAAGACCTTGGGATAGAGTTTGATACCTCCGAACATGTCGCTTTGGAGAAGGGCCCTCTATTCGTTGTCAACAAGAACCCGCTGAAACGGAAACGTTGAAGAGACAAATCGATCAATTCACTTATCTGCAGCCGCTTCAATTACTATGCTTTGCTCTGCTCCATGATGGACTGGACAATTAGCGGGTAGTTCATTCTCAGTCATGATCTTCTCTGCTTGTCAATGCTAAAGATATCACTTACTGGTACCATAAACGTCCTAATTGTAACTGTGCTCCAAATAAATGTATCTTGGAACGACAACAAAACGCCCTGTATTATAATATTACACCAAGAACGAAGACCTACTACCCTAATTGATACATATGCCTAGCGTGTACGCGGCAGTCAAAAGTGTTCGATGCAAAAGTCCAATGAGTGCAGTGTATAGACTGTGGGTGGCAATTAATTAAAGCATAGGTTTGCCTCTATGTAATAAGTGGGAGGAGCCCAACTTCACCGTTCGGGTAGTCTTGTCGGTAGTGGGACATTATGTTCAATCTCATCAAATGTCTCCTCCGAGATCAAATCCTTCCCCACCATCGCAAGCAGCAAATCCCTCATCCAAACTCTACATCCATTAATCGTGGACGTACTTTCGTATTGGACATTCCCCGCTAGGTCGAGGAGGAGCCTCCTCTCCTCCCTCGTAAATGACCCCAGGTAAAACTGAGTATGGGAATCCATAGTCGCAGAATTGCGAATCTTGGCTACGGGGACCAACGAGTTATAAGCAAAGTTGCCTTTTATACCAGATAGTTGAATCAACTGAGTGACGGGCGAGTCACCCAATTCGCCGTTTTTCCAGTGTATAACAACGTGTCTCTCTAGCCCATCGAATTTGGTGCCGTGGGCTTGGAGATATACGTCTTTTTCTGTTTCGTCGTCTGGGATGAAGGTGTAGTAGTTTAAACTTGTCGTAGAAGGCATCTACACGGAAAGATTAGTTTCTTCCAGACGGGGTGTGGCCAACAGGACGGTGGGTAGTGCACGGACGCGTACCAGAGACTGGGATGTGGGGTAGCTCCACCTATGATGAAATTGCTTTTTGCAGGACCGGACGGTCTCAAACCACTACAGACGCAGGATTTGGATGGAGAACAACACCATACCAGAATTGCTTTGAGAGTGAGGCAGTTGTAGGACACGAAGACTCAGAGGGAAAGTTCTAGTAGCCTTCTGCTTACGTACTAAATCGTTCGGATTTACGGCAGGTCAAAGCGTGGAAGATATTTCTGTATTGGATACGACATATGATAAACATTTCAGTGCATAACTGGGACTACAGATTGTACTCCAGAGCTCCTCGCAAACGATGAAACGCGGCTATTTCCTTCTCCCGGCGTGGCATAGGATAAATGATACTGAGAATATGGTTCCAGCCAGGACAACTTGAAGCTTCTTCATGCATTCGACAATACTCCCAAAATTCAGGATAGAATCCTGCAGTCGACCAATCGATAATGCCCGTTATGGTCGAACCATCAACTAGAATATTCTGGGGCATAAGGTCACCATGGGTGAAACGGATGGCGACATCCTGAGGGAAATCGGCAAGGAGTTGTTCTGTGTACTCCACTGTGCCAAACGTCATTAAAAGTTGACGGAAATGGTCAATGAATTCGGAGACTGTAGCCCACGCATACTTGGGTTGAATGGAACGCAGATAGAAATACTGGTTCCGAAAAGGGCCACCACTGACAGATCCCAGGTGTGGGGCGTTGATCGAGTGCATCTCAGCCAGGATCGCTTTCAGTTGGGACGCGATATGCTCAAGTTGTTGAGGGGACAAGGTATGGATGACCTTTTGCAAAGGTACGCCAGGAACCTCGTCCATACAGATATACCAGACCCGCGGCATTGGCTCCGCCAGCGGATCCCAGAGATTAGAGATGTGCGGGTCACCGGGATGGTGTAGGACCCGGGGGATGCGAACAGAAATTTTATCTTGAAGGAAAAGGAGACAGAGGACCTCTTCTGCAAGGTCGCCTCTGTATTTGACCAGAACACCGGGGGCGGTGCGGACGACTTTACTGCCACCGAAAGCAGGCTGATAAACAATATTTTCAGGCGGAAGGTTATTGAGATCTTGATAAGATTGGGGAAGCCAAAGGTCGTGATTAATCCCAGTCGTGATATTGGACATGTCCTAGAGAGAAAAGTGAGCACCAAACCTGGCAACAGGGAGCACAACGAACTTGACATTCTACAAGGGGAGCTCCACGTCGTGTATGGGTGGAGGAGTCGATGGAGAATGATGAAAACGGGCCGGAAAAAGCCGGGCATGACGAATAGACGGTGTTTGGTGTTTGGCAACGTCGACACAGCATTCTAACTATTCTTCTGTCCTCAGTCTCTGTCCTTTCTTTCTATTTTCAGTCCTGCACCATGACCTCCCAAAATCCTGTATGTTTCTCTGTCCCCCCCGTCCCCCCCTCATTTACCTCTTGTTTTCTTCCAGATCAGACGGAAACTCGTCATAGTAGGCGATGGCACGTACTGCGCTTCTTCTCCCCACAACAACACTCACTGTCATCTCTAGGTGCATGCGGAAAGACATCTCTGCTGTGCTCGTTCGCGCTCGGTGAATTCCCCAAAGAATATGTGCGTTTATCAGCTTCTTTAATACTCACCGGCGCTGACTCTATTATCCGTAGCAACCGAGTGCGCTCTTTTCTCCTCGGTCTTCACGCTTTGCTCATATTCACTCCCAGCTGTCTTTGACAATTATGTCGCTGAAATCCGTCTCGACGAAAAGCATGTCCAGCTAGCATTATGGGATACTGCGTGCGTCGTTCTGTTGTCCATGTCATCCGCCGTGTCTTATGACGACGTCATACTTTAGTGGTCAGGAAGAATACGAAGCGCGTCCATGTCTGCCTGTTTGCCCGTTAGCCTGCTGACAACCCTGTTCAGCGTTTACGCCCAATGTCTTATTCAAAGTCTCATGTCATACTTATCGCCTTTGCTCTCGACACCCCCGATTCTCTGGAAAACGTCGAAACCAAGGTTTGCAACCTGTCTCTTTTAGGAATAGGCTAGACATGACGCTATATACATCCACAGTGGATAGAAGAAGTTCGCTCGATCTGTGGTTCAAATATCCCAGTTATACTGGTCGGCTGCAAGGCCGATCTCCGTCCCAGTCCAGACCATCCAAATACACCGGACAATCCATCGCCGTATGTCACTCGAGAAATGGGTCAGCGTGTTGCCAACGCCATCGGTGCCCGTGCCTACAAGGAATGTTCAGCCCTCAAAATCGAAGGTGTCGACGACGTGTTTGAAACTGCCACTCGAGCCAGTATGCTGATGCGGGATGGTGTTCCTTCAAACTCGCAACAAAACACGGGACACAACCGACGTAAAAGCAGCGGCAAAGCTGGCGTTCCGGACGAGACAGGCAAGGGATGGAAGTGCTGTGTTGTCTGCTAGGTGCTTGGGTTGTTTTGCTGGCATGATTTGATTTGATTATTTCTTTTTGCGGAGGCAGAACTCGGACTCTCGATATATTGATTTTCACCTTCCTTCCTTCCCTCCTTTGTTATGGCCGCTTCGGATATTATCGATCCGGTCTGGATTATAGTATTGCAATCTGTTTCGCTCAAAGAGCTTTGTTTTTGATCCCTTTTTGCCTGTTTGGTTGCTTTTAACGTGTCTATTTCTTTGTCTTTTTAACATTTGTTGCTGATCTGTTCTGTCCATGTTATTACATATCTCGTCTTAGACTAATCCTCTTTGCATATCCACATCAAGCACATCACGAACACGGCTCTTTGTTACGAACCCTATGAATCGTCGGAAGTTTGAGACCTTGAAAGGCGATGCGGCCTACCGTAGTGTCTGTTCTTTACGCAAGTTGCCGGCAAGTTCACTCCGACATACCATCAACGTTCTTTGGTCCTAAGCTCTTTCAGTCCCTTTGTTATTGTTCTTTCACGCTCAAAGGGGACAATGGATACGTTCTTTTCACATACCAAAGGACTGGTCAGATAAAAACATGAGTATGAGCTGGTCCTCGCTCAAGTATTTCGTTCCTTGCTACCACCAAACATGCCTCAAATCTTGCCCGTAGTCGCTGGAGATCTTTCTGCTTCGTCGTAAGTGTCATTTCGAGTCCGCAAGTAGGTCAAACTAACTGGTCGGCGGGATGTAGCGCTAGGAAACACCTCGTCTGCGTTAATACTTTGATGAAAGTATGTACCGTACCAAACCTTTTCTTTCTTTCAAGCCCCTGATGGCACTCTTGTCAGAACACCCTCTTCCGCGCCCTCAACCAGATCCTTCAACTTGTCCCGAGTATCAAACCAAGCCAAGATTCTTTCATCGGGTTTATGGATTACATTGTCGTATTCTGCGACATGGCTTGTTTGCATCTTGTTGGTGGGTTTTCGGCCTAGGATCTTCTTTCACTTACTTACGTCTTGCCCTGTTCCTGCTTTTTCTCCTTGTCCTTTCCTTTTGCAGGCGACGAACGATTTCTGACGACTCCCAACACAAAAGGCGTCACTCTTGTTGAGGTATTTGGGATCGAGTGTAATCCGAATGTGCCAAACCTGAGAGGAGGGCTGGAAATTTTGAGAGAGACGGCTGCTTCTTTCAAAGAGGTAGGTACTTGTCCGAGGCGTCTCATTTTGCTGAAGATACAACTGTTATCATGAATGTAGGACCCCGAAGGAGCTGACATGGGAAAGCTCCAAGGACTCTTGAGTATCGGTGACGAGATGGAGAAGGTAATGAAAGGGCAGGCGAGTATATTGCGTTACCATTCCAGTATTCTGTGGAGAATGCTTACATACCGACTTTGACTCGTAGTTTGAACTCATGTCCAACGAGACCCTCGGAAATGATATTGAAGATGAAGTGTTGAACGGCATGATTCAAGGTGAGTCAGAGTTGTAGTATTTCCGCACTTTGATGCATGCCAACATGACATGCTATTACTTCCACAGATAACATTGTCTGGATCAGTCAAAACTCGGATATGGCTGTCCTTCTACCGTTCATTCTTGCTCACCACGATCCCACGACGGCCAAGGACTGGCCGCAGATTCCGGCAGAAGGGCTGGCAGAGTTGCCCAACTTGGTGCCAGTTTATGAAGAGTAGGTGTTCGTCTCTGTGAGATTGAATGGCTTGATTGATTAGTTTCTCATAGGTGCTGGAAATTTGCGCCGTTCAATCCGATGAGCGGAGAGTTGAACGTGTAGGTTTTGAGAGCGGTGATATTATTAAATCCTTTCGAATTAGATCTATTTTACACTGTATGTTTACAATTGTAACTTTCTATGCCTTTCTGATGATAAAAAAAACTTACTGGTTAATCAACCCGAGTTGGAGAGATCATATCTTGAGCTCCCAACTGACTCCGCATCCGCATCCACTTCCTTTCGCGTGAGGATTATCCGAGACTCTGAAACTGCTTCCAATGAGTTCTGTCGCAAAGTCAATTGTCGACCCATTTAATAATGATAAGGAAACAGCGTCGATGATGATATTGGATGGTTTTATTGTCGGATGAGAGAATACGCTTTGTATGGGTCAGTGAATGCAAGAGATGTAATTGAGCAGGCACTTACTAGTCATCTTCTGAACGACTCTTTGCAAGTTCCATCTTGTACTGATACCCATGACATCCACCGGACTCGACGGTTATTCTCAGAGCAGCATTAGGATCCTTTTCTCGTTCTGCTATTGCGCATAGTTGCTGCAAAGTAGTCGTGAGAAACCGGAAACAAGTCGAGAGATATTGCGCGTACTTCTGCCGCCCTGTCTGTAATAACCACATTGGCTTTATCTTGAGGAATCAACTCGACGTCTATTTCTTCCTTCTCCAGGTACTCGGGATTAGGCATTGACAGAATGGTGGTAGGAGAAGACGGAAGGTGTTGGGCAAATGCTGATCTCCGGGGTAGCGAAACTGAATACTGGCGCACAGCAGCCAACGAGAGAGGTCTGCATGTTAAAGAGAATGGGTGAGAGAGCCTGAGTGAACGAGACGCGAAACGGGCAGCCATGACGGGAGTAGAGGTCGGAAAGTGACGTGACTAAGCATACATTCTCTTGAACCGGTACAATGACCTCGAAAGTATCCTTCACAATTCGTCGTCCAACTCCAGTCTCTCGAGCAACCTCATCAGGCCCAGAATCCGACACTGGTTCATCTTTCAAAGTCCCAACCTTGCCACGCCATGTGGTGAATGACTCCACCCCTGGTAGTCCCCTTGCCCGTAGTAACACTTCTTCCCCAAAACCACCACAACACTACGATGACCATGATCCAAATTCTAGTAGCGACGAAGATGATCAGGTCCAAGACGAGCTAGTAACGGGTTTTGACCAGTTTGGCGTTCAACGGTGTGTTACTTTGCCTCGGTTCCGACACAGTCCTCTCAACTCACCAGATGATCGTCATCATATTTTTGTCTTTTCCAGTCTTAACGAAACCAAAAAGGCCGCAGGTCCATTGGTTATACCTGCACTCCAAAACCGGGATTGGCGGGAGATGGCCCGCAAGAGACGTACAATCAACCAATACGTGCCTGACTCTGCAAAAGCTCAAGTGACTGGGAAAGATGGAAGTGTAGGTGGGCTGGGAACCAGGGGCTCTATTAACAGCGGTCCCGTTCTCTCAGGGTTACAAGTGAGAAAGAAAGAGACTGTTGTGAAAAAGGAGGAAGATGTGGAGATGACAGAAGTGTCGGTGACAGAGACGGAAGAGGTCAAGATGGAAAAGGTCGAGCTGACGGAGGACGAACTTGCCTTGCGCGCTCTACTCGCGGGCAACGACGGTGAAGGCTCGGGACCTCAAATCGACGTTATTCCTACACCTGCTTCCGAGGCAGACGCTTACAAACAAGACGTCGACGACCTTCCCGAGTCTGCTACTCTCGACGACTATAACCGTATTCCTGTATCCCAATTCGGTGCTGCCATGCTACGAGGCATGGGCTGGAAAGAAGGAACCGCCGCCTCGCGGAAACGAAAAGGCATTGTAGAACCATACGTACCAGAAGCTCGACCTGCGTTGTTGGGCATTGGTGCAAAGGAAATGGAGGTCTTTGATGATGGGAGTACCTCGAACAAGCGACACAAACCCAAAGAAAAGTATATGCCGATCATCAAAAAGGATAGAGACGGTAATGTCGTTGAAGAAAAGAATGGTCGTCGTCGGGACCGTTCACGTTCTCCAAGACGCGAGTCCAGACCTACATCTAGGAGAGGTTCTCCTGACCGCTACTACGACGACCGACACAGGGATTCCGATAGACGAAGGGATAGAGATTATGACAAGGATCGGGACAGCGACAGGAGAGATAGAGATAGAGACTGGGGAAGAGATAGGGACGGTGACCGCAGAGACAGAGACAGAGACCGAGGAAAGGATAGGGACAGTAGACGAGACAAGGATAGGGACTATCGCAGAGACTCGGATCGTTCGCGAGACTCTAGCAAACGACGAGACTAAGGCGCTCCCGTATGCAAGCTGTGCCAACATATTTATGTATAATACCTCGAATGTAAGCCCTTGTCGGTGTTCCCCATAGATCTTCCTGTACCCTGTAGTTCCTGCTTCATTGACTCTGACTAGAGAGCTACAGTGGTTTAAAATGGACCCTTGATTGAAAACCCTTCCAAAGTAAACATTTCTAGATATTTATAGATACAAGCAAAACCTAGTTATATACACCACACATCCCTCTCATCGTTTCTTTTTCTTACCCCCGCGCCCTCCTGCTCCTCCTCTCCCTACAGTACCCTTTGTCGAACCCCTGCCCGATACTGTCGTAGCAGGCGTGGACAGCTGTCTCAACATACCAAGTGGTGTCGTAAATGCACTCTGCATCGCAGACGATATTACGTCCGATTCTGTATCTGAGCCTTCCGCCGCTTTCAATTCTTCTAGATTGGGTATAACAGGTGGCCCGTCAGGTTCACCAGCAGAACTCATGTATCCTCCCGGCATGTTCCTAGGACCAGAAGGTGAAGGAGGTCGGGGAGATGGGGGTCGAGGGCTACCACTAGTGCCATGATTTGGCGAAGACGATGCTGGTGGGCCGGCGGGAATAAAGATGCCTCCTGGTGTGGCTATGGGTGTCCCAGGAGTTGGAACAGAGTACATGGTATTACTGGGTTGAGAATAGAGATTATGACTCGATTGAGAAGGAGACATCATCATGGGCAATGGCCGTTCTGCATCTGACGGTCCGAGGAATTCTCTAAACTCTCGTGGGTTTTCGTCGAATTGCTGTTCATCTCGCTTTGGAGGAGTCTATGGAACGAGTGTTATGAGATATCCATCTTGAGCTGAAAAAAGTAATTGATTGACACACCGGTGACTCGACATCTACACCAATATTTGCACTGTTCTCAGAATGCCACGACGGTGACGGATACATGGGACGATGATGCGCTGTAGGATATGATCCGGTGTACAGACCTGGACTACTTCGATGCACTGGAGGCGATGGCCCAGAGGATTCCTGTCGAGGAATCACAACGTGCTGAGGCTACTTGAATAACAAACAATGAATCCTGGTTACATTCTACTCACAGGAGGCTCTCGATGACGACTGTGGTCATCCTCGTCTTCTTCCTCGGGTAGATCTTCCGGTCTGGCTTTGGGAGTCTTTGTGATGAAGGATGTGTCGTCGAGCGGAGTAGGCCTGCGTGTAGAACTGGGCAACTCCTCCGCTCGAGCTTTAGGCGTTTTTGTTAAAAATGAAGTATCTTCGAGTACGTTGCTACGTGTGTATTGCTATAAAGAATACATGAGTCGTTGCAAACATGCACTACTTCAAATTTAAACACGTACATGCCCAGGATTCACTGCAGGCGTAGCACGTCCTCCAGAGCTGCTATGCGAAGACGTTGGTCTGGTGTAGATCCCATAGGGATCAGGCGTCTTCCCGTGCCTTGAAGAAATGCTTGCTGCCGATGGCTTGTGGTACAAGTTACGTTGGATTTCCGGGGACTGCGAGTGGTGACTACGGTGCTCATCCTGTCGAGACGGTGTCCGAACAATATGATTTGGAGCTGGCGAATGATGTCCTGACCTTGTACTGCGCTATAGCTCTAGTGAGAAAGGACGCGCAAAATCACAACTGCGAGATACTTGCCAACGAAGTGTTACGATGTAAATCGTTTCCACTGCTCGTGTTGGGAATAGGGCTGTTACGCTCACTTGCAACTTCCATTATGGCACTCATTTGGGGACTGTACTTAGCAGGAGGGTCGTTGACCATTTCAAACTGTGAAATGGTGGTAGAGTTGGATTCGGGTGAAGCAGGCTGCCTGTAGCCCCTCGTCATATTGACGGTATACTCCCCTGGCGGCGGTACAATCTTGGTATCGTGAAGTGGCACAAAAGGTGGCAAGGGAGACGTTATGGGCGGCGCAGGGCTTAGCTCGTGCGAAGGTGGAAGCACGATGCGAGATTGCTCGTCAAGTATTGGAATGAAGCCATCGGGGGGTATATGGACTGGGGGATGGCGTGGAGAATGCGGGACATTGTGTATGATGGTAGGATGGATATCCCCAGAGTTCAGATGGTGAGTAGTAGGGGGTGGGACAGGTATCGGATGAGGTTCTTCGTTATGAGGAACTACGGGAGCAGGAGGATGACCTATAGGTCGGTGAGGAGGTGGTGGTGGTGGAGCGACGTTGACAGGAGTTTCGGGTCTGGTGTAGGTAGTAAAATCCGTGGTAGACGAGTGCCTTCGCGAGGTCGTGTCGTCTTGGTAAAGATAACTGTCGTCTTCCTCAGGAACACTCGAATCACGAGTGTTTCTAGAGGAGGGTATGACTGGAGGCTCGGAATTTTCCTCCCTCAATGTTTCAAAAGCTTCAACCTCTGCCCTAGCTCTTTCCATTCCCTGTATAAATCCTTCCTTGATGCCCTCGTCCTTCCACTCACGAGCAAGGAGATCTTGACTCAGCTTGCGTTTAGCTTTTTTGTACGATTTTGCAGATTCTTCCGCATCTTTTGCTCTAATATCAATCTGGTCGATGACTGTTTGGGCTTTCCGAATCTCTGCTTTGGCGGCATTCAGATACACTTTGTACACCCTGCACCCCAAGTGAATAGAAAGATTATCAAAAAGTTTGAGAGAGAACGCACTCCACTTGTTGCTGTAATCGTGCGACTTCGTGAAGAGCATCTATTCGTTCTTGGTTGATCTTGATTAAACGACTAGTTACTTCAACCACATCGGATTCTGCAGCTTCGGCCCGTCGAATCCAGCCAGTCAGATCTCTGCGCAACTCCTCCAGCAACTTTCTCAATTGGCGATTATCATCTCTTTCAAGAGCTAGGAGAGCAGCAGTGCTGTTGAGATCTTTCTTCTCCTGCTTCAGTGTAGTTGAAGAGCTTCGCCGAGATTGTTGACCAGAAGTTGAGCGCGACGTAGCACCACTTCCCATGAATGAAGATGGACCGCGAGGTCGAATCGGTAAAGGATCTATATTTTCGTCATCAAACATGCTGCGACAACGTGAAATAGTGAAATATGGGCCTGTGAAGGATCATGAATGCAAAGTTCTAAAGAGCGTGTAGACACACCCACTTTATGTACGTCTTTGGCCGAGTGACGTTGATATTTTGGCTCAAACACGATTCGGATATAGTGACTAACAAGATGTATGCATCGGTATGTATATTGGAAACGGACAATGGACGACTTTGACAATGGAAGAGGCGTATTATGTCAGCCACACAAACGCAGCCAGAAAGCGATTTTACTAGAGTACAGAACGATAAATGTACATATTACTGACAGCCAATCACGTACATAGATACTAGATATATGAGAACTCGGCAATAGTACTTTTCTTCTAGATATCGGGTCTGATAGGACTCAGAGAACACGGCATGTAATTAGCAAGTCGTAGCTTGGTATTATCCGGTATGTGTGGGCGTTGGGAACTTCACATTTGGTAAAGCTTTCGAATCTTGACCCTGTTGAACCGGAAGTGCCGGCAAAGTGGTGTCTTTTGGTTCCGCCGACTCGTCCAGCTTTTGATAAGCGGGTAAACTTCGAGAGGTGGTTGCAGCTCTAGACCTTCGCCATTTTACCAGATAGTATATGAGGATGCCGATGAGTATTGCCCCGACAACTTGATGAAAACCAGAATCTTCAGCTGAACAACTCTGCAACCCGAAAGCTTCACTGACCAGATCCGATGACAATTCCGGCTATAATCGCAGCGTTCTTGTTCTTGGGACATGGAATCGGTTGACCGCTATAAGCAGGTAAGTACAGAGAAGATGAATCTACTGGTGAAAGAGGCTGACTGTTCGTCAAAACACTTTGTGCTCGAGTGATTGACAACAACTGGAGCGCGATAGCTCGAAGAACCGCGGCTCCCGCCGGAGCTATGTCCGCCTCCACCTCCCTTGGGCTTTGGAATTGCAAAAGCTTGTAGTATCAGAGTAGAACATACAAATAGGGTGGTAAGTGATGCCATATTGCCTACCAGGTCGTTATGGTATGCGGTTTTAACAGGTGTGATCTAGTGACACTCACGCGACGCGCTTAAACTTAGTTCTGCATTCTACACTGGCCAGATATGCTCTGAAATCAACTCAACGACATGAATCAGGCAAAAGGTGTGTTCATTGATACTCGGAATGACAGCAAAGAACAAAGCATCGCATCTTGTCATTTTGTGTACAGCGGTTACACCACCCAATAGTACAATCTCCAAGCTATGCCAGACCAACGAGACCCTTTCAGCCTTCCTTCCCTAATCTCGTCCTCCACCCGGTCTTGTCCAGTTGTGTCCTCTTCATATTCATCCTTTTTCAGATTGACGGTGTGAATATCTACTACATCGTGATGCCACCATGATCTTTTTCTTGTTTTCCTTCCGCCTTCAGCGGTGCCATCATCTAGAAGAGGTGTTAAATCGGTAGCATCACGGGAATTATTAGCAGCTCTATCATAGCCTTCATTACCAGCAGTAGTCTCTCCGTCTAATTTTGACAAAGTGGGTCGCCTCAATAGCATCCACCCAAAGATCATCACAATCATGACAGGTATCTCAATATAGAAAGAGAAAAAATCGGCCACAACAAAAGTGGGTATGACAGAGGACCATCCTTGTACTGTGAGAGTAAATATCAGCGCTTATCATAAAGAAGGGATGGGGATAGCACGGATACCCAATATGAGTACTGATACGCTTATGACCTGTATTGGGAGTTCAAAATGGTTACGGATAGAGTGGTAACTCTAAACTTGCCACAAAATACGGCCCCCAAGGCCAAGTCCACGCAGGACGGAATTTGAGTTCATCCAAGGAACGTCCTTGGGCAACCCAGGCTTTTCGGAATCTCCAGCTAGCAAGTCCAATAGAAAGCCACGCAATCTGCAGAAAAGCTACCTTCAGCCCTAGATTCAGGTATCGAAAGATGATTACATGCCTGATTAGACACCCCAACGATATTTTGAAGCCATCCCCATAGTTGGCCACTGCCAATAAAACTGCTTCCAAAACACAAGGCACTTATACTACTGGTTGCAAGAAGTGCGGCAAGGGGTACACCACGGGAAGTGGTCCGAGAGAACAGGGCTGGTGCTTGGCGAGGAGTCGCAGTAGAAAGTCCGTAGAGAACGCGAGTACCAGCGAAAAGGGCATGATTTCCCGCCGATAGAACCGAGGTCATGATGACAGTGTTCATAAATGAAGCAGCAGCAGCTATGTAAAGCTTTGTTAGCGACGGGGGCGAGTTTGATAACTGGACGAGACCCACTTGAACCAGCTTCTTGGAACACAAGAGTGAAGGGAGACGTAGTGGTACTTCGATTGGACAAATTGGGGTAATCCCAAGGAACTAGCCGCAAAAATTCAGTTACCAATAAAGACGAGAACATTGGCACTTGCTATTCAAACCGATGAGAAAAATACTCAGAAGGTAAAACAATAAAATGCTGGAGTTGACATGAATTGTAAAGTGGAATTCGAAGTAGGTAGAGACGCACCGCCAGAACACAAATCGGACGACTCGGGGCATGTTCCTTGAAGGGTTCTTGGTCTCTCCCGCCGTGATACCCAAACTCTCCGTTCCTCCGTCTACGATGAAAGAGTTCAATCAATGTGTGTGAGTTTGTGTCTTGGCACGTACAGGCAAAGCTTGCGGTCACAAACACTTTGGCAAATCCTCTAAAACCGTCCACAAATGGTGCACCAGGTATATGCCAGTTTCGAAACCCAATATATTCGTGTTCTTGATTGACACCTGCATTCACAATAATACCCAAGACGATGAAGATCACAATAGTAACCACTTTCAGCGACGAGAGCCAGTATTCTGAGGCGAACCAGTAAGAGACCACTAGATATATTCCAGTATTTGCAGGGAACGTACCTAGCTCCCCGTATGCCCTGACATGGATAGCGTTGATGCATACAAGAAAAACCCAGAAAACCAAACTGACAACCCAGGCATGCTGAACATTCCAAAATTCGAGTACAAGCTGTGCGGCTGTAAGATCCGAAGCAACAGAGACTGCATCATTGAACCAATAATTCCAGGATAACGCGAAGCCATAGGACGGAGAGAAAAATCGAGTAGCATAGGCATTGAAGGAACCAGCGACAGGATACTGAGTAGCCATTTCACCGAGGAGGAGGAGAGTAACATAGACAATGAATCCAACAATGGCATAACAGATCAAGATGCTCGCTGGCCCTCCCTGAGCTAATGACCTGCCAGTTCCGAGAAAAAGGCCCGTTCCTGCCAAAAAAAAAAAAAAGCAGTTAATTTCAAACACATTTGGGACTACCAAAGGATCTGACCTATCGTCCCAGCAATTGCTATCATTTGCACCTGCCTTGCCGAAAGGCCTCGGTGAAGTCGGTGGTGTACTGGATCTTCGACATTCGCTTCAAGGCCACCGTATATCTCCTCGACCTCTTGACGAGGTTCAGGGGAGTTGGCTTTTGATGAAGAAGCCATACTTCTGTTGTGAACCTGGGACGAAGAGAAGTTATACTAGCATGACTGAATGCGGGGCATTCCAAGTTGTGTCATTCTCGCGTCAGATGATCGATTTACTTTTTGAATTCGTCAGTGAGCGCAATCAGCTGCATGGCGAGCACCGTGCTCCTTTTTCTTTATCACCGTTTCTACAGGCAGTAAACTTTTCTATTTGGAGTGGTGAGAAGTACAAATTTTGGTGAATTTCCTCGCTATGATAACGATGCTAGTAAGAAATGCGATGGAGCTGCAGTCAAATAAATATAACCAATATGTACCGCTATCGAGGTCCATGTAGTCCATAGAGAATATAGAACGAAAGTAAGATAAATGCCCAAATACCCAACTGATTATCACACGAATTCCACATCCAATTTTTTGAATTATCGTTTAGAGGAGTTGTTTCCAGCCAGAGTCCTTAGCCTTCTTGACGATACGCTTGACTTCTTGCGACCGCGCACGCGTAGTGACGAGCAAACAGTCGGGCATGTCCACAATAACCAGATCATCGACTCCGAGACACGAAATAAGACGTCCAGAGCCTGGAACTACGATACCTCCTGCAACTTGATCTGTGAGCACTAGAATTGAAAAAAAGAGTCAGTTTGTATTGACGGAAGGTCAATATAAGTAATTTACCCAAAGAACTATCTCCCAAGATACGAGGCTGGTTTGCTTCAGCTGGTAAAAGATCGGTCAACGAGGAGAAATCTCCGACATCATCCCAACCTGAATAAAGAAAGAGCTAAGTGAACTGGCTATCTGTCTCACAAAGATATCTTACCGAATGTAGCAGGAACTACGGCAACGCGTCCTTCTGCAGCTGCAGGTTCGGCAACAGCATTGTCAATGGGAATCTTCTCTAGAGCTGGCCAGATTTCATCTAGAACAGCTTGCCTGCGAATTGGATCATCCCACACTGCTCCGATTTTGTACAGTCCATCCGCAAGCTCAGGTCGGTACTCCTTGAGTAACTGTAGAAGGAAGGTCGCCTTTGTCACGAACATACCAGCGTTCCATCGATATCTACCGGTAGCGATATAAGCTGCTGCGGTGCGAGCATCGGGTTTTTCTTTGAAACTTTCAACAAGTCGAGCGTTTGGAGCACTCTTCATTGGAAGCTTGTCACCCAATCTTATATAACCGAAACCTGTTGAAGGATGGGAGGGAGCAATACCAATGGTAACAAGATAGTCATTTTGTGCAACTTCGACGGCTTCGGCGACCGCAGAGAGAAAGGCGTCGTCGCCAGAAATCATGTGGTCCGCAGCAAAAGATCCGATTACGGCGTCGGGGTCACGGTGAGCAAGGACTGCAGCGGCAAGACCGATAGCTGCCATAGAATCTTTGGGTCCAGGCTCACAAAAGAGATTTTCAGGCACCAGGTCGGGAAGCTGTTCGCTGATGCTCTTGATGTGACTTGGACCAGCAACAATCGTTGTCCTCGCTGCGGAGGTAAGCGGAAGAAGACGGTCCCAAGTGGCCTGAATGAGAGATCGGCCTTTGAGTGTGAGATCGAGGAGGAATTTCGGATGTCCTTCACGAGACAGTGGCCAAAGACGTGTCCCAGCTCCACCAGCAGGAATAACCACATAGAATCCAGGTATGTCACGATTACCATAGGGTAAAGACAGCAAGATATTGTCGCCCAAGGGAGAAGGATGATGGACTTGTGAAGCGATCGTAGGAACGGAAGCAGGTATGGAAGGGGTGAGGAATGGTGATTTGGCACGCAGCTGCGGACTAGACGGCACTGCGGGGGTCATGAATCCGGGTGTGCTAGAACGGCCACCATTGCCACTGAGCTGAATATTTTGAAGGTTAGGTGACGTGTGAGCAGAGCGGACTACACATACCAATGATCCTTCGCGTACTTGACGCTCCAGACTGGTGTTCGCATGCCTGAGTTCCGAACATTCGTGTTTCAAATCTGCGATATCTTGTTGCTGGAAAGGACTGTGAGCGATACTAGAGAAAAAGCAGAGGAAGAAACTCGTGCCGATTGCTGCAACAATGTCAGAATAGATTGAAACATGGACTCGACGGAAGCCTGCCCAGCAGGCATGGCAGAAGCGGTGGAATTGATCAAGGAAGACATTAATGAAGGAGGCAAAGGAACGAGCGTTGAATGTGTCGAGTATTTATGTGGTTGTGGTAGTTCTACTTCCGATTCGCCTAATAGTAATAGTTGCGGACAGCGGGAATTCGGAGTGAGACATGTGGCAGTTCTATTTTTCGCTCTCTAGATGCCACGTTCGAGCCTACCAAATCACTCCAGTTCCTCTTCAATCTCGCGCTCACAGGTCGGGAATAGTCCCAATTCATTGGTTTTTCTGCTCCATGCATAGGCAAAAAATACGGTCCCATACAAGTATTTGCCAGCGGGTTTTAAGAGTGTTGCATCCCTGGCCCCAGGACGGCGATACATCCCAGTTGCACCCATTTACAGACTAATGTATCAAACACTTTCGTACATCTTCAAATAATCAATGTCAGGGTTGACATAACACTATTCTTCATCACTCTCAAACTCCTGAGCCTGATATCTGCGTGCCTTTTTGTTTGGATTGGCTAGTGACGCGCCCTTGCGAGGTTTCGGCTCTGGATCGCCCGTCAGTACATAGAGAATGCACTGCTAAGATATTAAAGGCACAAACGTGAACGTGATTGCGCAGCTGGAGGTTCAATCTTCTTTCGTTTAACGTTTTTCTCAGTAGCCTCATTGCTGAGTCTACTTTCGGGGACATTGGAGCTCTCTGATTCTGAAGAACGTTATCATTGATATACACCAAAACCCCATGCACCTCACCTTTGACCGAAGTAGAATCAGATACTCCATCGGTGCCTCTGAAAGAGGACGATGGCACTATTGAGCTTGAAGTGGCGACTTCAGAACCATGCAACTGGTTTTTCCGAGATTGGGCTCGCATTGCAATCTGAGCGTTTTAACAGCGTCACGCTAATGGCCACTAGAGTCTAAGTAAATGGCCCCTACATCCAGAAAGACTGAGGTTGACCATGAAGCTGCCGCTGCCGCTGACATCTCGGTCAAAGGGAGGTGAGCAGGCTCCTTTCCTGGCGGAGAAAGGGTAAGCTATATGAAAATATCAGCTGCCAGGTGGTCACCACCAGCATAACACCCAATAGACTCACTTTCATTTGAGCGGCTGAATCGTTACAGTTGCTTATGAACACGTTGCCTTGAATAATGCAATCCGCCAGTTTTTGGGCGAAAGCTTCCTGCAACTGGTGCGATGATTTTGACCCCTACGAAATACGTCCTTCCATAACGACTAGGATTTAATCTGATGGAAAGTTTACGGACAATTGCTTTGAAAACGTCTGTATCCTTCCAGCTTCCTTGCCACCATCGTCCCTGCTCACCAGAGAGACCTACGTGAACCGTCCATTCGTCGTCGGTAACATTTGACAGCAGCACGAAACGATCAAACTTGTGGTAAATGACTTGAATCAGTTCATCGAGACATCCAAATTGTTCGAAAGGTGAACCCATCTAAGAGACAGAATGAAGAGATGAAAGAAACTACTAATGTGAGAAATTAGCCCTGCGAATTTCAAGCTGCCATCCGTTTATTCCTTCCACTAGGTATCATATCAAGTACAAACGAGAAAGATCCAGCACAACTAGACAACATGTTACACTAACAAATTCCAACCAGATAGCGATATATGAAGTACAATCAAGCACGAAGGTATAGGTGATTAGAGCTCAGCAAGTCGAGCGGGTAGCGTACCCTATGACAGCTATGTAAAGCAAGATCAAACTTGAATCAATCATGGGCAGGCGACTTGATTATACCAGATGACTGTCCGTTAGATTCTGCCTGATAATATTGTCTTTGACTATAACAGCAATCATTAGTGTCCGTACTTATGTCAAGTGATATAATGAATCGCAGCGTACCATTCTCAAGAATATGGGACGTAGACGTAGTATCCTGAACGAGGAATGAACGACAAAATTCAGACAAATAGAGTAACCAACTTACTATAACTGATGTAAAATGATGGTAAAATGGACGTGAGGAATCAGGTGAGGCTTGCTTAAGAACAGCGGCTACTAATCCATGAATAAGCAGAACGAATGCTCTAACGAATACACAAACCAAATTTTTTTCTCATGTCTGTAAAAAAAAGCACTCAGCGATATTGGGTACGAGTTGAGGAGCCAACTCACAACTCGAAGTAGCTTCGAAAGTATTGGGTCTATCGCCATATGATAATACGGTTCTTTTGAACTGTATGCCAGCCTCGAGCTTCGCTTTGAGAATATCACACTTGTTTAGGAATAAAATCAAGCTTGTGCGTTTGAGAAGCGGATTGGAGACAATGGACTTCCACAACATCATAGAATCCTCCTGGTTAGTGTTGCGAAGCAAATATCAGTCTTACAGGATATCAAACCATATTCATGGAACACACCAATCTATTAACTTCAGGATTCTCTGCCAGTGTCTGATCGAAAGCACTTAATGGTGCAAGAAAGATGATGGCATCCAGGTCGTCAAAGTATGGGACCCTAGACGCCGAATTTAGAGCGAGACATCAGAAGACATCAGAAGACGTACCACGCCGCTATTAGGGATGCATAAAGAAATTTATGGGTCAATAGGAAGGAATCAAAAAACACGTAAGTCTCCGCTAACCTCGCTGTATGATTCAACGATCAGCGATACCCACACGAAACATCATGACGGAGAACGCACCAAAGAGCGTGCGCCACCAACATCAAAGACCTTCCACACTCGAGAAATGAGTGAACCTTCGCGAACTTTTGTTAGCAAGGTACCCTGATTGGCTGAAAGGCTTCCGGTACCAGTTTTGAAGACGAAGCGATGTTCAGAGACACCTGCAAAAGTGTCAGACATTGTATCTGAATAAAAAACGTGGCTGATACCAACCAATCGTTTTCAGTCTCGCTTTCAGAATGTCATCTGCAGACAGTAAATGAGCTAACGTTTGCCAAGGTACAATCAGTGACCCACCATCGGAAGGGACGTATTTTAGAGCTGTTACTCGTTCCAAATCGTTTAGGAAGCTACGGCAATCATTACTCTAGAACAAATATGTTAAAGATTAGGTCTGCTCACAAGCCTGGCTGGTCTTCCATCAGTATATGGTTTGCCTTCAAAAGCGATTTGACGGTCTCGTCATTCCACAACTTCTGCATATCTTCAGAGCAGTTGTGGAGTATTACCCCTGGGTCTTTTGGATCATCAAAATCAATTCCTTGATCGCTATCCATGCTTCCGCGGGTATTGGAAAGAAAGCGACCGAAAGCACCTTTCCAGGCTGAACTAGACTGTATAGAAATCTCCTTCGTAGTGCGCACGGGAGATGGAAGGTTGGTGACAGGAGAGAGATGGGTAGCCTCGTATTCGGTGGCAGATGCAGGTGAAAGTCTTCGCCAAAGCGACTCCTCCACTTGTAAAAGTGGACTCAATCGCATTTTGAGTTTGAGATGCTCTGCCGTTAAAGTCGGCGAAGCTTCAGAGGGAAAAGGACTAGGTGGCCGACTGTCATCAGAAGGAGAATCAATTGGAGATGACGCAGGGGAGGGATAAGCAGAGGAAGCCTGTGCAGCGTTCATTAAATCCAAGATGACGCGTATGGACCGGACAACATTGAGCTGTATAACTGCCCTCCATGATGCACGTTCAGCACGAAAGGCTTTTGGAGAATTGATCAATTGGAAATCTAGAGAAACAGTTACGAAAGCACAATCGGAAGAAGGGATTCAGCTCATTACTTTTGAGTGTAGTTGATTTCCCTAAAGTTAAAGTCAGTCACTGTCTGGCGAACAGTCAAAATACGCTTACCGGACTCGCTCTGGCCTGAGTTCAATGTACGCATCAATTTCAGGCAATGAAAGAATCAATCATGGAACATACCGAGAAGTAATACCTTGACGAAAGAATAATGAGTGTTGACAGAGTGAGCAAACATTGCTGAACTCACCTTAATAGGTTTTTGCTCTTTCTTCTCAGCCGCACGCTGACGGTTAATCTCTGCGTCGATAGCGTCAGATCTAGCTTTTGCTTCTCGCTCTGCGAGCAGCCGGGCAGCGCGCTGATCCTCGGTTTCGTCAGGGGGAGGCGCTGCCAGTCGTGTGATAGGGTCGTCGTCGGAGACACTTTGACGAGGCATCAAGGACAGGATACGAAGAAAAAAGTAGAAGGATAGTACTGGAGTTGGAGAGAAGAAGGGCGTAGGAAAAGAAGGCCATTATGGCCAGCCGGGAGCTTCTTTTCTTGATGGTTCCAACCCAACACTGCTGTTTAGTTAATAACGGCTAGTTCCATTTGGCAGGTTACTTGTCCATCAACCGTCCAATCCCCATCATTTCTCTTGCACATTATGCTCTCTGTCCATTCTTTTGTGCCCGTGTTTTCGTTAACGCACCAATATTCTCATGTCCAAGATTCTATCTGTACCGGCGCCATTTCCACCCATCAATGAAGTACAATCTACACAAATCCCATGCACGTTTTCACATGGGATCACTGACATTGACAAAGTTGCCAGGCCCGCTTTCTTTGACGCTGACATACGAGAGCGACACCCAACCTGGGGCCACCGTCTCTGAATTTATGCCGAGACAATGTCTGGCAAGAAACCACCTGAACGCCGCCTCCCATCGTTGTCAATCCGATATTTATTGGTGTACGACACCATATGTGCTGTCTAGCAAATTACCCAACATCACTGGAACCCTGTGCTCTCGAAAACTACTTTCTCGATCGTCGTTGACAGTGTCGGTGAAAGTGCTCCTATACAAGTCCGCTGCGGCAGAGGCACATGTAATTCCTTAAATAATGATCAAGGAATCAGATATGCTCTTCCCGCCAATGACGTGGTCACTATCCCCCTCAGACTTGCGAACGTGTTTCGAGGAATAGTGATGATCGAAAACGATGCAGAACTGACGTGGTTTGGCGTGTATTCCACGCATTTGCTCAGCTTGCACACCTACCTCTTCGTTCTAGTGCTCTTATAAACAAAACGGACCCATGAACATGATTCTCCCGTCTCGTTTGACTTTACTGAAATGTTCATAATCGACTGGTTCTGGGACATTCTCACACAGCTAGGTGAATTCTCCAGTATCATACACTCTTGCGGTTCAAACGCTCACAGTATGAAATCCTCGAGGTTTTGTGCATAAGAATGCGAAAATTCTTTTTCTCGGTCTTGACAACGCGGGAAAAACGGTGACTGTTCTCTGCATCAGAATAGGCATATGCGTTGATCATTGGTCGCATGTCAGACGTTGCTCAACATGCTTAAGAATAATAGACTGGCGGTACTGCAGCCCACGGTTCACCCAAGTTCGTGCATATTTCTTCTTTTGAAGCTGCAATTAATTCAAGGCGTTTTCAGATTCTGAAGTACTGTCAATTGGGAATGTCAATTTCACAACATTCGACATGGGAGGCCATATACAAGGTTCTCATTATCTGTACATCCGGGGAGCTTCACTAACACCTTTCTGCATTATAGCCCGCCGTCTCTGGCGCAACTACTTTGCTGAAGTGGACGGTATCGTTTTCCTGGTTGACAGCGCCGAACCCGAGCGTTTCTCGGAAGCTAAAGGGGAGCTGGACGCATTGCTTGCCATCGAAGAACTGTCTATGGTTCCTTTCCTTGTCCTCGGGAACAAGATTGATGCCGACGGTGCGGTGAGCGAAGAGCAACTGAGATATAAGCTCGATTTATACCAAACTACTGGAAAGGTGATTTATACGTTCGCCGCCACGCCCAAATATGAACTGATGCTTTTTGTAGGGTAAGGTTTCTGTTGTGGAAGCTCGCCCTCTCGAACTGTTTATGTGTTCTGTGGTGCAGAGGCAAGGCTACGGGGAAGGTTTGTAGGCCTTGCCATAGTAATACAGGGCAACTACCTAACTGATTATGTTTAGGTTTTAGATGGCTTTCGCAGTATGTATGAATTGGCGGTTTTGTATTCTGTGTTTGCTACTAGATATAACGTGTACACTTGTTTCATTAATTAATGCCAAATAGTATACATTGTTTGTGTACTTCGCCATGCTTCTTACTTCTTTACTTCGACCATTGCGTTCATTTCGATATGTTTTGCTGTATTCGATATTGATTCGCATCATTCTGATCCTGTATAGCGAATGGCATGATAGTCGGTCTGCTGTTAAGTATACCGACATTGACTATCGCGTATTCAGTGATGCTGCACACTTTTTGCTCCATCCCAGTGAAGGAAAGGAAAATGTTGCGCGCGGTTCGTTGAGCTCTTTGTTGGGATGGAATATAAGGGTAGGAGAGTGAGTGTCCTCTTGGTTTTGAAATATATTTCACTCACAGAAAGCAGTCCTTACACTAGAGAAACTTATCGTTATACTCCCTTGCTCGCATTGCTCGTCTCTCCAAATGATTGGCTGCATCCTTCGTTCGGAAAATATCTGTTCGCTTTATGCGATATCGTCAACGGTGTTCTGATATACAAACTTCTTGTCGATGTTATCCTCCCGCTGCGTTCAGCCGGAATTGAGGAGCAATCTCCAGACATCAAGAAGAGCGTCTCTGGTTCTCATAGCAAGCCTACGGATATCACCAAAAGAACAGAACTTGCGACCGCGCTCAGTGCAGTCCATCTTCTCAATCCCATGGTTTTTTCAATATCCACTCGCGGCTCTTCAGAGAGCGTGCTCTCTTTGTTCATTCTGATGACGTTGTATGCTGCACTCACGAGGCGCTGGGATGCTGCTGCTATCATGCTGGGTGTCAGTACTCATTGGAAGATTTATCCGGTCATCTATGGAGTAGCTTGCGTCAGCTCTTTAGGTGGGACGTCCACGGCAGGGAATCGTCTTTTATCACTGGTCAACCTGAAGACAATAAGATTTGGACTGTTGAGCGCTCTCACCTTTATGGTTCTCAATGGACTCTGCTTCCTGATGTGCGTCTCATAACCCATTGAAGAAATGCAACCTTTGATAACGGAACGTGTAGCTGGGGCTATCCGTTCCTTGAAGAATCCTACTTGTACCATCTCAAACGTTTGGACCATCGGCACAACTTCTCACCTTACTTCTATCTCACTTATTTGACTTATCCGTCGCTTGCAACACATTCTATGGGACACGAACCACTCTCAAGATGGAATCAGCTAATGAGGTCGCCTCTGATGAGTTTCATTCCGCAGATAACTTTGGTACTTGGCGCGGGACTGCATTTTGGGCGTAAAATGTGCGATCTACCCTTTGCATGGTTTGTTCAGACCGTGGTGTTTGTCAACCTCAATAAAGTTTGTACATCTCAAGTAAGGTCCTCAATTTATGTATCTGGCGTCCAATTGACATCAACTTTCCAGTATTTCCTTTGGTACCTTCTTCTCCTCCCTCTTGTTTTGCCCCGACTACGTATTTCAAGATGGCAGGCATACACATATATTGGAACCTGGGTATTACTTCAAGGCTTCTGGCTCAGCGAAGCATACCAGCTGGAATTCCTTGGTAAAAACGTGTTTTTAACCCTGTGGATGAGAGGACTAGTATATGTCATGGGTAACTGTTGGGTATTAGCGGGGTTGATGAAAGGATATACATAGACTTGCCTGTGACCGTTGTATCACCTCTCAAAAGTTATCAATTCCCAAATTGATACACGATTGTCCTTTGCACCTCCAAAAAGCCAGCGACCACGTCGCATCTTCTCGTCCTCTGTCATATCATCCTCTTCATCACTTTCACTGTAGGATGCATCCTCCGACAAAGTCCGGGCGAATTCGAGGGCCTGACAGCTATCTTTATGATACCGCAATGTGCCAAGTGGTTTGAATGATTTGATTGAATATAACCGGATTCTAAACAAATTAGAATATTTACGACGGGCAAGATCATAAACCCACCTTCCGTCCCATCCTCCTACAGCACAAATTCTTCCATCATCACGAAGTGCAACACAGCTATTTCCAGGATGTTTGGTTCGATGCGCTGAACACGCAACCTCTGTAGAAGACCTAGACTAATTGAAACGTTACATGCTTGATCAGAGGAGATAATCATGCATACTGTAAGCTCGTATTTGCCCAAAAGATGGTCCGCGGACACAGTTATCGCCACAGAATTATCTCTAGATACCCGCATGGCCATGACTTAACATGTGAGATTTGCTAATTGATGAGCAAGGATCCTTCTTACTAGCTTCGTTGTGTAGTTTGACATTCCAAATCGCTTCCCATCCTCTTCCTTCCACGGATTTCACCCTTTCCGGCGTCAAATATTCGCGAAGAATGACATGTCCACTTTCATAAGCCGTAAGCAGTCGAAGATTTGACAACGGTCGAGAGGCATTTGACGGTACATTAACAGAGTCCATTCTGAAAAGATGCAAGGACATTATGATACCTGCGAACGCTCGCTGTTGAGATATCTTTTAACAAAATATAGAGGATAATTCACCATGTTCTCCTCGTCCACTCGAACCGTTGGGTTGCTTGCCGATCGCTGCGTGCAATCTATCACAAGAAGGAAGTGACCAGATATCAACCTTGACCAGAAATCAGGCTGTTGCTGTCGAAAACGACAAATGATACCTACTTCTGACGATTCAACTAGGTTGGGCAACGCTATCCAAGCTTCTTTCGCAAGGGGAGAAATCTTATGATCCCAGTTTGGGTCAGAGGATATCAACATGGAGAAACGACAATAGTTCAGGGAATTAACATCCATCGAATACTTTGGTGTCAGGTCTCGAACGGAGGACCCATCTGGCCCCGAGAGTTCGGACGAATCATGAATACATGACCATACATGTAGCTTATTATCTCTGCCGTGACTAGAAAATCGCAGCGATTAGCAAGGACCAGAAAGACAAAAGTCAAGAAGGCCGACGTGATGACATTGTCTTGCCATTCTTCAACACCTAGTACTCCATCGGTATGAGCTTTCCAGCATATTATAGCGCGGAGAGATAAGGCAGAAGTGACTACAACAAGTCCTGAAGAGTCCGCAGAATATATTCTTCGATTATCCTCGGAGCAATATAACGCTGTTATCGGAGACGAATGGGAGCGCAACAAGTGTATGGGTGCTGGGGGTTCCATGACATTGATATCTTATCCGATATAACTAGGTTAAGAAATTTGTACTCCGCTATGCCGCTTCCGGCAGCACCAAACAAATCATTTGCAGTTTCGAGTCGAGGTATGTAATTATGACCCTGTAGTTACAGCAGCCACTCGCCCGACGCCTACCCCTTATACAGTTTAGTACTACACACTTGGTGTCGTTGCCCGAGCATGGGAACCAAGACAACTGCCACGATGAGTCAAGAAAGATAGAAATAACCAAGAAATATCAATCTCGATTGATTTTTCAAGTTTACCAATGGGCGGCAATACAGAGCTCTGGCAGTGAGGTAACAAGTGAATAAGTCTAGGTGGATTTCATGAGCGTTACTACCCCACAACTGAAGATGCAGTCTAGCCATACCCGGAATCACGATGGATGTATCTAAAAATAATGAGATTTGCAGCGGGATCGACAATCAGCCCACTAAACTGACCACTCACCACATAAACATTGTGAAGCAAGAACGGCGGTGTAAGGCGTAACATGTAATCTTTCCAGCAGAAGAATTCGACAGGGCCGGCATCTTCTGACTCCGGTTCTCAACGCCGTATTTACGATCACCATGAATCGGGACAAATAGGTTCGAATGTACATTTGAACGCTGCTCTGAGCTCGAACCTCGAATCCCCACGCCTTCCTGCACTGTCCGTAAACAGCCGCGGAAGGCCGGAAAAGCGGGAAAAACCTCGGACACGACGCATCGAACCAAGGTAACGCGCAGGACCGGCGGATCCGACCCGCAAAGGTCAACAGCAAGGATGTGAAAAACTGGATTGATTTCTAGCGAAGAGCAGCCAGCTCGTCCTGGTTCATGGTTGCTGAAACCAATCACTTACCCTGGTTGCATGGCGGAGATATATGCAATATGCAGTGGCACTAAACCCTGTATGAGATCGTATATCTAACATAAACCAAGAAAGGCGAAAGTCAACTTTAGTAACATAGCTCCGAAGGATAGCACGAAAATTAAAAGAGTTCCAGAGTAGCCATCTTTGCTTTTTCCCGGAATGACAAAACTGGCCAACGGAGAAGTCGATCCAGACCGTTAACGTTTTAGCGATGGAGAGCAGAAATGCTACGTCTAGTAGCAAAATCTTAGGTTTCTGGTTCAGTGATAGTCAAGGGTCATGTGGCCACGGCGCTGACCGCTCTTCAACTTGAATGGCATAAGATGGCATATTATAGAGTCCAAAGTTTTTCGATCTCCAATGAACGCCTCGGTTCCTGAGCGCTGAGCCTCGATAACTCGCATGGAATTTCGATCTGGCAGATAATTTACAGCAGTTTACAAGATGCTACAATACAATATTAAAATAGATGAGGTATTTAAGTATGCTTGTCGGCCTTACTCTTGACATCCGCCGCTGCATCAGAAACCTTTTCTGCACTCGACTTCTTTGCATCTTCGGTCTTGCTTTTACCCCACCCAAGCCAGCTAAACCATCCTTCCTTAGCTTGCTCTTCCTTTTTCACAGTGGAAGCCCTGGCATCATTGTATAGATTCTCCACCGAATCCCTCGCGTCATTCTTGTAGTCATTCAACTTCGCCTGCGCATTCTCTGCTGCCTGTTTCGTCCTAGCCTCTGCATCCTGAATGCTCTTATCCACCGATGCTTTCATGTCACCATACTTTGCTTGGCCCTGCTTGTAGGCATCCTCCAACCGTGCCTTTCCCGCCTCGGTCGCCTCTCGTGCCTTCTTTTTGGCCTCTTCTTCGTGTGCTTTTGCCTCTGCCTGCAAATTATCCGATTCACTGTAATACCAGTATCCTCCAGCAGCCGCAGCTGCGACGAGCACGGTAATTAATAAGGTGTTATTCTTGGGCTTTTTGACATCCGGTCCCGGGTTTTCAAGAGTAGCGTAACGCCGTTTGGCCTGCATTAAAACTAAGAACTTTGATCAATTCAGGATTACAAGCACAAACCACGGGAGCCCTTGAAATCGAAGCAACGGCAGGAGGGGAGAATTTGGCGACACGAAGAGCTTGGGAACGCAACATGATTGAAGGTTTGAGATGGCAATGCTGCCATTTTATACTGGCACGTTTCCTTGGGATGACATTGGTGACGTCGGTAGGTGACGTCAGGCCAGGTGATTCCATGACGAACTAGCATTGCGCACACAAAATTATGAATGTATTCCAACAATTACCGATGACAATAAAAATTTTGGTCTATACTACAATGTCTCCTACGAGCTACAGAAGGATGCCCACCGCTGATGACAGTGAACAACTACAGCTAGTTCTTTACTTTGCCAATAATAGAGTCTGGTGCATATCGAGGGATGACTTTGGGGTCGTGCAACATGTTGAATTCCTCTGTTGCATCTCTACCTGCGTAAAGCATAATAGCTTTTTCGCCTCCAGGATGGTCGGGCAAAAACTATACAAGGGATTAGCATTACAAGGTTGATTCAAGCAACAGTCTTACCTTTGTAACGTCCAAAACTTGGCCATCAACGACTACCCATACGTCTTCCTTTGTCTTGTGCTTGGCAACTTCCTCCATGCTGTATTCTTTTCCACCAGCCGAAGCTGAGCTAGCTTGAGCAGTTGAGGACGTCGACGGTGAAGGGGCTGGGGAACCACCCGACAGTTGTCCAGCGACAGCACCCAATCGTCCACCAGCTTTGGAGATGGCTTGACTGGCAGCCTGCAGCAAGTATGCAGCGGCCGAGTCTCCCGAAACCCGACCAAAGACGACACACCCTAATAGGGAGCTACCACCAAGACGGTTGGCACCATGTACACCTCCGGCAACCTCACCAGCGGCAAAGAGACCAGGAACAGGTTTTCCAGCAGAATCAACAACACGAGACTCGGCGTCGATCTCGAGACCACCCATAGTGTAGTGCAACACAGGAGTCATGATAGCAACATGGAAAAAGTCGTCGAAAGACCATTCACCGGAGAAGAACTGGAAAGATAACAATGAGCCCTCAATTGATGAATCAGTGCAGACAGCATACCTTCTTGCCGAAGGGATCTTTCTTGGTTCGCACAGATTGGTTGTAATCTTCAAAGGTCTTTTTGAGAGTTGCGGGAGGAAGACCGAATTCTTTGGCCAATGCCTCTCCAGAGTCGAAGCGCTTCATTAAGCCACGACCAACATAGTGCTTGCAGTGCCACTCAATTTCCTTTGATGCACGACCATTGAGAACGAGCCGAATAGGATACTAGGTAATTGCATGTAAGACAGGTGAATGGTTCAGAGATTGCGGCCGCATACCTTGCCATTCTCCCACATCTTTCCAGTAACGTAGTCACGGTGCTGCAGCTCGTCGACAAACCGCGAACCGGTGTTGTCGAGAAGAAGACCACCAACACCTCGCAATGCCTCGGCGGCCAAAAATTTAACTTTGGCGTTGGGCTCGTTGGGATCAACTAGACCAGTGGGATGCACCTGTACCTTCTCGAGATCAACAGCGCTAGCACCAATGGCCATAGCCATCTTTTGACCATCACCAGTACAGTGATCTCCATTGGTGGTAGGAAGATCCCACAATTCGGGCCGGTGTTTCTTGAGAAGAGAGTCGGAAGTGAAATCCGCCGCATAGCCACCCGTAGCGAGAATGACCGGACCATGAAGTGTAGATGTCGTTCCATTCTGGACGTATTCAACACCGCAGACACCAGTCTCATCTTTGAGGAGTTTGGTAACACGGGCCTTCTTGAGAATCTTGACACGGTCAGGTTGAGAAACTGCGAGATCCTCTAGTCGCTCCATCTGAGCATAGGTGATGACCTATAATAATGTGGTCAGAGTCTATTTGCAAAGGCAAGGGTATCAGAGACGAACCATTCCAGGAAACTGAGCATTTCCCCTGTGAGTACGAGGTTGGCTGTGTCCACCAAGACGCGCAACCTTGGAAAGGTCCAAGCCAAACTTGGCCTGCAACCAGTTGACAGCATCACCAGAGCGACCGGTCAATACGCGAATTAGATCGTCTCGGGCGAGGTCTCGGGCCTAGATGTTTATGAGACATGACCATACAAAAAGACATACGCATACGCACGGATCGCTTCGTGTCTTCAAAGAAGATCTTTGCATTGTCAGGAATGCCAGCCTCCTGTTGGGTTTGAGTTCCAGCACCGTTGATACCAGATGTAGCCTTGGTCGAATTTCCTCCCATGAACCTTGAGGACTGGATAAGTCGCTGGCGGGCGAGAGCGGAGTTAGACTACTCACCCTTGTTTGTCAAGGAGAACGACGTTGGCACCACGCTCGAGGAGAGTGTGTGCGGCAGAGAGACCAGCGAGACCACCACCGACGACGATAACAGACATGATGATATGAGTTTAAGGACAAGTGAAGCGTTACGCCCGGCTGTCGAGGCTTTTTAAGGGAGCCCGGGTTCTAGCCAATCACAAGGTCGGCATTCAATGGCATGTGATATCGTGGTACCTCCCCCGCATCCGATTCCGGATGAGCACCCGGCTGTGATTCCGCCCAAATATTTCTCTGAAATCGACGCATATGCACTGCACGCTTGTATTCTGGGCACCATTTTTAGATTTCGGGCGTATGTACTGGATATACCGGAGGTATTCTATTCTATTCTCTAAATTTACAGTCCTTTACACGCTCGCAATTCCTCTTCCAATGCTACACAACTTTTGTCAACAATATCTTTCATGTCCATCTGTATGGCTTCAATCAAGACCAAGCCCTTGACCTTATCACTCGGAGCACCCTTCTCCAAGTCCCCGTCTTGGAAGACCTGTTGGTTCGCTTCTATGTATGCAGGCCATACAATTTGTTCCCAGTAATGCGGAGGGTCACGCCACAGCGATCCTTCTGGGTCAGATTGAACTCCGTAATGCAAACGACGGATTGTAAGAAAAAGGAGACGGAACGGAATGATCGGCCCCAGCGGTGCAAAAATGGGTGGAGTTAGAGAGGGACAAGGAGGAAAAATGTCAGTCTTTGTCAACGGGTTTATATTTTTGAATTTAGGAGTTTATCCCTACCTGCGGTATGATATCCATGGCGTTCGTGTCTTCGTTGTTTCAAAACATCTTGAGGGACCCGAAGGAATATACATACGTCTAGTTGTTCGATCACTTGCTGCAAAACAAGTTAAGAACGCAGATCGGAGGTATGTAAAGGACGAACCGGATGCCAATATAATAAAAATCCATCTACTAGACCCCAAACAACCTTTTCGCCTTGTGCTTCTATTTTTCTCTGGATTGTTTCAAAAACATTTCGCCACTGCTCTCTAATTGAATCATCTAGCGGAATTTGCTTCTGTTGATTCAGATGGTCATGACTACGATGATCGAGTGGGATCTCTCCAGTCTCCTTGACGTGCCGAAGGAAAGTAATCATACGCGGCCAGCTTATGGCGCCGGCAGGAGCATCCCAGTCTTGGACTTGATAAATGGGATGAAATGGAACAAGTTCTTGAGGCTGACAGGTTTTCAGACGATATTTTGAGATACGGAAAATGGACGGAACGCATACAGGAGCAAAGTCCTTTGTCATTTGTCAAGATTTGAGGAAGCAATCGAGATGAGTATACAAGACATACATCTTGATGAATTATAAAGCTGTTGGGAAGAATACGCAGAAGATGTTTGGCAAGCGTGGTCTTTCCAGAGCAGGTAGCACCACTAGACAGTAAAGGTAAATGGGTATCGATGATGGATTGACAGGCGACATACCCAATTCCAACAAGAATGACTCGGGTTTTCTTCGCGTTCGTAGAGTTTATGTCTGTTGAAAGCTGCGTCATGAGAGAAAAGGAAGAGGTAGACTGAGATTAGATTAGATACTATGATATGCACAAGTAGCAACCAGAATGAGCGCGCGCCAAAGTCTTGACTCAGCCCACAACAGAAGATGCTTTTGCACGAGAGGTATGTGTTCAGACGAGGTCTTCTCCCAGCCCGAATGTCTCAACTTTTGGAACAGCTCGGGACCAGTAATTCACATCGGTAATTAATTATCTTGTCATCTCCGCCCCCCATCCTCATTATCTACTCCCAGTTCGGGACTTGCGAGAGCTCTCTGCGAGTTCTGTGAACCAATCTTCAACCCAGGAGGAAAGCTTGGGGGCGAACGAATTCCAGCAGACCAACTTTGTGCTTGATACAGAGCGTGCCCCGAACCTCGAGGCCCAATTACAAGCCGACTCTTTTGTTTCTCCTACCACCCAGACTTTGGAGCATCAACCGTTGGAGTCACAAAATAATGAGCCTGTTCCTGAGTCCACTACATATGATCACCTTCCTTCTTCGGTTGCGGAACAAGCTATTCTGCTGCCTTGTATTTCGGCTCTGCCACACATACTGGAATATGGATTGGAGGAGTTCTGCGATCCAACTCATTTCTGCCTGATGTGGGAGAGTATTTTGAGCCACTTTTTCCCTGCTAGCGATGGCTTCACCGTGTCGCAGGGGTTGCCTAACGATACTGCAAGTCCATATGAAGCTGAAGCACCTATAATTTCCCTCGTTTGCTACCACCGACCCGCAAATGGTTTGTACCGAATGTTCGACGGATTTTCTTCCGACGAACGAGGTCAACCCTTGGCGGTTGTCCGAATCTTTTCTCCTCTTGACTTTCCTAACACCCATTTACGGGACGCAGCCTTACAACATGTGCAGAATCAGCTAAACACATTATCCCCGTTCAACGGTTACACGAGCATGATGGCAATCGCAGCGATGGGGAAGGCCTGGAGAGGTTTGACGAAAGATGTCACTTGCGACAGTGAAGGGCCGAATGGTTCTTATGCGGTGGATTCTGAGTGGATGGAGGACGTGACAAGTGCTCCCAGCTGGGATATGTTACGTGCCATATGCGACGATATCAAGAGACAAACCCAAACTGGTGAGCAAATGCTTTTTGCTTTCTGATGTTATCTGATAGTTCTATCCAGTCGAGACTTCACGGCGCCGCCGAAGCTGTCGATCTTTCAGAAACTGGAACGACGTATTTCCAGAATGGTGAGAGCTGAATCAAAATTTGTGTTTGTTTCTTAGCAATGTCGTATTTTGTACATACACGCCATGTATTCTGTATCCCTCTGTTTACTATTGAATATAATCCTTGATTTTACAACTTGTCTGTGTAGACCGAATTTGAGCGCTCTATTCCTTGGCATTTTTCGGACATCAAAAGTTCTTGATCTGTGAAAGCGCGCAGATGGAGGAAACCGTCAAAAAATATTGAGGTAGACGTCTGCGCCCACCTTATCTCTCTCAACTATGCCGCGAAGCATGAGCCGATCAGTTAGTCCCAACTTGGACCGAGCATCTCACACTGCCAACAGTGACTCCGATAGCGATAACCACCTACACGCTGGAGCTGGCAGGCACCACAAGTTCTCGAAATCAGTGTCCAGTTTAGCGTCCAGCCTTCATCAGCACGTCCACCATTCCCGACACGCGTCCGGCACTTCATCTCATAGTTCAAAAAAAGGCAAGAAATCTCGCAAGCAGAAGCGCAAATCACGATACAGTATACCTCCTGAAGTCGCCCGCCACTTAGCATTTGCGGTCTTCCTTGGTTTTGCTCAAACCTTGTGGATTGGTTTATCATCAATCTTCCAGACAATGTCCTCGGAGTCGCCTGTCACTAATGAGGCCACTGAGCGCACCTCTCTCGTTTCTCGTCTCCATAGACCCCACCAACATCATCATTCCTCTTCCTCTTCTTCTTCCTCACTCAAAGCACATACCAATGCACATCCGAATCTAAGAACGCGCTCCGTTGTGTGGGGAATACTCACTATCATCACAGTTGCGGCTCTTGTTGTCCTGCTGTTCTTCAATGATTCGCTTCCAGACATGGTGAAATTGAGCCCGTTGATAGGAGGGAAACCTAAAGATCCGACCCTAGCTGCTCTGGGCATATTGGATAGGGCACCAGTTATTGTCAGTTCCTGCTTCACTTAGTTTGACAGAAACAGTATGCTAATTTTGAGATAGGATGGACATATCGACCTCCCGCTCGTTGTCCGTTATGCTTATGCGAACAATGTTACAAGCGTCGATATGGAATCAATGCCGATGCATGTTGACATTCCTCGTTTACGAGAAGGTAAGGTCGGAGGCTTCTTCTGGTGAGTTTCAAGTGCATATCAACAAGTTTGCCAAGTAATGAATTCGTTACAGGTCTGTATATGTAAACTGCGCAGAACCAGAAGCCGAAGGAGAGGATTTCTTAAACGCGACATGGAGAGTCAGGTTCGTAAACTTCGCCCCATCGCAGGATTTTCAACCGATTGTAAATCAATGTAATACAGGGATACTCTAGAACAAATTGATGTCTCCAAGCTTGTGATCGAGAAGTATTCAGATGTAGGTGAAGCGCAGTCAGTATCAAGTAGCTTGACAATTGATATGCTGTTTTTACAGACATTCCAGTTTGCGTTAGGCTCTCAGGATATCAAATCTGCTATAGCCAATGGGAAAATCGCCAGCCTCCTTGGTGTTGAAGGGTCCGTTTATCCTTTCCTGAATTCTAAATCGGTTCATTCGTTTTGATTGATATCGGCTTGCCTGCCCAGAGGCCACCAGTTAGGAAACTCCATTGCTGTTTTGCGTCAATATCATGCATTGGGTGTAAGATACGTCACGCTGACGCATACATGCCACAACGCCTTTGCCGACTCTTGTGGGTATGAACCAGGGAAGGAACCCCTACATGGTGGTCTCAGGTGAGTCTCAATGCATCCGAGTTCTGTGGGTGTCACTCTGGTTGAGAAGAATGGAATGTGGTAAACGCTACGTCTTTTGGCAACGCATGTGTTTTGGGATGCAGTATTTATTCCCCTCCCACTTTTCTACGATCACACGCCATCGGGGTTCAGTGGTAACACCCCCAAAACCATCTTACCATATCTCATCTTCGGTCATTTCAAGCCTGACACGATATTCATAGTTCCCTGGGTCGGGTTCTTATAGATGAAATGAATCGACTCGGCGTTCTTGTGGATCTATCTCACACGTCGGATGCAACCGCGACTCAAGCGTTGCTGCGTTCCAAAGCACCCGTGATATGGTCCCACTCTTCAGCAAGAGCAGTCCACGACGTTCCTCGCAACGTTCCAGACGAAGTCCTGCGACTCGTGGGAACTGGAGAGGGACAGAAAGATGCAGTGATCATGGTGAGGCTTTATCATGTCCTTCTTTCTCGGGAAAAGACAAATCTAGTATCTTGTCATTTTTTGATGGTTACAGGTCAATTTTGCACCTCAGTTTGTTGCACCCGACGGGAAAGCCGACGTAAAGGCTGTCGCAGATCATGTTGAACACATTGCCAAGATTGCAGGAAAGAAACAGTTCGTGTTTCAATGTTTCTGTGTGATTGAATACATCCTAAATGAACTTGATACAATACAATGATAGTGTCGGTTTGGGGAGCGACTATGATGGCATAGGGAGCACTCCAAAAGGTCTAGAGGATGTTTCTAAATATCCAGCATTGGTGAGCTCATATGCCACTTTTATATTCCTCGTCCCTGGTTGGTTTGCCAACGGATCTGACCCGTGAACGTGTAGATCGCAGAGTTGTACAGCCGTGGCTGGGATAAGTACGACCTAGCGGGATTGACAGGGGCTAATCTTCTGCGAGTGTTTGAAGGGGCAGAACGAGTCTCCCGAGAACTCAAAGCAGCGGGAATGCTACCTGTATTTGACCTGTACGATAAACGACCAGATTTACCGGTGGAGTTGTAATATTATGGGTGATTTACTTACTGCTTAGAACGGAAACAACTACCAAATGGCAATCTCAGTACACCTCGTTCGTCATACGTATAGTGTCGATCTGCATGTAACATGCTGAGTATTTATTCATCCCCTTTCGTTAAGGTACACCAAATATATTTTATAGGCACTTGATACCCTTGCAGGGATTCTGTGTGCACATATCATGACTGGTAAGAGCGCTCGGCAGGACGTTCAATGAAGCTATATACGTGGCAAGAGTATCGTAGCACCTGATCGACCTGATCTACAGGTGGCAAACCTATACTCATAGCAAACGATGGCAGCGGTAAAGCTCAAGATAACTAGCCCAACTGCCTTGACCAGAAGCCATTGGATTAAATATGTCCGTGCAGGTGCCATTAGTTTTATCTCTTTCTTCGTGTACCTTTGGCCTGGGGCCATTATTGCGTTCGGCTCGTCTGCGCTGAAAACACTCAGATCTGTTCTATGGAGACTGGTATGTCATCATTCATTGGTCAAGAGGGTACCGACTATGATACAATAGATGGGCGCACCAGCGCATAATAAACTTCATATGACGGAACGCAGAACGATGCCGCCCTCTTGCGACAACAATTTTGTTGTCAGTATTGTTTTGAGTGGTCTAGGAGGTCTTGCTTTTGGTGTCCTTCTCATCCTAGCATTGATCGCTTATAAACGACGCCGCCATCACAAAGAGGACCAAGTCGAGAGTCAAATGAGCGAGATATACAGCGTTCCTTCCCCTGTACCATCGTCTGCAAACAGCAGCCGGTTTTTGTGGAGCCCAAACATGACTTCGCCACCCGCGGTTCATATCACTGATGGTGGTGAAAATCAGGAAGCCCTCAATCCGGAAAAAAAGCGATTGCCCAGGATAATTATTTCTACCAGTATAAATCCTGAACAGGCAGGGTCAACCCGAACCCCAAAGTTCAGGATCAAACGAGTTCCCGTTCCTCGTCTCTCACGTCTTCCCCCTACTCCCGTAGCCAAGACTTCCAATTTTGCGAGGAGATTCAGTCACAAATGTAGAAGGGGTCTTCCTAGCAGTGTCCGTCCGGTTCCCAGGAGCCAAGTCATTCCTTTGGACAAATAGCACTAAAAGTTTACGAACTTGAAAGTCAGAGTTGTGCCGGTGTATTGCGCAAGCTTTTATATACACACCATTTATAATCACTAGCGCGTTTCACCAGATTGCGTCTGAGGACATGTAACTATCATTGCTGTATGTCGCTACGGTAGCATCTTATCAAGTACATAGTTGGCGTCATAACCATGATTATAATCGAGATTCCTAAACGATTCAAACTGGTTCGTTTGATTGATAGTCCTGATCGGCAATACGGAAGCAAAGATCTATTATAGCAACTTGGAAGAGGTCGAAGGCCTAGTCAGTATTCCGTTGGGAGAGCTCTTTACAATGTATATGACTCAAAACACCGAACTGTCCGTTTCGGGCGCGCTAGAGCCTGGAGGCAATAGCATTACTTATTGCCCTGGGTAACATTACCAAGTCGCCGGCCAAGGGAGTTCAAGCTGTCCAAGTCGTAGATGTGCATGGAAAAGTCCATGGGGAATGGTATGATTTGCAGGCCCAATGAGATAAAAAGTAGACTGTTTGATAAGCTTCTGATCATCTGAATTATTTATACTACGGAGTAACAGGGTCAAAGTCAGTCATCGTCCATATTTTCCCCTCTTGCTTTCGCCTTCTCCACTCGCTCTTTCATGACCTTCTTTGCCGTATCCTTAGTAGATTCAAGTCTTCCGGCCTTTGCAAGGACCACCAAAAGGTTGTAGACCAAGCCTACGTGGTTGTGTCTCCGTAGACTGTTCTCGAACTGAAACACAGCGTCATTGGAGTCAGCAATATGAAAATTAGTTCAACATACAGCCCAGCGTTCACGCTTTGAGTTTTCGTTGGCTATCTTCACTACCAATTCGGCAGCTTCGGATTGATTTCCGGATGATTGTAGACCGCTCAGTTTTGATTGAAGGATTGGAAGTGGGTCTTCTCGGACAGCCAAGAGACTAAACTCCAACTAGAACGGACCTGTAAACAACAAGTACATAATATTTTTTTAAAAAGCAACGCACAGCACCGGGAGGATAAGTTGCTATTCGATTCTCAATTACTTCACTTTGTAGACCAGGTGAATTATTGATGGAAAAGAGAAAAAAAGAAACGAACCGTGCTCGCCCCAACCAACCTTCCCCTGATTTACCATAAGCGCCGTGATTTACAGCATGAGGTTTTAATCCATCCAGCTCATAGATGGAATCAATCACAGGAAGATAGACGACAAAGTGATATGCATCTTCAGTCTTTCTTGGAAGACCAAGACCATCCAGTGAGATCGCACTAGGAGGGGAAAGCGAGTTATGAGCTTCTCTCAGCCAATCCGCACTCGTGATCACAAGGCCTCGCGTCTGTGGATCCATTCCTGTGGTGAAATTGAACAGTTCCGAGAGTTGTGGCCCTTTTTGGAGGGATGGGATGTTTCCGAGAGCGTTGAGAACAGCCAATGTCGCGCACGCGTTGTTGACTACTTGGTGTGCAAAGAATCCCGGAAATTCGGGATCGTAGGTTCCTGCAGTACTTTCTTCAGGAGTAGGTATCCATTTGAAGAGGAATATAAGTGCATGGAGTGGTTGAAGCGCGGCCAGAGTTTCAGAATCTAGCGAGTAAAGGTCGTCTACGATTAGCGGAACACCCAGTGTTTTGAGGAGCTCGCTGGAGGCCACTTTAATCGGTTTTTAGGTGAGACAAAGAAAGTAGGTCACGAACGTGAATACACTGGGATCCGATTCAGTCAGCTGCCATCCACTAGAGTCGTCGTCGCCAGACATTTTGAGAAAGACGGTTAAAGAAAAGAACGCGTATGACGCGTCCCACTTGTGTACCTAAAACTTGTGAAGTAAACAATGCTTTCTGTTCTCTTTCCAAGTTCCAACATGCCTGACACTCCCTTGACGCCAAATACCGATCCCAAGGCAGCCAATCGTGCTCGTTTTGAGCTCGAGCTGGAATTTGTTCAGGCCCTGGCTAATCCATTCTACATTCACTCTTTGGCTCAACAAAATATTCTAGAGCAGCAAACATTTATTAACTTTCTCGATTATTTGATGTATTGGAAAGAGAAAGATTATGCTCGCTTTATTCAGTAGGTGGGAGGTCTGCAAGCGTTGAAAGAGTACTTATGAGAACAAGCTATCCTCACGCCCTTCACCACTTGGAACTTCTTCAGCACGCCGAATTTCGGGCAATCATGAAAAAGGATGAATTTTTCCGGGAGTATCTTCACCAGCAACAGTTCGACCATTGGCGAACATGGTCAGTTGTGTTTCCCTGCTGTACATAATTGGTATGGGTATCAACGTTGTTCCGTTTTTCCGCAGGCGCAATCCCGCGAATCTCGATGCTGCGGTAGATGACGCCGAAAAGAAAGATCAAGTCATGAACTGAATTCCCACTTCCTGCTTGGTTGGTGTCTTGGACTAGTCTGGACTCGTTCTGTGAGATGCTGTTGTGTATATAAGTAGTGCGATATGTACAACGATCTGGCGCTAGCACGATGAACTGAATAAGATGGAAATGTGAGCCAAAGCATGTAGAGCTCACCTAATTTGGCAACGCGACTTTTACATGTCAACCTCATCGACTCGTGCCAATGGACTGGGCGAACCATTAAATGCTTCCTCATACTCTACACAATACTCCGACAATGAATCTAGGTATACTTCTCTACATGGTCATGCGCACGTTGCATCTGTCGAAGAAAAGAAGAGGCTCTGGTGGAGGAGTGCAATCATAAATTTGCTGTTTATCGGTTCGTGGTCAGTTTCGATGGTTTAACGCAACCAGGATGATCCTCTTACGCGTGGTTCTGGCTCATATCGATGGGTTCTTGCTCGATAGGTTTGGCTTTGCAACAGTTCTTTCACTTTACAACAAATGGATGTTTTCCGATACCCATTATAATTTCTCCTTTCCACTTTTTGTGACGACTCTACATATGATTGTCCAATTTTCTATGGCCTCTCTGGTTTTGAATATATGGCCCAAGAAGTTTCGTCCCGACGCCAAACCTACTTCTGCAGATTATGGGTGAGGATTGCACAGTTTTGGGAGACATTGTAGCAGTGACGTGTTTTCTGGCGCCCACGGAACTGGGACCTTTCCCGTACTGTTCTGTCTCTGGAAGTTAATTTTTGCTGATCACTCTCGTCAGGACTAAGGTCATACCAACAGCAATAACAACCAGTCTTGACATTGGTCTCTCTAATCTCTCACTGAAAACGATATCATTGTCATTCTATAGTACGCTTTTACCACACTAGCTTTTTTGCTTTTCTTATGATGTTATGGTGTTATGCTCGATGTGCAGCTATGATCAAATCGTCGTCTTTAATATTTGTATTGTTGTTTGCATTCCTTTTTCATTTGGAGCCATTTTCTTGGCGGCTTGTTGGGGTGATATTTCTCATATGTGCAGGGGTAGGTCGAATTTCTGATGAAGACATATTTACCACAGATTGACCTGTATTATGCGTCTCTAGGTCCTTCTCATGGTTGCCACAGAGACACAGTTTGTTCTCGGCGGGTTTGTTACCGTGTTGAGTGCGAGCGGGTTCGGAGGTTTGAGATGGGCACTCACCCAACTATTGTTGCGAAACAAGAAGATGGGTCTCGACAATCCCGCTGCAACAGTGTTCTGGTTAAGCCCAATCATGGGAGCAACTTTGGGTGTTATTAGTGCAGTTGTTGAAGACTGGGCCGCACTATTTCACAGCAATTTCTTCTCAAGCTTTGGACAAAGCCTGGAGACGGTTCTGTTTTTGATAGCTCCTGGCATCCTAGGTAGAATTTTTACTTTTTCTAGTCGTCCGAACTCGTCTTACGTTGTGTTTTCCCCTAGCGTTTTGTATGGTAATCAGCGAGTTTTAGTAAGTCGTTGCATGCCATTCTTGATGCTCTAGATTCAATGGACAATCAGCATCATCCAACGAGCAGGGGTTGTTCCTATGTCGATTGCAGGGATAGCAAAGGAAGGTAAGAACAACATTCCGACAATCGTCTCTTTACTCACAGTCTTTCAACTAGTAACGACCATAACGATATCATCATGGTTCTTTGGCGACGAACTGACTCCTCTCAATATCACTGGCGTTGCTATAACCGTTTGTGGTAGGATCTACTGCCTTACACGTCCAGTATTGTGCATCCCCTTACTTTACATTATGCAGGGATTGGATTGTTTACCTACCACAAATACCGGAAATCACTACAGACGCCTCTAGACGGCCATGGAAACCCCATCACGCCTGGGCTAGACGACGTCGTTGAAATGGATGAAACGGCTCGTCTGACATCGGAGCGCGAGAGCAGTGAAGAGTACACGGTGAGTTTCAGAAAATAGAATAAAATTTACGTGTGGCACAGAAAAAGTGCTGACTATGATTGCACAGGACAATGAGTCAAGACACTCACGCGTGTTGTTCTCCGCCGAAGAAAACGAGAGTAGAGAGGACCGGTTAGTGAGGGATTCTTCCGGTGATACCGGCGGGCAAGGGGGCGAGAGACGAGCTGGCTCATAGAATATGAATATGGTTGTGTACCTGAAAGAACTGGAGGCTGTGCACCGGTCCAGAGTTGATGCTGGGCTGGTTCGGCGATGAAAATAATCCTGCGGATTGATGCAACGGGCCACGGCGCCATGTTTCGTGCACATGTGGTGCGAGGGTGTAAGCGAAAAGGGACAGTCGTCAGAGTAGTAAGCGACCTGGGAGGACGACCAGGCGTCAATCAACACGTATTACCTTAAGTGGTGAGAAAAGATCCGAAATCGGCGCAGAGATATGCAGATTATTTTTTGTCAGGATTTGCTATGCTATATAGCCTATATATGAGTGGTCTCTACTTCCCGTGACACTCGCAAGCCCTCGCGGTCAACAATTCCCTTCTCTTTCACCCCCATCCCAATGGACTCTGACTCCTTCCAGTTCATCATCGAATCCCCCCAGCACACACAGGGGCACAAGAAGCGTCCTCGTCTCGTCACGTCTTGTGATAATTGGTGAGTGGCGTACAACCCCCATCCGGCCAATCCTCCGACTCATCGAACTAGTCGTCTCAAGAAGATCAAGTGTCTCCAGCCGTCTCCAGAAACAAAATGTGAAGCCTGCAAAACCGCAAAAATCCCCTGTCGTTTCCGTGACCGCGAGCGTTATTTTGCTGAGCGAAGCCGTGCCATTGCTGGTCCCAGTGTCACTCCCAACTATGTTAGTGAAATGCAAAGGTGCGTCGTTCAACCCCTCCCACTCGTTCGACTTGTAATTCTTTTTTCCAGAAATGCCACTCCCAGTGCTTCCCTCGATGGCTATTCGGTAGCATCTCTTCCTTCCAGTCGCCCGACACCGTCTTACACTTCGCGTTCTCCCAAGCCCAGTGGAATTGTGGCCGCTGACGATTCTGCCAGTGTGCGTTACACGCCTTACGGCTCCGATACGCGCCGCTCTGTAGACTACTCACATCGGTATATTCCTTTGTCTTTGTCCCCGCATGCCACTCATCTTTCTTTGTTTGCAGTGCATCTTACAGCAATTCATCGGCACGTCAAAGTCCTTTGAGTTATGGTTCTGTTTCTCCGAGTCCTGCGCCTATGATGCATCACCACTCTCGTTCTTCATCCGGTCCTCGACAAAATTCTATTTTCGATCCAGAATATTCACAGTTCCCTAACCCTCAATTTATGAGCCAATTTATTCAACTATTTTTCCAGCATCTTGGAAGCGAGTACCCGTTCATCAAGTACGAAGATGTTGCTGGAGATTTCATGGAACGTCGGATGTCAGTTGCATTGTCGAATAGCATAGCTGCACTGGCTGTACAGTGTGTACTTTTTCACCCTTTTCCCGTCAATGTTGACTCATACAGCGTGCAGATACTCGGTCTTACCCGAACTCACCGTGCGAGGACTACATAATGTAGCCGAGGCCTATGCGGAGTGTGCTAGGGTGTGTTTCATGATTTCATCCAGCGCTCCCGAATTTTGATCATGGATCTTTGCCAGAACGCAATAAATACTGTAATACATATTCCAAGCGTTGATACGCTGCATGCTTGCATGCTGCTTGCCTGGTACGAGTATAGGTTGGGCAGATATACCGGTATGTTTCTGTCGGTATCTTCAAGTTCCGAGCCATGCTAACTGTCCGCGGTACAGCATTCCGGGATCTTGCAACAACGATTTCTAGGCTCTCCACGCAACTTGGGTTTGCCGCTCCCAACGGGAATCTCATAAACACGCACGATAATGAGCGGAGGAAGCAGACTCTGAAAGGACTGTACAGTATAAATATGACTCTTTCTAACCGTGAGTACAAATTCATATCTTGCGATGTGACTCGAACAATACTGACTCGTGCCCTTTCACAGCACCCCGGCAATAGACGTATTCTGTTAATAAGGATATGTATAATTTTTTGATCATTTTATTTACTCTACACCTACCACTATTAATATGATTTAATAGCATCGCAATTGTATATTTTATCCTCCCAGGTACAAAGTATTATACGTTTCTTGGACGCGACCGTCTGCAGACTTGTGAGTGTCACGATTTTTAGTAAGTATGCACTTTTTCCTGGCTTGGTATCAGGGGATTCGATTGAAATGTACTGTTAGTGCCCTTAGAGTCAGAAAAACGGTAAGAATCTTGGTAGCTTGAGTTCGAGTACTGGTACAAGTGGTAAATCACATAGTTTCATGATCGACGTGAATAAATGAAAGAAGTTCTCGTGTCTATCATGCGTGAAGATTTTCTCCAACTCTAATTAGGCTCGAGAAGGCGAGAAGTTGGCAAAAAAAAGTGTTCTTGAATTTCTCACGTGGCCAAGGCCATAGTTGACCCAGCTCACCATTACATTCTCACCGTGACATTCCCTATGCTATCCTTCGCAATTTTCCATCTGCATCTATCTGCATCTGCCACAGTTTGACATCCCACAACATCTCCATCAAAATTTAGTCAAACCTTTTTTATCTAAATTCTTCACACACTTGTCAATGCTCACGCGTCTACGACGTTGTGTCGGGCTAGTGACAGTCTAGAGTGCAGATGTCTGCATATAATTCACTTCTCTGGCACCATCATCTCAAGTACTTGGTCGCCCGACGTCAATCTTCCCATCCCCCCTTACCAGCGTTGGTATCGCCGCAAAGGCTGGCCAACGGCCCCAGTCTCTCCTTCCTATGGCTGATAATTTTACAATTGATCAACAACCATACGAGCTAACAGGGTACTTGCGAGTTGCTTCTATAGCTATCGCTCTATATGAGTGCGTTCCGTGTCCTTGTTTACTCATCCAGCTGAATACTGACTATCCGATTCAGTTTAATTTCGACTCTGCCGCGTTCTTGGAGATTTTACAAGGAACACTGGGATAGGCCTCGGTTAACGGTGTCTTTTGTGTTGTTCTTCCTCATCCAGTACGATATTATCTTCTCTGACTTTCGCATGTTGCTAAAGTTTCTTTAGGATTTCGAGCATATTAGTCTTGGTCATTTCGAATGTTGGCTTCTTCTATTCACATTTTACACAAAATTCCTGCAACCATTTCTATTTATTGCCTCCAATCTTCAAAGGTAGTCTTTAGTTCTTGGAAGTCAGAGCCCTGAAGAGTCATTGAAATTACCTCAGTACTTCAATTAATGGTTTCCCAGGTCATCCTCGGTTTTCGGTGCGATTCACGTGTTTCTACCTTTTTAAACATATCCTGAGTAACAGGACATAGTGCATACAACTTGTCACAAAGGTCTCGCAGGATCGGTATATTTCTTGTCTCACTCTATGTGGTTGCATGTTCGGTGAGTGCTGACTCGTTTCACCTGTTCTCATTTGGCTTAATTGCCTTGTATTCAAAGATAGAGTGGGCTTCGACTCTATACAAACGGCAAGGTATTTATTTGCCCTGCCATCCATTCACTCATTCTGAAAGTGACACTCTAGCCGTCGTGGATCCCAATCATGTGCGTAATCATCTGAAAGCCGATTAATCAACTACTGATGATGTTGGTACCTCTAGAATATGTACGTTATTGTGGTCTCTGTTCACTAAACTGGACACCGGTTCATATCTTCACAGTTGTCGGGCAGTTTTTACAGATTTGTTCTTCAGCGCCTGGGTTTACTATGCCGTTGCTATAATTTACGACTTGGCCACCACTTCAATCGCTATCGCCTATTTATTAAAACATACGTTATCAACTACCACTAGTACTGTGTATGTTTTTTTTTTCCATTTATCCGACATTCCCGCAATCATTCTGACTGTCAACCAACAGATTTTCTCAATTGACTAAAATGTGCTTCCTCTTGTCAAGGTTACTTGATCAGTTGACTGAAAGCTTACTCTGTTAGGATGTTGTATGATGGATGTGGTTATTTTATCGCGCTCACAGGTGCGCATATTTATCCGCCCTATTTTGGACGTCATGATGCTCATTCATCCAACAGCTGCGAACGTTCTCAATCTCATAATATACAGGGAGAATCAAGATATCCAGGTTTGGTCATTTCACTGCGTTTTTGGACAAGATGCTGATGCGGTACCTGCCATGGGATCAGACAGCCGCGTGAGCTCCACAAAAGGCTGGAACCTTTCATCCTTGGCTGATCAATATCAATTTAGAGCGTCCCTGGGCTATTGCGTTACATGGATCATGTCCCAGCGGCTTCTAATGCACCTGCATGGTATGTGCCAGACTGCTGTCCGGTATTCTATATTGCTGATGACATCGTCTATACAGAAGCGTCCTTGGAAAGACGGAATTTATCTATTGACGATGCGATCACTATATCACAGAGTATCAGTTCTGCCCGAGACACAGCTCGAATATTTCGATCACAGTTCGACTCGAAAACCGGCCTGACAGACCTTTTGACGATTCCCGACTTTGAAACAAGTTCAATGGAAAGCATATCTGAATTTCCGGAAGAAGTCAACGTCCAGGTGAGAGTGGAAAAGACCGTCAAAGTGGAACACAGACTCTACACACTGGAGAACTATTCCAGATCTCCCCCAGTGTAAGGGTGTGTAAACACCCTAGTTTGTTAAATGTACACTTCTAATAGGGATCAATGTATACTTTGTTAGATAGCCGGGAGCCTTTTTAACAAATGAATAAAAGTCGGAACCGTTCGCTGATCGTTCCTGATCATTCGACGTAGGTGTCGTGGCGTAGACTGGCACGTCTGGTTCGCCGGTTGCACACTTCACTGCATCTCTTGGGATACTTCGGCCGTGTGTCAATGCCCGCAAGAGTGGATGTATCATGAGTGTCCCGACGAAATGATGGCTACGCTAAACCGCAGCAATCAGATGCATTTGCGCCCAATGCGAAGCGCTGTTGTGAGGTGGCAGACCACAGCAAGCCAAGTAATGCCCCCAGAGCCCCCATGGTTGCCTCGAGCTGGCTCTCTACTCTTACGCTTATCTTCTACGTTGACCGTGAAGACTTTTGACGAGCAGGCCTCGTTCGTTGTTCGACATTATCGACGAACCTCTACAGCGCGATGTCTACATATGCATCATTATCGAACGGAGGAAAATATCTTGTACGTTTAGATTACTCGCCTTCTGAAGCCTCCGGTATCACGGTAAGATCGGCAGTATGTTCAATCATCTCGCAAATTAATCTGATTTCTCTTTAGGCTGTCGTCGTTGTGTCTTTCATCTCACTACTGGCTGTAGTTGGTCTTCTTACTGCAATCTCGGTGAGTATATGCGAGCTCGGCTTTCCGTGCTCCGATTTTTATGACCATTCAGATATCTGCATTCAATACACGAACATCGTTGGATCAACATCTCTTTGTTCGAATGCATGTGGCTGCGTACTTTGTTTCTCTGTTGGTCGGTAATCTTCTACAAGGTGCGTTTATCTCTTTCTACTTTCCAAGGAAGTGTCTCTATTGTCTTAGCTATCGGCTCCATCATAAATGTGAGTTGGGTAGCCCATTCCAGGTCCATTCAATTCGGAGACACTTGCACAGTGCAAGGTGCGCGCAACTTCAAAAAGAGAATTCAACTCTGTTGAGATCTCATTAGGTATCATCAAACACATCGCTGATCTTAGTATGGCCATTTGGACATTCGTTTGTGGCAGTCATTTAATTCCACGTCGTTTTCACTAAGATTAAAGTAATTATCAGGCGATAGCGATTCATGTGTTCTGCCTACTTGTTCTCGGCGTCAAGATACAGAGGGTAACAATGATAGCGACGGTGGTATCGGGTTGGTCGGGCACCTTTGCGCTCGTCATCATAGGTCCTACAGTACTTGACACGAAAACCCGGGGTCCTTATTGTAAGTGTTTGATTCATGTGCTTTTCTCTTTCGAGTAACTTGACCCGGCAGTCGGCATATCTGGGCATTGGTGCTGGATTACCGAGCAGTACCCTACTGAACGAATTGTGTAAGTACATCCCCTAGTTTGGTTTCATGGAGACTAAGAATTCTCGCATCATAGGCTAGATTACTTATTTGTAAGTCCTTTTCTCCGACTGAGACCATTAATACATGCCTATTGACTTCTCTGCCAGATGTTTATGGCAGCATTATTTAGTTTAATTTTGTACTTGCTAATCTTTTTACATTTCCGCGGTGTTCCTATTCTCAGTCGCTGGAGAGCTTATTTCCGTGAAACAGAACATTCAAACGAAGACGAGTTTGAAGCTAAAGGAATGGAGATAGCGAAAAGGATGTCACTGTAAGTGCCCACCCTACTCCGTGAAAAGCTAAACTAAAACCAATCAGGTATCCAGTTGAGCGAAACCACAGCTTTTTTTTTCATTTGCCTCTGACACATTACCTGTAGGTTGCATACAGTGTCATTGTTCTGCCTATAGCTGCGACTCGCTTTAGCTCCTGGGCAGGACATGAGATATCCTTTGCAGTAGTCATCTTCAGGTAAGTCAGCTTCTTCCATTTTTAGTAGCTTCCCCCCAACGCAATTACTTGCTTTTAGCGCAATTCTGTTCCAAATGTCAGGTATCATCAATGTTGCGCTATTTTTTACGATTGGCCGTGTCCTTCCTCCTCAGTCAATTAGCATCGTCAATCTCAAAAGGGAGATCTCTCGACCTCATACATTCAAACCACCACCGCCGATACTTGATCCCGGGATATCGGATCCTTACTACGCATCTTCAGAACTTGACTCTAGACCAACCTTGCCCGTTCTTTCCGAAGGCATAGATATCACGTTTCCGGAACCGGACCTGCGCAACCATACGGAGGTTTCTAAAGACCCAGTGCCAAGTCAGCATGAAGCAGAGTATTCCGTAGAACCCCTGCAGATACGGAAACCTCGACCCGACATGCTACCGGACATTGAAGTATCAAAGCGGCTGGATAGTGTATACGACTTTTATGAACGGGAAGGGAGGAGACGGAGCCTAGATTCATACTACGACCCGGGGGCTGAAACGGGCCGCAGTCATGATTCTTATAAGGACGTCGATCTCGATGACACCCCCATCGAGCAGTCTGATTCGGACGACTATAGTGTATATTCGAACTGAAAGCATGATACAAAGCGATGATGTAGGGTAATAGGTATTTTGCGTTGGTCCTACTTGTACACACACACGCACTTCCTGTAGATCTATGACCAAGGAAGCTTTTTATCGAAAGACGCATCAGCGTTGTCGGGGCAGAAATCTAAGAGCTCTGAAAGTTCGGGAGACGATGTGAAATATGAATGAAATCGCATGTGTGGATTTCTTGACAAGCGTTTCGAGAGCAGTTGTGAATGACAGCCGTAGAGATCATCAGTGTATGGTAGATAGCCGTTTTGGAGCTTGGACTTCTTCAACTGTTTGGTTTAAAAAATGTGAGCTATCAACACGTACCTCGCCTTCCCGTGCAGAGGCCCCTTCCTCCGGTCCATCAACAGGGTCTATTCCGATATAAGAAAATTTATTTATAGGCCAGCGGATGGCCTGGCGATGTAGGTGTTCAAAGCGTCGTTGTTTCATTGCGTACCCTACTACAGTTATCTTAGCGGGGTAGCGTCCGGTATATTCTTTGAACCGAGCGACGCCAAATAAAAGATTCTGATATGAGTCTAAAGCGTAATTTTCGCTGGTCGCTCGAGGGGTTGCAAAGGAGAAAGAAGTACGAAATACATCTGCTTGGAGTGCAAGTTGCAGGTAAGATTCGCCTTCAGTCATAGTTGCCGTATTTCGAGTCTGACCACTAAGGGAGAATGTTAAGGTGTATAATTGACGGTGTTTAACGCATACCCGCTGAAGATGACAAGCGAATGTTCATCCTGTAAACTCAGTTCAGCTCTGAAGACAATACTCAGTATTTCGGGGGCTATTGAACAGCTATACACGTACGCTTTCAAGATGTGCTGAAAAAAGGCTTCAACGCGACCACTTCGTCGCTGATAAGGTTCTAGAATCCAGTAGTTCTCATCTCCTCTCAAATCCGCAGAAGGTCCAGTCCATATAGCATGACAGGGAACGAGAATGAGGTGGTCGAAGCTCGATATAATCTTTGTTCTACCAATGGTCGAAGAGATGCTTTGAGGGGTTGTAGCAGGTGTCGTGGTCACAAGATGTTTTATGTTGAAGAGAACGGAGATAAGGAACAAGAACGCGAGGAGGAAAAACGCAAAGTTGGTAATACGAGCACGAGATATGAGAAAGTCTATGATTTTCTGACGGGGAAGGACCGTGTTTGAATTCCGGCGAAAATGTCTTCGCTTGGGAAGAAGAACAGGACCTGGGAGCATGGCCAGCACTTGGCTCCTGCGCGTCCCAGTTGGTTTATGGTAAGGGCTGTTTCGGCTAAATTCGGTAATCGGGTCTCAGGTGGGTTTCGGACCCTATGTAACCCACAAAAAATATCCATAAAAACATGCAAGTATATAAGAGATACATGTACAACATATCGTATACTGCCTTCTTCTTTCCTCTCGTTTCTCAAGCAGCACCATCGGGGAAAAAGCCCAGCAACCCGTCGGGATCATCGTCCTGCCAGTTTTGAAGTCTTATGGACTTCAACTGGTTCCACAGTAAGCTGGATCGCTCGTCATTCTTCTTCAAGAATTCCCGAATGTGTCTAAGCCATTTCTTGACCTGCGGGAATCTCTTGTCACCCCGTATGTTGTCTGCGTTCTCAAACGGCGGTAGGTTTTCCTGGTGTGCCATGATCGCAATTTGTCCCAACCAGAAAAACGGCAATGCTGAGAATTGAGATGAGCATTAATACAAAATCGAGAAGGTATTTCTCACCATTTTGCATAAAAGGTGGTTCTTCGTCGTTCTTTGGCTTGATCTTCTCTGGACATTCCGTCCAACTGCGGAACCAGTTATGGAGAGCAAACTCGATAACATAGATCTGTTGCTCAATGGTCTCTGAGTTTGCCATCATGGTGTCGTTCTGTTGTAACCGACTTTCTGAACATATAGTAAAAAGATGACGAAGAATTGAGTGTGCCAGGATGAAGTGAGCGAAGGGACTGAGTGCTATCGGAGAAGTTAACACTCGGGTTTCTGAGATGAGGTCGACCATCTGCAGCAAATTCTGGCCCGTCAATCTGGTATGACTATACCCATACCCGTATGGCGATTCTTCCTGTAAAGTTGCCCACCATTCGTTGGCAGTTTTCGCATTCCAGAGTTTGTTTTCGCAAGGTAGGAAAACATTGACCTCCCTAGGCTGATAACTAGGCGGTAAAGCGAAATATATACAATGACAACAGTCGTGGAGGTAGGATAACAACAATGCTCTGTGCATGAATGGTTAACAATATTCCAAAAATCACATAGGTCAACAAACCGTTTCGACATTTCATGCATGGCCCATTCATGCCATCTGTCTTCAACTGACAAATGAACGCTGTTGTCGGGAGTCCATGACGCTGTCTTAGCAATGAAATGAGACCGTCTTATCATCTGGGTGGAAGATTTCAACAACGCTTGCGGCTAATGAACTAGTTAAACAAATACCATAATGAGCATTCCTATAGAGATGAGTTTAGTAGGTCAAGTTAACAGCATTCCAGAAACTGGACTTACCATGATAAAGACTAGACGAGGCTCGTAGATCGGATTTTTGGTGGAAAAGTCCAATCGTTTGAATCAGGACCACAGCAAGGATGAGATGAAGCTGGTCAAAAGATGAATTCGGTTCCTTGGCCTTGACGGACATTGTCAATTTTGTAAAATCCATCAGCACAAGTGTAAACGTACGAATTCTGCTGTCAGAACTTCCCGAGCCGTTGCCATAGTGTCCATGATGAACGTCGAAGCTCGACGAGTCTTCACGTACAGTGCACCACATGACTGCATCACGCTGAGAAGCATGGGCGGTACTCTTTCTAGCTGGAATGTGGATGCATGTACCATCGGCATTTGCTCTAGGAACGCAGTGAAGAATAAGTGAACTTGCGAAGGAAAGGTGAATCAATATTAAATTTTGAAAAACTGAAAGCATCTTACGATAATGCTGTCTTTCAGCGTCCATAGGAGCACCTTGAACGTGGAAGTTCCTATTTGGTGACACATGTCCAAGCTGATCGGCAACGTTCTGAGTCGAACCCGAGACATCGAAGAACAGTGAAGAGTCAGTGAAATTTTCGTAAGAGAAATGATCCTCTTGAAATGACATGGATTCGGGCTGCACAGGCGATCCCGCTGCGCTGGAAGTCTCAAGATACGGGGGTGATTCTACCACCGTTTCCAGTGGGGATGAAGCCGAAAACAAATTACTGAACAATGGCGCAAACATGTCCCCACCACTATAAAGTTCCGACAAATTGTTGTAGTCTGAGGGTCCGTTCAGCTCAGATTCGGTCGCCGTATGAGACGTTGCTGTATGAGATGTGACTGAATATAGATCAGAGGATGCAACCGAGTTACCGTCCGTGTCGCTGAAATGGCCACCGGTCAGGTATACTGGGGATGAGATGTAGGATGACATGTCATCGAGGAGGTCTTCTGGTCTTGGATCCAAAGAAAGTCGTGAAGAGAAGGAAGCTCCGTCGGGAATTGGAGTCGAGTCCACTTGTCGAGCAGTATTTCTTCTAGCTTTGGGAGCGAATACACACTCCTTCCCTCTGGATTGACATTTTCCGCAAGGATTTTGTCTGTCACACTTGATCTTGCTCTCTGTACAAGCAACACAGGATTTGCGGCGGGACCGACCAGTTCTTCACAGAAAAACAGTAAGTATTCAGCAGCAAAATTGGGAGGACGAAACTTACTCGTCATTACAGCCCTTTTTATGCCTGCTCAATAAGTCAGAGCGCGTGAATTGTGCACCACACAACTATCAGAGAGCATAAATGTCATTCTGGAAAAATAGAAAGGTTCGTAAGCCTCACATCACAATTGTGGGTCCGAGCATTGCTGTCTAAACTTGGGGGTCAGCACGTAAAACGAATTGGTTCATATTCAAAAACTTACGGTTACGCAGATGTCGATTCAGATGAGCTGAATTAATGGGAGATAAATGAGTATCAACGAGCTGCACTGATGATGGTAAAGACCGACTTGTTCTCGTGAATTTCGCGGGGCAATGGGGGCAAAGCTTGGTTTGGGGTAGGACTGGTATATTGCCCTTGTGATTTCGCATCTTGGAATATGAACCATCTTTCTTCCTAAATTCTGGAGGTTGTTCTGGGGTAGGGGGACGCAGTAGGTTATCGCTGGACATTATAGTAGGAGTAAAGGCGTCTATTAGGGGATACATAAGCAAGCGCGGTGAACGGACTAATAATCCGGCGTTTGCCGAGAAAGATTTCTAAGTATGTATCTAGATTCTACGCTCTTCCTAGCATCGCAGCTTCTTTTTGTATAGCCAATCTAACTGCTTCTTCTACGTTGGGGGCTTGGTGTGTAGGCGTATGTCTTGGGGTCGATCCTTTAGTAAACACGCCTGTATGAACCAACACCGAAGACCAGTTGGCTGCATTAGCTCCAGCAATATCTTGTATATAGCATACATATCAGAAATGTCGTTTAAAGCGCAATGGTCTCACTGACCAGATTCCGGATTGTCTCCTATCATATAGCTGTGGTGACGTCCTTAGAAAAAAATATCGTGAGGACAATAAGCTGAGCGCACACTTCGAATGGCGATTTGGAAGAGCCATATATTTCTTCGAAAAGCTCCCTCAAAGTTTTTTCGGCGAAATTATATGTCGCAGGTGTTGGTTTACCGTATTGTACAACATGTGGATATGTCGTACCATTCAAGGCCTAGAGGAATAATTACTAACTTGCTTGCGCGTGAAATCGGCCTTCACACACCTTGTAAACGGCTTGAAATGCTTCCCGGAATGCTCCTTGTCCGAGTCTTGGCTGAGGAAATTCCGACTTCCAGATAAGGTCTGGATTGCAAAAGATGACTTCGATAGGGTTGGTATTAGATTCAATGTAAGGCCCTCCAATCACACCGCCACACTGGACTATGTCAAGCAGAATCTGGACTGGGGTAAAGTTTATAAACACAAATATCTTGAGGTTTCAAGAACTTGCCATCGTTAAACCAGTTTCGAGGGTCATGGAAGACGAAGACAGCAGAAATGGGTGTTGTGGATAGATTTATTGGCTAAGGCAACAGATGGTTTCTGAGTTGATTATGAATCAAGCTGGTCACTTACAACTGTAGAGGACATGTCTGCGGGGGTCAAGGATACAAAGGGCTGGATGCTAGGTGTCCAAATTGCAGTCATTACCAGAGCCATGGAGCGTCAATCAACCTACGACGGGTTCGAAGCCAACACATCTACAGAAGTATAGACTTTGTGGAAACCGTAACTAGATAGAAGAAAGTGTGCTGAGAAGAAGGGATAAAATGAATATAAATTTACCTTTGTGCGACTTCACGCAACTCTGTGCCTTTCCCTCCCAAAACCAAGACAGGAACATCTGCATACTTTCTCACTGATTCCTTCAAGATCGTGTGTGCTTGAATTACTTGTTGAGGAGATATCTGAAGAAATGCTGTCCAAGACGTCTAATTTGAAAGTTGGGAACCCCTCACCTCGATTCCCAGTTGTCGAGATAGTTTCGCAGCGCGTGCTTGTTCGGTATAACCACCTCCATTGGTCAGCTACAGTTAAATGCGTCAGATTTTGATATAAAGAGATTTCTGCAAGGCTTTTACTAGCCAAAATGTAAGGTATCTTCCTGTCCGGCAGCATTAGCTGTTTCCGAATCTTGTCAAATGAGGCTAAGCGTACATTTTGAACGGGTTTTCTCCTTCTAGTATCTTAAGTGCTCTGTTGGCACCAGAAATTGGGTTAGGTCCAGCCATGAGCACCCCATCCTACACAATTAGTGACCTATAGATGAACTGAGCAGAAGATCTGTAGAGACCGCGTACTATATCAAACGCGAAGGCTAACGGTGGACCTCTCAAAGAATTTGTTTGAATATTCCTCGATGGGAAAGATCTTGGAAAGAGAGAGCGGCGCGTTGATATGATATTGCGAAGCATGTCCGGATTCCGGATTGAAGGAAGCTTCTTGAGGATATAGCGAGTCACGGGATCGTTGAGTTCTTTTCTTACAGTTGGCCCTAAGTTACACTATTACAGTTCTCTCCAAGTCAACTACTAGTTTCAGTTTTCTGCCCGAAGTGCCACTCGTGATACTGCAGGTGTGTACATAGGAACCCGAGTAATTTAGACATAGCTAAGACATATTCTCAGATGTCTCTTCCTTTTAGACTCACAAAACACGCTCGCGAAGCCAATGCGTCGCCATCTGTATACTTGGAAAAGGGACGATATCGACTGCAAGGTCCATCAAATAAACGTGAACCCCGAATCGTTCCTGAAACGAAACGCACTCGATCCCGTTCAGCAAGTACCCACCGAAGTAGCATGTATATGACAATCATCGTGTTTCTTCTTGCCTTTGCATGCTTGACTAGTTTTGGAGCTGCATACTATCTTTTTACTTCCAGGTTGGATTCAATATCATCAAAACTCGATGTTACCTCAGCTAATACGTTTGTTCAAGCCCTCGAAATCGACGACTATGATCATTCATGCCCACTTGTAAAACCCGACGATAAATACCTCGCATACTTGCCACATAGTGGATTCCACAATCAACGCATAGCTCTCGAAAACGCTTTGACATTGTCTCGCATGTTGAACCGTACCCTGCTGGTCCCACCAGTGCGCCTGGGCAGCAAAGCCCTTCGTTATGTCAACTATGACTCTTTGAAATCCTACGTGTCTCTTTCAGGAAAAGAAGGGTTGAAACATTGCTCCATGATCCCTCTTCACGTGGGCCTGCCTCCAGAATGTTCTGATTACTTTGATTATACTCAACTTTCATGGGAATGGCTTGTCGATTTACACAACGTCAAGACTCGCCAGCCAATTATTTTCCGCTGGAATCTTTCTGATGCTTGGATTCACGAATGTCTCGGAATCTCTGACCCTGACATCCTGACCTTGAGAGATTCGAGTCGCTACCACTTTCGTTTTCTTGACACGCTTACGGATGCCTCTTTGGCTTCGGACAAATACCAGGAGGATGTGTATGTCCCTACCCTAAGAGACGTTCCTCAGCGTTTACTTCAGATAGGCACATTGTTTGGAACGTCACGTCTACGCCTTCAAAATGGTGATAATCGAGCTATCCGCCGACAGGCCCGAGACAGCATGTCGATCGCGAACCCCATTCTTTTGCACGTTTCTGGCCTAGTGCTTGACGCGCTGGGAAGAAACTACTTGGGTGCTCATATACGTCTAGGAGACGGTCAATTCTCAATCCATGGCAACGAGACCATTCGTGCAATATGGCAAAGACTGGTACACGAGGTGCTTGGCTATTCCGTAGAAGATACTTTGTTATTGGAGGATTATTTCTCTGTAAACGAAATACCATTGAATCCACCTTTCAACCGACAGTCTCCAGTGGTCCAATCCGGGCCCTCTCCACTATTGACCTCTCCAAGGACCCCGTGCCGTAAAGCTCTTCATAGCCTTCCTCATCTTTCCAGTTTGAATATCCCATTGTATATATCAACCGATATCAAGGATCCGTCCCAAGATTCTCGTCTCACAATCTTCTTGCGCACATTCCCTTGCACTTTCTTTCTGGACAATTTTGGACAACAGATCTCTATCTTGGATCAACTAGTGAATCGTTATGATGGTCTACCTCTCAAGCCTTTCGTTATTCCCTTCGTAGAGGCAATGGTTATCGGCAAGGCTTGGCGCGTTGTTGGGACCCCAGGAAGTACCTTTAGTAGATTCGTCGAAGACTACCTCTGGCCCAAATACCATGGTCTTCCCGTGAAAGATCGAGGGTAACTTACCAAATGCATGTAGTACCGTTATATCACTTCTTCAATTTTATGGATGCTATGGACATAGTATAATCATTGCCTTTAGCAAAATCCATCATTGCAACCTTGCAGACACAGCAATCAAAATGGGTTTATTGTAACGATGCCGTGTAGCCGTTACAGATCTCAACATAAAAGATTTCGGGATTTCTCACTTCGTTGCGAAGGAAAGCATTGATGGTCCCACCGCTCGACGATGCCATGGATCCCCGCATTGATATGAAGGTGATTAGACCACAATTGGTCCGTATACTTAAAACCACAGCCCAATCATTCTTGCGACCCAATCACCTTCCCTGCTCATCTGAGCCATCCCTACTCTTTCGTTCGACCAATTTTCTTTATCATGCTTAGTGCCCAACCATCACCCAAGCCCAAGTTCCCTTCAGAGCTGTCGCCCTCGGCCCTTCGCTCTCCAGGTAATCTTTTGTCTCCGCGGCCGGGCAGCGGTTTTGTTGTCCCTGCTTCGCCGCGTTTTGGTGGCACAGGTGAGTCTGGATCGCGTAGAATTTAATGGAATGTAATATTGACAACTTGACAGGGGAAAGTCTTGATCAATGGTTCCATGACCTCCAGAAATACGAAAAGACGTTGGTATGAGGAACCACTTCAAATTTACCGTACAGGGTCATTGATATTTTTCGACAGGGTGCAATGGCAGCCGCGTCAGAAGATCCCAAATTCAGGGAGGAGCTGGGGACAATCGAGCAATGTACGAAAAAACTTGTTTTCCATCACTCTGGACGAGTCATTGACTCTTGATGACAGGGTTTAAGATGCTCACAGAATCAGAACAGACGGCATCGCTTTATACATTGCTTCAACACACCAACCCAGCGCAGATCAAGTTCTTGATGGCAGTTTTGCAACAAATGTCTGATGCTATTCCTCCCGATAATTCTGGGCCTAAACAGACATCGAGGTCTCTACGCCCTCCAAATCTAAACCTTCCTCTTCCGGGCACCCCTTCCACTCCTCACTTTAGTGCAAGCGCTTCGTCTGCCCAGACTTCTGAGCAGTCCGCGCAGGAACTCGTCGTCAAGGAAGAACCTACTAGCTGGGCGAATATGGTCAGCACTCCTCATGATTTGATGTTCAAAAAGAGCGCCGGAGTGGTGGATCAACAGTCGGCGACTATGCAAATGCAAAACATCCAAAACTTGATCAACTCGGCAGGGTCTGGAATGGGGATGCAGATGAACCCGATGAATATGACAATGTTGACAGCAATGGGATTCTCCAATGAGCAAATTGTAGCGATGCAGTTGGTGATGAGAGGATTGGCGCAACCGGTTGATGCGGTGCCGGCGGGAAACACTAATGGACAAGGGCAAAAGAATTCGCAACACCATCATGGACATGGACAGCGCCGGTCCAATAATAACAACCATTCAAACACTTCGAACAACGGTAACACTAATTGGCGTGCTCCCGGTGCTCGTTTCCCCGGTAGCGCGCTCCGAAACGGACCAAAGAGCGCTGGGCCCAAAAGTGGTGGCCCAAAGAGTAGTGGATTGGGCAGTGCCACGTCGACAGGAGGGACGCCCAAAACGGAGGATGATGTTGATCCCGAGCTTTTGAAGGATGTTCCTGCTTGGTTGAAAAGCCTGCGGTTGCACAAGTACACTGATTGCTTCCAAGGTATGAGCTGGGAACAAATTGTTGTGTTGGACGAAGCTGCGCTCGAGGCCAAGGGAGTAGTTGCTTTGGGAGCAAGGAGGAGATTGACGAGGACCTTTGAGGTCGTTAAGAAGAAGATGGGAATGGCGACGACACCGACCACAGATGCACCACCGGCTTCTGCTGCTCCTGCTACAAATGGCGCATCACTCAACAGTGCGACTTTTGATCTAAATGCCCCGCACAGTGCTGCACCCATATTGTGATTTTATGAACGAACTTTTTTCTCCACAATAGTTTCTTTTCGTTCTCTTCTATCATTCGGACAGTCAAACTGAAATCATTTGTAATTGTAGCAAGCATGGTATCATTACTTCCTTATACTGTGTACAGTACTGATTATTTTAGAACGCCTTGAAGATCTCAGTGTGTCATTCGGGATCTGGCGTATGATTGGTGCTGGTCGCTACTATATATAATATATATTATTTCTATCTGGACGAAAACATGTGTTTCTAGCAGAAGTTTTGCTAATTTTGGAGTGTCGATAACACACTTGACTTTGACTGATCAACATGCCTATCGTCGCAGTGATCGCAGCGGGGGCAATGGGGGCCGCAGTAGGTTACCGTCTCACTCAGGCGGGCTGCACGGTCTTGACGAATCTGGACGGACGGTCAGAGGCGACTCGTCGACGGGCGTTGGAAGCAGGAATGAAACCAGCCAGTCTATCCCAGATTGCAAGCGAAGCAGACCATCTCCTCAGTATCCTACCTCCGAGCAGTGCTGTTTCGTTTGCGGAGCTCTTTTTGCAGGAATCTGTTGGTATCCAGAGAAAGAGCGAATCACCATTGATATTCGCGGACTGCAATGCCGTCAACCCGGTTACCGTGAAGAAGATAGCTGGACTTTTTGCAGGGTCGTCAATGAAAATGGTGGATGCTGGGATCATTGGTGGGCCGCCAAAGGGAGAATATAACCCAACATTCTATGCATCGGCTGATGAGGAAGATGTCTTGGGAGAGTTTGGGAAATTGACGAGATATGGACTCAAGATCTCGCTCCTGAAAGGTGGGGTTGGAGATGCGAGCGCGCTCAAGATGTCGTATGCTGTAAGCGTCGATAACCTCGTGTCGATGTTAAGGAGGTTGACAGAATCATGCTTATAGGGAATAACTAAAGGGACCACTGCGCTGTTTACGATCATGATTTTGGCAGCAGAGGCGTCTTCACCGGCGACAGCAGAAGCATTGCGGACCGAATTGGCAGCATCACAGCCAGAGTTCCTGGACCGAATTAAACGAGCCATACCACCGATGATCCCAAAAGCTTATCGGTGGGTGGGTGAGATGGAGGAGATAGCAGGATTTATTGGCGGACGTGAAGGAGAGACATATGAAGGGATAGCGCGGATATATGAGCGGGTGACTGGGAACGAAGGAGGAGAAGTTGAAACCCTAAAGCGATTTGTAGGATAGATACATAAACTGAATTGGTTACTTTTATCATCGCAGCCAATCTAGCAGATTGGTGCTTGATGGCACAATCTGTCTCTGCGTCTCGTTCAACAACCCCCAATCCCTCTGCAACCTCTACCCCGTCCAAGTCCAGTCCCAGGGCTCGTCGTCAGTCCAGGAGCTCGACTCCAGGTCAGGATCCAGATGAGCATACATGGGGTTCTAATTTTTGGGTTACCCTCGTCGATCCACAAGTCTGTTCCCCTTCCAATTTCTTCTTCGCAACCTAATCATCCGTGGCGTAGACGCAGACTTCGTTCTTTGCTTGTCCCGCGACAGGTCAAGTAAGCTGGGACCCGCCCGTCGGAAATTTCGTGTACGTTCCTGGTCACTTTCTTCTTCAACAAACTGGTCATCATTCAGAACACAGGTTACCTCCAAGCGCAGATGGAGAATGGTGGGAGTTGAGTGACGATTCTCGCGGAGGCCTGTCGTATTATTATCAGACCAAAACTGGAGAAACAGTCTGGGAGCGGCCCTCGGGATTTGTTATACCATTAGGTATAATTCAAGTACGTCGTTTTTAGTGCGCATATCTATCAATTCTTATTCTGTGCAGAATACTGCACTTGGCCGTAGACTGTCCAATCGGTTTTCTCAGTCGGTCCCTGATGGACTTCCGTCAATGTCCACATCGTCAAGCCACTCTCCCGAAAGCATGAAGAGGTCCCAGTCCACTCAGTCATCCAAGTACTCTGGTTCTAGCCCTCAAAGTAAAAAGCCCTTGCGGAGATCTTATTCAAACACCATAACCCAGCATCTCCCTCCAATTCCAGCGTCTCCGCCTGTGACCGATGCTTCTGTTCCACCGTCCCCTTCTTCATCCCACCACTCGTTATCATCTATTAATGTAAACGGTAATAAATCTCGACCCAAGACAGCAACCCCAAAACCCAGTGTCAATGGTAATGGAAGGAATACCCCAGAGTCTTCACGATCTTCCACTCGCGCTCGTTCAAAATCTTCTTCTTATGTATCTCATAAACCAAAACCTCCCCAGAGTCTCAGCGCTGCCGTAGAACTCCTCACCGCCTCGCAGTCTGAAAATTCCCACCTCAACCGACCCTCTGTTCCCGCAAGTCCTGTATCAAGTAATGATGAAGCCCAATCCATGTTGGCAATTCCCCAGAATAATTCATCTACAACACATCGATCACCGTCTCCTAGTAGACCTGTTCCTGCTTTGCCTCACGACCGCAACAGAAATGTTTCTGCACCTACAGTTGGCGGTAAGGAGATTAGTGCCCCGATTCTCAATCATGGTCCGTTTTGTCACCGCTTTACCTCAGTTTTCATCATGTCTCTAACGCGTTAATTACATTAGCTGCCACGTTGGAAATGAGTCCCGTAAAGAATCGCGCGGCCGGAAAGCCGATACCTGTTGAGCCCCAGTTGCCTTTGCACAGGACTCCGACATCCACATATAGCTCGTATGTAACACCTTGTTTTGTTTGGGCGCCAAGATGACCCACACGTTTTCTTCCTTCATGTTACTTTTTAGTACTTATCCCGCTCTTCCACAAGATTTGGCTTCAGATATTCTGCAGTTTTCTGAATCCGACTATGCCAAGCAATATTTCTCGACCCATAGGACCGGATTCATCTTTCGACGGCGTGTCCCTGTAGATCAGATGATGGCATGGCAAAAGGTAATGCAAAGTGCTAGTCAAAAGTCCTTCCAACCTTATCCCTCTTCCAACAGCCTCCTCTGAGCTCTCCTTTACTCGCTCTGAATCGCTCTCTTAATCGTGATGCGGTCAAGGTCTTCAAAGTTATACAACATATCATGGGTGACCGGGAACGCGATAGGATAGTACATGGTGTCAAGTTGGCTGAAACTCAGGCGTCTACTGTAACATCCATAAATGCCTCAACATCATCATTAGGCCATTCCTCTGGAGGAATTCTCGAGGAGGAAAGGTGGCTTCTTGGGGAAGGTCTAATTCACGGCGAGCTCAGGGACGAGATTTATTGCCAGGTCATGAAACAGCTCACGAGGAATCCCAATGCGTAAGCTTTGTCTTTTGTAACCCTTGAGCTTTTGCTGACCGCTTCGATAGGGAAAGCATCTTCAAAGGATGGCAGCTGCTTTGTGTACTACTCATCACGTTCCCTCCGTCGAAGAATTTCGAAACGTACTTGCAGTCATTCATCCAGCAGCACACCTCCAAACAGGAGGGTAGAGTCGACGTAATGGCCAAGTATTGTCTGAAGCGACTAGACTTTATCTCGAAAAAAGGACCGAGGGGAAAACCACCCACAGTTGCCGAAATTGAAACAGCCTCGGTATGTCATTAGCCTAACTGCTCTGATGTTTGGAATTTTTAACGAAATGCAGGATGCTGCCTTTAACCCCTCAACGTTTGGAGAGTCGTTGGACGCCATAATACGGCTCCAGGAGCGAAACTATCCCCAGCAAAAAGTGCCCATCATCCTCCCTTTTCTTACCGACGGCATCCTAGCTTTGGGAGGTACCAAAGCGGAAGGTATATTTCGCGTACCTGGAGACGGTGATTCTGTCTCTGAACTCAAACTTCGCATCGACCGTGGTTATTACAACCTTGATGGCGTCGACGATCCGCATATCCTCGCCTCCCTGATGAAACTGTGGTTACGGGAACTTTGTGATCCACTCATTCCGGAGGAAATGTACAACGAGTGTGTCACCAATGCGAAAGATCCAGATGCATGTATACACATCGTTCAACGACTACCAACGATAAATAGACGCGTCGTGCTATTCATCATTAGTTTCCTTCAGATGTTTTTAGAAGACAAGGTCCAGGCCATCACCAAGATGACACCTGCTAACCTCGCGTTGGTGATGGCTCCAAATTTGCTGCGATGCAATTCGGATTCAATGTCGGTGGTATTTACAAACGCACAGTACGTGTTGATCTAACCCAGCCTATGTTCGGTGGACTGATTTTTTTTGCCGTTGATAGGTACGAGCAAATCTTTGTGTATAATTTGCTTTTGCATCTTAAATGCGGAGAAGCAGACCCCCACTATAAGCCGGTACACGGTTTGGGTGCCATGAAAACTTCGCCAACTCCTAGAACATCAAAATCTAGGACTCGTCGGCCTCAGAATTAGTACTTGTACTTTTCAAGGAACCCTATTTCTTGACTAATCCTACTCTTATATCTATGCATTACTGCTACTTATTACCTTGCCCTCGTTCCTTTTGCTCCTTATTTTGGCTTCCTACACAGCTTTGGTTTCTTGTGGTCATTCATTGTATGTACCTATTACTCATTTGACAAGGACTATTCTAGATAATAGTATACCACTTGGAATCTATATCAATTACGACGCTTCTGTCGTTTATCTGTCTTTGGCTTATCCCAATTGTCAAATTCCCAATCTTTGCTCGAATCACTCTCCTGAGCAGACTTCCAAGCATCCCATTTGAACCCTTTGGAAGACACCTGCGTATCAGGTTCCTTGAGAAGATCCTCAATCTTCATGAGCATATTCCACACCTCCCCACTTCCTAATCCGTCTTCCTCTACCCAAATGTTACGGTCGCCAACCTCCCGACGTAGCTGATCTACCAATTTGCGTGTGGTACTGTTCACATCAACCGCATTGACTTGCATCTCTTGAAGAGCATCATGCACTCCCTTGAGGTCTCGGAAACAAGTCCATCGCGTTTTGATTAATTCATTGTACGAGAGGGTTGAACAACCAAAGACATAGGACGGGATGGAAAGATTTCGAGCATGATCAAATATAGAGAGCGCAAGATGTGGATCATGATATTTGTCGCGGAACAACTGCATGAGGTGAGCTACAAGATGAGAATATATCGGTGATTGTAGCATAGGGAACTCGACCGCTTTCCCTGCCTCTGCTTCTGCCATGGCTTCCCTTGAAGCCCGTTTTAGTCTCTCCGACTCTTCAAAGACCTCGCGCATTGCCCATTGAAGCAATTCCTGATCCGTCTCGCAAAGGTCCATTTCCTCCTTCTTTTGATCTAAAAGTTCATCTTCCTTTGTCGTCCATCTCATCTTCTTGGAATGTCTCCGAAGCTTGCCAAATAAATCCCCCAAGGCTCCACTGCTACTCAGAGCAACGTCCGACTTTGTGTCACCATTGGATTCGGGCACTTTTTGTTCAGCGACTGCATCGAATATCATGTTGAACATATCATCGAATGCGCTGAGTTCACGAGCAGTCATTTGCTGCCTACGGCCACGGCGTGTTGCTTGTGAACGTAGAGGATTTCGTATGGTTGCGGGGAGAAGGGGAGGCATGTTCTTGATATCTTTGAAGACATGGTCCCAGGCTGAATCTGATGATTTATTACTGTTGTCGGTAGTAGAGCTGCTCTGAAGTAAGTAATTCGTCCTGTTGTTGATAAAAAGGAACTCACCTTTGAGCCGAGGAAGCTCTAGAAGAAGTCAAGAAATTTCGTCTGCAGCCTTGTTGTAAATTGGCGAAAGCGGCCCTTGAATCACGCGTGCATAGGGAAAGCAAACGTTCTATCAACCTATATGAGTGGAATAGAGCGTAACAAAAAGCAAATACGAACGGCGCGAACACGCTTTGCTGGCAGAAGAGAGCCGACTCATCAAAATCTCCTACTACAGAGCTCGAGGAAGTCGCGTCAAAGCCGCGTTATGAAAATATTTGCTGACTAATGGAGTTACAGTATTTATACAGAGCAGGCATCGAAACTAATCTCTAGCAGCAATAGTAACTTTAAGAGGTAGATTTTCACCCTTTGCTTCCTCGCCTTCAAGAGTCGGAATCATCACAAGACAAGCTTCTCTTCGTAAACGTTCCAAATCCTTTGTCGGAGCAAACTCAAAGTTATTGATGAGCTCAACTAGAGTTGCTTGCACTTCATAAAGAGCAAAGCGCCAGCCAATGCAGGTCCTTATTCCTCCTGCAAACGTGAGCCTAAAGGATAAAGTAGTGAGTCGACGAAGAGAATACTAAATACACAACTCACAGGTTGCCGTATACACCAAGAGTCGGCCCTTTTTTGTCCTCGGCATTCCTGAACCATCTATCGGGATTGAAGACATCAGCGTCTTCACCAAAGACTTCCTTGTTCCTGAGACAGTTTTCGTCGGTGAGCAAGGGCTGTGAATTTATTTATGCAAAACCCTCACCTGTTGTATCCAGCAAGAGAGAGAACGAGCTTGGTTCCTTTCCCGATAGGTAATTGGTCCAAAACTTGACCATTCGTGGCCCGAATCGGTCGCGAAAGTGGCAAGACGTCGTCACGGGCTGCTACTCTGTAGTTTGCGTACACGGCAGGATGGAATCGCAAAGATTCCTTTGCAAGCCGAAAAGGATCAGCGCCAATGAGACCAGAATTAATGTGATGGTCCACATACCTTGATCACGGCAGCCAAGTAGGGCATACTGTCCAAGTCGTTGGCAGTAAACCCAGAGCCACCTCGGTTGTGAATGTTTTGCTCGGCTGCACGAATCTCAGCACGTAATTTGGTCTGTACCTCTGGGTGACGGGCAAGCTCCAGGAACAGCCAAGTCATGCTTGTTGCACTCGTCTCGTGGCCAGCAAGTAACAAAGTTCTCATCTGAGCAAGCATTTCTTCTTCAGTTAAACGGTTGGCAGGATTCTCGGAAGCGTTGGCTTGCACTGATCGAATATGTTCAATATAGTCCAAGAAATCCACGTTCAAGAAGGAACATACCAAGCAAACTGAGAATATCTTTACCACGTTCCTTGCCCGTTGTAAGAGCCTCTGACTTCATGGCAATTAATTCTCTTGCAATGTCATTTGCCAACTCTGCGGTATGCCGCGCGTGTACCATACGCCTAGCACGAGAGTACTTGGACATCAATCTCAGATACCAGACAGGCATAAAGGTTTGCATAAAGATAGCGGAACGTGGAGGTTGACCCAAAGTATCGGACCTACGACTAGCTTTGAGTATCTTCATCTTCTAAGTACCTGTGATGGAAGCCTTACATCAGACCAAAGTACGCCTTCATGAGTGCATTGTCTCTTTCTTCCAAGGCACCAAAGTGATAATCAAAGGCAGCTGTATGGTATGTTAGACTTGTTCAGTATTTTGGCAGTATTGGCTTGCCTTCTCCGAGCGAGTCCATGGTCACCCTCGAAAGCCAAGAAGCAACGTTTAAGACAGCAGCCTGGTCAGGGGAGCTAGCGAGAAGATCAGTCCATTGAGAGGTAAGCTAGAATTGAAAAACGTGTCAGTGAAGTTTCCCGCCATATCTTTTAAAATGACTGACTTGGGCTGCCATTCTGTTAAAGATGGAGACGAAAGACTTGGATTCTGGGGCTGGAGCGCACGGTAGAGCTTAACAGACACGCCAAGCTAGTTGCAAAATGCTAAACTCACCACCAAATCCCGGAAGCATGGCTTTTCTCTGCCTCTTGTGGATATCGCCTGAAATAGATTGAGTACCATGATCAAACGGCAAGAAACATACATGCATACCATCTGCCCATAACAGTCCACGTCCCATTAACACCCGACTGATCTCAGTCCTCTCAGGCCATTTGGGATAAGCGTAACCTTTGCAAGAAGGCATTGAATATTATCTTCAGCTTTGGCCGGTCCAAACTCACCAGACGTGTGCATGATATATTGAAGTGCCTTTGGATCCGAGATGAGCAAACGGTCTTCTCCAAAGACTCCTTTAACCCGGACAACGTCTCCAAATTGGCTTTGCCATTTGAAGTCGGCAGCTGCAGCTTGACTTTGGAATAATTCGGGGAGATTTCCTAGAGCGAGTCTTAGTCAGTTCCAAATCTTGCGAAAAACTAGTCCCCAGATACCCAGAACGAATGTCTCAGGATCGGGCCCAGGTACATGACTGATAGAAACGCGAGTGAAACGTCTGTATAGGAGATAGACGATGCAGAGTACACCGAGGACACTGAGAGAAGACTGAAGAAAACCGATCAGGAACAGGTGCGAATATATACATCATAGGCACAGACCAAGGGGTCACCAAAAACTGCAGAGAAATGCTCTAGGACGACGGGTGTCGTCTTGCTTGGGGGCATGATTGTCGGATGAACAGACTACAACCTTTGGAATCGTGAATGATGTGGGGAGAGAATACGTTGGGCAGCCGGCCACCGAACCTAGTCTGTTATATCGCTCCCATGGTAAAAAGGCTTTACAGAGAAGATCACGGGTCATGTAGAAAAAGAAAGAGATGGGAGGTGCCGCACCCCACGGCTTCCCCACGAAGGCGGCAGCCGTTGAAATCAAACCAACGGCGCCTTTGTAATTGGTAACTTGCAGACCGACTGTCGCTGGTAGTACAAATGAGATCTACGCTTGTAACGTGTCGTTGCATGAGGCTTCGTTTCAGGTAATATCTTTCAGTATTATGACAGCCAGGGTGAGCTCGAGATAAGACTGACATTGATTCTCGAACGAGACATCCGGTGATCCTACATACTTAAGAATGACGATGCAGACGGGTAGCAGACCGGGCGCCTTTTTTACTCTCAAAAAGCAAACATCATAATTATCCGCCATGATGATTACGCCACTGCTACGCGACTTGGACGCGTCCTGCCCACAAATCAATCTCATCCTTACGTAGTACTAGTTGACGTGCATCCTGGAAGAGGGATCCACGTGTCTCGTGTTTTGCCGCGAGACGCGTCAACGGCAATTCTTTCCAGCCTCGACATGGACCCACCACCACCCAAACGAATCAAGGACTGTCCAACCTGCAGACTCGTAGGTACCGCCACTTTTGCGACCGTCGGCGGTTATGCATTGTGGCAATCAAGAGCCGTTGCTCCTGGCACTCCTCTTCAAAAACGCATGATGGCTGGCGTTGGCATAGGTTGGTACATTATTCCATCTTCATACATCTCAGCTCTCTCAATACCTTTACAGCTTTACTAGGGGCAGGTGTCGTGAGGTGGTTCAATTGAGGTGTGTATCTTGACCGAATCTCTTGGCCTTTCTCATTTGGCCCATCGCATATTAACGCAGTATTCCACGTTCTTAATTTATTCTTACAGTCCTACCGACACTACTTATGAGTTGGTGAACTGCGCCTTTCTCTTCTCGGCAAATGCGGCCATACCTGAAGCACTGTTAGCAGTAACCCTGACACGACAGATCCATAAGCTCACCCTCTTTCTGGTCCTTGGTCGCGAACAACCCATGGAAGATCCTGCGCTCAAACCTCAAACCTTCTGCCAATGTCATTTCATAACCTGAAATACACTGTTTCAGACAAACGCTGACAGAAAGCAGTTTCATAGTAACTCACCAGCGTTTACAACCTCCTTGCCAGCCTGGACGGCGATCTGGCCTTTGCTTGATATCTCTTTAGCCATCGCAATAGCTTCTTCAACGACCTTTCCTTCGCCTTCTCCGACAACACGACTGATCATTCCCCACTGAGCAGCTTCTTGTGCAGTGACTTGACGACCAGTAAGAACCATTTCCATCGCGCGGGATTTGCCAATAGAACGAACAAGCCTTTGAGAGCCTCCTCCCCCGGGAATAACACCAAGGTTGATTTCCGGTTGACCAAACTTGGCAGTGGGGGATGCGAGAATGATATCACACATAAGAGCGAGTTCGCAACCCCCTCCGAGCTGCACAAAAGCTACAGTGTTAGGGCGCGTCAGACCGTAGATATAACACGTACCGCATAACCGCTGACTGCTGCGATGACTGGTTTCCGGAGCTTTGCAATTTGGCCCCAGTTCTCGAGGAAATTGTTCTTGTACACGTCGGAATCTGAGAATGCAATTGAAATTTATTAGAATGATAACTGAGCAACGACCCACATTCTTTGTCCTTCATTTCTTTGATGTCTGCCCCAGCTACAGCCAAAGATTTGTAATTGAGTTCCCCCGCATTCAAGAGAAACTTACCAGCAAAAGCTTTCTCTGACCCAGTTAGGACGATTGCTCCGACAGCATCATCAGCATCAGCTTCGAACAGGGCCTGGTTGAGCTCGACAAATAACGGTGAACTTAGGGCGTTCAAAGCTTTTGGTCTGTTGAGTGTAATAAGAGCAACTGAGGGATCCGGTCGAGAAGCCAAGATGAACTGATATTCGTTGGATGTCGACATGAGACGAACAGTTGAGGACAGGAAAGAGGGCCTTAGTGTGGCGGGGACGACCCGGAGAGAACGAGAAACGAACAGAGACATATGGTACGGAAAGATGCAGATGCGTGACCTCATTGTAGTCCGGTGGACGGCTTTCTCTATTAGCGAAACGGCCCGACTACAACCTACTCAAACTACTTGGAGAATACTGTATCAACTTTGTACTTTTTTTCTCAAGGAAAGGGCGTAGCTGAAAGGAAAGGCACAATGACCAGCTTTTCCCGGTCCCACTTTATTCCAGTAAGCAAAATGCGGTTGTATAACACATGACGGAGCACTTACAACTCCAGTAGTGTAATACACGTCCGACTCGACCATCTTCTTCACCGCGTCCAAACTCTCAGCTTCGTAAATGATACAAGATCCTAACGGCTTTGGTGCACTCCCAGTCTCCAGTGAATCCGGCGTGATCATCATCCCTCCAACTTCTGTTTCCCCGAAGTAGGCACGGTCGCCAATTAATATTCCAGTGCTCTGCAACAGGTTCAGAAAGAGCCAGACTCACTCACAATACCGTCCCTGATCGCGGGGGCAATGTCTTTGAGATGTCGAGCCCGAACTTCAAACCTCTTCGATGCAGAACCTTCTATATCTGGCGCGTACAGGAAGAATTTGTGGAGCTTCGGACCAGCAGACGCAGTAGACATAGACTTGTAAAGCGCATTCGTGTATCTAGCGCTGCGCAAGCCAGACACGAGATGATTCCACATTTTGAACGTTTACGCAGCTCGTAGTGTCAAGCACAGTCTAAGTTGGTTACATATATCACGTTTCTGAGTTCTCGGTTGCCCATGCGTAAATCGAATAAATACTATACGTTCTCCTTAAGCTTTGTCTAATTTACTATTGCAATTCACGGTATGGGAGTAGCAGGTAACATCGGAAGAATTACCAGCTTCTCTCGGTCCCACTAGACCCAAGGATGAGTGAACAACTCTGATTGGATGAAACAAACTCACGACGCCGCTGGTATAATAGATGTCAGCCTCGATTTTCTTTTTGACTCTGAAAGAGGAGGAATAATTCAGATTTGGACGAACAGTAATGACGCTACTACCCACTCTTCGATATCGTTTGCCTCTACGATGAACATCGAGCCGATCATCTTCTTGTCTGGCGTGTTATACGTCTCTGGCGTTGATAGAGCTCCAGCTACACCTGTTTAACGAATGCATACGGTTATTCTATGGTATCATTGGCTCGACTGTTTACTGACGAATAAATCCTTCACCAATATTTTCCTTGGCTTTAGCCAGATGTTCAGATCTCACAGACAGACGGCGTTCAAAGGTGCCCTCTTCGGTCTTGTCGGGTGCATATACGAAAAATTTGGGGCGAGATTCGTTTGTGGATGAGGACATGATGAGATGGGAGTCGAAGTCGATGAAAGTTGCGTTGAAAAGGGGACACGGTCCGCGGCCGACGTCGAGTCGCAAGGCTTAATTCGTACAAAAATACATGTATCTTATGGAAGTCCAAATTTACACTAGAACCCGTGCCTCCGGTCATGGAATCGGTGTGGCAGGGATGATTGGGAGTATGACTATCTTTTCTGGGTCCCACTAAATTCAAAGTTGGTATTCATTACAAGAAGATAGACAGAGGCTTACAATACCATTCTTATAATACACGTCGTCTTCGACCTGCTTTCTCACATCCTCGATGTTATCAGCCTCGCAAATGAAGGCAGAGCCGACCATCTTCTTATCCGGAAGTTGATAAGTGTCCGGGGAGACCAAAGCACCCCCTACACCTATTATTGCAATCAACTATTGTCAAGAAAAGATAGACGCCAGCTTTCGTACGGATGAAGCCTGAACTGATGTTCTCTTTGGCTTTTACAAGATGATCGGGCCTAGCAGTGAGACGGCGCTCAAAGGTCCCCTCCTCAGTCTTGTCCGGTGCATAGACGAGAAATTTGGGACGCGCCTCGGATACGGCAGTAGTAGACATGGTGGTTACGAGCAGAACAGTAAACGCACCGAAAAGAATGCCTAGTTCCCCCGTGATACCCAGAAATACCCAACGGGCCGTCTACCGGCGACGTCCAAGGAAAGAATTTACAGCCTGTATACATACTGCTCGGTGAGGATTTCTGTCAAGGCCGGATGTTATGTTAGTGCTTGTTGATGAAATTAACGGCCAGCAAGACGTGAGCGAAAAGTTACAAGAACCTGGTCACCAGGCTAACAAGAACCTTCAAAAACATCAAATGTACCTTGCTCGAAAACGATGTCATTATTGGAAAAATGCATCAGCCTTCCTTAGAAGTTCTAGAAATGCAGCGTCTCGCCATCAGTCAAAATTGTCTTGACGTCCTCTCGCGGTAAAGGCGGAACCAGTAGTCAGTTTTTTGCAGATCGTGTAGATACTGCCTTGAAAACTTGACTAAACCAAGAATTTTCCTCTGTTCCTCGGAACATCAGATTTAACTCGATTTCTAGAACCAGGAAGACGCTCGTCCTTGGATCGATGGGATGTGATATACGTGCAGCTGACACTAGGGCAGATGAAATGACCGGCGAGACCTGGTGAAGAATAGAAGATGGTTGTATGCAGCATGAATACCACCGTAGCGTATGGATGAACATGGCCGTCCATAGTCGTTAGTTCACCGTTCGCCTTTGGCAGAGGGCGAAATGATGCTGAGGGTAATAAGACGCGAGTTCACACGGGATTTGGTTTACCTTCCTTTCAAGTTTGTTTTCGTGCGGCTACTCATCTCTCGTAGACCCATCGTTCCAGCAATATCTCGGCCTTACATTGTTCCGGAAATCAGCTAGGAGGATTTATCGACGTGAATGGGAGTGACTTGTCAAGCTTAAGATAACATTTTCAACGTGAGTTGTTCTCGGATATCTCGTCTTACAGTACTAGAGTATCTCTAGTCCAATATAGGTACCGAAAACTGCATGCAGCTGGTGCGCAGAAACTCTGGAGCAGCAGAGATGGCGGAGTTGACTGTCGCAACGATGAATACAATGAATTTCCACCCCCTTTTCTCTTCTCCCGATGCGGATGTTGTACTAGCATCTAAGGGAGCCACCCTTTACTACCGCCTTCATTCTTACACTCTGAAGAGTGCTTCTGGATTCTTCAGAACCATGTTCTCTATGCCACCAAAGAACTATGATTCTCCACAAAATGGAACCATATATTTGGAAGAGGACGAAGACACTCTGGATGCTGTATTCCGAATGATATCTGGTTTACCTTTTTCGCCTATTGAATCTTACGACTTGATTGATTCTATGCTCGATGCTGTTGAAAAGTACGAAATGACGGGGGTGCTCTCGATAATACGTATATTGGTTATGACGCCCGCTCTTCTTAATCAACCTTTCCGCCTTTACCCAATAGCATGTAGATTCGGCTGGGAGACGGAAGCCCAACATGCGTCCACTCAGACCCTGGCACACAATCTGCACGACCAAGAACTCCGTCCTGCACTCCTTAAACTATCTACTGATGCTCTCCTCAAACTGATTGACCTGCACCATGCACGAAGAGAAGGGTCAGCGTCGTTGATCATTATGTTTTTATGCCTTTTGCTGACTGATACATTTGCAGGCTTCGACAACGTCTGAATGATCCTCCATTTGTCTCCGGTGGAATTGCTACATGCGCCGCCTGTCACCATCCCATTGACTATCACACATGGAGAGAGCTGAAATATAAAATCATCCTAGAGATGGATTCGAGACCACTCGGAGACACTGTCCTAGACCCTGGTTTGTCGAACTGGCCTGAGGCACAGGCATGCTGGCAAGCTAAATGCCCAGATGCTACTTGTTCTAGATTCTTGTACGACAAGACGGAGACGGTCAGGGTCATTCGTGAATGTGTGGAACAGCTACCGAAGACGATATGAGGTTCTTTTCTCGCCCATCTTAGTTTCTTCTCTTTGACTTACTGTACACGGCTAAATAATGGATTTAATGAATATAGACCTTAATTAGAGCATACGGAAACTGCCATTGCCTACTTCTCTCAATCATATTCACCACAAGACAAAGGACTTTTGATGCCAGTTTACTTGTTCAAAACGAGGCTTCCCTCACTCCTTCAGATACTTCGATTAAATCAATCGGACGGGCTTTATGCCACTGCAATGCTTGACGTACGATCTCGAAAAGGGCTGCTCGAGCGTCAATACGAGTGCTCTTCCTTTGAGGTGACTAGGTACTTGATACAAATCCAATGGCCATTGTCTTTTGTCGAACCGCGTGGCCCCTTTGACTCGCCACTATTCATAAGTCCTTTCCATTACAGGACGTGCTGATACCCTGTTTTCAACCCTCAAAACACTAGTTACTCTCGCTGCAGGTGCGTAGTGACACATCTGAGCGCTTCTCTACCTCTGCACATCGGCAAAGAGCTAGTGATTAGTCCTTTTCCATTCACGAGGCGTTGAAATGAAGTTCAAGCTCCTCATCGTAGTTCCTGCTTGCAGTAAGCCCACTTCAACCATCAAGTCATTGTCATTGATCGTCTTGTAGTGTCTTTTATCACTTCCTCACCAGCTTCGCCTGTACCTATCTTTTCATCTGTCCGTGGACCCGGCGTCAAAGACAACACTGCTCTAGCAGCACCGCCAGCGGCAACCGCACACTCAGGTCATCTTAATGCAAGTGGCGTCCACTCAACATCCATACTCGACAAGGTCCGAGATTTTAGGGGTTACTATATTGACTATGCCAACGCTGAGATTGCTCGCCGTGGGCAGAAGGCACACTCAAAGGCACACGAAACGGTAGAAGAAAGAATTTGCCGTTGGGGATGTTTCTAAAAAGCCTGCGTCGTGGGACCGCTCATTCACTATTTTATGACTGCACATACATAATTACGAATGACCAAAGTTCTTCTCCCACTCCTTCAGTTTCATTCAACCTGTTCTTAAACCCACATACAGACTTATGCGTGAAGCATGGCCGCGTACACCTTCACATCATTTAATTGGAATTCTCTTCTTGGATAGAACGGAACACATGAATATTTCCGTATAAATAATACAAAATGAACATGTTCAAGTCTGAGAGATCGATCTCTCAAGGTTTTGCCACAATTAGTACTATCCTAGTTTAGTGCCCAGGAACCAAAGGTGCACGCTCTTCGTCTTCGAGGCGAAGACCGCCACCTCTCACGCGGGTGAAAAGACCATAAGCGCCTTTGATAACCCAGACGAGAGAAAGGACAGCAAAAACCAAAGCAGACCAATGAATGAATCCAGAGGTCCTTTGTTCAGCAAAGATGGCAAAGAGAGACCAGCAGATGGCAATCGAAGCGGGCAAGTCTCCTTCGGGAGAAGAGAATGCATAGGTAGCTGAAGTAGCCTCGAGGAAGAACCTAGAAAAGTGGTCAGATGAAATTTATTAGCGCTCGGTATTAGATTGAATCAGACTTACAAAGCAAGGAAGACAAGGACCTTGGTCCAGATCCCGGCAGGTTTCTCAAATGCGTTAACACCGAAAGCCTCGAAAATCGTCAAAATCACGAGGACAGTGGTCCAACCATGGTAGAGAGAAAAGGGTAGATGAATGAAGAGTTCATCGGCGAGGGATTCGGCAGAGTGGTGTTTCTTGACAATATAGTAGATATGGGTGACGGCGGACGAGACAAAGAGTGCAAAAACGAAGGCCACAATGTAATGGTGACTAGCCCACAGATTCACGTAGATGGCATTTAAAACGGCGAGTAATGGGAAGCGCCAAGAGACGCCGTCGATGATAACGCGTTTTCCATGAGGGAAGAATTGATAGATGATTGTTCCGAGCATGAGGATGTGAATCACCGACCTGTATACTGTTAATAGACGCTGGCTTCAAAGTAGAAGCACACACGAACCAGATGAGGAAAGCCCATGGAGCAGGTGTAATGTAGGTAACTTTTCCATTGAAGTAGATGTTCGAAGGGGAAGCAACGGTGTAGATGTTCGAGCCCAAAAACAAGAAATAGCAAATGACGTTGATGATCTAAATGTGTAAAGAGACGAAGTTGATGCATGCAACGTTAAAATCGAGCGCTAAGTATTCACCTTGAGGAGGATACCGTCAGTCCAAGAGTCAGCCATGGTGGTGGTTCAAAATGATGGGGTTGACTGTAGGCACGATCGCTTTTATTGAAACTAATTCAAGATCCGTCACCCAGCGTCACGAAGCGCGTCATTTCAAGGAATTGATTTGATCATCTAGCCGCAGCCCCCACCGTGGTACTAGAACGTTCTTAGCATTGGAAAACCCGCGCCAGCAGGCAAAGCACAGCCCAAGAAAACAGAATACCCGGTAGTTGCAACACCGCTCAATGCACGCACATGGCAAAGGACAGGCATGATTATTATAGCACAGTACTACGGAGACACATGGGTAAGTAACAATACAGACTCCGAATAATAATAATATCTTTACTTTAAACGAGTCAACGACAACCAAGGATCAAGAGTGACTAGTGACTCACCGGAAGTTTAGGCACCAGTACACGATCGGGACATTTCAGAGCATACACGACGTCAAGAGCGGTAACGGTACCGGTTTTACTGAAGCTTGGGACGGACCGTTTAACATGTTCGGTGTATGTCACAGAATCCCGAGTTCTTCAAAGATGCCTAATGAATTCATGATTTCAGAATAACAGTAAGCGCCTGAACGCTTACTAGCGCTTAGGCGCTTAGACCGTTATAATCACGTGGAAAAGGGAGCGCTCGCAGCCACTGCAGATTGACTACTTAGTCAGTACTTTCCATCTTCTCGTCATCGTCAATAAAATAGGAGACAACTGTGTGAGTCCAGCCATACTAATTTTATGCTGATACGAAGCTTCATTAAGTTTACGCCACAGACTTATCCACCTTGGTCGAGAAAAGTCAGCACCTGTCGGAGATGACAGCTTTACTTTTGCGGCCCGAATCACCCTCAAACTTTTCATAACCATTCATGTTGGCCTCGCTCTGGGATCATCTTCATGAAACACGTACTCAGCTCACTCTCGTGTTTCTGATCTGGTAGGAGAGTAAATAATGGTCACTACTAACCGAGTGCCCGGGCGCTCTCAGTGGTCATGGGCGTCAAACGTTATGATCGATCATTACACGAGGACTCGAGTATAAAGACAGTCGAAATCTTTGGTTCACTTGCCTTAGTTTCACAACGACTTCTGGTTCTCATCCTTGTTTTGAGAAGAAACAAGTTGAGATATTCGAAATTACTGTCGACCAAGTCATACCTGACCTTACAGTATGACCCAGCACAATATAATGTGTCCTATCAAATCACCATCTCTTCCTTCTCACCCTCCTGTTCGGTTCTTCAACTCGAGCAACATTGGAGGCTCGAGCGCTCCTCGTGACCCTGCTCTTGAAGGGGCTGCGCTGGCATTCTGGCAGTCTTTCAACCCCCGCCCAATACGTCCTCTTAGCAAACAGGACTTGGTATCCGCATCCGAGGCCCTGGGCGTGTGGGAACGAAAGTTGCAAGCCGGTGTCCCAAACATGACTGAATTGCGTGCTGTAAGTACAATGTTTGTCTCGGTTTATTAAAATGCTCAGCCCTGTCCAGTACAAGCTTAGTTTTCTTGTGTTAGACATGTTGCAAGCACTCAAACGCGTCTCCCTGACACTCACAGTAACGGACACTTTCCAAAAATCTCTGAAGAGGCGTATTCAAGTTGTTATAGGGACAATCCTCACAGAAATACTCGACAAGAAGGTCCGTACGATAGGAGCGAGGTGAGTGAGCCCTACCGGCTTGTACATGTGTAGTAAGCTTCGTAGTGAGTTCTTGACGGATTTGTCCGAACGTATCGATACCAACTTCTTGCGGCCGGGAGATCATTCTATCCAGGTAGGTTCTACATTCGAATAAGAAACTTCATATCATCTAAGCGCTCTTCAAGTGGGCCACAACCGAACTTCCTTTCATTCTAGACCTACTTGAAGTTTGGCCGCGGACTGATCTACCTGCTGACCTCATAGTAGGATTCTTCCCACTAACTCCACACCAGAAGCTCACAGGATGACCTAGGACACCGGAATACTAGAGCGTCTCAAAAGCATCTATGAAGCACCATGCCTCCCAATTGCGCTGGTGTCACAAAGTCTACGCATCCGTGCTTTCAATCTTCACAACAGTCAGAGTAAAAGCCAATTAATCAGCAAGAACAGGGACTTTACAACAGACGCCGTTCAAGCATGTTTTTTCGATATCGGAAATCTTGCAATGCAGTTGCAGAATCTGGAAAGTGCTGCAGCACTCGCCGACGCCCAGGTATTTTCTCACCGTTGCATCACTGCACCACGTTTGCGATCACATGCGTGTAGGGTGTGCAGTCAGCATTACAAAGACTCAAGTATTGGTACAATATCGATATGGACTTGGATTTGGTGGGTTTAATTCAAACACGACGGAAAATGATGTTTAATATCGTCAGGTCTTCGCTATTCGTAAATCATTTTCCAAAGTACATGATACTCTTAGGGAAAAACGATCTCAGTGGCGTCCTGCAGAACTTAATCAAATACGACTCCAAATGAAACTCATATCCTCCGAGGACTTGAGATTTGAAACGCCTAAATCTTTCTCCTACCGGCATCTCTATGCTATGCCACAAATTCTACCTGATTCTCGAGCTGCAACACGAGAAGGAATTGTCATAAAGTTTATAAAAGCCCCTTTTGGTGGCCACTCCTACGAATATGCAACTCAGGGACCGGCTAGAGACATCATAATGACTTGTAGTTCCTTGGAACTTCCAGCACAAGTGATGTTTGATAGCTTCGTCGCTGAATGGAACAAATACAATCGTCATCCGCTCTGGCCCCTGGTAACCTTTGAGCTGCAGCGTATCTGCAAATTGGCACCTGGATACTGGGTTCAAGGCTCTTTGGAATCTGTCCTTCGTTCCTTCAAGCACAATGCTGATGGTCACTTCGAAATATACTACAGGGTAATCCGAAATGATAGTTTTGAAGAAAAGAAGTCACAACAAATTGGAATGCTGCTAGCTTGGGAAAGGATAGTTGGGATGTTTTCTTCATCTTCCTGGGTCCAACCTTCTGCTCCGGCTCAACCACGCCTATGGATGCAAGTGCCTACATTGTCATTTGTGGGCTCGGGCTCTGAAATACACCCTAATATCTCATATCCTCCTATTGTTGCCTCTCATATTTGGGTGCCAAAGGAGTGGGAGGAACTTGGCTTGAATCCACGCTACTTGACACAGCATCTTCCATGCGCCAAGATCAGTGTTACTTCTAGAAAGATGCTAACAGATGGCGGATTTCTGTCGGAGGAAGAAGCACGTTCGTTGGTCGGTAGAACAGTACAATTTGCCACCAGGGTTCCGGTCAATCAAATGGCTAAGAGTCCCTATGAAAATAAACGTTCGTCTGCGTGTTCTGCGATAGACAATGTGTTTGTTTCTTTCATTTGGGGCTTTGATCCAGAGCGTATGATCTTGAGAGGAATCGAACGTGACAATACTGAAAGATGTCGCACCTTTTTTATCGGAAACGAAAAGCGCTTTCCAGTCTTGGATGATCGTGCGGCGTGGAGAAATGCCAATCGAAATGAGCTGGAACCAATCCGACCTGTGTGGATTGGACCTGTCGAAACCAACGGACAACGACACTGAACAAGAACCAAATCTGACAGTACATTTTGTGGAATCGCTATGATGCCCCAGGCGGACAACTCATGCGATGGCATAAACCCATCGTAAATCCACAAAGTATAAAGAAAGTTAACAACAAATAAATCAGACTCCAATATCCCTGCTTCCGGAAATCAGCCTTTTCTTGTGGTCTATCTATCTATGCTAGTTGCCGGTCAGTTCACATATTTCTCTTTTGTTTGAATCTTATGCCTCATTCTGGTTCCCTCTTCCTTTCTCAAACCAACCGTCCTGGCTGTCACATCCCCATTAATCACCGAAACACGGTATGCATTGGCAGTTTTTCAGATGGATAGGATCAATGCACTATTCACACCTTAACGCTCATTTACCTCACTATCGCTCCTCTTCCCATTCCTTTCATGTCGGTGGTTGTATGGCGATATGCGAATACTAGTATTCCCGTTTCCTTCTAGATTTCTATCCCACATTCCTTTCCGAAGGCTAGCCTTCAGCTTCCAAACTCTATCTCTCCATCTTCCCGTTTATCTGTTCCAATCTTCTTCCAAGCGCCTAAAATTTTGCTTCTCGTCTTTCCCCTCTCATTCATTCAATCACACACCGGTGGTTGTAGGGGAACTTTGTACCTTCCAGTGCGTGTCCCGTTTAACCTTCACTGTCGTGTACCTTTGTCTATTTGACCTGTCTTTGCTTGCTATTATGCGTCATGGTGGTCGTTTTGAGGGGGTGCCTTGTTCTGTAGTAGAAGACGACAACATTCCCGCTCAGTTCTCACTATACCTACCTTTGACGTTCAGCCCTCAGTCATATACTCTTGTTTGTTTCATTGATCTGTTTTTACTTGTTCTTGCCGTCCTGGAACTTGATACGTACTACGGTGGTCGCTTTGGGGGGATGCCTTGTTCTGTATCAGAACACGATGGTATTCCCGCTTAGTTCTCACTATACTTACCCTTAACGTTCAGCCCTCGCAGTCGCATACTTTTGTTTGTTTCGTTGACCTGTTTTTACTTGTTCTTACTGTCCTGGAACTTGATACGTTACTACAGTGGTCGCTTTGGGGGGCGCCTCGCTGATTGTTTTGCTGTACGGCGTCGTCCCGCTTAGCTCTCATCCCATACCTAGCCAGGACTACTTCGGGGTGCTTTGGCGATTACTTTGCAGGCATCCTGCTTAGTTCTCACTATACTTACCCATAGACTTTCCGAACTCAATTGCATTTGTTTTGTCCTTGAATGAAACCCGTCAGTCCCAGTCTTAAGGTACTCTTGAACTCGATTTACGGTACCAACATTCTTCTTGTCAAGTTAAGATGAAAAGAATCCTACTCTGTTGAACTCCAATGAGATCACCGTTATAACTATATCTATATATTATATTTTCTACAACACGTAATTTTACTGTCTACACTTGATGGTATGTCCTTCTTGATACTTCTCCATGTATACACCCAAATCATAAGTAATCGATAATCATAATACCTCGGACGCCACGCTCCTTCTACGATGCTCATGCAGTAGGACCAGCTTTCCGGACCTTTTCATCAACATCACTCTCGTACAGTTTGAACGCCTTGCCAAACATGCTGGCAAGCTTCTTGACTTCACGACCAAACGCTTCCTTGTCAGCCCATGCAATCTCGGGGTTGAGAAGTTCACGAGGAACTCCTTCAATCTCAGTGGGGATCGTGAGACCAAACGTGCCAAAGTTTTCGCTCTTGCCCGCGGCTAGAGAGGCAGCAAGGGATCCATCGTGAATAGCATCGATGATCTTGCGAGTGTACTTGAGTGGGCAACGCTTGCCAGTGCCGAATTTGCCTCCAGTCCAGCCGGTGTTGACGAGCCAACAGTCGACGTTGTGCTTGGACATGCGCTCTGCAAGCATAGTGGCGTAGCGAGAGGGCTAAGAACAGGGTCAGTATCGCGTCGGAAATGCGTACAAGGGAATACCAACATGAAGGACGATGAAAGGGGCGCTGTAGCAGGTGGAGAATGTAGGTATGGGTTCGAGGACACCATCTTCAGTTCCAGGAGTCTTGGAGGTGTAGCCAGCCAAGAAGTGGTAGCTAGCCTGCTCAGGAGTGAGTTTGGATACAGGGGGGAGGACACCAAAGGCATCACAAGTCAACATGACAATGTTGCTGGGTTGTCTCTCGACTTGGCAAGGAATCTTTGCATTGGAAATAAATTCGATTGGGTATGCACAGCGGGTATTTTCAGTGATGCTGATATCGTCGTAGTCGGGTGCGCGGGTTACGGGATTGTATACGACATTTTCGAGAATGGAACCAAATCGAATGGCGTTGTAAATTTCGGGCTCCTTTTCGGCCGACAGATTGATACACTTTGCGTAACAGCCTCCTTCAATGTTGAAGACACCAGTATCTGACCAGACGTGTTCGTCATCACCGATCAAGAGACGGTTAGGATCGGCTGAGAGAGTGGTCTTTCCAGTGCCGGAAAGACCGAAGAAGAGGGTGACGTCGTTCTTCTCTATACCAACATTGGCAGAAGAGTGGAGAGAAAGTTGACCAAACTTGACAGGTTGGAGGTAATGCTAATAATTACAATGAGACCGGCGTTGACATGAGAGAAGTGGAATGCAACGGACCATGACACTAAAAACGCCCTTCTTCATTTCCCCGGCGTACTCCGTACCAAGGATAACCATCTCCATACGCTTGAAGTTGACCTCGACCGAGGTTGTCGAGGACATGCCCTTGGTGAAACGATTGGCTGGGAACTGACCAGCATTGTAGATTATGAAGTCGGGCTCTCCAAAGTTGGCAAGTTCCTCTTCAGTCGGGCGAATGAGCATGTTATTCTGAGCAAGTCGTATTAACGGAGATTAATCTGAAAAAGGAAAGGATGACGTACCATAAAGAGAGCATGATATGCCCGAGCACAAATGACACGGACCTTGATCCTGTACTTGGGATCCCACTAGAGAAGAAATGAGCCAAGATGGAAATGGAGCAGTGCAATGGAGACTCACGCCAGCGAATCCGTCAAAGACATAGACGTTGTCGCGGGTGTTGAGATAATCGATGGCACGTTCACGGTTGATTTCAAAGGTGTGTTCATCCATTTTGATGTTTACCGAGCCCCACCAAATGTCATCCTTGCTTGTGTCTTCAAAGACGATACGCTTATCCTTAGGCGACCGACCGGTCTTCTTGCCGGAGAAGTTGATGAGTGCACCGGACGAAGAGAGAATAGCACCCTCGTTGCGAATGGCGTCCTCGTATAACTGGGCTACCGGGGCATTTCGCTTGAGATAGATCTTGTCCATGTCAAAGCCAGCCTGTGAGAAGTAATCGAGGTCCCTGCCAATGACTGCATTGTGGATGAGTACAGAGTGGGAGACGAGTAGGTATGATTGACATACGGTTGGAGTAGTGCTCTGCGTCGGAAGACTGAGCATAGCTCTTGTGTAGAATGTGTGGAGTCACGTAGGGGGTCGAGATTGGCATGGCTAGTCGGAGTCGTCTGGGTGGAATCACGTAACATGACCGGTGACGGAGGAGACTGGATTTTATAGTGGCCCGCCACTGGAACAGCATTCCAAATTGGCCCGGATAGGAGCCCCCAAACACGGTTTCGCCCGATCCTGTGCGGATTAACGCACTTCCGTGTAGTCCTCCTGGTCCTCCACTACTAACAGAGGTCAAGATGTGTCAATCACATGTCATGACATAAAATATTCATTTATTAATTATAAAAAGTCCACCTTTCTACCTTCTTTTTTACAACTACTACCCATCTTCATGTACCCCATTCGCAACTTCACTGCCAACGACCTCCAGCAGGTCAGCGATCTCCACGTACGTTCGAAATGCTGTCCCCACTTGACCCCGGCTCACTTGCACACAGGCTGCCCTCATCCCAGTTCCCTACCCGCCCAGCTTCTTCATCAATCTCCTCATCCAATCCAACTACGCGTGTCTCATCGCCCACGATCCCGACTCTGCGACTCCTGACATTCCCATTGCATTTGTCTCTGCATCTATTCACAAATCTAACACAATCATTGGCTCCCCAAAGCCTCACATTCAACTTTTGACCCTCGGTGTTCACCCCGACTACCAACACAAGGGTCTCGCTCGTGCACTCGTCCAGCAGGTCATAAACACTCTGCACACTTCTTCAGAGCCTGTTCCGCCAATCTACACGCATGTCTGTACTACCAATACACCCGCGCAATCCTTCTACCGCCGTCTCGGTATGACACCATTCCAGCCCAGCGGTGGAGAACCCTTTGTCTCCCGCAACAAATACCCAACCAGCCCCACTCGCTGCCGGGACGACCTCTCCACTCTTTTCAGAAGTAGGGACGCGTATCTCTTGATTGGAGAAGTGTCCGCCTAATAGGATACGAGTTGAATACGTCAATCTAGAACACCTTGTGATGCAAATTGCTTAGCTATTAATCTTGTACAATACTGTACCGTCTTAGTGTAATCCAAATAGAGCATCTCTTTCTGTGCACACGACCTCACCTCGAAGGACAGAAAAATCCCCTATTCGCCAAAATAGATTCGAAACACGGTCCATGCGTCGCGCCCATCAACGTCATTTTAGCCCCCAACGCTATTTCAAATGTTAATTGCGGAGCTCCTCGCTCACTCCTCCGCGTACGTTGTCACACATTTTCCGAGTTTCTGGCTCGGTTCGGAGTTGAGTTGAGTTTGCGACTTGAACGGATGACGTGCTTGGATTTGGAAATGCAAGCGTGTCTGTTCAGTCTGTTCTTGGTGACGGGAAGGCGGGGTAAGTGCCCAGCAAGGCACGCAACAAGACCGGAGCCGACGGAGTTCCAGGACCTGGGATCTCGACATAAATGACCATCCGCGTCCGCGACTCCGCGCAGCATCAGAGCCAGAGCAAGCTCCGAAAGTTGAACCGTTGAAGACACGACCCGGAAATGACGAGAACCACTAAACCCAGAGCGTCATTTGAACTCATTCTCTTCAGTTTGAGACTTCTAGATGCTCCAGAACTTTGAGCCGTTCGGATATCTGCAGGATCTTCCAAGTCTCTCTTTGGATTTTCTTCTGATTTTCTTCTGATTTTCTTCGGGGTTCTGATTCTATACCTCGATTCGATTGGTCCATGTGGGTCCGGGGCTCCTGACGCGATCGATAGAACCGCGACAATGACAATAGATTAAATCACGGATACACAGGTACTTTGGGAACGGACCGTTTCAACGAGTCGGTTGTTCACACCTGGGTGGAAAAGTAATCGTAAACAAAAACGGTCCCTGTTACGATGGGGACGGACGGATGATCTTGTCAAAAATTTTTCAACGCAGGTGCTGATTCGGAATTCCCGAATTCCTTGTACACTGGTCAAGCAGTCTTTCATTTCCGGACGAACAGACAGCTCACCAGAAGCATGTTTCAACAGATACTCCCCGATACCATGCAATCGTTTTCGTCCCAAAATTGAGTACTTCATCTTCGGCCGGTGCTATCTGGGCAGGGTGTCATTCTAATAAACGGACAGCCATGTGTACATCTTTGCTAGATAGGTGTTACACCGCAACAGAAACGGTGCCAGGATCTTGAGCCGGATGGTATATCTTTTCGGCGCTATTCTCTGTCTAACAAGATACGCAACTGTGGAATCGGGAAGGGACTGAGTAGAATTTAGATAAAGCTATTACCAGGATTGGGCCAACACAATCCAAGGGATCTGTCCACTAGCCAAAACGTGGTCAAGTCGAAAACTGCGCTGTGTTCGAACGTGTAGATGCGTTGGGTGCCGCGACTTGAATTCTTTGAACGAGTCGTTGCTGGTCGTTGCAGTTGAAAAACCGTACGCGTCGCGTCTACTGCACAGCCCCAACCGGCTCCTAACGTAGCAACGATATCTAGGTCGCTGTAAAACAAAGCTATTCTTCCGTAGACAATAACTCTGGTCAAAGTTCATGGTCCCATACCCTTGTACTTCAAGTATTATAAACCTCTGGATGTTGAGCTTCAAGCCCTTCAAGCCCGGTGCTACTTTATTACTCTGCTACGATGCCTGCTATCATCTTCCTCATATTCCTGACGACACTGCTCAAGTTTACAAAAGCAGAAGTTATATGCTACAAAAAATAGTGAGCTGTTCATTATATCGAATCCTGTCGTCGTTCAAACTCTATTCGGTTTCTCAGCGTCAATTTCCAAGTCGTGCCTTATAAATGTCCTCCAAAGGCGTGGATAATTGTTCTTGCAGTCGTCTTTGGCGAGTTTGCTTTCAATCACACAATAACAGAATCGTGTTCTGAATAATCTGTAGGTATCATCGGTCTAATTTCTCTAGGGTTCCTCTACTCCTTTTGCTACAATCGTTTCAAGAGCAGATCCTTTAGAAATAGATTGAGAAATCCTCAAGATGTTGAAGCCACGGGTCTTACCGCCCCATCGTCTTCAGATCCAAGCTTTGAACTCGATAACGTCAGTTTACCCCAAAACATGAATTCAACTCCTGTGAGTGACCCTTTTCAAGCAGTACTACTAGCAGTGATTGACTAGTATATTTAAGAAATTGTAGAGCCAAATTTAAATTTCGCCTTTCCGCTATAGGTAGCAGTGATAGCCTCCTCAAACAGCTGTATGTTGTAGAATGTGTTAAAAAATATGAGGTTATTGAGTAATCATGTCATATAATACTAATAGCATTTGATCACCTTCGTCATCGGAAAGAATGCCACCGTAACTTTTGTGCTGAGAGTTCGGGTCTGAACTTTGTGGCAGTGCGGCATTGAATAGCCTTTTATTATAATTTTGATTTCTTGACGATTGTCAGCTGTGCCGGAACTACTTGTTTTGAATAGGAAAGCTATAATAACTTTCGAAAATTTACGGACTCTGATGTTCTTAGTGCGCCTACAGATCGGAATAGCAAGTAGCTCTTGGGCCTGTCCTCAGAAGCTCTGCGGGATAGCATCGAGTCCTATTCAGGACTTTTGACAACAGTTTGCAGCACACGTTCAGCCAGACAAACTCAGGCACAGCATTTCGAGCATTGAGAACAGAAGCTTTGCTCCTAATTGACTCCTTTCATAGCTGTTTAAGGTACTATTCAAAGTCTGAGTCCAACAATAAAACCTGTACCGTTTTGATTAGTATAAAAGCCTCGGGGAAATACTGACTCTAGTCTATCGTCACCACTTTCTTTATCAAACATGCAACATATGCTCCTACTTCTTGCAATCTTCACCTCACTGCTTCAGTCTGTGATGGCTGATGGCGAGTGTTATAATCGGTAGTAAGTCTCTCCCTTGATTTTGAATACACTGATACTCAATCTATGTTAATAATTTCCAGTGGCGTACGGATGACATGTCCTCCGAAGTGGTGGACCATTCTTCTTTACGTCGTTACCGGTAAGTTTGTCAATTTTGCAAAGTCGACTTTGAATGTATATCTTTACTCTTAGGTATTATTCTGGTGTTTGCTTTCGGATACTTCTTCTTTGCATTCTGCGCATGTGTTTGCGTACATTGCAATGACAGTGGTCTATGCGATTGCTCTTGCAGAAGATCGGTTCAAAATAAAAAGCCTCACGACGTCGAAGCTCAAAGAGTTACGCAACAACCATCCTCTAGTGCAAGGATGCAGTTTGATTTCATTGCGCCACCAGCCTACTCTGAATCGAACAAGTTCGGCACCGGGTTGGCTATCCCTGTGAGTATGGTCCTGATATGTTTGTTCGTATCCTGAAGCTGAAAGGATTTCTAGTCAAGGGCACACACTCATAACTAACTTATTCCTTATCATGATTTACGATGAAACTCGATGGACTCTTCGACGCCTTCTGGCATACTGTATCATACATGTCTTGTAGCCCACATTTACTCTATTTTGTAGCATTATTCTTCTGTCAGTATTACGATATTTCAATGATAATTTCTTGAGAATATGGAGTTTATTGATCATTTTCTAGACCCAGCACCAACCGAGAGACATCCAATTATCGAGGCACAGCAAATTCAGCGAGTCCCTCATGAGGTAGTAAGCCTGCAATTCATGGAATGTATCGATTTGTTGCAATGTCAAATCTGAATCCGCGACAGTCAAAATTTGCGACTTTGGGGTAATCGATTGAAGAGTGCGCTTTGTAGTGCTTGACAATCGATGCCGAAAGATCAGAACGCGAGGTGGACGCGTCTTAATATCATGTCACGATCACATGACTTTTTCTTTCTGACTCTGACCGTGACAATGCCCAACATTCGTTCAGGAAATCGTTCGTCTCTGCTCTCCCATACTTTTCCTGTATTTTATGCCTGTTATCTCCTCAAATCTGCTCAGTTCCCGAACTCAAAAGCGTATGTATTAAGGCACTTTTTTTAGAGTGTCGAGCTAAAGACGAAATCAACCCAACAGAACTTACATTGGGAGTACACCTGATCCACCAAGAAGAATACGGTTAGCTCAGTGATATATCAACTAGACCAAAATTAACAGACACGTCTCTCACAGCCAACACAATGGAGAATTGACCCAGGGCGCATGGAAGACACGAAACAAACGTCCATGGGTAATGACAGCAATTGTGCATGGTTTTCCATCCAAGCTGGTAAGCCTCTGATTTCTCTGTGCGATGCACTTATGTGTAGGCTATAGGCCGCTCTTCAATTTGAATGGGCGTGGCAACATCCTCATCTTTCACGGCATCTTAAAGATGAACAAGGAAAATCAGTATTTTCGTCGACTGGAAGGTATCTCAAACAAAACATTCAGTGTGTCCTATCTGCTCTTGATGATAAATTGTCCTGCTAACGATGTATCGTTGCACAAGGATATTATACTACATGATTACCCATCATCCGTACGACACTTGGCCTCTGCACATCAAGATATTTACTCAAGAAGCCGAGAAACACTGGAATGAACTGAGTGGCCTGGCCAAAAGCTCTGGCGCAAAGCGAGGCGTGAGTGTTGCCACTCGATCACTCCCTCCAGGGTTAGGGTGGACCGTAGAGCTGGAAGGAGTCGATGGTAAATCAGGGGCGGTGGGAAGTGGAAGAATAGGCCCTATTAATGTTAAGGATGGTGCGTTCACCAACTGCATCAATTATCATTATTTCTCACATATTTTCTACTCACAGATGAGTTCACGTCTATACACTTGAGGAAAAATACGACACTTCTCGCAACAAAGACTTCGAGGGTATGTGCAGTATGCAAGGCAGCCATAACCCACTATGTTGAAGTACGTGATTTTTCCACCTTTGATGCGACAAAATTAATGTTTGGACATCCAGGAACCATTGACACACTCTCTCTGCCCACACAAATCTTGCAGTTCAATTGCACATCTATCCTGCCTTTCTCGAGAATTCCTCAAACAATCAACACCGTCGGTACCAACCAGTTCTCGCTCTCTGCCGATGGTTCCCAGAGGCGGAACGTGTTCCTCCTGTCAAACTTATGTTCTGTGGGGTGATATCGTGAAGGGAATGTACCGAAGGCTCGCTGAAGGTGCACTGAGTGACTCGGAAGAGCAGGCATTCGATTCAGAAGCATACGGCAAAATGTTCGAGTCTGACAGTGTTTTGTCAGAGGCTCAAACAGACGACATCGACGGTGCTGTCGGGCCGACTCAGAAAACCAAGATCAAAGGCAAGGGCAAAGCTCTCGCCGTGATGGCAGGTAGCAAGCGACGAAAATCAGGCTCAGGTCGTCCTAGTAGCAGTGAGGGCGAAATTTTTGATTTTGCCGAGGTTGACAATGCGGAATTCTCGGATGACTATTCAAATCCTACTTGGTCTCCAACGTCCAAGAAAACGCCCAAACCGGTGAGGACACCAAGACAGAAGGTTGCAACCAAGAAGCCAAAAGGTAAAGGCCAGAAAACGCCAGTGGTTCGTGCAGTCCCGGTTTCTTCCGCTGCTACTGCTCCTCTTTTTCTGTCCTCTACATCTAATGAGACAACACCAGAGAAAAAGGGAAGATCTCGCCGAGGTCAGGTTGGAAAGGATGTTAGCAGCGAGGGGGAATTCTTTGATTTTGAGGAGATCGATAGAATGTCTACTACAGATGAAGAAGCACCGGTAAAAGCTAAAACCAAAAAGCTGACCTCGACGGCACTGACCTCACCTTCGGCTCGCAAACGAGGACGTCCGCCAAAATCACCTACCAGTACCGAGTTTCATACTTTCGCTCAGAGGAATTCAAATGAAGGTGAACAGGAACCAGCAATGGGTGCAGGACCCAGTACAGCCCTTCGAGGTTCTGGCAGTCGTGATGATACATGCACAGATATATCTGATTTCTCTGTGGAAAATCAGTTAGTGCGGACCATGTCGACTCTTTCAGTATCTGCTCTGGCAGTCCCGGTTATCGACATTTCTGACTAAGTTATCCAATTATATGTCATGTAGCAAGTACGAGTGTTGTATATTATGTACTAGTAGATATCATAATGGCTATGGATACATTGTGTACACAAAGGTGTAATATAGAATGAAAAACCGAAAGCAAAAGAAGCAGCCCTAACATTTTTACGATCCTTCAAGCTTTTTGGATACCATGGTATGTATACTTCGAATTAAGGCTTTAACGGAGTTTGTGCCACATACAACCCCAATGTCGACTGGCGCAATGGTACCTGGGGGGACAATGCCTGAACGAATAGCTTGTTGAACACACTGTAGGACAATCGATTGGAAATCAGGAATGGGTTGTAAAAAGACTCCTGCAGTTTCTGCGTTCGGGGTGTCAACAGTCATATCGTCTTCCTTTTTAACGGAGTTTGCCACAGATGATATGTCATAGACAGAGTGTGAAGCGTCATAAATGGCCACGCGTTGTGCAGTCATCAATCGGAAGTCCAAGCCATGTCTGAGAGAAGCAGTCAAGAGGGCGAAAGACAGAGGACTTCGGATACTCACCGGAAATCACCATATAGCATTCTGTACCATCCAGCAGTCTTAGCAAAGATATCCAGAGGACGTGATCCAGCATGAACCTTCTCTGCGTCCTCCTTCCGTATTTCCTCCAGCTCCACAACTATCGGCAAGGTATCTCGTAATATTTGGACAAAATTATGAAGAGAAGGCGCCAGTCGTCCATGGCCGTGCTGTAAGATAGCGCGAAGATGTATTTCAGCTTCGTCATGAGGGTTGTAACTATCTGAACGAGGTTGACCAGCTCGACGACGAGAGAATTGCAAGTCAAATCTGGCATGGCTTGCCGACAGTGAGTCCTCGCAGGTAGTTATCGAAACAGCATAATCCTGGTACATAAAAATTATTGGATACTCGCTATAACGCTAACAGTAAAACGCACCTCCGCATAAGCGAACTCTACAGTTTGCAGATCAAAGGATATTAGCTGTATGTCTTTCCAATCCTTTTCCTTTGACATCTGAGCGACTATGAAGTTATAAAAAGTGAGCTTGCACATGTTGTGGATACAGCAAGCAGACGTACCTTCCCGCGCGATAACCACCATCTTTGACACCCGCGCCCACTCCTCTGTGAATTCATCCACACAAGTATCAATATTTTCGGAGAGAAACGAGACAACGGCTTCGGTAGTATCATATATTATCCGCTTGGAAGGCCTAATCACAGTACTTGCTGCTGCTGATTTACCCAAAGGTTGTTGAACATATTTCAACTTGACGCAAGTGACCACATGGGCGTTCTTTTCTGACCACCAGTTCAGTGGTATTACCCGAATGTTTGGCATCGCTGCCTCAGCAGCAGGAGCTCCGGCGAGTATGTCCTTCGACTGGACACATAAAGCGGGTATATAACGGGCTATGGATGATTGAATGAAGCCTAGTTCAGGCGTAGTGTTGGTAGGGAAATGGAGATTGTACTTGATGCTGCGATGCTTGAGTTGAATTTGAACACTCCTGTAAGCCACTCGAGCACTGAGGAACAGTCAGCGAAAAGAAAAGAGGACTGTGATGAAGGCATACCAGCAATAACTATAAAGTTCGCGCAAGAGTTGAGTCTCCAATTTAAAACTGAACTAGACATCAGGAATTATCGGCGGTTATGAGTCTAGAACACACACCCCGTCCGTAGTTTGTTTCCTGCTGGCTCCACAAGTTCATTCGGTCGCCGATGTTTGGCGGCGGCCTGCATCTCCACTCTATCACGAATGGACAAGGTAGGGTCATCTCCGTGCATACGCACAGAGTCCAAGAAAGCGACCTCTTCGATTATCAAATTTGTTGTTGAAGTAGACTCGATTGTTGTGATTAGCGCATACTGAAACTCTTCATCAGCGATTATGACGACGAGATAACAGCTGGAGTAGTTCCGAAGTTGGATGTAAATTGCACCCCGCATACGCCCAGAGGGTGCCAATTTCTGGAGTTCTGAAAGTAGCCATCAGCAGAAGCCGGATAGATAATTCGAATATTGTACCATTCGGCGATAAAGGTCGTGAACGATAGCTTTGTAATCCAAGATAATTGGCCTTCTGTTCAACTAGGTCAATGATAGTCTGCGAGAAATATTAGCCACTTAGAAGAATTCCGATTCAAATACACTAACGTCGAGTCTCAATCTGATCAGCAGCCTCATCAATTGAGAGGGATCATGATTGATCAAATCCGTACAGTGAGCTATCCGAGACCCGGTATTCGTAGCCGCTAATTCTCCAACATCACGAAGAATAATGCGACCTGTCCTAGTATCAATTGTGATGAGGATATACTTGTCCGCACACAAGAGGAGTTTGAGAGCTCGAAATTCGCCTGAGTGAACTATCAGTGCCATTTTTCGCAAGTGAGATAGAGGACCTCACCTTCCTCGACCAGAGAGATGACACCAGGTCCCGAGAACGCAGACCGTGGCGTACCGCCTGACATACTGAGCTGGAACTGAAGCCTCGCCAAGATAGTTCTGGTATGTCTATGAATTATCTTGCGAAGGAGACTCTCAAAGTCAAGATCGTCAGCAGTCTGCACATGCGTCTCAGCTTGATTCTAAACTAGAGAGCTGATGGCTTACCACTACCAGAAAATCTTTAGCAATGACTGTGTCTTCACGGGGTATCAATACAGCTAGGGCTCCTTGAGCTGGTTCCCAGCGAATGTCAAATTTGAGGTGTTCTACGGTATCCGAAGGTCGTTTTGATTGGAGCTTGGATACTTGCTGCAATTCGGCCAAAGCTTTGGACTTGAAGGAGCCGTTTTCCCTTTGAGTTGAGGGGCTTTCCACAATCGATACTGTCACTGTTCCACCCAACAGCGGAATTTTAGGAACGTTGGTGTTGCGGTTTGGCTGCTGAGGAGGCGGTTTGCGACTATGAGCAAGAAATTAGTACACTTCGACTTGAACCTAGACCTTAAACTGACATCCAATAAGTCGCGGTGAGAGTTTTACGGTTTGGGCTCATATTAACATTAAGATATTCCCCCCATCCCAAAGCACGCATCCTTTCCGCCTAAATCATCTCATTGAAAAACCTGTGGTGCAACATGGGTTGGCTACTCACTTGATACCATAGAATTTCAAGTTGGTAGGATAGTGACATCATCTCTGCGGGCATATCGATTCAAAAGCCATGAGGAGAATCATGCGTAAAAGCTTACGGAGGAAGTTGAAAACTCGTACAAGGGGTGTGTCGACGACGTCGTCGGGTAACTCTTGCTTCGGAGGAAGTTCCACTCCGGGAGGGAGAGGCTGTAGGGGTTCTGGATGTGGTAGAAAAAGGGCCAGCTGTCGATCGACTTCCTCGGTGATGTGGCGTTTTATAATTCCCGTTGGAACTCGAGGAAACTCTGAACAGCTTGAGTTGAAGGTCAAATTAAGAAAGAAACCAGCATACCTTGGGTGGTGATGAGGTCGCCTCCAATTTTAATGAGAAACTCTACGTGCACAAAAAACCAACCGTCCCCTGGTCGAGTTCCATTCAAGCATAATGAACATTCAAATAAACCAGGAGCGGTGAAATATACTCGTCCGTCAGCTGTATATAAGATAAGCTTTGAAACCATTCAGGAGGTATAGAAACATACAGATACGATGTCGAGACATCTCTATTGGAATAATTTCTGAAAGACGAAGCCGGAAACGAATGGCGTCTTGTATGTCAACAAGCGTTTTGATCACTTCATCGTCGGACAGAGGGGTAGGTGGTATGATACTCTTCTGTATCGAAGCATTAAATACTTGAAGGTCAAAGTAGCAGCACAATCAAGTACCTTGATGGCGGTAGGCAGACGTCGATAGGATCCGGTTGTCAAAACGTCCAAAGAGGTAAGTAAATCATGGTTTCGAAGTCTTCATATCCAATGTTATTAAAGAATACAGTAAGATCGCGCAAATGTTTACCGTGCTGGGTCCAGAGATTGTCTTGCCCAAGTCAGGCCATGTATGGCGCTTTCAAATTGATGATTTTGGTCCATCAAGAATGCAGTGATATTCTATGGGGAGATGTTGAGATATCGTGGAAGGCAGGTAAACGTAGTCGCGCACCATGCATTTCTGCACTGTATCGGCGTCCCTCGCCCATTTCGCAACTGCATAGAGTTTCACTACTTGCTTTTTGGTTTTTACAACCCAGTCTGCAAGGGTACGTTTCCGAGCAGTATCAGATTGATTGGGGAGACTGATAGGTCGTGAGCACTTGGCAGCGAAAGATAAATAGATAGCTTGCGTACGTCTCTCCCATTTCCTGTAGTTCTGTGTATATTGCTTGCATTACGCGCGACAGAACTTCTCCGAGAGGTATTTGACCATCCTCTACCACCGGAAGTTCAGCTTCGAGTTGGTCCAGACTGGGTTCTGCAATGCCGTTGACCAGCATGCCATTTGATTGCTCCGAATTGGCGACCACGGCAGACGACGAAGGTTCTCCATTCATTCTGAAATTCCTGGGCTCAAAGGAGAGCACAAACAGATTATTTTCCCGATTGTTTTGAGGGCTGCAAAAGCATGAACCACGGTGAGAGACACAGACGTGATGAAAGTTGAGGACAAGCAATAATTAAGTCATGTGCTCCTCGGATATAGACCTTTGTTTTTTCCTCCTCAAGTCCTCCGATGGACTATCTCCGTAATCTCGGATCTGCTGCAGTCTCCAGTCTGGTTCAGAAATCTGGTCTCAATTTACCATTCTCTCTTGGGTCCAAGGTCGCTTCTCTCGATGGAATTTGTACACTTTATGATGCTACGAAACGGGTCAGCTAATCACAGAATCATATATTAGCCTCACTTTTCACATTCTGGTTAGGACGACTCAAGTCCAGTGTCGGTGTTTGAATATGACTTTAGCCAACGACGAGAGCTGGCACCGCTCGCGAAAAATGCACTTAGGAAACTTAGAACCACACGTCACCCAGATGTCCTCAAGTTCATGGACGCTGTTGAATTGGACACTATGATCTACATTATGACCGAACGTGTGCGGCCACTTGAACCTGTCTTACAATCCTCCACTTCCAAAGGTGTTCAAGAAAGGGAGGACTGGGTAATGTGGGGAATACATCGGATATCTGTGCGTCTACACCCGTTTGTGACTGTTTCTGGCGGCACTGAACCCGTCTAGGTTGCATTAGCTTTTATCAACGAATCTGCACAATCTACTCATGGATGTGTCCGAGTCAAATCGGTCTTCCTGTCGCCTTCAGGGGAATGGAAACTAGGAGGTTTTGAATTGCTCAGCAATCCTAAAGACGATGCTGCTGTTCTCTACGTGCGTCTTCTTGGCATCTTATCTTGTCTCAAACTCACTAAACTATAGTCTATGGGGTCTCTCATGCCTGAAAACACATCCTGGTCTTCTCCTGAAGTCAAAAAAAGTGGATGGTCCTCATTAAAACAGTATGTCACTTTATCCTCTTTTCGTTGCCCAGTCCTCACGCGTCGCAGAGGAGAACCCTCTGCTGCCGATGCTTATGCATTGGGGCTATTGCTCAATGTAGCATTCAATCCCGAAGATCATCCTCCTGCCACAGCATCTCCACCACATCCTCCCCCACCCGCTTCCGCGAGAGGGAATATACCTAATGCTGTTTTCCCTCTGTACAAAAGGCTTTTGAATCCCAATGCAAAAGGTCGTCTCACTCCAAAAGGCTTTCTGGAGGTCGGCATGTCCGATTCTGGCTTTTTTGCCAACAACAGACTCGTTAAGGTCTGTCTCGGGTTAGATAACTTTGCGATAGGCAATGAAGCGGAGAAAGCTTCTTTACTCAAGTAGGCTTTGCTCTATTTCTACCAGATGGGATCTATGTTCACATCTGAATTTGATAGAACGTTGAATGAATCAGTAGACTCTTTCCCCACAGAATTCGCCATCCATCGAGTTCTTCCTTCTCTCGTGTCTGCCCTTGAATACGGTGGCGCCTCTGCTGCAACTATTGTCCCACTTGTTTTACGAATCGGTAGAAATGTGCCGGACAGCGAATACGCCGATGCTATTTTGGGTCCTTTGGTGAAGTTATTTGCTAGTCCTGACAGAGGAACTCGTATGGCTTTGCTAGATCATCTATCAGAATATGCAGACAAGCTGGATAAGAAGACTGTTGACAGTAAAGTCTTTCCACACTTGGTAAGTTTTCAATCTAGATCCCAACTGTCTTTCTACCTATCACTTTCCAAGCAAACTGGTTTTTCTGATACTGTGGCCGTTATCCGCGAGGCAACAGTCAAGTCCATCATCTTGTTGGCACCCAAGGTATTCTTTTCTGCCTGCAGTCCGCATATAACTGTACTAAGCACGCCTTAGCTCACTGATCGAGTTTTGAATAACGATCTCCTCCGACATCTTGCGAAAATGCAAGCAGATCCAGAAGCAGCCATAAGAACTAATACTTGTATTCTCATAGGTCGCTTAGGTCCTTCGCTAGGTTATCACACGAAAAAGAAAGTGCTAGTCCCTGCTTTTTTACGAGCCCTTAAAGATACATTTGTCCATGCAAGAGTTGCTGGGTTGATGGCTTTCATGGCAACGGTCGACTGTTTTGATAACGAGGACTTGGCCACAAAGGTTATACCCAACATGTCGTTTGCGTTGATCGATAAAGAAAAGTGTGTTTCAGTCCTTTATCTGTTAGGTACCCTTTGACATTCAATCAGATTGGTGAGGGACCAAGCCTTCAAGGCGATGGACCTATTCGTGAAGAAACTGGAGACGTACGCAGCTACTTTGGTATGTGAGCAGCTATGCAGGCTAGAAGCATTCTCATAATCTACTCAGCCTGAAACTGCTCTTGTACCGGGATCAGAGCAGCAATCAGGAGAAGCAGGTACCGCCGCCGCTGCCACTATCCAAGGTGCACTTGTAAGTTCAGCAGCAGGTGCTGCTGGATCTCTCGCAGGCTGGGCCATGTCTTCTCTAGGAAAGCGGGTGTGTATACCGTCGATTTTCTACAACTCTTTGCTAATCCTTTTCCGCATTTAAGCTTGCTGCCGCAGACCTGCAGAGTACTATAGCATCTTCAACACCTGATCGATCAACATCAGCACCTCCTCCCGTCGATAACAAAAGCGGGAGCATCAGACCGAGTCCGTTGCTTACTACGATGTCTGCTGCAAATTCCACAGTGTCTTCACCGGCATTGCCAACTCAGTCGACGTTATCATCATCATCAAAAACCAAGGGTATGCAGCTGGGTGCAAACAAGGTTCCAGCCAGCGTCGCTGCAGCGGCATTGGCGCAACAATTGGCGGACGAGGCGGCTGCAGAGGATGGAATGGCACAGGATAATCCTTGGGGCAACGATGATCTTATGGATGTCAATGCTGATGAAGACGATTGGAGTGAGTTGATTAATTTCTTTTTAGGGCAATCCCTAACCTCCCTTTTAGGTGCCTTTGAGAGCGCATCGGTCCCCGAGGCCGCACCTACACCAGTCGTGGCACCAAAACCGATATCCGCTGCCTCGGCTTCTCTCAATGGCATTCGTGCTGCTAGCACAACAAGACCCCAAGTCAAATCACCAGGTGTTGGATCACGGGCACCATCATCCACCCTTTCACCACCTCCGCAGGGCAATGATTGGGATTCCGGTGACGGATGGGACAGTGCCCCTGCTAAAAGTACAAGTACACCTCGGTCTGTATCTCCTGCACCGCCATCTATGGCTAATATGACAAAAGAGGAGAAAGCGGCCGAAATGGCCAGGAGGAAAGAAGAGAGGAAACAGGCAAGTAAGATCAGTATTGTAGATTACCCGTTGCTGATGGTTTTGTTATAGCGTATTGCTGCATTGAAAGAGCAGAAGAAAAACGCTGCCGCCAAATCGTGATAGGTCTTTCGGACAGACATCGAGTTTTGCATAGATATGTATGGGATATTATGTATAGGATACCATGTAATGTACAGTCGGCGTTAATCTTGCGAATTTGGCTGCTCGTGGGCCGCTTGTACCTCATCTATTGGTACGCGAACAAGCATTTCGCCTGATTGAGCAGCGTCCTCTGGTTCACGCGAAGCGACTATGATAAACAATGAGCTTAGCACAAAAGCACAAGTAGAAAGCGCATTACGGAACATGTTGAGAATATCAAACATTCTAGTCCACTGTTCTAGGACCTGTCCATGACCTGCAAGTACGGGCTCTATCAAGATGTTCATTCTAGTACGCTGAAAGTACATACATTCTCCAGAATTCGCCATGATTTCACAATCTTCTGCGATTTGCATGATGCGTTCGAGATATTGGGTACTGGCTCTGTCAAGAGCTGCCACTGCGTCATATTCTTTCTTCTTTTCTGATAGTCTAGCCAGAGCAGCCGCGCTGTTGGTTTGTGGATTCAGCCCGGCCGCATAAGAGCTGCGGTTTGCCAAAATAGATTGACGCATGTACGCGTACTTGGTGATGGTACAGATGAAAGAAACGCGTCGCGTCTAAACGTGACTTGACTCTCACAATGGCACTTGCAGCTCAAATCGTACATTTGCTACATTACACAGATGTAGAGCATTTCATATGGTCATCACAAGCCTATGCTCGTAAACACGACGGTAGTTGGAGTTGGTGCAGCACACAGCCCAGCGGACAAGTAGAGTATAAAAAATGGATGGATGGCAAGCGGCTAAACACAACTGTCGTCTACTCATCCGGAACCTCAATTTCGCCAGAGTTGATTTGGTCAATAACGTCGTGGGGAGGCAGACCCTCGACAGTGCAGCCAACACTCTGCGCAGTTCCCAAAATCTCCTTGACACATCCAGACAACTCCTTTGCCAGCGACTTTGACTTCATTGTCCGTGCAATGTCGTAGATTTCGTCCAGAGGGATGTTTCCAGAGTGCTTGATGTTCTTTTCCTTTTTCCTGTCACGAGGGGGCTCTGGAAGGATATTAAGATCAAGTAGGGGGAAAAGTACTGTGAACGCACCTTTCAAAGCTTTGATGACAAGGGAAGAAGCAGATGGAACGACAGAGACGGCAGCTTGACGGTTTTGAATAGTAAGCTGGACTGTCACCCGGAGACCCTTCCAAGCAGAGGTGGCCTTGGCAATATCTTCACCGACCTTTTTCGGTGACTACAAGAGACTGAGCACCTAAAAGAGATGCAAGTACAGAAAACGTACGAGACCAAGAGGACCAATTTTGGGAGCTAGTGCAGAAGAAGCACCAACTTCACCACCGGTTGCACGGAGGTAGATGATTTTGATTTCATTGGGGTCCTGGCAGAAGCATGAGCACGATTCCAACGCGAAAAGCTAGGAATAATTACGAGTTTGGGGGCCATTTTTGGAAAGGGACGATGGGGACAGCTGCTTCACGAAAAAGTGCTGGTGTGTATGTGGACGCGGGGGAATAATTAGAGTTGAGGCTCCGACAGAAAACTATACAGTTTATTCCAGGGGCAATTGTTTACTGTTATTTTCCATCAGCTTTAGAACAGCTTTTACCGTTCTTGTCCAAGCTGTCCCCGTTTAGAATCTCTAGTTGGTTCCGATGGGTCGATGGAATCGCAGAGCTCGTCAAGGGTAGAACTCCCGTTATCTTTTGTTAATGCTCACATAGATGTCCTCGTTCAGCTCATAGGTACCGTTTTCCTGTATTTTATTGCAAGCTCGTTAATTTTCAGTCGGAACAAACGATAGCGGACATGTTGGATCGTTTAATGTCGCATAATGACCGCATTCCACTACTTCCGTTGGTCAATCCCTGTCCAGTATATTGGCTCGGCTCATTCTTCTGTCAATCAGCGAAAGCCTTACACGATTTCATTCGAGATCTGCTCCTGGCATCAGCGTACTCGACTATTTGAAACGCATCGTCAAGTTTACCAAAGTCGAGGTGCGTTTCTAGCATTGGTATCCCGTGCTTTTTCTCATTTCGCTTTTGCAGAAGTCTTGCCTTTTAATCACCCTACACTATATTGATAAAATATGCACTCGGACGCCCCTGTTTACTCTCTCGTCTCTCACTTGCCATCGATTCATCATTGCTTCCATAACTGTATCTAGCAAAGGTCTTTGCGACGTCTTTTGCAACAACAGCCTCTATGCCAAAGTCGGTGGTATATCCGTCAGCGAACTCAACACGTTGGAAAGAGAGTTTCTCTCCATGATCGATTGGCGATTGACGGTTGGTACTCGCGTCTCTTCATCTACCCTTTTGTTTACCCCTCCCCCGTCAGTGCACTTATGAACTCTTGCAAGAGTATTATGTCAACCTCGTGCGCACACACAGCTCTGGAATGTATGTTATAGTCGGATCAACCGAAAACTCGGAAGATAGCGACGTAGAGGTGGACAGCACTTCTAGAACACCTTCCTTGCATGAACCTTCTGCGATATTTGCCGACCCAAGCTCCGCAACGTCGGAGACTCGACGTCCCACGATTGAGCAAAACATGGCTTTTGCTGCTCTTCGTAACCAGCAACAGGACAGTAATTGATACAAGAGCGAGACATTAACTCGCCTTGTGAATGACATTGAATACATTAAATACTGCTACTACGGCTATCTATCTGTAAAAGCACAATGGAAGAATGGTTGCAAGGATTGAACATATTTGTTGTGATGGGAGTGTACTATGTAGTGAAAAAAAAAACCTAAAAAGAGAAGAAACGAGCGTCGGCTGTAAAAAAGGAAATAGGGCAAAAGCTTTTTTGTACAAACAAGTCCGTCCTGTTTCAAACATTGAGACAAAGCACATATTATTATTATGGTGGTCAACAACCATTGAAGAAGGATACAACGCGCACGTCAATCCCAGCCACCACCAGAGTAAAAACATCACCGTCTCAAAGCAGACAACATCTTGGCCAAGGCATTAATCTGACCCTTTTGAACCTTTTTAGGGCCATCACCGTCCTCTCCTCCTCCGCTACCGGGACTACCAAGATCAGACGAACTTGACAGAGCATCACGTCCAAAGTCGGGAGAAGACTTGTGGTGATGTATGGGACGCTCATTTATAGTATCCAGGGCCAAATCTTTTGGTTTCCGTGTCCGTTGTTTGCGGGCAGCTGGTGGATTGAAAACCTCTGCTACTGGTGCCGGTCCTTGTCCTCGGTGTACTTCAAATAGTTCCCAGGGAACACCTTCCATGACTAGATAAGAAGAAAAAAGATAAGCATGCATGATAACAAGAATGAATCAGGTCCACGCACTCTTGATGTTCTTGGGAACACCAGGATATTGTTGCTGCGAAGGGACGGGTGACCTACCATTGGTCCGCCAACTATTGGAAGATACACTAGTAGCAGCAGTCGATACGCTACGCATGCTCGAGTTGCTGTACCTAGTAAAGGCAGACGTAGACGTTCCAGCGCTAGACGTGGTGCTCATAGAGCTACGCCAATTGCTAGATACCACCGAACTCGAACTCGAAGCAAGAGGACGGCCACTGCGTGTACTGTTGGGAGAAATGGCACGCTTATCCCAACGTTCACCAGGAGGTATAGGTGAACGACTATGATTGGGGTTGTTGCGAGGTGGTGATCCTCTACCACGGCGGCCTCTATTCCAATTCCCGGACCCGTCGTCACTGGGAGCGCCAGAGGTAGCGTTGAGTCCATTGAGCAGACTCGTCACGTTGCTTGCGGTGGTCGACATTGCAGTGTCGGAAGATGGGGCTAGTGAGGCGTCGTCGTTTGTCGGGGAGACGCGTCCAGAGGCCACAGAAGCAGCGTGAGCCTTGCCAAAGCTGAGTTTCCATTTGGAAGGCTTTTTCGTGACGGGAGTATGTGGTAGCGGCGGTATCGGCGGTGGCTGCGCCAAGGCTGGAGGCGAAACCCTTGAGGACGTTGTAAGTAAAGTAGTGGGCACGGGATACATGGAAACGGGCTCGTACGGTCGAGACCGTCTAACGCTACTGCCAGCAGATCTTCCAGACGAGGCTTTCGACGCCTTGCTGATTTCGCGAGCAAGAGATTGTGAGGCGACGGCGAGCGTAGCAAGTGTCTCGTCCTTGGGAGTCGTGGGAGTCGTCGCGGTCGTGGTCGTTCCTTTTCCTTTTCTTGCCCCACGTTTCCTGCGCTTGTTGGTGGATGAACGCGACTCGAGAGGTTCAGGATCTTCTTCCTGCTGATCGAGGACGGTTGAAAGTTCTGTAGCTTCCGATCTTTCATAAGCGGGCTCGAGGGAAGGAGCGCGGGAAAGCGACCGAGAAGGTATGGCGGGAGTACGGACGGCGATTCCGCCGGAAGCCTGGCGAGACGACGGGCGATGGGACATGGGAGTAGAGCTAGAGATGGGGAAGCCTTGGGTGGAGCTGCTGATAGAAATAGCACGTTGGTGAGTTTTGGAAGACGACGTGGGTGGTTGATCACAAAGAAGTTCGGAAAGGTCTCTGATCCAAGCACCGAACCCGGCGGCAGAAATGCGCTTGGAATCGTCCTCTGGGTCGTCCAAAATATTAAACACGCGGTTTGCCAAAACGTCTGCGACAGGCTTGGTCATGCCCGCAAAACGGTTCATGAAAAAGTTGACTGGATCACGAAGATAGAGGGAAAAGGACGAGCACGAGCCATGTGCGGTGTCGGTCCATGGATTGCAATGGTATAGCCTATGGAAAAAGTATCAGTCCCCAAAACGTCAAGGGAACACACGGGTAAGGAACGACCCACATGTTGATCAATACAATGCCCAGAGACCATACATCTGCAGCACGAGGACGATAGGTAGGGGCCATATTGTTTCGGCATTCTAAATTTGATAAGCGTCAACATGGTGCCTATTTATGGCACGTGGAACATACCGTAGCTCATATAGGGAGCGCTGCCGCAGTCCATGTCAGAAGACTGGACGTCGGTTGTGGAAAGACCGAAATCTGTGAGCTTGACAATGACCTTGCGCTTCTGGCTGCCGTCTGAAGCGGTGATCCAGCCATCAGTGACAATAAAGTTTTCTGGCTTGATATCACGATGAAAGACCTGTTGATCATGGCAGGCAGCAACGGCATCACACATTTGGGCAAACATGGATGAGATAAGCTTTAGACGGGTTCGAGAAAGCTGTTGAGAGGGATTGACGTTGGACAAGAGGCTGGGAGTGGGAGGGGTGCGAGAAGGGGCATCAGTAGATTCAGATTCGTAATGATCGCGGGCTTGTTCGAGAAAATAAAAAAGGTCTTGACCAGGAACGTATTCGAGGAGAAGAAGGAGAAAAGAAGAAGTTTCAAGGGTGCGATGAAGAGTGACAATATTTGGATGCGAACGCAGAGACTGGTGAATGGTGACCTAGAGGGCTGTTAGAAGAGCAAACAGAGAAGAAAAGGACTGGCTCACCTCGGTCATCTGAGCAGCCAAAGCTTCCTCGTCGAGGTTTGCCTTGGAGAGGCACTTGACTGCGTATTCGCGCCCATAGACAATAGAAGGTTTGTCGTCGGGGTCGAGTTCAAGGGAACCGACTGCCGAGGGGTGGCCATCGTCGGATGGCGGTGGACGGTAGAGGACCTCTGAGACGAGATAGACGACGGCATAGCTGCCTGCGCCAAGACGTTTCTTGACTTCAAACTCTTTGGCAGGGACTTGATAGTCGGGGGTAGGAGGACGGTTTGGAGCAGGTCCGATGGAAACCAACTTGAGAGGTTCGCCCTGGAGAAGAGCACCCTCGCCGACAACGTCGCCTGGAGCAAAGACGTCTTCTAACGCCTCAGAGGCATGGGAAGAGGAGTGAGAAGGGGGATTGGAGTGGACTGGGGTTGACCAAGGGCGGGGGGAGAGGTATGGGGATCTAAGACGGACGTTTGTAGAGATGGAGAGGGGACGGTGACCAGAATCATTAGGAAAGTAGTCGCTCAACATTAGGCACGCAGTGCGCTGGAAAATGGAGGGAGACCGGCTTGGAACTTGAGCTGGTCAACGAAACATGCGAGACTGGAACGTAGAACGACACGGGTCGATGCCCGCAGAGAGCAAGGGAGCAAGTGAAAGTTGGAGACAAGGGAGACCGGAATTGTGGCTCTGGAATGATGTGACCATGTGCTCTTATCTATTACTGCAAATACACAGTCCACTCGCGTGTGAGCTGTCTGTACACGTTTCTATCTACGTTCTTCTCTACTAATCTGTGTGCCCTGTCCACCCCGGCTGCGTTGGGTGAACGCTCGACGAGCAGTCGTGCTGCGTGTACCGGCGATGCGTGGTGCAGATGGTCCAGTATTTTTTGGCGAATCTCGTCTGGCAAAGGAAATGACGTGATCGTATCGTCTAGCTGTTGCACAAGCTGTTTCTTGTCAATTGCTGTGCTTGCTGTCAGTCTACATGTGCATCAAAACAAAAAAGATCATCTTGCCTTTAACCGCACTCGATATCACCGCGCACACTACCGACCCATCCATCACTTCCTTCCCTTCATTCTCTCCCGACACCCCCAGCGTCTCCCATCGCCGTCGCACCGTCTCCATGAATCCCAGTTCCATCTTGACATACTCCCGCCACATCTCCATGCTCTCCTCGTTCATCCGGATTCCCCGTTGCAGCATGCTCCGTGCACTCGATGGCGACAAATGCTCCAGTTCATGCTCCGCCGCCAATATGTACAGGGCTGGCACATTCGGATGGAGTTGCACTGCCCGCGCCATTATTCGTCCTACTAGCGTCCTAGCACCTTGTTTCTTTGCTACTTTAATATATTCGATCCATAGTCCCACATCCGATTTGAACCGCTTCAGTGCCCGCTCAAAGATATTAAACTGTCTTTTGACTAGAGAGTAGTCTGACACTGTCGTAGGCGACGATGCAATTTCTGCAATTCATTAGAACACTAGAAGAAGAGAAAGAAAATACTCACTCAGCCGCTCTGCCCTTTTCCGCCGAAGCTCCTCTAGTCTCATTTCATACTCTGCATACCGTAAAAAGTCGGCCTTTTTGGCTACCCTGCGCACCAGCGCCGCTTCATACTGCGTCCGCTGTTTGAGTATCTGTTTTGTTTCTTTCTGCGCATTTTTTGAGTATACAAGCCATTTTTTCACAAGGCGACTTACGACCGTAAACAACTTTTTTTCCACCAAATCCTTGAGCTCTGCGAGCATCTACATTCCTAAGCACAATAGACGAATAGAAAAACAATAAAATGCACCTGCTCCTGTTCAAACTGTACCCTCTCCATGGCGGTAGCAGCGAGAGAAACAAAAACAGTCTTGTTAGCTCCGGCTGTGACATCTTTTTACAATGCCTCCCACCAAGCCCCACCGTTCAAACCAGCTTCGCCCCCCTTCTCGCAATTCCTCTGCCACAAAACTCGCCCCTAATCTTCAATTTACGCAAAAAGATGCACCACAACGGAAAAACCCTCAGGTAGTGCACACATTTATCCTTTTATGTAGCTACTTAACAGGTCACAGGTCCAACGGGTGCACCAACAACAACGAATAAACCGTGTCAACTCGAGAGATCACATCCCTCACCGTCAGCCTCCTGTCCCTCCACCTAAAGGGAAATCCAAATCTGGATTTACCATAGCAGCTGACGAAGACGAAGACGACGACGACGACGAATGGACGAGTGAATCAGGCGCTGCTACCCCCTCTAGATCCGTATCTACCTCTGACGACGAATCCCCGCCAGAGTCTGTTGCTGCCGCTGTCAGCGCTATTCCCAGGTCAATCACTCCCCCGGCGTCGAGTACCCCGGTTCAGAAACAACAGATTCAAAAAACACTCCCGAGAGTAGATACCGCTCGGCCATCGGATTACTACCCTTCATCTAAACGCGCCCGTCCACCATCCATGCACTCTGTCCAATCCACCCACGGTGGCCATACCCATAATGTGCCCCTCCGCCCACATCCCCTCATCCGAGGTCAATCATTCGGTGCTCCACTCGCTCCTTTGACAACTACAGCCACGACAACACCGAATATACCTCCTGCCCAACTATCTTCTTCTCCTGGATCCGGATCTGTAAGGCGATTCCCTACATCAGCAGGTACGGGATCACCGACAACGACAATATCTGTTTCACCGCCTTCACCTGAACCTCGTTCCGCTGCTGCTGCTGCCGCACCGCATAGAAGAACATCAGTCTCATCTGCGAGATCGGTAGCTACACTTCCTTCAATGCTTTCTTCTCGAGAGCATAGTGCTACTAGTAATGGGTGGTCAAAGACGCTAGGATTCAGGGATAGAGACTATCTAAACAAAGAAGACATGGTGGCGCCCTACGCCAATGGCCACAGTAATACCAGTAGAAGAAACAGAACCCTAAGCACCCTCTCATCTTCGTCATCCTCAGCTGCCATTTCTTCCCTCGTACATGCTGGAGCAGCCACAAGACCACCGAGTCCAACTCTCGGACCCGAGTTGGTGTGCTACTTTCCTCCTGCTTCTTCTCCCTCATTCCCTTCTGGTGGTCCTTATTCGCATTCCCAATATCCAAATCAACATCATTCTTCCTCGAAGCTTTCGGCTCCGAGTAACTCTAACATGATCTCACAAGCACAAGTACACCCCCTCCTGCCACCCCCCTACCTCAGTTCACATCTTACAGTACTTGCGAATCGGACTCCGATTAGGGAATCGTATGACAGAGTCGTTAGGGCAAAAAATCAAATGGGTGTTGGGGGAGGGGGGAGGTAGCCAGACTGGGTTAAATTAATTTCTTTCCTTTTTCATTTGCATTCTGGACCATATCTCTTTTACGACCCCACAAAAGATTTGTATATGAACACAGACAGTAACTGTGCTCGCAGCAAATGTTAATATTAATGCATAATGAATGACACGATCTCTTCGCATTCAGCCAAGACCCAAGAAGCAAGGTTGCGAAACTCTGACGCGTTTCAACGCCAGTCAACATTCAACGATAAGGCTCGTTCTAGGCTTGCTCTTGTCTCTGATCGGCATAATTGCTTTCGCAGTATACATGCAGCACTTAGCGCTCGTATGTTTTCAAAAATGACAAGGCTGATTTACGGTAAATTACGACACGACGCGAAACTCTCGTATCTCTCCACTGACTTGCTAATCGGTTTCCTATACACAGTTAGCTTGCCAAGTAACTCAATTACCCCAGACGCTGCGGCTCTGGGCATCTATTTGTGAAAACGGTCTTGAATATCATTAACCGAATCCGTTGCCCAGGCTTCCGACTCTGCGCACATTGATAATTTTCATTACACCAAATCGCTATCCCAGCGGCAGCGGATACCTTTTCACGAGTCTGGCTTCATTCCTCGCATTCTAGATCTTGAACCTGTGCAAGAGTTTGACTTTGCATGTATGACAGTTATGGTTCTATTGTTTCGAATCCTTCCAATCTCTTCCAGTTCTGCGAGGGTACCCATCTCGACGTCGACGGTCATCGAAATCAAGAAGACAGGATAGGAGTGGGAGTTGCCGGTTGTGAAAAACAACCGCGGCGTTGATTGAATGCACAACTTCCATCCTTCCAAACTCTTCCATCTCTGCGAAACTAGGTGTTTCATTGAGAAAAGATAGGAGGAAAGGAGACTTGTACATATGACTGTGGTGCAACACTTGGTCACCGGCCAAATACCAGTACGTCGTCGTGGCGATCCATGTCCCATTCTGTCCGACCCATCTTCCGTATGACCTGTAGAACTAGAAGAAGTTTGAGGTTGGGAACTTGTGATTCATTTAAGCTATTCCTGTACCCATCTTCTCTCATCATCTGCATCAAACCTCTTTTTTTCTCAGTTCTGAAATAGGTCTAGTCTATTTCGTGAGATGACGCTTCTACTCTGCTCTACATACTCCAACGATATGTATACGGCAAACGGTAAACTTCGGATATAAGACTGCTTTGATCCACTCTTTTGATTTCCGGCCGGGAGTCCTATCTACCTTCATCTCGTTGTTTTTGGTGGTTCGAGTTCGGGGTATCGGATTCGATAAGTATTCTATTTCTATAATGGGAATATGTGCCCATCCATAGCCATCCATTCGCAACCTTATCTTCAGAATACCAACGGAATAGAATAGGCTACGCTTCTTTTTCTCTAGTGCTATCCGGAAAATTACTGCGTCATGAAATAATCATCCGGAGGAGAGACCATGCTGGAGTGGTGATCATCCGGGTACTCGGTGATGATCATAGAGGCGTCTCACAAGTGACCAAAACAGCCTGAGATTCGCATAGCGTTCTGAAATATTTGACGAAAACAGAAAGTAGGACCGACTGATTCAGCCTTGAATCTTCCTATTTTTTTATTCATTTAGGATAACTGAAAGAGATCCCAGATGTGTCTAGGGAACGACTAGACCTTAGTTCCGAGGTTTTACTCTCCACCTCCTCGTGGTTATCTCTCTAGCTACTTCTATAGATAACGAATAATAATAAACCATGAGGTCAGCTTTGACAGAGTCCCAAAAGGTAGACCATTCTCCCAACAGCGAAGAAAATCCAGAAACATAGTCCAAATGCCTCCCTCTAATCTAAAGACAGCGACTTCTTCACTTCCTCGCGATAAATTAAATGAGATCGTAAGGTCAACTTTGACGCAAGGATCTTTTCCCCAACAGCGAATTTCTAGCTAGAAACATAGCGCAAACACCTCTTTCATCACACTGACAAACCTCTTCCACCACCCAACCTCGACTTTTTCCGGTGGTGGAGCCCAGGGCGGGTAAAGTACATCTCGTTCAATCGGGGGCTCTGTCAGGATTTGCATCGACCAGTCATATTCGTCCTCAAAGACCCGGTACTCTGATTCTGAGTCTAGCATAGCAGGCCAAAACCCCAAAATATCCCACCGCTGAACACAAATATCCTTGCTCAAAATTGAAAACACTCCATTCTGGATATTAGAGTGAAGTCTAAGCTTGGGAATTACTTGTGTTCTCGTAATGAGGAATCGAACGAGGGAATGTTCTACATCTTTAAGGTGATGTAAAGAGATAGTTTCGAGTTCCGGTAAAGGCAACGGAACTTGGAATCCTATCATTTCGAGCTCGGTGTTTTTCTCGCTCAAAAGAGTCAGAACTTCATCCCCATAACAGTTGATCAAATCTAGTCTTGTGACTCCCGCAAAGTCGCTAAAGAGTCTTTTCCATGTTTCGGTGGAGAGCTGAGGGCGTATGAGTACGAGTGTTTGGAGTAAAGGGAACTTGTCCTTCTCCCATGGTTTATAAAGGGATTGGAACAATTGGAGGCTGGAGAATGTGAGGTTTTTGAGTGTTAAAGAAGTGAGATTCGGCGCAGAGAGGGATAATAAGAGCTCGCTAATGGTTTTGCTATTGCTAACCCTCAAAGAACGAAGATTGGGTGCACGCGTCATGTGGTCGACACTGGGTTGTCCAACGCGGACAAAGTCACCTGTAAGAGAGAGATGAATGAGGGAAGGAAAGCTTCTGAGCAGGATGTCGAGATAGAGACAGTCCTTTAGGCCTGAATGATGCTGTTTCAAATGCAGGGTCGTAACGTTCTCTGTTGCAAGTCGAAAGAATGCTACACCCGTGCTTTGCAGTCTCAGCGTTTTGACACGCGTTGAAGAGGGTAGCAGAGTTATAGGATTGTCTGCAAACATTTCCTTCTCGTCATCTGCTGGATACAACTGGCTTGTTATGGACAGATGTTCTAGCGAGGGAAGATCCATGGGGGTAAACTGAGGCCCTATAATCTGGTTGAAAGCCAGCAAGGAAGCCATACGAATAGAAATAGCGCGCCAGCGATTTTTATGGGCTTTGATCAAGTTAATGAGTCCTACCCATGGTGTACAATAGGCCCAATCTTGGATATATAGTTCCAGAGGTAATGCTTTCGATCGTTGTATGTACATCAAAAGTACCTCCTCTTGGTGAATTGGAGGACAGTCCAAAACTATTCGAGTCCAAAGAGGAGGAAGGTCCAAGGCTATGATACGCCAGCGTGCACAGACCTGAGATAGTACTACTTCGATGGATGCTGTTGGGCTACACCGGAGGAATACGGATGCTAGGAGGTGGTCTGGAAAATTGGATAGTGTCTGCATCATTGGCAGTAGACAAGAGGTGTAGCTAAGCAATTGTCAGAAATGGAATATATGAACAACGGGCGTTTAATCTATACATATAATTGATCCCGAGTGTTGGTTTTCGTTGTTGGTGGCTGGTGCGACAGATTGCATAATCGCTTCGAGGGTACACCACTGCATCGGAGCAATAATGTAGTCTCAGTGCCGGACCGCTACCCGAATTTCGGACTCTACGCCCATTTTGAGACGAAATTCGGGTAGCGTTCCAGCACCAAGACTACAATGCTGTTGCTGAGGGATATACATTCATGGTCGACCTGCCAGTGACAATTATTGCAATTGTAGACATAGGTGGGTCGAGAACCGCGTGCCAAAGCGCTAAAGGCGTATACTAGATCTTAAATACTTATTCTTCTGTTTCATCGGCAGTTGGTTCACAATGCAATGTAACTCACCGACACTCAGCCTACATTCGTAACTATACGCTCTAATGCCGTAGACAAAGAATAATAATAAATAAACTATGAGGTCAGTTTCGACTGTGTCCCAAATGGTAGCCTAGAAGGCGGGGAAAATCCGGAGACATAGTCCAAACACCTCCCTGTAGTCTAGCGACATAACTTCCCTACTTCTTCGTGGCTGTCCTCAGTAAAGGTGGTTGTGAAGTCAGCTTTGACTCGCCTAACAGCGAATTTCTAGCTAGAAACACAATGCAAACCCTTCTTTCATCAGACTGACAAATTTCTTCCACCACCCAACCTCGTCTTTTTCCGGTGGAGGAACCCAGGGCGGATAAAGTGGCACATCTCGTTCAATTGGGGGCTTTGTCAGGATTCGCATTGACCAATCGTATTCGTCCTCAAAGACCCGGTACTCTGATTCTGATTCTAGCGTAGCAGGCCAAAACTCCAAAACATCCCACCGCTGAATACAAACACCCTTGCCCAAAATTGAGAACACTCCACTCTGGATATTAGAGTGAAGTCTAAGCTTGGGAATTACTCGTGTTCTCGTAACGAGGAATCGGACGAGGGAATGTTCTACGTCTTCAAGGTGATGTAAAGAGATAGTTTCGAGTTCCGGTAAAAGCAATGGAACTTGGAAGCCTATCATTTCGAGCTCGGTGTTTTTCTCGCTCAAAAGAGTCAGAACTTCATCCCCATAACAGTTGATCAAATCTAATCTTGTGACTCCTGCAAAGTCGCTAAAGAGTCTTTTCAATGTTTTGGTGGAGAGCCGAGGACAAATGAGTACGAGTGTTTGGAGTGAAGGGAACTTGTCCTTCTCCCATGGTTTATAAAGGGATTGGAACAATTGGAGGCTAGTTAATGTGAGATTTTTGAGCGTTAGAGAAGTGAGATTGGGTGCAGAGAGGGATAATAAGAGATTGCTAATAGTTTTGCTATTGCTAACCCTCAAAGAACGAAGATTGGGCGTACACATCATATGATCGACACTGGGTCGGACAAAGTCACCTATAAGAGATAGGTGAATGAGGGAAGGAAAGCTTCTGAGTAGGACGTCAAGGTAGAAACAGTCCTGTACCCAAGGACAGTGCTGCTTTAAATGCAGGGTCGTAACATTTTCTGTTGTCGGAAGTTGAAAGAATGATACACCTGTGCTTTGCAGTCTCAGCGTTTTGATACGCGTTGAAGAGGGTAGCAAATTTAAAGAAATGTCTGCAAGCTTTTCCTTCTCGTCATCTTCTGGATATAACTGGCTTGTCATAGACAGGTGTTCTAGCAAGGGAAGATCCATGGTGGTGAACTGGGCCCCTATAATCTGGTTGAAACCCAGCAAGGAAGCGAAACGAATGGAAATAGCGCGCCAACGTTTTTTATGGGCTTTGATCAAGTTAACGAGTCCTACCCATGGTGTACAATAGGCCCAATCTTGGATATATAGTTCCAGAGGTAATGCTTTCGATCGCTGTATGTACATCAAAAGCACCCTCTCTTGGCGAATTGGAGGACAATCCAAAACTATTCGAGTCCAAAGAGGAGGAAGGTCCAAGGCTATGATACGCCAATGTACACAGACCTGGGATAGTACTACTTCGATAGGTTCACAGGATGCTGTTGGGCTACACCGGAGAAATATGGATGCTAGGAGGTGGTCTGGAAAATTGGATAGTGTCTGCATCTTCGATAGTAGGTAGCTGAATATTGTCGGAATGGAATATATATGAGCGACAGGCGTTAAATCTACTACTTGGTATTGATCACAAGTGTTGGGCCTGTTTTTTATTGCTGGCACGACAGATTGCAGAGGGATGATCGCTTCGAGGGTACACCACTGCATCGAAACAATAATGTGAGTTTTGTGTAATGCTGCTGCTGAGGGATATACATTCACATAAACATTGTCGGAAACGAAATATATGGACGGGCGTTAAATCTACTAGTATTGATCTCAAGTGTTGGGCCTATTTTTCGTTGCTGGTGCGACAGATTGCAGAGGGATGATCGCTTCGAGGGTACACCATTGCATCGAAACAATAGAGTTTATGTAGGTTGAAGACTAACGCTGCTGAGGGGTATGCGTTCGAACAGTGAGAACCACGTGCTGAAAGCGACACGTTCTCGCGGGCGTACACGTAGTAGAACTCCTTTTCTTATTCTTCTATTTCTCGTCTGTGATTTGGCAGCTGGTTCATAATGTGGCTCACCGACGCTCAGAGTATGTATGGTGCTCGTGGCTATACGCTTCAATGCTGATGCACCTACAGAAATCGGTGTCGCACTCACCACCTTTGGTGCTCTTTTTATGCTTTTGGGTGTAATGCTTTTCTTCGACGGTGCCCTCCTCGCTCTTGGCAATGTGCGTACTCAAATTGTGTCGTGTTCTCATCTTCTCAACGCGCATTCCAGATTCTCTTCGTTTCCGGCCTTACCCTTATCATTGGACCCCAAAAAACCTTCTACTTCTTCGCGCGCAAGCAAAAAATACGTGGAACGATATGTTTTATTGGAGGAATCTTGCTCGTGTTTATGAAATGGCCCTTCATTGGAATGATAATAGAGACATTTGGGTTCTTGAATTTGTTTGGGTGCGTGTCTTTGGTACTTACCTGTGGTGTTCCTAATGCATCTCCATTCCTCCGTACAGCGACTTCTTCCCAGTGGTGATAACTTTCATGCGTCAGCTGCCATTTATTGGTACCATATTGTCTCTACCCTACATCGCACCTGTAAGTCACAAGCTCGTACCTGCCGCTTTATGCGAGTTCTAAAGGCATTTTCCGTGTCAAAGGTGGTGGACCGCCTGGCTGGCTCTCGAACGTCTGCAGTATGATAGTAACTCCAATATACTTTTTCCAACACACGTAAATTTGGCATCTTTAGGGTCTTTTTCTGTGGGAGTTGCTTGTTTGTACCATATGCACCAGGAGCCTCAGAAGTTGGGCCTGACTCCAAAAATAATGGATCGGGTTCATCGACTTACGGGTAGGCAATTCCCGTCGCGAACCTGGTACTTCTATGATCCCCGTTGATGTCGGTGACAGTCTTGCGAACCCGGAATGAATGCTGAGAACCACAGTGGAATCAGACATGAACTGGAATGAGAAAGACTTTGACAGTAACAAGTCGCGATCATGTGCACAAATTGTACTTCTACCTTTTGACCGCCAACATGAGAGACGTCCTCATTCCATTGATGACTGTTCGTTACCTATTCTTGTCCCTTTCACTCTTGAACCAACACGACGTGTATTTCAGAGCCGTTATGGCGCCATAAAACAAGAACATCCACACGAAGGTCGGAGAAGATGGCATCTCCGTGTTCTTCAAGAGTTCTGGAACTCCAGTCCCGCCCCACCTCTCCCCAATTCGGTCTCTGTCATGGACGAATCTGTAATTGTACGCCACATCCAAGAGTCACAATTGATTCCTACTCAGAATTCTACTTTGTCGGCATCATTGGTATAGAACCCGTTCAAACAAGATGATGATCCTTTCGATCAGTTACTAGCAGATGTGGTGGGGGGTGTATTGATCAGAACGGACTATGGGAATGAAGATGCATGGCAGGCATTCAGCGCAAAACTCAAGGAAGCAGAGGCAGAGCTTTCGGGATCTTCATCTGATGGACAACCCGAAGTTGGTACTACAACAACGCAAGATGTTGAAATGGATAATGATGCAGCTGAAGGCGATGACAGTGATTCGGACGACGAAGAAGTAGAAGGGAAACTCATTAAAGTGATTAACCCTGATGTTCCAGCAGAGCGAGCTACATTCCAAAATATCTCCAACCTACGAGCCCTTCGTCTCTTGAATGATGTTGACATACGGCCTGCTCCTGCAGTTCCTTCTGGATCTAAACGGATCTCTCCTCAAAATAGACTTGTGGACCAGGCTGGCTGGCAAGAGATTTACACAGGCGTCAACGTATGGATATATGATCAACAATCGAATGTGGACGGGTCGTTGAGACTAGTTAGCGGCGAGGGAGATATCTACGGAACTGCGACGTGAGTACAGCTTTGTTTCTTTGGTGATTTCACATTTCCCTTCATCTTTCCTAGTGGTGACAGTTGGCGCGCGCAAGTATCCCATATATATGACCTCCAATTCAACATGACATTTAGCGGCATGAAGATTAATTTTGGTGGTATGGATCGCTGGGATTACTCCGAGAGGAAAAGAAACATGGAGGAAGCGGACAGTTTATAGAGGTAGAACCGATTGTTTTCTCCTCATGAGCGGAATGAAGAAAAAAAGGCAAGCATGCATTGTCGACGAGAGTTGGAAAGAAAGTTTTTTGATAAACTACACGACATAACACACTCTGCATATATCTAACCAACGTCAAACTATGAGGTGACGGTCCAGACACGCAATGCGTTGTCAGTGAAACCAGCAAAGAGGGTTTGACCATCAGCAGACCAGGCGATGGAGACACACTCGGGTTGCCTAGCCTCATCGGTATAGGCAGGCTTGAGCTCGTCGACGATAGACCTAAAGTAAATTAGAGATCACAAGTTTACGACAGAGGCAAGAATAACTCACTTGCTCTCGAGGTCGAAAATTTTGACGCAGCTGGCAGTGGCAGCGCAGAGCCAGTAACGGTTAGGGGAGAAGACGAGGGCATTGACAACATCACCAGCCTCGAGGGAGTAGAGGTGCTTGCCCTCGTTCAAGTCCCAGAGCATAGTGATACCGTCCTTGCCACCAGAAGCGGCCAAGGAACCATCAGGAGAGACGGAGACAGTGTTGATGTAGCCAGTGTGACCGTAGTGGTTGGTCTTGAGCTTGAACTTGGAGAGTTCCCAAACCTATGTGTCGGTTAGTAAAAAGGTTGCATAAATGGCAAATTTAGAAGGATCAGAGATCTTGGTGGAAAAATGGTCTCATAGGGCGAACCCTCTGAAGTAGCAAATATTGAAAGAATAACATCATCTCGAGAAAGTTTGAAACTCATACTCGCCTTGACAACCTTGTCCCATCCGCAAGACACGATCACAGGGTTCATGACATTAGGACTGAATCGCACACAAGAAACCCTGAAGAAAGGCTTGGATTAGAACACAGACAAGGAAAAATGTAAAAACACGCACCACTCCGAGTGGCCGTCATCTTTGATGTCGTATTTGCACTCTCCGAGGGTATTCCAAAGCTTAATGGTCTTGTCACGCGAACCAGAAACAATTTGTCGGTTGTCAGCGCTGAAGCTAACAGACAAAACATCCGAGGTGTGTCCAACGAAGCGACGCGTTGTGAGACCAGTGTTAAGGTCCCAGAGACGCAAAGTGTGGTCCCAGGATGAAGACAGGGCAAATTGGCCATCAGAGGAAATGACGACGTCGGAAACAAAGTGGTTGTGGCCGTGAAGAATGCGCTTGGGGTAGCCGTAAGAGTCATCGTCGCGGGTCAACTGCCAGACAATGATAGTTTTGTCTGAGGATATAAATTAGATGAAATTTTGTTGAAGTATGCGTCGTAAAGTACCTCGGGAAGCGGTCAAGATCATGTCGGGGTTTTCTGAGGAAGTGGCGATGGCGGTGACCCATCCTTTGTGGCCTTGCAGGGAACCCAAGAAGCGCAACGACTCCATTTTCGATGTGGCGGATGTTTTCGAGCGTCGGTAGAGACGTGAGTACAATCACTGGGGGACAGTCCGGGCTTTGCCGGGTGGCTGATGTTGACTGTACAGTACCAAAACAAAGTTTACTCAAAAGAAATTTGGGCAACGGCATCGATAACGGTGAGCAGGCTGCAGAATGCAATTTGTTTTGTCCTCATGAGGTCCAAAATCCCTGTGATAAGTGCGAACTTTTGCAGAGATTCCTGAAAGGCTCCAAACATTCAACGACATGTTCATCTATAGTTGATACCGATCCGGGTGTCGACGATATCATAGCTTTGTGCGTAGGCCCCGATTACAGCCAACCAGATAACCATACAACCCACTAGATTATTCGCCCTCGCTTCTCCAGAGATTGAGATCCTTGCTATTATAGTGTCTTACGGTATTCTCATGCTAACAATGCAACCTTGTACTTGCTCACAAAGAATCAGGCAATACCGACATCGAGTCTTCCTAGTCCGTATATCCATCCTTTAAAAGGCTTCATTGATTCACGGACCACAGCCTGAATGTTTTCAAGGCGTATCAGACAGTGTCACGTCATGTAGAGGAAAATCCACAAGATGCAGATCGATTTCCCAACCTTTTCTCTGCTGTGAAACCAATCCTGGCCCGTGGTAGTGATGGCCCCCTTCAGGGCGAACTCCACTCTGCTGAATATTTCCATGGAAGGTTTGTTTTGGTCAAACTGATCAGGTACTTTCAGTGAACAGGATTTCTTCAGAGATGGTTTAGGCGGCATTCAAGAACGTCACCCCGAGCTGAATATCTCTTCAGACCCTGCGCATCCTCAGATAATTGTTTCACAGGAATCTGGCGTGGACGTTGCCTTGAATCTCATTGAGAGGTCGGAGCACCAGAGTATCACTTATATTGCTCTAGGTCCTTTGACCAACCTTGCCAAGATGATGAGAAAGGATAGAGGATTGGTGACATCGAAGCTAGGTCGTGTGGTGTGTATGGGCGGTGCCTTGGATGTACCAGGTAACACCAGCCCTACAGCAGAATGTAATATTTTTCGGGTCTCCCAATTAATTGACCTGACTCGCACCCAGTCAACTTTTTTGCAGATCCATACGCAGTCAAGGAACTACTTTGTCCTCATGATCCAGCATCTGGTTTTCCACTTGACCGGTTCTATATGCTTCCACTAGATATAACAACACCTCACGAACTTCCATTTCCTGTATACAAGACAAAGGTTGACCCCGCCTTCGAATCCGCTGCAAAACCATCCCTGGCATTGGACAAATCGCCGCTGGCCCACTTCACCTCGTCGTTTTTGGAGCAAACAAGAGTTGTTATGCTACAGTTTGGCAAGGATGCGATGGAACTACATGACATTGTTGCTGTTTGGTTTGCAGTCTCCAACCCTTCGCAGGAGGATGCGTTGAGCTCAGGTTGGAAAGTATCCAAGCGAATTTTTGACGTTGAACGGTTTGTCTAAAGTCCTTCCGAGTATTCAACGTCATTCCTAAAATGCATACTTTCCAGGACTGGAGAATTGACTAGGGGAATGTTGGTCATTGACCGACGCCAAGACGAGTCCGCTTATGCTCCGGGGGCAAACAGGGCTGAGGTTCAGGACAAGTTAGAAAAGACTGCAAAGGAGAAAGGGCATCATCCTCATGAAGACTTTCCTGTTCAGGTGCAGGTTGAGTCTGCCGCTGAAGTGAACAAGAGTGATGCAGCGGGGGTTTTATGCGTCACTGAAACGCCAGGTCCAGAAGTACTGCTTAGAGTGCTGTTGGAAAGAGTATGGGGAGTAAAGCAATAGATTAGGGCCTGTTCGGCAAAAAGTTGCTAATTGCTTTTTACCGCTGTTACCGGTATATTTTGCCTATATATAGAAATTGGCAACAGGACACGTCATCAAAAAAAAGTTACTCCTTCCATATTTAGCAAAATATACCGGTAAAAAGCATCGTCAACTTTTTACCGAACAGGCCCTTACATGTATTAAAACATAATGTATGGTATGAATTACAAGTGGCCGGTGAATCATCGACCGGCAGACGTTGGCGAGTCCAAGTCCGGGGAGCGTAGTGAGCAAGCTGTCAAGCTTCAGGGGTTGTTCGAACCAGAGACGAACTAGAATGTCAGAACGGAACTATGAAAAAGTCAGAATGTCAATAGTGGTTAGGGGGTTAGGAACATACTAGACATTGAGTCTGATTATCAACGTGCGTTGGCTTTCCGGGCCACCTTTTCAATTTCCTCGAGAATGAGATCAAGGCCTTCATCGGTCCAAAATTGACGTTCTCGGGAGGAGAGCTGGCCCATGACATATGCGCTAGTGTCGGTCTGACCAGATTCGCCAATGCCTAATCGGAAGCGATAGAAACGTTGTTCGCCACCCATTGCTGCGATAATGCTCTTGACGCCATTGTGGCCATTTGCAGATCCACCGAGACGAGAAGAAACTTGTTCGACTTTGTGAGAAAGGGAGTCTTGTAAAATGATCATCGAAGTTGGGGTTTTGACAGTGTTGCGGTAAGCTTCAGCGATAGATGGACCAGACACGTTCATGTACGACTCTAGAAAAGTTGCATTGAGCATGGCAATCAGAGCATGATTCTGACAGCTCACTTGACTTGAACAAAGTTAGGGAAACTGGTGTTTCTCCTACGGTCACTATACCATGTCCGGTAATGCCTTTCCGTCCAGGGACCATTCTGATGCCCAGCCGAGTAGCTAGCGCGTCAATAACAAGTTGACCCAAACTAAAAACGTGTGAGCAGGATCTGAGAACGTGCAAACGAATTTGATCCTTGCCTGTGACGAGTCATTGGAATGCTAAGATTCCCTAGACCTGCGACGAAGATTTGGGGAACGGACATGGCAATGTTGGTAGTAGTTAGTTGAGTGCAAATTGAGGAATCCAAAGCCTTGTCAGCGTTTTATATGCCACAGCCAGCTCGAGTCATGGTGGTCGCTGAGCAAGCAAAAGTTGACAGTGGCCGGCTGTGCGGACCGGCGCGTGATTTTGAACAGCGGACAAGAATAGTGGAGTACTCCGAGGCTCTTCAACTTGGACCCTTTAAACCACTTTCCTTTCTTTAGAGCTATTAATCACCCCTTTCGTTCAGTCCATACTTCTCTCTGTTTTCCTCTAATTTCTACCATGTCTTCAGCAATGCCTCGCCGTCATTCTATTTCTACACCCTCGCCTTTTCGGAACGAAGTCCGCCTTCGGAGAAATCGTAGACGTCAGTCGACCCCCGTTATTCGAAATTCTCCCCATCTACGCTTCTGTAAACCTCTACCACCATCTCTCGAAGCTTTGGATCTTTCGCCAGACTCTAGCCCCTCCCAAACTCTCGCGTCACTTCGCTTTCTTGTCCTCTCCTACATTGCTGATGTAGAAAGGCGTCTCTCTGCTCTCGAGTCCCCGGATTTAGACTCATGGATAACGAAAGGAGAATCGACGTTAGAAGAGACCAGTCAGCGTGTAAAGACGACTCTTGACATGCTCGAGTCTCTACGTGACGATGTCTGTTTCCATTTGCCCGAGTTTCATCTCTCCGACATCAGCATAGAAACGTTACGGTCGCATCTGCCGGACCTGCCAGATGTACCGAGCATAAACAATGTGCGCTCTCATCTACCAGATATGCCTGACGTTCTTCATCGCTTTCCCGATTTTCAAGACATGCGCTCCAAATTAGACGACGTCCGGACTAGATTCAATGACATGGACTTTCACAAACCCCTAGACTTCATCCCAACACTTTCTGAACGCCTCAAATCTCTTCAATCGCACCTGGCCGCTACGGAAATGCCGTCGGGTCTTCGTACCCACTCTAGCATGCTCTTTGACCTTGTAGACTCCCTGCTATCATCAGAACTCGTGTCTGATATTCTTCACTCTGCTCCAGATCTGGCAGAGGGTGAGGAAATGTTCGAAAGAGCTGCTAGAGAAGTTGCCCATGCAGTCAAACGATCGTTCCAGGGCGTCCATCTTATCTCATATTCTGACTTACCCGAACAATGGCGCAACAATCCGTTTGTCACCAGAGGCTATAGGTGAGTATTCCTTGCTATGCCTTCACTTAAATCGCTGATGTGCGTTACGTAGATTCATTCCGATAGAGCGATGGCCACTCATCCTAATGTCCTTGTTCGCTTTCCATAATGAATTTCGTGAGTTGACATAGTCTTGCCGAGTCCGCTCTTGGATATTCACCTATGATCAGTTAATATCCACACTCACCTGATCCCCGGACTCCTATGGCTACTGAATTCTATACCATTCATCAATCCGTCTGGTCAAGCTGACATGCCAGAACAACTATTCATGGCGTTTGCACTTTTATGTTTGTTTAGTAGCGTAATTTGGCACACCATGGCTGGTATGTATTTTCGATCTGGTTTACACATACCCGAGATCTAACCTTGTAGTATAGGTTGTGCGCACTCTGCAAGCATGGAATTTTGTGCGCGAGTGGATTACGTTGGAATCGGATGGTATGGCGCCGGAACATATATTATTCGCTCAGTGCCCAGACTAATGTGCTCTGCTTCAGGTTAATCAGCGCTAGCGTAGGCACTGTAGTTCACTATGGATTCCAATGCCACCCTGCTCTTGGAAACTATTTCTTGGGATTGTGCTTCTTGACAGGCCTTGCGGGCAACATTTGTCCGTTCACGGATTGGTTTAACCGGGCTGAGTATCGTGTAAGTAGTATGGTTTTTCTCCTGGCTAATCTTGCTGATCACTTGGGTTCAGGGATGGAGGATCGTATTCTTCCTTTCTCTAGCCTTCTCTTCCTTGGCGCCATTAGCTACTTTGGCTATCCTTCATTCTGTTCGAGAAATGCTCGATTTCATGGGTAGGTTCCTTAAGGATCAGAATCGCATGCGTTACATTCTCAACAACCTTCGTAGCTCCTGTCGTACCATCGCTAGTTTCATACCTGATCGGTCTGGCGTTTTACGCTTCGCACGTACCGGAACGATTTTTGCCTCAGAGATGGAGCAGCAAACTAGACATCATCGGAGGAGGTAAGTCATGTAATGTCACACTAATGCGCTGGCGCTGATTGTTTTTATGATAGGTTCTCACTGTATCTGGCATTGCTTCATTGTCCTCGCCGTCAGTCAACACAAAGCGGCTATTCAGATGATCAAAGATGGAATACAGTGTTCTGTATGACGTTGACAGGGCGGGCGTTGTGGTTTTATAGTAGTATTGGTAGAGATATTTCAGAGACAGGTTATATCATTTCACTCTGAAGAACAAGTCTCGGCTGTATGGAGTTAAGGTTAGATAATCGCGCGTCATAAGCACTGCATTGCACAGTACCCGACTTGTCTCTTAACTCCCTCCTATACATCTTCTCTACCATCAGACGCGACGTTGGTTATCAATCATTCTTCCCGATATTGACGTGGTCACACCATACTTTCATATCCTTTTAAGCTTTGCCTCTTTTTCTTCGACAATCTTCCCCAAAATATCTAGTTATTTAATGCAAGATGTTCAAGTCCGCAGCTACAAAGATTGCACACAATTCTACTATACCCTCACTAGCTATCAATAAGGATCTCAAACCCCTTCAAGACTTGATCAATGCAGAGAAAGTTGTCCTCATTTCGTGAGTAAACTAGTCGTCATAAACGTTAGCACTCATGTTCGTTTTTCTATAGTATTCAGAAACTCAGTGTCGAGTTCTCCAAGGCTTCTGAAGCCCTCCGGACATGGGGTATGGGTGAAGGTGAAGATCTCGGTGTGCGTTTCGCATTTGCTAATTGTGTGCTCTCATTCTAATGTATCGTGTGATTTCGTAGGACACTTTAAGTGCAGCTAGCAATCTCCTTAATCATTTCTCTACCGCGCTCAGCCAATATGCCTCTCACGAACATGGAATTCGGGAACATATGAAGGGTATCCGAACCCGCGAGGAGGAACTCGACGAACTCAAGAGACGACGCAAAGCTCTTATTAGCAAGGCCGATGCGGCAGAAAGGAAGCTCAGTAAAATGAGTCCCGAACACAAGAATCTCCACGCACAGACAACCGCTTTGAACAGCCTCCAGGAAGAGATCCGTAATATGGATTCTCAAATCATGTCGGAAGAGGCTGCGCTGGGTGATTTGAAGAGGTCTAAGACACGAGCATTCTTGGGTCTCAAGTTTGGTGGTCTCCTTGAATGCTGTGAGAAGGGAGCAGTATGTCAATTTAACTATGCTCCGTCTGGAATTCTCAATGATTTTATTCTTAGATTGCCGGGGAATTCGGGAGACTCGTCGCTAATGTTAGTCACCTTAGTTTCCGTGTACATACGAGTCTAACCTTTTGCAGGAAATTCCGGATGTTGTAACCGAGCCAGGGATGCCCCGACCTATGTATCTCAATCGACCTCGAGTTGAAGGGTTGCTGACTGACGCGTATCGTTGTGTCAGTGAAGTGACGTTCTCGACAGTCCCGGCCCCAGACTCCAGGCCTCGTGAGCGCCCTGCGCCTCCTCTCCCTATGGAAGATCGTTCAGATTCTCTAAGTACACCTCAAAACTTGGGTACAGGTCATTTCCTGGACACCTCTGATATGTCTGGTGCAATCTCGATGATGTCGGATCTCCCGACATCTCCAATACACACTCAACCGTCCTATCAGACATCACCTGTACCACCATCCTTTGCGCCTGCCCCAGAACCGGCACCAATGCCATCTCGTAGCATGGACGATTTCGGGATTTCTTCTCCGTCGCACATGAATGGAAGTGACCCTCCTTATGGTGGGAGATTCGCTACCTTTCCCGTCAAGAATACCCAAGCGCAAGGATACTCTCTGCGAGATGATCCTCCAGTGTTAAATGCTCGTGGTGATTCTCACGACGAAGACTCGTTTTCCTCCGTCGTAGCCGCTGCACTCAGCGCTCAAAGTAAGACGAGCTTTGATGAACCAGCACCTGCATATGAGGTTTCACGACCACCTGGTGCTGCGGCTCCAACTGCCATAGATGATCCTTGGGCAGGAACCCCAAGTCATAGTCATTATCATCAGGATTCGGAGGCAGGTTTAGCTTATATGGAAGAAGAAGAACAAATCCCACCTGCTGCGAGCCACACACGACAAGCAAGCGAAAAGCAGGTGAGATTTGGCGATGTCCAAGATGTAGATTCAGAGCTGGTGAAACGCCATCAGCAACAAGATGATTCTGCAACTACATCTTCAAGTAACAATGTGTTTACTTCTCCTCGGCGCGTGCCACCACCGACGCTAAGCCCAGAAGAGGAAGCGAAAGAATTGAATGCTGCTGCTGCCAGGGAAATAAGTAGAGAAATGGACGCACTAAATTTCAGTCCTCCTGAATTCACTCCCAAGCGTGAACCTTCTCCACTTGTCCCTCCCTCTGCACCATTTACTCAGTCTTCGCCAATCAACGAATCGTCTCCGTCGCACACTGGATATAGTCATCACCCAACAGGTTCTTACTCATCTCTTCAGAATATTAACACCAATCCCGTTTCTCATGGCGTTGAAACTGACCGGTCACCGCGCTCGCCTGTTTCGCCGAAGGAGGAAAAGCGTCCTGCGTCGCCTGTATTAGCTATGCCACAGCCGACTATCAATATTCCTGAGCGTAGTGTATCGAGCCTGAGTGGAGGTACGAATTCACCTTCCTTCCGCACTCCCCCCGAATATCCTCGTTTGGGAGCTTCGCCTCTTGGACAGCGCTCGGTATCGTCTCTATCGGCAACTGGAGGTGGTGCTAGTCCGGCTGGTAGCCCCGCACCTCCCCCCGCTGGAGCGCGCACCATTTCGGCAGCTGCCTTCCGTCGCGGAGCACCTCGAATGGGAAGCAGTGACATAGGCGCTGATGGAAGTCAAGGTTTGGGCTTGGGCCGTGGACCAGCTGATACATCACCCCTGCAGTTCAAAAAGCGTCTGCCCAGTTCTCCATATCCACAACGCGACGTCCCCTCCGCTCCTATGCCGTCGTCTTTATCTAATCCTGGCGGACGAGATCGCTCTGGTTCAATGCAATCGATAGGAAACGCCAACGCGAACATGTCGTCCTCACCTGTCGCGGAAACGCACCAAGAATCCCGACATTCCCGAGTTGAAGAAGATGAATATGACTATCTAAGTGCTTATACAGATCCGCCACCTGGAACAGGAAGTCCGATGCGGTCTGATTATGGTAGCTTGGGTCAGATGAAAGTGACCAATGAATCCACTTCGCCGCAGATGTCATCTTTTAATGGAAGTGGCGGTTACGGAGAAGGCAGGTTCGCCACTGACTTGGAAAAGGATTCTTTGAGGTGATTATTATGTACACGGCAATACTTATGAGTATGGCGTATAAAGATGAAAAAAGAACGTTCGTTGGATCCATAATTCAGTACTACCTACCGAAAATTGTACACTGATAAGGTTGTGTGTAAGATGTACTACCATAATTATTATCTTCAATGCGTTTCATGACATATCTGTTACTTTACAGAAGCTTAACTTCTCCCATTATACAGTCTAAAGCCTTCTATAAAGTGACATCCGCGCCCGGACCCGGGCAACTTTTCTGGGGTCGGAACGACGGATCCGACGGCATAAGCGGATCCTGACCAGTAAAGACAGTAGCTTCTGGATAATCTGTCTTCTTAAAAATGAGAGAGATGTATGTATGCGTTCGTTAAGATCAGTTAATCCGCCATGGAGCCAGTGCCCACTGCGACAGAGCTTCCCGGCCTTGGACTCCTCCAAGGCTGGCAAAATCCAGACGGCACGAAGCAATTCTTTGGCATCCCTTACGCTCAATTTTCTGAACGTTTCCGCCCTTCTGCTGAAGTCGCATCGTGGCCTGAAGGTCGCTGCGACGCCCGCAAGCTTGGGTATGTACCTATGGTCTCTATCCGAGAACCAACTGATTTTTGTTCTGCCACAGACGATATGCTCCTCAGCCTCAACGACCATTTTATCCCTTTCCTATGCCAGAGAGGCCTCATCTAGGGGAATCTCATCAGGGGGAGTTTGATTGCCTTAACCTACAAATAACTCTGCCAGCTGGGACCAAGCCTGACGATAAACTTCCCGTGATGATTTGGTTCCATGGAGGGGGTTACGTTTTCGGCACTGCAAACTACTCTGTCCTCGACGGTTGTGGCCTCGCTAATATCTCCTCAGAAATCGGATGTCCAACGATTTTTGTCACTGTAAACTACCGACTTGGATTTTTCGGGTTTCTAGCGTCCGATGACATTAAAGAAGATAACGCAACATACGGAGGGGGAAATGGTAACCAGGCAATTGGGTAAGGGTTTAAGTACACTAGTGAGTTCGAATTCTAGGTCCCTGACATGACTTTTTTTTTCCAGCGACCAACACAATGCCATTAAATGGGTTGTCAAAAACATTCGTGGTCTAGGTGGCAACCCAGAAGATATCACGCTCTTTGGACAGAGCGCAGGAGCTAGTGCGTGTACTCCACACCATTTCTTGTGCTTACCTGACTGACTGGCAATGCGCTTGCAGTCTCCGTCGACATGCACCTTCGGGCGCCCCATCGCCATCTCATCAAGCGAGGTATCCTGATGTCTGGTGTCGCACCTATCTGTGGAAGATACACAGAGGCAGAGTATCATACGCTCTATCTCAAGCTTGTTCGCGCTTGTGGAATCGATATGAATTTACCCGGTCCAGAACGTCTTGCTGCCCTACGCGCAGTTCCATACGAGAAATTGTGCACGCTCACGTTCGAAGTCATGAATAATCTGAACTTACCTCAATTCGGACCTTGTGCAGATGGCAAGGTCCTCGGAGAAGCCCAGGTGCCTTATCTCGCCGACTATGTGCACGGTACGTTAGATTGGGATGGTCAACTGATGATAACAGACTGTGAAAGTGCGTCCTGTCGCTTGTGATTCCTAGAATTGAAGAGAGAAGACTTACATGTTCATTCCGGTTCTAAAATTCTCCAGAGGAAGGAATCATCTATGATCACGAGTTCACAATGTCCCCCGAAGAGCTCGTGTCCTGGATCAAGGATACTTTGCCTGAGGAGATTGCATCGGAGGCCCTAGCTCACTACAGCATATCTTCCACAATGAGCGAGAGAGAGCTGTATCACGCATGCGAAGCGATAGTGACAGACGCCGTGTTTTGTGGACCGGCTTATTTCCTGGCCAAGAACCACCCAGATTCATTTGTGGCACACTGGGATTACCGATCGCCGTTTGATAATGCTTGGGGTGGGTATGCACACCATTCGTTGGATTACTTGTTTAGTTGGCAGGGCTTGAATGGGATATTGAAGCCTCATGAAATTGCACTCGGTCGCGCTACCGCAGAGGATTACATTCGATTTGCGAATGGAAAAGAGCCTTATCCAGTGAGGATTTCAAACGAGGATGGGGTGAGTTGATATTTTACCTTTTTACCGTCTTGTGGCTGATCAGGGATCAATCATCAGACGTCTCAGCGAGCATGCCGAGTGTATACCGCAGAAGCCAAGGCAGAGGTGTACGGATGGAACGAGTACAAGGGTCGTCCTTTGGAATGGTTTGAACGCATTGGTCCTTATCTTGATGGATTCGACAAGTTGAGTTTTGAGATTACGATGCGGAGGAACAAGTTGGTGTCCCTGGAGCACGCAGGGTCTGGGAAAGATACCAGTAAAGTTACCTTTTTGTAAATCAATCAGTACTTTGTAGCCTGGTTGCTTGATGTGTTTTGCAATGCATTATTTCGAGGTGTATAGCTATAGCCAAGAAGTAAATGATTAGATGACAAGATGGCATCACGGCATCGCGGGGAAACAACTCCTGACAGTGACGGTGTTTTGCTGCGTCTCTTACTCTACACGATGATGGCTGGGCCAGTCAACGGTCAGTCTCCTTCAGCGTTTCATTTTGCGTCTTCTCCCCTCGATACCCTCGTGCGGCGCACGTCGTCAAAGAAAGCGAAACCACCCGCTCTTTCCAACTCTCCTTCATATTCTTCCAATTTCCATGCTTCGAATTCGCATTACCCCGACGATCCTGGACAACCATATAGCCAATCAAATATTCACCTGTTGAATACTTCGAGTCCCCCTAGACCAGAACACAACAACAGCAACCAGTTGATTCCGAATTCTCCGCTTCTACACAGTCGTTTTGCACGAGATTCTGTTGCCACGACTTCGTCTAGAGACAACAACTCGTTTCTCGACCTCTCCAGGGCTTCGGTAGATTCGAGGAACATTTACCAGGAGGATATTGGCTACGGGTATCATGATGATGACTCGATATATTCATCCAGTTCTGCATTACGGGATTCATGGCGGTCAGGAGCAACAGCAGGACCAGCAAGTCCTGGCAGTGATATGCGACGAATAGACCGTCCACATGGGTCCCCTCGCACTCCCGAATCGCCGCACACACCAGTTTCACCTGTGCCCACTGTAGTGATCACGGATTCCGAACAACCCGTGGTTAGTCCAGGCGCAGGCAGAATACCTATTGTTCGTCCTGTGGGCTCCGCAGTTTCCAATTTTTCTCGACCTGTGCGGCCAAGTGCTGCACCGGTCCTGATGCCGGCCGAGGAACAAAAGCAGCTGGTGTTGGAAAGAAATCGAGCAAGGAACGCGACTCCTTCGACAACACGACCTCCATCACCCTACAACTACCCACTTAGTCCTGAATCGTCTCAGTTCTACCAACCATCTACACCTAGCTTCTCACCAGGACAGATTGTCTCGAGTCCTGGTTTAACACCTTCGACTCTGAATTCAGGACGATCTAGTCCAACTCCAGTATCTCCCGGACACCTTTCATACATGACATCCCATCTCTCCTTGAGAGACTCTGCTTCCGCTACGTCTTCATATTCCCTCAATTCTCCTTCAGCACAGTCTTTGTCTGTAAATACAGCATCAAGATCCAACGCCTTGCCTCGGAAACCTCCTTCTCTAAGAGCTGATTCACCAGTCAGTGTATATTCGGCCTATTCCTACTACAATTTAGATAGTGCTACGCCATCACCAACTGCACAAAATTTTAAATCGGAATCGAACCCGGGTTCTGGGTCCAGCTCACCACTCCGAACCGAGTCCACGCATGAATTATTAAAGCCATCCCAGGCTAAGCGCGCTCCAGAAACCAAGGCCCAGGAATTCTTACAGCTTGGGATACAGCATCATGAAGCGAATCGGTTACACGAATCAGCGGTATATTTTGAGCGAAGTGCTAAAGAGGATGGAGGATGCGGTGTTGGCAAGTTGATGTGGGGACTGACGCTACGCCATGGTTGGGGATGCGACAAGAACGAGAAGGAGGGATTCAAATGGCTGAGGAAAGCGGCAGAGGAAGCTGTTGACGATTTGGAGACTAGGGGGGATACCTCGATAGACCGGGGAGCAGTTAGGGCCGAGCTGATTCTTGCCATTTATGAAGTCGGGCAAAGCTATTTTCACGGGTATGTTTCGCTTTTCAATTAGCTGTGGTTGAAGCTTACCATGTTACAGATGGGGCGTGCCGAAAGATCAAAAGATGGCAGTGGTAAGTCCAATCCAGTGCATGTCGGAGAAGCTAGTACCTGTCTGACATCATTGCAGAAATACTACAGGGTTGCGGCCCGACTGGGGGATGCGGATGCTCAGACTGATCTAGGATTTTGCCTTGCCAACGGCAAGGGATGCAAGAAGGACCGTAAGGAAGCAGCGCAGTGGTATAAATTGGCGGTGGCACAAGGGGCGAGTGACGTTGGATTGGCGTGGATATACAAGGACAAGTTTCAATAGGATGTATATAGTAATAATAATAGGCGCTGCTCGAGAAATAAGTCACGTTAGACTGAACATAGCCACTGCATCATGATCATGCAGAAAGAGGAAAAAGACAACGGAAACGGATCGTCTTTGTCGTCGTTGTCTGCGGAAGAGACCATGCTTGGAAAGCCCATTGCTGCCTCCACAGACCTCGGTTTCTTTTCTCAGTCCAGGTCAAAGTCTGCCCCCTCTCTCTCTTCCTCTACGGTCACTACCACAACCCGTCTCATCCGCAGGCCCCAGCCCCACACCAGTCCTCCTTCCATACCTTCACGTTCCTCCTCACTGTCTTCTTCGCCTCTTTCTTCGCCTCCTTCTTCACCACCCCATTCCTCACCGAACAAGAAACGAAAGAGTCCTCCTCAACCTCCTCGTCCCGCCAAAAAGGCACGCGCCGAGAAGCGTGAACCCCGCAAACGCGTCTCGCCACGCTCCTCTCGTCCTAATGCTGCGGTACCTTCACCAGAGCCAATCTACAGGTCTAGTCGATCGCGTTCAACCTCTCTTTTCCCTGCAGGCTCCGCTTCGCCTGTACCTGCGCGTCATTGGGCCACCTCTGACGATGGAGATCCTGGAGGCAACCACTCTAGCTCTGCCAAAGTAGTTCAAGATCTTATGAAAAACTATAAAGCTTGTATGTCTTGAAGCTCGTCTTTTTGCTTTTTTTAAACCGTGGCATTGGTTGGTTCAGACTTTAAAAACCCCGAGGATCCCGGCGACAAGTCCTTTGAACCGGATCCAGAAAATTATCCTTGGGTAGTGTTGGAATACCCCAATTGTGGTGCTTCTGAAAAGTACGTGTTTTTGTCTCAAGACTATTGGTGACTCTGACCTCATTCATACAGGTTCATACTTCTAGCACCTAAAGACAAAGATCATTACAGTCCTATTCTAGACTTGGAAAAGACTTTGTACACAATAGCAGAATGCAAGTATCCTCATCTTCTTCGTTCTACCATTCTAACACTGTTCTAGTCTACTTGACCGATGAGCAACGAGCGGAACTGGGCTCTATTCCGAGTGAATCCCTCCTGGAGGCAGCCTCGCCTCCGCCTTCTCCCTCTCCTTCCCCCCCAAGTTCTCGTGCATCCACCTCCTCGCACATGTCTTCAGCCTCTCTTTCATCTCTCACCTCTATTTCAAGTTGTGAAGCACCACTACCACGTGTAAATTATTTGCGTGCAGTTCAACGTGCAATACACCGTCAAGACGGCCCTCTATTCAAAAAGAGCATTCGCAAGATCAACGAGCTCTTTAGAAAATGGAAGGGCAACATTGTAGCCGAGGATCCTTGGGATAGTCCCCCTCCAACAAACCTTTTCATGCAACGTGTAAAGACCTGGAGAGAACTACCCCAAAAACTGTTAATGCGCATAATTGAGGAAAATTACCAACGATGCGTCGGACCCCATGTACGAACGCTGAAACGATACGAAGCGTTTACTAGTGAAGTCTATGGCGAACTCATGCCTTCGTTGGTATACGAGATTGTCCAAGAGACCAAATTGAACGAAAACTCGTTGTTCATTGATTTAGGCTCTGGGGTTGGCAATATCGTCGTTCAGGCGAGTTTGCAGACGGGGTGTAAGAGTTATGGGATCGAATGTAATCAACATCCAGCAAGAGTGGCAGATATGATGATGGAGCAGTTTCGGATACGGTGTAGAATGTGGGGAGTGAGAGTTGGTGAGATGGAAGTGGAGAAGGGAGATATGCTGAAGAGTCCACGGGTCGACGAGCTATTGAGGCAAGCCGATGTTGTGTTGGTGGATAACAAGGTGTTTGAGGAGAGCTGTGAGTGGTGATCTTGTACAGGTTTGCTGTTTGACTGATGTTTTTCTAGTGAATGAGGCCCTTCGACCCAAGTTTTTAGATCTCAAAGAGGGTGCTGTCGTCGTCTCGTTGAAACCCTTTGCGTCCTCCGTCAACGCTCGAGTTACCGAGCGTAATGTGCGTTTATGTTCTTGTGCTAAGAATCTATACTGATTTCTTCATTTAGGTTGACGATATCAGTACCATTTTCGATGTCCAAGAGCGCCCGTACTACCCAGGAGCTGTCTCTTGGGGAAACGGAGGCGGTTCATACTACGTTCATCGTGTGGATAGGAAGGGTTATGCCGACATTCGACAAAAGTTTGAAAACTCGAGATACTCTAACGGCAGAAGCTCTCGCTCAAAGTCAAAGTCAAAGTGGTGTCCTGATCGTACAGACCCAGACGATTATCATTAATTCCTTTGCATGGAGCCTGACTGAACATTTTTTTTGCATACTTCTCTTGATTGAATCCGCTCTCGCTTTCTTGATTCCTTTATTTCTGTTCTGTGTCACTAATAGTTCCCATCCTAATTCCTAGATCCCTGGCCTGGACCTATAAATATATATACCTTACAGTGTCTGTTCATTATTACTACTTATCTAGTACAGAGTCCTAGATTGCCTTTATACGCACATCACACACACATATACGGATCTCCAGGTAGCATCCCTATCACGTTCCATACCCAAGTACAAAGTACAGGTATACATTCTCTAGTGTACATCATCGGAAATGTATTTCGACACACCTTTCCTCGTGTATACCTGTATGTCCAGTGTATCGTTTACATAACACGTTTCGTAGGCTATGAACTTGTCATGAGGGATAATCGAGACCGAACATGGGTCTAGGACTGATAATAATACAGGACAGATTCCCATTATTTTAGCCTAGACTCGTATGCGCAAAAAACCCATCGATTCCATTTACAGGCATACTCTGACTCCAATTCCAAAAGTTGGCATTGTCGAGAGCTGAGGGATCCCAGTGAGTGGCGGGAAGTTGTTGTAATGAAGGTTCAGGTGCAAAAGTATGCGTAGAATGTACTCCTGATGGAGATGGATTGTGATGTACCGATTGTGCTGATTGTGGTGGTGGTGGTAATATAGACAGAGGCGGAGGTGGAACGTCTCGTAAAAATGTTGATACGGGTACATTTGGAAATTGTTCGAGAAGTGCGACGAGTAATTCGTGATACTGCCGACTCTTTGTCGAAAAAGACATCAAGATAGCTGTGTCGGCGGCAAGACGGAGAATCTGGGCTTCGTCAAAACGGCCGGGGAGAAGTCTTATGACTTTGAGACAGAATACTGCTCCAAACGTGATTTGCAACTAGAAGATTTCTCTTAATATAGTAGTGATAGATAAAAACAAGAACAGGTACTGACCTGGGTAAAGTTGTTTGCGTCTTTTGGCAGTGCAAATGTTTCAGCAAGGTAGCATGTGATAGGAGAAGTTTCTACATACAATTTATGACCGGCGGCTTAAAGTTGTCCAAGCCGACGTTGACCAGGTCCATGGCGTATTTAACGGCGTCAACAAGGAACTGGAAACGCGTAGGTGAGAAATCGCTAGCTTGCTTGACGCCGTGTAGTGTAACGCAATTCATCTGCATTTTGCCCCATACATAGTTGACTAGACGAGAGTAATTAGAGAGACGCCTCGGAATGTAAAATGCAAGCTTACTACTGATACTTGAGGGCATTGTAAACACTCCAGCATCTTGGCTGATTTGCGCTGTTCAAAGGTTTAAGAAAAAAATCAAAGCGGAAAACTCAGGGTACATGCCTGCCCAGGTCTGCCATCTAGAATGCCACTCATCAGCCTCATGATTCTTGACCCTGAGCAGCTCCAAAGCTGCAGCATTGAGAGGTGTTGTGGGCGATCCAGTACCGATAATTTCTTCCTTCACATGGCCTGTTTACACGAATCAGGTTCGTACATATATCACATCAGAACAGTGCGAATTACTGATAATGCTGAGAAGCTCAATTTGAGCCAATATACGACCATCACGGGGGCTAGCTGTTGGCAGACTAACCAAACTCCTCAACTCCGACGGTATACTCCTCTCAGTCATCAACGAAGGTTTACCTGATGCCAACGATAGGCTGAAAAACATGAGTTTTGATTACTACTCACAGGGGTACAACCTACAGTCGGTCTGTGACATAGAGGTAAGAAAAAGTCCTGACTTCGTCCATGACCTTCATCAATTCGTGATGTCTCATTTGCGCGCTCTCTTTCACAGTAGACATTTCATTGACGAGAGATACCAGGTGCGAGCCCGATTTATGGAGATTCAATTCGTATGCCAGAGCCACGGCGTGACCTATTGGACGTGGTGTTGCAAGCCATTGGAGATAGATGAGTAGACCTTTGAGATCGTCGAGTGAGCAAGGTGGCCCGTAAAGAGATGCTTGTACCCATTTTGTAGCCCGCGAGAATGCTACAGAGTGAAGATTGGTGAGTTCCTCTGCTTCGCGGGAGCCTGTACCTATAACGGACCAGTATAACAACTGGGAGTGTGTCGTCCGGCAGAAATCTCCATATGGTTGATCTGGGTCAAAGAATGGAATGTACGCGGCACAGCGACGAGAAAATCTATCAAGTACAATTCAGATACGTGAGGCTAGAGTCATTGGACGCCCATACATCACAAAAGCCAGAGCACATTCTTTGTTGTCAGCCAGAGATGTTATGTCAGTGGGGGAAATTGTATCATCAGAAGTAGAAGTTTCGATTCGAGGTCGCTTGAGTGGCTGTTTTGGTAATTGATGTTTTGAGACCATATTATCAGAAGTGATCTCGTCTTCATTGGACGTTAGGATGCGCGCCAAGGAACCTGACGGTGTGGCGGGTTTTGATGGTAACTTGGGGTACGAGTTTGAACTGGACGCCGAGGCAGCAGGGGAAGGAGCAACGTGGGATTTTGAAGCGGCGGGAGAAATGACTGAAGAGGGAGATGAGGCAGTTGGCTGTCCAGAGTGATTCATGAATCGGTCAAGCAAGGCTCTGGTTTGTTGCAGCTCGGCTTCGATAGTCGCCATGCGTGTTTCCAAAGCAGTAGTGCGCCTGTTCCGTAAGTAAGACTTTTGGGCATGTCAAGTGCATGCAGCTTACTCGCTAAGACTGGGAGGTGTTTCATCCGCTGATTCGAATACACATTGTACTCTGCTTTCTCTGCAACGTCTACATGGGTGGCCTCCTGCACAACATACGCTTCAATGGCTGTTAGTGAGCTCGAAAACACATACGGACCCTCGCAACGAGCTTGGGTACGGAAACCGGTTAATTAGCACAAACGGGCACGAGAAAATACGCGTACTTTTCTGCTTTCTGCATAGCCGACACGCTCTACTCGAGCGGACCCGTTCGCGAACTGGAACGGTGATTGTGTCTTGGATGGAGAAGGACCCGAGCATTGAAGATTGAGATGGGGTAGGAGTGTTGGAAGAAGACATGAGAGAGAAATAGGGCTAACCCTAACCTAATATAAACTCAGTCTCGGACTCGGACACGAATGACACTGGCAGTGAGCGATACGCGTTCAGGGTAGACCTGGGTTTGGTATTAGTTACTAGTTACTAATAGGTAGCAATGCCTTCTACGAGCATGTGCATCGAAAGAACTCTTTGAGTTGCTACTGATCGGAGGAGCATCTAATAACAGCAGGTAAAGAAGCCTTGAAAATCCGCAAAAACTCACAGGCCTGTGGGGATGGGCAGACGATGACGTAATATACTCATAGATTCTAGGTGATCTACCCGGCTAAAAAGGAAAAAGTCAACCGTCTACTTTACGAACTTCCCACTACAAGGGCCACTCAATTCACTTCTTTGCTACATATGTGGGTACCTGGCTTCTGTGTCTTCCTTCCTCCTCCCTGTCAACTATGAGCGATTCTTCTGTGGACGAGAAGATTTCCAGCCATGTCGACGTTCTGGATACAGGCTCGGTGGATCATGCAAAGATCCTACGGAAGATTGATCTCGTCCTTATTCCGTGAGTGGCCTGAACATGTCTCTGCATACTCACTGTCGCTCACCGTCTTTACAGGATGATGATGATTTCGAACCTGCTGCAGTTTTGGGACAAGTCCACCATATCGTATGCCAACTGTGAGTTACTGAACCCAATTTCGGAAACACGGTATCAAACTATGAATCGCAGTGATGGGAATCAAAACCGACGCGCACCTCACTGGACAGCAGTTTGCATGGCTAGGATCATTATTCTACTTGTTCGTAGCTCTGATGTTCTGGGTATTCCAAGCTGACATTCAAAACTCTTAGTGGTTACTTGGCCTGGCAACTTCCAGCGGCTTATCTTTTGCAGCGTATTCCTATCCGCTGGCACCTTAGTGTGGCGATCGTTGCATGGGGTACTGTCCTCGCATGCCATGCCGCAGCTCATGATTTCGCCAGTCTCGCGGTCTGTCGGTTTCTTCTTGGTGTAACAGAGTCTGTCAACGTCCCTGCTTTCACCCTGATTACTGGAATGTATTACAAGCGCGAGGAACAGACAGCGCGTGTTTCTCTATGGTTTGGCACTGTCGGTATATCTCAGGTGCGTTTCATCTCAGTCTTGACAACGCATACGCATCCTCCTAATGCTGGTCCGATAGATTCTGGGTGGCGCGGTGGCATGGAAATTAGTTCAGACCGATACAGGGTCGCTAAACCATTGGCAAACACAGTTCATCATCCCGGGTGCAATCACTATCGTATTCGGTCTACTGTGTTTCTTTATCGTGCCCAATTCGCCCAGCGATGCTTGGTTCCTTACCAAGGAAGAACGTGTGGCCGCCATGCAGCGGATTAGCACAAATAAGACCGGCACCGTCTCTTACAAATTTGAAAAGTATCAGCTTGTGGAGGCCCTCAAGGATCCCAGACTATATTGTTTAGCCTTGGCAATCTTAACAGCTGGTATGTTGCCCACTCTTCTTTATTCTTCTTTCTATTCAACAGGAGAATCTTTTTTCTCCACAGGTATTCCAAATGGAGGTGTCAGCTCCTTTGGTGCCATTATCGTCAATGTACGTTTCCCATTGCCATTTATCCGCTATTTTCCAAGTCTCTGACTCCCTAAAGGGTTTTGGCTTTTCTGTTCTTGACTCTCTGCTCTTGGGTATGTCTACAGGAGGCTCAGAGATAGTCGCTGTCATCGTTGGGTATTTGATTGCTCGTTACACAAATACTCGTATCATCCCTGCACTGTGCATGATAGCCGTAGCCATCGTGGGTGCCAGCATGATGATAGGTGTGGGTGTTCCTCGTAATGCCCAGTTTGCAGGGTACTGTTTGGTATTCTGGTGGCCTGTTGCCGTCATCTATTTACTCTCGTGGATGGCAAGTATGATTAGCGGGCAGACGAAACGAGTTGTCTATTACGTTGTTTATCAAGTTTTCTACGCCGCAGGAAATATCATTGGGTCTAACATCTTCCGAGATTCAGATGCGCCAAAGTATAATGGTGCAAAGACTGGGGTGAGCTTCACAATCGTCTCGACTGAGTTCTGTACTCAATATCTTGATGTCAATTCTAGATCTTGATTGGATTTGTGTTCAACGCGGCCGGGTTGGCCTTGATCGCGTTCTATCATTGGAGATGGAACAAACAGAGAGATGAGTTGCTGACGGATAACGAAAAGCAGCAAGCAGAGCAACAAGAAGCTCATGTCGAGTATTCGAACAAGACTGACATGGAGATCAGATCTTTCCGTTGGCCTTATTAATGTGATCCAGTAGGCGTGTACGATAGACTCGCAAAATGAAGACCCTCGAAGGTCCGTTGAAACGATGGCTGCTATGATACACTAATATACATAATTACACCTGAATCTCATAAGGATGCCTAACGAGTTCATCATAAAGTTCTGCTGGCAAGTCGCGAACCAATGTGACTGCTATTCCTATGACGGGTAAAGCCTCTAGGTCGGGGAAGGTACGGAGACGTTTCATAGGACTACGACATTGCTTCAGTCACAGAACTGCAGATCGTAATGTCAACTGACCTTGGTGAAGCCATGACTTCGTCTCGCATTAAGAGAAGTTGTGCAATGACACATAGGACATTAAGGTGCACCCCAAAGGCGAGAAGAAAGTCCCAAAGCAGAAGAACTTGGTCCAGCGGCTTGGTACATGCGCAGAATGTCAATATTGCTATGGAATTGTGCGATCAGTATTTACGGTGACAGTAGAATGCAGAGATTGCGTACAAGGAAATGCATATAATTCCGCATTGAGGTGCTTTGATCGGAGGTATCCAAACAGCTCGGGATCAACAATTTTCAAACATTTATCGACGAGCTGCGATGGACTGAGTGAAATGTAAAACAAGCAAAGTGTCGCACTCACTCGCAGACCTCGATGAACACCTTCTAATGTCGGTTGTACATATAACGGGCAGCATTCCTCGATAAACTTGGCAAAACAGAAGAAAGCCTCAATCTCGGAGGGCATAGTGTACAAGAAGGGAGCAGCGAGCACGTTCATGCCCTGAACGTAACAGAAATCGAGATGGTTCATGTCTTGGTTTTCTGAGTATGACCATGAGTCCAACAAGGAATCTATCACTTGAATAACCGAGGACTTGCCAGAATTCCGCCATACATAAGCATCCAAAAGCCTGATGAGCATATCCTCACGGACCCTCTCTTGAAACCCTTTGTCCGTTGCTAAGGTTCTGTGAAAGAGTGTCATTAATTAAAAATCATCTACCCTACCGAAACTCACCGAAAAGTATCGTTCCGTATTTTCTCCCGGTCATGACATGGGCCTCGAGCAACATAACTGAGATATTTGTCTGATGAAAGATTGGTTATTCGCAGAAGGATTTTCCATATCCTTGGCCGCAGTGTAGGGTCCTAAGAGAGTGTTTGTTTCGGGGAAAGAATAACCCAAGCAGGATAACCCACAGCACTGGATGGGATCCCTTCAATGAGGATCAAGCGGCGGAGTTTCTTGAGGTTGGAATCGTCATCTATTTCTGAACTCTTTGACTTTGAAGAATATTTTGGCTTGCTAAGGATTTTGTTGAACGAATGGGCGGCCGACGACGACGAGGATGACATGAGGAAAGAAGCAAGGCGTGACACTGACTCGCCTATTCGAATTTCTGCTTTGACGTCAAGCAATTACTTATGGATCCTGTTCCGTTCGTCAAGTTTGTCGATTCTGGTACTACGAACAGACTGCATTATGTTCTCGTCAAGAATCTAGAGTCGGCACCTTCCTCACAAGTTGCAGACCGCATCATTGCCGATCAAGTTCGTTCAACATTGCATAGTCTCGCAGACCCAAAGCTGTCTCTAGTACGTCTCATCTTCAAATCGAACTCGAGTTCGCAAAGTCATGCTTTGATTAAAAGAGACAGTGCAAAGAATATCTCATTATCCTACTATATTGCCATTCTCACATTTCGGATAATGGTCTTTTGGATACCCCTTTAGAGAATGCACTTTCCAATGCCGCGACGCTTGCAGAGGCAGGTCGGACGGTGGCAGACAAACGAATAGGTCTCTTCTGTTGTGCTATCAATGTTTCTCCCGCTCTAAGAATTTATAGGCTATCGCTTTTGCATGGAAATTATGCCCAAGAACCACCCCCTTCAGCTCTTACTAGTGAATACTCTCCGCAAGGTCAATCTCAATTTACAGAACGATTCCTCCATTCTAACCTGCTGTGCAGGATCTTGAGAGCGACTCGATCTCGCATATCTGTCTGGCATTGGAATATCTTATAGCCTCAACCTCGGAAGATGTTATTCCGGCAATCCAGTCGCGTCTTGAAGACCTCCTTCAGCACAACTCGTCAGTATGTGTTCGTAACCCGTCACAGAACTCACCCCTGACATTTACATTCTAGTCTTCACGTTCGGCGACGTGTGTTACTAGTGTTCAAAGCTTTATCGCAATATGAACCTGACTTGCTTGAGAAAATATCTGAAGTTGTGGTTCGCAGGTTGTCAGACCGCGAGCGCTCCGTCTGCACTGCATCTTTAGCCGCTCTCAGTACTCTATACGAAGTGAATCCTTTTGTGTATCCTCGGTTTTGTGAACTCACGGATCGTGTTGCAGATTTCCGAGACAGCCCGTCCTCATGTCCGTCGTTGCCTTGACAAACTGCTCCACTCGACATGGGCTCAGCACGGAAAGAAACAAGGTTGTCTCGTTAGTATATTGAATGTCTTTCAAACTATAGGGTAGGCTTCACGACAATCATTTGTTACCGTTCACTAATAAGATACAAGCGCTCCCGAAACAAGCATCGAACTCATCACAGAGATCATCACTTCTGCCGCTCGAAAAAATGACCACGGTGAGTAATTTTCCCTACTCCATATGTCGAGATGGTTTCTAAATAATCTTGTACAGTTCTATTGCGTGCCGCTTTTTTGAGTTTGCCTTCCTTCGAAGTACAGGAATCTTTGTCAATCAAAAGTTTCTCTCCAATCCGGGATGTCACAGGTCTACTGTCTTCACACGACCCGAATGATCAATACCTCTTTCTCACCTGTTTGGACAGTGTCAGTCCCGTATTTTGGGCGGGTACCTCGGCGGATGTCCCTGCGGTCCTGAAGGAATGGGAGGTAGGACAAGTGATGCGTTTGCTTGATTCCTCGGACACACTTGTCAGGAAGATGGTAAGCATGAGGCTACAAATATCAACCAATCAAATATTTCTCATTACCGTTCTCACAGACAGTCAAACTCCTGAGCCGAGTAGATGGAAATATAGTAGACTCGTATTATTCACAATCGCTACAAACCCTCCCACAGGACTTGACTGAATCAGCCAAGACAGAGTATGCATCCCGGTTACTGGAGGTACTGGAGATCCGAGCGGCGGAAGATGGTGAATACTATGCAAGAAGTGTACACGATCTGCTTCAGCACATGGAAAACAATCAGCAACTAGTTCTCGAAAGCTTGGTTGAAATAGTGTTGAATTATATCAGACAAGGCAAGTCCATAATTATCGTTCTTTCCCAGTCCTGCGACAAGTTTTTCATGTTCTCTCAGGTTCCCCCGATTTCCGGTTACAATGTGCGACGACTTTCCTGACCTTTCTCTCGGAACTCGACATCCTTTTGGGACCAATAGAGATGATAATAATGGCAGCGCTATCTTGTGAATACTTGAGCCAAGTAGCTTTATCGCCCCCGAGCCTCCTTTTGGGATTGTCTTCCAGATTGCAATCTTGTCCTCGTACGTTTCGGACGTTTCTTGTCCAAAGCACCCCTTTCTCAAGTCATCTTCAGCAGCAGTTCAAGATGCATGTCTGTTGGCAATGCTCAGAGTTGTTGCCGAGTGCGAGGAGGTGACCCAAGATGTCATCGAGACGGTTACTACCCTTGGACAAAACTCCAAGCGGTATATCAGACGAGTGAGTTCACTGTAGGGCTACCCACAACGCTGTTCACTTATAGTGTGCCCGCACTTTTCCAGCGTTGCGAGCAATTTCTACAGCTTCACTTGGAGAAGGAGAGGCTTGCAAAGATTGTTCAAGGATCCAGGTCTCCTTCTGTGCGTTGTCATTGCTGTTCCGGTGACATTCGATTCTGAACCACTCTCTTACTAGCTTCCAGACTTTCTCGAGTCGTTACAGAACGAAGAAGCCGACAGCCGTAATATTCGGACGCACTCGTCGACGCCAGTTGAAGAGACTTCACCAAAGAAGTCTTCTCGCAAACTTCGATATACTGCTTACGCAACTCCGGGGACTTCTAGTCAAGGTTTGCATGAATCTTCAGGGGCAAATGAACCATTAGTATGTGTTTTCGGACCAGAAACGGCTCTTTCTCTAAAATTTTCTCTTATCCTGCAGGTTGACAGCACAGCCAATGAAAGCGAAGGCATTAGAAATGATCTCATCACATTGGATTCGCCTTGGCCACTAATTGAAGATCCGGGAGACGAAGAAATCAGCTTCGAAAAAACATGGCAGGATCTATCAGAGGCCGATAACGCTCGTGGATGGTATAACGATACTATGGACAAGGCTGTCCGAAGATTGCAAATGTTGTCCGATGTGAAGGTGCAGGTGATCGAAAGCTCGTTGCCACCTTTTGTTGGTGAGTGAGATCTGCGAGTTTCAAGGGACACTTTTCTGACGCATTCGGTAGGAGAGCTCAAAGTGCTAGTGGTGCCGAGAGGAGGAACGAGAGAGGGTTATGCTGTGCTGCGACTGCGAGAGGAAGAGGATAGCAGTTGTATATGGCGGCTCCGGGGGACGTCCAGTATGTATGAGGCAGTGAAGAATGTTCTGAGTCAGTAGTCGAAATACAAAGCGAGCATGTTGAGGTCGAAAACGGGCGATTTAGAGTCAAATGACGTTCGGGCGGGGCTCGACGGTGCTTATCGTGGGAAAAAATGGCTCCCTTATATGTGTGGAGGGAAATTTTCAGGTTTTGTAAGGATCTGTCCTTCTTCGCTGTCCCCGTACCGCGCTCAGCAACAACCACAACGCTGTCTCATTTCCTCAATCTATGATTTACCCTGCATCTAGGTATGTTTTGCTCTTCATGTGGCCATTTCAGTCGTCCAATAGCCTTTGCCAGCTTGCAACACCAAGTGAACAACGCTTTCTTTGGTCCGCTTGCCTTCATCTTCGTCGACACAGACCGCCCTCCTTAGGATCTACAAAACACCCAAATCAACTTTCTTCCATCTACTAATGGGATAATTGCGCTCTCTGGATAACTCGAATCTGGCTGCTACTTGCCAGACATTGCACAAAGAACTCGCCACTACAGACTGCTTCGACTTCAACTTATTATTATCGCCAATAACCTATAGAAAAACCACACCATCTGATCCATCCTCTATTTCCACCTATGCACGCCCTAAAGAACCCTACATTCTTTCGGCCATCTTCTAGGCCGTCCTCCCCTGCACCCCCTTCTCGTCCCGACTCGGGCATAGGAATGGACCGCTCTCGTCCCCTAAATAAATTGTCTCTGAATACATTCAGAAGACCCTCTCCAGCCCCTTCGCCACAACCTTCCCCTGTCCCCGCACCTTTGGTTCAGGATGGATCTTACCTTGAAATGCTTAGTCTCAAATTGAGTGAAGCAGTCTCCAAAGCCCTTGCACAACCGACCGGACCTACTCCGCTGAATGAACAGGTTAGTGGTAGGCGCCCCGTTCCTCCTGGACGCGGGCAGGCTCTGGGCGCTCTAATTAAATCGTATGTCGTGTGTCAACTTCATTTCCTTGCAATATTGAGTTTCATTAATTTCAGAGAATTAACTGCTGCAAACGGTAATGCGCACTTACAGCGAGCTGTCTTGCGCACGTTGCATCGTCCCTTGTCGGTTCTCCTGACCAACTTGGTGTGTGGATATAGTGCTCTTCTTACCCTGGCCCTGACCCACTATTCTTTATAGGGTAATCTTCTTCTTCCTATCCTTTCTTCCTCCGCATTCCGGTCTGCCCCCACACTACAAGCTCCAAACCCCAACCCTACTCAGCTGCATGCGTTAGGTATTTCTGGGTTTGCTGGAGAGTTGCTCGAGACTTTTGATGAACTCAGTCTGGGATTCGATAACGATGCTCGCGGAGATGGACTCAAGTCTATCCGTGACGGCTTAGTATCGGCTGTCAATAGAGTGGTCAGTCCCCTCGTTTTAAACATTAGGAACGAGGTGAATGTTCTCGTGGATGCTTTGGAAACCCCAATCACCACGAGCAAAAATGTTGCTGGCCAGAAGGTCTTACACCCTTCTATCGTCACGTTACAATCCATTATACCAATCTACGCACAGAATCTTAAGCGTTACATCGGTTCTTCAACTAACCAAACCGTGCTAGTCAGCTCCGTGATTTCTATCGTATGGCGTGGTGTTATTGCGCTGTCTCACAGACAGGCTGTCTTCACAACACCTCCTGCTTCTCCTACACTCCAGCCTGCTGGTAGCGGCTCATTGAAGAAGCGTCGCGGGTCGCCGTCCACGACCCCTCCTGTCACCCCACCCGCGACCAGATTCAATATCAAGCTTCCTTCTTCACGCCCCCCTTCTCCCCAGAACAATATGTCGTCTGCGCTTACTTCGCCATCATCTGCGGCAGATGCCAGAGCTTTGTATGAACTTCTGCAATGTCTTCCGCTTCCAGACGCAGAGAAGGAAGCTTCGAGCTTTGCGAGGGAAGCCATTGATGAAGCCATGAATGCCCTTCGTGCTTTAGCTAATCTCTTTGATGTGGCGCTTTCTCTCATAAAGCCCACCGAGGATCGCAGTGTAACAGATCAAGCTCGCGAGCTTGAGACTGTCACTGAACAAATCCCCACCCTTATCGCATTACCGGTTTTGTTGCAAGCCCACGGTGGTATTGATGTCCTGGTGTCATCAATCCTCGGGTTACCGGAAGATGAATACCGAAACGGCTGTCTCTCAGGCTTCAACAGAGCCGACCAGTGCGCAATTGCTGTTGGTCGACGGGTATGTGAATACCTCCAAGAAGCTGGATACCGAGAAAGTGTTTTGTTGGCTTGGCTTGAGTCAGAAATTGATGAAGATTAAAAGTCTTCACCGCCTCGGATTTCTACTGTCTTTCTTTTAATACTTGTCCCTCGTGTGTGTATCTGTACTTTGCTTTGCAAGTAATGCTCACGCCCAATATATCGTTCTGTCAGACTTGTTGCCTGCTATCGCATTGTTTCTTTGTTTTCATGTACTATCTATCTAATTAATTTGTTTACATCTGATTTCATTGTCTAGAACGGTTGCTCAACGTGCATCATGCCCAAGTCGTTGGAGTCGGCACTTTTGGTGAGAGTATTGGTAACAAATCACTGGGAGTCTCAACAAAGATATGAATTGAAAGTCAAAACTCGAGGACGCTCAGGCACACGCCGGCTACAATAATTTTGGAACCGAGGAAATCGACGACCACTATTCTTAGATCCAGTACCACGGTGGCGAGAACTGACTCTATTGAAGCCGTTCCGAGGCACCGGTATCACAAGTTGATCATTCATCTTCTCCTTGGGTGGCTATGGCGAACAGTAACGGTACAATAGTACAGCTTGTTTCCGTGAGTGAATGGTGATGTCTATGCTTATTTCTCATGTCCTCAGCCTGTTATCGTTTGATCCACTGAATCGGGACAGATATGGGAAGCTGAAGTCCAGGCACTCATCCTCAGTCGCTGCCAGTCTTCTGGTGCATCCAACTTCATAGTTGACAGAAGCAGTTGTACAACAGCGTATAAAACAACGGGAAGATCATAGAGTAACCCTTTCTCTGCCGCCCTCGAGTTTTCCTGAACAAACTTGAAGTAAGTCCTAGATTTGTTGAGTTTCCGTCCCTGTTGATCACGCCTTAGGGCTTCTGCACTGTGTGAATGCTTAGCGAGTCACATCACTCATATTCTATGGGGAAGAATTTCATCTATGAAAAAAAATGCAACAAGATGCCAAGACGGTTTGTCAGAGGATCGGTTGTCGCCCTGACATACTTTGCTGGATTTCGTAAACACCCAGTTTGTCCAAAACCGAGACGTCGTGAGTGTCCATGTACCAGTGTTATATTCAAAACGAGATTTAATCTTGATGTCTTTGTTCATTCTCAAACGTGAAATCTTGTCTAGAACTCACACGCGTTTAGAAATCTTTGCAGTTCGCTATTTTTTAGACATCTCCGTGGCCCGAGATTATGCATTAGAACAGATGCTATTGGCTAGAGTTTTTCTGTTTCTTTGGCAGTCTGCAACGCCGCATCGAGACAGAAGGGTCGACTGGAGGATATAAAAGCCACAAAAAATTTGGATGAATCTGCAGAGTCGTAGACTTGATTTTCTCTCTTCCAATGGCCTACAAAGGATTTGTCGCAGCTGCTCTTACTCTTGCTACCCTCTCCAACGGTGAGCAGTCCTTGAACGCTCATTTTTGAGAGAATGAGGAGCTGATACACTTTTTCTCTAGCCAAGCCCCTGAACCGGCGTGTGGCTTGCGGCGACGGTAATACCGCCTCCAACGAGGTCTGCTGCCAACTGTTCCCCTTGGTTGACTTGATCCAGTCCGAGCTCTTTGACGGTGGTGAATGTGGTGAAGAGGTACTTTTTGGACGCGCCTTCATACGACGCGTACTCACTCGGTTTCCTTTTTAGGTTCACGAATCTCTACGTCTTACTTTCCACGACGCCATTGGTTTCTCTCCCACAGCTGGGTAAGTCAAAATTTTTGGAGTAAGTTGCTTATGATCTGACACTCGTCTTCAGTGGTGGAGGTGCAGATGGGTATGTTGAATAGTCTGGTCGGAATTCCCGTATTTATTTCCGTACAGTTCGATCATCACCTTTGCAGACACCGAGACGGCCTTCCATGCCAATGGTCTGTGGATATCTGATCCATATCAATCGTTTCATCAGACTGATCACCGTATATGCAGGTGGTATCGACGAAATTGTTGGCGTTCAAGCACAGTTCATTTCTGACCACAGTAAGTTTAAGATAGATATGATGCGAACCATCGCACTAACTTTTTTGCTTCAGATGTCACGATCTCTCCCGGTGACTTGTGAGAAACATCTTTTTTCAAGTACACAACACATTCAAACTAACGCGTGATGATAGCATTCAGCTTGCAGGTGCCGTCGGTGTCTCAAACTGTGGTGGCGCCCCTCGGTAAGGCTCTATGCCCATTACCCACATATCATACTGAAGTTTAATCAGTATCCCCTTCTTCTTTGGTCGCCCGGCCCCCAAAGCTGCATCTCCTGATGGCTTGATCCCAGAACCCTTCGACAGTGTCGACAAGATTCTTGCCAGGTTCTCGGACGCCGGCTTCTCCCCAGCAGAGGTCGTCGCTCTTCTTGCCAGCCACAGTGTTGCTGCCGCCGACAATGTGGACCCGACCATTCCCGGAACTCCTTTCGATTCGACTCCCAGTCTCTTTGACTCCCAGTTCTTCGTTGAAGTTTTAATGAAGGGTACTGCCTTCCCTGGAACTGGTAACAACGAGGGTGAAGCCAAGTCTCCCGCCGCTGGTGAGATCCGTATCGAGTCGGACGAGCTGTTGGCCAGAGACTCCCGAACTGCCTGTGAATGGCAATCATTTGTCGACAACCACTCCAAGTTGATGAGCGCCTTCAGCGATGCTATGGTAAAGCTGTCTGTCCTTGGACATGATATTAACGACCTCGTCGACTGCTCTGAAGGTATGTATCTAGTCATTTGAATTGTCAGCACAAGTTGAGAAACATGAAATTTTTAGTTATTCCCCAGGCGCAACCATTGCCAGACAACGCTGGTCCTCATTTGCTGCCCGCTACTTCACTTGATGATATTGAGGCTTCTTGTGACAGCACTCCCTTCCCTTCGCTCACTGCCTTGTAAGTTTATTTCGATTGACTCTTGGTGGTCCAACTTTATGATTTTTCATTTGTAGGCCCGGCCCTGCTACTTCCATTCCTCCCGTGTAAGTTGCTGCCCTACTTGACTTGGATGCTTAATAACGTTATTTGCAGCCCCCCTTCATGAAGAGATTAACGCTAGCTTGACACTGATTGATGATAGATTTAACTATATATTTTTCCTTTGTGGTTTATCACGGTTGCATTTGGTGTATAAAATACGTATTTATATATCCAGAATCCAAAATGATATGCATTGGCTTGTTTTCAATTGAGTTTTCCATTTGTTTTCCGAATTCTCAGATGCTATGTATAAGTGAGCTTCGAGCCCGGAATGCCCCAATCCAATACATTAGTACAACAAACAGTCCGTGAACAATCTTGATCAGGCAAGTGCAGTGAGAAAAATCATCACCAAGAAGTATCTAATGTGAACAAAGTCAGTGACGACGACAGAACAATAATATTGAGATAACACCGACCCATCTCCCGTTTTTCCCTTCGGACTTCATTCATAAGTCCTTGCGCATGTTTGTCAAGCATATCGACGTATGGTTTCAGGGACGTTCGTTCCCAGTCTAACATTCAGAGTTCAGCGATCTACACGCAACTTGGTAGAGATGACACACCGGAGTGATGTTCTGAACCATTTTCGCTGTTATTGCCGATGGTATCCAACTCCCTTAAGAGCTGTCCTACAGTGGGAACCGCGGTAGGATCAAACTCATCTATACGGGATGGATCTACAGGAACACAGACTCGGCCTGTTTTAGGGTGTACACAGAAGGGCGCCTTTAACAAATGGTTTCGGTGTTTTGATACTTCCGCATCGAGACGCGGATAGGTGTACTGGAGTGTGATATCTTCCAACGTCGCGGAAAGAATCGCCTGAGGTCATATCAGAAACCCGAAGACAGAGGATCGATAAAATCCATACCCTCTTTTGATTATCCTTTTGTGGATAACATTTCTTGATCTGGTTCTTAAAATCTTTCCACTTGTCGATTGATGAACGTGTAGGGTCACTCGCCCATATTTCTCTCAGACCGTCTACGACTTTGGAGTCTGGGATGAGTTCCAGAAGTGCTTCATACCCTTTTTCAGAGCCAAAACAGTCTTGGTCGTCTAGAATAAGGTCCGGGAAGATCTCTACTAGTTCATCAAGTGCGGCCCTATTCTCGATATCAGTTGAGGCGAGAATAGACTATTGATGAGACGTACCTCAAGGGAGGGGGCAGTGGCTTCGAGCCGGACCGTGCAAAAACTTTCTTCCCAGATTCCTTCCCTGCTTGAACAACTGACAACCAGCTCACTATCGCCTTTCTTTGTTCGTCATTGAGATCCATTGCTTCCTTATCGGATACCCAAAGATGAATCCCACGACGACCAGAATAAACCCATAGAAGATGCTGATAACCAAACTGGTCCCGGATTGCTGTATCGAGGACGCGAACTGCAGCGGCAATGAATACCCAACATCTTTTACAAATATCTGCCTCCGAACAACAGGTCCGTATAGGGTCGTAGTCGGTCATATCAATATCGAAGACGAGTTCGCGTTGAACGGGATAGAATGCATCTTTACGGGCAGTCTTCTTGTCTTTTGGCTAAGGAGAAGAATAAGCAAGTATTCTATAAGAACGACAATGTGACACTAACTCGGGCAGTGTAGACGGGCCCTATTTCAAAACGCGACGGATTAAGCAGAAAGACCTTCTTCTTGAATTCATCAACTGTTTCAAAGGAGAGGTAGCGAAGGTAAATGTCGTTTTTTATTGTAAATGCGAACTCGCGATGAGTGAAAAGACGCGTCGGAGTATGTTGATGATTTATCCAATTAGATATAGATTTAAAGGGGTATAGTCGACGATAGAATGTCAACATGACTTCCGGGGAGGATACGTCGACTTGTTCAGCCATGGTGAAGGTGGATGGTTGGGAGCGCGTTTGTCACGTGCTACGTGGACATGAATTCACACGGATCGACTGCCCCTGAATGATCATACCCTTGCACTGGACCTCCGGTACACACTGCCAGGAAAACGGCTATTGTCCTCCATCTCATCTCTATTGGCCTTCCTCACACTCGTGGGTGTTTTCACGTCGTTGATTGAAGAACCTAGATGGTTCTTTCTTCTTCGACTCGTCTTCTCGTTCAACGTCCATCCAACGCTTTATACAATGGACCATGATATCATCCGTTCAACTGAGGGACAGATTCTGCTGCTATCCACTAGGGGGGACATTCATGATTATTTTTGATAAGTTTTCAAGGCGACAAGATTACCCCAGGCACATACCATCCCGTTTTTGCCACCCACTTCACTAGTTGTTGAAAGCAAAAAGTCAGATCTATCGAAGGGAAATAGACTTCACGCCATCACTTCCCTTCTATGTGAAAAGAAGCTATATTCAGAATGACACTTCGCTCCCGACAGGCACACTTCCAGGCTGTCGTCTTCTTACTGGGAAAACGTGGATAGGCTATGTTTTTCAATGCAGTTTTGCCAACCCGATTGGCTGGTCTATCCGTTCATCTTTTGATGATTTGATGCAGCCTGTCCCGAAAGCACGTCTCAAAAAAATACCTTCCTGCAAGACAGGGTATAAAAGCAAACGTTGGGACCAGCAAGAGAGCAAGCAAGAAAGCTCATTTACCAGCTTCTTCTCAATCGTCTTCTCTTCATGTTCTCCCAACGCCTCTCCAACCTCGTCCTCGCATTTGGGGCTTTGCGAGTCGCCAACGGTAGATCCTTCACCTATCGTTGCGTATTGCACACTGACGATATATATCAGCTGCCCTCACCAGGCGAGTCGCCTGTGCAGATGGTGTCCACACCGCGTCGAACGAAGCTTGCTGTGCTTTGTTCCCAATTGTGGACATCCTCCAGTCTGACTTTTTTGACGGTGGAGAGTGTGGTGAAGAGGTATGTTCCGATGCCTCTCAAAAAACTCCTCCGATTGACCTGCTCTTGTTAGACTCACGAGTCTTTGCGTCTGACTTTCCACGACGCCATTGGTTTCTCGCCTACTAGGGGGTAAATATTCTCTTTTTTTTTTGTGGATTTCGAAGTACTAATTCCTTCGCTTCCGTAGCGGTGGTGGTGCTGATGGTAGTATCATGGTCTTCTCAGACATAGAAACAGTGTTTCACGCCAATGGTAAATATGACACGCTAAACCATTCCACCTGTAACTGAATGGTTTGTACAGGCGGTATCGATGAGATTGTTGATGCGCAGAAGTCCTTTATTCAGGAGCACAATATCTCCATCTCCCCCGGTGACTTGTAAGCCCATACGAAACCATTACTTGAGCGTATTCTGACTCGTGTGTAAAACTCTAGCATTCAACTGGCTGGTGCTGTCGGTGTATCAAACTGCCCTGGCGCACCTCGTCTCGACTTCTTCTTGGGCCGTCCCGCACCAGTAGCTGCCTCCCCAGATCTCCTGATTCCCGAACCTTTCGGTAAGAGAATCTGCACGATAATTTACTTTCTGGACTGACTGTTGTTTCTAGACACGGTCGACAGTATCTTATCTCGTTTCAGTGACGCTGGTTTCAACACTGCCGAAGTCATTGCTCTTCTTGCTTCGTATGATTTTGACTATCTGTAGGTGACTGCTGCTCACATATCTTTACAGACACTCCGTAGCCGCTGCTGACCACGTTGACGAATCGGTGAGTCTTTAGGGTTCAATCCATTTCAATAACCGTATCGCTTACATATTCATAGATTCCTGGGTAGGTCTTATGGCTCGGGAATCCCCTCAAATTCTTTACTAAACTATTGACAGAACTCCCTTTGACTCTACTCCCGGAATGTGAGTACATTACTCCAATGACGATCACACATGTTTCTGATAAGGTTCTAGTTTCGATACACAGTTTTTCATTGAGACTCAAATGCGAGGAATCTTGTTCCCTGGGTTAGTATTTTCCTCCCTCTGCGTTGAAAACTTCTTGACTCGAATACAGTACTGGTGGAAACCAAGGAGAAGTCGAATCTCCGTTGCGAGGAGAAATTCGTCTCCAGTCCGACTCTGAGGTGAGGATCTCCTTTTTATTTAATGTTTCGCACAAGTCCTAAATAATTGTCGCCCAGCTCGCTCGTGGTATGTCTTAACACTTGTTAATTTTCCAAACAAATACTCATCACCGTGATCATCAGACTCGAGGACTGCCTGCGAGTGGCAATCCTTCGTCAGTAAGTAAACCCTCCCTCTCTATGAGACTGGCTGCTGACTCTTCATTTTGCTCTAGACAACCAATCCAAGCTACAATCTGCATTCAAGGCGGCTATGCTAAAGCTTTCTCTCCTTGGTCAAGACCAATCTAAGCTTGTCGACTGCTCTGAGGTCATCCCAATGACCCGACCTGTAACTGGAAGAGGTGAATTGCTTTTTCTTAGAACTCGCGAATGAAAAACTGATGGCCCTAGCTCATCTTCCGGCGGGCTCTACGATGAATGACGTTGAACAGGCTTGTGCCACTTCTGCGTTCCCAACCCTTTCCGCCGACCCCGGATCCGCTACCTCTGTTGCACCCGTGTAGGTCTCGGCGTTTTTCTTGCCATTTCCTCGCTAATTCGCACCACCAGTCCTCCTTCTTAATTGTGTCATCGAGATTTCTTATCTTCTCTTTCTTACCTTTTTGGGACACATTAAAGCTTGTAAATACATGCATACTTCAATTGATAGATTCCTTTCCACCAAGATAAGCATAAGATGTGAGCGTTTCTCATGTGCTATAAATGTTCATCCCGAAGGTCGGATGGTCCGTGAACGACGCGACAGTTCCAGTGCCACTCAATTCATTTGCCAACCTGAATCTCAGTGCACACTAAGTACTTGGGAAAGTTCCTCAAATGAAGTCGTCATTTGCCAAGGGAAGATCAGATGTTTGACACTCGGTTTCATTGAAGCACGGGTTTCAGGCCCGAGATTGCAATTGGTCGATCTCAAAGTTCGAGTTGAGCTCAGATATCGCGTGTATAATTTCTGCTTTGCCATCTCACACCGAGTCTGGGTAGTTTGAACTCGCTCCATTCTTCCCTTGGACTATTCGGGGCCTAGCTCAGCTGCGAGCAAGCACTCATTGGCTCCGGTTCTAGCACACAAAGACAAGATATGAGCATTGTCGCTACAAGATAGAATACATTAGACTATGAATACAAAGTCGCAGTATACACGATATATAATTTACAAGTCCAGCGATCGCATATTCATATCCCGGGTTCCAATATTATTCCGTCAATGCTTTTTTGTGGTCTTTTTGGCAGACTGCTTGGTTTTCGATTTCTTGGATGATTTCAATACCGGGACAGGCCCTTCAATAATTTCAATGTCGCTACCGTCACTGTCGTTACCATTCTTGCGTTTGGTGGGAAGGTTGAAATTGTCCACATCGATGACTTCGGAACCAGCCATTCTCGAGATGCCTGGGCTCTGTCTCATCGAGGGACGAGAATGGCTCGAAGTCGAGACCGGGGAGCCTCTCGACGTCTGCCGTCGCCCACTCCCGTCCATTTTGCTCTTGCCGGCTCCCTCGATGTCGTCTCTGGTTCTGAATTTCAATCGAGATTCTCGCCAGTCTCGTTGGAAAATATTGCTTGTCGAGAGTCGGTCCTCAAAAAATCGGCTGTTGTTTAAGAATTGGATATCTTTCGTTGGACTTGGAAGCACTTCAGAAGTCATACGACTGCCAAAGATCTGCAAGGAAAGAGACCCAGAATTTTTTAGTGTTTCCTTCCTATCATTGTTTACGTCATCAGAGACGAGATTTTCAGTCCACTCCCAAGGACGATTGAGGACGGGACCGTCAATCACAAGATTTCCAAAAGAATCTCGATGAGCATTACTGAGATTTGCCACGGACGACATGTCAGGCATCTCAGAAAGAATGGTGCAGATCTGAGCTCGATATTCTGCGGGAAGTTCTGAAGGTAAGGAAGACGAGGACAAGTTTTGGTAGGCCTTGAATGGATCAAAGACGCCCAGCTTCGAATCTGTCGGTATTTCTGGAGAGCGATCAATAAGATTCTGGTGTCTGTTTTACATAACTCACCATCCAAAAGAAAATAGAGCGTGTCGAGGAGCAGAGGATATGCGATCAAATCTGAGCTATTGCCAGTTGCATGCAGCTAGAAGAAAATGTCAGGACATCATAAGCCCATGATAGATAGGGATCAGTACCTGAACAAGTGAGAAGACGACAGTAGCCAAGTCCAAGCTCATTGCTTTAGTTTTTTCCGTCCATATACCACGAAAAGCCAGATCAAACTGCAGAAACCTGGATAGTAACATAGTGATCTGCATCAAATCCGAGCGATCGCTGCGAGGACTGTCTTCACTGCGGAGCACCGCGGAGAGTTCTTTGAACTTAGAGCAAAGGACCTGGAAGAAGTTATCTTGAATAAAGGGCTTTATCGCGGGAAGGTCTGAGGCATCTTCTCTCAATGGCTCTGCTATATAAATTAACACTCGTAAAAGCTCCCCAACTCGGCCGGAGGATGCTGCCAGAGAAGTTTCTGAAAAAGAAATGTCGCGGATAATTTCTGTGACATGCTTTAAGCCATTGTTAATGAACTAGATCGTTTGTTAGCAATGTTGATGAGCATGAGAAAATCACCCCACCTTTCCAGCAATCTCACTCCCTACGCCTTTTGTCATCTGAGCCACGAAATTGGCTTCTTCAGACGACAAAGTGTGTTGGAATATCATTGATGTCAGTTTATCTAGATCGGCACCAGTATTCCCGTATGGCTCGAGAGCTCCTTTGCGTCCCATTTGCCGCAGAACGAATTGAAGTTGGATGGCAGTCGCTGAAATTTTCCAGGGGCTGAGCAAAGAAGCGGAGTCAGGCCAAGCAGACAATTCTAGATCTGCAGGACTCGTATCAGAATCCTCTCTATCGACGACAGCAAAAATATCCACATACCGTCGGTTGGTTCTCCGAGCACCAAACGCAAAGCTGCCATGGTCGTTTTGCATATATCGTCTCTTGCATCCTCCAAGGGACGCTCAAATGCAGTTCTCACGGTATCGAGGTTACGGAATACGCCTTGTCTAAAGGGTTCCTCAGCACATAATCGTTGTCGGATATCTTTCCCCTCATTCCGTAGTTGTCCCTGAAGAGATGTGTTATTCTCCAGTAAGACGAGAGCTGGTATGGTCCCAATCAAGATTGGAAAATGGGGCTCCTCATACACGTCTTGACGCCGTGTCCTAAGACCTTGGAGGTCAAGTAAACTGGAGGGAGGCATCATATCAGTGCTACACTCTTCGTTCAAGAGCAAACGTTGACAGAGATCATTGGCAGCATGAATATACGTTTCCAAAGACCGGTCTTGCTGAGCTTCTGAGACGGAAGCAGCAAGCTTCCATGCTGGATATACTAGGCCATTAAGGACGGTGGTAGTCTTCAGAGCTCCGTGGACAACTAGATATAGCAAAACCACAGCAAAGATGTCCCAAACCTCTGCATTAAGAACAGCAACTTCATTTCGTCCTGGGCCTAGAAACCAGCGTAGGACTTGATTATCCAGACCAGCAGGCAGATGCTGGTCGATATTCCAGAGAAAGGTTCCATATCTTAGAGCTTGAACCCTTCGACCAACGATATCAGGGGTCATACGTGGAATCTGTCTCAAAGTTGCGACAGTATTATCCCAGACCTTCCATGCCCAGTTGATAGAAGTACGGTACTTGATCCAGAGACCATTAGCAAGTATGGAGGGTCCGTCTGCCGTCGGATTGTCAGCGAGCATCAGAATTTCTGGAAGGTAGTCAGGAACCAAATCGACGCGAGCAGTCGAAGGTTGTAAAGCCTTATTCCACGTGTATCAGTAAGTTTGAAAGACTGATTGTAAAGAGACTCACCAACGTATACGCATTGATGTCTGCCAAGATCTCCTCCCGAGCTGACTCGCTCAGGTATCTTCCGCGATCAAATTCAACCAGCAGCGCCAAGAGTGGGCGAGACTTGATTTCCCATTGTCGCCTCGAGGCATTCAAAGCAGAGACTATCTGCCCCATAAGATCCATAGATGCCCATATGATAGCGTGTCGTCGGAATGTATCAATTACAACGCTCAGCAGATCGACGGTAGAACAATGGCCCAATATATAGATTGTCAGCTGTGTATACACACAGTCAGATGCGTTTTCTCAGTTGACTTACTACTTACATCGAGGATCGAATGAAAACATTTAGTTTGCGCCATAAGTTCAATCATGACACAGTAAGGCCTCAACATTCCTGAATAATCTGCGCTGGATTCTTTACTGGGAAAACGGATGAGTTGAGACGCAAGTAGCTCGTTACTACAACACACCTGGTAATGGCTTTGTAAAATACTGGCATTAGCCAGGTGTGGAACATCCGGATCTGTTCGTATCGAGTAGCATTGAGGAGTAATTTACAGTTATCTTGGAGTGAAGAAGTCGATGGCAAGGAGTTCGGAAGATCACCTACGTCATAAATTTTAGGAAATGCAACTCGAATAGTTGAGAAACAAACCTCCGAACAGTTCTGGAAGCACCGTCCTGAGCTCTTTACGTATGTTACGCTCGTTCAAGTCTTCTGGAGTTTCTCTGGCACGAACACCGTACAAAGTAACCTTGCGCTGGTTAATCAACGATGTTGTAGACTCATGAAGCGGTATCCAACGTAAAAAGTTTCGATGTCTCGATCCTCTGTCCTGCAAAAACTTTCAGAAATTCTCCACTACTGACTACGTGGTTTCTCACCTCGTTAAACGACAACCCAAGTTCACCTCGGGCAATCAATCGTTGGATATACTTGGCAGGTGAAAACAATTCGTGTTTGACCAATTTGCCGTAGAGCATGGCGACTGCCCGGATATTATCAGATTCAGCGGCAACACTTGAAGAATCAAGCCATTCGAAAAGCCGGTCTTGAAGGAATTCGTCTGGAGGTGTGATGTCTCTACGGTTAGCACGATCCCCTGCCCGAGTTCTCCAGTCACGAATAAGCGTCGCGGCGGCAAAAGGACGGTGATCCCCAAACTGAACAGGCGTTATACTCCAAGTAAGCAAAGTGTCAAGCTTCTCTGGTATGCCCGACCAATCTTCAACGGACGCAGGGAAGAATGGGAGGCCCACGACGTCAGTTTCAGATGATATGGAATTGAGAAGCTGAGGAGCATGAGCTTCTGTGCACAGCGACACCGGGAGACAACTAACCTCTACATCGGAGACCGCGGACCCAAGACGAACAGAAACTAGAGAAGGCAAGTTGCGAAAAAGCATGGTCTCATTACGTTTTTTAATGTCTGAAAATTTTTCACGTAAAATTCGAGCAATATTTTGTGCATCTTTCTCTCCGTCGTCGACGTGGCATGTCAAGATATCATGGAGAATATCAGAGTAGCTCATCCACAATCTAGGGCTGACGTAGGTGTCTGGTAATGCAATACAGATGCGCTTTGTGGTGTCCATCAGTTCTTTTCATCCGAGTAGACAAAGTGAACCAACCTGTAAAAGTATTTTCAACAACCCTTCAGTGTCAAACAAGTATTCTCTTGCATTCGTCGTGCGTATCTAAAGGGTTAGGGGATGTCAGAAAGAAACATGTACTTGCGCAAAATAATTCAGGTACCTCAGATAGTTTGTTAAGACTGGCTTCAGCAAAAGTACGAATAAGAGGCCGAGACCCTATCATACCGTCGAAATATTCATCTGCCAACCGGGTCAGGAAACCCGCTTGAGCCAAATTGCAGCTATGCATCTGATTGACAAGCCAAACAAAGAAAGCCTTCTTGTTGACAAGTCCCTCCGAATAGAAAACTCTCAGAAGTCTCAAACTGATGGACAAATGAGCTCAACCAAAGATACCTTGACTTGATGATCGGGAACGTACCAGTATGAGAACCGTGAAATCCATTTCTCCCTCATTTCAGGATCAGCTAAAACACCTTTAAAAGTTTGTTTGATATTGACGCCTGCCCGAGGGGCACTTGGAAGTGCGATATCTTGCAGCTGCTTTCTCAAATGAGCAGTGACTACATTTGTCCAATCCATGCTGTATTGCGTAGGGTTATATGATGGTTTGTTACGCAGACCAGCCTGAAAGTCATATTCAGTTTATTTATTTTTGGGATAAATAAGCAGCACTTACAGTTTCATTGGCACCAAAGACACGTAAAAACCATACTGCTCTGGGAATCGATACGTTCTTGGAATGAAGAAGGTCCAACAGATCTGGCCCTTTTGCTCCATGTGGTACGTTCTTGCCTAATTTATGCAGAGGTACATCTGGGTTGGCGAGATCGTCAAACCAAGCTTGTCTCTTGGAGTCATTGAGTGTCACTCGAGATGGCATGCGAAAGGTTGATGGGCTGAAAATCTACTCGTAAGGAAAAGCGTCGCACTCCAACCATGTACAACTCACGGTAGCGGCGGTATTTCTTTAGCGCGCCTGGCGAACACTTCATTCATTAAACCCTCCAATTTTGAGATTGTGGCATCTTCACGGAGGTTCTGGCTAATCGACGGTTGGGAGCTATAGGTCTCCGCCTGATAATTGATGTTGATAAGCACAAAATTCCAATGCAAGCAAAAAGGCCACGCACTGAGATAGCATATGGGAGCTGAAATCCACTTTTCACGTTGAAATCAGAAAGAGTATCTTCATCTTGACCAGGGCGCGGAGGGAAGAAACTCGGATAGCCTTCGAAAGAGACCGGTCAAGAGTGGAGGAAACTGGTAGCTGATAAAATATACCTATGTCGGCCTGTTTGTGAGACAACGGAAGCCAGCTTGGGGGATATGATTCGTATACTGGGAGAGATGTCGAAGCCTCTCCGGGCTCAGGCATGGCTGTTGCAAGAGTGACAACAAGCTTGAAGGTAAAAACCAGGCATAACCAACTTCGGCGACGGATCCGAACGCGCGGTAATTGTACATTGCAAGCCACATGGCAGTATCTACACCTCTAGTAACGACCACTAGCGTCAATCAACATGTCTGTAGTGCTCTAGCCCTTTGAATCCATTCCATGATGTCCAGCCTACTGCTAGCCAGGTCAAAATTACATCGCCCAATTGCGACTAGGCTTCTACCTCGTTTTTACAGCCAAGCTGACACTCCTTCTCGACGGACTGTCTTTACCCATGTTCTAGCTGGGGTAGCAGGTGGCGGCGTTGTGATTGCTGCAGGAAAGTTGTAGCCTTGATGTATACGCTCTTCTACTGACACGACCACAGGATACACTTGGTACCACTTTTCAGGAATCAAAAAAGCCGTAGATGCTGCTCAACAATTCAAATCTTACATGACCAAAACGAAGGAATCTGTGGCTGAACGGCATCCCAATGAAGCATTGAAGTACATCCGTGCCGCCGTCAAGTCTTATTGCGCCATCATTCCTGGGTCTGGTCTTGCAGTCGACAAACTCTTCGATTCGGTGGACACAGTAGTGGCTGAACATCAAGATGAAGCAGCATCGATTCTACAAAGGGCCAAATCCGAGATAGAAGAGATAGTTAGTCGCAGAGATGATCTTACCAATGTCGAATTGTCTTCCAGAATCATGGCGGTAGTCGGTACACATCTCGCGGAAATAGGTGCTTTGGGTGCAAAAGCAAGCGGGAATCTTTTCGACCCCGTCACCCAAAGACTCCCTGAGTCTGCTTGGTGGCAAGCCAAGTCGTCACAGACTATCGAAGCTGGAAACCGTTTGGTTGTTCCTGTGACCAAAAAGTTATCGGAGCTCAAGGACGCATCTTTGAAGGCCCTCGGCAATAAACGCGCTGTCGATGAAGAAGAACAAAAGGAAGATGCTGCAGACGGAAGGTAGTTAGACGATGATGGAGGAGAGGATTTCACGGAACAGTGGTTGCGGTAAGGAGAATATTTTTTTAATTCTACAATGTTGAATTGATTTGGAATCCTACATAGTACATGTTTAGCTCTCATGAAATTCGAATTTGTGTACCGCATTCTGTAATGATACAGCTTCGTCGCTCAAATCTCACTTTCTCCTTCGTACGGACCTTTGGTTATCTTGTCGAATCCTTCAAATGGCAACCCATGATCTTTGTAGTATTGTCGGAGGGCGTTATTTCGTGCGATACTTGCTTCATGACCGACGACCACTCGAGATTCGCCCATCTTACGCGCTCCTTTCACCATAGCCCCAGAACGGCCGATACGAATACTTTCATATTCCTGGAAAATTGTAGTGAGAACTTCTGTTGAAGGAGGATTCCCTTTAGGGTTGTGTTTGACTAGGGTTCTGACGAGCCAGTAAATGTCCTCAAATGCTTGATTCGCTCCTTGACCAAGGTGCTAACGACCGTCATTTTTAGAGTAATTGGAACAAATGAACCTGACGTACTGGGCTTGTTGGATGAGCTGCATCACCAAGCAGAACAACTCTCCCCTTGTACCAAGTCTTCAGTTCAGGGCGGTCATATAATCCGTACTGGGATCACAATGAGTTCCTTGTTCAAAACATTGACCTAATGCACCGACCTTGACAACCTTTTCAGTATTCTTGATCAAGCTGCCAGCACCAAAACCCCATTGTGAACAAGGGTCTTTCCTGACTTCATTGAGCGTCGAATCGTCGACCGTCCGCCATGCTTCTCTAGTTTCGTTCTCTCGTCTGGCGAGACTGCAATTACATTTGTCAAAAGTAGGTCTTCCAAATATATGATCAAGAGACTTACGCCCATGAATATCGAGTAGCCTTGCTAGCGCTATCCTCTTCAACAGGATATGTGATGATATGCGCTCCTTCGCCGAAAAAGTTGATCATAGTAGGAACTTCCGTTAAAGGCTCCTTCAGTGTGGTGAATCCTCCGACCTGTGAACCAGTCTAGTTTCTCGCTTTTTGCAGATAAATGTTTACTTTCCTGTGTAAGACCAGTGAACGATGCCTTTTCCTCTCCAAAAAGACAAATTCGAGTGTTACTGTGCAAACCATCACAACCAACAACAAAGCTAGCTGTATCCGTTTGACCATTTTCCAGGGTTACTAATACAGAATCAGGCTGTGTCTGGACATTGACGACTTTCTGTTCCCAGTGGATCTCGACCCCTTTATCCGAGGCGGATTGCTGAAGAAGAGCGAGAAACTCGTGTCGTCGAACGCCAACTCCGAATCCGCTTTCAATATCAACTTGTGAGATAGCTCCCTCGTCCCCGGTTACAGTACTGAGGAATGACATTCTCGTTATTTGCTTTCCGGGAAGTTTATCTACTATGCCTGGTATCAAAGAGAGGACGCGGAGTCCGTTTTGCTGAATCCTACAAAATATTATCAAGGTCTGTGTATCAATGCTGAGCTGTACATACATGAGACTTAGGCCACCATCTGAATTTTGCTTGATTCTCTCATAGATGACAACGCGGTAACCTTTTGATTGTAAAATTATGCCCAGGACTGGCCCAGCAATACCAGCTCCTAAGTTATGACTGAATATCAGCTGTGAACTCGTCATTGATCGGCGTGTAACCGTACCTACGATGATAACTTTAGTTTGGGATGACATGAGTGAAACCGATTGAGGTCAAAGTGTACTCTTCTAGAGTTCTACTATTTATCGACTTCAATACGTATACTATTTTTAGGATCAATTCAGTCCAGAATCCCTCCTTGAGCGAGGTTGACCGAAAACGATGACCTCGATATCCCGTTATTGGTGGGGATATACACCATTGGTGGGATTTTTGGAAGTGCACATAATGATAAGATCCAGGCAGCACTAGTAATTCTAGCGAGTCAATGCGAGTCATAAGCAACTTGGAGTAAACCAGGGTATTCCGGAAAATCGGAATCACACCAAAGGAATAGCCTTCTCAAGCAGACGGAAATTAGAAGACAGTTGTTCTAGTTTACATGCTCAAAAAAGACAATTACACTGATTGCGACATCGCGGCCCAGACACGACCTGATAACCCCAGCGTTCCACCACGCCGACATATTTCTTCCAAAGTCTCTGGTGCCAAATCGACCCCCATCGCTCCATTGATATCCACGCTTACGCCTCGAGATCTTGTCTCATCATAGTTGACCGAAATCTCCACCAAACCTGAGATCGGAGGTCTTTCTGGGGATGTCATAACAATCCTGGGTCTATTTCTAGAGACCGACATGGAATCAAGGCCCGGAGCCTCGAAGATAGAATCAGGGACACTGGTATGCATAGGTACAGACACGTTCACAGGAATTTTGCGGGGCATCATAGTTCCTATTAAAAACGCTCAGTACTGTGTACGTGATCTTAAGTACGCATTACCTGAGAGCATAGCTTCCAACTCTTCTTCCGTGGCTTCTTCGTCTCCTTGAGAATTATCCTCGCCCGATTTGAGACCTTCGGTTGACCAACTGCAAGCAGAAAGTGTTTCATTTAGCCAGCATTGTTCCCTAACAACCTGTATGTCTCCAAGAGTAAGTCGTGATCTACAGTCGCAGTAAGAAAGAATAATCACTTCCAACACCCCCCATACTTCTTTCATGCTATGTACCGGTACTTTCTGAAGTAGGAAGCCAGGTTCTTCGGGGGCAGTCAAATGAAGTTGTAAAGGAGGATGAATCCCTGTAGGAGAGGTCTAAGGGAAGATGTAAATTTAAGTCAGGATGTTCGTCTGATTTACTTACAAAGACTGCAGTATAACGCTCGGGCGAGTTGTGGTTTGATGGATTAAACTATTCGAGTTATCACATGTTGAAAAGTCAGAGGCAGAATACTCACCAAGAGATCGACCCAGCTTCCCGCTCCATAGGACAACATCCCCACTGGGTTGAGAGTTTCCATGCTACCCAATGGATTGATAACCAACTCAATTTCTCTCATTTTCGACTGACTCATGACTACACCCGAAGACCTGCTTCCATGCGTAAAGTCTAGCATCCAAAAGTGATGACCAGGATTTTCGCTCGAGGCGTCGAGAGTAACGGGAGCAACGTCCGCTAACCTGGGAAATACATGTTCCAGTTCAGACCCGCTAGGGACAAGAGGAAAAGTAGGTCTTGATGTTAATGTGGGCATCGACATAGAGGCAGGGAAGAGATGGGTTTCCATGCGCTTAGACAATGTCAATGTTGCAATGGTAATGCCTTTGGGAAAAGACGATATATATCGACGTATATGAGATAGTGGAACATCGAACACCGGCACGTTGACACTCTGGTCAGCTTCGGATTGGCTGGATCCAGACCGAAGCAGGGAGAGGTAAGCAAGAGGGGAGATGTATGTAAGGAATGAAAGCGATGGAGATGCTAAATAGGGAAGAGGAAGGGTGTGGGCTCGAAGGAGAAATATGTCCAATGGTGCGCGTTGAAGTGAAAGCGAACTAAATAATGATTAGATTCAGATATTTGAACACAATCCAACGACCCAACGTACGAGGCTATAATTTGGGCTTCACTTTTCGAAAAATTTTCGACGACATTACACAAGTCATTGATATCCACAAACCATCTCACACCACCATCCTCTTTCTGTTCTGCTAGTTTGTCTAACATTACGAGGTAATGGAGATGTTCGACGATGATACTGGCTAACTGAGCAGTTTCTAGAGGGTTTCGTAGCTCTTCTGGAAGCTGAACTTTGGTGAGATAGTTCTGAAAACTGATTCTTAGGAAAGCGTCCAAAGACACTGATCCACTCATCGAAGAGTCAGGTTCTGGAGAGATCGCGTATGAAGTCTTGACGTTGGAGACAGCGACAGAAGGGTTTGAAGGATCATTGCGGTCAATGAGCAAGTCGACGTCAATTACTATGACTTTTCCACCAAAGACGAAATTGATGCCTCCTGGACGATCCTCTTGAAATGTTTCCATTCCGACCAAAGACCCCCATGTCTGAAATCGCGAGGTACACCAATCCGCGAGTGCATTACGGTCTGGGGGTATGTTCTCTCCATAGTTGGTTCCCGAGCACTTTCGCAGAGCGTCTATAGTTTGTTGAATATTTTGATCTGACTAAGTCGTCAGTTAATGGTGTTGGTCAAGGTGAAAAATGAGAGATGGTCTACAAGATGTATATCATACAGGAGCGCAGATTGTTGACGGAGGAGAGAAACGAGTTTTGAGTTGGTGAAGTTTATAGCCAAATAATGGTTGAGTGCACTGGCGACTTGGTCGGTTGTCTGAATTATGTCCTGCAGAGCATTGCACGACGTTTCTGCTGAAGACGCGAAGGGATGAGTGACATTGGCAGCCAGGCGGTCATGGCATCTCAGATTTTGGACGGTCGAAAGTAGGGTCTCGGAAGTTTGCGACGTCGACAGACTCATGGCGGAGAAACAGTGAAATGCTTTTTCGCCGAATCAATCACCGGTCATTCAAGAGTCACTCAGAGAATGCATCGCATCTTCAAGCAGCAAGTGTCATTTCTTATCTGCTATTCCAGAGGAATGGCCTGATGGTGCGAGTGATATAAACAGAATTCCGTACTATCTCATTGTTCTCTAAATTAACAACTATGTAAGATATCTGGGGCGAGCTTTCGCCTCATCAACCTAAAATCGCTCTCCACGACGATCATCCAAGAGGACTACCATTCAGTTCCGGCTGCCAGCTTCGAACTGGTCTCATCAATCAAACAGCTTCCTCCACTACAGGGAGGAGTCATATTGGTATCGTGGAAAGGAGCGGCTGTGGCTCAGAACAAGGGCGACCAGGGTAATGAATCACAGCCTCATTAGCCATCTATTAAATCAACTATACATATCCAAATTGTCCTACTTAAACGTTCCAGGTCATTAAAGTTAGCACCCTTGGCCTCGACACCCTATACACTACCCAAAAATGAAAGGACTCAAGGTCAGATCCCCGTCCAACAAAGGCAAACTTTCTCGACTCTGTATAGATTCTCCACCCCTTGAGAATCCATCCATTGTAGACTCTGATTTTTATCCTCTATCCCCGGCTCTTACATTATTCGAGACCACTTCACCGTGTTCATCCTCCGTTACTGTTGCCTCTGTCGATTCTCTATCATTGGCGTCGCCCCAGGTTAGAGGATCAAACAAAAAGCTAGAACGCATCTTTGGATTGCACCCGACTCAGAGTGCGATCAGTCCCTCCGCGAAACCAAATAATTTCAGTGTTTTCAAATCCCGTAGGAGTGGGTGCCGGAGTGTCGAGAATTTGGGACAACGATTTGGCGAAAACACCGTCACCTCAAACCCAATGATGAAAGGTCACAGAATGGGATGTTGGATCGATACTGATCCAACTTGCAAATCGGATGGCAGAATTCACTGTGATGAACTGTTAACGCCGGTTTCGCCCATAATTTTCTCTGACGAGGTTCCGGCACCACCACCGATGGGGGCTCCGTGTTTGGAGCTGGGAGATACAGGTATGGGCCTGGTAGTGGTGAAGCCTATAATCCGTCGCAATAGTTTTCTGGATGATGTTCCAGAATATGCGATCAAAGATGCAGAGGGACCTCACTCGAAGAAAATCGCATCGGATCTTTCCAAAGTCAATTTGAACACCTTTTCATTGCATACCAGAGGCAGTCCCATTGACTCGCCAGTGTCTCCCATAGTTTTCGCAAGAAGAGAATCGCGCGATGATCTGTATCTTATAGGCATCGGCTCAACAGGTTAGAATCAGCTTGGACAACATCCAGTTAACTTAATTTAAATAATATGGCTTTGTTTTCTATAATACATGCGCTTAAGATACGTTATAGTGTAGTAGCTAATCGGTACATCATGATTCCTCTTTACTTGACTAGAACGAATGAATATGGTAATGCATAGGGATAATTGAATGATAGTAGGTAGATGAAGAAGGGGCATTAAATGAAAATGATAGATCAGGATATCTTTATCTTCACAAAGAGTGTCGAGAAAAGGTACTGAACCATTTGCGCATCGTGCAAAGGTAAGTGGCGAAAACCTGCGTTTAAGACTGGGTAAGAACACCTTGCACACTAAAAAAGGCTACATACCATGCTGCAAGCATCCCAAGTTAGCACAAAACATTGCCAAAGGCTCTTCATCATCCTTGCCCTCCTGCCTAATGGAGAATGTTGCAAAAACCAACTCCTCCATCCCTTCCACGCAGGTAAAAGGTATTCTCAGCTTCTCCTCCCAAATCGGGTTGAACCGATTGTTTTTTACAGCACTAGTCCGGAACGAAACCTTGTACGGGGAAGGAGCTGGGCTGGATGGCTGCGTCGACGCATTCTCGGAGGCAGTGTTGGCAAAAGCAGACGCTGCATTGCTGGCCCTCATTAGGCCAGAGGCGATAGAGTTGGGTGCTGCCCACGACGGAGTAGGACTTGGCCATTCCGGGATGTGTAACGTTACTTCGACATAGGGATCAGCATATGATTTATCCAGAATCTCTCTGCCGTCCTCGTCACGGGGTAAAGGAAGTTGTTGCGCTGAAATGATGGTCACATCAAAGGAACGATCTTTCCATCTAGTGAGCGCATCTTTGTGGGGTTCTCGGAGAGGGAGTGGCTTCAAAACATAACCAGAACGTCCATTTCTCTGAAACATGGACTGATTGATTATATTGCCGATATCTTGAGTGGAAGAGTCAGGCAGTTTGGTTTAGAGCATACAAACAGAAAACGCACCGAAAGTTTGCCAATTAATGGCTACCAGTTGAGCACCAGCGCCCCAGTACCTATGAGGCTCGTAATTTGTCGAGCTCACTCTGGTGCCTTTGGGATAAATTCTGACGAGATGGCCTCTGCTATGCTTGATCAAGTCCACCATGCCGGCCTTCAGCATCTTATTTGCTCTATTCTCCGAGAGGCTGAACATCTCGTTCGCTGCATATTCTTCCTTCCTATTGATGCCTCGAAATTTGACGCCAACAGTGTAAACGAGCAGAGGAAGCAGAGCAGGATTCATCTTGAGTCGTTGTCTTGGATCCGGAGACAGAGATTTACGACGGCCCTTGGGAGAAGTTGAGGCCGGAGAATAAGACGAAGGAGGCGACTTTGTTCTAGGCTTGCGATTTCGAGCTCTTTGCATCAAACTTCGGGCACGTCGAAATCCCTGCTCAAAGTCTATTCACAAACATCAATGTAAATTCAATGAATCAAAGCCATTAGAAACATTACCATTAACGGACTCATTCTCTCGATGCGATGGTTTCCGCCCAAGAATATCAGTATCCGAGACTGAAGATGTGGACGTGTCCAACCCTGTTATACCGGTTGGCGTAGGTATATCACCGGGAGAGAGCGAAGGTGAAAGGATGAGCTGAACATCTTTGGAATCTTTACGGGCCGCGAGGAAAAGGTTCTTGGTCTAGGGTCAGGACGAATCAGATAAATCAGCTCCGCTAATACAAGACGAGTAATACCTTCAACATTATCCTGCCTTTTAGATCTTCAGGACTAGGAAGCTCTTCCATTTCCCAATCCTTGAGTAAATCCTCCACAAGGTCTTCTTCCGAAGCTTCCTGGCGTTCTTGGGCAGGGAGCTTTTTCCTCACCAGTCGCCAGCCAAACACTTCCTTCATAACCTGTGCTATCTGGCCTTGTCCTACATACCCACAATGGACTTCTGCCGATATTATAATCGGGTAGTCGCTTGCCACGAAGCCATATGACATTATCACTTCACAAACCTCACGTAAGGACACTTTGGAGGTGAGAGTCTTGCCATGAAAAATTTGAGGACCAGTGTCCGAATCGTAGATATCCACTACGAGAAGTTGAGCGATCAGATAAGGGGTAAAAATATTAGGTCTCACCTTCGACGCTACGACAGCCACTCAAAAGAGCTCTCACGTATCCTTCCGTCGTACTGACACCAACTAGTTGATGGCCCAATAGATAAGTGTTATGAGACGAAGAGATATAATACTCTGATAAGGGTCTGGTCATGTCATGTGATAACTCTGATAGGGGCTGAGGCCGGATAGTTGTGGTTGTTGACGGTGTGGTACTTGGCTGAGCGACAAACTTGTCGCGTTCATGCAGGTGACCGGGAAGATGGTCCAATACGCGATGTCTAGGATGAGAATGATGATGCGACTCTGCAGCAGTGGTGCCGGAAGATTCCAGCAAGGTAGGGTTATCCGATGATAGAAGGAACGACGCGAATGACTCTGGTGACATGACTCGAATAGGTGGTTTTAAGGACTCCTCACCGCTGACGCTGGGCAAAAACTCTTCGGCTGTCAGGTCCTTCGGAGCCAAGTTAGGGGTAGAAAATGATGAAGGAGGGGGTGTAGGGAGTGTTGGAGATGACGAAGACGGTAATGATAGCATAGCCGAAGGCTGCAAGGGAGAAGGGAGCGATCGAGGAGGAGTTGAGGGCGTATTGAATAAGACGTCGTCCTCATCAGGATCGGACTTTTCTTCAGAATACCTATCGAAAATGGCTTTCAGGTCTGGTGTTGGTAGAGTAGACTAGACATTAAAGCCGTCTGAGATCATATATGCAGTGAGTTAAGGAGTCCGTACCTTCTGCTCCTCCCTCATGAAGTATTCAAATACATCAAAGGTAAACTTGTGCACACTGCTTTGGTTCGCGCGTTTCAGCAGCTTTTTGTACAAACGAATAAGCTCGGGCCGAGCTTTGAGTAGCTTGACGAATCGCCGGAAATCCTCGAAGGAAAGATGTCCTTTGTGCCCTAAATCTGCTTGCTAGAAATATGTCGAGCATGAGCACAAACAAGATCGGGGGTCGCGAACCACTTACATCGAATAACCTTCTTACTTCCTCGGTCCCCATCCTAACATTAAGTCTTCTACAGAGGTTCTCAATACCCCCGAAAGTCATTCTCACTTCGTTATCGCTGTCGCTCCTATTGATGCCATCCCAATAAGTTCGTTCCCACAGACCTTTCCTCATTTCCTCCATCGCTCTATCCCTATTCAGACCTCCGCCAAACTCACTTAAACCAGCCCACGTCCCCATCATCTCTCCCAAAGCCCGTTCCCACATAACCTTTACGTCTATAGAAGGTGCCAATAGGTGCAGCACCTTATACGATTGACCCGAATAGGCATATTTGGAACTAGCGCTGATTGGCAGAGGTAACGAGAGGGGGAGGACAGAGTTTCTCGCAGCAACGGCAGAAACTACGTATATCAAAGTCATCCATCTATCCATGTACTTGGAGGGATCCATTCCGTACTGATTCAGATGTGTCAAAGTCATCTGGCCAGTGCGGAGCTCTCTGATGTTCTCCACAGGGATGAATTTAGTCTTGGTTTTCTTGGAATCTTCCATGGGCAACGTGTAGTCTTCATCTTTGGCTGGGGTTTCCCAAATTATCATACCGCGCATGGTGTCGATACGGAAGACCAGCTGGGTATGCTTCGAGGGCTTCTTGGAAGATATTTTGGTGAGCGAAGTGCCTTGCTGAAGAAGTCCTGGTACTTCAACATCAGTGACGGCGGAAGGTAAAGAACTCAAGTGTGAAGGAGTGTGAAGGGTAGGAACAATGGAATCTGAACGAAGGGTGTTGTTTACCGAAAGCGGTGACGGCGGTGAGTCGACAGGGATAGCGGGAACTTGAGCGGCATGAGTCGGTTCAACGGAAACTGGCGATGCAGGAAGAGAGGAGAGTGGTGATGAGACTTCGATTGTTGGTTGTTGTCGGCCAATGACTTCTGAATAAGAACGACCATGCCTCGTTCTTGTTTGGAGTGTGGACGATGGAGAAGCAAGACTTCTACGCCTCTCGGATGACGTCTTTGTGCCCGCCAACACCTCTGGCTCGGGTGCCGATGTGGTTCGGAAGGATCGTGATACGTCTCTGAACGTGCGTTTGATGCTCTTCCGCAACTTGGTTGAGTGCCGACGCAACACTCCAGGCTTCTCTTCGTTGGTCTCGGTGTTGTCCTCGTTCAGGCCGGGAACGGCGCCGCGAATATCATCCAGAGGTTTCCCACTGGTTGTCAACAAGTTCCGAGCACGTTTCAGCGCTCGCTTCGGTGCTGCGGGAGTGACGAGGCCTAGGGTTGAGGATCTCCTGAAAGACCGTGTGATCGAGTTCAACGAATCGGAGCCATCCGTATCCTTTGGTTCAGGATTGGACAAAGAGGAAGGAGCAAGTTGTTCCGACAGTCGACGAGACTTGAGTTTCCAGAAACCGGTAGAGCTCCTGTTGAGCGGTGTGTTTGTCTTCGTCGAGTCTGAAAGCTGAGGTCCCTCTTCCCTCTGCGGGGTAGCCTCCGAAGTAGATTCGATCACCGGCTGGTCAATTTCGGTTACATTCGAGGACATGCCTGGAAAAAAGAAGAGCGAAATGAGCGCAATAAGGATTGGAAAGGTCGGATTCAACAACGAGAGGGCATACAGTATTTGGATGAGTTTCGGAGTGTGGTTTAAATGGCACGAAGGATCTGTCCGTTCACGACGTCGTTTGGTGCACGCACAGCAAGAAATGACGTGCCTACCGTAATGGTGAAGAGCAGAGCTATTCAAGGATCGGATTGCAAGAGAGTGGAGGAGTGACTCATTTATAAGTAGCGTGTTGGTTCATGGGCGCTCTGATAGACCGTAAAATTATACTAATGCTAGTTACTAATCAAACGCTTATTTGTCTCTTGTTTTCAAATTTTCCACCTCTTCCTGCTCCTCATCAACCTTCCTTCTTTCTCAATCCTGCACAAATATTCGTCTTGCAGGCAGTGTTCATCCTGTGCCGTGCGAGAGACTGGCCGTGCACATTGATCAGTACTCTCCCAAGAGTACACGTTCTCAAATCCCAGTAGCTCCGGTCAATTCAGTTCTGATTCCCGAGGTCCAGATTCGACTTGGGCGTCAAGGTGATTCCCGGAACTGAGTCCATCTTCTTAAACTATACAACAACCGCCCAAGAAACTCCTCCAGGAACGGAACGCGACCCGGCCGCCAGGTTTGCATTCCAACGCATCTGTTTTGACAAGCATGCAAGAGGTGGTGATAAGTCGTATCTACTGCGACTTCTAACCAATGATCCGGTAGAGAACAATGTTGGTTAAGGATTAATGTATTCTACATAGATATTCTATCACCCAAATACAGCGTGCTTGCAAAAATACCAGCAGTTTGAGAGCTTTCGGTCCCAAAAAAATGCAAGTCAGAGGCCTCTAAACACCCCAGCTTCACCGCCGTTCCCATTAATTAGTCCACCTCCTTCTTTTTCTCGGCAACCCAATTCAAGATTCGAGTCGACCTTCTCTCTGATAAATCCGTTCGAATCCATATAAATCTCAACGGGAGCTAAAGACGGTTTAACCATGACATCCCCAGCTAGCTTCAACCACTCTAGCACCGGTTTTGTCGTCCATCTATCTTTGCCTCCTCCATCTTTGAACCAGCCCAAGTGTCCGCCATAAGCTGTTAATACCATGACCACCCAAGGATTTCCTCCCCCATCTAAGGGAACATGCCGTACTACCGGATCGTCTGCAGAATTTACCGCTAGATACGGAACACGAATGTCCTTCACCGAAGTATGGCTGGACATGGCCCTGTAGTAAGCCTCGACAGAGGACAAAGGGAAAATAGGTGGAGGGCCGGCAACAAATCGAGCAAACACATCATCGTACTTGTGGAGAGTGATGTTTTTAACATCGAGCAGAGTGGGGACAGCTTTCGCGACGGGATGGTCAGGATCATCAAGGACCATCGTCTTATGGTGGTGTTTGATCAAAGCGACGAGGTTTCCACCTAGTGCAGGGCCATAAATACTTTGTCCTGTCCAGCTGCTAGTCATCCTACAAAGATACTTATCAGAAAATGATATTGAATATGAGATAAAACCTCACAGCTTATCATTTGCATCGAGATCCCAGGGCTTCTCTTAGAGTCGGTCAGTCTGTCAAGCTCGAGACAGGCTGGGACTTACGCAGGCGAGTGCACACACAGCAGATAATCTACTCTTCTCGCCCTCTTCTGCCACATATCTAGTCATGATATTTGCACCCAAAGAGAAACCTAATCCTAACAGAGGTGCGTGAGGGTATTTGTTCGCAATATATATGACGGCTTGTCGAATATCATCTGTACCGCCCGCGGAGTAGAACCTGGGAGTGGTCATTGGGACGCCGCCGCCTGAACGGAAACAACGATTTCAGCTTATCGCTTATAAAGGAGGAATAAACATACATCCCCGAAAATGGACTACGATAGCACGATAACCTAGTCCGCCTCGCTCGGGAGATTCCGTAGCTCTGGCAACAATGGCTTTCAAGTACGGCTCGTAAGAACCTGAATATATAGACGTCAGACCAATACGAACGAACCAGAAATGTAATAGCGAACCTCCTGTTAGTCCATGTAACACCACCAGAATCGGCGTATCATTATGAAGAGAAGAATCATCTATAGGTGCAAAATCTAGACCTCTATCATTGCAGTCAACATATATACAATACAGTGAATAAATGCACCACTTACAGGGTTCCTCCATCTATAAGTTCTAACAATTGTCTGGAACACGAATTAAGTTGATCGTAAAATATTTTGGTTTGCACGAACCTACGGTAATACAAAGGGTCGACCTGTGACAGGTCGGTGAAAACAGAAAACATAGTTTGTACGTGGCCACTGAAGCGACCTAGTTAGTGATATTTCGCGCAAAGGAGAAATAAAGACACTTTGTTAGCCACCAGGAGGGTTCAAACGGCGCAAAAAGACTGGGACATCTCGTAGTGACGAGATGGCGTAATGAAGCTACTTTCTGCTGTTGAGATTCGGAGTCTTGTTGGTTTCTAACTTGCAATTGAGAAGTTTTGGAAGCAAAATGAACTATAGGTGATCTAGGTGTCGCAAAGCAGTTGAAGAGGCCCATGGCGAGAGGAAACTCGAGAACGGTGTGAAGAGTGCTGGCTATCAAGGGCAACAACGCTGTGCACCGCGTTCATCGCAACAAACATGTTGGACGTATGTCAAAAACGTCTAAGGCTGTTCTGGAGCTCTATCAGAACTAGAGTGGTTGAAAAGACAAACGTTGTATACGCGTTCAACTTTTTGCAAAATCGACGTCACGCAGCTTTAATAAATCCTTCCTTCCTTCCTTCCAGCATTGTTTATGAATTTCTAAGCTTCTGTACTTCCTACAGTGACGCAAATCTGCGGTCGAAACTCCTTTTCCGTATACTTATCGCAAGACATGGTCAAAATTGCTCAGATTGTATGCCAACACTTCCAGCTGATCTAAATATTACCGCCTGCTTTGTCTTCCAACATAATTCAATGACTTCTTTTACCCCGAGTCTCTCGTGCCCAGTCAATCTGGGTCAAGTGCCTTTCATATTACTCCTGTGCATCAATGATACTGACTGATAACTCACATTAAATCTGATATGTGCGTCAGCATGGAGACCTCTTCAGACCCACTCTGTATTATAACTTTATAAGATCAGGCTGACGACGATAGTACGGAGAAACAAATTGCCAATTGTCGCTATTGGTTTCTCTTCCTCTCCTTCAGGTTCATGGCCGCTCAGAGCTTCGATTATATCATTTGTGGAGGTGGTTCGGCTGGGCTTGTCCTTGCCAGTCGATTATCGGAAGATCCTGCAATTAATGTCCTGGTCATCGAGGCTGGAGGTGACTTTGCTCATCTAGTCGATTCTATTGTACCCGGTGAGTTGGCCAGCGTACGACAACAAGCAGATCCTTACACTTTCTACAGGTTTCTTCACCAAGAACCTTACAAAACCCGAAGTCGATTGGATGTTTTTCACGTCAGTTAGATCTGAAATGATCTTAGAATTGTATTAAAGACGAGCTCGCAGTACGCCTCAAGCCAATGTTAATAACCGATCCATCTACCTGCCGAGGTCTGTGCATAGTCTGTGACGATGCAGTCCAAGTTTGACACCATCCCTGCTCCTGTTACGATTTCAGAGGAAAAGGGCTGGGTGGCTCGTCTGTAGTGAGTAGGCGCTACTGAAATGTCGGTTTTTGCGTACAAGCTAAGAGCTGCTTGTAAGCTCAATTTCATGACCTTGGGAAGGGCCTCCAAAGTTGAATATGATGGTTAGCTCGAAATTTGGCGTGTAAACTGACGCTAAATGGCCGCTTTCGCTTTGGACAGCCTTGGAAACACTGAGTGGCAAAGGGTGGAACTGGTCCAACTACTTGAAGTACTTCAAGAAGGTGTGTCTCATTTCCAACCATATTTGGTTGAACTCAACAGTTCGTTTCAGTCAGAGACGTTTTCAGCCGATCCTGAACTGTCTGAAAAACACGACTTCAAACCTGACCCAGAGGCTTTTGGTACGAAAGGACCCGTACATCGAGTTCTACCACGTTGGATAAGTCAGCTCCACATGCCGTACTACAAGGCCTTGCATTCGTTGGGAGTGCCGCACCAGTACGACAGTGTAAGTCCCTTCCGAACCTCTCGTACATATTGACTGACAATTCGAACAGAGTAATGGGAATTCTGCAGGTACAGGTACGGGTACAGGGTCAATTCACCCTCATACTGCCACAAGAAGCTCCTCCGTTTCTGTGAGAACACGAGGCTGTTGCCTATGAGTGTGCCGGATACTAACGTTGGTCTGTAGGCATATTATGAACCTGCCAAGGACCGACCGAATCTTACCGTCATTAAACTCGCACGCGTGCGCAAAGTCCTGTTGTCCAAGGGTTCGTCAGGAAAATTAGTAGCTACCGGAGTGGAATACAGTCAAGATGGCTTGATCAAGACAGTGCAGGCCAGAAATGAAGTCATACTGTGTGCGGGATCATTCCAGACGCCACAGTTGCTCGAACTCTCCGGTACATCCTACTTGTTCTTAGCAACTTATAGTTCTTATGATCGCCGTAGGGATCGGTGATTCGAGGATTTTGAAGACACATGGCATTCCTGTCCTGCAGCACCTCCCTGGTGTTGGCGCCAATCTTCAAGATCATCTCTCTTCCGGCTTCACCGCTGAAATGAATCCTAAATACGAATCAATGGACATTTTGGCAAATGATCCAGCGCGCGCTGGGACGGAATGGCAATTATAGTATGCTATTCTTAACTTCTGCGGCAGATATTCATGATGCTCATTATGTTTACAGCGAGTCCAGAAAGCAGGGAATGTTTACGGCTGTATCCTCAGTTGCTTATGCCTTCCTCCCCACAAAGTATTTTGCAGATGTTAAATTAATTAGCAAGGCTGCCGAAGACCCAGCCATCAGTCGGGGTGCAGATGGACTCAAAGGAATGACTAGGACAATTGAACTCGAAAAAGAGTGGTTGGTGCACGATGAAGTACCGCAATTAGAGTGCGTCCCTGTCTAATTAAACCCGTCTTGGCCTGATGTACTTTTCTTAGGATTGTACAAGTCCCAGCATTTTTACCTACTGCTGGTTACCTTCCGGAACCAGGCAAACGCTATTTCTCCATCTTTGTTGCCCTTATGCACCCGTTGTCTAGAGGAACAGTCCACATATCATCTCCAGATCCTCTTGCGCCTCCTGCGATCGACGGGCGTTTTCTGGACAATAAAGTTGATGTCTCTTTACTCGTTTCTGCACTTCGTTTTGCTAGAAAGGTAACGAAAACGGAAGTACTGAAAGATTATATTATCAGGGAAGTTGTTCCTGGTGAACAAGTTGACTCGGATGAAGACCTGGAAAAATATGCCAAGAATACGCTATCGACGGTTTTCCATCCTGTTGGGACAGCATCTATGCTACCACTTGAGGAGGGTGGTGTGGTTGACGAGAAATGCGTGGTCTATGGGACAGAAAATTTAAGAGTTGTAAGTACGAGACCATTTGTCTTTATCTTGCTTGAAGCGTTTGCTTTTTTAGATCGACGCATCCGTTATACCCATACAACTTGCCGCCCACACGCAGGCGACAGTATATGCTTTGGCTGAAAAGGTTTTTCCTATGCAACATCACGTTTCTAGTTCTGAAAGTCTTTCTAGGCTGCCGACATTATCAAGGATTCGTTACAAAAGTAGTACATCCATGTATGAAAACATCATTAATAACAACCCTGAGACTGCAAGTTCTTTCGACAGTGACGCAACTCGAGTTTCTGCTTGCAGGCTACCTCGAATTATGTGCTACAGACATTATAGAACGACGGCCCGTAAAACGACGCGTTCAATGTTACAGATCAAACACCTCTAGTTGGGTTAAACCGCCGCAGCAGTTAGAATCACAAAATTTTCCAGATGAAACCCTTGTCATTTCTTGTAAACTAAAAAGTATACTGGCAGTGGTAACAAGGTATACAAAGAACCCAATCCTTCCGAGTCCTTTATGCAACACCCTTGGAGGGCTCACCCGCACTCTTGACATCAGTGTCAATGTTCTTGGAAAGTTTTGTTCTGACGACAATCAGCATAAATCCTCCGCGTAAAGAAATAACATACTGTTCTTCAGACAACTTCTCTTCAATGTCAGAGGTATCATCTCCAGCGGCCTGGGCCTGAGCAAGCTGCAACACGGTGTCAATATGAAATTTATATCTAGTAGCTGACAAGTGCTTACTTGGATTTGAAGAACCTGGACTTCACCAGTCAGTTTGAGAACCTTGTTCTTGATCTTGCCGACTTGAAGAGCGTCAGCTTGAGCGCCAGACGCTGCTTCAATAGCAGGGTTGAAGAGGGAGGTCTCGGCATCTTCGGCGGCTTCACGCATAGTCTGTAATGCTTCTACAGTAGCATCGTCGATAGTGGCCAAGTCAACACCCTTAAAGGGATCTATTTAGAGAATATCCCGTTAGTAAGAATATCCACGAGACCAAGAAAAAAAGCGAAAGTACTGACCAACAAACACCGCGTTAGCCTCAGCTTCGGCCTGCCCTGCTACACCATCGGAGATCTGGAAGTCGGCATAACTGTTGTGTTCCACGTTACTAAAGATGCGGAACAGAATTGAAGAGAAAACGTACTCTAATTCCTGGAAGGCGCGTCTAGCAAGTGCCTTTTTGACTAAAGGAACGGGTGCGGCTGAAACAAACGCAGCCAAGAGAGAGAAAAGGAAGGCGATCAATGTGAAGCGAGCCATTGTAGAGATAGGTGAATGGAAAAGTTGAAGAACTGAGGACAGACGGCGGGTAAAAGGACAGACTAGCTGAGGACACTAGGAAGGAAAGGCACGACTTCTGCGTGAATGAAGATGAGCGAAGTAAGTAAAAGAAAGTGACGCCGTCAAGACAGTCAAGGTTCCAACTGATGAAAAATGTGAGTTGTCGCTGGTCTCTTTTATACCATGCAGAGGTCATCTCTTGGCGGTCCGGTGAGAAGAAGGACATGTTTTCCTGTGTGAAGGGTTGCTAGGGAAAAATGTAAATCCGAAAAAGGTCCGTATGTCGCGGTTAAGGTTGAAAGGGTCCTTTTGGGCTTGATGAACAATTTACACGGTTAACGACATCAAGATGAGAAATCCGGAAGCCGAGGAACAGAAACGCTGAACTGTTCAATGAAAGAAGCAAGAAAGATGGCTTCTCTTGAAGCCTGCTGTATATAGGTAATTCAGACAACCTGGGCGACGCAGTTCATCCAAAGCGTGCACTGGCAGAAAAGAGGACATGCGGTTCCGGACGTGTTATTGTCCGTACCTGGCATGGTAACCGCTTTTAATGTTACGTTGTAAAGTTCAATTGACGAGCCCTGATGCATGATGCATCTGGAACCTACTGAGAACAAGTTGTATAAGAGCAGTCGTATGAGTAATGAAAAGATAACCCAAGGTACATCGTGGTGGTATCGGCTGCGAATATGTATATGTACAGGCATGCAGAAGATGATTCATAAACAAGAGCTACAAAGTAACAAAAAGACGTTAAATACACTCATAAATTCCATAATGTCAGAAAGATAGCTACGCATAAGATAGTGTGGAAGATATTCAAGCCAATGGCCAAGTGAAGCCTGACCGTACTGCCGTTTCATCAGAGACATCTCGTCCAGACCAGCAACGAAGGATGTTGGCTACTGCAGCCATGAATCCTCGTTGCCAAAGCATCTCAATGACAGATAACGAGGAGCAAGACTGGGCATCCGGCAACGCATATAGATCAGAATAGAAAGGGTCGTAATATCTCGTCATGTACAATCTCCTCGCCTCAGCATCCGCTTTCCTATATCAGACAAAAAAGGCGAATGAGAGACCTGTGTTTGTGCCTGAAGTTGATGAGATAACACATACCTTAGCATCACAATGATGATGATAATTTGGACGATGCCCCAAAAGATCCAAGAGTGAAGAAAACTGCGAGCGCGGTAAGGTATCTGGAAAGTTGTGAGAAATGATTGTCATGGCAGTCGGTGTGAATATTGGACCCACAGGAATACTTTTTGCCCGTGACGCCGCAAGTTTACTCTTCATCTCAGCTTCAGCCGCCAGCAGACCTTGGGCGAGCCGTTCCCGCCTTTCCCGTGCCGCTTGGGATACATCATCGAGTTTCTTCACTTGATTGTGATGATCTTGGACATTGTTGCTAGTGATGATACAGAGTCAGTGTTGGCAAGATACCGTTCACAAATCAAATATCTACCGTTCTTGATTGTCAAATCCCTGGGCAAGATCAGATAGACCTTTACGAACGCGTTCCAGCGCTTGCGTACGTGTAAGGGGAATATTTTCTATTTCCGAAGGTTGTTCAGATGTTATTGACTCGTCGATGGCATGTCCCATAGAGTCGACCATACGTATAGTACTCTTGTTTTTCCGGGGGGACTCGCGCAAGGAACGTTTTTCTGTGTCTACACTTTCCTCAGCATTACGCTCTCGACCAAACTCATCTACCATCCGGATGACAGTTTTCTCTCTTCGAGGACTGCGTAGCTGGGCAACAGCTGCTGGTAAAGGAGGAGTTGTAGTATCTTCCCTCTTAACTTCGACAAGCGGGGTAGAGTCTTTGTCGTCATTGGTCTGCACAGGTGGCACAACTGCAGCTTCACTTTCAGATTCAGGTTCAGGAGTAAGGGGATTATACTCCGCCCTCGAATCAGTCGTTTCTGCAGTTTCAGTCTCTGTCTCCATCGAGGAGTCTGGATGATCAAAACGAACACTTTTCTTGAAAGGTGTCGCCATCCAACCTCCAGGCAGCGCAGGTGTTTGTGGAGGGATTGAATGCGACCTTGATAGAGAAGCCACAGGAGTTGCTAGACCACTTTCTGTAGTAGTTTCTTCTTCAGGAAGAGACTGAGCTCTGAGGAGACCGTTTTGCCTCTTTGGAGCGGGTGTGAACCAGCCACCTGGAGGTTTGGGCGTCTTCATGTTGGAAAGATTGCCAATGCCATTGCCATTCATATGAACGGGTGTATGGTCGTCTGCAACATCCTCGGTATCGTCTGATATTTCGGAAGGGGGACCTGGTAAGTCGGGTAAGCCACCTTTGGGGGGTGAAGGTGTTTGAAATTCGACTTTTGAAGTGCTGAACGAAGAACGCCGGGGAGGTGTGGCTGGCACAGAAGAAGTTTCTCCCGAAGGAGGAGACGGAGGAGGAGACGGCGGTGAGGCAACTAATTTGGAGATTCTTTCTTCTTCGAGACTGGATCGTACAGGAGACGACTCTGAAGGTAGGGAAAGTGCTGTGCGCAGAGTGGGCGTCTTCTCCATTGCTGGTCCATCATCTTCCTTATCCGTATCTAATTCGATATGTCACTAATTAAGAAGGAAAACTAACAAGAGATACCTACCTGTTAATGCATCTTTTGCATAATCATCTTCAGTGGGCCGATTCAGCACAACACTTGGTACATCTCGCGAGACAGATTTATTTCCCGCTGAGTCTTTCGGTGTAGCTGTTGGGAACAATACCTTTGCTGGTTTTGACGGTGTCCAAACAGGAATATGACTAACCCGATTACTACTCAGCTCGGAATGTCTTCTAGAGCTAGAGCGGGGGGAAGGAGAAGGGGAAGATATAGTCCTAGAATGTCTTTTCAAATCAGACCTCTTGCTATCGTCATTTGACGGCCCAGGAGATGTATGGCTTTGACTTCGAGGAAATGGTACTGGCACTGCCTTTTCTGCTTTTTTGAGCTTGTCCTTTATGGAAAGTAGGGGTGAAGAGGGTCGATTGGGTAAATCCTCAACGCGAAGAGAGGTGGAAGAAGGGCGCCGTGAATGAGAAAGATGTGGGGAAGTCTTGGATTCTGAGGACAACGTGGGCCTCGTAAAAGACAAAGATCGGCCACCAGGAGATTTCGTCAGAGTGTCGCGAGAAGAATGAATAGATGGAGACAAGGAAGCGCGCAGACTCTCAGCACGAATTCTCGTGAAGCTTGGAGAGGACGGCGTTGGGGAAGGCGAAGGAGGTAGCGGCGAACTAGATCGCGAAGGAGGTTGCCCGTGTATCGAGTGCTTATGCCAAACTGGATGAGGTGAATTCCAATTCCGTTCACGTTCATGGTCCAGCTCTGCCTTGACTTCGTCTTCTATTTCTTTTTCTCCACCAGAACTCCTAAAGGAGCCATTTGGGGAGCTTGCCCTAGAGGAAGACGAGTGTGATGAGTAGGAGTTGTGACGAGAGTGAATCAAATGGGGAGAGTGAGTGGACATTCTCGAATCAGGACGAGAATTGACACTGTTTGTCCGGGAACGGGGAGAAAGATCGTGAAAACCAATAGTGGAAGACGGCCTTGAGACGGTGCGAGGTCTAGGTTTATTCCATGAGCGTTCAAGTTCGTGGTTACGATCTTCTTCGTCTAGAACGACTATTGCATCAATAATCAGCTGTAGCATAATAAGGCAAATCCTCACATTCAGAGCGAGATCTGATCGACTCTGCCCGGGAAGATCTACCACTCTCGATACTGAGTAACGAAGCATTACTGTCTTTTCTCGAAAGCGTTCGACCACTGCTACCAGCTACAGGTGACATTGATTGACCGGAAGAATGACGCCTGTGACTTGGGTCGGGGGTATTCGAACGAGAAGTTGGATAGTGCTTGTTCCAATCTCGCTCTCGGGAGTGGAGGTTGGGAGGAGAAACGACATCAGAGTGAGATCGTCTTAGACTAGACTTGCCCTCTGAAACCGACAGATGCGGCTGCTCCAGGTGATGGCCTGTTCGATTGAACAACATGAAACAGTGGTAAATCTTAAGAAACTGTGTACTTACGATTTGAATGTGAAGAATGCGTAGAAATAGCTGCTGACGGCCAAGAATGATTATCATTTAAAAGCGACAGAAAGATAGATATTCACATTGAGAACGGGAGTCATTTGCAATGGATTTTTGTCGCAGTGTGGCATTTTTGTCGACAGAATGATCTTCTCGGGCGTTTTTTAAACGAGGGTTGCCTGGAGTACACTGAGTTGGTATTTGCAAACCACGAATGCATACTTACCTTCATGCAAATCGTCAAAACTGTCCGCTCCTGCCATTGCCTTTTGCATTTCAGAATCTTGTTCCATAAGGTCTATTGCAATTAGTATTTAGAAGAGCTTTTCGAGGCTTTACGTACTCGACTCGAATTGAGAATTTATGGACATCCTAAGAGAATGTAATGGTGTACTGGTAGCAACTGGAGGTGTAGTATGAGAGGAATCGAAATCGGCAGGGAATTTAATGGTATCGGCGCTTGTGTCACCTAAGCAAGGGTGTCAGTTTCTAGTACACGCTTGAAGGAACCACACAACCATCGTGTTTAGGAAAGGGCTGGAAATCGGATTTCGCTCGCTGAGAACTAGAGGACAACCTTGCACGGAGACTGTCAAATGTCGAGGCCGCGGATACCCTCGATTCATTTGATACACCTGCAGCACGTTTAGCCCAAGTATTATAGGAAACAGATTGCAACATACTATCCGTCTCATCATCACTAAAACTCTTCCGTTTCCCCTTTGCAATACTCCGCTCCTTTTCCACCCTCTCTACACGCGGACTTGACTCGAATTCACTCGTATCAATGCTGTTTCGTCTATGCCTGCCCTTTGAGATTTTCTGAGGGGTATCGCCAGGTTCCCGGAGTGCACGAGAGAAGAGATCCTTGAGACTTTCCCTCGCCAAGCTCGGCATTGAAGAGCCTATCTCTGGAATGTCGAATTCCGACTCGAGATCCACGGGTGAAGCGGAGGAGGGTGTCGTGGATTCCATAACTTTAGATTTGGAAGAGTTGGCGGTTACGCGTGATAAAACGGCTTTGAGTCGTGCTGCAGGAGTTTCCTCTATGACGTCGGAGAAGGAGGTGGAAGGTAGCCTTGTAGATGCATACAACTTGGGGGTATCGTCGTCGTTATCGTCGGTTGTACTGTCCTGGGAGTCATGGGGGACATCCGAGGCATTGCCGGGGAAACGAGAAGGGCCTGCTACTGAACCTGAGTAGTCGTAGGCTGTGGACTGAAAGTCACGTTGGACTCGCAGGCGGGGAATGGCTGCAGCATCCATCAGCGTGGCCGGCACTTTTCGCAACCTTTGGTTTCTGTACAAGGCATGAGCACGTGTTCCCGAATGTCTGCCGCCAATTGTTCTTCCTTGTCTTGCGGTTTCCTTCTGCTACTTAGAACTGTTTGTTATCTTTCAAAGCAGCCCTAGATAACAGGTGCTCTCCGGTCTAGGGTCTAAGCTTAAGCTCTTTGAAGCATATAATAATAATCATGACTCGCAGCAGTCAAGCTGTAAAGACTTGCCATTTAAAAAAGTGTATTCATTTTGGACGCGGACGACCACCAAGCTTGCTACTTGAATCCGCTGGATAAAATCCAAGGCCACGCTTGGAACCAAAAGTTTCTTCTCAGCTGCTTGATGCTTTGACATGCCCCAGCGCTACCATGCCGAACGCAAACACATCATACGATCCGTAACTCTTCCTCTTCGCACTTTTGGTTTTGTGATTCTGACGGTCTCACTCAGATCGACGCTCTCCTGTACCAACTATACTGTCTATCCTACTACCTCTCCCCGTCAATGTTCGCGTTACTGCTTCGGCTTTCTGCTCAAGTTATGTGCAAAAACCCTCGAATCCTGTTCCCTACGTTCCCTCTCGGAGCCTTTCTGCTACTGCTTTCGGGTTTCAATGGCTTCAACCTATATCATCACATTACTCAAGGAGCAGTGGAAGGTGGTGCTATCATTCTTGATTTTGTGGGACTTGGTGTGCAAAAAGCTCTTCTTTCATTTTACATGTTTAACCTTGTTCATATGCAGCTTATTCACCAAGCAAATTACAGCTTCTTACAGTCGATCTGTCGATATTGCTCATGCAATCACTGCTTCTCATCATCTCGTTCGATATGTATACACCGAGTTCCAATGCCGAGCAAACTTCAGATACTTCTCTCCCGAGTTCTTCAGACTCTCCGCTTCCCGCATCCTCACCGACATCAAACTCCTTCCTTAAAACATACATGTCTAGAGACAAGGCATCCGAGCCTCCTGATACCTCCACACCCTATGTCATTGACCTACATTTCACTCCGCTCCTAGGACGACTACGTAGTATACCTCCAGTTGCCCGCCCAGACTCTACAGACAGCCTCCTTCCTCTTCCATCAACCACAACGTGGCCTGTAACCACAACAATGTCCCTTTTTGCACGTCCTGGCCAGTTACAGAATGGCAGGCCTGGTGGAGATGTAAATCGAGGAGGACCAAATACAATACCAGGGCAAATAGAACGAGATACTTTGGATTAATGGACTGTATTTGATAGTTTTTCGGTCACCACTTTCGTTTCATCTGCTAAAAGTAAGCTCGAGAGTATGCCTATAGGGTAAAATACACGCACTGCTTCACGCAGACATTGTCCGAATTTCGCAAATTCCTCTTTACATGCGTCTTTCCGGACATCCGTATACGTAGCTAGGATGCATTTCCCGTAAGCTGATGCTTGACCCGCACAGGTCGTGGTCGAATGAATTGCCAAACGTTGAAGAGGCCTCGTCGTTGACTGGACAGTGTTCGACGTCATTTGCAGAAAAACTTTTGCTTACATACCTGAACCTTGCATGTCTCTTCCACCATGCTCAATTCTCTACTCCTCGCTGCATGCATATGCATCGTTATAGCTTCATTTCTTTACATTTTCTACTGGAATAGATTCTTGGCATGGGTACTGGGGTTAATTGTTCGTTTGCTCTATTGGGGAGACTCAGGGTCTAGCATTTATTTGGAGATTGGTGCGTCTCTTTCTCTGTGTTTCTGCTCAATATTGAAATACATTTCTTCAGGCTCTATCCAATTCTCCATTATAAGTGGAAGGATTTTGTTGAAGGACATACACTATCACTCGAGTAATCAAACCGTCAAAATCGTGAAAGCGCAAGTGGCCTGGCGTTACTGGGTCCGTAGACCAACCACAGAGGAAGAGATTGGATTATCTTTGGGAGAAGATGGTATATTGACTAGCTTTTTCTTTTCTCGATGCTGTTCATTGTTTCTGCAGAAAAACGCACTTCATTCACCTCCTCGTGTCGCATCCATTTGTCGCTGCACGGTTTTGAATGGTTCTTGTATAATAGGACTGCAGCATACGATAATATAATGTCTCAAATCCTTTCAAAGGCTAATTCCGACTCGTCTGTTCCGAAATCAACAAGTGCGTTATGCACTGAAGGTCGGAAAGTTTGACTTATGTTTTCAGCAGACTCGAACGGGCGTACAGCTCAGTCAATAGTGACGAGTTCTTTATTACATACCCCTGGATTCCTACGAAATACTGTGTCTTGGCTAAAGCGCCAATTGCCAAACCTCGACCCTAAAGATCTCTTACCTCTCGGAATAGAAATCGTAAAAGGAGCCATCGTCTGTGGAAATCCTTCCACTCCGAATCTTATGGTAGCCGAGTTCCAGCGCAGTGACGGTACTTTTGGCGTCATCAGAGTAACTCCCCTCAAACCAAGTTTCTTTATGGCTTCTCACATCCCTTTGTCTAGTCGAGGTCCAAGTATGACTTATACAAGCAAATGCTCACCTTGCACTTCAAGCACGCCACTGTACAATTTATACACAATGACGACTACTGCGAACCAATGACGGCCACGGGTCAAAAATTAGAGAGTCGGTATGTGCTTTCAACCGTGCAACCCGGAGGTTACTGAATTTGACAGTAGAAACACCGAACCAGAAATAACGTCTCCATATAGCTACTCTGCTTTTTCCAAGCTCTGGACGCAGTTACGTCTCAAGAAACTGATGAATGCACACTTCTCGGCTCTTCGCAAATCTCACAATCCTACACTCAACCGACGCAGAACTAAGAAAGGTCCCGAGGAGGCTACCCCAGTAGGAGCAGACTTTTCAACTCTGGAGTACGCTATCGAACGAAAAATACTTGAAACACCGTTACTGCAACTTTGTTATTACGTAGATGTGGTTGGTGTTGTTCCTCAGCCTCCTCATGTGAAGGATCGTGGGCTAGGTTTCGATATAGGCAACGGAGACGTTGGTCCTGAGTGGGGAATAGATCTTGTTATATCTGGTGGAACGTTAAAGTATGGTCCTTGGGCTGACCGGCAGAGGTATGAATCTCGAAACTATTCACTGACATTATTGATCTGACGCTTTCTCAGAGCTGAGTTGCAGCGGGCATTTTTCCCTCCCACGTACCAAGATGCAGAGGGAACTCCCCATCTCCAACCCGGTGATAAGCGTGTTTGGACTGCTTTACGTGTTTTCGTTGAGCTCCGAGAGGACACTACTCTTGTAGTCCCATTCCGTGAACCTTCCAAAGTGAGTCTCCATTCCTGAAATAGTTCAATCCTGATTTCCGTGGCGAACAGGACTGGCAATGGGATGGACTTACTCCCAGCTTTCCACGACCGCGGAAAAGAGAACATGCGTCGTTGCATCTCACTGCTGGTGACAAGTCATCGATCAGCTACCTCATGCCAATGGTAGCTGGCTCGAACGGATACGAACCTGTCCTTGAAGTTCACCTTGATACGGTTATCCTTACTTCAAGTCTGAATGATATCAAACTAATAAAAGCAGAGTCGTGCCGGGTAAGTTTTTGTGTTGCACCAGAGACACTGACATGATGATTGAGCTAATTTGTTTCGTAGATACACTGCGAATTACCTTCTCCCCTATCTTGGGATGCAGAGCGTGAATGGGGAATTTCAGTCGCGTTGAGGCATCCCACTCTTTTTCTTTTGCGTGATCACATCAACTTGTTTACTGATCTGGGCAAAGATTGGTCTTCGGGACCTCCGAGTGACTACTATCGCTTTGTCCCCATGGTCTACAGATTTGAGATGGATATACATCACTATCAACTCCACCTATACGCTAATGACCATAATATCATAGACAAGCCACGCGTTAACGAAGAGAACGGTACGTTTGCTACTGCATTTCAGTGAAATGTATGTTGACACCAATCCCCAAGCCATATTCACGTTGCATGGTACTCGCCTGCAGACTAAGGTCAAGATACCTTCAAATGTATATCGGCCAGATTTCACGACCATTTCGTTCTTTGTCGACGTTCCCAATGTTTTCATGAACCTTTCTCTACCTCGCTGGAATACAAATGCTCTACATTCACCGAAAGAAGGAAACGCTCTAGCCAATCTAGGATCGTTCCACATTGATGGATCTTATCTCTATTACTCAAGAGTGCACAAAGACAATGTTGAACAACTGAGACTCGATTTCACCGTAAGTTGAGAGACATCCCTTCCATGGAATGAACATATATTCCTTGTATGCAGGCCCGCGACGTCGCTTTCAAAGCGCTGGGATGGTCCATTCGTTATTTTATGATTCTCAAAGATAACTATTTTGGCTCGTTTACTCATTTCTCGACCTTGTATGAGTACCTCGATAAGAGCAGAAAGGGCGAGCCTCCTGGTGATCCAATCGACCTGAAATATAGGGACGGAAAGGTAAGAATCCTTTTTGCGTTTCTTGAGACGACCTAAAGGAATTACAGTCAAACATGATGCAAGTTGCGATGTCCGTGATAGTCAAGAATGGACTGATTGTTCTGCCAGTAGGCCTACCTGGCTATGAAGTTGGTCCTCGTTCTAGCTCGCAGGGAAACGTTGGAGTTGGCCGCTGTATTCTTTTATCTCTGCCTGAGCTGCAGCTTCATTTTCGCATGCATGATTTCTACATGGGTCGGTGCTCTCTGGTAACAATTTGGACTGTCGGCTGACATCCCTTTAGAAATGTCACTGAACATTGATTCTATCAGTGGTAGCGTGGAGCCCGACTATCCAGAGGCTGTGGTATACTCAAGAAGAGACAATCGCAGTTGTCTCGTCATTGAAGGTCTTGACATAACAGCGAATAGATTATTTGGTCCACCTCCTCGCACTTTGACATACGTCTGCATCTGGGAAATACGCTTGGGGTCCGTAAAAGCTTCCTGCTCTGCCACAGAGGGAACAATCCTTTCTGCTGGATTAAAAGCTTTCATGTTCAATTTTGACGACTACTTGAACGCCCCCGCCAAAGATCATTCTCCTCCTACTCTCCCCGACCGTGAGTAATTTTCATTATCTAATTCAACGTGGTCGTGATTCATGAACGATTTCATAGTTACTTTTTTGAAACTCTCCTTGGACACCGTTGATGTAACATGGAATGCTGGTAAAGCAACTGTGGTGGCTAGCATCCCGCTGGGCTTGCGTCTCGAAAGTAATGATCTAGGAGGATTATTCCACAAGAAACTTCTTTCCGTCATACTTCCTTATCTTAATATCAAGTTCTTGCTGGAGTACCCTGGAATGGACCATCTAATCGAGACGGCGGAGTTTAGTACCGATGTTCTCCTTGACATATTCTCATGCCCTGCTGGATGGCAAGAAAAGTCCGAGGAACAAGCTGAATTTGTTTTGAGTCAAGACTTATCCACCGGTCGAGTGAAGCAAATGCTGGAAAAGAGACGAGGTATTTATATGTATCATGCGTATTCTGTCGTTAACTCTTCATCGATGTTTCAGGAAACATTGCGGCAAACATGTCCAGTGTCTATGTCCCCCCGATAACTCTTCCTGGAACTTCAGGATATCCCCGTCAACCCATACACACTCGTAATCGGTCGAATGAATCACTAGATTCCATCGCCTCTCAGTCTTCAAAGTCTGATGACGAGAGCTTCGCTGTTCGAGATGCTCGTCTCGCGTAAGTTTTCCAAACTGATTCTTTGGATCTTAGTATTTATTTTCACACAGAACGGGACGTGCATTTGCAACCAAACCATATATGCAGGTCGAAGATGCGGACGAGAACCTGAGCACCGGTGATGAATCTGACAATGAAGATCTTACCGAACGCTCCGAGAGTGATTGGCCAGATTACGGTGTGTTGGTATTGGAGACTGAGGAAGTATATTTGCTGAATGTGTCTTAGATGATACTGGCTCCGATGATCCCCACTCCATCCTGCGCTTCTATCGCAATTTCACCAAACATTACATTTCTCGCCACTTGAACGATCCTAGCGAATGGGAAGGCTCTCCGATAGAAATGATTAGGGTATTGCTTTCTTCTCATACAAGTATTTATCTATTAATGGCAGTCCACCAGGGTAGCAAATTGCCGGATTTTATGCCCAGCTTCGAGCATGATCACGCAGAGCCAACTCTTAGCAATCCACCACTCTCCTTTACCTGCCCAGGGAAGAAGAGTGATGCTACCCTCTATCGTGTCTCTCAGCGGAGGGGCACCAGCGTGTTCGCAACCCCGAAGATCATTCAAGTGCTCTCACTATTGGAGATGGACATTGAGAAAGCTGTATGTCAAAGGCACCTTTTTTGTTTCTAATACGCTGAGCGGAAAGCCAGGTTCCCAGCCCAGAAATTTTCGTCGACTCTTCTTTGTTGTCATATTTGAACACTGTTCTCAGTGACCTGAAAAGCTCGGAGACCACTAGCCATCTTACCTTTGATGTTCGCTTGGAGACTGTCTCATTTCGCCTATTGCAACATATCGAAATTAGCAGTGAAATTTCAGAGTCTCTGCTTCATGTCGAGTCCCAGATTGGTGCCACTACCAACAAGCTTTCTCTATTGAGTGGGACTTTGCAAGGTCTCCATCTTTCTGGACAACTTTTTGGAGAAAGCGTTTCCACTTCTGTTCAGCTCGCAATGGCACAGCTCGATCTAGCTACTGTTGATAATGAGCGGCACGCTGGTCATCTTCCTTCCTCATGTTTCACGATGTCTCTGCACAACCTCTCTGCAACTCATAACAAACCTGTTACAGAGATTTCCTGCTCTCATTTTGAGACAGATGCCTCACATTCTTTACCAGAGGTGCTAGTCCTGACTGTGTCTGCTGTCGCCGATAGCGTGAAAGAGCTTTCAAAAATTGCAAAGAGATTGACAAAGTTCCAAAGCCAGTCCAACCTCTCTCTCTTCCATTCTATACTGCAATCTTCCAACGACACGACCATAGTTGACCATTTATCCACCATCCAACCATCTTTCCTTGTTCAGACTGGAATTCCTCAGCGCTTGCGCTCCGACCCCATATTTCGCGTGCTGTTCCATTTGCGACACTCCTTACGAGAGAAGGAAGTGGACTCTAGTCGGGTCAATCTAGATGTAACGTTGGATGAATTGAAATCCGCTTTGTTGTCTCGGCTTGCAGTTCTTGATCCAGACACAGACCCTAAATTGCGATTGGATTCCTTAGGGTGTCTTTTACCTGGTCTTCGGTCCACTAGCCATTCGAATGCTGACAATTCAGATCGTCCTCAATCCCCATCATACGTCTCTGTGGAAATGCGCAAAATCCATTTCATTATATCTGACTCCAGACGTCGTCTTGCGAGCGAAGTGTCTGTCGCAAATCTGGTCACGACCTTCTGTTCCAAGAATATGGATTTCTTGGAACTTCCTACTGCCTCCCGCTCGAAAGCAACGTCCCAAGTTTCTCTGCGAAAAAAGCCCCTCTACCCTGTCCAGAAAATCTCGTTCTCATTGCTTCTTGGTGAATTAAACGTGGACGTGCATCCCCATTTGATCAGCATCTCACAACAAGTCGCGCGCGTTAGAAGATTGTACGCACACACAATCAGGTCCCTTCTGTCTCCAAAGAGCCAAAGAAGCTCTATGGAAGTTGAGCCTGGCAATGAAAGCAACAGAAACATCGACATTGTTGCTTCTGTTGGAAGCATCTGTTTACAGGCCGTTACGGATAACCTAACTTTTGAATTCGGCGTCGCAGGCTTGCAGATTGTTTCAAAGTTACTGGATCACCACCAGCAGCCTGTCATTCACCGTCCAATGAATCATTCTGTAGTCTTCCGGAATGTCTCGCTTCAGGCCCGGTCCCCATCTGCTAGGACTCGTGCCAATAATCAGTTGGCTATCGTCGTTTTATCAAATTCCGGCATCAACGTGAACATGCGTGAAGATACGAATGGCCCAACAGTTCATGTTATATGCAGATTCGCAGCCGTTCGTATCAAAGTTCCTCGCAGTGCAATTCGCACCTACCGCTTTTTTGAAGACTGGAAGGCGGACTTCCTCCCTGGGATTGAGGCCACTATGCAAGCCTTCCTATCAGAACTTGAAAAAACCCCAAACAAGTCAACTACAGCTCCGCCGAAAATGAAGAATCGACAAGTGAACCTTCAAATTCATGGAGTCATTAGTGTGATTGGTGTGTATCTGCGAGTTATGCACCACACGTGGGTCGCTTGGGAAGTTCAGAACACAGTAGCACATTTCACGAGGTCTCAAAACACCATACAAAGCATTCGACAATCGTTTGGCCTTCAATTATCTTCACAAAGTTTCCATATCACATCTGATTCACCGAGTGTCGATTCAGACAATCGCGTGAAGCTTGAGCTTCCAGCCATCTTTGTGTCAGGTCATCTCGATGGTTCCTCAGTACAAGCGCTAGTTCTTATGCATTTTTTGGAACTTAAAGCGAAGCTATCTCATTGGGACACACTCCTTGTAGTCCAACAGAAATTTGGACAAGATTTCAATGATTTGGTCACTTTGATCGAAGAAACTCGGCTGAAACGTTCTACGCCGAAAGAGTCGCTCAAAGCTCAGGACGTCTCTTCGCATTATTCCATCTACTTGAAAATGGATGGGTTCCGCATCGGTTTTGAGGGGCCGAACTCTAATTTATACTTGGAATGTCCAGGAATCAGTGGGCAGCTCAATAGCGTTCCAGAACACGCCTGGTCGATTACCGCGACGGATCTTTCACTTTCATTGATTCCCGGACAACAGCCTGTGCTCCTCAATCGACATTACCGGTCGGTCTTCGTTGACATAGACTTTACAGTCGCGTCCAGGAAACATGGTTCAGATGAGAAATCGGCTGATATTCTCGATATATCTGTTCTGAAAATTCATGCAGTGATGCAGCCAAGTTCCATCGGAGATATTGGAGATTTTGTGGATCATCTTCAGGCAAGTTTCTGTAACTCTTCATTCGTACTATGACTCATAGAATGAGGTAGATGGAGATTCTGGTTCGAAGGGAACAACGGGCTACGGAGCTGGCTGCCTTCAAAGAAAAGACCCAGCAGATTCTAAAGAGCTTTGAAGTTGGAATACAGCAACCGAAGCCAAAAGAGACTAATTGGTTGAATAAATATAGCATCCAGTTCACTATTCAGAATGTGGGTGTGGCCTTTCCATTGGACAACTTCATAGATTTTGGTACCCAAGTGGTCCCTTTGCGTGCATTTTTATTCTCTATCAAGTCTATTCAATTCTCCGTTGAGCGTGGAGAAACTGGCCGTGCAAGAATGGAAGAGTTTTCGTTTCAATTTGTGCCCGGGTGCGTAGATGTTGCCCTGTATCAGTGATGTCTCATTAACACTATCACAGTTTTCGGTTGGCTGTTTCCAGTGATTTTGCTGGTGGAAACCACGAGACACGGAATCGTCTTCTTTATCCCAAAATGCAGGCTCAGCTTCGCTCATCGGGAACATCAGCTTCTCGTCAGTTTTTTATGGAAGCACAAGTCAGCGGTTTCATCCTTGATTTGGACTCTGAAATCGTGCACTATGTATTTGCCTTGGCAGATGTCTATAGATCAGGTAAAGCTCGTGTCGCGAAGCTATCTGCCACTATCCCTCGTACACCAGAAGAACCCTCTCCGAAACCTACCAATCTTCCTTCCTCTAGCTTTTTCGCATCGTTGACTTTTCTCAGCGGAAAAGTACGTATGCACAACCCAAATCCACCTAGTTCGCCTCGACCTAGATACAGCGGTGTTTGGGATCGTTCAAACTCATTGTACGAGGTGTTTGATCTTCCCATAGTTTCGGTGTGGGCAGAATATCGACCTCTGTCTGGCCCCGAGCAAGCTACCGAGTCTTCGATTCTCATGTTCAAGACTACGATCCATTCTAGTCGAAATACCTTGAGACCGACACTGCTACTGTTCCTTACCGAAATGGTCAACCTAATTGAGCATCGCCTGAAGACAGCGCCAGTGAACTTGCCTTCTCCTGTTGTCGAAGACAGCTCAAATAATGGCGCGGAGGTCTCAGAACCCCTGGTCAATTCTCCCGCATCGTCTCTGCAAATCAGTTTCAGTCTGCGAATCGATCGATCAAGACTGGAACTGACATGTCAACCTGACGTGAATGTAGTCGCCGCCCTCAACTGGGACAGTGGGGGATTTGTGATTACTGCTTCTCCCGGCGCAAGGATGGTTACCTTTTCGGGAAGTGTTGCTGGTCTGACGGTGGGCCTGAAACATGGTTTTTTGAGTGAAGATTGCGTCCGGCTAGACGCCCGTAACCTTGCGTTCTCCGTCACCTTTGGAAGGACAAATGTCAGTCCCGACCGTGCCATTAGTTCTATCTCTTTTGTTTTGGATACCGAGTTTTTAGGGGCGGTACGGTTTTCTCGTCTGCAGGATATTCTTTGTTTCAAGGCTGTTTGGTTGGATCGGATACCATTCTTCAACACGGTGGAAAATCGCACTAGCCCCACCTCAGTTGTACCCAATCCTCCAGATTCTCCTAAGCAGGAATTTACAACTCTCGCTCTGATTCGAATACGGCAAATCAAACTAGATGTTGATCTAGGCCAGTCTATCAGCACAGTCGTGCTGCATTTGAAAGGTCTGACTCTGCGCTCAAAATTCACCCAGTCCAGTAATGAAGTCTCTCTGTGCGTTGGACATTTATCAGTAACTGCTAGAGGAAACATAGCCGGCTATGCAGACGTCTCGAATTGTGTATTCCAAACCGTTCGGCGTTTGGAGGATCCTTCCTTGGAGAATGTGTCTCATATCCGTATGTTGGAGCTGCGCATGACCAGCGGACCTCTGGTCGTTATGATAGAATCAGATTATCAGAAATTGCTGCATTATCGGTAAGTGATTGACTACTTGCTATCAGAATGTGTCGTTCATTTACCTGTCTAGCGCGGAGCCGCTGGAAGTGGAAATTTTCGATGAATGGTCGAATACAAATCTTACACATGATGACCGTCCTCTCCAACTTTCGTTCACAGTCACCAGTCCAGAAGTCGTCGCAATTGCTACTGTTGGAACAATACCGAAACTCCTCTCTTATGCAAACAAATTCCGGGCCAACCTCGAAGCACAAAGGGAAGGTGCTAGCAAAGAGTCACAAACTTTCCGGATATCCAGATCCCCAAAGCCTGACAATCCCCTTTCTGCTGTAGCAGAAGCAATGATCAGCTCTGCACGAAATCGACTGGAGGAGGCTGGCTATAGCCTGTCTTATGCGATTAGGCAGCATATGAGTCTTAGGCTGGATCTGCTGCGCCTCGTTGTTTTCCCCCGTACTATGACCGATGTGGAAGTAGCCCAATTTCTTGGGCAAGGTGTTCGAGGTCGTCTTGACCGTCTAGTAGGATCGGAAACAGCCGCCGCCAAAAGGGACATCCGACTATCCTTCTCGTTCATGAAGATTTCACGGTATACACAGCTTGGACATGTCGTCATGCCGCCCAGTTTCGAGTTTTCGGATGGCAAAGAATGGTTGGAGGGTCTTCTCAAGGATGCAAATGGTGCAGACATTGTCGGCCTACCATCAATGGTCATGCACATGAACAGCGAGGAAACGCGGGATGGTCTTTTGAAGATGTTGCATTATGACTTTGATAGCAAATTTTTGCGTCATCAGAACAAGCAGCAAGCTGAAGATATCTACATCACGCTAAACGTCGGGCTATATTCTTGGCTGACTGTCCTGCGAAAAACTCTTACTCGAGAGATGGAGCAAGCTAAAACAACCGGTGTAGCCAGACCTGATGTCTTGGCTTTGGATATTCCCAAATCAGCAACTCTGCCACGATCTTCTCTGGACGTCCCTCCAGCTGCACCGGCAAAGTCGGCCTCTGTGCTCCAGACATCATTCAACCTGTCGGACCCAGTAGACCAAGACGAGCCTCCACTATCAGCTATTCCGAAAGAGAGCAAGGGCTTGATCTATCGACCAGGCAATCGTCATATTGAACGACTTACAATGAGGCAGCTGGGTGATGCTACACCAGACGTTATGCATCCATTCTTCATGAAGAAGGCAGGTTTCAGCCTGGAAGACTCACTTCCGCAATACGTACACGAGTATGCGACGGCACCATTGGAGGAAATTATGGAAGCATTACTGAGATTGTATAGTAGACAGTTGCAGATAGGTAGTACTAGCAGGGTTGAATAAGATACCCAGTTGTCCAAGCGTATGTAAGCAGGATAAAGGAAAAATTGACGCGCGGCGGCGCGTTCAACGATGAAAGCCAGCACTTCGACCGCCTCTTCTGCCCCAGTGGCTCACAATGCCCTTCCCCCTCCTTCTGTCCCGTCAGCAGGTCGCTCTTCGCGAATTGCACCCCATTCACACATAAAAGGCCTCGGTCTCAACGCAGAAGGGCTCGCATCGAATGATAGCTCTGGATTCGTAGGGCAGACGAATGCTCGTGAAGTAGGTGTCTTGGAGCGAAAATACCGTTCTTGTCTAATGAACACGTCCATAGGCATGCGGTGTCATCGTCGACCTCATCAAAACGCGCAAATTCTCTGGACGTGCTCTGCTTCTAGTAGGAGCACCTGGAACGGGAAAAACTGCACTTGCTTTGGCTATATCCCATGAACTCGGGTCAAAAGTCCCTTTCTGTCCAATGGTTGGATCAGAGGTGTACAGTACGGAAGTGAAAAAGACGGAAGTTCTCGCAGAGGCGTTTCGTAGGGCTATCGGTTCGTTTTTCTATTTTCTGGCACTTGGTGAATGCAAACCTGACTTGAAATCCAAGGCCTCCGGATAAAAGAAACAAAAGAAGTATTCGAGGGCGAAGTAACTGAAATGACGCCTTCCGAATCTGAAAATCCCCTCAGTGGTTATGGCAAGACGATATCCCATGTCATTATTGGTCTCAAAACTGTCAAGGGTACAAAACAGCTTCGTCTCGATCCGAGTATCTATGAAGCGATGCTCAAAGAAAAAATCGTCGTTGGGGATGTCATCTATATTGAGAAGAACACTGGTGCAGTCAAGGTACAGTTGCGTATTGACTACATCTTTATCCACTTATCCACTGTTGCCCTGTAGCGAGTAGGTCGTTCAGACGCATATGCATCCTCTTACGACCTCGAATCCGAAACCTACGTCCCCCTTCCCAAAGGTGAAGTCCACAAACGTAAAGAACTCGTCCAAGACGTCACCCTCGGCGACCTCGACGCGGCCAACGCCCGTCCTCAAGGAGGCCAAGACATCATGAGTGTCATGGGCAGCCTCGTCAAAAGTACCCGTACCGAGGTAACAGAAAAACTCCGTCGAGAAGTCAACAAGGTCGTCAAAGGTTATGTTGATCAAGGAGTAGCAGAGGTTGTACCTGGAGTAGTGTTTATTGACGAAGTGCACATGTTGGATGTGGAATGTTTTACTTATTTGAATGCGTTGTTAGAGTCGCCGATGGCACCGACGGTGGTTTTGGCTACGAATAGAGGGAATGCGCTGGTTCGTGGTACGACGGATATTGTTGCGCCGCATGGGATTCCAGTTGATTTGTTGGATCGGTGAGTGGGAAATTGGATGGTTGAAGCAGATGAGGGTCTGACGAGTGCTACAGGTGCATGATTGTCAAAACAGAGGCTTACAACCGAGAGCAAGTGTCGAGGGTAGTTCAATTGAGAGCCAATGTGGAAGGACTCAAGTTGAGCCCTGGTGTTTTGGAACGGTTGTCGACAGAGGGCGAAAAGAGTTCATTGAGGTACGATTTTCCTGTTCCTACTCGTCTCGCTTCTCACTGTTTTTCTAGGTACGCGCTGCAACTTTTGGCTCCTGCTTCCATCTTGGCCACGTTGGCAGGCCGTTCCGAGATTCAGGAGGAAGACATTTCAGAAATGAACGAGCTCTTTTTGGATGCTAAAACATCGGCAGGAATGATTGGATCCTTGTAGTATATGTATTTTTTGGAATATCTTTCCCGTGTAGATCTAGTAGTTGAGGGGTATGTCGCGTCCTTTGCAAGTCTATTTCCAATGCGCCTCGGGCAGCATACAAGTACAGCTCAATAAAAACAAAAAGGAAAGTCAACAAGTTGGCCGTAATTAACGCTGTTTACAACTCGATCAACTGTCGCTGTTATCGAGGCGTTCCTTCCATGCATTGCTCAGACATCGTCATCATCAATCTCATGATCCAACCCGTCCCATTAAATAATTTTATACGATTCGACACATTAATGCTTTTAAAGGAGGTCTCCAAGAGCAGCCATTTCGGGTCCACCGGATTCTCTCAAGCCAATCTCCCAGTCTAAAAAAAGCAAATAAGTGAAGGAAAGTGGGGGACGAGCAAGGGCACATACAGCTGTAAATGATAGTAACGGCCATGAGGATACCAGTTCCACTTCCGATGGCACCCAAGAGGTCAGCAGCGACAGAAAGCAAACCTAGAATGGCACCACCAAAGGCAGCCGCAGTAGGAATGACACGCTTGAGTTCCTTGTACATGGAGCCTTCACGGTGACCAGCCATGACCTATGAAAGAAAGCTGAGCCTCAGAGCACAATCGATACGCATCAAACATACCATTTGTTGATCCTTGAGTTGCTTGGCGACATCTCTGGGTCCACTTCCAGAGACTTCGATCCAAGTTTTACTGAACAAGGCACATGCCGAGAGCATAAAGATGATGTAAATTGCAGTGTGTATGGGGTCAACGATGGCCTCGCGCATGGTGTGGGGAGGAGACATGTAGTAGGCGATACCAGAGGTGGCAACGAGTTGAGGAGAATCTTCCATGGGCTAAAAAAGCTTCAGACACGCTTCGTACTTCCAAACAAGAAAGGCTCACCTCCCAGACACCAAGAAGCCTAACGAGGAAGTTGTCGGGGAATCGAGAGGCCAGCATTTGACTGAGGATAAAGACGTTGCTGGTCAAGGCACTCTCCAACATGATGGGCATGTTGCTAGTGTAGAAGAGCTTGACGGGGTAGCTGCCACGTTGACCTCTGAACCTGTTGCTCTTGACGGGAATTTCGATGCGGAAACCTTGGAGGTAAATGACAATAGCAAAGATGACGATGGTAGCAATCAAGTTCATGACGTTGGGGAGACGGTCACGCCAGAACGCCTCTCTGAGGGCACGGCCCTTGTCGTTCCAGGTGAAGAGGAGGTGGAAGAGAGCAACGACGGCACCTTCAAACTCGGGACCTCTGCCAGTGTTGACAGTGGTGGGTGAAAAGGCTTTCCAGACGATGGATTCACAAATGTTGGTAGCAATGAAGAGGGAGATACCAGATCCGAGACCGTAGCCCTTTTGAAGGAGCTCATCCAAGAGAATGACGATGAGGGCAGCCGAGACGAGTTGGATGATGAGCAAAAGGCAGACACCTGCACCAAGGTCACGAGGAAGACCGTATAGACCAGTGAGGACATAGACCGTAGCTTGACCGAGGGCGATGATGAGAGCGAAAACTGGAAACGCGTAAATAAACGATTGAAAACCATCTGCAAAGCGACTCACGCTTCTGGGCACCGCTGAACAAAGCTCTGTCTTCCTTCAAACTAAAGTCGACCTCGATCAAGTTTGCGCCGGCGAGAAGTTGCATGATCATTCCAGACGTCACGATAGGACTAATGCCGAGTTCCATGAGAGTTCCACGATTCGAGGCCAAAATGACACGCATCCAGTAGAGGGGGTCGGACGAGTCTGAAGACATGATGCCGTAGAGGGGAACTTGTGAACAGACAAGGAAAATAAGGAGAGTGACGGCGGTCCATAGCAGTTTTTGGTTGAAGGGAACCTGGAGAAAAGGAGTTACGAGGGAAAGGAGAAGTAGGCATACGAGCATACCTTTCTGTCCGGGGAAGAAACCTCTGGAAGAATAGGAAGGAACGGCCGAACCAGATTCAGAAACCGAACTAGAAAAGAGTGAGAACAGGGAGTAGAAAAAGACGCAGGACATACAGCCGCTCATGTTTTGTGGTGGACGTTGAAGATGAAAAAAAGTGCTGAGCTGGAAGCGTAAATAATTAGCTGGTGCGGACGTGGCATTACGTGGGAACAAGTTTCCTAATTACACGATCATGTGACATCCTATCTTGGTCGCGTTCCAGTTGAGTTTTTGCTTTCGCACTAGTCCCCCATGGCTCTCAGAGACTTCACCGAGTCTCTCTCCACAATTCGTCCAAAAATCACCCTTGCAGAATCAGAGGAATCATGGGATACCATCGCAGCAGCCATGCTCGACTTGACCTCTCTCATCACCGAGTGCACCGCTCACTTTCAGCACGAAACCGTCGCAGCCGTTCGTGAATTCCACAGACACATCACTGGTGCTCTCAAATCAGAACGAACCAGACTTTCTGGCCCAGCAGTCGATCTCGTCATTGCAGCAGCAGCAGAACTCAACGCCAATTTCGAACCTCTTCTCCCCCTCTTCTTTCCGACTCTACTCTCGCTCTGCGGTCGACCCAACAAGATCGTTTTGAACAGGGTCAAGGGGTGCATCCTGGCAATTATCGAAAATACACAGCTTGTCGCCGTCTTGCCCTACTTTTTGCAGTACATCAAGGAAAAGTCGACTTCGCTCCGACTCGTAGTTGCCGAGGGCACGCTGGCATGTGTCAATTCGTCCAACCCCTCGGACCTTGAAAAAGAGGCTCGTGTAAAGGATATCGAGGCCTTGATCAAGGCAACTTCGCGGGATGCTAATGCAGATGTCAGAAAGACAAGTAAAAAGATATTCGAATCATACCAGGAGCTTTTGCCAGGCAGGGTAGATGGGTGCGTGACTCGATTTTCAACGTTGAACAAATCTAATTCTTTATTAGCTTCACCGCTCCCCTCAGTCCTACCATCAAAAAGTATTTGGGTGTCAAACCCAAACCGGTCCCCATTCCTATCGATTTTTCCAAATCCACCTCCAACCAGGTGAAGAAAAAGCCTTCTCAGATGCTTTCTTCCTCCACTTCATCTTCCCGACCACCTGCCCAGACAAAATCGACATCAGGCAGTAGTATGGCTCCTCCGGCCAAACCTTCCAGGTCTGAACAAGCCCGTTCCATGCCCCCACCTCCGAGACCCGAGAGTCGGTCCAACACCGGCAATCAACTCCATCGTTCCGTACCTGCTTCTGCCAAGCCCGAGAAACCAACTGGACCAGTTCGCTCAGAGAGCGCAAACTCGCACCGGCAGCCAGATGTTGCACCAAAACGTCCTCAGCTGCCACCTTCCAGATCCCAGCCTGCCCCCGCTCCACCGATCCGTCTTCGTACCGTTTCTCAGACCGCTACCATGTCTGGACCTATCCGACAATTCAACCCCGTCTCGCAGAGCACGTCTTCCCAGCCTACCGTGCAGAAGAGTGCCGCTGTTTCTGGTCCTCAACGCGTTCCCCGTCCCCAAGCTCCACCGGCACCTACCGAGAAACCCCAGATTACCCTTCACCGCCCGGATCCCCAGGCTGGCGGTACTGCCAAGCTTTTACCGAGAAAACCCGAGCTGCCCAAACTGTCAAAGGAAGCACCTTCCCTAAACAAAAAACCCTCTGGTAAGCTCAGGGTGGAAAGGCCACCTTCTGCTCAAGAGATGACAGCCGGTCCCAGCCATTCCCGCTCTCAATCAGCCTCCTCTTCGTCGAAAACAGAGAAACCAGCTGTTAAACCGGCTCCAGCGAAACCTGTTTGGGGAGGAGCAAGTCGACCGGCCCCGGCTGCTACTACGAAGAAGACAGTAGCCAAGGGCAAAGCACCAGTCGATGCGAGTAAATCTCAGGCCAAGGGTAAGGCTCCAGAAGTGTCTCGAGCACCGACCAAGGCAGAGGTTCCCAAGAGGACGAGGACGGTCTCTCATTCTGTACCCAAGGTGGTACCGGGCAAGAAGGCTGGGATTCAGCGTGCTCCTACTCCCAAAGACGCAGACGAAAAACGATCTGCTACACCTAGTGACACGCCTGGTCAACGTTCCAATACTCCTAGTGACGTTCAGCAAACGCCCGATGAAGAACCTTCCGCTACTCCCAGCGATATAGAGACGGAAACGGTGCAGTCGGAGAAGGAAGAAACTCCTGGCGTTGAGGAAGAGAAAGAGACGGAAATATTACCCGAGTCAGAATCTTCAGGGGTTACCACCGAGGACGAAGAAGAATCCAACAAGACCATCACTCGCGACGAAACTCAAACTGAAACACCAGTCAAAGTCATTCCACCCTCTCCATCCCCTGCCACTCCAGTCAAAACCAAAGTGGCCGAATCCAACATTGTCGAAAGCACTCCCATTTCGGCACTCTTTGCGGATATCGAACGAGGATTCCTCTTTTCCCCCGTCACGCCAATCTCGCCTGCCAATTCGTACCTTGGTCGAAACGGAGGTTTCCCAAAGATGCCTGTATTTGGTGCCATGTCACCACCTCCAGAACCCGAGTTGGACGCTCCGGATGTCATGTTGGAAAAGTTGCTTGATACTCAGATGGCTCCGCGACACGCATTGATGGATATGAACTAGGATACTTTCACATTTTTTCTTACACTTCAAAGTTCAAGGATTTAGCGATTACGCATGCTGCATATGATGTATTATTATTGCTCGACGTGTCTCCGTAGATATATTAAACTACAATTTGGATGTCAATAACTTGCAATACATTATCATTTGGTTTGTTTGACACGTACACGCTCTAATGACTGAGGTACTTGCGGCCCTTGTTCAACCTCCTAGCCAAAATTTTCCTGCCGCCCTTGGAACGTTTCCTAGCGAGGAACCCGTGTCTACGTTTTCTTTTCCTCTGCGAGGGCTGGTATTCGGACCCATACGTCGTGAACCGTACTTGGGGTTGTAAAGACCGAAGGATGGGAGAGACAAACGCGTTTTTGGGTACGAGAGAAGAAATAGCTGGACGAGCAAATTGGTGGGTAAATTCGGAGAGTCTCTGTGCTGGCCTGAGTGCCACTGAGAGTGCAGACTGTGCAGTGGGAAGACGCGGGGGACGCAGGAGGAGTTGAGCGAGACTGGGTGGTAGACGAGGCATGAAAAGAAGTATTTGCCACGTGATCTGGTCTGCATGATCATCGTGACTCGAGGTCCATCGATTCGATGGCTATTAAAGTCGACTCGTCTCTTCCGCCATCTCCATACCATGGCAAGTCAACCATACACTGGTCCTTGGACTGCACCAAAAGTCCGTGAAGACTTTTTCAATTTCTTCAAGAACAAGAATCACACATTCGTCCCTTCGTCGTCTACTATTCCTTATGAAGATCCTACTTTGTTATTCGCGAATGCTGGGATGAACCAGTACAAGGCTATCTTTTTGGGTACTGTGGACCCCAATTCGGATTTGGCAAAATTGAAGCGTGCTTTTAATTCTCAAAAGGTGTGTGTCGCGTTACCCCTAGAAGTTTGTGTCGGACTAACTCTTGAATAGTGTATCAGAGCTGGAGGGAAACATAATGATCTGGATGATGTCGGAAAGGACTCTTATCATCATACTTTCTTTGAGATGCTTGGAAACTGGTCTTTTGGTGATTACTTCAAGGTCATATCTGTTTTTCGTTCTTCGTGTCGCGTCTGCTCACAAGACTTGTAGAAAGAAGCTATCGCCTACTCTTGGGAACTCTTGACAGAAGTCTACAAGCTACCCAAGGATAGATTATATGTTACCTACTTTGAAGGTGACCCAAAGAACAACCTTGAACCAGATCTCGAAGCAAAACAGTACTGGCTGAATACGGGTGTACCAGAAGATCATATACTTCCAGGAAATGCAAAGGATAACTTTTGGGGTACGTTCCAAATGTCTGTCTTTTCCTCCAGGTTGCTAAAGAGAATCACAGAAATGGGTGCAACCGGTCCTTGTGGACCCTGCAGGTAGTTTGAATGATAGAACCCAATTATATCCCTCTCATACATCCATTTCAGTGAAATCCATTACGACCGTATCGGTGGTCGCAACGCTGCACATCTCGTAAACAAGGACGACCCCGACGTTCTCGAAATATGGAACAACGTCTTTATCCAATTCAACCGCGAAACTGACGGCTCTCTCAAATCTCTCCCCGCAAAACACGTCGATACTGGTATGGGTTTCGAGCGACTGGTCTCTGTCATCCAAGACAAGCGATCAAACTATGACACGGACGTTTTCCTTCCCATTTTCGAGAGAATCCAACAAGTGACTGGTGTTCGTCCGTACCAAGGTCGATTTGGAGACGATGATAAGGATGGGATCGATACTGCCTATCGTGTTGTTGCAGATCATGTCAGGACGCTTACTTTTGCGCTTAGTGATGGTGGGGTACCAAATAAAGATGGTCGAGGATACGTGCTGAGGCGGATTTTGAGGAGAGGTGCTCGGTATGCGCGGAAAAAGCTCGGGGTTAATATTGGATCGTTTTTCTCTTCATTGGTTCCAGTCGTGGTCGAACAAATGGTGAGTCACTCGCATCCTTATATTTAGGCAGCTTCTCAGTCTAGATTTTTACAGGGTCAAACTTTCCCCGAGATAACGAAAAAAGTAGAAGAGGTCAAGGAAATCCTCGACGAGGAAGAAGAATCCTTCTCTCGTACCCTTGATCGGGGTGAAAAACTCTTTGAACAGTACGCTTCTCGTGCTCAACAGTCGGGATCGAAAACTTTGAATGGAAAAGACGTTTGGAGGCTTTACGATACTTATGGTTTCCCAGTTGATCTCACTCAGTTGATGGCGGAAGAACTTGGTCTGCAGATTAATGACCAAGAGTACGAAGAGGCTCAGGCTGCGTCAAAGGAAGCGAGTAAAGGAACCCTGAAAACGGGTGAAACGGGGCTCGTCAAGTTGGATGTCCATGATATCGCCGAGTTGGAGAAGAACCCTGATGTACCCAAGACGGATGATTCTGCGAAATTCAGTGAGCATTATTATCGGTCAAGTTGCCGTCTTTGTTAACCGCTTCTAGGTTTTGGCAACATCAATGCTACAGTCAAGGCCATCTTTCACGACAAGAGTTTCCCCAAGTCGACTGCTGAAATTCCCGAGGGCTCTTCGTTTGGTGTCATCCTGGACAAGACTAGTTTCTATGCAGAGTCTGGAGGACAAGAGTACGATACTGGAAACATCGTCATTGATGGTGTTGCCGACTTTGAGGTGACCAATGTGCAGGTGTACAACGGCTACGTCCTACATACGGGTCATCTCAAGTATGGTCAGCTCGAGGTTGGAAATGAGGTGGTGTCTTCATACGATGAAGTACGTCTATTAAAATTGCCGCCATGCTTTTTCTTACTCGATAATAGCTTCGAAGATGGCCATTGCGCAACAACCACACCGCCACCCACATCCTCAACTATTGCCTTCGTGAAGTTCTCGGAGATCACATTGATCAAAAGGGCTCTCTTGTCGCTCCTACAAAGTTACGTTTCGACTTTTCACATAAAGCCCAGATCGGTATCCCCGAACTGCAAAAGATTGAAACGATGAGCATTGGATGGATCCAAAAGAACGTCAAGGTCTACAGCAAAGAAGTCAGTTTGCAATCTGCGTACAAGATTCCCGGGTTAAGGGCTGTCTTTGGAGAATCGTATCCTGATCCTGTCAGAGTCGTTTCATTAGAATATGATGTTGATGAAATTGCAAAGGATATCGAGAATCCCAAGTGGAGGCAGACCAGTGTCGAATTTTGTGGTGGAACGTGAGTCTTCTGGCTTCGTTCCTTTTTCGGTTTCTCACAGATGTTGTAGGCACGTCGCGAAAACCGGTGACATTAAAGACTTTGTTATTACAGAAGAGTCTGGTATTGCCAAGGGTATCCGGCGTATAGTCGCTGTTACTGGACATGAAGCGCAAGATATGATCCGCCTTGCAAGCGAGCTGAAGAGCAGGGTGGAACAGGTGGACGCAATGGCTGGAAAGGACAAGGATGCTGCATTGAAGGCTCTAAGTGTCGTAAGCTGCTACTTGCTATCTCCTGTTGACTGCGCACTCAAGAATTGCAGGAACTCGGCCAAGTCGACATTTCTGTCATCAAAAAGGCAGAGCTCAAAGACAGACTCGGAGCTATACGCAAAGCTTTCGACAAGCAGATCAAGGAGCGGGAAGCCGCAGCGAGCAAGGCGGTAAGTTGGTGTGCTTTGACTTTGAGCATTAATGACGCAAAGGATAGGCTCTCGAGCAATTCACCCAACACTTTAAAGACAACGAGTCTTCCGAAGCCTTTATCGAAGTTTTGGATGTCGATGGAAACGCAAAGGTCAGCAGAATAGGGGAATGCTCCTTCGGCTACTTACGCCCCTTGTTAGATCCTTCAAAACATTGCAAACCAAGCGAGAAAAACTGGCAAGGCCGTGTATGTATTCAGCGTCGACGCTACAAACGGTAAAGTGGCCCACGTCAACTACATCCCTCCGTCGTTGAAGGCGAAGGGTGCGGATGCTCGAACGTGGGCGCAAAAAGTAACAGACTCGATTGGCGGAAAGGTGTGTTGTTTTATTTTGACTAGAGTGTCTTGTCTAAAAATGAGTCTACAGGCTGGTGGTAAGGAGGACTCTGCACAGGGTGTTGGAACAGAAGTTTCCAAGGTTAATGACGCAGTTGTTGCTGCCAAAGCTTATCTCTCGTCACTGTAGAAGTATCGCACCAAATGTACACTATTAGTATAGAGTTTATCTTATTTCCGGGAAGTTGCCGATGGCACAGATTCAAACTCAGACGATCTGAGAGTGGCTGAACCTTAATCACAACTATCAACTTCCCACGCGCCGACCTTTCCTCAAGCTCAAGTCTAGTGCGTCCAAATTTTTGCCTGTTCCGTGCATAAACCCATTCTTGTCCAACAGCCATGTCCCTCGTCGTTCCAGAGGCCCACCAGCAATTCCAAGTGTGTACCCCGTCCTTCATTACAGCCCACGCTTTTCTCATACCTGGTTGCAGCACATTCTTCGTCTCCTCAACACCAACGTTGATGGAAAGAGAAAAATCATGTACGCCTTGACTGAGATCAAGGGTGTTGGTCGTCGGTATTCCAACATTGTTTGCAAAAAAGCTGATGTGGACCTCAACAAACGGTGCGTGCCTTGCTCTATCCCAATATCTTAAACTTATAACACAAAACGACCTTTCTCGTTTACAGTGCCGGTGAACTCAACTCTGATGAGCTCGAACGAATTGTTACCATCATCCAAAACCCCACCCAGTTCAAGATTCCTACATGGTTCCTGAACAGACAAAAGGACATTGTTGACGGCAAGAACTACCAGATTCTTTCCAACGGTGTCGACTCCAAGCTCCGTGACGATCTTGAGCGATTGAAGAAGATTCGTGCTCACCGTGGTCTCCGACACTACTGGGGTCTGCGTGTGAGGGGTCAACACACCAAGACGACTGGTAGGCCTCTTCGTCTGATCCAATGGTTCTGTATTCACCTCTCGTTTCCTTATAGGTCGTCGCGGGAAGACTGTCGGTGTGTCGAAGAAGCGTGGTTAAATGTTCATTTACGATTCTGGCTTATGTATATTGTGCTCTATGACTCCCGCAATCCTGTCTTTTGATATGGAATACCATGCAATATGCCATGCCTACACTGGCGACTTTATGGTTTAAAGTTGTGATCCAAAATCCAAGCATTACATTCAAGTGGTATACAAAAGATAATTCATAGATGTATCAGGTCATTCTTCTCCTGGAAGCCGTCGAAGTCTCTTGTGAAGTCATGCCCACCATCCTTTCTACAACAGCCTGTTAAGAATGTTAGAAGCTACACAACGATAGCATGCATTCCTTGGCCCACCTGCGCCTCATCCCAACCCAACGGTTCATCTTCTGCCTCTTCGTTCTTTGTAGAATCTGTATTTCCTGCTGCATCCGCCTCGGCATTCCTGGACTAGTGATCAACGTCAGGTTGCACACGATTAAACTGAGGACAAACCTCAAAACTTCTAAAAACTCTCGTCCTTTGTCCCTGTCCACATCGGCAAATCCACTTGTTGCATTTCGAGGAGTCTCGTCACCAGACCCATCGTCTGGGTCTCCGGTCGGGAATCCAACGATTGCCAATCCTTTTGCATGTCTTCTTTGGGCAATCCGTCCACGACGATCACGAGGAGTGTTATTAGAGAGAAAACTAGGTGCTCGAGGACCGGTACCCGGTCCAGAACGAGCTTTGAGTCCATTGCGCCCACTTACCAACGATCGGGGTAGGCGCAAGACAAGAAGAAGGTCAGCAACTGCAGACTCTGCAGGTGAGAGCTGAGACGATAATGGAGTCAAGGTCAGAGTGGGAAGTCGTTGACGACTTTGAGAGGTGAGCACGAGTAACCTGAGTGACTGTCAGATCGCGAGCGAACGGTCTTTGCAAGCAGACTAACATTTGTTCTAGCCGTGAAGGCACATCCCAATCGTCTTGTTTTATTGCAGATGACAGCCGTACAGACAGCCGGCCAGACAGGGGAACAATGATTTTGTCGCGAAAACAGCGTAGAGCAATGGTTCTGACGTCTATTTGAGAGACCGACTTTTGAGATGTTGTAGATTTTGCATTTGACCGAGTTGGAGAGGAGGGACGTTTTGGGCGATAAAGAGATTGAAGAAGACCGTCGGTCTGCATTGGTAGTAGAGACTAGCACATCGTTAGCTGCAACTCACTGATAATCGGAAAGACATACGCCTTCTACGTATGGCAGGACCTGGTCCCAGAAGAAGCCCCAGAGCTCAACAACGCGCGGTATCAACTTGTCATCGTCCGTACCCGCAAGTCTTGCGTTAAGAGTGACCATTCCCGAAGAAAGCAGTTCAACAGTGTCATTTTCTAGAGTAGTAAGCGCTCTGGGGGGTGACTGAGAGATAACAGCAGATATGTGGCGTTTGACCAAGTTGTTAAGTTCTTCACTGCGTCTGGTTAGTTAGGAGCTTGAAAGAGGAGGATACAACCTACATTGGAACTCTCAGAGGCTCCCTGTTGAACAAGGGTAGTAAGTTGACGTGCAGTGCGCCCCAAGGGTCATTAGAGGAAGTCGAAGTCGGTGCTATGGTCGCGGGGTTGGGCAGAGAGGGCACAGAAGGGGGTGCGTTCGAGCCTAGTCGATGCATTTCACGTGTGACTAGTTTAGAGTCGTAGGTGCGACCATAAGGAGCCTGGTCATTGTTGTAAACGAAGAGCAAGATGGAATTGAGAAACAAATACCTTTGACGGAGAAGAGGTCATGAGCTAGCGAGTCTATGCTTCGTCTTGTACGGCCATTGACTATTCTAGCCTTCGAATCTTCCGCTGATGATACATGCGCTGCGGTCCTGACTTCTTCTCGAAAAATCCTCTCCAATGTCGTTATCAAGCAGCACGAAGTGCAAGTAATTTCATTGCGATTGTTCTCAATTTCTCTGACGCTCGTCATTAGACATGAAAACTGGGGCGGAATACACCCAGCTGCCGCGGTAATGGCTCACCAAAGAAACATGGTTGGCTTGTCGTGCACTTGTTGATTCTGTTTACTCACGTAGAGGTCGTAGCCCTTTGCGGCAAAACGAGCCTTGGATGAGGCTGGCATAAATATCTCTCAAGTTGATGGTATTGCATTTACAAGAGGTCCTGGCATAGGAGGTTGTCTCGGTGTCTCTTGCAATGCTGCCAAAACTTTGGCGGCCGTGCATTCCAAACCTATAGTTGGGGTACATGTGAGTACAAAAATCCCAAGTTCGTTCATAGCTGACTTGACCTCTTTCAGCACATGGTAAGAAACTATACACATTTTTTGGTTGCGAAATTCTGAACCATCCTTAGCAAGCACACGCCTTGACACCTTTACTCACTTCATGGCCTGATATTCCCTCATTTCCGTTCCTTACGCTCTTGGTTTCCGGTGGTCATACTTTAGTCGTCCTTGTCAAATCCCTGACGTCTTTCAAAATACTCGCCACTACTCGAGACGAAAGTATTGGTAGAACCTTTGATAAAGTCTCGCGTATGCTTCAGTTGAGCTGGGATGGCATTGGTCCGGGTGCAGCACTGGAGCGTTTCTGTGCGAACCCTGAGCAAGGTTCACTTCCCGACGGCTTCTCTCCATTTCCTCGTCCAATGCATGGTCAACTGGCATTCTCGTATGCTTCCCTACATTCACATGTTGAACGTTATCTTCACTTTAATGGAGGGATTGAGGCTGTCACCCTGCCTTCAAAACTGGCAATCGCGCGAAATTTCCAGCTGGCTGCTTTCTCACAATTGGAAGACAAACTACAGCTGGCACTGCAGTGGTGTGCCAATCAAAGTCTAGATATCCGACATCTTGTTGTCAGCGGCGGTGTTGCAAGTAACAGCCTGCTCAGGGAAAGGTTCGCCCTCGGTGCTTCTTTTGATATGCTTCTCATTTCTTCACGATCAGGTTAAATGCTTGCCTCGAGAAAGCCTCTTCTCCGGTATCTGTTATCTTCCCACCTCCTAGTCTCTGCACAGGTATCCGTTCTGTTCATCAGACTCCTTTTAATTCTCACCATTCTGAATAGATAATGCGGTAATGATTGCCTGGGCATCGATGCATCGTTTTCTGGCTGGCGACCACGATGACTATTCAATCAACCCCCGTGCAAAGTGGAGTATTGAAGAATTAGATTTAAAGGACGACCATAAAGATGTGGAGACCTAGAGACCGCAATAAAAGTAGGTATAAACTAATAGTAATGCAGACCTATATAGTTTTTCAGCTCTAGCTGTGTAATCATTATCCCACATTCTTTTCGAGATGGGGACATCTAAGGGACATGACAACGGTTCTGTGAACGTATAAAATCTCATCAGGACCCTCCCGGGAAAGATCATCACCCTCGAGGAATGATCTGGTAGTGTTGATGGCTGGCCACCCATCTAGTATTCCTCCTGATCAGCAGCGTTAAGTAGCTTGAGGACGGTCGTACATTGGGTGAGTTTAATATACAAATGGAGTACACCCTCATCTAGTGCTGAGGTGGTTATTCACAACGTTTTGATTCGGTGATACAGTCTCTCTGGTGGCTTCATTAAGCCCTCATGAAGGCCCTCATCTCAACGTTTTGCCGTGAAAAGCAGCTATGCAGAAAACGTGATGTACGCCTTCCGACCCCTGCCAGCAGTTGCGGAAGGAGGCCCTGTGGGCACTCATCCCAGTTTCGTCGTGTGTTTTATATTTATATATTTGGACTTCCTCTACAGTAAGAAAAAGTGCTTCCACCAACGATTGGAGTAGTAGCATAACACGGATGTTTAGGCACATTTTTTAGTTTTATCACATTTAAGTGATGAGAGCATGTCAGTAGTACTCAGGGCTCTAGCACTCTGGTCTCTATTTTCGCGTAATTTTGTCAAAGTCTTCGCAGCATCTTCGTAGTGCTTTCTGATTATTAGCGGCAAACGCGTGACGTCACAGATCATGCCTGTGACATTTCTAACCTCCCTGTCAACTCGCGTCTTTCTTCTTGTTCGTTAATAATGCCTCCATTTCAACCTTTGACGCTAAAACGGAGACACGGGAATGATGACCTGCCAGCCAGCAAGCGTCAAAATCTAGATGGAGATCATTCTTCTGGGGTAGGCAACGATCGTTATTGGATGGTACAATGGTAGTCTCTTCTCTGTGCATTTTCTATAGTCACTGATGTCCAATAAACAGGAGAAACCCTCAGTACAAAAAACATGTAACTTGGGAAGGAGATGCGGTGCTAGTCGCGATCAGTAGTGGTTCAAAGTCGACACTTTACGATTCCGACGGGAAACAGTGCGTTGCTGAAAGTCGTTTTCGTGGATTTTGTTATCCAATTTTCTGCTGACAGGTTGACCTCCGGGAAGCTCGAGCCACTTGGAATCTTTGAAGAGGGCAGGGAAGCAACTTTGGGAGGCAAACATGTCATGTTTGATAGAGAAATAACCAAGGATGAATACCTGTCTGGTACTTGCTTTGGAGTGTTCTCAGTGACGTCTCCTACTTTGAGGGGTACTGATGCGCCGAAGAAGTCCTTCGCTCCTCCTCGCCTCAACGTGAATGCACCAAGACCCCCGACTCTACCATTGAGCAAACCGACTCCTCTGCAGCCAAGTAATAGTGTTGCCAAGCCAGATCTTCCTGTAACTACCGGAATCTCGAAAAACAGCTGCTGGACAGCCAATTGGTGTGTTATTGTCCTCATTTGATATTCATAAGACCATTATGCATTCGTCAAAGGCGAAAACCGGCAGGGAACAAGAAACAAGCGCATTGGGAAGGTGACGCGTTCGTATTGCAGGTCGATAATAAAATCACCGCTGTAACTGAAGAGGGAAAAACGTGGGTTAGCTTCATTTTTCAACTTGACGTCCCCTAATTTTTTTCAGAATGGGCTCCACGTCATGGAAAGGTGCAGCACTCGAAAGCAGTAATACTATACATGTCGGCGGAAAGGAGTTGCTTTTATTAAGCGAAATCTCCACACGTCAACTTCCTACATCGATTCAGAAGAATTTGGGCCTTCATATAACATTTGATGAAACGGCTGCTACCGAAACGTCTAATGTCGACGTGAATCCGAGTGCGCCATCCAACAAATATGTCCCTCCAACCTCTCTTCATGGAAATGTATCGCACGCGTCCAAAAAGATTGCCCGACCTTTGTAAGTATTATCTGTTCAATTCTGGGATAGAAGGCTTATATGCGCAGACACGACCCGGAAGCAGAGGGTGCTATTGTGATGAAATCACCCACCAAAGAGCATATGGAGAAGCACAATAAGAAGTGAGCTCTACTACATTTATTACTCGATGAGACTGAACTTAAGGTTCATAGGAATCGACCAGTGGTGCCTGTAGTGATAGACCCCATTATTACCAGACGCCTGAGACCACACCAACAGGAAGGTACGTCCTCAGTCCCTAGTCTCGTAATGACAGTTGATACACTCTGTAACAGGTGTCAAGTTCATGTACGAATGTGTAATGGGTCTACGGAGATGCGAAGGCTATGGCTGTATACTAGCAGACGAGATGGGGCTCGGGAAAACGTTACAAGTTGAGCGTTATAAAATCGTTGGGGACAATTTGTTAATATTTTTGTGATATAGACGATCGCATTAATTTGGACATTACTGAGTAAGCACTAATGGGCACTCTGCAAAACTAACCCTCTTGCTTACTCAAACAGAACAAAACCCTTATTTCGGCATAGGTCCCGTCATCAACAAAGTACTCATTGTGTGTCCGGTCTCGTTGATCAACGTAGGCGTGTAATCGTTGGTTTTCGCCTGTGCTTACTCTTGTTTTAGAACTGGAAAGCAGAGTTTCATAAATGGCTGGGACGCGACAGACTCGGTGTTTCGGCGTGCGATAAAGATGTTACTGTTGTGAAGACCTTTGCGAACTCGTACGTATGGTGCAGCTAACATTCGGCATTGCAAATTTCACTGGTTTTCTTTGTATAGTCAACGACAGCACGTCCTCATCGTTGGTTACGAAAGGTTGCGGACGATCATGTTTGTATATTTCTCTTTAGTGAAGTTGTTATTGAATAGTATTCTTCCTTTAGCAAAGAAATAGATGCGTGCGGGTAAGGGTGATTCTTTATTTCAGCTGGACTTTCTCACCTCCATCTCTTCCAGTATTGGACTAATTGTGTGCGACGAGGGACATCGACTCAAATCATCAAAGAGCAAGACCAATACAGTTTTTCAAGCTTTGCACACTCCCCGCAGGGTCATTCTGTCAGGCACGCCCATACAAAACGATTTGGGTGAATTCCATGCCATGGTAAACACATAATTGATCTCGTCGAGGAGGTTTCTAATGTTCTCTTCAGGTGGATTTCTGTAATCCAAACCTACTCGGTCAGTTTGCCGGTCTTATAATCCTCTTTGTGGCTCACAAGCAAACGGCCCTAGACGAGTACGCGAATTTCCGTCGTATATACGAAGTACCCATCCTCAAAAGTCGTGCTCCCGACTGTACTGCAAAAGAGGCAGAATTGGGCGAAAGCAGATCTGCTCGCGTTTGTCGCTCTTCTCTTCTTTAGACAGTAACAGTCTGACTGAGTCCGTTAGCTTGCAAATATCGTGAAGGACTTTGTGCTGCGCCGGGCGGCTACGATCTTGGGCAATCACTTACCCCCAAAACGTGAGTTGGCCGAGCACCTTTTTTTATCTTTCTCAATCTCTCTCGGAACAGATGAATATGTGGTGTTCATAACACCGACCCCCCTCCAGTTGTCTATCTTTGCCAAAATTCTTCAGGCGGACCAGGTCGACGATTTGGTATATGGGTCGACAGCCGAGTCACTAGCTTTGATAACACTACTTACCAAAGTCAGCAGTAGCCCAATTCTGTTGAAAGCTACTCTCGACAAGGCTCGGGCAGAAGGGACCTCTACGATAAGACACCGAAAAATCCACGAGGCAGCAACCTTATTGCCCGAAAGAGCTGAGATTGATGACATGAGCCTCAGCGGTGCGGTCAGATTCTGGTATCAGCGATCCGATCTAACTGTTCGATAGGGAAACTTTCCGCACTTGCCAAGCTCCTAGCTGCAATCAAGGCGGTAGCTACCCTCCATGTGTTAGGTTTGACTTTGGCTAACTTCATCCAAGGACACCGATGAGAAATGCGTTTTGGTCTCCCACTACACATCAACACTGAATATACTGGAATCGTTTTGCAAGAAGATGGGGTATAGTTATTATCGTCTCGACGGGTATATCACGGCGACATATCTGTTTGCGACACTTCTGACCTTTTTCGTATTGTAGGCAAACACCTGCAACAAAACGACAAGAATACGTTAACAACTTCAACAAGTCAAGTCAACAGAGCAGCTGTGCGTTCATCGAGATCTTTTTCTTCGTCACGTTGGAGTTGATTTAATGTTTAGACCTCTTTTTGCTGAGTTCCAAAGCTGGTATGGCGTGTAGATGTTCCCAAGTCTTCTCTTGAAATGACGTCGATTAGGCGGGATTGGTATCAACCTTATAGGTATTTATCCTTCCGGCTTCGTTGTTTCCGGTCATCGATATGATCATCTAGGTGCTTCGCGTCTTTGTCTCATCGATTCCGACTGGAATCCCAGGTACGACATCGACCATGCGTGGCGTATCCTTATCCTAACTTTCCTATAGTCATGACCTGCAGGCTATGGCCAGGTGTTATCGGTAAGTTTTGAACACACCAGATATGTCACAACTTCTTGACACCCATCTTTTGACAGCGATGGTCAGAAAAGGCCTGTGTTCATCTATCGGTTTCTTACTGCGGGTACTATCGATGGTAAGAGCACCGTCTTCTATCACACCCTCGCCCTGACATCTTTTGTCAGAGAAAATTTACCAACGACAGATCATCAAATTAGGATTGAGTAATTGTCAGTAGACTCAACTTCATACATGTTCTCGAACTCATCTATCATAATCATTTGCAGCATTGATGGAATCGGTCTGTTCAACTCCACTCGTTCATATTCAAAACCTGATGTCGTTTTAGGACAAGGTTGGGTCGAAAGGGGACTCGTTCACCAAGAAAGATGTGAGTTGTTATCAGAAGGTCTCCTGCATATGAAATGCTAACTTTTCCTTTCTTCGAGCTTCGTGATATCTTCCGTATCAATCTCGACACTGCATGCAACACCCATGACCTACTTGAATGCATATGCGATAATCCCTCGGCAGGCCAGATGGAAGATTCAGCACGAATGGCATCCGATGAAGATGATGAGGATGAGGACCCGAAAGGCTTTATCGCAGCGTCCCAAGTCAAACCTGGAGTACTGACGAAGACCGATCGAGAAGTAAAGTTTCAACCTAACTTTTCATTGATGCAACTCTCTGATCATCTTTGTAGTATCTCAAGAAGAAGAAGGAAAGTCTAGCTGCTTTGGCAGAATGGAGACACATAAACTGCTTGAAGAAGGAAGCAAACGAAGAAGTTCAAGACTTGATTCTTCGGAAATTACTTCATTCCCGAGAGAGTAAATCGTCCTGCAACGAATCAACGAATCAAACACAGCTTCAGCGAATCCTCGCGGCCGTGGACATGGATGCTATTGCAGAGCTGGACGGGTTGTCTGTTCGCGATGTACCGGGGGGAACGATTTCCTTCCTGTTTCAGAAAAGCAGTTTTACACCTGAAACAGTCCGTGAAGATGGCTTGGAAGATACTGATTGACATGTGACGTAACGCCGACTGACCTTTTTTGTAGAGTATAATTGTTGGGTTGTACTATCATAGAAAGTAGACGTATTGTGCTTGCTGTCGACACAGGCTCGGGGTTTTTACTCAAACAACTATCAATAATGTATTAACGGGGTGTGTCCGAGATACAAGTACTAAGTAGACAAGAAGCACTTGAATGTAAGGCTCTGGGATATAATGAGAACTAAGCGGGACAGCAAACACGCTAAATGAAGTTCAGATATCCCCCGAAGCCACCATCTGGAATGGAGAGCACACTCGACTTCACTGAACATAAGAATCTGAGAACTAAGCGGGACAACGAACACCAAACTTATCGAGGCCCCCCGAAAATGATATGGGCAAGCAGGAACTAAGCGGGATAACTAACAACAAAGAAACGTCTTCCACTTGGAAGAAAAGATATGGACAAGCGAGAACCAAGCGGGATTGCGAACACCCTGAAGTGGTATCGGAATAACCCCCCCCGGCGACCGCAAGAAAGTGGTAGATATAAACAACAGAAACAAGGGTGAAGCAAAATATCAAAGAAAATTTGCACAAGACAGAAGGGAAAAAAGACTAAAAGAGAAAAAAAAAATCTGAAAGTGGATGCAGCGAGCACTAAGCGGGACACCAAATATATGGTATCGATGCCACTTGAAAGAAAGCTGATATAAGTGAAAGAGAAGCTGAGCGCAACACTGAACAGAACTAAGAGACAAGGGGACATGAATAATAGAACTAGAACCGAGCGAGAAAATAGACACCCACCATTCAAAAAAAAGCTGGATCGGACAAGAAAAATGAGGGAAAAAAGGAGAAGCATATAAAAGCAAGAATAAGTCGAAGGTTCAAACGTTCAAATATCACCGTAGACTATTTCGCCATCAATGACCGTGGCAAGTACTTGAGTTTCGAGAATCCTATTGACAGGGACCTGCATTATATCTTGCGACAGAACCACAAAATCTGCGCGCTTTCCAGGCTCCAGCGAGCCGAGAATGGACTCCGTGAATGATGCATAAGCCGGGTCGATAGTCATTCCTGTTGGTAGATTCATCAGTACTTTAGCCCGATCCCGGCCTCCGCTGGGTTCCAATCTAAAACCCCGCCAATTGGCTGGCTCAAGTGCTCACCTCTTAATGCTTCCTGTCGAGATAAACGCTGGTCTGGGAACCTTTTTGAGGTGCAACGCGTCAGCAAATATGTCATTTGCTTGCACATAGGACCTACCATCCATCCGGACCATGAGGCGAATCCCCAGAAGGAGACAGACGAGAGACAGCAGCATAGAAGCCAGATAGAGGATTCATGCTCTCCACGGGAAAATCGCTCCCGAGGGTGATTCTTGCACCGCTGTCAATAAGAGTCCTAAATGCGTACAGATTTTTCACTCTCTCCGGGCCCTGATCATATGGTGAGTATGATCTAAAGGTGGCAATAGATATTTCTCACCAAACGCTGTTCGGCATACAACATGTCGCTGATGCTATCTCTTTCAATCAGCCATTGAACAATCGTTCAAGTCATAGGAGACATACGCATGAGTAGGCTGGACGCTGGCGATGACTGAAACAACCTTCAGGCGACATTCTCCATAGTTCAGACCGTACAAATACCTCCGAGCTTTCCAAGTCTAGCCATGTCTTCTGTGGTCATCAACTGGGCATGTTCGAGACGTGGTCGCAACGCAGTAACGTTTGCTCCTTGAAGAGAAGCTTCGAAAGCGTCGATGACAATACCATTAGCGCGGTCTCCAATGGCGTGCACATTCTGGGAACATGACCTTGAGCGAAAATGCCGCTGAGTACCGAGAAATAACTGACCACCTGCCACCCGTCTCGTAGAAACAGTGGGATGTATTTGAATAGAATTTCTTCATCAAGACGCATGAACCCATTTGTGTCGGGGTTGTCCGCATAAGGCTCATAAAGCTATAGGGAACATCAGTCATCGTTGATATTATTATGAACAGCCTTACCGCTGCACCCCCGGTCCGGAGTGCACCTGTTATAGCAATGACATTGCTTAATATCCGCAGGATAGCCTTCATACAAGAACATACCGTCAGCGAAAATTTTCACACTTCGGGCAGTAAGTCTCTCGTCACCGGATGCGATGATAGGTTTGGTAGTGTTTCCCCAATATTCACCAGTCTCGTCGAAGAAACTCATACCATAGATACGAATCTAGAAGGAATGTCAGCTCATACGGTTCCCAATAAGTTTGGACGCACTGGCAAGGTTCCTATTTCCGCTTGTCTGGTGATACCCCAAGTTAACATTGAACACGGGTTCTCTTTGATGACATGAAACCATACCTTTTGAAAAATCTAAGAGAGACGGGATCCAAACCAGCGTCATGGATGGATGTCAAGCCGTTTTTGACCGCATGCTCGACAGTAATTTTGAATCGTTTCATGAGATCCTCTTCAGTAAGTTCGGGCTGCTTCAGTAGTTCTTGGGCGTTGTCCAGTAGCATTCCTTGTTTTCTATCATGTTAGATACGGGATGGATCGAATGAGTACCATTTTACCAGTGGGACGACCGTATCGGTCGCGAACAATGACTCCACCTTCTACTTCCGAAGGCAACGGCAAGCTATTTTCAAGAGCCGCAGATGACACCCAGAGCGCATGGCAATCCTTGCTTTGGAGGACGACAGGACGACCTTCGATCACAGGATCCGCGTCAAGATCCGCCTGTTGAGAAAGTGAGTCAGGAAGAGAAAGACAAGGATGGTAACATGAACTGACAGCAGAAGGCAATCCATTGCTCGGCCATGCCGTATGATCCCAACCACCGCCAAGAATGAACTTAGACTTATCTCTTTTGACATCTGGGTTGGCAAGAATATATTCCTTCACTCGTTTGACAGTGTCTGAAATGAGAATGAGACAAAGCATTACGCGTGCGCAAAGGGAAAAATACCATTGACAGACTTTGTTCCTTCCAGTGGAAGTTGTTGACTGGCTCCGTATTCAAGAATATGAGCATGCGAATCTGGGCCCAAAATCAGAATACATCGTCGCCGTCACAAAAATTTCAACAGGACTGACCAGCCAGGCCAGGAACGACAATTGAACCAGATGCTGTCCAACGAACTGCAAGTTGAGTAGAGCTTCTGAGGCCTTGAAGAACGACCGAGGTCTGCCAGTGACGCTGTATTTCATCTACGGGTTTTGCATTGGATGATAAATTCACAGTAAGGATAGATCCAAGAACCGACCGAGAGAGCCTGTTTTGACGATACGAGCTTTATGAACCAGAATACATTGCGTGCGAGCGTTGGTATCGTCGACGGTGTAAATGCCATTTTCTTCTGGAGTACAAAGGGCGTAAGAGCTACCTCGTTTCAGGTCCTGCGGAGTTATAAGACAGAGCGTAAAGAGGGCCAGCATTGGAACGTAGAATGACCAGCCAAACACTCTGAAATGACCAGGACGCCTGGAAGCCCCTTCTTTCTCGTCTGTGAGATCAGAGACATCTTGTTCATCGCCAGCCTTGTGCGGCTGACCCTGCCTTACAGACATTTTTCCTGAACGAGCTAAAATGGGGCGCTTTTGAAAGAACAGAACAGGCGCTTGAACGAAGGAGAGAATGGAAATACATGTATATAATAAACCATACGTATGGTTAACGTTGGAAATAGCCCCATTAAAAGAATTTGAACAGCTAGCTTGCTGCTACGTAGCGTATGTACACATACACGTGTCGAATTTCGTGTCTTCACAGTTCTTACTTAGTACCGTTCCCATCGTATGCCTCTCAACCAACTTGTCCGGGGCGCGTCGCAGGCCGTTCTTGCTTCTGTCACCTCACACAGGATCGCCGTCTATGCCCTCTTTTCGATTGTATCTGTTCTGGTCGCCGTTCTCAACGCTCTCAAGAATCATAGCAACTTTTACTCTGTAGCGATATACCTGTCCAAAAGTAGCCGTAGTGTTCTGGTACGTTCTGTCCATTATGAGGGGCTTCTTCAATTTATCGCTTTTCAGATTCTGGCCAACTTTTCTTTCCTTCTGGCGCTACTTGGAGGTCATGTTGTGCAGAGAATATTCTTTGGTTCCCTTCGACCCAATGAAGTAGAGGTCAGCCGCTTTTTGTCTCCCTACCGTCTCTCTTATTAATTTGCTTTCTTCAGCGGTTGTATGATCGACTTTGGTTCTTCATTACTGAATCTTTATTGGCGTTTACAATTTTCCGGGACGAGTTTGACATTTCATTCGCGCTGATGTTTGGATTCTTGCTGTTCGTCAAATCTTTCCACTGGCTGGCAAGTGATCGCATTGAATGGGTTGGAAATTTTCTTGTTATGCCCGGAGCTCATATTGACTCTTGATACGTAAAGATGGACCAAAGGCCATACCCAGGACCCCCGCTTTTATTCCATGTCCGGATGACCATTTTATTCTCCGTACTATGGATGACAGATCTACTCATGTTCTTGGTAGCTGTGGAGAGTACGCTTTCTAATGGTGTCGGAGGAATGGTGTTGTTTGCTAGCGAGGTGCTTCCAATTGCCTTTTTTTCTACTTGCACAGCTAATTCCGACGATCTAGTATGGGATCCTTATGGCGAGCGTGTCCAATACTATCGCAAAATATATTCTGTCAGCCTATGACTTTCGCCGTGCAGGACGGAGAGGTGGCGAAAACGCTCCTCCTTGGGAGAACAAGAGCATGTGGGTTTTCTATATCGAACTCGCGACAGGTTTAGTCTCCTTTTGCATACAATGATTATTATGACGCTGACCTATTTTTCGTAGACTTTTTAAAGTTAACGACGTATCTGCTTTTCTTCACTATCATTATCACATTCTACGGCTTACCACTCAACATTGTCCGGGATGTGTATATCACTGCTCGGTCGTTCATCACTCGCCTCCGCGCTCTTCATCGATACCAGACTGCTACTCGCAACATGGATCAACGTTATCCCAACGCTACGGAAGAAGAGATGACAGCGATGTCGGATCGCACATGTATAATTTGCCGAGAAGAAATGATAGTTAATCCTCGACCAGCAGCTGATGCTGCTCAAGCGCCCGCAGCGGTAGAAGGTCCTAACATGACTCCCAAAAAGCTACCCTGTGGCCATATATTTCACTTCCATTGCCTTCGCGCTTGGCTCGAGCGTCAACAAAGTTGTCCCACTTGGTAAGCCTGTTTATTTTGTTTCCCTCGAACACATTTATAAAGGCCTCCTTCAGCCGCAGAACTGTATTAGAAGAAGATAACCAAGCTCAGCGTCCTAGAGCCGCAGCACCTGGCCCTGCTCCGGCACAGGGTCCCCTCCCCCAGCCTAACCCGTTTGTTCAATTAGGTGCACAGGATGGCCAAGCAGGAAATAATGGTGGTGGTATCATGGGTCGGATTTTTGGTGCACAAGGGCGACCCCCCGCTGGGGCAAGACTAGGACCGCCTGGAAATCCTGTCCCCATCATGATTGGTGGGCAAAATCCTGTAGTTGTCCAATACAACATTTATCAACTTGCGGACGGTCAATTAGTGGATGCTCAGCAGCCGCTGCAACCCGCTCCTCGGTTTGATGGATTCCAGGGGCCTGGAGGTGCGTGGCAGCGTTGGCCGCATCAAGGTGACGACCAACCCCAGGCTGCTCCAACTCCTGCTCCCGAGTCTCAAGGAAATCGCGAAGAAAACGGTTCTGCAGATGTCTCGCAGACTGCAAGCACCAATACCGAGCAACCCCCTTCCCCAACTCCTACCCTAACTCCTCGAGAAGCCGCAGCTCTTGCGGCAGCGCGACGAATGGGTATTCATGATAATAGTGGCTCGGCTCGAAGTCTCGCTCAGCCTTCTACTACGTCGTCGACCGCCAACAATATTTCTTCCGGTTCTCAGGGACCGTCTGAATCACCTGCAGAGGTCAGCGATAATTCAAATCAGGCCCAGGATATCCCAACATTGATTCCTTTGTACGATATTGATTTGGGAGATATCCGTACTAGTATGGGCCTTGCTACTCGACCAAACGAGGATTCAACCACGGTCGAAGAAGTGTCTGGTAGCCCTGAAGATGCTCATGCCTCTCCAGCTACTTTGCCTCCTACATTAACAAATGAACAACTGGCTCGTCTGGACAGGTTGACACGAGATGCGATCGATGAAAGGTTGAGGGTGCTCGAAGGAGTGTCTACAGCTGTTTATCACTGCATAGACGAGCTCATGAGGATGAGAAGTGCACTTCCTGTGACTGATACTCCTGCCACTCGAAATCCAGAAGAAACTCAGGATGAGACGAGGAATCCAGATACATGATCTTAGTAGGACGAGTATGTAGGCTTCTATTAATATACTTTTCAATACTGTAAAGTGACTTTAGGAATGTATTTCCTCTATAACTATGCTTTACCTGCCAGAGCGGTTTCAACACGCCTTTTGACTAGGTCAGTGTCCACCGAGGACCGGTCGACATGAGCATATAAATGTTTGAAGAGTTGTCCGAGAGCTTTACGATCATTCGTAGGGGGAATAATTCCAAGGGCGGTAATTGATTCGCGAATTTTGATGTCGATATCTGTCTCGGAAAGAAGTGGTGGCAGAAATTCGGAAAGTAGCTCAGCTTCACGGAGTTCCTTTTCAGCTAGGTCAGGACGAGATGCTTCCTTAAATTGAGCTGCGGCATCTTGCTGTAAAACTCAACATTTAGCCCGGACTAACTCTGAGAGATATTAAGGGACGCACCCGTCGCGCGCTAGCTTTTCTTAGAATGGTGACAATGGCCGAAGAAGAAATTTTCGAGTCTGCAACTTTGTCTGCAGAATTAATTTCCGCCAAAATGGACTGGGAGAGGGTGAGGGAAGGCGACTGAGGTCGTGACGCGTACTTACTCGAAGAGTGGTGGAAGCAAAAGAGTTCTTTGCCTATACTGTCCAAGTTAGATCACTCAGAAGAAGAGATTTATTCAATATTGACCTTCATAGCATCCTTGACGCGTGCAGAGAGCACATCCCGAATTTCTGGAGCTGCAGTGCTGAAAAGTCGACGTCGACTGAACTGCAACGTGATGGTTCTGAACATTACAAGCTGTGGAAGTCGTGCCTACGGCACGGGTGATTCGCTCCGCTCATCACAATCCACAGCTTGAAGGGGGCTTTGCCCCCATGTCGGCGCTGCACACCTCCTTTCTAACAAATATAGGTACTGTTGTGAATTAAAATTATCCATAAGTGTAGTAAAGTCCTCAGTAAACTTAGGATTTAATATATTGATAGTCTCGCAATTTTCATTTTTGTGATTATGATTATTTGCATAGCTCTCACCTTCAGAAAGTAGAGTCTTTATTCTCTGAGCAGGTGGTATACCATGAGAATGCAACATCACTGTGAGTAAGCCCATGGCTTTGTAAATCTAAATCAAAATAACGATTCACAGATTTTAATTGATATTGCAAAAGCTACCCAAACAGACCATCTTCAACTCTTATATCAAATTTTAGAATAAAGATTATTTGCCCATGAAAGTTACTCCAATTATATAGTCCTCCAAAACTCATGAAGTAACTTTTGGGAGTATTGCTGTCAAGAAATTTTTGTTTCCAGGCCAATAGAGATGTGTTTAACATATCCCAAAATTTTAAACTGTAAAAAACTTACATTGAAGAAGGCTCATAACACAAATAAGAGTGCAAATTGGAAAAGTTGCAAAACATGCACTACACTCAGGTTTGTTTGAATTATAATCATGCAAGCTGCGATAGCTCTTTGGAATTCAATTTGTTCACAAAATGTCTTGTATGTGGTTGATCTAGTCTGTCAATGGGAACTATTGCTTCAATTAGTCAGTTTCCCTGGGGGCACCTAGCCAAAGCAGAAAATTTGAATAAAGCAAAGCCTAAATGTGCACACAAAGTTCACTTGATAGACAGTGATTGCAATAGGGTTTTGGAGTTTGAAAATGCAACCGACATTTTTTGGCCGGCAAATTGTCTTACGCAAGAAGGTTTTTACTCATCTAAATTAATATACCGTGACAAAACCAATGTGTTCTAAAGTAGGATGTCTGCAATTTCATAAAGGACTCAGAAGCATTGATTTCAGGATTGCTAAAGTGATGAAGCACGAAAGTGAGGATTGAAAACGATACACTAATCACGCATACTGCGGATGACAACGTCCACTCGACGGAGGAATGTTTCAAATAAAGTTTCGGAGTTTTAAATGTAATTCCCGGTACGGTTACGGCAAACTCAAAGTCCTTGCTTATCTAAATTATGACTAATTATACTGTGAGAAAAACCGACATGTTTTAAAGTATAGGATGCAGGATCACGTAAACTTAGCATGGCTTCCTTTCCTCCCTCAGGCGAATATCTTGACTCGGTTCGTAAAACCGCACACTCTCTTTGTGAAAAAAGCGGAATAAAGGTGTGCAAGTTGGCGCAGCTATAAACTGTGCTAGTGGCTAAATCTTTCGAAAGATCGACCGCGATGCCATTACGCGTTTATTCTCTTCACCAGCTTTTATCTCATCGTTTCAGCGGGTCAGCAAGGCCCATGGGCTGGCATTACCTCTGAACTTTCCCTCTCCTCTTTCTGAACTTAATCTCATATCTGTTCTTTCGCTTTTGAACTTTGGCTCTGGCTACAGGCGACCTCTTCACGATAATGTTGGTCGCGGAGCTTGGGATTGCATACGTGCATTAGTATTCTCCATGTACATCTCTTCTTCTGCTGGGGAAGATGATTTACTATCTGCAAAAGGTATGCAGAACATCTCGGAGGCAAAAGTCGCGGAGCTTATGGGAGTCAATGTTTACGTCGAAAAACCGCATTCAAGTATTCCTGGTGTGATTGTAGGAGAGCTTGGAGGACATCTCTATGATCTTGTCAAGCTGATCACTGGCGTGTTAAATGAAACAGGAAAACTGCTTTCAGGGTCGAATTATCCAGATCTTGGTACATTTGTCGTTGAATCCTTGAAGGAAGGTGCTCGAGTCAAGGCTTCGTCTCAGAAACCCAATGCAGATGTCGAAACGATATTGGAAAAGGTTGTTATTCAAGAATATTCAGTCTCAACTGATCCTAAGTCCATCAAACTCTAGCTCGTCCGGTTTCTCCCAGCGTTTCAAGACATGGCTGTAGTTGATGGGCAGCGTAAGTTGACTTGCTGATTGTGACACTTGCTGTGTTTGATGGTCAATCAGCCATTTACTGTTTCAAAAAGGCGTTGTTTTTGGTACATGCTGTCACTGTTCGATTCGGCACAATGTCTCCGTCGCCCTTCCCCGTGCCAGACACATCACAAATCCCTGTCTTTGCTGATAACGTCTTGCCATCCCTACTCATCTATCTAGGCGTGATGGATGTATCATCATCGCCTGCGTTGTTGCATCTTTTTGTTGATGCTCGATCCCCAGAAAAGGTTAACAATCTGTTGGATTATGCTCCTGCCGTACAGCCTGATGCCTCCAAGCAACCCCCATATGAAGGTCCCATCACAACATCGGATCAGGCTTACGCTCTTCGTGCCGGGGCTATAGATGCTTGCGAGGTGATGGTGGAAGTGGCGAGTGGCCTTGAAGACCCACCCTGGATAAAAGACGTGAGGTTGCCAGACCTGGATATGTGGTTATGGTCGGTGGCCAAAGACCGTAGTGACTATCGGAGATTAGAGCGATTTGTGTTGAGAGACACGGTGTTCTTTTAGCGAGTCGATATGTATACTGTTACTCAGTAGCGATGGGAATGGTAGAATATCATGTTCGGCCACGAGCGGTCGGCGTCCACGTATTGCCATGGCATGAAGATCTGTGTATGAGCGTATTAGTATTACGGTCCAGGCACGTTCATAAAAGCACGAGCGTGATTGATATAGTAGCTGCGAACTTATGTACTTTTGATGTCGTCTGGACGACTATATTTTTTCTAGCGCTGATAAACCAACTCTCACCCTTGCTCCTCCAACCCATCTTACTCTTCCCCACTAATGCGGACCCCAGATGCTGAGACGTTCTCGACCCCTCCCACTACCCCTGGTGTTCTAGACACCTCTATTCGCCCTTCGCTCTCGCGTCGCGGCAGCAGACCGTCTTCTCTTCATCTGGACTCACAGTCGGAATGGAACCCCGACATTCTTGTTGAGGAGGCATCCCCCCAACTTTTGAAGAAGCTGAATGGTGGATCGACCCTCTCACCAAATTCCCAAGACCACATAATCACGCCGACTTCCTCTTTACCAAGCAATCTTATGAACGGCCGTCATCACAAACCACTAGATTCTCCGTGCTTTGTTCATTCACAACTCGACAAAGGCGCTTCTCTTACGGAATGGCTACGCAACAAAAATGAGGACGTCGGCATAGCTGGTACATTGCAGCGCAATTCTGAACACTCTCCTCCCACCACCGTCTCCTCTGCATCAGGTTCAGAGATCAGTATCGACGACGACGACTACGGTGCAAGTTTGACTAAGCAGTTGGCAGAGACCGCGGTGGGTGTTCGGGAGCTAAGCAAGCAATTGGGTACGTTGCTCGTCCTACCAGCTTCTTTACTCGTCTCACATATTTTTAGGTCGTGCTCGGATACGCTCCAACATACAGAATATTCTTATCATCACTAAAGCCAGAGATAACAGATTAATAAAGCTCACTCGTCAACTTGCGCTTTATCTGATGCTCAAACCCCGACATGGCCAAAAACGCGGTCTCGTAGTGTATGTCTTCTCAACTCCCACTGTATCTCGTCGCTGAGATGTCCCCTTTGTAGTTATGTTGACAACCAGCTTCGCAACTCTCGTCGTTTTGATGCAGAGGGTATCGAACGCGATCATCCAGAACTATTTGTGCCGTTCCCCCGTCGGAGAACATCTAGCAGCAATTCTCTTTCTTCAATGTCATCTGCTTCCACCCAAAAAGATGATTTCTTTGTCAGAGAAGAGGGTCAGCTGCGATATTGGACGAGCAGCATGTGTAGTCAAAGTCCGCATTTGTTCGACTTTGTCATCACGGTTGGTGCTTACCCTGTATGCAATGAATGTTGATTTGATCGTCATTCATCAGCTTGGAGGAGATGGCACCGTCCTGTTTACATCCTGGCTTTTCCAGCGCATCGTTCCCCCAGTTCTTTCCTTCGCCTTGGGGTCTCTAGGATTTCTAACTAACTTTGACTTTGCCGACCATCAAGCAGTGATGGATTCTGCCATTGACTCTGGGATCCGGGTTAATTTACGCATGCGATTTACGTGTACTGTGTACAGAGCAGTTGCAAACGAAGTCAAAGGTAGAAAGGCGGTCAAGAAGGGAGAAACAGGCGAGATCATGATGAGGAACGTGGAGCAAGGTGGCTGGGAAGCTCTCGAGGGTGGTTGGTCCGGTGGTCCCGGTGTCGATCCTGGTAAAGCCTGCAGAGACAAGGAGATTATGTGTTTCACTACCCGGCCGGTTGAGACTTTCGAGGTGCTAAACGACCTTGTCGTCGATAGAGGACCAAGTCCATACGTCAGTTTATTGGAGTTATTTGGTATGTAATTACCCAGCACTTTGACTTTCTGGATTCTTATCTCGTCTAGGTGATGAGCATCATATGACTACTGTTCAGGCTGATGGGCTTACTGTATCGACGCCTACTGGGTCTACGGCTTATTCTGTAAGTCTCTCGAGTAATCACTCTATTTGTACCTAACCAGACACGCAGTTATCTGCCGGGGGATCACTTGTCCATCCTGAAATCCCTGCACTGTTGATTACGCCGATATGTCCTCACACTCTATCATTCCGCCCCATGCTCCTCCCGGATAGTATGGAGCTCCGTATCTGTGTACCCTACAATTCCCGAAGTACTGCATGGGCGTCTTTCGATGGCCGAGGTCGAGTAGAACTCAAACGTAGGTGTCCAGTTTTAAGTGCACTTTCATGGTCGCTTACAATGCTTCTTAGAGGGCGATCATATCAAAGTTACAGCCTCCAAATATCCTTTCCCTACAGTTTGTGCTGATAAGCAGTCTACCGATTGGTTCCATGCGATATCCCGCACACTGAAATGGAATGAACGGGAACGCCAGAAATCCTTTGTGGTCGTAGAGGAGGGACCAGAGGGTACCAAGAATAAAAAGAAAAAGAGACTATCAAAGACTGCATCGGGACCTCCAGCTACTGAAGAAGAAACACTTGAAGATGAAGAAGAAGACGAGGTTTCTGATGAAGAGGAAGACAAGTTTGACATTGACGATTCGTCTCCTGAAGCTGCCGCAGCGAATAATTCCATGACCGATAGAGACCAGCAGCTAGGCCAGGAAAAGACAAAGGAAGTCATCGCAGAGGAACAAATCCACAAGATGTTGGCAGACACAGCTGCTCGTCGGAGATCCAAGTCTCGGTCACGGTCTCGCAACCGGTCTGGTACACGTTCCGGAATAGATTCTCCTAGCAGATATGCTGGGCCCGAGCCTCATCTGTCATCCATTCTATCTCCTCGTCATGTCGAGTTTGATCTATCAGAGTCTTCAGACTCTGGCTACGTGGAAGCCGGTCGCAATGGGACCCGCGATGACCTACGTACTGCTCGCAAAGTCAGCGGCAAGAGTAGGATACCAAAGGACAGAGATCCCTCAGAGCTTGACAATGTCAAAACTCCTACTGTTGGGACTCTTCCATATGTCCAAGGCAGAGCACACTCACGTTCTCGCTCAGGAGAGTACACACCTCATCGTGCATTTGCAGTCTGGGGGCAAGACGAGAGTGACAGCAACGCTAGCGACAGTGATGCTTGATGAGGGAGGTGGAGGTTTAGATTTGATTGTAGAATTTATGGGATGTAATATTAGCTTCATGCATGCTTAGAATTTGGAACCGCAATACTCTAACTCGAATACAAGATGATTTTCAGGAACATTACGGGTTTTAGCATTCGCTTAAGATGTCACGATCTCGTGATGCCACTCATTGTTAACCACCACCACGCAAATGGGTGGTACGTCGGAAGCCCGTAATTTGGATTTAACCTCGGGACGTGCCAATCGCTTGCTACGACCTCTACGCACGAGATGTTCTTCTCTAGCAGCTCTCTACAATACCTGCCTACCAGCACCCTCTGTCGTCGTGACTTATTCCTACACGAAGCCAATGTCCCATGCAGGCGCGCCGCCCTTGACAATACTGGAATCTGATGGCAACCTACCCTTCTCTTCCCAGTACCCTCAATCTATTCTAGAGCTTTCTCGAAGAACACACGCGTTGTGTGAAGCTTTCAAACTTGTTGTTGAAAAGACCCAATGCTCACGCAAGGATGCATCGTGTAATAATAGTGTGCTGAATTTTACAACAATGTGTTCTATCATAGCAGGACGACATATTGAACCAGAGCTAGATGAAGCTACCATCCCAGAAGCAGAAGAACAATCTATGGAGATTCTTGACTCTTTGTACGACTCGATTCCTTTAGCATATCGTGGGTGCGTAAGCCGGTGGCAGGGCATTCCCGTTCTAACGTTGTGCTTGGTTCAATCTAGGTGGACTTTGGTCTCTCATGCGCTTCAACTTATACTGGATACCTGTCCTCACAATGCAACTCTGCTCCATAATCTCTTGGATATTACCATGGATCACAACTTGAGATATCATTCTAGTCTCGTCCTTCATTCTCTGCTGTCTCTTGCATTGTCACCGTCATCTCCTTCACATCCTCCTCCCATCTGTCACCCTGACCACTCCGACTTTTTTATTCGCCTTGCCGCAAGCTGGGACCGAAGGGGTTATCATGTCAATTCTTTCTGTACTATCTTCAATGCCGTCATGGATCAAGTGCAGTCTGTGAACGCATGGTCGTGTAAGGCCACCACAAAATTGTTATATCACAACCGTAGAAAGGGGCCGCATTGTGTCGTTCAGATAGGGTGTGGTCTGATACGGTTCCTTCATAGTTTACAGTCTGGGAACTCTGATGGCACTGTGTCCCATCTGCCTCGAACGGCGGCTCTGGAACGGACGTTTGGTGACTGGCTTGTTTCCATTCTTTCCCATCAACTACGCTCTCTGAAATCGCAGGATGAGATGTGGGGTGAACCGGAAGAGTCGATAATGACGCTTCTAAGGACGTGCTACGAGTGCAATGCCCATAGGCCACGACAAGAAAACCAGGCTTCCAGCTGTGAAGTCGTCAGTCTGGCAACTCTGCTATTGAGTCGTAATCAAAATGACTCTTGTGGAACTTTTTTGCTAAAGCTCCTGCGAGAAGTCCAACCTGAGACTTCGACTTATGAGACATTGATGTCCCAGACTTTCCTAGCAGTGCCGAGGATCAACGAGTTCAAAGGGCTGATTCATCGCTATGCTACGACGCTGAAAACACACGATCTGTCTCTGTTGGAGGCATCATTGTGGGCTTGTGCACTTCGAGAGGTTGAGCGAATTGAAAGCTTGACCTGGGAAAAAGAAATGCGGGATGCGGTCAAGAGATATCGGCAAGAGTTGATGAAACATGTTGAAGACTCGGAGAAGTGTTTTGCAGAGTTGGTGGATTCGAGGGGATATGAGTGGGAGTGGGAACCGACGGTCGAATGTTGGATACGAAAAGCACCTTTGCGCACACCAGTTGGGAAGCGAAGAGCGGACTCGAGGTTGGAGTCGGGGTGCGGGAAGAGGAAAAAAGACAGGTCTTCCGCTTTTGCGTTGCTTTTATCAAATGCGCTGTCGAATCGGAAAGAGGTGCACGATATTTCTGAGGATGAAGACGGAGCAGACCTTGAGGAATTTTACAGACATTTTTCGGACAATCATCATCCCTCGTCGGACGACGGACTAGATTTATTTGCATATAGCACATCATCTCCTTATCGTATGTAGCATATAGAATTATCGGCTCATGTGCTATGTCTGTGTGCGTTAAGTGACATAACACACTTAACACTTCTGACTAAGAAATTTCCAAAACGGGACTTATTTTTCCCAGGCTCCTTTTTCTTACTTTGCGCAGCTCGTAGTTGGCACATACTGATTACTTACATTACCCCCCCTTTTAAACATACAATACAGAAAATTGTGACCAGATAGATCTTTGAATGCCTTATAGTCAATAAAACAATATTTCAAATGGAAATTAAAAGTTTTTTTACTGAATCTTTGCCTGCAAAGTTGGGTCTGTGGCCCCTCTTTCCAAAACCATGTATTCATGGATGCTAAGCTAGTGGTGAGCTTTAAATCATAAATTATGGAGTAGGAAAAAGAGAAGATTTACCAGCAGATGCATTAGAAATGATGCAGACAGCCTGAGTTTGAACAGCTTTTACATGTACACAGATCCCCTCCAGTGTTTCACAGGCCCAGAAAAAATTTATCCTTTCAAAAGCTTAATTCACTAGTTTTTCTAATCATTTTCTGTGACTCAAGCAAACTACATTATAAAAATAAGTGTTTATTTGCATCTTTTGTGCAGATAATGGATAAGAACATTCAACTATATACAAAATCATTATGCTGCAGGCAAGAAAAAACAAACAACAGTGATATAAAAGCCAGTTCTGTTCACAGGAGACAATAAAAATGCACTGGAATGTAGTAGCTAATACCAAGGATTGAACTAGTGTCAGCACAAAACCTGACTGACACCTTAACCACTACACCACACAACTTTTCTTGCACGGACTCACTTAAACAAGACTTAACACTCTTGAATAAACTTGATTACACACAGACATAGCATGTGAGCCATTATCGGCTCATGTGCTATGTCTGTGTGCGTTAAGTGACATAACACACTTAACACTTCTGACTAAGAAATTTCCAAAACGGGACTTATTTTTCCCAGGCTCCTTTTTCTTACTTTGCGCAGCTCGTAGTTGGCACATACTGATTACTTACATTACCCCCCCTTTTAAACATACAATACAGAAAATTGTGACCAGATAGATCTTTGAATGCCTTATAGTCAATAAAACAATATTTCAAATGGAAATTAAAAGTTTTTTTACTGAATCTTTGCCTGCAAAGTTGGGTCTGTGGCCCCTCTTTCCAAAACCATGTATTCATGGATGCTAAGCTAGTGGTGAGCTTTAAATCATAAATTATGGAGTAGGAAAAAGAGAAGATTTACCAGCAGATGCATTAGAAATGATGCAGACAGCCTGAGTTTGAACAGCTTTTACATGTACACAGATCCCCTCCAGTGTTTCACAGGCCCAGAAAAAATTTATCCTTTCAAAAGCTTAATTCACTAGTTTTTCTAATCATTTTCTGTGACTCAAGCAAACTACATTATAAAAATAAGTGTTTATTTGCATCTTTTGTGCAGATAATGGATAAGAACATTCAACTATATACAAAATCATTATGCTGCAGGCAAGAAAAAACAAACAACAGTGATATAAAAGCCAGTTCTGTTCACAGGAGACAATAAAAATGCACTGGAATGTAGTAGCTAATACCAAGGATTGAACTAGTGTCAGCACAAAACCTGACTGACACCTTAACCACTACACCACACAACTTTTCTTGCACGGACTCACTTAAACAAGACTTAACACTCTTGAATAAACTTGATTACACACAGACATAGCATGTGAGCCATTATCGGCTCATGTGCTATGTCTGTGTGCGTTAAGTGACATAACACACTTAACACTTCTGACTAAGAAATTTCCAAAACGGGACTTATTTTTCCCAGGCTCCTTTTTCTTACTTTGCGCAGCTCGTAGTTGGCACATACTGATTACTTACATTACCCCCCCTTTTAAACATACAATACAGAAAATTGTGACCAGATAGATCTTTGAATGCCTTATAGTCAATAAAACAATATTTCAAATGGAAATTAAAAGTTTTTTTACTGAATCTTTGCCTGCAAAGTTGGGTCTGTGGCCCCTCTTTCCAAAACCATGTATTCATGGATGCTAAGCTAGTGGTGAGCTTTAAATCATAAATTATGGAGTAGGAAAAAGAGAAGATTTACCAGCAGATGCATTAGAAATGATGCAGACAGCCTGAGTTTGAACAGCTTTTACATGTACACAGATCCCCTCCAGTGTTTCACAGGCCCAGAAAAAATTTATCCTTTCAAAAGCTTAATTCACTAGTTTTTCTAATCATTTTCTGTGACTCAAGCAAACTACATTATAAAAATAAGTGTTTATTTGCATCTTTTGTGCAGATAATGGATAAGAACATTCAACTATATACAAAATCATTATGCTGCAGGCAAGAAAAAACAAACAACAGTGATATAAAAGCCAGTTCTGTTCACAGGAGACAATAAAAATGCACTGGAATGTAGTAGCTAATACCAAGGATTGAACTAGTGTCAGCACAAAACCTGACTGACACCTTAACCACTACACCACACAACTTTTCTTGCACGGACTCACTTAAACAAGACTTAACACTCTTGAATAAACTTGATTACACACAGACATAGCATGTGAGCCATTATCGGCTCATGTGCTATGTCTGTGTGCGTTAAGTGACATAACACACTTAACACTTCTGACTAAGAAATTTCCAAAACGGGACTTATTTTTCCCAGGCTCCTTTTTCTTACTTTGCGCAGCTCGTAGTTGGCACATACTGATTACTTACATTACCCCCCCTTTTAAACATACAATACAGAAAATTGTGACCAGATAGATCTTTGAATGCCTTATAGTCAATAAAACAATATTTCAAATGGAAATTAAAAGTTTTTTTACTGAATCTTTGCCTGCAAAGTTGGGTCTGTGGCCCCTCTTTCCAAAACCATGTATTCATGGATGCTAAGCTAGTGGTGAGCTTTAAATCATAAATTATGGAGTAGGAAAAAGAGAAGATTTACCAGCAGATGCATTAGAAATGATGCAGACAGCCTGAGTTTGAACAGCTTTTACATGTACACAGATCCCCTCCAGTGTTTCACAGGCCCAGAAAAAATTTATCCTTTCAAAAGCTTAATTCACTAGTTTTTCTAATCATTTTCTGTGACTCAAGCAAACTACATTATAAAAATAAGTGTTTATTTGCATCTTTTGTGCAGATAATGGATAAGAACATTCAACTATATACAAAATCATTATGCTGCAGGCAAGAAAAAACAAACAACAGTGATATAAAAGCCAGTTCTGTTCACAGGAGACAATAAAAATGCACTGGAATGTAGTAGCTAATACCAAGGATTGAACTAGTGTCAGCACAAAACCTGACTGACACCTTAACCACTACACCACACAACTTTTCTTGCACGGACTCACTTAAACAAGACTTAACACTCTTGAATAAACTTGATTACACACAGACATAGCATGTGAGCCGAATTATCATGTACAGTGTCAAACATAGTAGTATAGTAGCTTATCACTGCGACAGCGCTAATGTACTCCGGGCCGATATCCGACACTAGGTTCTCATGGGCGGATCCGTGATATGCACAACTTGTAGCATGACCTCCAAGAAAGACGCAAAGGCCTTTCCCCCTAGTGGCATCTTGAAGGACCTGGCACTCCTTCGTACATCGGATATCCAACTCGGTGGTTTGGTACCAGGAACCGCATCCAACACCGGAGAAGACTTGCCGGAACTGGAACGCTCATACGCGTTTGTACGAGAAGCCAGGGCAGCCATCAAAGCTCACGATAGCGATGCTGTTGAGCGACAAGCAGACAGATTGGAAACCGTCAGAGGCGGTTTAGAGGAGGCTCTGAAGGGACTGGACCAAGGCACGTCTCAGCTTTGCATGCTCTGCAGGAGGCCTCCGCTTCTACTTTTCCGCTGAACACTATGACAGGTCGCTAAAGAAAACATTCTAGCGGAAGCGTAGCTTGTTCTGCCGATCATAATGTAACGTTAGTTTGGGTCGAGGGTTTTGAAAAATCAAGCTGAGGAGTGAATTTTGAAATGGAGTGGGCGGAGAGGAGAGTGGAGAGAATAGATGGGGAGACGGCCGGTACTCAGTATGTAGTAGAGATGGAGGAGAGATAGGGAAACTCGAGGAGAGCATGAGGCAGTGATGTAATTATCGCTTAGAGTAAAATCTCACGTGGTAGCTACATATTTCTGTGCTCTCTGGGCTTGTTTGTTGTCTGGACTGTACAGCGACGACGATCAACGACGAGAAAAATGTTGTCGACGACAGGTATCCCTTTCGCCGTCTTCATCTTACGCATCCTTTCCCCTGCGTTCGTCTTGCTTCCTACTTTTTCTCTTTTCTTTCTTCGTCCTGCTCTAGGGCCTACGTCCCCCTCGCCGATAACTTCAGTCGTCGTTGCAAATCGCGTTCCTCGTAGAGCTCTTGTTTTGCTTCTCTTGTCTTTAGCTTCTCTCACTTATCTCGGTGATGGTCTTGCATTCGTTGTTTACGCAATCCTCCAGAAACACTGGCCTTGGCGCAGCGGTGTCGAGATAAACGCTATCCTTGGTGTCGTCTCTTTTTCAGGTCTTGCTGCTCTCGGCGCCTGGAAGGATGTCCATGGCATTGATGTCTGGGCCCTCAAAAGACTAAGGCTTGCCGTTGTTCTCTCCTTGGGACTTGACATCGCCTTGGTTGTCCTCCTCGGGTTACACTCGCGTCAAAGTATGTTTAATCATTGATTTGCTTCTTTGATGATGTGAATGTTAATTATAACTTTTTTTTCCTGCAGCTGGATCTCCTTCCACCCTACCGATTCGTGTTCTACTTCATCTCGCTTTCCCCGTTTTCCGTGTAATTCTTCTTCTTCCATTGTTTGTTGCTCTTTCCACTCCTCGTATTGTCTACACCTCTGTTTCTCCCGAAACCGGAGCAGAGGAGCAAGTCCCTACCGACACTTCATTGCTACTTCCTCAAGACGCCGCTGCGCAGCCCTCTACCGGTTTGCTTACTGTTCCCGGTCTCAATGCGGACCAGAGCAAGTATGGTACTTTCCGACCATCCCGCTCGCAGTTGCAGCAATCTGCTCCTACCACCCGTACTCCTTCACCTTCGCGTGTAAAGGCAAGTATTTTACCGATGATGTTTGTTGGAAAACTAACGGAGTCTATCCAGACTGACGAAAAGCCGGAAATATCCACAGAACCATCATGGTCTGAAATGTACCAACGTCTCAAGCGCCTTTCTCCCTATCTGTGGCCCTCCAAGAGCCGTTCTCTTCAGCTCATTGCCATTATCTGTCTTCTAATCCTGGCAATTGGTCGTGTGGTCAACCTTGTTGTCCCCTTCACTTACGGAGAGATCATCAAATTCTTTGAAGGTCGTTCAGAGTGGTCACTCCCGGTACTGCTTGGTGTCTATGTTGTATTCCGTTTCTTGCAAGGCAGTGGAGGTCTGAATGCTCTCCGAGATGTGAGTTGAACGATTTTGTTTCTCTGATAGGTCTACTAATCTGTCTTTAGTCACTTTGGGCTCCAGTCATGCAATACTCGGACCGCGGTGTGTTTTGCTCCTTCCGGTCTATGGAATGATACTCACTACAAGTCTACAGAAATGTCACAGTTATCTTTCAATCATTTGCTTAACCTCTCGTTTGCTTTCCATACTCGCAGAAGGACTGGAGAGATTCTACGTGTTCTTGACCGTGGTGCGGTTATTAACCACACCCTAGAAGTGCGTATTCTTTTTATTTACCAGTGATATCTGTTAATCGGTTATTCCAGTTGATTCTGTTCAATCTACTCCCTACCTTTGTAGATATTGTAATTGCTTTAGTTGTATTCATTATCACGTTTGAGTGGACTCTTGCACTGGTTATCTTTGTTGTGATGGTGGCATATGGTATGTGCTACATGAAGGATATGCTCCACATTTACTGATTCTCTACAGTATCTGCAAGTGTTCTTCTTACCCAGTGGAGGACACGTATAAGGCGCCAAATGAATGAGCGCGATATAGTAAGTTTTTGTCTTACGGAACATTTTACGCTCATTGACTCTATTAAAGATTACTCGTGGAATTCATACCGATTGTCTGTTGAACTATGAAACCGTCAAATACTTTGGTGGAGAGGAACATGAGGCTGCTAGGTACCAAGAGGCCATTAGAGAATACCAGGCCTTGGAGTACAAAGTTATTGGTATGTGACAGTATTTTCTCAAGATGGCTCTGTTAACCTTTGACCTCTAGTCTCCCTCAACCTTCTTAACTTGATCCAGAATTTCATCATTGTGAATGCATACTTATTCTATGCCTTTGAGTGATTCTCATTACTGTTTATAGACCGCTGGCCTTTTAGTCGGCTCTATGATTGTCGCGCTTAGAATTACTCAAGGCGAAGCCGATCCCTCTACGTTTGTCGTGTTTATCACCTACCTTGCTCAGGTCTGTTTTGTTTTTAACATTGGTCATCGGTTTGCTGACATGTCATTTAGTTGTACGCGCCCCTGAACCAGCTTGGTTACACCTATCGCTCGATGAATCAGTCGCTGGTCGACACCGAAAAACTGCTCAAACTTCTCAATGAACCCACGGATATTAACGACATGCCCAATGCCCCCGACCTTGTTGTGGATCATGGTGAAATTGAATTCGGTGTGTCAACCAAAATTACTTGGTCGAGTTCTCTTGTTAATTTTTAATTCTAGACAATGTCAGCTTCTCTTATGATGGCCGTACAACTGCCCTGAAAGGAGTCTCTTTCAAAGTACCTAAGAACTCTTCCGTGGCACTTGTTGGAGAATCTGGATCCGGAAAATCAACAATCCTAAGATTGCTCTATCGCTTCTATGACCTCCAGGAGGGCCAAGGCAGGATTTTGATTGATGGCAAAGACATCCGGTTCGATCCTTGATCTCTTTTTTATCATTCACACTAATTTTAAACAGAGAGGTCACGCAAAAGAGTTTGCGACAAGCTATCGGCGTCGTTCCTCAGGATTCTGTCCTGTTTAACACCACCATTCGGTACAATATCGGGTATGTCGGTCCCAATAGTATTTTTTTTTTGTTCCTAAATGGACGTCATCTCAGCTATGGCAAGTTTGGAGCCTCAGATGAGGAAATCGAAGACGCTGCAAGATCTGCTCAGATGCATGATCGTATCATGAGTTTCCCTCTTGGCTATGACACTGTTGTTGGCGAACGTGGAGTCCGCTTGAGTGGCGGTGAAAAGCAGCGGGTAGCCATTGCTAGAACACTTCTCAAGAACCCTCCCATCTTACTCTTGGATGAAGCTACCAGGTGGGACAATTTATCAGCGTCGGATTCGCTAATCTAACGTCCTCGCAGTGCTCTAGACACCTCAACTGAGAGAGATATCCAAAAGGCCCTACAAAACTTGATGATGGGACGTTCTTCACTATCAATAGCGCACCGACTCTCCGTAAGTCTCTCGCGTGACCCAATTTTAAGTTTCTGATCAATACGTCCTCAGACAATTGCAAGCGCCGACCTGTGAGTATCGTCAACATAAATCTAGGAACTGCTTCTAACACTATCTCAGCATTCTAGTCTTGAAAGATGGTCAGATTGTTGAACAAGGTAGTCACAAGGAGTTGCTGGCTACGGACGGTATCTTTGCGTCGATGTGGGCCGAACAAGTATCCGCGACCGAAGATCCAGCCGTTTCTATTCAATCCACGAAACCCGAGGTCACTGGATACTCTGTTGGTGCTTCGGACGCGATTGATGCCGCTGTGGAGAACCAGGAGGAAGTCGTGGAATCTTCGCAAGCTCCTCAACAGCCCAGTACTCACGCATCAGAACCCGAGGCGCCCATTGCCGCAGAACCGGAAGAGCCTCCGGCTGTCCCTCCCAAGGTTACCGAGCCGAGTGAAGAAGCGCAAGCTCCAGTAGCATTCCCTACTTCGGAAGATGAAGCCGAAGTGGAATCACCGTCTCCTGCAGAGGCCTCTTCGCCCGACGTTGTTGCATTCCCGACGTCGACTGACGCCCCCATGTCTGCACCGCCTACCCCTGGAGTTACGTTTGAAACCAACAACCACCCATCAAGAAGCGGAACGCCTGATCCTGATTCTGAGCCAAAACGGAAACGGATTTCTTCGCAGAACTTCCAGAGGATTGCCAGAAGAATATCAATATCGACCGCTCGCCGGGAAGGATCCGTGTCCTCGATGATCCCAGGCTTCATGAAGAAGGATAAGGAAGCATCGCCAAAGGTTTCGACAGATGATGGGGGTGAGCGTAGCGCTCGGGGATCTACTAATGAAAGTCCATCGCCGAGCGTTAACGAGGATAGTAAAAAGAAGAAGAGCAGCAAGAAGGAGAAGAGGAGGACGAATACCGGTAGTGGTAGTACTAGCTGATCTGTTTACGAACATTTACGACTTGTTATGCCTGCATACTTTTTCTTCTTTACATTGCAATGGGATTTTTTTCTTTACTTTACGTCCAAAGTCAAAGCTGTCAACATCATGTGTTCTGTTGGATCGGAAGCTTCTTGTAGAACAACTCTAGTGAGTCCAAATTAAGAAATGTATTGTCGGAGTCTGAAAGAGTCAGACAGATGCGCATTTAAAGGAATCCCAATCGACCTGGATCCTCCTTCCAACCCCCACCTTCATTTCGTTTCGAGGTTTCGTGTCTCGGTTTCATACTGTAACGGACTGCCAGGTTCTGATATTGTATTATCATGTCCAAGATTTATGTTGGGTCAGTGTCTGTACATTCGTTGTTTTGGTCATCGTCGTCCATTTTTCTTTTGTTGTCAACGGGGCGCGATCTTGAACTGATAGTGTTTTAATACCTGATGTAGCAATTTGAGTTGGAATACGACCGATGATACCTTACGCCAAGTTAGTTGTTTGCAGTGCGGTCGCGTTTTGCTGAGGACGCGACCGCGCTATTTCTCGGCTGTGAATTGTCTTGTCTTATCATGAATTTTTCCGATATAGGCATTTTCCCAGTACGGGAATGTTGTTGATGTACGCAATCAAATCTCTCTTTTCCTTTTCTCCATCTTGTGTCCAAAGTCCATCATCATCGTCCAACTGCCAACCTTTTCTCAGTTATGCTTTTCCAGTGAGATGAGATGTCTGATATATGCTCTAGTCAATTGTCATGCGTGATCGTGACACAGGTCGTTCTCGTGGATTTGGATTTGTGACCTATAGCTCGGACACCGACGCACAAAGTGCAATTGCCAATATGAATGAACAGGAGCTTGATGGAAGACGTATCAAAGTCAATCTTGCTAGTGCTCGTGGTGGAGGAGGCGGGGGTGGTGGAGGTGAATAGATTCGTTCATGCTGCTGTTATGAATGGTCAGACTGATAACCTGAATAGGATACAACTCTGGTGGCGGCAGTGGGTTCAGCGGTGGTGGCGGTGGGTACCAATACGGTGGAGGAGGAGGAGGTCAATATGGTGGAGGTGGCGGATATGGTGGCGGCTACCCACAAGGTGGATATGGTGGTCAATATAGCGGTGGTGGATACGGTGGAGGATTTGGACAGTGATATATACATACTCTTGCTCTGATCCTTTTTTTTTTATTTTTCTGTTATGGCCCTATGTATGTAGTGTGACGCAAAAATGCTGTTCTCCAACCTGTATAAATTGCCTAATTGGGAATAAGGGCCGTGCGAGTCACGTGTGTTGAAAATTCACAGAAGGGTCGACGAGGACAGGCGCTTGGAGTTGACTTGTACTTTCACTCGACGAGGTCAACATGCCCGCAGAACGCTCCTCCCTACCCCCAGAGAAGATTCCTCGTCCTCCGAATGCATGGATTCTCTTTCGTTCCGACATGAGTCGTCAAATCGACCCCAACACCTGCGACTCTGCCGGCAGACCGACGCGTAAAACCCAGGCTGCTGTGTCCAAAGAGATTTCAGAGATGTGGAGGAACGTAGATCCCCAAACCAGAAACGAGTACGAACGTCGCGCCGATGCCAGAAAGGCCGAACACAGTATTCAATATCCCAATTATCGTTTCGCGCCAGTGAAGAAGGAGGACAGGCAGAAATTGAAGGAAGAAAAGAAACAGTTGAAGGAGCAGGAAAAGACCAACAGGAGACGCGCTCGACCCGCCCCGTACACTCCACCTGCGACCGTCTCTCATACCCCAGTGTCGAGCACGCCTGCTCCCAATCACCCGCAGCAGAACCTTCCTCCCCTCTTCTACGATCCCTTTTTGCAAGGTCAAGCACCATCACCACCGTTTTCAGCCCACGAATCGCCAGAGGTCTCGTCATCCAGTACCGAGATTCTCCAGGGTAACGCGTCCCTGGCTCTCCATGACGGTACCACTCCTCCAATGCCAGCGCCGACCCCGTCAGGTAACCACACTCTACGCTTGCCTTCAGCTACAGAGCAATCGACTCCCGGCCCTAGCCACTGGCAGGATCAGCCTGAGGCCTCGAGTTCAGCATCAGTGTGGCCTGGTGACTCTTTACAACAAAACGTATCCCCAGTAAGTCGTAACGCGTTTCTTCTTTTTATCGGTTTTCTGACACGAGTATTTGTAGGGTTTTGTTCAATTTGATGTTCCACACCAACCTTGGGAGTCAGATGATACAATGGGTGCTCTTTGTTCTATCACTGGTGATCCTTCTGTGTTCCAACTCGACTTTGACAACCAGTTCTTTGGCAACGCAGCTCTTGAATTGTCAATGAACGAACCTTTTGACCCATCACTTTTCCCCGACATGCGGCACTTTGATTTTGCTAGCTTGCTTGAAGGGGTTCCGCCGAATAACGATTTATTTACGAATAATGCGCCACCGATAGATCCAAGTTTGCTTGGATCCGATGCATCAATAGCTTTTAATGGGGACGAGTTTATCAACTTTGAGCAGACTCAGTCGACGTCGTCTAGAGCCTCCTCTTCGACTCTGCCTTCCACTCAGTATTCCACCCCTGCTCCTGCGCTTGTCCCACTTCCTGAGCAGGTCAAGGTCCCCAGCCCTTCTCCCGAGCCTGTATCCAACTCTACCTATGCACCTCCTTCAGGAGCGTCTTTTTCTTCGCAAAGACGTGTCGCTGGTAGCTGGCCGCGTGCCTTTGCTATGGAATCGGCTGGTTCTCCACAGCCTACGCAGATTTCTGCTTCTGTAAACTAGGTGCTTTTGACTCGGACTGTTTACTTTTTTTCCCCTTCTCTGCATCTCATCGCATTTAGCACACGCATCTCATCAAGCATTGCATCTATCTGTTTTCGCTGTATATTCTGGCTTTTTACCGTTTCGTCTGGTTCTGTGTTGTTTCTGCCCCATGCTATCCTTCTGCTTTGCTCGCTGTCTGCTTTCGCTGTCTAATTCTTTTGTTTAAGTTAAGAGGCTAACATTATGGCTGAATCTGTACCAATTACTCATAAAAGTAGTACGCTGTCACGAATAGACATGAAAATTGTTTGAAGAGATCGGGTATTGCCGAGGACAAAAAAGCAAGAGAGTGGAAAGCAGAGTGACCATATATGCTTCAAGTCGACGTAACTCAACCCTCGCCCGAAGCCTCGCAGCCTTCACTGGCCTCCCTCAGCAGAAATGCGTCTGTCATATCCTCCTCTAGCTCAGATGGATCGAATGCTTTGTTGACAACCCCCCGTCCCCGGCCACAACGCACTTTTTCCTCCCCTCGTTCTGTCAGTCCTTCCGGCTCTCCCCATACCTCAAGACCACCTCCCTATCTCACCAAACAGCTCGGGGTATCAAATGATTTACCCAAGAGCAGACCGTCCTCAAAAACACGCTCCAAATCCAGAGGCCGGAGTAACCAGTTGACCATAGACGATTTCAATGTCGGAGAGACTCTGGGCGAGGGCTCTTATTCGACCGTGAGCTCAAGCTAATCCTGTCTTTTGTGTCTCTTATGCCCGGCGTTTCCGTGCTATAGGTTCTGGATGCACGCCTCATCCGGACAAGTCAGAGGTTTGCAATCAAGGTCCTCGACAAGGCATACCTTATTCGCAAACAAAAAATGGCAACTGCGATGGTGGAGAAGAATGCATTGATGAGATTGGGCGCAGGACATCCAGGAATCGTCAGGCTGTACTATGCCTTTCAGGATGAATGGAGTTTATGTTCGTATGTTCCTTCCAATGTCTTCCTGTTCTGACCCCTGGAACAGATTTTGTACTCGACATTGCGACCAACGGCGAAATGCAATCTTTGATATCTCGTGTTGGTTCTTTGTCAATACAATGCTCCAAGTATTATACCGCACAAATCGTCGATGCGCTTCAGTACATGCACCTAAAGGGTGTGATACACCGGTACGTGTTAATTGCGTCTAGTCTTACGTCAATCTTACCATTCCGATTAGAGATATCAAGCCCGAAAACTTGCTGCTAGACGAGGACATGCGTATCAAGATTACCGACTTTGGTACCGCGAAAATTTTGGATCATGCTAGTGAGTCTTGCAGACACTTCCCATTCCCAGAGATTAATATTTCTCTTTGTCAGTGGAAGCGGAAAAGTTTGTCGGTACTGCACAATACGTCGCACCAGAGCTGGTAGAAGCCAACGAGACGAGTCATAGGTATTGTTTCCGTCATGCCCTAACTACAACTACTTGATCTCTGCATAGCTCTGACCTATGGGCTTTGGGATGCATCGTCTACCAGATGATATCTGGTCGCTTTACCTTTTCTGGTCTTTCGGAATACCTCACCCTGCAAAAGGTCAAGCAAATGGACTATTCATTTCCAGAAGGTTTTGATGAAGATGCAAAGGATCTAGTGCAAAAACTACTTGTGTGTCAATTTTTGTGATATATCCAAATTTGACCCTTATACATTTATCCCATAGGTCCGCGATCCGTCCCAGCGGCTAGGTGCCGGCGAACCAGGATCAGTCAATGACATGCAAGCACTTCGTTCACACCAATTCTTCAAGGACATAAACTGGGACACCTTGTGGACAGATACTCCGCCACCTCTCGAGGCCGGCCTCGTAAAGCGCGAACACCCCCTTGCACAAGGGGAAGACAGAAACTGGGAAGACGTCGGTTCTGCTTGGGATGCACTGGTATCTCCCGTTGAAGGAGATGGTCTAGAATGGGCTTCTGACGCTGAAAATACTTCCGAGTTCAAGCTGCTACGGTCAACTGGTTTCGACACATCACCAGTCATCAAGCAACAAGTGGAGATACCCAGAGATCAACTGGAACAGAACCCAGAAGTTCTTCGAAATTTGGATGCGTCTCTTTCGCCGAAAACGGCCCGACCTGGTCCAAGAGAATCATCTTCGACAAACTCACAGGCTAGTTCCTCTGAGGGCTCTGTAGAACGACTGACAGGTGCAATGCGGACTATGCGCGCTTCTCCTTTGGAGCCATCTTCGATCAGTGAGAATTCAAACGTCCAGAACGTGGAGGATGAACGAGGCAGAAGCCATACTATGACACCTATCCAGGGTAACGCACCTCCGGTCGATTTGTGAGCGTTTTCTTCTGGGTGTCAATGCCGATTTTTTTCTCAACTCTGAATAGTCGCACTGTGCTGAATCTCTCCGAAGATGAAGTCGTCTTGCAATATTCCACAGTCGAGAAACGTTCCATACGACGGCGAGCAAGTCGATTGTTACCCAACATCGCGGGATCTCAGATCAAACCAAAGACACGAGATTTGGTCCTGACCAACCATCGGCTTTTCTGTCTGAAGCAGCGTGGTAGAACTTCTGACGGACTCACTGTCAAGGCCGAGTTGTTGTTGCGAAACGAGGCCAACGCTTTCAGGGACAAGGAGAAAGAATCTAGGAGCGTGATTGCTTCGGCTGAACTCAAGGGAGAGCGTGAGTTTGTCATTCTTTCTGTGAGTTTCGAGTCATATGTTTTGCTTGTTCTTGTTCACACTTTTTTCTTACAGTCTACGAAAAATTCAACCTATGCTGCTCCAGACCCCCAGGTAGCCGCAACTTGGGTGCAGAAGATTAACACAGCTCTATCCTCCAACACATGATGATTTTTACATACCCTTTCTGGTGTTTGTTCGGTTTGCCTTGTATATCTCTTTCGGGTATTAGGTTCTGCTTGGACAGGTTCAGCTGTATCCTCAAACAATTGTATCTGGAAACATGGCTTGGTCAGAGTATTTATTTACTGATTTCTTCATCAGACGGTGGCATAATGCTTTTGATAATATCACATTAGGACACTTTATAATCTCTTATTCACGGTGTTGTTGTTGGCAATATATATCTGGTTTTGCGCATTCGAGAATCCAAACCTCAAGATACTTTTATTAGAATTTGTATAATGTTAGGAATCCACGCAGTGATGAAATTTGTTTTCAGATGAACAGAGCTAGAGTATCTAACCAGGGGGGAGTAGACTGGCGTCAACAGCAGCAACATCCTCTGCAGCATCGTCCTCGTCAGCAGTAGCAATGGGCGTACGAGGCATTGCCATCAGACCTAAAATTGGGTTAAAAACACGTCGGGGGACCGAGAATGAACGAAAACTGACCAGTCCTGGCAGCTTCCAAGATACCAAAAGGCTTGACCAAGTTGAGGAAAGCCTCTACCCTGGTCGTTTTGGCTGTAAGCTCGACAATGACGCTGTTTTGACTGACATCAACAATTTTGGCCCCAAATTGCGAAGCAAGAGTATGGATCGATTGGAGGTGCTGGTGTTTGACCCGCAAGGCTTCGGACGGTGTCAAAGTTGTGTTATAATCAGCACCTTCGGGTTGACCACCGAGTTCAAAGTTGTGCGCAAGGATACTTTCCCGCTGAAGCTTGTCGTCATCCGAGAGCGTGGTAGGATGCCTGCGAGGCTCATGAGATGGGCCACCCGCGAGTTGTTCCTCGAGGTATTCGGGTCCAAGAATGGAGACTTTGACAAGGAGGAGTTCGCGTGTTATAGTACGAGTATCAGTGTAATCAAGGACAGCCCATACGGGGACCTGCAGGGAACTTGATTAATTCTGAACACTTTACGACAGATTATGACGCTGACCAAATCTTCAAGCTGCCTGCGAGCTTGTTCGACTACACCATCCTGTCCGCTCAACACGATACACATCCGACTGAGGTCGCGTATTTCCGTTCTACAAACGACAAGCGAGTCGATGTTGAAACCTCTTCCAGCAAGAATTCCAGAAACGCGAGAAAGAACACCCGGTTCATTTTGCACGAGGCAGTTGAGGACGTGTCTGTTTGAAAATCGGTAAGAAAATGTCCTAATGCATGTAAAGGCCCTGGTCCAAACTTTTTGAAAGGCTGCAAACTTGGCGGCGGGGTATTGTAAAGAATGTTGGTCACTGCCTCTTCTGCAGATCTAGAACGAGGCAAATCCATGGCAGGAAGGGGAGGAGGACGCGATCTCTGTGTTCTTTTATAGTCTAGAGCGGAGGTAGAGTCGCTGACAGATTTTGGGGGTTGGGGAGGCTTGATAATGTCGTCGGCATTGCGAAGGGGCCTTGAAGACGACAAAAGACGAGCAAGCGGGGTTGAAAAATTCGTTGTGGCCGGACGCACCCGCGACAAGAGCATTGTGGACATTGTAGATCAACTCAACTTTTTCCCAATGACTCGGTTTCCAAAAAAAATGTATTGACGTAAGCACCATCTCGTACATCAAGTCCCTAAAACTTTACGAGCTAATTCCACGTATTCTGCTCCTTCCTTGTTGTCTCCACCCCCAGTCTTTTCCCAGTGAGTTAGACCACCTTCAACTAATGTTCGTGCTTCTTCCTCGGAGTGCTCATCTACCCATCGTACATACTCGGCTTCCTGCCATCCGTGCAGTGTGTGGGGCAGTGGCAACGGAGAACGAACCAGGATATGGTGCAATACTATTAGTGGCGGGACGTTGGAAGTGTGTGTCGGTGAGGCCAGCTGCGCGTTATCCAAGAATAATAACGGCCTCATAGCTCGAAGAGCCCGGTATTCCTCTCCAGCTATTTCCAAATTGTCTCGACTAATCTTAGAACCATCCGCCATGAACGAGTTGAGAGCAAATTCTAGCTCTGTCATGTCAGTCGTCAACTGCAGTTTCCCACTCTCGCTCAAAGGTTTCGTGATGGAGACATGCAGGACAAAAGTCCTCAGGACGTATTTGACGATGGAGAGAACCCTGGGAACTATGTCAGCAATGCTGCTGTGATGTACAACACCCTCTTACCACTTCTGAACATCTTCTCCAACCATAAACTTGTTGAGAACCTCGTTCTTGATGAAAGAGAGTTTGTCTACGAGGTCTTTCATGTAAAAACTTGAGCCGCCCATGCCACCCATGGGATCCAGGGTCTTGCCAAAGTCCGTTCGATGAAGGCGAGCTATGATAGAACCTAGTTCTCGTCGAATAGCCGTCAACAAAGGTTCCACTAAACGCTCGTAAGCAATTTTCACTTTCTGTGCTTGAGTCAAAACAGAGCTGGTATTTGCATGAAGCATACTACTCACTTCGATACTTGGGGCGATTACTTGTATCACTGCTTCACTGTGCTCTTCCGAGAGTTTGGACAGCCGCAGATGACAATGATACAGGCAAGTGGCTAGTGAACCATTGAGAATTTGCGAAGGTGAAGCAGAAGGACCTGATAGGAACACAGCTGAACGGTCCCTAACAATCTGTTGACATCAGTCCATCCATTCGGTTGTTTGTTAACAAAGAAACGGACCAAGCCATCCATTCTTGACACCAGCAGCTCCAAACTTGATACTACATTTTTCGCAACAGCACGGACAAGCAATGGATCAAACTTGGCTGAATCTAATTCATTTGCCACAGCACGAGCGACATTGATGCCATCGTTGACCCCTGGTGGAGTCCGAGCACCGCCAGCAAACGCTTGACCCACTGCCTCATTAAGCTTGTTTGAAGAACGCGAAAGGTATAGGGATTCAAAGGTGGATAACGACCGAAGTACGAGAACAGTCTCTGGGCTGGACGAAGGTTAGAAACCATGTTTCCACCATGGATAACAATTTACCTCTGTTGGGTATGAATATAAACCGTATCCGTATGGACTGCAATTTTGGCAAAGAATTCGTGGAAAAGCCGGAGAAATCTTGGGTATCCTGAGCTCAGGGTCTGTTGGAGAAATGTAGAACCTATGTTGAAATGTATGGGGAATGTTGTTGGTCATGAGGAGGCTTGAACCTACTTTTAGATGAATCTCGGGTATATTTCTCGAGAGAACGTGACAGCGATGTCCAAAAGGTAGCGCTTGGTTTGTTTTCGAGAAGCTTTGAATGGTGAATCAAGTCATCGGTGATTGAGAGCAGGATCACTTTCAACTCACGGTCATAGCTTCGTCGAGAAAAAGGATCTGAGAAACTGTATCTCTTTTGAGTTTGAGAACTTTTTCGAGCGTGTAAACCTATTGAATACAGAAAGGTTATACAGTGAAACCTTACAAAGACGGAGACATGGAAAAGCACCAAGAAGCTGCCGCCCAGAACCCGAAAAAGTAATGGAAGATACCGGTACTTACTTTGATACAGCAATCTGCCATGTCTTCTATCATCTTCTCAAGACCTGTCCACAGGACCGAGGCCCACTGAGGGACAGTAGCACTTGTAGGCTCTGTCCTTACGCGAGATTTGTATAGGGTTGTTGATGGAGTTTGAGCTGCAGCGCCATCTACAAGGCCGACCCTGTCAGTTTATCCATCCGCAAGTGGGATAGCTAGACACGAGGCAGACCTTTTCCCAGCGCCTCTTTGGATATCTTGTTCAGATCAAAAGCGCCACGTATGCGTTCCTCGACAGCTTGAGCAAGGTCTGACACTAGACCCTGAACAAGATCCGGCAGTATACGAAGGTTGTGGGCGGTTTGAAGGGATGACGCGAGGAGAGATTGATTAAGAGTAGTAAGGCCGGTCATAACCATGCTTTCCATCTCGTTTGTAACTTTGGTACGTGCATCTTCAATGAATGGAATGTAGGCAGCCACGGCTCGAATAGACCGTAGATGAAATTTCCGAGTCAGCTGCTCTGGAGAGTCTGGGGCGAGCGCTTTGGAGTCTGTGGAGGAATTGCTATCACCATCCAATAGAGCAACTAGGTGGAAATGAATGAAATGAGATGGTGGCTGAATTACGTATAGTACACGCACTCAATTCTGCGATACTGAGAGCGGCTTTGGCAATAGCCCGTTCTTTTTCATCCTCTGGATCCAACAAGCCTGATACAGACGTGCTGCTGTCAGATCGAGATTGTACAGGTCTCTGAGGAGTTTGCTGTGCATCCTGCGACTCCATTTCTGTCATCTGGGACTGAAGCCTGCGGGCAAGGATCACAAAACGCGATGTGCGACGAAGGATTTCCGAGGCTTGCTGGAACTTTTGGAGACGCGAGACATTATCTTGGAGCGACTGATAAGGGACACTGACTTTGACGCGAAGTCTAGAGATAACGCGTCGGAAATATAAGAAGGAAAAACAACAAGTTTGCGCACTTGTCGACAGACGAATCAAGGTCCTGGAGACGCGCACGAACAGAAGTCAGAGAACCAGACAGCTGACTTGCCGAAGCCGCCTGAGATAGCAAGTCCTGGTGATGGGTGGTGACCTAGCACGAGTTTAGCGGAGACAAAGCATGGAATGCAGCAGGATATGCACGAGGTTTCTGATCTGCTTGGAGACATCGTCGATGGCGAATGAAAGCTTGGATATGGCGAGAGAAACATCGTCTTTTGCAGAGGATTCCGAGGGATTTGTCTTTGGGGGGGCAGACACAGAATAAGGCTCGCCAGCGAGGACAGCGTTTGCAAAGAGTCGGGGGTCAAACGCAGAATCTGCAAACACACTGTGGTCGACTGAACCCATGAGCTGACGTCACATCACAAATATTTTAAGTACCCCCGCCTTGGGGCCCATCTTCAAGTCAATCCACCACCATGGCCTATAGATTCTACCAACAGCGCCCATCCTGGGGCACTAACCAGGTATTTACCTCCCTCTTGCTCTCCCTTTCACCTCACTCTCTTTCAGTTTCAGTTTGTACCCCCACCGGCACCTTCCTTTCAGCCTCAACCTTCGTGTAGGTGGTTCTTTTTGCTGTACCCATGCACGTTTTCATTGTGCTTTTCTCTTATAAAGGGAGTGGCATTGATTACTACCGTGCACACGCCATAAGTCCTGACCCGTGAGCTTGCTTTCTTATCCTTGCCATGTACGCCGTCCAACCTATGCGCCCCACCAGCTCTCTTTTCCACAATGCTTGGAACACTGTCAGGCACCGTGGTGATTACCCCGGTGTAGGAATGCACGAAAGTCGCTACTGGCACAACAGAGCCTACGGCGGATATTCCGATCTTAATTCCTTGCTGCCAGAAGAAATCGGCCATGCTGCTGCATACGAAGCCTACAGACACTTTTTGCACTACAATGGCACGCTATATGGTCCTCTTGGCACTGATCCCGAATCTCAGCGTGAAGCCTTTGTTGGCTGGACTATTGGAGAAGGTATTTTCTCGACGCGCTGTCATTTACGATGCTAATCAGCACTCAGTGTCTCGTCTCTATGAATACACTGCCAGGAGGCCAGATGGACACACCTTGAGGCGTGCCACTGAATCTGCAGCTGCCACGGCTTCCAACATATTCTACGAGGTAGGTTTGATCGATGGTTCCTTCTTCTTTCACGTTCACAATTTCCCTATTTAGAGTCGCGGTGGACATTACGGAGGGTATGATGACGGATTCGATCGCGGTCGCTCTGCCTATCGCCGCGGCTCCTATGATGCCTATAGCGCAGACTCTGCATACTATCCCCGACATCGCTCTCACTCTCGTCATCGTTCTTCGTCCGCGTATCGTCATCCTCTCCTTCAGGACTCGCATCATGCGTCGTACTCTACCACTTCATCCATGCCTATTCCTGCAGTGGGCTCGAGTGTCTCGGTTCCAGGAGGATATCCCGAATCTTACGGGTCCTACGGATCTTATGGATCCGTCCCGTCATCCTCTTACAGTGGCTCTGGCAGCGTAGTGATGCCCGGAACTTCACCATCCTATCATTCTACGAGCGCTATGCAGCCGTATTCGAATGCTTTGGTCCCAATGCGCTCTCGTCATGCCAGTATCTCGTACCCATATGCTGCTACCCAACCTCAGACTCAATTCGTCACGGCTGCCGGTGGTATGGCCATGCCAGCTGCCCCGCCCCGTGAAATTGTCATTTACAAGGGGAAATCTTCTCATCACAGGAAGCATCGTCATCATAAACACCGAAGCCGCGCTAGGAGCGTCAGTCCTAACCCATATGTTGTCAGAATCTAATTCTCGAATATTCTTTGCTAGTTCCCAAAAGCACGAAACTAACCAAAAAAAAATGTTCATCTTGCATAGTTTATACCCTTGACCTTGTTGCATTACTATTGTATGTAGTACTTGTTGTCGGTTATCCATGTTACATCAGTATCTTGTCCCGTGTATATCCTTTTAAGGCCTTCATACCTGTATATAACTTATCTCCCCGTATGTATACTGTTGTCTGTAATCTGTTATACGCGCATTCTAGTAATTTATACACGTTTTAGTTTGCAAGGTACTTGCTGGCAGACCTTGAGGCTATGTTGGTTGCCTCCCGGCGCTGTGGCCCGTACATCGTCTTTTTTTTTTGCTATGCCTCGCCATTCAAACGTCTCTATGGATAGTCGGCGACGACCAGGCATTTGCTGGGTATAAGTACCAACCCAAACCTTTGACCTCTGCACAGGCTGGATCTGTAACCTCCTCTCCCTTAAACGAACGGCGCTGGAAGCTTGTTCTTACCAAACTTAACGACAAACTTTACGATTTCTTGACGAATTACACTATTTTCCTGCCATTAATTATCACAGCTGTATTATTATCATGTCCTATAGAGTTCGCTCGCACAAGTTTTGTTGTTGTATACCAGTCAGACTTGGCGTCTGTGTGAGTCGCTTCCTTTTCTTTTGTGACTGCTCGGGACACTAAACTTGACTTACAGATCATCGGTCTGCTCGGTGTAGCTTCAGGTGGTCTCCTTGCCGTGGCTGGAATCATCCGTCTGAAACAATTAGGTGCGCTAAACGGGTCTCGCTTGAGCACGAGTGCAATTCTGACGATATGCTTTTATTTGTAGGAGATGTGGATATGCACCTCAAACTGCCATATATTATTCAGATCCTCGTCTACGGGGTATATGCGGGTTTGTCTGTGCTAGGGTGAGTGACTGATCGTGTTGTGAGGGCAAAGGGACCTTACCTCGATTCTAGACTCATGGGTGCTATATGTAAACGCATAGGGCTAATTAAAGCATTCGTCTTCACGCTTGCGATACATGTCATCTTGTCCATTGCGTCAGGAAGCTATTCCATTTATCGCTACTTTGAAGATGCACCGGACACTGTACAATCCTGTATTAACGGTAACACGGACGATGCCACCATCGAAGCTTGTAAAAAGGGCGTAAGCGTAATGAAAGGCGTCATGGTTGGGCTCTTTGTATTTGTATGGTTGATGGAAATATGTGAGTCGGTGTTTACAAAATCCAAAAACCCTTGGCTAATGCTCTGTTCTCAGGGGGCGTATTCATTGTCAAGAGTTACAGGGAGCAACTGGACGAGGAGGCTGCGATGGATGAGAAGCTAAGACCCCCAAGGTGGTGATCCTTCTAACTGTTAGCGGTAGGCCGATACTCGAGCAATAAAATATGTTATATTGCGACAGTCAGTACAGCAGGATAAAAGATAGCCAGGCTAGTCACTTGGCATGTCATTTCGACTCACCATGAGTCATTGCTATCGATCTACCACTTCTGTCGCTTTGCATAGTAAATACACGCAGTCTGGCAACGTTGCATTCCTTTCCGTTTTCTTCTCAAGACTTGAAAGAACGAGACTCCATTTGCAGTAGCTATTGTACATGATACATTCAGATAAAGTTCGATTCGATGCTTAGTTGTAGCACAGGACACGATAGTTCTTGATACATTTTTCCTTGCCGTCGTAAGGAATGTATGCGCCTGTACGTATGTCAGCGAGAATGTACTGGAGAATCTGTAGACAGTTACCATCGAGCTTCTCGCTAGCCTTGCCAGGGTGAACGGCGTCCTTATGGGGGGCGGAAGCAATGTAGAGCGGGGTTCCGTCGTTCTCTTTGCCTCCTGTAAAAAGTTTTGTACGTTGTGAGTTCCTTACTCAGTAAAACTTTTTGAAAGCTTCTAACCTTCGACAGGTCGAGCTCCGAGAGAGCTGACGTTGAGACGGCCGCTGGCATCGACCCAGCGTAGGCCGCGCATATCTCCTACTAGAATTTCATACGTGTCGAGCTACAAAGGACATCAAAGGACAATCGTGCCAGAGATCGATGCCAGCATACGTGAATTTCGTCGTTCTTGTACCCGATGACTGCACCTTTTTGGAAAGCACCGGAAGCTTTTCCAAGCTCTAGATTCGCGGGTTATGTAAACTTGCACCCGCGAAAAGTGAAAAGGGACACTCACGGATACCACCCTAATTTACAGGATCGATAATCAGTACCAGTGGAATGGAGGAAAGCATGAGGTGGACTCACGTCACAGTAGGCTCGGCAGATGTACAAGTACCATTCATGTTCCGGCCCAACAAGGATAGCGTTGTTGGGGATACTTGTGCCTCTATTCAAAATCCACTGGGCGGGGCCACGAATACCATATTGCTTGTAATCGTTGAGACGAGCTTCGGCCTCGTGCATCCAGTTCTGCAAAGCCCAAGCATCGGCCTTTTTCTGATATGTGAAGTTAGTTTCCGATACGATGGCGGTGATTTAGAGTGAAATACCTCATCTTCGTTCTTCTCATGATGCTTGTAGAGAGCGTATCCGCCAGCGGCAGCCGCAAGGCCGGCGAGAAGACCTCCACCAACCTGTACAGATATTCACAAAAGAACAGATAAAAGAAAGACGCCAAGACCTACCTCCAACTGTTTCTTCCTATCGTCATCGAGGTCCCACCAGTTCTTCTTGCGTTCCTCATGATGAATATCTACCTTTTGTTCCTGAGGAGGGTTGGGATAGGCTGCGGGATGGCGTAAGTGGGACACGGCATAAGAAGCATGACGAATGAACCTTGAGGAGGAGGCTGGTAGTTGGCGGGTTGCTGTTGCTGGTATCCTTGACCTTGCTGCTGGTGTCCACCGTGATGGCCGTGATGCTCCTGACCTCGTTCATGATCAGCGAGTCGACCCCAGAGGTTAGGGGTCACAGACGGTGCCCAGTCACCCTAAGCACAAAATCAGAAAAATCAACTTGGCTGGTTAAACTAGAGCGACCTGGCTAGTGTGAGCAATTTGACATTTGTAGTGGTGACCTGGTAGCTTGAGCTGAGAATCTTCTTCCAGCAAGATTCAGAGTATGAAACAATCTACCTTGGTACTGAACCTCATCTCCGATGCCGTATTGCTCAGCAGGCTCCCATTCGCGAGTCATTGTAGTTATAATTCGAGAAAGAGCTCAGGTGAGATGAAGTAAGGTATCTGGGATATTGTAAAAACCTCGACAGTAGTGGTTGTGGTTCAAGAAAGAGAGGAGGCGAGGGGTTTAAATATCGAAAAGAGACCCCATTGCGTCATTCAATCGATGAGGCGAAGCCCAAGATACTACCCGCCACCAAGAACAGTGAAACTGCTAAAGCAAAGTCGAAGTAGAAATATTTTGTGACAAGTCACGGACCTTACCGAGGTCACCAATTTCTAAAGTCATTTACTCACTCTTCCCTCTTGCCATCATGTCCGGAGCTGCTGCCTCTGCAGGCGCGTCCAAATTTACCGCCTTTATGAACCACCCTGCGGGTTTGGCTTAAAATTATCATTTCAGTCTTGTTTGACTAACTAGGCATTCTTCAGGTCCCAAGACTGTGTTCTTCTGGGCCCCACTCATGAAATGGTGTCTCGTAGGCGCCGGTTTGAAGGACCTCAGTAGACCTGCAGACAAGCTCAGTGTTTCCCAGAACCTCGGTAAGTGCATAATCATTTGTCCTCTTGCCACCTAATTATTCCTCTTGTGCAGCTCTTGCCGCAACTGGCTTCATTTGGGTGCGATATTCATTCGTCATTACTCCAGTCAACTACAGTTTGGCAGCTGTGCGTTCTGCTTTTCCTATATCTATACGTTCACATTGACTTTCTCGGTGCATTCTAGGTCAATTTCTTCGTCGGCATGTCTGGACTTACACAGCTTGGTCGGATAGTACAGTAAGCCTCGCTTTTTACAAAACCCTGGTCCTCTTGAGCTTACAGTATATTGCAGCTATCGACAATATGGCGAGGGAGCTACAAAACCTGCTACAGCTTAATTTACTGTATAGATAAATTTCATTCTTTGATTGTCTCGTATTGTTTTTGGAATGCGTTCAAGCCAATAAAGAGATACAATGCGCTAAAAGTACAAGACATCGAAACCTAACATATATGTCATCTAGAAGTAGAGCCCTTTGACCGTCCTGATCTACCCTCGTCCTGGACCTCACCTTGGTCCTGACTTTTCATGACATCTTGCAAAACATTCCACCAATGACTTTCTTTGACGCTGGCTCCAGCGGCACCAATGATCTCTTCGATGATCTGCAATGGCTCCTTTCCCGATGCTTGGGCTTCCTCATACTGCCAGTTACGATGTGTTTCAAAAGAATCCCAAGGTTTTGGCCTCGCCCGCTTTGAACGACCATCGGACCCACTTTCAACATTCCCCCCATTTAAGATGTCCAATACCAAACCTCCAAGATTGGAAACGATCCCACTGTTCCCTACTGCATTTCCTCCACCCATGAACCAAGCCCATAGTGCTGCAAGTGATGCAAAGATTGTTCCCCATTTCACAAACCAGACACTGGTTCTGAAGACAAAACTAGTGGTACGGTAGAGACTCGATAAAGCCAGATACGCTGATAAAAGAGCTATCAGCGGAGGCAAAACAAGTTGAGTGTCCCATTGGGATGGGTTGGTGGACAGTAACGTGCTCCAGAGGGAGTAGAATGCGGCTACGAGGGCGATGGTGCGAGACAGGAAAGAGATCAGGAGAGAGTATGCAGGACCAGGGAGTACATCGGAAAGGTAGGAAAGGAGTGGATCCAGAAACTGGGGCAGATCCATTTCTCAACACGGGAAGACGTGGCCAAAGCTATACCAAAGCGGAAGCAAACGTCGAGCGCTTGGGACATTTCCCACGACTACGAGAATTATTCCTGCTCCGGTCTCACCGCCGAAATTTCGAAAAACCCCGATTTAGATGCAAGAATTGGGGTACGGATAATGCCGAGCCAATCGGAAGGACCGGCAGAAGGACGGCAGTGTCGTTTTCAATTCAGTTGCAAGCTTCCTGTCACATGTGACTAAATTATGTAAGATGGCAGTACATAAACTCGGGCAGCCACAGCGCTTCTGGAATACCCATCTTCTTCTCAACCACAACCTCTCTCATACCTTATTTTCCTCCCCACGCGTCCTCTATCATGGCCATGAAGAGAAAGTTCGAGTCTGACGCCGAAGATGCAGTCCATGTAGGTTCCCTCGACGTCTCCTTTCCTTCTCCCCCTGACCGTACGCGCCAGACTGCCAAGCAACTGAAGCTTGTCCCCTTTCCTCAGTTTGGGTCCGAAAGCGACAACGACAACGACTGCGTAATGAGCGAGGCTGAACCATTTTTCTCTAACCACCATACGCGTATTCCTTCCAATGCCAGCTCAATTTCTTCTCAGTCCTCTGCTTCACCCACCACGCCACCTAGTACGTGTTTCGACGCGAACGTTTCGCTGATATTAACCCATTTCCTGTAGCTCACTATACTCTTGAAGCTTCTCCCCTGCCTCTCGTTCAAGAAGTCCCAATGGAATCCGACTCGGTCAACTTGGCTCCTACTCAACCTCCCCCCAACGTCGGCCTGCTTCAGCCACAAGGTGGTTTCGCGCACCATGGGTAGGTCTACTGACGTCTAATAGGCTGCGATTGAACACCACTAAACACGATTTGATTCCTTAGTTCTCGCTGTTCGTCTATTCCAAAATTACGCGTAGCCTGTGCTCCCGGCCTCAACGGTGAACGTACGATGTGGAGTTTCTGTGAAGATTGCGGCGCCATCTCCATGGTTCAACAAGAATATTAATTTTATCGACTATTTGCCTCAACCCAGCTAGCTTCAACGTCCCGAATTTCGTATGGCCGTCCCATTTCGTTTTTTCGTTGTTCATTTTGCCTGTCCTCTTGCTATTCGATGTTTCATTTTTCTTCTCACCTCGTTATTTATTCTCAATCCCTTTTTGTTGTATGCGACTCTTCACGGACAAACTCGGCGCCCTCAATTATTCCTCATATATATCGACTTCCGCCTTCTCCATCCTCTATACTCCGACAAAAGAAACTCGCCGCCTGGTCTCTGCTTGCTCTCTGAATCATCCACAGGTCTCGTACTTTACCAGTCGCATACGCATAGGACAAACTCCTGTGATCCAAAAGACCCATGGGCTCTGTATTATAGTTTACATTACCTTACTGTACCGTGTTTGTACCCAAAAATTTGATCGTTCTGTTCTAATCAACTTGTGAAAATAACCATAGCAATAAGGAATTTCCGAAAGCGAAAGAAATGCTGATTTTGGTCTGGGTCCATGCATGCATTTTCGCAATTTGAGGCTGCGTAAAGCTTGTACCTTACGGTTCATCTCAATCTTACCTTTCCAGAACTTGACCTTCAAGTTGAGAACATGCTGCGCTGCAGTGGCGTTTGGGCGGCGTATTGAATTATTGAACAGCTGACTACCAAATTCAAAGTTTCTATTCCTGCTAATTCAAGTAACCCCACTTAACTTGTTCTCTCGAATTCAGACGTTGCGTATCTCTTCAGCCATATCTCGTCCAATGCTAGGTCGATACATCCGAGGGCGAAGTTCTCGACGAGGACCATGCTCGCTCATGCACGAAAGGGGTTGCTACATTCTGGACGGCTCTCCATCTCACCAATGCCAAGCTTCAAGCTTCAGGTATAGTGCAATTCGCCAAGCTCCTTCGCTTTATGGCCACTTTACGAATAGGTGGAAAGAAGTTTTGAAGAGTCGCGTTGCGAAATGAGCTGCTTGTCACTTACGAAGAGTTCGAGTCCTTGAGACAGTGAAAAGTTCAAATCTGGATTTTAGGGATCGCAGCGCGACGCTCAGGCTGACAGGAGATCCGCAAAGCCGTGATACTTTTTTCTCATTCTGACTCTTAACTTGGCGTTGATACTTTAGCGCAAAAGATGGCTGAGGACGAGACACTGAATTTTGAAGGGGCCTAGGCCTTCCACATCTGCTGTGGTTACTACGCGGTGAATATGGATTTCGGATATTGAGAATTTCTCTTGTCCTGATTGCGATCTTTTTTGCTCCACAGAAATACACCCCACCTACCCTCAGCATTGTGAGCAGTCACTAGAAAATAATTTGCAAAAGTAGATCAGACGTGGCTTTTTATCAGACTTGCGCAATCGCGTAGGGCCTCGCTTCCTTTATTTTATTCAATATCGCAGACCAGAACACAGGTTTCCCGAAACAGAGATGGTGGTCCGGAACTAATCGATACAACTTTCTCTCAGGAACCGTATTTCGTTATCATGGATGGATGGAGGTGAGTCCAACCTAGTCCAACCTGCATGATCTGATCGCTAATTCGTCATACCAAGAAAAGTTGCTCGTACCAAGAACCTTCCTTGGGGAAGAAGAGGCCGTTTCTAGACGACTTTTACATACCTCCTGCTGCAAGAAACTTGCTGGAAGACAAGGGATAAGGATAATGCGACCACGAAGCAAGGAGGACCAACACGTGGTGTTCCAGACTGTTCCCTACCGTTCCCCACTGTTGAACCCCATATCGTAGCCGGCGCTTGCTGTCCGGAGGTTCGGGGCCCCACTACCGCAACTCCACTCCGCCCAGAGGATTTTTCGTTCCTATAAGAACGCCTAACGGCTTCTTCTGCATCGGGTTACTCGCCATGTCCAACAAGGAAACCGCCTCGGTCGAGAAAAAGGACAGCGCGTCCATCTCTCTCAAAGAACATCATGCCACCAACGATCGTTTCAAGGACGTCAATGTCAAACTTGCCAATCCTCTTGCTGGCCTTTCACATGAGCAGCTCATGGAAGATGGTAAAGCGTTTGCAGAATCGCACGATTTAGGAGATCTTGTTCTCGAGTTTCAGAAAGGTGCCCTTGTTGCTCAGGACCCTCTCGCGTTCGAGGACCTGCCTCTGTTGGACGAGGACGACAAGGCCACACTGAGACGCGAAGTCACTCACAAGTGGGATCAACCAAAAACACTCTACTATCTTGTTGTACTATGTTCTCTGGCTGCGGCAGTCCAGGGCGTATGTACTGACTTGGTCCTTTTAATCCCTTTGCTGACATTACTTGTTATAGATGGACGAATCTGTGATTAATGGCGCAAATATCTTCTTCCCTCAGCAGTTTGGCATTAACCCCAAAGCCACAGATGGAAATGCGGGACGTAATCAATGGCTTCTTGGTCTTGTAAACTCGGCACCTTGTGAGTCTTGTTCCTCCGTGCAAACCCAGCCATGTTATTAACTGCCTTCTAGATCTGTGCTGCGGGGTATTGGGCTGTTGGTTAACAGAGCCAGTGAGCAGCTCTTTACTTGGAAAAGCATCATTCTCATGTCCCGTCTCAGCTCAACCGATGGCTTGGTCGTCGCGGGACAATTTTCTTGACTGGTCTATTTTCATTCTTAACGTGCATCTGGCAAGGTGTCACCAACTCATGGCAACATCTTTTCGTTGCTCGCTTCGTGGTATGTACTATTCATGCTATTCACACCTTTCTGATTTCGTTTCTTCCCAGTTGGGTTTGGGGATCGGCCCGAAATCATCAACAGTCCCTGTGTGAGCATTTCCTTTATTTCTGTTCGATAATTTCCTGATGTATTTCTAGTTATGCGGCCGAGTGTACACCCCCTGCAATCCGTGGAGCTCTTGTCATGATGTGGCAGACATGGACAGCTTTCGGGATCATGCTTGGTACTGCTGCAGACCTGATCTTTTTCCGTGTTGCCGACCGACCTGGTATAACTGGACTTAACTGGCGTCTAATGTTGGGTAGTGTGAGTATCTATATTCTGTACCTTAATTCCCTTTTGTTGATTTTGTTGTCAAGGCCGGTGTTCCTGCCCTTTTCATCATCGCACAAGTATATTTCTGCCCGGAGTCACCTCGTTGGTACATCTCAAAGGGGCGTTATCGAGACGCCTACAATTCACTCGCCCGCTTGAGGCATAAGCCCCTTCAAGCAGCTCGGGATTTGTACTGTGAGCCTCGTTACCTTTGTCCTCGAGATGCATTAACCCTGCTCTTTTTTATTTCAGACATTCATGTGCTTTTAGAGGCTGAAAAGGGAATCAGTGCCAATAGAAATCGTTTCCTGGAGCTTTTCACAGTTCCTAGGAACAGGAGAGCTACCTTGGCTTCATTTATTGTTATGTTTATGCAGCAATTTTGCGGGTTCGTTTCAGATTATTTGGCCTATTCAAGTAGATTTACTGACATGTGCTCGTTTAGCATCAATGTCATCGCATACTATTCTACTAACGTTTTCGTAGAAGCCCGTTTTTCTGAATTCCAAGCCCTCATCGCATCATGGGGATTCGGCATGCTTAATTGGGTCTTTGCGTTCCCGGCCATTTGGACCATCGATACCTTTGGCAGACGATTCCTGCTTTTGACAACCTTCCCGTTGATGGCTGTCTTCCTTCTATTGACTGGTTTCGCCTTGTGAGTAATATTGAGACACTGAGGTCGTCTACGTCTTTAACATGTATTTCCCATAGCTGGATCCCTCAAGATAGCGGCAACGCACAGATTGCAGTTGTCGCTCTTGGTATCTACCTTTTCGTGATCGCGTACTCTCCTGGAGAAGGGCCTGTGCCGTTCACAGTAAGCGGAATGACATTCATTCCGCGATATGAATATTGACTCTTAGTTGAAAGTACTCTGCTGAAGCTTTCCCGCTTTACGTACGTGACATTGGAATGTCCTTTGCTACAGCTGTTCTCTGGTTCTTGTGAGGAATTCTTGTGATCTTTTCAAGTCGATCCGCTAATCATCGTCTCTAAAGCAACTTTGTCATTGCTATCACGTTTCCTCGTCTCCTGGGGGCGTTTAGGCCTCAGGGCGCCTTTGGCTGGTACGCTGCTTGGAAGTGAGTTGTAGTTGTACACAATTTCAGCTCGTTTTTTCTGATTGCTCTATTTCAGCGTCTTTGGATTTTTCGCCATTCTTCTTTTTGTTCCAGAGACCAAAGCACTATCATTAGAAGAACTTGACCAAGGTACGTTTTACTTGGGATTAACAAGACTCCAGCTGACCCCTTTCAAGTCTTCAGCGTACCAACGCACACTCATGCTGCATACCAAATCAAGGCGCTTCCTCACCACATCAAAAAGTACATTTTCCGTATGAAAGTGGACGACATACCCCCTCTTTATGAACATGAAGGAGCGATAGGAACAAAAACTTACGCACCTGGCGGAATGGGACACGCTTAAGTTAATTCTTTTTCAAGTTACTGCCGTTCAGTAACATCAGGATCTTGCCTAAATCATGCGTCGCGTTTGCTATGGGTAACTTGAATGAGCTTAGCTATACAGATGTAACCTGTAAACAAACGCTTGTTTCTCCAGAACAAAAAGCACTTTTATCTGTGTTCTCAATCTTTTTGTATGTATATATGTGTCAAGTTTTTGAAGCATCATGCAAGTCCGCCGTAAATTTTTCTTGTATCGTTTCCTGCTCTTTGTTCATATCGGACGTATCCGTACGTGAGGGTTGTCTATATCCTTAAGCACATGTGATTAGATGTATTTTCCAGCGATTCTGTGGTACTTTTCAGGGTTCTACAATTGGGAATCATGACCTTGGGATATTCATCTATGGATACATAGTATACGTAGAGAAGCAACGTGTAAAAGTATTAAACAACTAAGAATAAACAAAAGTTGAGTGGAGGCGGAGACGGTGAGTGGAAGAAGACTTACGAAGGACGGCATTTATGCATCCATCGTTTTCGGGGTTGTTCGTGATCTGAGCATACTTCCCGAACACGACCTTACCACCAGTAGTGACCATTCCAAGTTCAGAAACGTTGACTTCTATAACGGTTCCTTTGGTCATGACGCCGAGCTGAGTATACATTGGAGATTGGGGATTTTTCTTGACGCCAAGGATTTGTAACTGGAATGTGGCTTTCAAATCGGCTAGAGAGATTGCGGATGTTAGACGCTGGATGCAGAAACAAGTGAGAGACGCACGGTGCGTAACATTGGCCTTTTTGTACCGCAGAGCCATGGGCCGTACAAACCTCTCCATTTTGACCGGTTTGCGAGTGAAACCCTCTCCTACAAACGTAGCTTTTGTGACCATTCGTTTCCATGACTTGCTTTTACTCTTCCCGGTCTTCATGACCTTGAACATCTCATCCTCTGCAATCCCTCGGACCTTGGGTAACGGTACCGCATATTTAGCAGCTTTGTCTTTGCGTTTCTGCTTGATGGCACTAGATAAAGCTTTTGCATCCTTTTGACCTTCACGGTCGAGGAGGTAAGTGGGCAGTGCACCATCAGGTACTGTGGATGAATCGGCCTGCTTCACATTGCGTTCGTCGTGGGCTTTGAGAGTCTTCTTGAGTTGGACCTTTTCGGCATGTCGCTTAGCATGCAGAAGCTTGGCCTTAATACCAAAGGCCTTTTGTGCAACAGCAGAGGAACGATGAGCAGCCCTTGCTTCGCGTTTTCGCCTGTGTACAAAGCTCGGTTAGAGAGAAATCATTAAAACTAGAGAAGAAATAAGACAAACTTGCGCTCGTAATAGTCTAATCGCCTTCCATGTCGCTTGATGTGCTCTTCGATATATTCATTTTGAGGCTGCAAAAATGAGGGGGGTAAAGACCTGAGGGAGTACACCACTCACCATGACCTTAGCAGTCAACTGGGGTTTGGCCAAAATTTCCACGGTGCACCTCCGTCTCCAAAGCAAACACTTTTTGTTTATTCGTATACCTTACTTGTAATGGCATGATTCTCTCATTTTCCGGTTGTATAAATCGTAGGAGCCAGCATGCAATGTGCATTCACGAGATTACAGATCTTAGCGCTGTTGCACTCTTTTTTTCAAAGAAAAAGGGTTGTATCGCTTGCGGGGTTTCTTACTTTTACTTGGACTGGAATTGCAGTGTAGGCACTGGCAAGATGGTGCTTCTCCACTTTCATCCTTGTGGGTGTTTGAAGGATTCAGGATTCTAAATGGAATGGAGTCAACTGCTCGTGATCGCCACCAGCGTTACCAAGTTAGATCGATGTCGTTCATTGCTGTTGTAAACACTTCATGACCCAAACTACGTTACTACAGTATGAAGCTCCTTGTCGGTGAAGTCACTTCGTCTCTCTACTTACCTGACCAACAGAGATTATAGGGCCGGTGTACGCTTTAGATTGGTGCAAAACCACGCCTCCTGGTCAACAGCGAACCCGTTCTGCTTTTCGCCTCGGAATTGGTTCTTTTTGTGAAAACTATCAAAATCGCATAGCGATCATTGGTTTACAAGATGAACGAGTGCTGGTGGAGGACGATTATACCGACTATCCCGATTTCGTGACCCTTTGCGAGGCTCATCATAGCTATCCAGTTACAAGTTTACAATGGCAGCCCGCTTCCGCCGCTGCGTTTGCCTGGGCTCAAAGGGCAGCGACATCGGAGTTACTAGCAACTACAGGTGATGCGTTGAGAATATGGGATTATGTTGGGGACGGTCAACCTGCAATGACGAATTATGTTGGACGCCAGACTGCAGCGGCAACTGGCCATAGTCTCACTCTGAAAACTGCTCTTTCTGGGGTGCGTAAACTATCCGCTTTTCTGTGGAAACAATACAGATTCACAGCCATCACAGCAGCAGTCCAAAGGACAGAGTCAGAATAACGGAGCTCCGTTGACCAATTTTTCATGGAACGAGAAAATGCCCAGTCTGATCGTCACCTCATCTATCGACACTACCTGTACAGTTTGGAACATTGACACTTCTACTGCAGTCACGCAGCTCATCGCGCATGACAGAGAAGTTTATGATGTTGCTTGGCTGCCAGGGTCCACAGATATCTTCGTATCTGTTGGTGCAGATGGCAGTCTACGAGCGTTTGACCTGCGAAGTTTAGAACATTCCACCATTTTGTACGAAACTCCTGCTCCGAAGAATATGCCCCCACCTTCCTCAGCGCCGTCAACTACTGCCCGTCCTCCCACGTCGCCGCTTCTACGAATTGCGTTCAACCCCTCAGACTCAAATTACATGTCTACTTTCCATATGGATGGAAATGATATACAAATTCTTGACATGCGAAGCCCAGGTCAACCTGTCATGGAACTGAAAGCTCATCATGCGCAAATAAATGCTCTCGGATGGGGGACAGCTGACCACCCGCTACTGGCGACCGCCGGTAAGTGTATCTGGATGGTTTGATGGCAATGCATTCTCATGGTGGCCCAGGCGATGACTGTCAAGTTCTCCTTTGGGATTTGGCCAATTATACCACGAACGGCGCCTCTCCACACCCGAGTGCTGGCTCTCGCCTCAATTCACCTCGACCGGACGTTAAAAAGAAAGTAATTACTGAACCAGTTATGGCCTATACAGCTTCCAGCCACGTTACCAATGTCGCCTGGTCTCCACTGATCCCTGGATTTACGATGAGCGCAGCGCACACGACTGCGACCGGAGAATGGCTTGCGATAGCTAGCGGAAAGTCGATAAAGGCACTGAAAGTTTAGCGGCTTGGACGGCCTTATCTGAGAGGCTATTCCGATATTGTATTCTTATCGTCGGTGATTTTGATACTAGTCTGATAATGCATACGCATAAGTAGCTTCCGACCTTGAAATCCCGCGCAGATGTCGTATACTTGGAACTCGCTTTGTATATTTGTATAGATACTGCCACTGCAAGCCCAAGGTTCTTATCTGAACTAGTGACCGCCAGGCACATGCGTAAGAACTAATTGGAGATGGGAGCCATATGCTCCATGTTATAAAATTGACAGCCTAAAAATTCGTCCGAACTAGACGTCCCTTTGCGTTCATCTGCCCCTCACAAAATGGCGACCTTTGCTGAAGAGCCTCTCCCATACACGGCCCCCAGCGTCGTCAACCGTAAAGGGTCTCAGTCCACCATCGACGAGGAAAAGGCTGCAAAGTCCGGTGCAGCTCCTACCACTGCTGCTTCTGCTGATGAGCAGGCGGAGCATCAGAGTCCAGCCGCCCCTACTTTCTATCAAAGATTCCGTCCTTGGATTTTGGCTGGTATCGCTGCAGTGATTATTGGTTGGTGGATCAGTGCTACGGTGTTGCCAGCTACCCGGCATCGTTGGTGTGTAACATTTACTTCTTGAAGAAAAATTCTCTTGACACGCGACCACCAATTTAGGATCGTACAGACCTTGTTTGCTTGGTTCTTCGTTCTGTGGGTACATCTATTGTATATATGTGAGCTATGGGTTTATGGGGCTTTCTTGAAGTGTGATCGCATTCAGATTTATTCCCAACTCGGTCGTGTCCAAACCTGTTGGGACAATCTGGCAAACCACCGTACAGGGCCCCTTCTTCAGTCTCCCATACTATGTACGTCTAGTCATAGGATGGCTTTGTCTTCTTGGCATCGTGTTTGGTTCTGCATTTGGCTTCAAGCTCGAAAATGTGAGTAAATGCATCTTGCCAGACGCAATTCGGGTCTGAATTTCTCGGTCAAGGGCTCTACCTATGGTGATCGTGCTATCTCTGTACTCGGCCTCTTCATTTTCCAGTGCGGCTTCTACCTGTCTTCAAGACACAGATCCCACATTCCTTGGCCGACCATCATTGTTGGCTTGTTCATTCAACAAGCCGTTGCCCTCTTTGTCCTCAAGAGTTCAGCCGGTTTCTCCATCTTCAATTGGATTGCTACTCTTGCGTCCGATTTCCTCGCCCAGTCTGAAGCTGGCGCAGCGTTCTTCTTCGATGCCGACGTTGTGGGTAAACATTGGTTCTTCGTTAATACGGTATGTCATACTTACATGACGAAATATGCGGAGTCGATTCTGACAGTTGGCGCTAGCTTGCGGCCATCATCTTCTTCATTGCATTTGTGCAAATGATGTACTATCTGGGCGTTATGCAATGGTTGCTTGGAAAATTGTGCCTTTTTTTTTCTTGTGAATTATCTACCTTTCCTGAACGGATTTCTGCAGCGCTTGGTTCTTCTTTAAACTCCTGAATGTTTCCGGTGCGGAGGCTGTCGTTGCCGCTTCTTCTCCTTGGATTGGACAAGGAGAATCAGCTTGTCTCGTCCGTCCATATGTCGATTGTGAGTCTGCTGCTATCTATCAAGATTGCATCACTGAATGATAATCCTCAGTGATGACAGAATCCGAGATACGTGCGTGCTCGCTTTCAGATCCTTTCCTACTCTTTAATTGAACGCACTATTTCTAGATCTGACCATGACCTCTGGATTCTCTTGTATTGCTGGGTCTGTAATGGCAGCATACATTAACCTGGGAGTCCCAGCCGAAAACTTGGTCACCTCCTCAGTCATGAGTATCCCTGCTTCTATCGCTATCAGCAAAATGCGTATCCCCGAATTGGACGAACCAGTGACTAGGGGTCATGTCGTTGTCGACCGTGGCCAGGCTGAGAAGAACCCACCTGTGCGTGCCATAATTAACTTTTCTTCTCAAGTTTCATTAATTTCGGGCAAAGGCGAACGCTCTACATGCTTTCAGCAAGGGTGCTGTGTTTGGTCTTATTGTGGCTGGTCAAATTCTGTGAGTTTATGGGACAGTTTGGCAGGTATCTGATACTAAAACTCCAGCTTAGCACCAATGTGCTGACCGTCTTATCTCTGGTCGCTGCGTAAGTATTGACACTTGATATATCCTACCTGATCGCTGACGTCCCCTCAGCATTAATGGCCTATTAACCTGGATTGGACACGGCTTCGGTATCACAGAACTAACACTCCAACTAGTGATTGGATATATCTTTTATCCTGTCACTTTCCTCCTTGGTGTTCCTCGTTCCGAGATTCTCCGTGTTTCCCAACTCCTTGCCACAAAATTGGTCGCCAATGAATTCGCTGCATACAACACGCTCCACGACATCATGAACTCTGATAACCCTCTTTCGCATCGTGCCTTCACTATTGCTTCTTATTCACTCTGTGGATTTGCCAATCTTGGCTCGCTCGGTATTCAAATTGGTGTCCTTAGCGCAATGGCACCTTCTCGGGGCAAGATTATTGCAAGGGTAGCGTTATCAGCTATGATTTGTGGTTTCATTTCGACACTGCAAACAGCAGGCATTGCGTGAGTGATTCTTGTTTTAATTGTCTTTTCCTGAATGGTGACACGATCCTTTTCTCTTCCAGTGGTATGCTTGTTTGATACATAATATTGTATATCCCGGGGTGTTTTAGCTCAATGTACTTAGTGTAGTGCTATAATTTGCTTTCAGCCACAAGTAACTCTATCTACTTGGATCAAATAGGGTATACGGGTTTGTATAAATCTGGGTATAATTTATGAAAAGGTGGTTAATGATTATTTGGTACATTATCTAAACTACACATATGTGAAGGCAGACCCATAAGTACCAAAGAAAAGCTATGTGTGTAGCCCAACGCAAATGTTTACCCACCCGTCGGCTCCTGCTAGACACGCCCCGAGCCAGGCCATTTCAGAATCTAAAGGTGCCAGGATGCCTTGAATCAACGGATAAGCTAAATCCTGGACTGGAGGAGGTTTCGGGTTCGGATTGGATCTCGAAGGCGGTGGTGCTGGAGGGTGAGGAGGGAAAAGCAAAGGGATGTGAGATGTCAAGTAATCCCTTAGTGTATGAGGTGTACCTAGAATAGGGTGTCAGAGAGGAAACAACAAGAACATCTACACGCACCATCTTCAAGTAAAGGTGGTACTAGATCTTGCATTACGGGACCGTCTGGGAGATAGAGGCGGACTGGAACACTGCGTACGTTGTAAGCGCCATCGCGCTCGGCAGGTCCTGCAGGATCTGCGGATGGTGGCCGAGTATGCATAGATGCTGATGAAGGTGGAGGACCAGGCGATTGAGCGCGATTAGATCCTGTTGTAGGCGTGACTTTCGAAGCTACCCGCCAATAGTCGTCAAAGTTGTCTGAAAGAGTCGTTAGGAGCGAAGAAAAAACCACAAGTGAGTTCGCATCTCACGTTCTTTGATGCCTTCCCATAATCCATCCTGTTCCTGTTGCCGTAGACCAGTTATCCGCTTTGTGTTGCCCCACCGTATAAAATCTGCTTCTTTGAGTTGACCCATAAAAGCTATCTTGCATGCTTCCGGAGTTGGAGCGAGAAGAAGCTTGTCATTTGGAGGAGATGCGAGATGAAGCGTGAGGCGGAGAGATGTAGGTGTTGAAGATGAACGGGACGATGAAGGTTTGGTGGATCGCGATATAGTGTGGTTATCATAGATGAGGCCTATTGGCCAGTGCCTATCATCAAGAGATTTAGGTGAGCTTTCGTGAAAAAAACTGGACACCAACCATTTGAGAAGGGTTCCCTCTGATGTCTCAAACCACCATTCGTCGTCCTTGAGTTCCATGACAGCGGCCTCGTCAAAAACGAGTTCGTTGAAGAAACGTCTGATCTCTGGCATCAGGAGAGGAAGATAGGACACCCGAGGAGCTTGGATGTAATAGTATTCGAGACCGCGTTCCGAGTTTGCAGGGAGCTCCTTGGGATCAATACGGATTTCGAGAGGGACGGTTCCATCCCAGGAGAGACGACGAAAAAGGGTGGTGTTGTAGTCTGTAAGGCGGTCTCTGTTGGAATAGTTCTGGGCTGCGGGGGAGTGGTGGTGTCTAGTTGTGCCAAACGTAGACATTGTGGGCAGAGTAGAGCGACCTCGACCACGTGCCAGTCACGCAGACTCTGTTGATTGAAACGCGTCTTGTCCTTCTTCAATGGCTACCCAGCCCCGCCGTCCCCTCATCCGCTCAGTCCGTCCTCAAAACTCTCCCCTTCGCTCCCTCAGATCAACAGGCACAAAGCGTGCCCGTTCCCCCGCTCCAGACGACACCCATGACGGCCCCAGTCTTGCCACCAAGCGTGTGAGGGCCGCAGACACCTCCCAACACAAGCACAAATCTCGTGCAGACAAGCTGCAGCAGGAACTCGAGTTTAGACAGAAATACACTCGATCTATGCCCTCATGGATCTTCCATTTTGATCCGTCTATCAACAACGTTGCAATGAACAAGCTGGGAGAGCGAATAAATCGCTTGGGCGGGGTCAGTATGCATATTGTCATGTCTCGCAATGCTCTCATGTTTGTCTTGTTCTCAGACCATCGACGATTTCTTTTCGAAAGAAATCACTCATTTAATTGTCAAAGACATTGAAGCTGCACAGTCAAAGCCTGTAGACGTATCCGACAAGGAAAACAGGTTTGGAACTGCCCCGGGCTCATCTCGCCAGATCTCTTTACGGAAAAGTCCCTCAAAACAGGCAGCACAGCAGTAAGTTGCATTCTTATGACGCTTCGGTATCTCATTCGTCTACAGGCTCACCGAAGACGGTCCAAGCTCTTTTGAAAAGGCTAAAGCTTGGGGTTTGAAGATTTGGGACGTCAAAAAGCTAGACAGTGTGCTTTCGCGATGTCTAGACCAACCCACCCTTTTCCAGTCAGCTGCGGCCACTACTTCCAAGACTGTCACAGCTGTTTCCAACTCCAACTTGACTCGTCTATTGCAGAACGAACGTATTCACGGTACTACTGAACGAGATCCTACTCAGAAACGACACGATTATGTTTATTTTTCGAAAGGCAGCTATTTCTTGCTGGTCGAAGATATGCGAGGCGAGCTGGCCACGATAGCTGCTCACGAATATCCCGTACCCAAGCGCAACGCCTCGAAAATGCCTTGGCCAGTGTTACATTGCGACCCTAGATCCAGAGGACCGTTCATTCCTTTCGATGAGAAAGAAAAGAAGCGGTGGGAAAAGCTGCAGCAGGCAGAAAAGGAATTGAAAAGAGACCAGGCAGAGGAGCATCGTAAGAAGCTGAGGCGTTTCGAGGAAGTAGTTAGAAGGAAGGAGGCCCAACAAGAAACGAAAAGGGGTGGCGGAGACTTGAGGCGTTCAGTTTCAATGATCAACCTTCAACGCCGAGATTGTGTCGAGGGCTTTTTCGACGCTCAAGATCACGATGTTGAAGCGAGCAACTTTGATTCTGCGAATGCTTCAGGATATCTTGCCTCGGGCACCGGAGCTTACATGGCTGCATCAGGCAACAGCATCGCAATAACTTCAACCACCGGGACTACCTCCACCAGCAACAACCCTTCACGACGCTCGCTACCAACAGCCTTGCGCAGTCTTGCTAGCCAAGAAGTGGTCACCTCACGTAAGGCGGGTGGGCAGAAGGGTAGCTTGATGGGACCTCCCCCCGTTCCTGAACGGCAAGCGTTACTCAAGAAGAGCAAGAGCACTAATACATTGCGTCTCTCAAAGAGAGAGGAAGGCTCCAAACCAGGTTATTGTGAGAGTTGCCGCATGAAATTTGATGACTTCAAACAGGCAAGTCAGACTAGCTCTCCTCTGGAACAATTCTGACCTTGTCATCTCTCAGCACATCAAAAGTAGCCGGCATCGAAAGTTCGCCATCAATGACGCCAATTTCTATCAGCTGGATGTTGTTCTCGACAGAATTAAACGAAAGACCCGCACCGAAGTGCAGATTGGGCGTACAGGCGAAGAGTCTTCCGAGCAACAGGGACAAGGATGGGACTCGGATAGCGAGCAATGTGTTGACGACATCTTGCCAAACTTGGCTGATGATTCTAGCACCAACGACGTCGAGATGGAAGACGAGGAGATGGTCGATCTGGATGACTGATAAAGACAAACTTTTGACTTTTGCATATACCGCATTGTTTTCAACCTTACACCATCCCTTGCATTATAACCCTTGTATTAGAGCATGTGCATCGATTAATATAAAGCAGTAGTGAATTTAAGTGTTGCAACAAATTTTCCATATTCGGGATCATGATTGTGATGGGTTAGAGCGCGTTTTTGTTTGCCTGCAGCCATCATAATTCTCAAGCACTCTTCGCCTTCTTCAACTTCTGGTTTTCTAGCGGTACCGTCGTCCTCCTCGACGGATTCTTATACTTTCCTGGCTTTGATTCATGTGGGAACCACTGCCCTTGATCGTCTATGGTTACGCGGTCCACCCTTTGACCCCCTCTCGGCGCGATACTCGTTATTCCAGTCGTACCAACAGAGACAATCGCTTGAGCTCTGTCACGGAGGTTTCAAATGACGAACACATAAATAGAGATGTTGTTTCACTGGAAGTGGGCGACGAGGTGTATGCTTTCGAAAGGTATACACCCAAGGGTAAAGAGGTTGACGGAATATGGTACCGCGGGTGAGTCCTTTACCTCTGTCCCATTTCTTTGTCTCATTATCTCTCTCTCTAAATCCAAGGTACGTCGTATGTACGACTCGTAGACCTCCGGACACCTGGGCATTAAATGGCGACTCGTCCAAGTCGACACCTAAAATCGAGGAACCTCAACAGGTTTTCATTGGAATATTTCCCGCTTCCCATATACACATTCGTGACGAACTCTCGGATGCAGAGGGTCGTCTGCCCACTCTTGCATCCCTGAATGGAACCAATGGTTACAGCGGCAATAGCTCAGTTAGTAGTCATACGAGTGCAAACTCTGGAGAGATGTCATTACCCTGGAGCCAGAGAGTCAATGGCAATATGGACCCTCTTCGCGAAACCGACGAAGACAGAGCTACTATCGCGTCCACTAGTCGAAACCCTTCCGTCTTTAGACTCAATCCTCGTCCCGACCAAGTAAGCCTTTCTCGTGCAGGCCTACCTGTCTATTCCACCAGTATTCGTTCGTCTTCTCCCGATGAATCACAAATAATTAAACCCCTTCCTCCTCGACCTTCACTCAAGTCCGGAGATGATACGGCGTCAGGAGCAGTGCAGCCTATTATAGACGAAATCGCGTCTGCGTTACGAGAATGGCATATGCTCATGTTCCAGTACCTCGCAAATCGCGACTACAATTTATTCCACCTTGTTCGAGAACACATAGAAGCTCTACATCTTGGTCGTCGTCAATTATTGGCCCAAACACTTAGTGCAGAGGAAACTATCAACATGCGACGAGAATGCGTTAAAAGATTAGTGCTGGGAAACCTTGTTCAAGGTTTGGATGTTATTGTACGGCATCCTACTTGGGGTGGCCTTGTGACTGTCAATGTAGAAGGACCTATCGACAGCCGTAGTTGGGTCAGTGCTGTTCGGATGTATGCTATGCAAATGTCGTTGGCATATCTGAATTCATCTTTGGACGACATCCCTCCCCGGTCAAACAATCTCTCTGAAATTCATTCTTCTATACCTCTCCCGACACCCGCTCATTCTGCGTTTCCCGAGAACCAGCGCCATCACCACAATAAAAGTCGCTCCCGTTCTATAGACTACTTTGGGCAACAACAGAGTCCCCAAAAACCGGCTCCGGTCAAATTCTATCACCTATTTCTCGACTTGCGTGCTTTCGTTGCGTCGCCATGTTCACCTGGAGAAACGGCCGAGTTATACTTCTCATTAGGGTCACATAAAAAGCATGAAGTTCAATTTATCACAGAAGATTTCTGCGCTATTCTTAACCACAATGGAGTGCTCGCACGAAATCCTTCCAACCGAATACGCACCTTGTTCGTCGATCTAACGTTAGCGGATGTACAAGAACCACTTTATTTGGTTTGTCGGATAATTCGAAATGGAGCCCTCAAAATAGGCAGTAGCATGAGCTCAGTAATGTCTGTCGACGGAGGACGACGAGGCTCGGAGCCCTCGGTCAAATTCGAGGCGACTAGCTCGACCGGCTACATCGATAGTTATGGACCCGTGTCTCCCGGAAGTCCTCGCGGACCTACTCCGATCGATGGCCAATTCCGAAGACCGTTTGGATGTGCTGTTCTTGAGCTCACACAGTTCAACCAGATGGTTGCCGAGGGCTCCGAAGTTTCTTCCACTAAAGAATATACCATGCCAATATACGTCCCTACCAACGAGAATTCGTTTTCTATGCTGCACCAAAGTATTATAGACGGTAATACAAAGGAGTTTGAAAAGTCTACTCGGTATGTTTGTGATCCTCACAAGAATGAATCTTGCAAAGCTGACCTTTTTTGTACTTCAGAGCCGAGATGATGGCTGTTTCAGTCAAAGTATTCTGTGGCGACGGTCCAACGATCGTCAAGGAGAATTCTTCGCTGCTTCAGGACACCCCTCAGACCTTACGACTTGGATTCCCAGACGTTGTCTTTCCTGGTGATGTTCGCAATGAATTATATTTGAAGCTTTGGTGCGGTTACTTTGCGAACGTACCCGGAAATCCGAGCCGCCTCAGTGTCACGAATTTTACCCGAGGTCCAATGGGTTCGACGTCGGTCAATATTCAGGTCAGCGTCGAAGTCAGGGATCAACAAGGACAAGTAGTCGAATCGGTGATATGTGCTGGAAGCGGAGAGCCTCCGGTCTCTCAATTCCATTCCATGGTTTTTCAACGTTGCAATGAACCAACGTTTGGCGAACTCATCAAAATTCAACTCCCCTCCGAAGGCCCCCAGGACTGGCACCTTTTCTTCACTTTCCGCAACCGCTCTGGGAGAGAGCGCATAGGGACGAAGGAAACACCCGAAAAACCATATGCGTTTTCTTTCCTCCCCCTTTTCCCCGACAAACGTGCATTTCTAGAGGACGGCGGACACAATTTGGTCATGTACCGTGCTGATAAATTGAATCAAGTCACTCCAGAAATGTATTTGAATTCACCGTCCTGGCTTGTTTCTGGAGAAAGGCCTGAAAATACTGTAGTCCAGCCGGACATGACTCGTTTAGCGCCTCCCATCAAGGATACTTTGACTATCCGTACCTCTCTATGTTCAACCAAGTTCACTCAGAACCCTATTTTGCTCAGTCTTCTAAATTGGGAAAAAGTCGCCGACAAGGAATTTCTGTCGACAATTTTATCGAAATTCACTTTTGTTGGTGAAGTAGAAATTGTGAAGTACCTTCGGGATATCTTTGACTCTCTTTTTGGGATACTAGTCTCGTCTAACAATCAATCGGGCGAAATGGACCATCTAGTGTTTAATGCACTTGTGACAGTACTGGGGATTATACAGGACCGGCGCTTCAGCAACTTTAGACCCGTTTTGGATCTATACATCGAGAAACACTTTACATACGCCGCTGCTTCTTCTCACCTCATTCATTCTATGAGCCGACTGGTGGCTAATCCGACCGATACCGAAATAGGCCCTCAGTTGCGGGCCGCATTGAAAGTATGGCACTATGTCATCAAGCTCATTGCACGGTCCCGGGAGCTTCAGAAGATCAAAGAGGTTGGTATGGGTGCAGATGCAACAGCCGAGCATCTAGATGCAAACTTCAAGAAGGAGTTGCGCGCTCATCTCGCTGAAATCACTCGTATGATATCGATGAATTCTCCGACAATCATTGGGACACAGACAATTGCACTGCAAAACTTTACATCCATTCTTCCGGAACTGGCTACGATATTTTCCACTGTGGACTTGGTTTCGATCGTGACTACCTTTGCCACGAATGCAGTTTCGGTTGGAAAGGGAAGAATCGTCATCTGGAAGCTGATAATGTATTTGCAAATTGTGAAGGGCTTCCTATTTGACAACCCTCAGTCACGACCTTTGTTGGTGGAGGCTGTGGTCATTTGGATTAAGCCTCATTTTGGACGGTATGATGAATACACCCACACCCAATCGAGTGATTCCGAGGCGGCAAAAGATGCTGCACGTATCAGCTGGTTAGAGAACATTCGTCTCTGCGTCACCATAATTGCAGTCATGCTTGACAAACTGCAGCAGAGTTTGATTTCTCCCGAGATCGCCCAAGACCGGAGGCGTTTTCGAACGGAACAAGACAACGTAGAGTGCCTCCTCCCCTTATTACCCAGGTAAGATAAGCTCTGATGTCTTTTGATACCTTGACCAATCACAACCTAGAATTTTGGACTCTTATCGAGAGTTCCTGAGCCCTGCGACACAGCAAGCACTGGAACGTTCCCTCAATTCTGCCGCTTCCAAAAACACCATTCCGATCGCTTTTCCAGAATCATATCCATTTTCTCTCCTAGCCCGTCTACCCGATTCTCCGAGGGTCGCACTTGGTTCCAGGGAGCCAGAGCATTTCTTCAATACGGGACTCGGGGAGACGGCGGTTGTTTTCCTTGTCCTAATTTTGTCATCTCCGACGAAACATATCTTGGACTTTCTAGAATCGAGTCTAGATATCGAGGGGCGAGAGAGATTCGTGAACTTGTTGTCCCATTTCTTCAAGGTTGCCTCGTCGATTCTAGGGAACGATGCGTTTCCAAAGACCTGGCTCAACATCAACATATTGGCGCACAAGGTTCTGGTTAAAATGATGGATCCCGTTTCCACGTTGCTCATGAAGCAGTTCATCCCTCCGCAAGAATCAGAATCTCAGTTTGATCCTCAGTTGTGGAAGGAGGCCTTTTTTATGTTGCTCAAGTTGTTGTCTTCTGAACAACTTGTAATCGAAGAGTTTAGTCCACAGGTGGGTAACAAATCTGGTATACAACTTGTTTATTTAATTTTTCAACAGAAACGCCGGGCAGTATGGCGTCTGGCCGGGGATATTCGAGGGGAAGGTGCTGCTGTGATGTTAAATCTTTGGCAGTCACTTGGATGGGCCGAACATACTTCCTCAACCGGTGAGCCTTCCGCAAGATATGGAGTAGGTGTCAATCGTTCTGTCTCTTGAAAAATACTTAAACCTGTTTGTTAGGGATACCAGGTCTATCTGAGCTCCCTTGTTGGTCCCGTGGTGAATCTTTGCTTGAGTCATCATGAGCAACTGAGAAACAATGCTGTTCAGATGCTGTATAGCATGATAGTATCTGAATATCATCAGTGTGGCCACTTTGAGGAGATTGAGAACGAGCTCGTCACACGCCTGGATTCTCTTTTCATGTCAGAAAGCAAAGTAGATGATATATCTGGTGCTTTCTTTGTCGGGCAATTACGGCATCTTTTTGAAAGTTCCGATGTCGATGAGCAATTGCGGGAACGCGTCTCCACCTTCTTGGATTCCGTAGACCTCTTTCTCGAACTGCTGCTTAGCGTTCGTGCTCTGCCTGATGGCGAGGAGTTTGCTGATGAGCGTGTTATCGCCACAGTAAGTCAAAGTTTTTCTGGGGGGATACGCTGTTCTCACTGTCGAATGTAGCTTCGCTTAATGAACTTTATAAGGAGGATAGGGCGCGATGAGATTTACATCAAGTATGTGCATCAGTTGGTTAATGTAAGTACATTGATGCTTCTTTTGGTTGTAAACGACTTATGAGGCTTCGTCAGATGCACCTACAGTCCAACAACTATGTTGAAGCAGCTCTCACTCTCAAGTTACACTCTGATCTATACTTGTGGGATCTCAACACTTTTGTTCCACCAATGGATGATCTCGGCTTGCCTCAACAGTCTCAATTTCATCGAAAGGAGACTCTGTGCTTACTGATTCTAGACTACCTTGGTATGTGGTTTGATAGGAGTATCTTCTTATACTTAATCCCGGCATATAGGCAAAGGCAAAGCATGGGAGCGTGCTATCGACATCTGCAAAGAGCTTGCATCGCAGCATTCGGAGGTGACCTTCAATTAGTAGGTGTATACGGTTGCTCAGAAGTTGAACAATTCCTCATGTTCTCTCCAGTGGTCGACTGTCTGAAATTCTTCGTCATCAAGCTGTTCTGCTTGAACATATCGTTACTGAGCAGCGATATTATTGTGACTATTATTTGGTCACTTTCTATGGCAATTTCCCTGTCGCAATCAGGGATAAACGATTCATTGTACGCAATGTGATGTCTTTTGTTATTTGTCGTTCTAACTTGTGTGTAGTATCGTGGCTACGAGTGGGAAAAGTATGGCGCATTTTGTGAACGAATGTTAAACAAACACCCCGGTGCCCGGTTGCTCAAGATGGTCGGAGATCCTCCAGTCGATATTCGTTTCGGGAGTGACCAGTACATTCAGTGTACTGCAGTCACTCCAGAACCGAACCGTGAACTGGCTGTCTTTTCCAACCCTGACGTTCCTACATCAGTCCGTACCTATTATGAACACAGGTATGTTTCCAGTGAATGTATATCCAGCAGCCGTCAAACAGTTTTTATAGTGCCATCAATCTCTTTTCAACATCCCGCCAGCTCAAACGAAACGCTCCCGACGGTACCGAGGAGACCTGGTTGGAAAAAGTCTACTTTACAACTGAAGAGACATTCCCTACTGTACTCCGTCGTTCTCAAGTTGTCGGCCTTGAAGTTGTCGAGATCTCACCCGTTGAGAATGCTCTGGCCGAAGTGGAACAAAAGACCAAAGAGTTGAATGGTTTGCATCTGAGGTACCAAGCTTTGGCAAACACGGCTCAGGACGTTTCGACGAATGCGTTGGCAATGGCTCTGAATACGGCAGTGGATGGACCTGTCAATACTGGCATACCGGCATACCGGCAAACGTTCTTTGCGTCTGATTACGTTGCAAAGTACCCTGAGCGAGCAGAGGTGGTGGAGAAATTGCGTGCAGCGGTCGACGAGCAAGTGAGTGTCTGGTTCTTGACGTGGTAACATCTCTGACTAATTTTGGCTGCAAGGTCCGTGTTCTCGACATGTGCCTCAAACTCCATGGTCAACTCTGTCCACCAGAGTTTATACCTTTCCATGAAACATTGGAAAAGTTTTTCCGCAAAAACTTCAAGGAAGAGACTCGCAGACTGGGACTAGAAGATGAGTCGGATACAGTGACAATATCGCCCTCTCTGATGTCGGGTGGAGCTACGCAACGTTCCCAGTACCAAGCTTCGTTATATGATGGCACTGTTCGTACCATCAATACGAGTACTTCGATCAAGCGTGTTTTGGCACCCTTGCAGATGAACAATCGGGGACAAGCGTCGGCGCCTCCTCTTTCTCCTCTTTCGCCCACGATGCACGAGGGTCAGAATCCATTGGCGAAACAGACGCCTTTACAACGACATTTAGCTCATCTAACGAGACATGGGATCAATGGAGTGTCTTCTGCGCCGGGCGATACGCAGAATGGTGGTGGGAGTGACTCGTTGTCGGCCGAGTCTGTTCATGCGTCGTTTGTGAATGTAGGGACGAGTTTGCAAGGAATGCATCCTGCTGCAGCAACGTCCGGGGCCTCTGTTGCGACAGGTCCTGGTAGCTTGGGTTCTTTTGGTTCTTTAAAAGGTCGATTTTCACGTTTTGGGAGCCTAAACTTTGGGAGGCGGAATAACAATATGTCTATATCCTGATATTGGGACAATTTTAATTTTATTCTTTTTGTACTTGCGTCTGATATACCATGGATCTTTGCATATTCATTTATCGTTCACAAAAAAAAAAAAGAGATACTGTACATTGAATGAAGGCGCTGTGCGTACAAATGCAGTGATCAAAAACCGTATACATCAAAAGTCCCAAGAGCAAAAAAGAACAAATCAACCCATGCCTAATAAGTAGGAGAGACGTCTCTAGAAGGGAATTGAAGAAAGTGATAAGATTCGGCACCAAACCCGGGAGCATCGTGCATGTCAGCGAGCTGGTAAGTGGACAAGGGCTGAAAGTTGGAGATTCCCAATTGGATATTGGTTGACGACCAGGTGGCAGGCTCGTCGCGTGAAGGGGGTTGGGAGGTAGGGAGAGAAGATGGTAGGTCAGGGTAGAGGGACAAGGGATGGAGAATGTCGTTGTTGTTCTCCTGCGAAGACAAGAGAAGGAGATTGCGATCGTCAAGGACGGGTTCAAACTTGGTAGGAATAGGGGCGGTGTGAACTAGCTGTGGAAAATGATCCCGATCCGGGGTGGGGACGTGACAAAGAGAGTTGGGGTCATCGGTTGGTTCTGCGGGAAGAGAAATGGTGGAATCTGTCGGAGAAGATGAGGTGTAGACCGACTGGGTAAAACGGGTCAGAAGAGAACGGATGAGCCTGATGGGGAAATATTTGACTGACATATTTGGAAAGGATTTTGTCGAGGGCCTGACCAAGAAGTGACCAGTCAAAGACTTTCAAATCCTTTTCAATGTTCCTGGGTTTTGGATCGGGGAATTCCATAATCTTTTGGAAGAAAGCTTCCGAGCCGGGCTTGTGTTTCGAGACTGTGGTTGGACGGAGACCCTCGAGATTTCGACGGATGCGGTTCTTTTCTTCGACAGGAAATTCGTCATTGGTAAGGCGTTCGAGGAGATAGATGATGTCGACGGATGTGACGAAACAGGCTTCGAGGTCGTCACGATAGATGCAGGAGATGACGCTGTCTGATTCAACATAATCTTCTTGACTGATGGGAGTGCAGGAAAGAATGAGCTTGCGACCGTCCTGGACCTTGTTGAAGCGGACGAGACGTCGTCCTGCGGTGATCTCTGCTTGGTCCCAGTTTTGGCAGACCGAGTCGAGAGGAGTGATGAGCTGGAGAATGGGCGTTTGTGGCTGCAAGTCTTGGGACACGTCCTTTGAGATTGAGAATTTTGTGCGAACAAGCGAGTTGGCGCGTATGCGGCGGCCTGCAGAAGAGGTCGACACGACCGAGGTTGTCGCTGCTCTGCGACGGCCGATGGGCGACTCGACTACAGGAGTGCCCGAGTCTGCTGACGCGAGACGACGGTGGCGGCGGGTAGGTGAATTCGTATCTGAATGACTGGTGAAAAAACAAACAAGAGAAGGCAAAAAGGAGACTGACTGCGCCAGTAGCGAAAGTGGCCAAAGGAAACAGACTCTAGGACTTGGTTGGCATGGTTGAGAGCCTGAACGGTGAGTGTGACTTGGCGGTCGTCGTTGTCGGGAGCGGTGGCGTCGAGCTGAAAGGTGTCGGGGACGTCGAGTTCGCGTACCTTGGTGGCAACAGGCTTTTGGCCGACGACGAGACGGAGAAAGATGGGGTCAGGGTCAGGGTGGTGGAGAGAGAGTTTGAGGGTGAGAGGGACACCAGGCTCGCCCTCGGAGGGAGCGTACGAGAGAACAGAGATCATGGAGGAGAATTACTCTTGTTAGGGGCCACAACGTAATATTCTACCTAACACGTGCCATGCCGAGACTCCCACGCTCTGCCGTTCCATGCCCTCCGAATCGGCGGAATGCCGGTGCTGTCGATGACTCGGCGACAGGTGCACTCGGTGGAGACAAAGAGGGTCGAGTAGCTGCCCAAGAGGTCGATGACTCTCTGCAAACCCATCATTTTCTGCAGCTGCTCAGCAAGGTGGCACTGGATCGCACGGTACACCTCAAACTCGGACTCGCCATACGGTGTCGCACGCTCCCGCGGTCCAAAGCACACGATTGATTCTGCCACCAGCCGTTTGTCTTCCCCCTCCCCGACAGTGATGTAACAAGTCATCACGTCCTTGATCCAGAACCGGAGAACCCTCGTGTCAGAGTCTTCCCGTGTCGCCCGCCAGATGTGCAGTCGGTGCCGATTCTCCCTGTTGAACCGTCCCACGTATTCTTCAATCCCATCCAATCTCACTTCCTCTTCTTCCCGGTCCTTTTGTTCCTCGCTTTCCACTTCAGGTCTAGGCGATTCGGCTACCACACGTCGTCTGTGTAATTTTCCATCAGTCTCTTGTTTTCGTTTTGTTTTTTTGTTTTCCTACCTTTGTTTTCGTCGCACGTTGATCCCAGCCATTCCCTCTGCTTTTTCACTCGCTTCTGCCGCCCGCAACCCCTCTTGCACCCGCGCAGACTTGATCATCTCTTCAATTTCCTTCAGGTCTCCATATTTCACCGGCGCTGCTGGTGTCGTCTGCGCCCGCGACGTCGGTGCCGTCTCTTTCTGCTCTTTCGGTTTCGGCAACGCAAGCAACGTCTGTGGTAGACTACGCAGGGTCTGCACCCGCCCGTAACATTCTTTGAGTGCTTGCAATTGACTGTCTACTGCAGACATGCTTAAAATCACATGACTATTCTAATCTCTTCAACACCTCATTTAGACGCGTCTCCAGCCCTTCCACGTTCCCCTTGATCACCTCTCGGTTCTCTGCAATGCTCTTTTCCAGCGTCTCCACTGCACTCTCTAGTTCTCCTAGCTCTTCCTTTGTCTTCATTTCCTCTGCCTCTACTCTTTCTAGTGTACCCTGAAACTCGGCTGCAGACGCATGCAGTGTCGACAATGTTCGTAGTCGCGTTAATATATGTGGTATTTGTGGCAGCGTTGGCCCAAGCCGATGTAAAATTCCAATCAGCTGCTGATCTCCGCTGCTCTGTCTTCGCTGATTTTGTTGCGCACTCGCACGATCCAAGTCTGACAACAGCATCTTGAGTCGTCGGGATATACCGTCCAGGTGTCGGGGTTGTGTCAGCACTGAAAGTTGAGTGTTTACTCGCGTGATTAGAGTCAACAGAGGTGGAGGCAAAGGCGACGTCTGTATCTAGTCAGTTGGGCACAAAAGACGCGTAACATTCACTCGCCTCGTCCAATATGCTCGTCGAAGACCCCACCAGTTTTTCCAAGTCTCCTACCCGTCGGTCCATTTCAGCTAAATCCTGGAAATTTGCTTTTGCTTCAGTCTTGGGTTCAGCACTGACTTGCGTCTCTTCCTCCTTTGCTTTTGCATTATCGCCGAGAATAACTCCAACCAACTTGCCTCGTCCTTCCTTGTCTTTCTTAATCTTCTCCAGCCGCCCTTTCACATCCACGACACCTCGTATCAATTCTCCAAAATCTGAACGCTCATTTTCCTTTTCCTGCTGCAGCAAAGGATTGGACGGATCTGCTAGTTCAAGTTCCAGAGCAGACAACTCTGCTTGTAGGTTGCGCAGTCGGTGGGATAATGGTACAGGACGCAAAGTTTCTTCCAAGGAAGACTCTGACGATGTCGGTGACGGCGGATATGCGTAATGTGATCGTGTTCGTTCTGTTTCCGTTGAGATACGCTCAGCGAAAGAGAAATGCACTCACCACGCCTCCTTTCAGCTCTTTGAAACTTTTTACTCGCCTCATCTGCCCCAATCAAGTTGCTAGCGTCTAGTTCTTCCTTGTTGGCCGTGTTGTCGCCATTTCTGGTACGAATAGTTGAGGGACGGTTGGAGCCTGTGCCTTCCTCATCACTAGAGTCTCCCTAACGTACATGTTACGCATGTTTAACACAATAGTAAATTCCCTACATGAACCTGAGACGATGGAAAGACATCTTCCGTTTCATATACATCTTGAGCCGTGTCCTGTTTATATATCAGTACTATTCGAAAGAGAAAGAAAAGAAGGACAGACAATATCAGGAAGATTGGCATACTTGTTCACACTCATGGCAGTCAAAAGGAGACGTTCGTCCTCGGTTTTACATAATGATTCGTCGTTTACCGTTGCGTTCATTCGCGACTCAAGCCAATCCTTTTCCCTTCCCAACCAACCCGAACCCATCTCCTCACCAGATTTTCCATTTGCCCCGGAACGCTACCCAGGATCAAGTAAAAGAACGATGTGAGGCTGCTTTATGCTGTTTAGCCCCTGGCACTCAAATACACATAGACTATGAACTCGTCCGAATATATCACCCAGACAAGGCCGACACTAGTATTCCTCCTCAGCAAGCTCACTCGAGATTCCAGTCTATAAGTAATGCCTACAATGCCTTGCGCGGCAAGTCAAGCTCGCAAGATTCAGTTTCACCCGCACATCGAGACCCAAATTATGCAACCACTGCTGCAAGGAGAGCCATGCACCTTCGGCGGCACCGCGAACTCTATGAAGCAGGGGCTATTGATGACCGGTGGAAGGATCGCATTATTGTTTTTGGGATCGTAGCGGTAAGTATCGCTCCATTTTCATGTTCATGTTTAACCAATGCATGCAGACTATTGCAGCTTTCGTAGCGCAAACAGCCATGACACGAAATGAAGCGCTAGAAGAAGTTCTCTATCGCTCTAGACAGATTCACTTGGAACGCGCAGATGCCTCGAGACGTCGACAGACCGTCGAAGATCCCCGTTTAGCAGCAAAGAATTCAGACGAAACCCTATAATAGATATCCCAAAAGTACACTGTTCTAGAAATAAAGCCCAATCCAACCCTTTGATTTGATAAACATTCTATCCTCTCCATCCTGGTCTCCAACCCAATGCGTCCATCTCGGTTGTCCATTGACGGGTTCTTGAATAGGTGCAAAATTATGAGCGTTGGTAACGGTAAAAGATTTGGAATCCAGCTGAATACGACCATCATATTCTGCATCCCCATAGTTGAGATATACATCAGCATTTTTCGACGATGTATGTGCACTCCGGATGGGTCGGTGAGGGAAAGCTTTGTCGGTGTTGAAAAAGACATCCGTTCGTCCTGCTCCGGTCGTAGTCTGCAAGAACACCGGGTCCGGTTCAGACGGGTCGAGCGGAGCAGTAGGATGGACATGAACATTCGCAACCCCATCGCCGCGTTGGGTGGTAATGCTAGTCGTGTTGACGATAGATACGTCCCCAACGATCCAACCGCGATAAACTTCTAGTGCCATTTTATTTGCACGAAAGTTTTCTGCTGGCAGAATCATATTGTGGTCGCTCAAGGAAAACAGAGTGACATAGAGCGAATTTAGGTCAATATGGGCGTGTGGATCAAACTTGACTTGGGAGGCAACATGTGGTCCGACGTGAAGCTTTTTAAGGTTCTTGGGGATGTACATGGTGATGTCGTAGCGGAGGCAAGTTGACTCGGGGTTTTCGATTCTAGGAGTGGATATGTAAAGTCGGCTGTCGGCGACATCCTCATCTGCAGAGGGATATTGAAAGGTAATTTGTTCGAGCAACTGTGCATCATTACTCTTGATGGTCATCTTGTATTCGACGTCCGTGGCATTGGCTGCAGCCTCAGTAATGATAATTGTTCCAATAGCACTTCCGTGAATGTCCAAGGCATGATTGAACTTTTCGCTACCCACGGCAACTTTGATGGACGTTTCACCGCCATTGTATACATGAGAAGCGTCTGAACATGCCAACGAGGTGCTGAATTCAGGCATGTTTTCAAGTCCAGTAGGGGATGGCTACAGCATTCATCAGAAGCTAGTCAAGGAGAGGAGAAAAGACTACACACCGTAGCAGCCCAAAAAACAAATTTGACTAGATACCATATAGTGAAACCTGCAAAAACTATACCGAAAGCTTTCCAGAACAAAGTGCAGCTGTTGAAAGAAATAAATTATCACGAGTTGAAGATGCTTACTCTAACCCACAGCAGACACAGCAACCTTTCTTGCGCTGTCTTTTCAGTGCAGGGGTCCGTATTTCAGTATCGAGGAGCTGAACGCCTTCTTCATCTGGAGCGAGTGCTACTCGTCCTTCTTCATCGCTAGCGACCCTGTTATCTACAGAGCACGGTCAACATTTGAAAGCCAAACAAGATAAGCACTTGCATCCGTCATAATGTTCCTTGAGTTTCAGAGCAGCCATAACTCCGCCCACCAATCCGAAAAATGATGGCACGCCAAAGGCGCGTCTGTTGGGCTGAGAAGGCATAGTGAAGAGAGGGGTTCGACATGACTACGGAGGAGACTTTATAAAGCCTAAATCAGGCACTTCGTCGTGATCGGCCTATACTCTTTTGGCGAGGTTCGCGGTAGATTTTACTCACGCAGGTTCAGCGCAGTTGCCACGTACACAAAAATAAATTCATAGCGAGGTACAACCAAAGATACAGCATATTCTAGCCCCATTCCAACCCCATTTGGTTGTTCTTCAGGCCAATGTTCCCTGTTTCAGAGTTTTATTATTATTGAATACTGAGGCAAACGCAAGCATAATCACACTTACCATAGGGTCCCAGGGAGGTAATATCTTTGCTGTTCCGTTCTCGTAAACGTCCACAAGCTCCTTCAGTGCCAGATTCTTCGGAACGACGACCTGGTAGACAAACCTAACCAGCCGATTTTAGTAAAAAAAAGTCAAAAGACAACAAATACTACGCACTCGTTGAACCAATCATCCGTCATGACAAAGTAACCCTCTTTGCCGACAGAGTCACCCCAAGAGTTCTCGACTTTGTAACGGACGGGTTTGCCATTGGCATCCAAGTGAACGCCAGAGATGACCATGGCATGCGTCATTGCAGATTCATTGGTTTGCAAGCGTTGTGCCTTGGTGAGCCCAAGAGTGATATCAAACGTAGACTAGCAAAATTTTGAGTTGATTTGAGGCCGGTAGTAGAAAACGGCTCACTTCGTATTTAAACAAAGTCGTGTCCATAAGACCTGTAAGCCGTTCATAGGATTGGCCAACCTACGGGAAATGTGAGCATGACACGGAGGTGAGAAAAGATTTCTTACATCACAGCCAAAGAAGACAGGTACGCCTGCTTTGACCATCTGCAAAAGAGTCAATTATATGGTTCATACAGGGAATTGGTCAAGCTTACCTTTACGACTGCAGCCTTCATGTTTTCGATTTCGGTGTTGACGTCTAAAAATTTTGGTAAATACGTGTCACAACTAGCGTCCAGTGCAACTTGCAAAGTACAGGGCGACCTCCCCAAAAGTTTCCGAGCTTGTCAATAGTGATCAGTTGCGAATAATCATTACGAGGGTCGTTGACAAGCGAAAATGAGTCTTTGGCCTGGCACATGTGGTGAGCGATTATTGTATAGACTCTGAGCGAGACCTTACGGGATAGTGCTTGGAGGAGAATGCCTTGTAATACTCCAATGGTGTTCCCTCCCAACGGCCAACTTTACCATCAGCGTCATAATACTCCCAAACAAACTTCTTATCTGGCATGGGTGGAACACCCAGGACAGCAGTCATAATCTTGTAAACTTCCTTCATCTGCTTCTCTTTTTCGGCTCTGAGAGCAGAGGTGACGGCCTGTGCGGTCATCGACGATGCTTTCAGCTCGGCCGACAATTTGCGGAGTGTAAGCGCATCCTCTCGGAGCTTGGTCTTTAGAAGAGTGTTCAAAGGACCAGACAAAGAGGAATGGGTTGATTCTGGATAAATTGTTTGTGGAACGACACCGTAATTCTCGAGGAGGTTGACTGCCATATCCCATTGACCACCGTCAGAAATGAGATCTCCCGAAAGGTGGTTAACCACCCTATCATCAATGGGCAAGTCGGCATTCTCAATCATGAGCTCCAAGTAATAGTTTGACTTGTTCAACTTGTCCCAGAAAAAGAGATAAGACTAGTACATGACCGTAAGTCTGATGAGTTTCATGAATACATGGACATTCACCTGTGAGAGTTGAAACTCTTTCAACTTGAGTTTCTTCATGACATCGTACCGAAGGACATTAGTCGTAGCAAAGAGCCAACACCTCCCACTACTCTTCTGATTTGTAATCGGACTGGGCTTATAGTCGAGCTCATGGTTGAAGATATGAGTGGTGGAGGTACGGGAGACTAGGGCGTCCCGTATATCACTGTGTACGAGTACTGTACGTGCCAGTTGGGCCTTGGAGTCTGCGCTGACTTCTTCCTCCCAAGAGGAAATTTCGGGCAAGGTCAAAGAGCCGTCCAATGACGTAGGAGAAGCAATTGATAGAGCCGACAGAGAGGTCGTGACCTGAGAAACAGCTCGTTTCTCATCGACGACGGGAGAGGCAACAGGTTTGGAAGCAGAAGAGCCCATGGTTGCGAGTAGCAAGTGGCCAAGTCGTCCTTATCTTCACGGCTTTGACCACATGGTCCCCGGATAGGACTAGATACCATTTATATATCCTTTAGAGATTGGACAGCCGCTGTGATTCGTTCAAAGAATTAGATACATCTCCCTTGACCTCTTTGTATTGATATAACTATTGTAAAGATGCGAGCGAGTGACATGAGATGACAACGACAAGACAATACGACAATGGTGCCAACCCGACGAACCAAAAAGTAAACACACAGGAAACAAAAACATCGTTTGATACTAATTAAAATGGGCTCTAGTTGTGCAGAGAATGGAAACATGCAAATATGGCGGACAAGTGTGAAGGGAGGGAAGATCGGGAAAGAGGTGATGCAGGAGGGTATAGCGTAACAAAGCAAACATATATAGACAAAATGAGTCCGTCCGTTTCCTTAAAATCTCGTAGCAGGGTCTAGAGGGCCCAGAGGACCATAATGCTGTCGTTGACCACCAGGGCCATTTCGCGAGAGGTTATTGTGGTCCATATTTGGGGACGTGGGTGACAAAATGTCATCCGAGGATCCAATCTGTCGTGTCAATGGTGCATATCCATTGCCCGAGACAAGTTGTGTAGTAGATTGATCAGACAGTTGGTATCGTGGTGAATATGAAGGAGAATTGTTGGATGATGGCCGGTCGTCGAAACCGCTTTCCAACATGGCTTCCATTTCAGAAGCATCGACGGTTTTGGCGGAATGTAGTGCATCATGAGGCATAACGAGTCCGACAGGTGGAGGAGGATATTGAACGTTGTGTTCGTTGTAGCCACCAATTTGAGTGCCCCAATGGTCATCTTCGGAAGATGCGAGTGAGTAGGTGTCGGATCCGTCGTACTGGCTTCTGACGTCTGTTCCGAGCAAATTGCCGTCTCCGGTGATGTATCCAGCACGCTCAAATTCGCGACGGCGACGATCTTCTCTACGCAGCTTGCGCAACCTCGACCTTTCCCAATCTTCCCATCGACGTAAAGGAACGGCAGCACCGTTGAACTTGGCACCACCGCCGCCATGGCTATCGCTCTTGGTCTCGCCTTCTACTTTTCTGAAGCGGGATGAGTACAGAGAAATAGATGATAGTCTAATCGACATACCTCGTTTCACCCCACGAAAAGTCATCGAAATGCCAAAATGCATACACAGGCAAAATGAAATTCCATACTGGGAGAGCAGCCAAGTAGATCAACATCCAAAACACATAAATCATCTTGCCTGTAGTGAGCAAAATCAAAATCGCGGGTAAACCAAGCACAGCAACCAGCAACATCAAAGGGATGGCTTCCTCGAAAGAACCGGGGGGATTAAGGGCCATACCGACAACGAGCATGTAGGTAAGAGAAATGGCAATGGGAAGAACCACAGTTCCTAAAAGGTCCATAAAGACGACAAACTGCATACTGAAGCAGAATGTGCCACAGAGGTTACGAACAAGGACAAGTTCCATCAGATTGTGAATGGTAGAGTTGATCCAGCGACGACGTTGCGAAACGAGCATGGAGAAAGTATCAGGAACGACAGTTCTGCACCGAGCTTGGGGAAGGAACATCATTTTACGATTGGGAAAAGTCCGCAAAAGGATGGTCGTCAAGAATCGGTCTTCTCCCAAAAGCAAAAGGTTCTTCTGATGGAGAGTGGTCACATCGTTTTGACTGTACTCTTTGACAATCTCTGGCTTTATGATAAGAGGAACCCAGTCATCACCAGAGGTTTTACGAGCTTTGAGCCGGAACATGGAGAAACATCCAGGCAAACAAGAGACACCACCAAAGGCAGATTCAAAAGCTTTGGCAAGATGATGGGAAATGAAATATTCAAAGACTTGAATGGCGGTCACCCATGATTGACGTTTGTTGGCGATTCTAGTTTCACCGCAGACACCCATGATCAACTGGTCGTGGTGCATACAGTTGACTAGATGACCCAGAGATTCGGGAAAGACTTTGGTGTCGGCATCCACCTAGGACCATTAGAACAAGGCCAGACTTGGAACGAGATAGTCTACTTACCATTAAACAAACTTCGAAAAAGTCGGGTGTTACTCCCATGAGAATGTGAATCTTTCTGAACAAATCGAAATCCAACGGAGTCATTCGGTCATTGTAGGTGACACGAGAGAAAAAGTTCATGAGGATAAGTTGACTGTCGCGCTTGCCGCGGTTACCAGCCTTTTTGCCAGCAGCTGCCTCGGCTTCAGTTCCACACTTGACGACAATGACCGTAGGAGTGCGACGGCCAGCAACAGCTGCATTACAGCCAACGTTAGTTTGGAATGCAAGACTTGGCACGATACTTACTATAGTGGCCGGCATAAACCATGGCACGATTTTGAGCCTTTTCTCCAGATCCAACTGCTTCGTACAACATTGGCGTAGGATTCCCAAATCTCGGATCAGCTTCCAACAATCCCACACAAATGTCCGGTGTACTCCTCTTCTCACCAGCTCCGGTGATCATACCATCTGCGACAACAAAAAGAAGCTTTCTGCTGTCGCTGTATGTTGTGCGAGATATCGAATCCAGGGTGGTGCGCAACGATTCTTCGCCTTCCGAATAGCAGGTGACAAGGCAAACGGCAAACAACTCGGCGCCAATAGTCGCCAGGCTCATGACTGGGGCAGGAGAGTCGGGAGTGAGAGTGGATGAAGATGAAGCCAGGGAACGGGCGGCTTTGACATTCTTGCTAAGTTTTTTAGCAGCTCCACCAGGACCAGCCCAAGGTGCCGTTCCATTGTGATTATCAACAGAGACGTTTGCACCCTCGGGCATGACAGCAGGACTGATGGCATTTCGGTTCAGAACATTGCTGTCAGGAGGTCCTGCGAGTCGTTCAGAGAGGAACCATGTAAAGATGCAGGCCATGATGAAACGAACAACAACCAGGCCCAAGATCACGATGAGGCCAGCATAGAGGATGAGTTGGGAAGCAAAGCAGCCCGGCGTGATCTTGTCGATGTTGCCGGCATAGTAACGGTGCTTGAGGCAGGGGACGGCAGATTTGAGATCACTCCTGCTGTAAAATAGACGAGTACCGTCTTTGCCGCTCGAAGTGGACTGGGTTTTTAGGAGAGTGCGGAGGGCGGTGTCGACATTGTCAGTTGGAACGGGGGTAGGGTGTTGTGTAATGTAAGCTGTCATGTTGAGTACGGCGCCGTCGATGACGAGATAGCCTTCGAGCTCTGCAACCTGATCCCACGAGTAACCGACGAGATTGCCAGTGTCGACGAGACCGAGCTGATGAAAGGTAGATGAACTGATACTGCCGAGAGGGCATTGGGAAGCACAGGGGGCATCCTGAGCGACACGGAAAGAGAGACCTGTGCACTCTGAGAAATCTGATGCCGAGCGAGTAAAGTATTGGGTGATGTCCTGGCCAGGTGTCGAGGCAGCGAGAGACTGAAAGTCGACGCCCTGGGAGGCCGAGGCAGAAGAAGTGTTGAAGAGACGGCCCTGGATACCGAGGCTGCCCGGTAGAGAGCCCACTCTTATAAAGTCGTTGTTGAGACGAGCCTCCTGGGGGCAGAGCACGCTCTGGGTGCCGACGGTAGCAAAGCCGACGAGGCCACAGAGAATGCAGATGAGGAAACAGAGAGTGATTTTTTCCCTCCATGCCTGCTGTGTGGCCTTGTCCTTGAGACCGCCGAGGGAACTGAGGAGAAAGGAGGGGGCCCAAAAGGTAACTATGCGGGAAAAGATGCGCCATGCATCTGAGCCGTTGTACTGCGAATCTGCGGGGCTGTGGGAGGAGGGGACTTGGGGATTGATGAGGGGGACTGGGGCTACGCCACGTTCTGGGCGAGTGAGGGTTTTGGCACGGCGGATGGTGGGCCCAGAGGCTGGGGGAGGAGGACGGGTGGTGGGGATTGGGACGTCGGTAAAGTCGACGTTGGACTGAAAACGAAGGGCCATGGTGAAAGGAAGGAGAGAGGGCTGGTCTCTGCCAGCAGTAACGAGTGCCTAGGTCGACGGCGACAACAACGACGACGAGGTTCAATTCAAGCCAAATACCGTGGTAATCTCGCTCTCATGTGGGAATTCCCCTATTTTCTCTATTACCACACCAACTATCTAGTATATCTACTCTATGGGTATAAAAGTTCCTTCACTCCGGCTCTGCGCTCGCGATGCAGGTCGAGAGGGTGGCCGCGACCCATACGGCGATCCGTATGGCGCCTGGTTGTACCTTTGCGTGTCTCGCATCTCTGAGAAACCAAGGCTGCTTTCAGACGACGAAAAGGCACTCGCAATCGCGCGCGGGCTCCCAAACGGCGACGTCTTCTTTTTCGGAAACTCTCCTATGATAGGGTCTTTCGAGTCTACAGGAGTCCCAGGAAAGGGCGTCGTCTTGCCCGATTGCTCCGTCAGCACAATCGACACCAACGGTTCTTTTCCAGCCGGCTGATTGTACATCCAAGTGGCGCACAGTACTATGCTGGCTCCAACAACGAACGAGGGCGTAATGTGGAAATCAAACAACGCAACCGAAGCGAGGAATGAAAGAATGATGGACAGACTGGTCGCAAAGCCCTTGAGAATATTGTCCGAGTATTTAATGACGACAGCGGTAATGAGACCACCAAAGACTTGGATCGACACGGTTGCCCAGGCCCATCCGCCAAAGTTTCGAAAGAGATCGGCAAGAAACCCTTGCGACGACGGTGTCGTAGTGTAGAGGATGGGAAGAAGAGCGGGAATGAGGGAAAACAGCGACAACTGAACATTGCGCACCCACAAGTCGGCCTTTGAGTTTTTCAGAACCATTTCAAAGTAGACGCCAGCAAGGCCAGAGGTAAAGCAAGCGGCGGTGACTGCACCAAGCCCCTTGAGCGGACTCATGACGTGGATGTGAAGAGGAGCAGAGTCATGGGCGCTGCCAACCTGGGTGTCTTTGTGAGGCGTGTTGCTAGACGAGGTCTGAATCTGGACAATGGCGACACCGATGGCAAGGAAAAAGAGAGAAATCCATTTTGTGGTGGAGAGCTTTTTGCGCAAGAGAGCGACAGAAAAGGCAGCGGTAGTGAGGATTTTCATCTGGTAAGAGACCTGGAAGGAGGCCACTGGGAGATTGCTAATGGCAACAAACTGAAGCGAATTTTGGACGACATAGAGGATGGCGGGAATAGAGAGCTTCCAGCAGTCGGGACTGAATATCTCGCCACACAAGAACCAAAAGGGCGGGGTCCAGGGATAGGGAAGAGCGACAAGGATCTGCCAGAGCGACTTGCGACGCCAGGGATAGCGAGCGACCTCTGGGACTCTGCTGAGGGCAATCACGAAGGATATGGAGCCCTTGAGGAGCTCGTTGAGAAGAACGGCCGAGGCAGGAGAATAGGCCTGTGCTGGGGGGGTTGAGACGCGGGAATAGTGCATGACAATGGAGAGGGCGGCATTCTGGACGGCGAGGGTGACGAGACTGGAAAAAATGGTTGGAAAAAGAGAAGAAAAGAAAGAAAGGAACGCACGACACGTATTTGAGGGGAAGACCACATATGTCGGGGGATGGCTGGCTGCCAGTGGTCTTGATGACGGGGAGAACCGTCTTTTCAGCGTTGCCCAACATGCAGTCCAAAATCAGCAGTCAACTCCTTCCCACGCCCCAATATACCTCCAGAAAATATATATTTATTCATGTATCTACTCTCCTTCCCCGTACAGCCCTTCTGCATAGTTCACTTCTGAATGCTGGTGTCTTCTGTGCACATGGATGTGGCTAATGTGGTGTAGTCTCTGTTTCTGCACCGTCTGCGGTCCCCCCTGCCCTGCGTTTTCCAGATACGGCCCACCCAGCTGCTGCAGAAACATCGCTTTGGCCTCCTGCTGCTGCTGCTGTCCAAGCCCTTGTGGTGCAGACGCTGCCACCGGCCCCGTCTGCGCCTCATACTGCCCCATTCCAAGCACCCCCATCGCGTCTTGGCTCTGAGAAACCTCGTCCGACGGCTCCTCTTCCATCTCCTCGTCGTGCTCCCCAGACGGCCCGGCGTCGTCCTCGTTGGCCGCTCGTTGCGCCGCTATTTCCTCTGCCGTCAGGAACCGTCCACCAGGCCCCCGTGGTCGTCTCATAGCATGCTTATGTCGCGACTCGTGTAGATAGGGCTGAGCACAGCATAAGACAATGTAGTTTGCTAATAGATACTCTGAAATCTACCTTGCGTTGACGCGAGAGACGGTGCACCTCTTCGAGGCGAGCCCGTGCGACACGCCGTTTGAGGATGCGAAAATACTGTTTGGCATTGACGTACAACGGCTCGTCATCCACATGGGGCAGCGGGTCTACGTCGTTGAGAAAGGGCTGCTGCTGCTCATAGTTGTTGTTGTAGTAGTAGCCGGGGAAAAACTCGACACTGGACTGGGAGTCCATGGGGACTGCGGTCAAGTTATTCTTGTACTAGTCACGCTTTACTCCAACTTGTTAATTCTCACCACAACATGTCTGATATCTCTGCCAAACTGCAAGTTGTCTTTTTCCCGTGCCTGCCCTCAGCTCATCTGTTCCAATAGCAAGGCTCTCAAGGTCAACGACCTCAAACAAATTCTCCAAAAGGCTGCCGTCTCTGTCCCGGCAAAGTCCAACAAGGCTGACCTCATTGCCCGCATCGTCGCTTCTCCCGCTGCTTTGGATGTCTACAATGCACAACACCCCTCGGAATCTCCCAATGATGATTTGGTATGCGCTACTCCAGTCTTCTGCCATCTCTTTTTCATTCTTTCCTAGCTAGCACCTCCAGAAGAGTACGTCATTCCACCTTGACCACCTTTTTCATTTTAACGCGTCCCTAGAGTCGACTGGAGCGCTGAAGACGTGTCTTCCACACAGGTAAAAGAAACTCCCAAGCCAGTACGTCATTTTTCTTTGTTCTCAATACAGCTCTCAATTGTTCCTCCAGGCTGAACCTCCCGTACCTGCACCCGCACCAGTTCCACAACAGCACCCGGAAGCCACGAATCCTAGCGTCGCCCCAGAAGACCCAGAATTAGAAAAACGCAGAAAGCGTGCAGAACGCTTCGGAATACCCCTTGTCGAGTCCAAGCAGCCATCTCAGAGGAACAAACCAAACACCAAGGCAGCCGTCAACGAGGTAACTCTTCTCCAAAGATTCGTTTCAATTTGTCAACCTTTTCTTTCAGGACCCAGAAAAGCTCAAAGCTCGCGCGGATCGTTTCGGTGTCAATAATACAGATGCAAACAAACGGAAGCGTGTCGAGGAGGTTGTCGATCCTGAAGAACAGGAAAAGCGTCGTAAACGAGCAGAGCGTTTTGGAATCAAGACTTAGTTTGTAGTTGTACTTGTGTGGGAACCCTGCAATTGTTTATTATCTCTATTTTAAATTCCATCATGGCTTTACATGCCTCTCTCCGAGAAACAGCCATTGCTCCCCACGAGTCGTAGCGATATACGATCTCCTTATACGCTTGTCATTCATGGGGGTGCAGGTACCATGTCCAAGAAAAATTCCACCCCGGAACAGATAGCTGCTTATCACGCTGGACTTCGAAAGGCACTCGAAGCCGGCTACGCTGTTCTTCAAGCTGGTGGTGAAGCTATGGATGCTGCCGTGGCTGCAGTTTCCGTCTTGGAGGGTGAGTGCTTCAATTCCGGGTCGTAAAACTTCTGAGCATTACATATAGATAATCCTCTTTTCAATGCCGGCAAGGGCGCGGTATTCAATGTTGCTGGCAAGGTAGACATCCTCTTCTTGACTTGTCTCTCTACTCACCTGCCTCTAGAATGAACTAGAAACCTCAATCATGCTCTCTAGACCTCCAGCTTCCCACCCTATCATTCCAAGTTCTCGCCGTGGTTTCGGATTGACGCTTCTCACTCGTACCCGAAACCCTTCTCAAATGGCTAGGGCTCTCTACCTCAGTCCAGATGTAGCACCACATGTATACATGTCTGGGTTTGATGCTGAATCAATCGGTGAATCCCTCGGACAAGTTCTCGTGGATCCTTCATATTTTTATACCGAAGCACGTTGGAAGGAACACCGTAGGGGCATGGGCTTCCCGGATGATTCTGACGGTACCGCATTAGACATGTATCCTACAGGTACTGTCGGAGCTGTAGCTCTGGACGTCCGGGGTTGTATATGTGCTGTGACTTCTACTGGAGGGAGGACAAACAAACTCGTTGGGCGGATCGGTGATACACCTACCATGGGAACCGGTTTCTGGGCCGAAGAGTGGGAAACAAGAGGATTTATATCAAGAACTTGGAATAGGGTTACCGGAAGATCAAACGTTCGCGCCATTGGGGTATCTGGGACAGGTGACGGTGATGTGTGTCTCCCCTACTTTTCAAGAACCAACTCTGAACAGTTTCCAGTACTTTATTCGTCAAGCAACTGCTTCTACGATTTCTCATCGTGTCAAGTTCTTGGGCGAGTCCATCGAGGCAGCTGCATCTATTGCCGTGAATGACCTTGCAAAGGACGGAGGTGTAGGAGGTGTCATTGTACTTGACAACGAAGGGAATGGTAAACATTCATAAAATCTTTCATTTTCCGATTTGATCTCATCTAGCAATGTCTAGTCACTCTGCCCTTGAATTGTGAAGGAATGTATCGCGGTGTGATCCGGGAAGATGGTGAACCCAAGACAGCCATATTTAGAGATGATGTCTTGTAGACAACGGGAGCTCGTATCATTTTGGGTTTATATCTGGAAATGCGTTGAAAGTTGGTCTTGCTGCGGGATCAGAGAAGTAGAAAGGACGGGAGATGTTCCTGAACAAACCGTTGCTGTACCGATTCATCTCTTCCTAAGAGACCAGGTCGTCCGCAAACCATAGAAACGTCTGCGCAAGGAAGTGGGCTGCTGGGAGAATTCGAATCTGAATGATGCTCAAAGCTTCGAGCCGCAAGCTAGGAAAATGATCTACGCATGTATCATTCTCAATTGAAAGCTTTCATGCAAAAATATGTCATTTCTGATGCGTCCTTCTGTTGACGATCATGATCACATCTCGACATGACAGGCATCTACTCCACATTTGGAAGTTGCTTTACAACAGCTTTCCGATAGGCTCGATGCTTTCAAAACCCTGCATACAGTCATATACGAGGTTACCTCTCACAAAGGTCTTTTCGACTTTTCCTCGCAACTTGCGACCAACATAAGGCGATATCTTGTTCTTGAAATTCAGGCTCTGTTTTGTCACCTATTTTGTCTGCTCTTTAGAGATCATTGCCGCTGATTTTCTCTAAAACTCACCTCAAACTCGCGATCCGGGTCCCAAATCAGAAAGTCACCATCATAACCCACCTCAAGCTTGCCTTTTTGATTAGACAATCCTGCATGTTCCGCCGCGTTCCAACTGGTCCACTTTATTATATCAGAAATGCCGATGCCTCTCTTCAATCCTTCTGTCCATAAAAGACTCAAACCTAATCCCAACGTACTGATGCCACCCCAAGCACTCATTATATCACCATCAACCAATTGTTTCAGTTCTTTGACGCAGGGACTATGATCAGAGACAACACAGTCGATAGTGCCATCTTTCAATGCATCCCAAATCTGTTCGCGATTGCCAGCCTCTCGGATCGGGGGACAGCACTTGAACTCGGGACGGCCATTTGGTATATCATCAGACTGAAGACACAAGTAATGGAAGCAGGTTTCAACCGTTAACTTTAAACCCCCAGCTTGGGCAGCGCGGATGATAGGTAGAGCAGAAGCCGCTGAAAGATGAACAATATGACAACGGAGCGAAGGATAAGCTTTCTGAAGCTTGGTTATGAGAGCGATAGCGTCTGCTTCCAGCTTTTGGGGCCTTGAATCTAGGAAAGTTGTGTACAACAAGGGATCTGGATTTTGCGGCTGAGGGTGAGCATGATTATCCAATTCGGCATGAAACAATAACACCGAGGAAGTGTCCTTTGAAACAATGTAAGATCATTAGAGGATGGGAAGCAAAATAAGATACCTGAAGAACAGACATTGAAGCGTGAAGGTCGTCCTCGGTCACACAGGGAAACTCCTGATAAACTCTCGTCTCGAACATCGGCTGACGAGAAAAAAAATTCACACCTCTACTCCACTCTCGATCAGGAAACATTTGAAGCCCTTTACACCGGCATTTATCAAGGGTTTCAAATGGGCCTGAAAACAGTTGAGAAAGGACAAGGATCAGAATTGGAAATAAAACGAGTGCACTTGGTTTCCTGGAATAACGCCTCCCCAGAATGCCACGTCGCAATAACATTGCCCGTGCGCTGCACTTCGCTTAGTCTCGAGGTGGCTGAGAGTTGTAGTCGGAGGAATAGAGTTCAAGGGCATATCTACAACTGTGGTAACACCGCCTGATGCCGCTGCTTTTGTGCCGGTCAAAAATCCTTCCCAATCGGTTCGACCAGGTTCATTGAGATGTACATGGGCACTGTAGAGAGCTGTAGTCATCAGATAGATAGCTGTAATGCGACATACTCTACGAGGCCGGGCAAGATATAACGAGAGCCGGCATCAATGTAACGGGTATGGGGCGGGAAGGAATCTCTGGCCATACAGCGATCGTAGATGTCGGTAATCTTGCCAGTCGTGTTATTGATGACGATAGTGGCCGGCTGGGGATGGAAACCGAGCAGTACATTTGAGCTGGTACAGACAGTGATCATGATGAATTGAATCAAATCACAGCTCTGCAATCAACCACGTCTTATCTACATCTACTTCGACTTACTTCTTGATTAACACAGATGGCATCGCACTTTCGCACTGGTTTGCTAGCTTCTTGCACATATAAAACTCCTTGGCCTTCCCGTCATTGGGATTCCCCTCAATTCAGTCTTCATGTCTGTTCTCAGAATTAATACTAGCGCTGCTGTTGGAGAGCTGGACTTTTCAAAGCCTCCGCCTACTCCTCGTCGTCTTCCCTCGCTTCCACAGTCGGGACCAGCATCAAGACCGAGACCGAGACCGCTTCCACCCATTCCTCGTGCCTTAGCGTGCAAAAAATGTCAATCTTTGGTCACCTCAGTCAGCTTACTTCTACCGTTGGAATCAGTAGGTTTTGAACGTCTATGCCTTTCACTCTGCCCTCATGTTGAGATAGATACCGGTTCATTCAAGAGCGTTTAGAGGGTTCTCTAACAGAGTCTCTCTCTTCACGGAAATGTAAGTTGCTTCTAAAAGGCTGCATTCCTCGTTCTGATCTTTGTTCTAGTCAAAATGTGCGACTTTCTCCTCCCAAAGTGCGGTTAATGTCGTCTGGGGCACATACTGTACAGGAGCTCTGTTGCGTGAAATGTTCCTGCTACCTCGGTTTCAAGATATTACGAGCGCACGAGCGTTCTGAACGCTGGAAAGAGGGTCATTACCTCCTTGAACTGGAGAAACTTGCTGCTAGATTGGACAATTATCGGCCCCGTATCCCTTATCGACGGCACATCTCCTCTGACTCGGAAGATAGCATTTCTTGATTTCCTTTTCTCACCTCGATGACGATGTAGACTTTTGGGGGCTGTAAACTATTTTGTATTCTATCGCCGCCATGTCTGGCCACATCTCTCGTTTTTACCTGAGTCGCGACGTTGCCTCGCACCTACGACTGTCGCTTTCGCTTCCCCATGTTGTAAAATTTTGTACTTGTAGTTCTATAACGATTCAGGGCTCAGTGACAGTATCGGTCACGGTGTCCAAAGTTTTTGTCCACCTATGTCACCTTTGATACGACGCTGAACCATGTCCAGCGATAACGCAGAACTCAATACCAGCTCAGAATCTCCCTCTACGCCAGTTCCACAACTGGACTCTTTACTTTCTCCCAAGGCTGCGACGTTCTCCGACGCCCACGAACCACGACTATCTTTGGCCGAATCGGAACTTAGCGAGGTTGCTTTGGACGAGAACAGCTTTTCGCCTGTTGCGCTCTCTACTCAGCAAAATAGTCCAAGGATCTCTGTGACTTCTGTGGGCCCCGAACGCCCTCACAGTGATACATTCGCGGTATCGGGTATACAGAATGCAACCCCAACTCACAAAAAGTCGACCTCAGTCACGACTATCCGATCCAGTCATAATATCTCATTCGCAGCTCCGGAACTGGGGCACAATAGGGGAAGCGTAGACGGTCAACAGAAGCTTCAGGAAGAGTTTGCACGCTTGCAGAAGAAAGAGGAAGATGTTAGTACGGATCCATCTCAGGAGTCGGAAACTAGACCTGGAGTTGATTGGGGTGCGTACTGATTGTACGTATTTCTTGATAATGCGTCATAATTTCCACTAGACTTTTGGGGTGCTGTGATGGCAGACTACCAAGGGTTTGCGTCTGAACGCGCTGAGGAGCTAGCGCGAGCTATTGCAAAGGGCATTCCGGATAAAGTCCGCGGAATGGTTTGGCAATTAATGTATGTGTTTGCGTTAGTTCTCTAGTATGCTATAACAGCACATTCTCCAGGGCTGCGTCCAAAGACCCCGAGCTAGAACAAACCTACCTGAAACTGCTTAAAGAAAGTAGTCCTCACGAAAAGGCTATCTTACGGGATCTGGGCAGGTTGAACTCCCTCTCTCACCTAGATGTTTACAACAGCTCACGTTATGCAAAAAGAACGTTTCCTCACCATGATTTCTTTTCCGACGGTCAAGGGATCGGGCAAGAGAACCTTTACAATGTTTTGAAGGCGTATTCGTTGTATGTGGATCTTATTTTTTCTAGTACCAGGATTCTAACCTAATTCCAGGTATGATATACAAGTTGGATACTGCCAAGGGTTGCCCTTTGTTGTCGCAGTGTTGCTGTTAAATGTAAGGATTCTTTTGATAGGGTCGTAGCATATATTCAAAAAGCCTTCAGATGCCAGACGAAGAAGCGTTCTCCCTGACCGTCAGGTGCGCATTATTTCTCGCGTCACTTTTAGCAAGATGCTCATGTAAGTCATAGGCTGATGCAGGTCTACGACCTACGTGGCAATTTCCTGCCTGAAATGCCTTCTTTGTCCCTCAGGCTATTTCAGGTGAGTTGAAATTCCTGCTGTCTCCTCCCATCTTGAATCGCTTTAGTTTGACAGACTAGTGGAGGAATTATTACCTGTACTTCATGTACATTTTCTCCGCCAAAATATCAAGTCAAGCATGTATTGTTCTCAATGGTTCCTGACGGTCAGTGTTTCACTATCAGTCTCGATATCGCGCTGAATTTTGCCCAAAGATGTTCAGTTACCGGTTAGTGGACTTTGAAATCATTCAGATTTGTTCACTTATGACCACAGAGTTCAGATTTCCTCTACAAATTGTATATCGTATCTATGACAATGTGCTTGCCAGCGGCATTGAATCCATTTTTGGGTTCAGCATCGCACTGCTTCGCAAGAATGAAGATATCCTGTTGAATCTTAAATTTGATGAAATTCTCGCATTTCTCAATACTAAACTGCTCGACAAGTATAAGGTACGCTTCCACAAGGCTCTCTTCTGCTGGGGAAGCTTAGAAACGTCTCTAGGCGGAAGTTGGAGGAGACAATCAGAATGATGTCAAATACCTGGTTGATGAATTCGTCACGGACGCGGGGTCAATCAGTTCTCAAATAAACTCTTTTATGCTGGACAGCTACATGCATGAATACGAGGATAAGATGGTGAGGCTTTCCACAAAGTCTGATTGTTTCTCGCATTAAAGATAGAATTCAGCGAGAACAACACAAGCACGCCGTTGAGGTCGCAGAACTTCGGAACAGCAATCGGCAGCTCTCGCAGCAAGTGTAAGAACCATTGCTTTGAGTCACTCGCTCATTTATACTGGAGTCCTTTCAGCAAGAATCTCGAATCAAGTCTCGCCCAGCTAAATGCTGAACATGTTGATGTACTTGTAGGTATCACTATCACTGTATGCCAATTAATACTCACTGAAAGCCTTCTCTGACCAGAACGAGTTGGTCAAAGCTAGACTACGGAATGAAGAGCTGGAAGAATCTCTCGTTCGCTATAAGCTCTTGGTTTGTGACTCATTTCCTTGTGGATATTGCGTCTTTACTGATGTTGATTATAGTATGCTGAGGCGATGCACGAGAATGAGGATGCTCAGTCATCACATCGCATCTCTGCGAGCCGTACATCCGGTAGTAGTTTACTCAGTGGTAGCTTCCTGAAACGAGGGAGCGGGGCATCAAAAAGTTCACAACCGTAGACATTGTTTATACGCATGCACATTTTGAAGGAACGGATTAAGAAATTAGCTTCTACATGCTTGCAAGTGCTAGTGCGTCACATATAGTCAATCTAGTCTACTATTAAACCGCCTCTGCTAAATATTTAGATTATAATTATAGATGAATAGGGTGAGACGTACGCTGCAAGGCATTATTGAGTTTAGTGACACGCGACGAAACACTGAGATCAATGGTCCTGTCGCCAAAGTCAACGAGGAAACCACCAAGAAGGGAAGGGTTGATCTGAGTAACATACGTTAAAACATGTTGTGTACAAAGGGGGAGTCGCACGCACCTTGTTAGTGATTTTGAGAGACTTGGCCTGTTGGGCCGCCTGTGACTGTTTGAGCGTAGATTCAAGGCGGGAGAGGACGTCTTTAGGCAACGGTGCAGCCGAGGTGACCGTAACGGTGAGTTCCCCACGATACTGAGCCACGAGCTCGTTGAACCCTTCAATGACACCTTCAGCTTCTCCTAATCTACCGTTCTCTGACAACACGGTCAACAAATTCTTTGTGATGTCCGTAAGAGCCTCCTTCTTTGCACCAGAACCTTCTATTGTGGAAAAGAGAGAGCCAAGGCCAGCTGCCCTGTCGTTCGCAGACAATGTAGGGTTGTGGACGAAAGCACTGATATCGGGGTTCTGCTTTATGGTGCTTGCAAAGGTGGCCAGCTCTGAATGCACCTTGGTGAGGGTTTGGGGAGATTTGGCGAGAGCTGCACCATAAAGGGCATTGGAATATTTGAGAGCAATGGAAGAAGCTGCACGACGACCCAAGCCAGGAGCGGCTGCAATAGAACGGGATGCAGAGTTGAGGAGCATTGAGAGATGGATGTTTTTTCGGTCAACGTCGGAAGTGAATCACGCGTGGTGAAATGTCGTTGATCATCGGCATATCGGCCCATTTAAAACACCGACAGCAGCACGCAATTTAGGCAGTCAAGTTTATGGCGTCGTGGATAGAAAATTGGCTCATGGTATATGTGAACATTATTCAAGTTTTTTCTGTAGGAATAAGCTGTGCGAGGGTAGAGCACCAATATTCCGGTTTGTCCTGCTACAGAACAGCGGGTGTCATACCAATGTATATACTTTTCTCATAGTTTACTTGCATTCAATCTTGTCCAAAATAAGGACAAATGGTGACCTTTCTTGATCAAATGCCTCTATGTCAGAACTTTAAATAAGGGCAAAGGGGAGGTGGACTGGATACCTGGCAGATCATGTAGGGAGGGCTTGGGGGGGGGGGGGGTGCCAAGGATCCCACTAAATGTGTTTTTGACTCTCAGGTCAGTGTCTAGTGAGGCTTCTCTGAGCTCAAGATTAACATCAGCAAACCCCCAAAGTTAAGGGCAGGGCCATCAGCAAAAGCCCAAAGACCTGTACAGCTCTGTAAACCTCAATCAGGCCTCATCAGCATTTTGACAAGTTACTGGTCACTGGTCAGCAGGTAAAAAATATAATTCATCACCAACTAGTTTATGAGGTAGTATGTACTCACCATACTATCAAAAAATGATCCAAGCTGTATGAGAGACATTTTTGGTAACTCCAGGTACAATTTGTCAGGATCATCAGTGCTGCATCAGGAATGTGTTGGATAGGCCCCAATCATTGTCCCTGGCAATGACAGCAGTGATTATGAGTCATTAAGCAATGCCAAGTGCACCGTCAGTGATGTAGTAAATGATGCCAAGACATCGGGGACATCATTTGTGCTTTCTCCCTCACTTACCATGCTTGTTGTGTATATTTTACTGGTAGAAAAAACTTTTTGGTTGGTTCACTGGTGACTGGTTTACTGGTTTTGACTGGTATGAGCTCATACCAGTCAAAACCAGTAAGTGGTCAAAATACTGATGCTGTAAAAGTTTTGAATACTTTCCAGGCAATATCTGCCTATGCCAATCTTTACAGACCTGTCAAGTTGTGTACAACTTGTAAAATAAATACATCCTGTATTTGTAAAAACAATCTGGAGAACCTGAAAAATCAATACAGATAGTCTCAAGTATCCAGACTGACAATACACATAAATGTGTATGAAGTCTGGTGCATTTGATTGATGCAAAACCATGCTAGCCAGTTATTAGATAATCATGCAATCTCCAGCATCAAGATTTGTAGCTTCTCATCACCCTAGAATACTTTTCAGGGCTCCAAGGACTTTTGTAGGTATAATACATACATACTTATGTATAAAAAACTTGAATTCAAAAGCAAGAAACCATAAAATGCACAAGGCTAAAATAGTTATGTAATTGCTACTGAGCAAGCACTCCACAAAATTGCTCGCAATTTCCTGATGCAAACACTTGAAAATTGTCCCAGGAACCTTCCAAATATCATTTAAAAGCTTGATACACTGCTCAAATCATTGCTAGCAAGGTACAAAGTAGAAATATTGTGTGTGAGAAATTTTTTGATTATGTCATAATTGGCTGGCAGTGCCCACATCAACAGAAAACCATAAGACTACAATACAGATTGATAAGTACTTACAGGATGATTAGCTTGTACAGACAGTATAGGATGTACTGTACCATTTCATTCAATTTGGCAGTAACATGTAACAGATACTGCTGAAACTGATGAAATGTAATGGTTGTCACAGGGTAATAGTACTGTTTGATGAAATTCCAGACAAAAAAAGTAACACTACAAATTCTTTGCTTGAGAGACATATACACTACAAAATCTATGCTATAGAGACTCTCTTTGTAAACAATGTTGAAAAGCCTTGCAAGCCCAATTGGGTAATATGTTGATTTTTCATATGTCACCTGATGGCCAAGATTGTTGAAATTTTCCTTCTGCCTCACATCTTTGACACCGTGCTACAACATGCCTCTGGATTGTAGAGGGTATTTGTTTTCCCCACCTACCGGCTCAGCCATGCTGGTGATATCAATATCTTCCAGGGGTTAAACAAGGTTTTAAATTTTCAAGCTCAGAAGTTCAAGCTGATATAAGTGATGAATTTTCCTATGTGTAACGGTAATGCTTGTAGTCTGACAAAATATAATATTTGTCAGAGAGGTAACGGTAACGCATAGGTGCCAAATTGAATGAAATGGTACAGTATCTGCAAGGACAGATCAAAACAGACTGCATTTCTGGCTGTATTTAACTGGAACAATATTGGTTAAAAATGATGATTGTGAATTAACCATGGTCACTGTGACATTAAGCTACAAGCAAGGGTTGAACTTTGTACCTCACAGTTTTGATTACTTGTCTCACAATATAACCACTAAACCATTAGCTCATAGTCCAAATATGCATATGAAAATATAGGTCTGCATATCATCTATACCTATTACCACAATTTAAATATCAAAATAGTTCATTTATGATATTTTTGTAATCATTTTGTTGTAGAATAGTATAATAGTTACTATACATGTTTTGAGACAGGTCTGCCCAGACCTGTTAGGTTTTCACATCCTGCATTTATTTGGTTTCATATTTAGTTTCACTCAACCTGATTAGCCTGTAACAGTGATTACAATCTGTTTTCTGCTCACATTCTGTAAAGGCTGTAAACTATTCAGAATCTGCACTAATGCAGCCATTATTTTGATTACTGGCCCAGGACTAGGCATTATTATTTATCATGTTACAGGTGAGTAAAGAATTTTTTTGAGTATAATGGGATGAACTGAATCAGGTTAGCTCATGCTGTAGTTAACCTGGACATTTCACTACATCTTGCATTAGTAGGTAAAGGACTTGCAGGACTTTTGCCTTTTGCTAATGACTCAGGTCTGCTTCTATGCATAAGATCTGCAGTGAATAAGATACAATGTCAAGTAAGTACAGATCTGTGCTAACTAGGTTGATTAGAGAAGATCTGTACTTAATAGGCATTATGTTCCTGGTAAAAATAATGTCATGCCTTTAAGATACCTAGCAAAATGCTATGTCTGTACATACTTGTAATAATATAATCCAGTGTGACATTTTTCATTTATAGAGCTATATCAACAGACAACAAAATGGGCTACTGTAGGCATAACCTTGATGTTTCCCACAATAAATACTAAATACAATTGAATTTTATTCATAAAGAAATAAATGTTTATGCACCAACAAATTTTTTTAATTCATTGAAGCATTTCTTGTTTATAGAGCTAAGCAATCAGACCATGGAATCTATTTTTAATTGAAGAAACAAAATATAGCCACATCTTTATTTACTTAATCATGCATGCGGAAAGTCAGCATATGTCATGATGGGTTACCTGTGACCCACGGGTCAGAAGCAGGTGGCAGGTATGCCTTTTTGGCTCACAAACCTGCATTGTGGATCTGGGTTGACCTGTGGATTGACTTGTGTGGAACTCTAATATTGGTCAGGGATGACAACAGGGGAATTATTAACTTTGCACATCAGGCAATTAGGGGAACATGAAGAAGATCTATCTAAGGCCACCAAGTCCATGTGAAAGGCAAGATTCAAGTCGTGACAACAATTCATTGATTGGTATGTGAAACAGCTCCAAAAGACTGTAAGTGAGCCAGGGGATTTAGTCCTAATCAGGAATGTACAACTTGAAGCTACCATCAACAGGTTCAAGACATTTCCACAATACTTTGGTCCCTATGAAGTTGTATGGAGGTCTCCCAGAGGAAATTACCAGTTGAAGGAATTAGACAGAACTATTTTTCACAACTATGTGACAGGATTTAGGGTAATACCTTATGTCAGCCAGAAAAACCCAATATTGTATCACTTAATTTCTGATAGACCTCTGAAGCTTATAAGTACCAATGAAGATTCTGAGAGCCAATCAGACAGTTCAGAATATAGTCCCCATATTTAGACCCTTGGTGTTCAGAAGTTACCACTCAGGATATTCATGCCCACTCTTTCCATTACCATGCAGTCTACCTTCTCTAGTCAATCAGACCACACTTTACTCACCTGTGGCCTCCTACCCCATAACAGTCTGGGGATTAGCAGCTTGGACATTGAACAAGATACCCCTGTTGAAGAATGGTCTGGATGTGTCACCTCTGTGGAGGAGTTCCTAATTAGAGAAGGTCCTTCTGTCGTTGTCAACACTAGGAAAGATAGTATAGATATAGACTATACAAGAATGCAGTCCTAGTTAACCTAGGTGTAGCGGTCCTTGTGAATTGAGTTTCTGTAGGCAAGCTAGTCACCTAGTCGTTCGTGGGGTAAATTCTATTTAGTCTGAGGTGACTCGAAAATCTAAATAGGAAGATTGAAACTGTTTATTCACTCCTGAAGTGAAGAATGTAAATGAGTTGTATATAGTAAGAATTCTGCAGTAACTAGTATTAGTTTCTGTAGATAGAGGTTGGACTACAAGTGAGTACTTTGTCTTGAAAACTAATAATAACCTAAAAAAAAATGTAGACAGTAAGCAGTGATCAAGGTAGATTATCAACAAGCTGGTGCTAGATAACAAATATTCTATTACCTTCAAACCTATTCAGTAGAGTATAGAGTACTGTAGCAAGACTGGTTACTTGGCAACAGTGAGGGAGAGTATAGACTGTAAGTACCTGTGTACTTATGAAACTAACTAACAATAAGATGACTAGTGTTCTGTTACAAGAGCAAGTCTTGTCAACAGAGGATGCTGACTTAAGTACCTGTGTACTTGAGTATAGACAAAAGTGGGGTAAAGAAAGAATCACTCTGGACTCTCACTAATTTCCAACTTGTTATTATTTTTAGGGCTTGATCTCAAGCTCCTTTTATACCCCATGGGGCACTTGATTACATAACTAGTACTACTACTATTACTAAGTTCAAGTGTTCTAAAATTAAGCAAAACATGCCTTTATTAGGTTAGGCAGGTCTTCTAAATTTAGATGCTCCACCAAATTCTTGTTTTGATGTGAATGAGCAGAATAAGTGGAGCACTCTGGAAGGTCTGATTTCATTCCTCCTTTCAAGCTAACCCTATAAGGTTAAAGTTAGCTCCACTCTTTAATGAAACTAAACAGAGTTAGAGTGAAACCTTCCCTTCAGTATACAAATTTAGGAGAGGTGTCCCAGAATAGAAATGTTAGAGTGTAAAAGTGTTTAGGTGATGAAAGTTATGAGTAATCATTGTTGTATAACAGGGTTTAGAATAGGGGTTAGAAACTGTTAAAGACTAAACATAGAAGTTTTGAAGCAAGGAAACCAAATGAAAAATATTAGAAAAATATTAGAAAATTTCCGAACCAAGGTCAGAGGTGTTTTGCATAAACTGGAGCATGTGTAAGGGTTGTATTAATTGTGTATCCCTTGCTAGATTATTTTTCATGTCACAAGTGTTCTAAAATTAAGCAAAACATGCCTTTATTAGGTTAGGCAGGTCTTCTAAATTTAGATGCTCCACCAAATTCTTGTTTTGATGTGACTGAGCAGAATAAGTGGAGTACCCTAGAAGGTCTGATTTCACCCCCCCCTTTCAAGCTAACCCTATAAGGTTTAGCTCCACTCTTTAATGAGGCTAACCAGAGTTAGAGTGAAACCTTCCCTTCAGTATACTAATTTAGGAGAAGTGTCCCAGAATAGAAGTGTGAAGCTACCAATTGCTAGTGTATGTAAGAAGTTATCAAATGTTAGAGTATAAGGATGTTTAGGTGATGAAAGTCATGAGTAATCATTGTTGCATAACAGAGTTCAGAATAGGGGTTAGAGACTATTAAAGACCAAACATAGAAGTTTTTGAAGCAAGGAAACCAAATGAAAATTATTAGAAAATTAGTAGAAAATTTCCGAACCAAGGTTAGAGGTGTTTTGCATAAACTAGAGCATGTGTAAGGGTTGTATTAATTGTGTATTCCTTGCTAGATTATTTTTCATGTCATTTGGTCTAAAACATAGTTTGACCATGACATTGTATGACCTAGAGCTACCAGGCTAACTTGGAAAAGACCTCTGAAAATCTATGCACCCCTTCTTTGCCCATCCATATCAAGTTCCCAGTATCAGCCACCTTGATGTGCCCACCCTAGCCTTCATGTTAAAAGTCAACTTTTTCATCACTAACAACACCTTCAGCATTAGCCTTAGAGATGGGGTATCATACCTGTATATTACCAATGCCTGTCTCACCTTCGAACCTGGGCAGATTATCCAGACCAGAGACCTGGGACAATAACTTCACTGTGAGTTTGGCCACATCCTTTGGTGTATGTAAGATTATACTTGACATGACAATTGGGTTGATGGGCACAGAGGTGGAATTTTGGAATGAGGAATGTGATGTTGTCATTGTTATATTTGACAAGGATCAATGGGTTGAGGTTGTTTAGCCAGGTCCAAATATTGTGACTCCACTGACAGGAAATGTCATATGTGACAACAATGGCAAGATATTCCTTGTCTTTGATGGTCATCCAAAAGATATAGTCCATGTTACAGTATCTATTATAATAATCAATGAATGGATGCAAAAAGGCAGATATACAATGCACCATTCCCCTTTTTGCAAATCACCAATCCCATTGCCACACCAAAACACAGTGACAACCACAGCAAATACCACCCACACCACTGACATGGAGACCTTTGATATTTTTCAGATTGACAAGAAACATTGCTGCAAATCCAGAGCAACTGCTCATCTAGTAAAATTTGGGGAGTTAGTAATTCTGCAAATATCTAAATAACAAGCTGACCTTGTTTTCATCAACATGTTGGGAGATATGCTCTTTGTAAGGCTCCTTTGAAACCAGATAGGCATAGCCATTGCCCAGAGTCAGACTCTGATAGTCAGTTGAAACAATTTTGTTATGGAGTTGAAAGTTCACATCTACCACAAGAAATTGTGCATACATGAATCTGAAAGGGTGAAAAACATCAGCAAAGATCCCTGTATGGAACATAATATACTAATGCCAACTCTGGGTTAACACTCTTCCAATCAGTGGGTAGATTCCATCCCTTCTGAGGACATGCTGGGCACAAGAGTGCAAGTTCAGCTTGACAAGTACCTGAGATTCCAGTATGATGGTGTGCATGTCCACCTTGTTTACACATTTTCAAGTGTCACCAATGGAATATTGACCATAGGAGAACATCATATTGATTTTTGAAACCTGTTAGTGATTAAACCAAACAATATCCTATTAGGACTCACATTGGGACATTGCTGAGTTTGACTCTTTGTCATGATCTCCAAACTGACATAGAAGTCCCATGCCAGAAGGTTGCCTTTGCAGTTCAAGTGTTGAAATAACCTCAAGCATGAGAAAGTTGTTGCAGTCTGAGGATCTTGAGGCGTTCCAGGGTACCAGAAACTGTGAAGAAGCTGTTTATAATGCTCATAGCCTGGTTGGCAACTGCAAAAGCATACAGAAACCTCATGGATGCCATTGACATAAATGACTGTGAAGTCGGCATGAGAGTTGATAGAATATATGCAAAGTAAGCTAGTGGAGGCTCCTTTTTGATGACCCAACTGTACAGTAAGACCTAGATGTTTTAGTGTTGTAGAGACAAACATAGACCCTGTCCATTCCTACAGGCCCCAGCCAGGGTTGAACAGATGAGAAAATAGTTATAGTAGAACAATATAAATAATGCACACCTCAGTCCAATGAAGTGGAAGCCTAGCATGTGCATCAGCAATACAGCTTTGACACATGAGTCTGCTGCCAAAGCATTCCTCCTCAACGCAATGATATTTAGCCCCATCCCCTTTACAAACCCAGCATGTATCTCCACAACCTCATCTACCCTCAGCAAACATTATAGCATCCAGATAGTCTGACGCATAAGGCTGCCATGCCTAATTAGGATTATCCTAGTATTGAGCTTCATGAAAAGACAAATTGAAAAGACTAAACCAGAAACATACTGAATACAAGTTGGTACCTTGTTTTCTAACCATGTTAACAGTGACAGTAACCTGTGCTGATGAGACTGGTTGGGTTTCACATAGTGCTTGTAGAATGCAATCTTGATTAATTTTATTGGCAAGGGCAGACTCCCAAAAGTAGTCAAACTCATCCATCCCATTTCTTTTGGAAGATTGGCCCAGGCTATTGAAATCATGCATAGGCTCGTTGTCACTGGAGTTGTAGTCATACTCTTCATTAGAAATGATGTGGCTTGTTTGTAAAATATGCTGTTGGTCTTGGGATAATTGAAGATGTGTAGAGATAACAGAATTGTGTGGTAGACGTGGTTGAAACCAAGTGTTGTTAGATCTGTGCTTCCTGGACATTGTCAATACAGTCAATACAAAGCCTCTTTCAATTTAGTAATAAACAATGTGGTCACATTTCCTTAAGATTGTCACTAACTAAGATACTTATAATACATGTGTCATGTCCAAAAATTTCAGATTGATATTCAACTGTATAGTATGACATATGAAACCAGCACTAAAAAGATATCAGGATACTACTGTCTACCTCTCCTCCTTTTCTTCTGCTCCTTGGTCCTGGTAACATGTTTGGTAGTGCCAGCTCTGGGTAAAAAATGTCAGTCTTGAAGCATACAAAGGCAGATACAAACTTATGATACATGAGCAGTTCCACTAGCACTTGTTGAACCAGTACTGCCACTGTCACAAACAATATTAGGTATCATCATAGGATCAACACTGCAGGGAAGAGTGGTGGGATCACAGGGCCAGATATCAGAAGTAACATGAAGCACAGCAGGAGAAACAGCAGGCTTAGATGATAGATACCCATTGCACCAGGTGATTACCACATCACTATCCATGCCCTCAAGGTCAAAGTCCACAATGGGATTCAAACACTTGAGCCTGTGATGAACAACAGCAGGCTTGGGATAGCAATGGTGATAGAACCCCTTCGCTGCTGTGAACATTTTGAAATGACAAGCATATGGACCAGGGACAGTATCAGTAAGCTCCAAGACCAATGCCCTAGAAACAATAAGAGGTTAATCAATGTAAGAATAAGTAATGCAACATACCAATCATAAAACAAACTGATCTTGGATCCAACAACCACCAAAAAGATGTGGTCTTTTCCATGTTGTGGGTCCCAAGTGAGCTTTCTGGGATGAGGAACTGAACCATATCTGTGACAAGTGTATATTGGTGAGTTGACTTCACCTGGAAAGTGCAGGAGTTTAGCTTGAGGTTTGTTGTGTATAGATGTATTTACTATTACCTTCCTCATGTGACTACTACATATAGTCTGTCTCATCATACCTACTCCTCATTCTGTTCTCTATTTCCAGTCTGAGGAGGTATGCTTTCTTTCTTTCTATACTTTATTCCCTTCACTGATTATACCATAGCATATACTTACTTCATGTATTTGCTATCTAGGTATAATAGATTCCGTTCTCTATTTCCAGTCTGAGGAGCATATACTTACTTCGTGTATTCGCTATCTAGATCGCTGACCTATTACAGGTTATGGGCCACCTTTTCAATTAGGGCAGGTCAAATTTAGTGTTTACATGGCTGGAAAACATTTGGATCACCGTTTGTTCCGTGATTGATCAAGATTTTCTTCCATGGAAACAATTTTACTCCTGTCATACCGAGATTGTTCCTGACAGGACTCAACCATATCCTTCCAGTCCATTCCTGGAAATGCCAGTTTGCCTCATTGTGACCAGACACCACAGGTACATATCGCAGAAGACACCAGCCAGTTCCCTGCTGACCTTAGACAAAATTTTCCCTCTCATTCCATTCCTTCTTCTCTTCTTGGTACATACCACAAATCATCATTTGGTAGTTTTAATCCATGTTCTCATCCTCACACAGAATTTCACAGATGGTTGGAGAATGACAACGTTGTTACTGGTCTTGTCACCATGTGTCTTTCACCAGAGGTCCAGTTTGGCTTACCTGTGGCAGTCTTAAATGGTCACCTTACAACTGCTAGGGAGTACTGGAATCACTTGCAGGAACATTGGGGTTATGTATCAGAAGCCAAGGCTGAAGCTCTGGAGAAATGTCTATACAGTTGGCATGCACCTGAGAACAAGGATATTGAAGGTTACGTTAACTGTTGGAAGAACGAGCTCAATCTTCTCAAGACATCTACCCAGCCTGTTGTTTGGTCCACCATGTTACGTGCATTTGTGAAAGGTCTACTGGTGAAGGAAACTCTCCTCTCACCACTGATACATCAAATGAACACTTTGGCAAATCTTGGAGCAACGCATTGCACTTATAACCACTTCCTATATTTTGCACAAGAACTCATTAGCCTCTGCATCACACACGAGTTCACTCCGTTGAAGGAACAAGTTGAGAAGAAAGATAAGTGGAGATGCTGGGATTGTAGGAGATGGTTTTTGGGTGACAAGTGCAGTTGTAAAACAGACTCTCATACCAATACATCTACCACGACATCTACCAATACAAAGCCACCCCCTGCACATGCACTGGCCAGTACAGCTTCACCTACTTCGAATACTGCTACTTCTACACCTATGACTGGTAAACCTACTGCGTCGAAGTCTTCTTCTACCAACGCTGTACCTACTACTTCTGGGAATATCAAAGTAGCTTCAGCTTATTCGGCATGTGTGTTATCCAACCCAGTGTATGAGTCGTCTACAACGATTGGTGATCTTCAGCATGAGAATTTGAACCTATACTCTGTGATGAGAACTGAATACCTGAATCTGCTTGATTCTGCAGCAACGTTCCACTTGATCAAGGACAAATCCCACTTTATAACCTTTGACCCAGCCGGCAGCAGGGATGTTGGCACTGCCAACTGTGGAATTTTGCAGACAACGGGTATGGGTACTTGTCTTTTCAGACTGCCCATCATGGATTCTACTGATATCATTGTCCTACATTTGGAGAACTGCCTCCATGCTCCAGATGCACCATTTAATCTGTTCTTGGGTGGTTTTCTGATTGAGAACGGGTTCACCATACACTGGGTGCAAAAACCCATAAACCCTTGATTTTACAGTGATTTTATGGTGAATTTATGAATTGGCAACATGTCTGTAAAATCTCTGGTTTTACAGAATGTTTTACAGCTCAGCACTTAGTGAAAAAATGTGAAATACTGAGCTGTAGAACATCCAGTAAAACTTCTGATTTTACAGACATGTTACCAATTCATAAATTCACCATAAAATCACTGTAAAACCAAGGGTTTATGGGTTTTTGCACCCAGTGATAGTACTAGGTAGCCCGGAGAGCTCTATTCTACTACCACCTTCACTATTGTCAGACACCACTTGCTCCTCATGGAACATCTGTTGTATTAACCGTCTCTTCTTCCTCTGCAGACACTTTGTTGGCAAGGACTTCCTAGGCCTACCTTTATCCTCCCATACACCTTTGTCTGCTCCAGACCCTGCTCTCATTGACAATCCTGCTCATGCATATCTCCTCTTTACCCCACTGACACCGAATGGTGCACTAGTTCACCTACAGACAGGCCATGCAGGAGCATGGCATGTTAATAAACTCTGTACTGGAGAGTTTGTGATGGGTTTAGACTGGAACAGCATGCATATGTGGGGTGTATGCTTGTCTTGCATTGAGGGGAAAGGCATATCAAGGCCTTACGAGAACCCTAGGAACAGAGCCAAATGTCCAGGACATACCCTTCACATAGATACATGTGGTTCATGGCCTACGTGCTCTGTTAGTGGTGCCTATCATTTCCATGTTATCATGGATGATCATATGAACTGCCCTTTTGTCGCATTCCTAGCTCACAAGAATGAATGTGATGAACATGTACAAAAAATCATCAATGCACTCAATGCTCACTACGAGGAGAAAGGATGGTGTGTTCTGGAATTACACCATGATTGTGCCCCAGAATTTATGAGCACAAACTTGGTCTCCTGGTTGGACGAACAGGGTGTAACAAACGTCAGTACTGCACCTTATTCTCACTAACAGAATGGGAAGATTGAGCATATGATTTGTATGATAGAAGAGATGGCAATTACCATGATGGTAGCAGCTGGTGTTCCTCCACAATTTTGGGAATATGCTGTTGACATGGCAGTGTATATCATCAAAAGGCTCCCATCTATGGTACTACCTGACAACGTCACTCCGTTCAAGCTTCAGTTTGGTGTGAAACCAGACTTGTCGCACCTACGAGTTCCTTTCTGCCAAGCATGGGTGATGGTACCTTCAGAACTACATCAAAAAGGGAAAGTTCGGTATATTGAGGGTATCTTCATAGGGTACTATGAGTTGAGGATTGGTTGGAGGATCCAGGATATAAGGGGAAAAGAGCATTTCAGTTGGGATGTAAAATTTGATGAGCAGTCTTATGGGAAGCTTGGCAGTCTCCCTTGAGCACCTCAACCCCTTGATCCTGAGGACGTTGGGACAGACTCTGACTCTCCCGATGACAGATCTATTCAATTGTCAGATCCCGATCATTCCACTCCTCCCAATTCACCTACTGATACTTCTGTTCCCAAAACCACATTCTTTACGCCACCTAGACCTCCTGTGCCTACTCCTTCACCTCCTACTCTTCAATGCCAGCTATGACCCCACAAACATACTGACGTTGGAAAGGAATGGGACACACAGCTCGCTAAAAATCAAGCTACAGCTTTGAAGAGAAAGACCACAATTGCACGGAAGAAGGCTGGAGTACCTAACCTTGCTATCCCAGAGGCTCTATCTGCGATTGCTGCATTTGACCATGCAGAAGCCATTCTTCCAGATCACGTTCTTACGGATCTTGAGGAGGTCTGCACTCTAGACGCTGCTTGTTTTCTTGCTACTTCTCCCAAGCCCGTTTTCTTGTCATCAAAAATAACTGGTTGCACCTGGGACCTGAAGAAGCCACCTGCTACTCAAAGGGAAGCCATTTCTCGCCCAGATGCAACTTCATGGATCTCAGCCATGAGGGTGGAAGACGCTAGACTATGGGAAATTGGTGTTTTTGAACCAGTTGACTGTTTACTGGATGGCTGGAAAGCTATTGGACTCCAGTGGGTATATGCCTACAAATACAATTCTGATGGAACGATTACCGCTTTCAAGGCTTGTCTAGTTGTTCTGGGTAACCTACAGTGACCAGAAGACTACGACAAGACTTCCTCCCCCGTTGTCTCCCTGGATTCTGTCTGCTGGTGTCTTGCATTTGCAGTGAAGTACAACTGGCTTCTCTCCACCTTTGACTTCAAAACTGCATTCTTGAACGCTCCTCTCAGCCAAGACATATATGTGCAATCTATACCTGGTTTTCCCCACCGTGGCAAATACTTTAGACTGACATGAGCCCTCTATGGTCTTCGTCAATCCACGCGTGAATGGTACTTTGAGTTAAGTACATTCTTGGAGTCTTTAGGATTTATCATTTGTCTGGCTGATCCAGGTGTTTTCATCGGGAAATGGTCAAAGGATGATCTACCTCTTGTTCCGTTGCCAGCCCCTCTTGATGAGCATATTTTATACATATTCTTGCACGTTGACAATGGACTCAACCTACACAACCATCAAGGTATCTACGATTGGCTGGTCTCTGAGATTTGCCAAAAGTACGAGCTTACTGACAACAGACCAGCAGACTTATTCCTGGGCATGCACATTACTCAAGATTGGGATTCAGGACTTCTCTGGTTATCACAGGAAGTGTATGCATCTCAGATTCTTGAAACCTTTGGGATGGAGTCAGCTATTCCTCAATCTGTTCCCATTTACCACAGAATTCAAGAACTTTCTGAGGATGCCATTCTTATAGCTGTTTTCATAAATATATGGAATTGCAGAAATTTCCATCATGAGGCAACCGATCGGATCTTCTCCGGCTCACGCGCTCACGATCATCCCGTATTTTTGTGCTGATTTTGGCATTCGCTCGGGCCTCCTCAATCCTCACCACAACAGAGGGGGTGCCAGTTCACTGAGTCTATGATTTGTATGGTAAATGGTCTGGTAGAATGACAGACATGTAGACAACTATGAATGCCCACTGTGCTATCTGACAACTAGTAGTGTATGTATGATATAGAATCTAGGACACATAAAAGATGGTTTGCAGTAAGGTATACTGTCTTGGATAGGGTAGTTGACAAGATGGCTGGAGGCGGGCAGGGATATTGTACAGAAAACCCGAGGTCTGAGAATGTGTCGCCAATCACAAGCCAGAGAAGATAGGAGAAGATCCGATCGGCAACTCATGACGAAAATTTTTGCGATTCCATATATTTATGAAAACAGCTGTAAGCAACTCAACCAGTATAACATTCCACAAAGCCCTACAACACTAAAACCTTGGTATCAGAGCCTTATGGGGCATCTGGGTTATCTGACCTGAATGTCTCGACCTGACCTTGCTCATATGGTGATGATGCTCAGCCAATTCAACTCTTGTCCTACCTATGTCCACACGATTCATGCCATGGGTATCCTTAAATACCTGGCGGGCACACATACTTTTGCCATTCAGTATGGGGGTGCCAAGGATGGTACATGTATCTCATTACTGTCTAGACTGGAGGATGCAGGTTATACAGATGCTGATTGGGCTTCAGATGCTGAGAGTCGTCGTTCAGTTTCAGGGTATGTTTTCTTCTTGAACAGGGGTCCTATTGCTTGGTCTGCAACTTGTCAGAAGACTATTGCTCTGAGCTCTACGGAGTCAGAATATATGGCTCTAACCCATGTGATGAAGAAAGCTTTGTGGTTGCAGACACTAACACAATTTTTGGGATTTCCTTCTCCTTCTCCTTTTCCAATTGTTTCTGATAATCGTAGTTCTATTGACATTGCTTCTGATGATACTGTCTCCAAACGTGCCAAACACATTGATATACACTATCATTTCATATGTTCTCACATTTCTTCTCATCGTTTTTCATTACACTGGGTCTCTACTCATGACATGCTTGCGGACATCTTTACGAAGCCGTTATCAAAAGACTTACATTGAAAACAAGTTGCTGCGATTGGCTTGGTTCCATGCTGATTACAAGCCATATCATTTCTTCCCTTTTATTACTCATTTACCAGTTCCTTATCCTACCTTTGCACTGCCCAGTTGGATGGGGGTGTGTTGTGTATAGATGTATTTACTATTACCTTCCTCACATGACTACTACATATAGTCCATCTCATCGTACCTACTCCTCATTCTGTTCTCTATTTCCAGTCTGAGGAGGTATGCTTTCTTTCTTTCTATACTTTATTCCCTTCACTGATTATACCATAGCATATACTTACTTTGTGTATTCGCTATCTAGGTATAATAGATTCCGTTCTCTATTTCCAGTCTGAGGAGCATATACTTACTTCATGTATTCACTATCTAGATCGCCAACCTATTACAAGGTTGATGAATGATTGGCATTGCAATGGTAGGTTCATCATAGTCTGAGTCATAATCACTAATATTGATTCTGAAAAATCTGTTAGTATCAGTGGAAAGAAATTTAAATATACACTCACAGAGAACTAGGCCTACCACTGGGCTCATCCTCATCAACAGTCATGGTGTTCATGCATATGTCCTCATCACTATTGCTAAGATGGATGCTGATTCAGGGTCAATGTGTGTGAAAAGAGGAAAGGAAGGAGAGCCTATGGTGAGCTAGAGGTTCTTCCAGATGGCAGTGGTGGTGGAGGAGTTGGCATTTTGAATGTGTTATAGTTCTAGAGACTAATTTGCACATTTCCCCTATTATATTCAAAGGACTATAGTCTAGTTCCTACTATAATATGCCCAAGCAGTTTATAACTCTATGCTAGGGTATGCTATACTAACACCCTACACATACTCCATTTACCAAAGGATCAACTCTATAATGGTCATTATACCCTGAAGGTGGTTGCTTACACACTATTATAAGCTTTGGAAAGTCTACTCTTCACAAATGGTTAGCTAATGTGATATGGTTATACAAAGGTGTCGACTCAGCTATGCTAACACAACTCATTGCTGAAGTGTGGTCTGCAATTGTACAGTTTTACTTATCTAATATTTCCTGAATCCATAAATACTGTAGGTACCTTAGCTAGTTGATCAGTTACCCATATGTACTCAGCTTTGGGATTATCTCCTAAGGCTACAGTTACTAGTGGTACTCTAGTTGGTTCAGGGGGAAATACACAGAAGAGTCCAGAGCACAAATTACTTTTGCAAAGCTAAGAAATATGAAGTTTGTCTGAAGTGAAGCAACAACCAAAGTATATTTTCTATTGAAGTTCATATTGATGCAAAGCGAAGTTTTATTTGAAGTCAATCCAAAGCTCTACAATAATCTGAAGTCATATAAAAACCTGAAGCTGTTATAAAAACCCAAAGCTACCATAAAAATCTGAAGCTTATTTTCTTTAGACTATTGTTTTTAAACACCATCGCATTCAAAAGAACTGTTCTACTAGCTTACCTTCAGTACTAGTTATTCATTCAGGCATTTACTTTGAAGGCTCTGTTTCTAAATTCACTACTCAAAGTATTTTTATACTTGAACACACCCGAACTACACACTACTTGTGGTTTTAGTTGGTTTTTACCTTCTATTGACTACACACCTATTATCTGGAGCCAACCGCAAGGGGTAGGGTAGTGACTAGAAATCAGAAAAGCTCTTCCTAGCAAAGCCGTCTAGGAATATCAAAACACCAAAGATAACAGAAGGACTTTACACTACCCCAGGGCTTTTCTTCTCAGGCTATATACATTATTTTAAACAATTTTTTTCTGGACTGAGTATCTCAAATAAATTAGTATCCAAATATTTTCAATGTAGGCTGAAATATCAGGAGATGCTATGCTAGTGTTGATGTCCAATTCTGGACAGAAAAGTAAAAGAAATTGAAGTTCAATCTATTGAGAGAAAGCTAAAATTTTCTATGTTTGATAGCATTACTTTCTTGGACTATAAAGATAATTTTTGTTTTTTACTTTCTACTCACAGTTAGTTCTTCTTTCTAGGTCCAGAAATGCAATGGGCAATCATTGCCTTGTCATCTCCCAACACTTGGTATATCATTGCCCTATCACTGGCCACTCACTGCCTCTTATCAGCCACTCATCAGGTCCAATAAGAGGCCTGACGATAAGATTGAAAACTTGTGGGATTTTTACTGTGCATCACTGCTGATCAAAAAAAGTGTTCAGCATTATCATTGATCCTCCCATTCAACCTGATCAGCAATTGATGTGTAGAAAGAGTTAAACTCAATGAATTTTCAATCTTATGATCAAGAGTGAGCAACTGGTGATAGGGCAATGATATACTGAGTGTAGGGAGATGACAAGGCAATGATTGCCCATTGCATTTCTGGACCTAGAAAGAAAAACCATCTGTGAGTAGAAAGTAAAAAACAAAAATTATCTTTATAGTCCAAGAAAGTAATGCTATCAAACATAGAAAATTTTAGCTTTCTCTCAATAGATTGAACTTCAATTTCTTTTACTTTCCTGTCCAGAATTGGATATCAACACCAGCATAGTATCTCCTAATGTTTCAACCTAGATTGAGAATATTTGGATGCTAATTTATTTGAGATACTCTGTCCAAATAAAAAATGTTTAGAATAATGTATATAGGCCTGAGAAGAAAAGCCCTGGGTTAGTGTTAGTTCATCCAAAATATTTGCCAGAAGAAATACTCCTTCAGATCAGGAAATTACTGCTGAAGTGTCCAATCCTGAGTTACTAGGGAGACAGATAAGACTTTACAAGAGATTTGTCAAGCATTTCAAGAACGACACCGTTGCTGCACAGAAAGCAGCAATCTTAAAAGCAGACAAAGCATTTCTAAAGGCTATCAACAAAGATTATCTATTGTCCAAGAATCCTTTGGAAGTTTTACTAGAAGTCAAACATGCTTACAATCTCTATGAGCACCTAGCTGTTCCTTTACTGAGTTTATGATCAGACCCTTCACCCACAGTGACTGACCCGACAGATATCTCATTTATGCAATCAACCTTACCCTTTTCAAATTCAAATTTAAACTCAGCAAACATGTCCAGCACAAGCAAGACAATGCCTACTTACCAGGGCAAAGATGCCCCCAGGATCAACAAAGATTCTGCCAGCAATGGCAAGAAGCTTTGCAATTAGAAGCACATTTTGAACAATGTGGAGTGAAAGACGAAGACAAAGTGGGCTATGCCATACACATGTACCCTGATGAAGAGATAGAGCTGATATGGAAAGGTATTGCACTATACAAGTTTGGTGCTGAATACCAGACGAAACCCTATGCTGATGTCAAAAAGGCTATTCTGGAAACCTATCCCAACACTACCAAAGAAGAGAGAGTGACCATGACAGAAATGGTCAAAGCATTAAAACCATATGTAAGTATTACTGTCCAAGATGAGGAACCCTACAGAGGAATGAAGAGAACATTTATCATGTACTGGAAACAGTTACCTGTGGGACTATATACAGAATGCAATTAGTGGACTTGTGGCTGCAATGTCTAAGTGATACTTCCAGAGACACTCTCATTGATAGAATGAGTTTGAAAGGAAAGCTGAAAAAGTTGACACCAGAGAACCCAGTACTGAAGGAGGATTGCTACAAACTCACAGCAATGATCAAAGAGTCCAATGAAATGGTGTATAACCATAAACCAGACACTAGACTATGCTATGGTTCCAAAGTGAGGGATGCCATAATACCTCCTATGGGATCAACGTTCTCAGAGAAAGGAAGGATAAAGAGAGAAGTTATGGACATGATCAAGAAAGTCACAGAACCACTGGAGATGAGAATGAAGGTGTCAGAAACAACAGTATCTGAGTGGATACAGAAGGCAGAAAAGGCCAACAGCAAACAGTTCACAGGTCTCAAGCAGGAACTGAGTGGACAGTTCAAAGGTTTCAAAACTTGGTACCAAAGTCAGAGCACTTTGCAGCCTCAACAACCAATGGGAGCATGGATGAATACCTTTGTTCCTCCTCCTCAAATGTACCAACCTCTGATGGCATACCACCAGCCTGCACAGCAGTATCCACCTTATAGCCAATGTGCTCATCAACAGATGGCTCCAGTGGCCTCTTAGAATAATCCTCCAATGAATAGACAACAAAACATGAGACCACCCTGAAGCGGGCCTCCTAACTGGATGCAAGGAAAAGATATGTCGCTGAAAGATCTACAATGCTTTTTCTGTTGGCTCATGGGCCATATGAAAAGCAACTGTGAGGTTAAGCAGCAATACATCAAGGATGAGTTGTGCTATTATGATGACAATGGTTATATCTGAATGTGGGATGGGGGAAGACCTTCACCTATCACACCAGGAGTCCAAGTCCTGATGAAACAGAGAATCAATGAATATCTTGTAAAGCACCCAAAGCCAAAGTTGACTCCTTCATCAAACCCTAGACAAGGGACCACTAACCAAGATGAAGTGTACTATATTGAACAAGCTAAGGAGTGGCAAGAAGCGATGGAAAGAGAAGACACCAGAAATCAGTACTTGACTAGTATTCTGGTACAACATGGAATTGCTATCCCTGAAGGGTATGCTATGCATGACAGCAACCAACTCCAAAACGGAATGGCAGCTTCAGATGTGGCCTACTACATGCAAGGATCCAGCAAAGCCCCTATGCCAAAAAACTAGCAAGCTTGATGATGGTGGGTACACACAGTACTGCCAGGCCAGGCGCTGTGAAGAAGCCCCTTGAGAGTGGTATTTTAAAGGCAAACAATAATAATAAAAGCAGTATAAAGAAGAAAGTAGTATTTGATGGGGTAGAGCTACCGAAGTCAAAATATGTACCACCCCAAAAGAGAACATCAGAAGAAAGCACAACAAAAACTCCTATGCAAAAGGAGGTAGCCTCCGAGATTGAAGAAGTTATTGTCGAAAGAAGAGAAGAAATGGAAGATGACATGCAAAGGGAGGCTATCTCATCACTTCCACCTTGGGCATCATTTCCAGTGGCACCTTATAAAGGAATAAAAGATGTTAATTATCCAAAGGCTAATCCTCTGAAGGAGAAATCCTCACCAAGTACCCATCAAGGATGACAAGAGGTTGGCCCGAAGGAGAAAGACAACCCTATATCTTTAGTGAAGGAAAAGTCTCTGGCTTACCAGAATTGAGCTGCAGTAGAAGATGCCAAACTTGTGGACAAAATTGTTGGGAAGATGAACATTGGAGAACTTTTAGGAGTCTCCAAGTCTACCCGTGAAGAAGTCAGAAAGTGGATAACACAATGGTGTATTCCACTGATGAAGCAACAAGTGCACATGTTTGATTTCATTGCACTGGAAACATATCAAAATAATCCACTGTGGAATATTTTGAAAATATAGAGATAATATTCCGCAAAAAATCAAAATAAAATCTGATAAAATATATAGAAAATATTTTGATGGAAGATTAAAATATTCCATAGTGGATTATTTTGATAATATATGGTGTAATATTTTGATCCAAAAGACAGTGGATTGACAATTTATTTTTAAAATATTCACTCTTTATTTACAATTGGTTTATTTTGATAGTCAACCACAATCTGCTATGTAAATGCATCAAAATAAATTCAAAATAGTCTACCACATATTATAAAGATTATATTTTAATAGCCAACAATAGAAAATTTTCTGATCTGTTGCCAAGATATGCTCAAAATATTGTCAAGAAATACTCATGTAGAATATTTTGGGGGGACAAGTTAAGACTCAATATATACCATCAAATTATGATTAAAATATTATCTCCATAAGTCATCACAAAATATATTAATGACTGTAGAATAATTTTTGTTCTCTATTTTGACTTGTGAGGAAGAAAGTTCACAAAATATCATTATATCTTGAATGTTATTATTCATTATATTACTCCAATTATTATCTATATATTTCACCAGATTTTATTTGGATGCAATGAGTAAATTTCATTGGTAATCATACAAACATTACATTTTAATATACTCAGTATATGATCTCTATAATCTCAGATGGTATATCTTGGAAGGATGGTTTTTCATATAAGAGTACATGAAAAATGTGGTAAATTGTACAAAAATGTAGAAATGTGTAAAAAGTGGGGATTTGTGCAGAAATAGAAAGAGAGACACATTCCTTTACTTTTCTACACTTAATTATTACACTTTTGTCCAACTTTTCAGAACTGCATTATTCTACACTTCCCTTTACTTTTCTACACCTTTTTAATAGTTGAGCACCTTTTCCCACTTTCCTGCATTTTTCCACACTTTTCCACACTTGTCTGCATTTTCCCACACTTTTCCATATTTTACTTTGTATACTATTCTCATCAGAATAATACAGGCTTGAAACCCAATTGTTTAATGCCCTCAGAAACTAAAAGTGCAGAAAGTATAGCAAAATAAGAAAAAGACAAAGTGTCAAAAAGTACCAAAAGGTGTGGAAGAGTGTGGGAAAGTTAAGAAAAGTGTGGAAAAGTGAAGAAAGTGAAGAAAAGTGTAGAAAAGTGTGAAAAAGTGCAAAGATGTATGGAAAAGTAGAGATATGAAAAAGTGTGGAAAAGTGTAGAAAAGTGCAGAAAAAGTGAAGAAAAGTATGGTTCCATTTTCTACACTTTTCTCTATACTTTACTTGAAAAGTGTAAAAAAGTGTAGAAAAGTGCAGAAAAGTGTAGAAACTTTTCAACACTAGGCATTGGGCTTCAATGGCGTCATGCTTATGTGTAATAAGGTAACAGTATACAAAGCCAAAAATGCAGGAAAATGATGATACACACTTCTCTGCACTTTATCACATGTTTTTACACTTTTGGTAAAATTTTCTACAGGTTTTCATATGATGGGGCAGTGATCACATACAAAGCAAAAATGTGCAAAAAGCAGAAAAGTGTAGAAAAAGGAAATGCACACTTTTCCACACTTTTGTGAAAAGTACAGAAAAGTGTAGAGAAGTGTGAAAAAGTGCAAAGGCATATGGAAAAGTAGAGATATGAAAAAGTGCAGAAAAGTGTAGAAAAGTGTAGAAAAGTGCAGAAAAGTGTAAAAAAGTGAAGAAAAGTGTGGAAAAGTATAGAAAAGTGTAGAAAGTGAAGAAAAGTGTGGACAAGTGTACAAAAGTGTGAAAAAGTGTACAAAAGTGTAAAGAAGTATAGAAAAGTGTAGAAAAGTGTGAAAAAGTCCAAAGATGTATGGTAAAGTAGAAATATGAAAAATTGTGGAAAAGTGAAAAATGCAAAAAAGTATGAAAGGGTAGAGATATGAAAAAGTGTGGGAAAGTGCAGAAAAGTATGGAAAGGTAGAGATATGAAAAGTGTGGGAAAGTTTGTGAACAAGTGCAAAAAGGTATGGGAAAGATAGTGTCAGGAACAGCTCAACTGGGGATCAGGATGCCTCTCATGCCACCACACAGGGTCAGAAGACAGCAAAGGGAATTAGTGAGTAAACCAGTGATTGGCCTATGTCAACATAGTACTGAGGCAAAGCTGAGCAGTATGGATCTAAGGGACAAAATTGGGCAGACTGGGGAACTATCTACAATGACCATTGGAATATATGAGAGCAACTGAATAGGCAAGAGTGTTCATAGAGATAGATATCAAAAAATGGAAACAAGGGAGAATCAATCAAGTTGATGGTAACAATGAAGGGAGAAGCTGATGATGAGAAGAATGGAATGGAATGATGGGACATATCAATGAAATGATGGTAATGAGAAATGGAAATAGTAACATGGAAACAATAAGAGATCAAGACAGGAGTGTAAAAACATGTGATAAAGTGCAGAGAAGTGTGTATCATCATTTTCCTGCATTTTTGGCTTTGTATACTGTTACCTTATTGCATATAAGCATGACGCCATTGAAGCCCAATGCCTAGTGTTGAAAAGTTTCTACACTTTTCTGCACTTTTCTACACTTTTTTACACTTTTCAAGTAAAGTATAGAGAAAAGTGTAGAAAATGGAACCCATACTTTTCTTCACTTTCTCTGCACTTTTCTATACTTTTCCACACTTTTTCATATCTCTACTTTTCCATACATCTTTGCACTTTTTCACACTTTTCCACACTTTTCTTCACTTTCTTCACTTTTCCACACTTTTCTTAACTTTCCCACACTCTTCCACACCTTTTGGTACTTTTTGACACTTTGTCTTTTCCTTATTTTGCTATACTTTCTGCACTTTTAGTTTCTGAGGGCATTAAACAATTGGGTTTCAAGCCTGTATTATTCTGATGAGAATAGTATACAAAGTAAAATATGGAAAAGTGTGGGAAAATGCAGACAAGTGTGGAAAAGTGTGGAAAAATGCAGGAAAGTGGGAAAAGGTGCTCAACTATTAAAAAGGTGTAGAAAAGTAAAGGGAAGTGTAGAATAATGCAGTTCTGAAAAGTTGGACAAAAGTGTAATAATTAAGTGTAGAAAAATAAAGGAATGTGTCTCTATTTCCTCACATTTCTGCACAAATCCCCATTTTTTACACATTTCTACATTTTTGTACAATTTACCACATTCTTCATGTACTCTTATATGAAAAACCATCCTTCCAAGATATACCATCTAAGATTATAGAGATCATATACTGAGTATATTAAAATGTAATGTTTGTATGATTACCAATGAAATTTACTCATTGCATCCAAATAAAATCTGGTGAAATATATAGATAATAATTGGAGTAATATAATGAATAATCACCTCAGGCACCCTACTTATCCTACCTACTTAGGCTGCACTTTTCATCTTAAAATGCTGCCTACACCACTAACCCTGAAGCAGAGCCAAATGAGATGAGGGTAGAATGTGTTATAAAGAGTATCAATATATCTCTGGAAAGCATCAGAATTGACGTCTGTGTGAGATTTTTTTTAGTTCGAGCTTCTGATGTGATGGTGTGGAAATGTCACATGAAGGATACTGCGTAATGTATATAAAATGTCCTTAAGATCTCTGTACAACATTCTTTGGAGAAGGAAGTGTTTGAAGCTTTTTGCATGGTTCCCATGGATGCTCTAGCAGGGAGTCTGACTATGCCTTGCAGAGCCGGTGCACTGCGGTCTCAATTTGATGACCTGGCAGTGTATTTACTTACAACTCTCCAATGTCAACACCATTTGAGTCACCAGTGAGTCAACTTGTCTGTGCTCAAGCAGCTGCTTTGATGCATTTATTTGCTCAGTAATAGTGAACATATGTTTGTTTGGCCCTCATTCCTAATGTGCTAATACTTATACTTAGTTGCAGTTTGTTTCATTCACCTTCACTTCCAAAAGGGCATATCACTATGGCTCAACAGAAGGTTCATGCTATTTTTTTTTTCAGTTCTACAATATTTACTCACAGTTTTGATAGCTACTTGAAGCTCGTTTAACTGATTTGGAATTGCAGAATAGGATTTTAAAGCAGATGGTCATTGCAAATGTACCTGGGGCATGTCCTGATTTGCTGAGTAAACTTGCAATTATGCAGATGGAGTTGGACTTGATCAAGCAATTATTATCCAGCTAATATTTTGCAATTGAAATACATATACATATGTTCAACATTGTTCCATATCAGAGTCACTATCCACATCTTCCTCAGCACCACCAAACTCATTGCTTGACTCAACATCTAGACCAGCTGCTAGTGCTTCATTGTCAATGCATCGACGTTTGTTACCAGCCTCTGCACTTGGGTTTGTGGCTGTGTCTGGTAGTGCAGTTTTCTGTGCATTCTTTTGCCAAGTTGCAGCTGCTTTCTCCTTTCTAGCCTTTCTCTTAGCAGTTTGAGTGATACGAACTTGGTCTGCAAGCTCATCATGTCGTAGGCGGCGGTCTGAAAATAATGGCTTTGGCTTTGTTAGAAGACGTGGGAGATATCTCCTAAGGCGAGCAGCATTATGCAATGCATGCATGTTTAGAATGTATCGTGCATCATCCTTGTGTTCAATGACAGCAAGCTCACAATCAGACTCTTGTCTTTCTTGCCATTGCTTTATTCTCCAAGTTGCACTGCAGCCAGCTGCTTGACAGTCATGCTGAACATTGACAATGAACTGGATTGCCTAATGCTTAATGTAAGTCTGAGTTTTGACAGCATAAAAAAATGTACCTCTGGAAGAATTGTATGTGTCAAGACTGGGGTCGACGACACTGAAACCACTCAAGTCACACTAAAACAAACAGAGAGAGAGAGAAAAGAAATAGATATATGAGAGAGAAAGAGTGAGCTGGCCGTCTGTAGCTCAAATACAGTGCAGAACTACAGTTGTACAGTGTAGAGACGAAGAGGACGAACTGAGGGACTAACTACAGTGTCTATGGTATTTATACAGAGTCCTGAGTCTTGTTCCCAATGTGGAACAATAGGTAAGAGTCACATCGATATGAGTATCTGGGTAGTATGATGTGATGGGTTCTGTGGAACCTATCATAAGACAATAACTTGGTCCGTGATTGACAAATGGTGAGATCAGATGTCCGCTCAGCTGATGATAGAAGTATATAGTGATCAGGGAATCGAGGTATCATGGGGGTTTGGTCCGGGTTAGCCTGCAATCAGGTTTTGATAAGGTTTGTTGATGAGGGGATGAAGGGGGAGGTAAAAGAATAGAGGCAGTTCATGACATTACCCCCTCTTCAGGAGGTGCTTGTGCCTGGAGCACCGATGTTAAGTGCCATATCAGTTTCCAAGGTATGTCTAAGGATTGAACAGCAGATCCAGGTCGTCTAAAAGGTGGTGATTTGTACGCACTGGGATTTTTTGCATGGAATTCGTCAATCAACTGTTGTACTCCATGAAGTCCTGATGATGGTTCCCAAGAGTTTTCTGCATCTGAATAGTCCAACCACTTCACTAGGTATTCAACCCCTTGTTTATTTCGTGTTGGTTTAGAGTTCAAAATCGCTTCTACATCATATTCTTCATCGTCTGGTAAGAGTTCTGGAGGTGGTCCAGGGAAATTTGGTCTGTGAGCTTTCGTTTCCCAGAATGGCATGAGAAGGGATGCATGGAAGACAGGGTGAATCTTGCAGGTCTTTGGAAGTTGTAACCGATAGTTGACCTTGCCAATTTTTTCAGTGATGATGAATGGTCCATGACGTCGATCTGATAACTTAGCTTTGGGTCTGTTCGTTTTTAGGTTCTTTCCATCCAATAATACCTTATCCCCTACTTTGAACTCTTTCCCTTCTTTAATATGATCTCCATGGCTTCTTTTCATTGACTCTGCAGCCATATCTAGGCTCGCCTGAACTTCCTTACGGATGGCTTCTAAATTCTGTAGTCGTTCTTCCACGCTTGGAACTTGTGAAATTGGGTTTACAGTGGGGAAGAGCCGTGGGAGGAATCCATGAAGTAGTTCAAATGGAGATTTCCCTGTAGCAGAATGTGTGCGAGAATTATGACAGAATTCAGCATATGGTAGCCATTTAACCCAGTCATCCTGACGATAGTTACAGAATATGTGGAGGAATTGTTCCAATTCTTGGTTGAATCATTCTGTCTCACCGTCGGTTTGAGGGTGGTATGCAGTGCTTAGGGCTGATGTTATGCCTAGCTTTGCATAAATACCTTTCATGACTTTGCTTGCAAATTGAGGTCCACGGTCTGAGATCATTTTGTCCCAAAGTCCATATCGACGCCAAGTGTTGTCGAAGAGTAGATCTACTGTCTTGTCACTATCAATGTCCTTTCAACAGGGGGAGATCACCACGGCCTTGGTCAGACGATCTACAGTGACATTAACGGCATTGAATCCCTGACATTCAGGTAGATCTGTGATGAAATCTGTGGTAATAGTGCCGAATGGTCGATTTGGTGTTTCATTAGGGACCAGAGGAACATGATTTGGTTGGTTAACTGTCTTTGTTAACTGGCAAGTAGCACAACCATCCACGTAGTCTCGAACAAAAACTGACATACCGGGCCACCAGAATTCTCTGCTAATTAGTTCATAAGTTTTGAATTGACCGGGGTGTCCTGCTGTCAAGCTATCATGATGCATTTTGACTATGTCTTGTCGCAGTTTGATATCATTGGGGATATATACTTTTCCACGGAACAAGATCAAGCCATCTTCATAGTTCCATTCCTGTAAATTTTTTACCAATGATCGGGGTCCGTTGTGTAAAATGACATCCAACGCTTTCACTACTTCTTGATCTCGTTGTGGACATTCCCGAATTCGCTTCCGTAACTCAATGTCTCCGACAGTCGTTACTGATCCTGGTCTAGTAGCTCTTATTTGAAAGAACTTGGGATCTAACAGAACGCGATCCGAGTTGTCTCGATCTACCCCCTCTTTATGGTCTGTCCGTCTGGACAAGGGGTCACTTCGATTAGATGTACCTGGGCGGTGCAGCAATGTGAAGTCAAAACGAGTGAGGAACAATGCCCACCGAGCTTGTTGTCTACTAAGTTTTTGAGCTGTAGTGAAGTACTCCAAGTTCTTGTGATCTGTTAAGATTTCAATAGTGTGTGGGGCTCCTTCGAGGTAATGTCGCCATGACTCAAGAGCTCGGATAATGGCTAAGAGTTCTTTGTCATGGATATCATAGTTTTGTTCTGTTTCTGATAGAGATTTTGATAAATATGCTACTGGATGCCATTTTTGTTCATGGTCTTGCTGTGATAGAATTCCTCCAGTAGCATAATCTGATGCATCAACTTCGACTCGGTAAGGTTTCAAAGGATCAGGCATTAAAAGAACAGGGGATGAGGTGAACGCAACTTTTAAAGCATCAAATGCTTCTTGACTGCTATCTGTCCAGTTCCAAGGATGGTCCTTTCTTGTAAGTTCAAAGAGTGGATGAGCAACTTTCGAAAATCCTTGAATGAAGCGTCTATAGAAATTGCCAAAGCCAAGGAAGGATTGAACTTCCTTGACATTTCGAGGGGTTGGCCAGTTCGTTACTCCTGATACCTTTACTGGGTCCATGGCCAGCGTATTGTGTGAGATTATAAGGCCTAGAAATTCGATTGACTTAGCTTCAAAAGTGCATTTTTCTGGTTTGGCATATAAGTCATTGTCCATTAGTCGTTGTAATACCTGTTCCATGATGTTACGGTGTTCTTCCAGATCTTTCGTGAATATCAGGATATCGTCCATATAGATAACCACTTTGCCCGAGTCAATGAGGTCTTTAAAGAGAGTGTTCATCATCGCTTGGAAGGTTGCTGGTGAGTTCATTAGTCCAAAGAACATCACTGTAGGTTCAAAATAGCCTCGATTTGTCTTGAATGCAGCCTTCCATTCGTCTCCTTCCTTGATTCGGATATTGTTGTAACCCCAACGGAGGTCCACCTTTGAAAATATTCTAGCTCCCTTCAACTTGTCTATTAGTTCTGAAATCAGTGGCAAGGGATATTCGTTTTTGATCGTCCCTTTGTTTAACTCCCGATAATCCTGTACAGGGCGAAGCTTTCCATCTTTCTTTTTTACGAAGAAGGGACTTGCCATTGGAGATTTAGAGGGTCGAATATACCCTTTAGCCAGGTTCTCATCAAGAAATGTATCAAGTTCCTTCTGCTCCACCAGTGACAGAGGATAGGTTTTACAAGGTCTAGGTTTGAAATCTTCCTTGAGATCAATGGCATGATCCCATTCTCCTCGAGTTGGTAGTCGTTCGGAGGTTTGTTTATCAAAGACTTTGAGATACTTGTGATATTGGTCAGGAATTTGTTGATCGAGAGGTTTCTGATTTATTCTGTGACTGTCTTCCGCTAGTTGCTGCGATAATGTGCTTGCTTGGTGAAACTCAAATATGAGCTTCACGAACGATTATTGTAGTGCTTCGCGAACGAAACAACACAAAACCAACACAAAATATAATAATTTGAGCGAGGTGGTGTGGGGTGTAGAAACACTTCTTGATAAACTTAAGAGATATCTGGCTTAAGAACGAGACACACAATGGTTCAAGTCCAATTCCAAAGTCCAATAACAAATCTTTCCAAATGACAAGTTCTTTCTTCTTCAAAGTTCAATAACCAAAGTTCAAACAATATCCAAGTCACAATTCTTATGCACACAATACGATTGCACCAAAATAAAAGTCTTTGTTAAAGGTTCTTAGGCCTTTGTCTTGTAGGTAAGGGTAATGTAGAGTTTCCTTTGACACAATAAGCTGGCCTGGGCAAGTGGGGTTTAGGAACCCTCCAAGAGACACCAGGATCTGCAGCGAGTGCTACTGTACTACTCTCCCGTCTACCTACGACTACATGGTCCTTTTATACTCTAGAAACTAGTAACTGTATAGTTTTAGATTTTATTTAAAAGTCCGATAAAAGATATAAAGAAATACGAGAGTAAAAGAGATTGACACTGAGAGAGACTATATCAGGAAAGATGATTACCTATAGAGGTAATAGGTCTGTGAAATATATACAAGAAATGAGGAAAATATGGTATATCTTCTTATCAGTGCGATCTAGTCGCTCTTGGGTCAAGGGTTAGTACCCTCGCGTACCTTATGGATAGTCTTATCCACAGTCTTGCGTCAAGGAATAACTAGATTCCGTTGTACGCGAACGGTTCCATATGGTCTGCGCAGTTACGCGTAACCTGCATCCATACGGTCTTCTTGATATCGGTATGGACATCCCGATGCACGTCTTAACCATGATCCGACAGTCCTATCAGCATGGATCAGGATGTAAGGGAACTCTCTTGAGTAGTGTTGTCTTGCGATGAACGGAATACCCCTATACGTGTAAGTTCTTGTACTGTTCCGCGTGAGGTCATCTCGCGTAGGGTGCTTCGCGTAAGACAGCTTCGCATAAAGTCGTGACTTTAGGTCTTCTGGATAGGATGGATCTAGTTCTAAATATAGACTATTCCCTAGTTCTTATTCAGTAGTCTTGATATCTTCTTTGTATCGTCTTAAAGTCCAATAAGTTGTTATCCCGTTGAATCATGAATTATAGATTACGCGTACTCAATGTCTCGTATGTTGCAACTTGTTGTCAAGAGCAGTGGATATGTACTATTCGCGAACAATAGAGTACGCGAGACATAGTATTGTACCAAGCATCAATCTTAGTATCTAGCGTACTTAGTTTAGTTCGCGTAGATACTTAATCTTATCCTTTCGCCTTCGCGAGCATAATCATAACCACTTTGACTGATAGTTTGGGCTCACTTCAGTCCTCTTTCACCTGGTTAAGTATACATAATTGATATATACAGTATTCTTTATGTGAAAATCGAAAAGTAGAAGTCGATTTTCTCACGGCGTATCATCTCCCCCCAACTAAAAGAAGTGACCGTCCTCGGTCACAAGGTAGTAACGTTCGCGCAACACCTTGCATAACTTCTAAAGTTTAGTAGTGGTTCATGAACGAGTTCCTCGAATGTTGTATATAGTGATTGGACTCAAATTCGACCAAAGTCGACTCAAGGTTTCCAAATATGGCAAGGGGACAGTGCCATACTTAGTGCCTGTCGATCCCGTACTGAGGGAACCTTAAATCCGAGCTCGGGAAACGGTCTTTAAACATCTTAATTGAAGCCCTGGGCCCTTAAACGCCGTACGCGTAATGGTCCTCGAGTTCCCCGTTGATGACTTCACGAGCATTCAATTAAGCTCGCGTCACGCGTAAGTTGAACTTAGGATCTCGCGAGACCCTGGTTCGACTTCAACACTTCTTTCTTCCTTTCCCCCATCATCCTTCCAGTATTCGAAACCTCTGCAGCTCTTTCCCTTTTCTCAAAATGTCAACAACTCCTCAATTGGCCAACTTTTGGTCCGACGTGGCGTCTCTTTGTGTGGAAGAAGTCCGTAAACTTATCGCTGCGTCTTTCGAACGCGTGAACAACCTGGAGGAGGCTTCCGATGATGATAGAGTGGCCTTTGCGAGGCATAATCCTTTCATGGTGCATTGCTCTTCTTCTTTTCTCTGCTTTCTTACGAGTTTCCACAGGTCCACTGGCACTTCACATTTGATAGACAGCGCAAACAGGGAGCCCCTGACTGGGCTATGGCAACTTTTGTCAAGGCTTGCGAAGCCGCATACCAAGTATTCCCAATGGAAGCAGTGCGCGCGCGTTATGGTGTCACTTGGGTTCTTCCAGAGAAAGACATCCCTAGGCTAATGGAACGAGATTACGGAGTGCGTTTGAGTCTTGTTGTATCCTTTCCTCTCAACTCATAACCGTTTCTACAAGTTCTGGACAATTGACACTAGGTATGGACTGGGCCATCCCATTGAGGGCCAACCTGTACGTTCCTTTTGGTCTGTCTTCTTTCTTTTTTTGACGTATGTGTATCCCTAGCGCGTTACTGCTTTCCAGGAGCCTGGGTCTACGTCCCATCCTCAACCCTTCCTTCCGTACAAAGGTTACCTTGAGGAGCCTTCTGCAGATGAGGAGGAACCAATCACCGTCAAGCACGAGTTAATTCTCGCCGTGCCTCCTTCAACTCAGACTGCGTGACGGACTACCAAGAGCAAGTCTACTGCTCCTCCTACCGCTGAATCCTCGACTCCTTCCACCTTTCTGCCTCCAAAGCCGGTAGTTGAGGTGTCTCCTCCTCAAAAGGTTCGTTCGGAGGTCCGGCCAAAGCGCAAGCAAGCCGGCGGCGACGATAAAACCCCAGCCAAAGTGCAAAAGACCAAAAAGACGGTACGTCTTTTTGCTTTTCTTCTTTATGGTTTTCACCCTGTTATTAAACATCTTCTTGTAGTCGTCTGCTCCGTCAACTGCGCATACGACCGTCCCTCGTCCTATCCTCAAGAAGACGACTCCTCGCAAGACGAAAGCTGTGGATCCTGACATGCCAGCTCGTCGAGTTACCCGTTCGCAAGCATCTTCTGTGGCCAGTATGGTGGCACCAACTGACGACGAACTCCCTGACCTGTCGGACCCATCCATTCCTCCAGAATCCGATGCAGCATCTTCAGCCGCTCCGGCTCCTACGCGCCAGTCCACAAGAAGGAAGACCCCAACCCGTACTTCGCGAACCTTGTCCAGCAAAGTTGCTCGAAAGGGTAAAGGTAAAGCAGTGGCTGCAGAATCCGAGGCAGAGCAGACTGAGGCAGAGTCCGAGGACGACGATTCTCAGTACACCTTCGAACTTCCGAATGAAGATGCCATATCCAAGATGTTTGCGAAGTTCCGACCAGTAGAGGAGTTTCCCCTTGACAAATACGGTTATAAGGTATCTTTCTTTCTTATTACCTCGGTCACGTCCTTAAAACCTTTTTAGAGTGAATCAGCATATGGCAAAAAGAAGAAAGCCATTATCACTTTCACTCCGGGTACGTCCTTATTTGCTCACATCCTTCTTCTTGTTAATATTCTTTCTTTTCAGAGGCCAGCAAGTTTGCCATACGCGTACCTCTGGGGACTCGCGTACCAGTTTCGGTTAACCTGGCAAGTTTCCTCAAAGCCAATGTATCCTCTTCCTTTGTAAGTCTTCTTTCAACAGTCTTCCTATCCTGTTACTTACCCTTTTCTTCTTATGCAGGCTTTCGATAAGTGCGTCCATTGTAACGAACGGTTCGATCACTCCTGCAACCCCCCAAGGTCCTGTTGCTGCTGGCAGCAAGATCACTATACGCAAGTGTAATTGCTGCCAACAGGTTGGACAGTCATGCACTGCGACTTACCCCATCAGCAAGCTAATGCTAACCAAGGACCTGCTGAGTACATTCAGCCTGAATAGCACCCATGGTGAGGGTTTCTTATTGATTTCTATCCTCTTGCTAACATCTCTTCGTGTTTCAGAACTTTCTCAACGGCTTTCACATGTCCTTGAGCTTCAAAACCTTCGTTCTAAACTCCGGGAGCAGGCCAACGCTCTGGTCGCCACTATTCGGTCTTTGGACGATCAAATTGCTTTTGGGCAGGCCCAGCTTCGCGAATGCTCGGTAGATCCTACGATTCTGGTTTCCCAGCTTGCTCAGGGCGAGGGAGGGGCTTTGGCTCTAGACGAACACACCCTCCATCTTCTCTCGGTGGCTGCTGGTTGGGAGGCTAACAACCTCGAAGTTCCATCCCGTCTGCAGCTGAATGAAGAGACTGGGGAGTACGAGTGTGTTCCTCTTTCGTCTGGTCTGCCATCACGCGAGCCTTCGCCTTTTGTGGATGATTCCATGGACGTTGATGAGGAACCACCGGTTGCTGGTCCGTCTCGTCGTTGAGATGCAACCCAGGAGTTCGTCTTAAACCCTGGACTCTTGTCAGCCCCTGGTGGTTCTTCTGTGGTTAGGAGTCGGTCTGCGCGAAAGGCAGCTTCTACTTCGCCAACTGTATCGAAGCGTGCGCGCGATAAGGGAAAGGAGGTTGCTCAGTCTCTGTCTGCGTCCACTACTCCTCGTAGACCCAGCGTCTCGTTCAAAGATCCATCAAGTTCCGAACCTGACGTCTAATCTTCTTGCTATGCCTTTGGTAAGTTCTTACTGCTTCTTCTTTTTATTTGTTACTGAGGGTCTTCTTATCATAGCTTTCTTATTGTGTTACATACCCTTGTCGTCCCTCTTGTTGGTATATATCGATACCTTTGTATATATCCTTTCTTGAGCTTGTTTAGCTATACCCGTATATGTTTCTTCTTGGCCTCTAGCGTACTTTACTAGAGATGTTGTTATTCTTCTCTTGTATTTACTCCTTGATTGTAAATAAATTTGAACTTCGTTGTATCTTTTGAGTGACCTTAAGTTTGAACGTCTTAGCGAACGCATTGATCGCTAATCCAACTTTATGGAGATGTTCGCGTGTAGGCGATACATGCGTTGTGTTGCATGATTAACCTTTTCGTTAAACGTTTAACGTTTATTTCCTCCATTTAGCTTAGCGTAATTTCGGAAATTTCTTGGCATGCGGTCGCCACCCTCTGAGAATCGTTCGCTAGCTTTTTAGTCTCGACTTCTTTCTGCGGAGTTTTCTCAGGAATATTGTCTGGCAATTGTTCCTGATTGACTGGTATAATCTTCGCGAATGGCCTAGTCTCATTGCTCGCGGATTCAGATGCTCGCGCAGCTTCTTCTTTGTTCTTACTTCGCGTATCTTCTTTCGAAGTATCTTTATCAGCCCTTGTTTCTTGTTCTGGCATTCTCCTTGCTGGTGGTACATACACAGCATCCTTCCTACGTGGAATGACAACTTCTGGTTTTAGACGAGTCCTCTTCTCCTCATGGGCCTTTTCTTTGGCAGAGACAAATTGGGAAATTACTTGCTCGTCAGACTCTGCAGACCCAATCATTGGAACACTCAGTTTTTCGACTGAGTCAAGGCACTTAAGTGCTGGTTCAACACCTTGATGTCGTCTGTCCTAGCACTTTCAATGGTCTCAAGTCTGTTTTCGATCCTCTCATTCTGGTCTCTGAGAGATGCAAACAAAGAGATCATTTCAGTAAAAGCCCCACTGTTGTCTTCTACATTAGGAGGGATTCCTCCATACGCTGCTTCATTTTCCGCTTCACTTTGAAACATGGTAGTCTTTGCCTTGTCCCAACCTTTCTGCTTTGCAATCTTATCAATCTTTTGCTGTCTTGTTTCATCCGAATCTCCCATTGGAACAGGGTTTCCATCTTTGAGTCGAAGTTGACCATCCTTACGAATAATCCACTTCTTTCCTTCGATGTAATCCTGTTGGACTGGGCACTCATAGATTTTATGGTCTTTCGAACCACAGAAGTAACACATGTATTCGCGTACTGTCATTTGGTTCCCATATTTATTCATACGAGGCTTTGAGAGATCAGATAGACCAGCAATCTGTTGCTGCGTTGCTCCACGATTGACTAGCAACTTGGCTAACTCATTCAATATCCCCATATTGATATCAGATTTCTGCATGAGTTGCTTGATCTGAAGATCATTTCGGTCTACTGAAGAAGTCAACCTGGATATCAAATCGTCATAAGCCCTTGAACTAGATTCTTCCTTTATGGTCGGGATTGGATCTGTTGACTTAGAAGTCGACTGCACTTGGCTTTTCGGAATCATAGAACCTTTGCGCGTACCAGTTCCAACAATCATTGGAGAGGAGTCGTCATCGTCCTCAGTTCCTATGCTGTAGATGGCAGCTAAATGGTTCGTAGAAGCTTGTTTCGCCGCAGCAATGATATCTTGCAAGTCATAAGGATCTTCCGGTCTCCTGTCTTCGGAAGGAGCAGGCAATATTGGAGTGATTGCCTTGAGGAACTCTTTATCTAGTCCACGCGTGAACTGAGCAACAGCTTCAGTGTTTGATATCGCAGAGGGAGGTCTCGCGAGCTTCTTGTACTCAATCTCGAAGGCTCGCACATATTTAAGGAATCGTTCGCGTTGATTGAGAGGAATGATTCTATGATCATTCACTATCTCCTTCAAACGCTTAACACTTCCTTTTCCATGATCTACTGACTCTGGATAAGCCTGTATGAGTTCTTCTTTGAATTTCTCCCAATTACCAACACATAATTCAGCCAGTCCTTCGTGAACTTTCTTCGTATTCCATTCCATGTAATTGAGGGCTAGCAAGATCTTCGCATCGTTGCCCACAAGAAATTGTTACGGACAATGCACCTCAAATGAAAGCAATGCTACAATGGTTAGAAGAGAAGTATGGTATCCATGGGATCACTATCTCAGCATACAATTCTCAAGCTAATGGAGTCATTGAACGAGCGCACTTTGACATCAGACAAGCATTAGTGAAGGCCACAGGTGGTGATTTGTCAAAGTGGTATTGGTTCTTGAAACCAGTTTTATGGGCGGACAGAGTAACTGTTAGGAAGGGACTGGGATGTTCTCCATACTTCATTGTATTGGGAGCTGAACCTATCTTACCTTTGGATATTGTTGAGTCTACGTGGTTAGTTAAATTACCAGATCGCGTACTCACTTCCAAAGAGCTTATTGGTTATCGCGCTCAAGCTTTAGCAAAGCATCGCGTACACATTGAAGCAATGATTGCTCGCGTAGATGAACAGAAAAGAAGAGAACTTAGAAGATTTGAAAAGGAATATCGACATGTCATTAAAGACTGGGACTTTAAACCTGGAACTTTGGTTCAAGTTCGTAATACAAGAATAGAGAAGAGCTTGGATCGTAAAATGCATCCTAGATACTTAGGTCCTATGATTGTGATACGCAGGACAAAAGGAGGAGCTTATATTTTAGCTGAAATGGATGGATCAGTGCTACGCGAGAAGGTAGCAGCCTTTCACGTGCTGCCCCACCAAGCTAGATATGAACCCATTGAGTTACCTGCCAACATTCATGATTTAATAGACCTTTCCCCTGATCAACTGCGAAAGATGATAGAGGAAGAGGAAGTACTAGAAGAAGGATGGAAGCCAGGAAAGGATTATGTTTTTGATGCAATTCCAAACTTAAGAATGCCTAAGTATGATGATAGGAACGAAATCATCGAACAAGAAGTCACACCTGAAGATCAGGGATCTTCAACACCTGCAGAAGAAGAGCTCCTAGGACAAGAAGAAGTTGAGATAGAAGAATCTCATGGTGTGCGCACCAGAACGCAAAGAAACAAAGACAAAACTGCATAAGATGTGCGCAAGGAAGATTATAACTTAGCAATTTTGTAGACAAAGAGAGTGGAATAAAAATCCACCCCTCATATGCCGGTGTAACCCTTGTTCGCGTATCAGGAACTCCTAGTACGGATACAAGTTTTACAGCCAGCACATGAGGTGGTGGAACGCAAGAGCTTGGGATCGAACCAAGGGCTGCTAAGTCAGAATGAACTTCATCAGCTGTGTTAACCACTACACCAATCTTGCCTATGTTCTACTAAGAAGTCTCTCTTACACATGGCTTCGCGAACAATACCCTACGCGAACTCATGGTCTACAAAAGCTCGCGAGGCTAGTGAAAAGCAGTCACGCGAACTCCCCCAATGAGTGCAAAGGTACAAAGTTTTTGAATCCTTATGAACTCAAAAACTGGTCATGCGAACACTAAGGAAGTTTTTTGTGGGTTTCGCGAACTGCATTTATTTTTGAGTCCTTATGAACTCAAAAACTTGTCACGCGTAGTCGTATAAATTGCTGTGAGGGGTACGCGAACGAAGTTTATGAGCCCTTATGAGCTCAAAACTTGTACGTGCAGTCACCACATGGTTAACGGGGCGTAAGACTATGCTTGAAAGTTATAATTATTGCTTTTGCGATAAGGTTGGACGACTCTTGTGGTGCTGTGATAAGCAAGGATCAAGACTAAGTCAATCAAGCAGTTATAGGAGTAAAATCACTTTGTCATTGTCGATTATATCAAGAAGAAGATACATGGACTCCTAAGTAATCTACTACAAGACAGTTGCTACCAAAAGACCGAGTAACGCTAAAGACAATTGACGGATGTAAAGACCTAAATATTCAACGCGCTTACTGAGTACCAGAAGTACTAGCGACACTAGCAGCAGTAACTGCAGCCAAAGGATCGCTGGTATCAGGGCTAGTCTCATCAGAAAGTTTAGTGCGAGCCAAGCTCACGCGAACAGCTTCCTGATAGGAATTATCGAGGCTATGATAGTGCTGGGAGAGAAGATGAAGCTGGTGACGAACAGACAACATCTCGTTGGCCAGGAAGTTGCGCACAGCGTTAAGAGCTCCAGTAGGAAGCTGCTGGTACGGAACGAAGGGAAGAATGTTGATGTCGTGCAAAAGTTCAGCGGAACTCTCGCTCGAAAGAACTTTTTCCTGCTCTACGCGAAGTCAGCAATGTTTTGCGAACGAGTAAAGTTACGCGTACCAGGAGTCATAGGACTGAAGTTGGAGACACTGGTGGCAATTTTGACCTTCTTGTTGACCTCAGCCTTCGCAAGATAATAGTCAGCTTTGAGGTATTCACGAGACAGAATATCCAGTCCAGGCACGGATGCATAAGGGATACATACCGTAGTTGCTCGCGAGAGAGAAGTTGAGCTTCGCGTAGTGACCTTCTGAATGGCATGTTAAGAAGAAGTTGTGTATCACAACGAAAACACACTTACGGGACCGGAAAGAGAGACTCTAGTAGGCTTAGGACCTTTAGAAGCACGAGGAGCATGGATGGAACCGCGAAGAGTGGTATCAGCCATCTGGAAGGATACACTCTAAGTTAGTTCTTGCGTAGTGACTAAGAAGTTATCAACGCACCTCAATATCCTGTTCAGGAGCAGTAGTGATGACTACATCATCCTCTTCGCTATCACTAACCGTGGCTCGCGAAAGAATCCTCTGGAAAAGATAAGGTATAGCGTTGTTCGCGAGAAGCGATAAGGATACGCGTACCTTGCGTTTGGGAGGTTTCTCTTCAACAGGAGCAGGAACAGCTCCAATAGCGATCAAGAACTTGTTCATAGTGTTGATGGTATGAAGAGAACCGATGTTGTGATCCTTAGTAGCAGCTTCAAGGAAAGCCTTACTATCAAGGAGTTGTTGAACGCAATCGGATTCCTTTTTGAAGATGGCCGGGTCAGGGACCTTAGCCTGTAGAAAGAAGAAGAGATGTCAGACTCGGTTCCGAGAAAAAGAACGAATACGCATACCAAGTAATCTCCCAACTGGATGGCAGCTGTTCTCTTGTCGGAGGGGGAACCTCCTTCAAGAGACATTTTGAGGACACCAGTTAGGTATTTTGCACGCTTCACCCACTCCTCAGCTGAGAAGCTAGTTGCAGGGGTAACAGTTGGAGTACTGGGAGCCATTTGAGACGAAGTATTGAGTGAATTCAAGAGATGGATTCTGTCGATCTAGAAGAGAAGGGATAGCTTTTATACCCTTCGCGCTGACATCTTTAGGGCTGACCTTGAGCCTTATCGGACTTGTTCGGATCTCCTTCACACAGGAACATCGGGACGATGTTTTTTTTAGTTGGGGGGAGAGGGTGGCGACCGCATGCCAAGAAATTTCCGAAATTACGCTAAGCTAAATGGAGGAAATAAACGTTAAACGTTTAACGAAAAGGTTAATCATGCAACACAACGCATGTATCGCCTACACGCGAACATCTCCATAAAGTTGGATTAGCAATCAATGCGTTCGCTAAGACGTTCAAACTTAAGGTCACTCAAAAGATACAACGAAGTTCAAATTTATTTACAATCAAGGAGTAAATACAAGAGAAGAATAACAACATCTCTAGTAAAGTACGCTAGAGGCCAAGAAGAAACATATACGGGTATAGCTAAACAAGCTCAAGAAAGGATATATACAAAGGTATCGATATATACCAACAAGAGGGACGACAAGGGTATGTAACACAATAAGAAAGCTATGATAAGAAGACCCTCAGTAACAAATAAAAAGAAGAAGCAGTAAGAACTTACCAAAGGCATAGCAAGAAGATTAGACGTCAGGTTCGGAACTTGATGGATCTTTGAACGAGACGCTGGGTCTACGAGGAGTAGTGGACGCAGACAGAGACTGAGCAACCTCCTTTCCCTTATCGCGCGCACGCTTCGATACAGTTGGCGAAGTAGAAGCTGCCTTTCGCGCAGACCGACTCCTAACCACAGAAGAACCACCAGGGGCTGACAAGAGTCCAGGGTTTAAGACGAACTCCTGGGTTGCATCTCAACGACGAGACGGACCAGCAACCGGTGGTTCCTCATCAACGTCCATGGAATCATCCACAAAAGGCGAAGGCTCGCGTGATGGCAGACCAGACGAAAGAGGAACACACTCGTACTCCCCAGTCTCTTCATTCAGCTGCAGACGGGATGGAACTTCGAGGTTGTTAGCCTCCCAACCAGCAGCCACCGAGAGAAGATGGAGGGTGTGTTCGTCTAGAGCCAAAGCCCCTCCCTCGCCCTGAGCAAGCTGGGAAACCAGAATCGTAGGATCTACCGAGCATTCGCGAAGCTGGGCCTGCCCAAAAGCAATTTGATCGTCCAAAGACCGAATAGTGGCGACCAGAGCGTTGGCCTGCTCCCGGAGTTTAGAACGAAGGTTTTGAAGCTCAAGGACATGTGAAAGCCGTTGAGAAAGTTCTGAAACACGAAGAGATGTTAGCAAGAGGATAGAAATCAATAAGAAACCCTCACCATGGGTGCTATTCAGGCTGAATGTACTCAGCAGGTCCTTGGTTAGCATTAGCTTGCTGATGGGGTAAGTCGCAGTGCATGACTGTCCAACCTGTTGGCAGCAATTACACTTGCGTATAGTGATCTTGCTGCCAGCAGCAACAGGACCTTGGGGGGTTGCAGGAGTGATCGAACCGTTCGTTACAATGGACGCACTTATCGAAAGCCTGCATAAGAAGAAAAGGGTAAGTAACAGGATAGGAAGACTGTTGAAAGAAGACTTACAAAGGAAGAGGATACATTGGCTTTGAGGAAACTTGCCAGGTTAACCGAAACTGGTACGCGAGTCCCCAGAGGTACGCGTATGGCAAACTTGCTGGCCTCTGAAAAGAAAGAATATTAACAAGAAGAAGGATGTGAGCAAATAAGGACGTACCCGGAGTGAAAGTGATAATGGCTTTCTTCTTTTTGCCATATGCTGATTCACTCTAAAAAGGTTTTAAGGACGTGACCGAGGTAATAAGAAAGAAAGATACCTTATAACCGTATTTGTCAAGGGGAAACTCCTCTACTGGTCGGAACTTCGCAAACATCTTGGATATGGCATCTTCATTCGGAAGTTCGAAGGTGTACTGAGAATCGTCGTCCTCGGACTCTGCCTCAGTCTGCTCTGCCTCGGATTCTGCAGCCACTGCTTTACCTTTACCCTTTCGAGCAACTTTGCTGGACAAGGTTCGCGAAGTACGGGTTGGGGTCTTCCTTCTTGTGGACTGGCGCGTAGGAGCCGGAGCGGCTGAAGATGCTGCATCGGATTCTGGAGGAATGGATGGGTCCGACAGGTCAGGGAGTTCGTCGTCAGTTGGTGCCACCATACTGGCCACAGAAGATGCTTGCGAACGGGTAACTCGACGAGCTGGCATGTCAGGATCCACAGCTTTCGTCTTGCGAGGAGTCGTCTTCTTGAGGATAGGACGAGGGACGGTCGTATGCGCAGTTGACGGAGCAGACGACTACAAGAAGATGTTTAATAACAGGGTGAAAACCATAAAGAAGAAAAGCAAAAAGACGTACCGTCTTTTTGGTCTTTTGCACTTTGGCTGGGGTTTTATCGTCGCCGCCGGCTTGCTTGCGCTTTGGCCGGACCTCCGAACGAACCTTTTGAGGAGGAGACACCTCAACTACCGGCTTTGGAGGCAGAAAGGTGGAAGGAGTCGAGGATTCAGCGGTAGGAGGAGTGGTAGACTTGCTCTTGGTAGTCCGTCACGCAGTCTGAGTTGAAGGAGGCACGGCGAGAATTAACTCGTGCTTGACGGTGATTGGTTCCTCCTCATCTGCAGAAGGCTCCTCAAGGTAACCTTTGTACGGAAGGAAGGGTTGAGGATGGGACGTAGACCCAGGCTCCTGGAAAGCAGTAACGCGCTAGGGATACACATACGTCAAAAAAAGAAAGAAGACAGACCAAAAGGAACGTACAGGTTGGCCCTCAATGGGATGGCCCAGTCCATACCTAGTGTCAATTGTCCAGAACTTGTAGAAACGGTTATGAGTTGAGAGGAAAGGATACAACAAGACTCAAACGCACTCCGTAATCTCGTTCCATTAGCCTAGGGATGTCTTTCTCTGGAAGAACCCAAGTGACACCATAACGCGCGCGCACTGCTTCCATTGGGAATACTTGGTATGCGGCTTCGCAAGCCTTGACAAAAGTTGCCATAGCCCAGTCAGGGGCTCCCTGTTTGCGCTGTCTATCAAATGTGAAGTGCCAGTGGACCTGTGGAAACTCGTAAGAAAGCAGAGAAAAGAAGAAGAGCAATGCACCATGAAAGGATTATGCCTCGCAAAGGCCACTCTATCATCATCGGAAGCCTCCTCCAGGTTGTTCACGCGTTCGAAAGACGCAGCGATAAGTTTACGGACTTCTTCCACACAAAGAGACGCCACGTCGGACCAAAAGTTGGCCAATTGAGGAGTTGTTGACATTTTGAGAAAAGGGAAAGAGCTGCAGAGGTTTCGAATACTGGAAGGATGATGGGGGAAAGGAAGAAAGAAGTGTTGAAGTCGAACCAGGGTCTCGCGAGATCCTAAGTTCAACTTACGCGTGACACGAGCTTAATTGAATGCTCGTGAAGTCATCAACGGGGAACTCGAGGACCATTACGCGTACGGCGTTTAAGGGCCCAGGGCTTCAATTAAGATGTTTAAAGACCGTTTCCCGAGCTCGGATTTAAGGTTCCCTCAGTACGGGATCGACAGGCACTAAGTATGGCACTGTCCCCTTGCCATATTTGGAAACCTTGAGTCGACTTTGGTCGAATTTGAGTCCAATCACTATATACAACATTCGAGGAACTCGTTCATGAACCACTACTAAACTTTAGAAGTTATGCAAGGTGTTGCGCGAACGTTACTACCTTGTGACCGAGGACGGTCACTTCTTTTAGTTGGGGGGAGATGATACGCCGTGAGAAAATCGACTTCTACTTTTCGATTTTCACATAAAGAATACTGTATATATCAATTATGTATACTTAACCAGGTGAAAGAGGACTGAAGTGAGCCCAAACTATCAGTCAAAGTGGTTATGATTATGCTCGCGAAGGCGAAAGGATAAGATTAAGTATCTACGCGAACTAAACTAAGTACGCTAGATACTAAGATTGATGCTTGGTACAATACTATGTCTCGCGTACTCTATTGTTTGCGAATAGTACATATCCACTGCTCTTGACAACAAGTTGCAACATACGAGACATTGAGTACGCGTAATCTATAATTCATGATTCAACGGGATAACAACTTATTGGACTTTAAGACGATACAAAGAAGATATCAAGACTACTGAATAAGAACTAGGGAATAGTCTATATTTAGAACTAGATCCATCCTATCCAGAAGACCTAAAGTCACGACTTTATGCGAAGCTGTCTTACGCGAAGCACCCTACGCGAGATGACCTCACGCGGAACAGTACAAGAACTTACACGTATAGGGGTATTCCGTTCATCGCAAGACAACACTACTCAAGAGAGTTCCCTTACATCCTGATCCATGCTGATAGGACTGTCGGATCATGGTTAAGACGTGCATCGGGATGTCCATACCGATATCAAGAAGACCGTATGGATGCAGGTTACGCGTAACTGCGCAGACCATATGGAACCGTTCGCGTACAACGGAATCTAGTTATTCCTTGACGCAAGACTGTGGATAAGACTATCCATAAGGTACGCGAGGGTACTAACCCTTGACCCAAGAGCGACTAGATCGCACTGATAAGAAGATATACCATATTTTCCTCATTTCTTGTATATATTTCACAGACCTATTACCTCTATAGGTAATCATCTTTCCTGATATAGTCTCTCTCAGTGTCAATCTCTTTTACTCTCGTATTTCTTTATATCTTTTATCGGACTTTTAAATAAAATCTAAAACTATACAGTTACTAGTTTCTAGAGTATAAAAGGACCATGTAGTCGTAGGTAGACGGGAGAGTAGTACAGTAGCACTCGCTGCAGATCCTGGTGTCTCTTGGAGGGTTCCTAAACCCCACTTGCCCAGGCCAGCTTATTGTGTCAAAGGAAACTCTACATTACCCTTACCTACAAGACAAAGGCCTAAGAACCTTTAACAAAGACTTTTATTTTGGTGCAATCGTATTGTGTGCATAAGAATTGTGACTTGGATATTGTTTGAACTTTGGTTATTGAACTTTGAAGAAGAAAGAACTTGTCATTTGGAAAGATTTGTTATTGGACTTTGGAATTGGACTTGAACCATTGTGTGTCTCGTTCTTAAGCCAGATATCTCTTAGGTTTATCAAGAAGTGTTTCTACACCCCACACCACCTCGCTCAAATTATTATATTTTGTGTTGGTTTTGTGTTGTTTCGTTCACGAAGCACTACAATAATCGTTCGCGAAGCTCATATTTGAGTTTCACCAAGCAAGCACATTAGCGATTTAGTAAAGGTTGCTCGTATAGGGATAGGAATACTGTCCTGGTCTGGCATGTTACATACTGTATCTTCTGCTGCCTTGTTTAGGAGAGTATTCATAGTTCGTTGTTCCCATTCTAGAGGTATTTGGAATGAATCATCTTCGTCCTCTGTAAAGAGGGTCGAGTTGATCGGTATCTGATAAAGAAGTCGAGGATCTGTCTTCCATCTTCGTCGTCCTGCTATCTTATATTGAGGGGCCGCTTTGTAGGTGTTCAATGGTTCCTTCCATGTTACATGGTAGTCTCAATGGTGGTCACGAGGATCATGAGTAGAGTTTGATCCAGAGATTTTACTGTTGGTACGCACATTTTTCACTGGAGGATTCTTTAGTTTGCAGGTAGGGGGGCATCTTGTAAGATTCATTTGTTGTTCCTTCCAGTTAATTTCTGGGTTATGTTCGTCTAACCAATCTGTTCTAAGGATAATGTTGTGTCCTCCTATATCAGTGACATAAAAATGTGCTTGTTCTTCATGGTAGGAGTCGGAATTCTGGGAATGAATTCGGAATTTTTGAATGGTATAATGTCGTACCCAGCCCATGATGTTTTCTGATCCATCTACATTTCGCACTGGGAAGGGTTTAGGGACAGGTCATAATGTGAGATTGTTCTTTTTTGCAAAGCACGAGTTAATAATGATTCCTTCCGCTCCGCTATCAAGAAGTGCTTCTGCATCGATTTTTCTACCGGTGATTTTTCCAATGAATTCCACATGTAACATAATTGATGGCATCTGTCTGTTCTGGGTGATTGTTGACATTCTAAGTTCAGACGGAAACATGTGCTCACATGGGGAAGTCAAAACAGAAAATTGATTGTTACAAAGTCCGGTATAGTGTACAACTCCCCCTGACGATACCGCAGGGGAGGGTTTCAAAAATCCAAGTTTGAAGTTACATCCTTCAAGTATACAGCCGCCTGTTCCTTCTCCTCTCCTTGCAAGCTCTTTACCCTGTTGATCAGATCTGAAATCTCCTTGACTGTGTCGCGGGGGGATGGAGTCTCTGTTCTTGATGCAGATGAAGTAGGAGTCTCTGAAACATTCGATGTTTCAGTAGCACGAATGGCTTGGCCTGGTTGAGCAGGCATTCTGGGAGGTCCTTGCTGATGGGTAGGACAGTCTCGTGATAGGTGGTCAACCTGACGACAGTTGAAGCACGCCCCTTTCTTCATGAGAGCCTGTCGTTCATCTGCAGTTAATGGAGTTCGAGAGTTAGAAGGTCTAGCACCTGGTTCTGCATTATTAAATGCGTTGATGTTGGCTCCTGCCCGTCCACCTATAGGGTTTGTGGTCCTGGTGGAACGCGGATTTCCCCATCTGGCCTTCTCTGCCCGTCTACTAAGGTACTCCTGTTGTCGTTCCATGGCCCTTTCCTTGTACCCTTCGAGTGTCTTTGGTACTGGGTAGGTATCGGAGATTCTGTCAACCAATTTAGGGTGGAGGCCCTTTTCGTAGAAATGAAGTAGGGCGGTCTCATCAAAGCCAGAGTCATCTGCGTATGTATCGAAATAAGTGTTGTACTCATCTAAGTCCATCAATTTTCCTTCCTGTTTGATGGTTTCAATAGCGGTTCATGCTGCCACATCATAAGCCGTAGGTCTAAAGTCGTCCTTGAAGCGTTTTGTGACACTTTTCAAGGTGGTCCAATGTTTATTTCCTTCTGCTATATCTTCATCATCCTGGTCATTATCATATTCTGTGAGACGGGCTTCAGCCCATCTTCCACCTATATCTCCCTTGAAGAATGAGAGGAACAGAGAGACTTTATCTTCTTCTGTCGTATACCTGGTTTTGTTCAAACGTAGGTAGTTGTTAAACAACGCCAACCACCGACGTGATTTACTTCGTTCTCCTGTAAAGTCCTCTGGTTTACTTCCTCGTTCTCCACTTGAACCATTGGTGTTGGTAGACATGGCTGATTCTGATCAAGAGTGGTGTGATTGGGATGAATGAGTTCTGGATCGTTGTTCAGGTTCTGCCACTAATTCTTCTGGTTCAGGCTCCAATTCCTGTTCAGGTTCTAGTTCAGGTTCAGTTGCAGGTGGGGAGTGGGTGAGATTAACAACAGTAGAGGCAGACAGCTGTTGTGGTTGAGGAGTCTGAATCAGGGGAAAGGTTAATGGATTGGATGGGGCAGGGGTTGTATGTTCTTGGTGTCCTCTGATAGCTTCTTCCTGTGAATTTGTGATTGCAAGTCCCCAACTCTGATTGGGCCTTGGTGTCAACTGCGGTTCATTATACCTGTTTGGGCAAGGGTTATATAAGCAGAGGAAGAAGCTTCCAGATCCTGCTGGTAATTCGTATACATCTGTTCACTGGTCTCCATCAAAGAGGTGAGATGCTGATGCACAGGCTAGTCGTTGGCCTGTCTGGGCTGTAGAAGCGGGAGGGGTAGCTAGTTGTGGTGAGGGTGTTACACGACGTGGAGATGGAATTCAGGATCCGGGTTGAGAACCGGGTCTGGATCTTGATCCTGATCTGATAATTCTTTCGGGGTCTGCTACAGCAGGTACTGGGGTTCCGTATCTGCGGCTTGTTCGTTCCGAACTGGTCATACAACGAGATGACTAATTCGAAGGAAAAGGGTATAGGTCAGCAGGTCTCCTGTTTCTGTCATAAAAGAAGAGATCTGTTGCTGCAATCACAGTCAGCAGTAGGGGTTCTGAGTCGTCAAGGTAGATAGGTCTGGTGGTGCGAATGATGAATTCCTCGTTGTCCACGTCAAAGATAACTCATAGTCGAGAATATTCAGAGAGGACTACTTCACCTGATCTCCAGGTCCAACGGTCAGTGCAAATCCAGGTATTGTCAAAGGACCAAGGGTCAGCCTTCAAAGTAGGGATATGATCGATGTGTTGGTAGTCAGTGATCTGGGAATATGGCAATGTGTAGGGCACTCTGCGGATGATAGTACGAGCGTTTTTGAATGGTTCAAATCAAAGAATAGCCAGGGTGTCGGGTTGTGAGGTGAGTGTAAGAGAGTTCGTCCTAGTGTCAAGACTGGGGTCGACAACACTGAAACCACTCAAGTCACACTAAAACAAACAGAGAGAGAGAGAAAAGAAATAGATATATGAGAGAGAAAGAGTGAGCTGGCCGTCTGTAGCTCAAATACAGTGCAGAACTACAGTTGTACAGTGTAGAGACGAAGAGGATGAACTGAGGGACTAACTACAGTGTCTATGGTATTTATACAGAGTCCTGAGTCTTATTCCCAATGTGGAACAATAGGTAAGAGTCACATCGATATGAGTATCCGGGTAGTATGATGTGATGGGTTCTGTGGAACCTATCATAAGACAATAACTTGGTCCGTGATTGACAAATGGTGAGATCAGATGTCTGCTCAGCTGATGATAGAAGTATATAGTGATCAGGGAATCGAGGTATCATGGGGGTTTGGTCCGGGTTAGCCTGCAATCAGGTTTTGATAAGGTTTGTTGATGAGGGGATGAAGGGGGAGGTAAAAGAATAGAGGCAGTTCGTGACAGTATGTTGGATACCTGGTTGATGAAGTACAGGCATATTGTAGCATGTGTGTAATCCTTCTGCCAATGTAAACTCGGTAACTGTGACCAAAACTGATGGAGCATGAGGATATTGTGCATCCCTTTGCAATATTTCTACCACTTTGCCAATGAAAGATTTTTTGTCCTTCAATCACAAGTTAGCTGTGTTTATGGAATTATATTATTACTTACAGAATACACAATCACCCAGGAACCAACTGGGCAGCAGTCACCAGACATGGCTGTAATATGTGTGCCAACTTTCCATTTGCTTGAATTCACATTCCAATTTGCTGCTTTAGGAGAGCCACCAGCCTTTGTTTTTATTCCATCCAGAACAATACATTTTTCACGCCCTGGAACACGAACAGACCCAGCCTCTAGACCATGCTCTGGTACCCAGCCCAGATGTCACTGCAGGATTGGGTTGCAGTGAAGCATGGCAACTACATCCTTGCCAGCTGACTTGAGATGTCCATTCTCATTCCAGAGTCCACCAGTAAGTATGTGCTTGACTTGGGTCATATCACTATTTTTCTGTGCAATATCCCGACTTGGTGCTTGGTGATTGCTAAGAACAGAGGACATGCGAAACACAGCATTGAAGCATTCAAATATTTCAGTTGAAAATCGAACTGCTGGTCCAAAATGGTGTATGTGGTCAGGAATATGCTTTAAAAGATGGAGCTTTGCTTTGACCAAAATTTTTGTAGGGTCAATAGATGCAAATGCATCAAACACATTATCAATGAGAATATTGAGGTCATTCTGTTATTCTGGTCAGCAAGTTCAAATTTTCTGTGTTTCAAGAGGACTGACCAAATATTCTTCCAGATCATCAATTTCAGCAATCCAGAGCACTGAACCTAGCTCTCCAATTGTTCTGACCAATGTAAATTGATTTGGGGTAGTGAGGTCTTGAACATGAAAAATTGTGGTCTGCATCAAGGTTTTGAAGTGTTTTCCAATTAGATTGTTATGATACTGCATCATATATGCTGCCTGAATTGGTGGAATTGCAAGGCCATTGGTATCAGTACTCTGAAGGTGGATAGTGAACAGTGCTTGAGCTGCCTCTTTCCAGCTGGAATGTAGCTCAAACCAGGCATACTTCTCAAGGCCAAGAAGATATGTATGCAGATTTTCAATAGGTGTGTCTTTAGCTGGATCAAGGTCTTGGATAGGATTAGTTATATGTTAATAGCAGCTTAGGATCTACTTACATTTAGCATCAAGCAATAGATTATAGGGCTGCTTTGTTTGTGTATCCAACCACTTGAGTAGCTCTTGAGAAATATCTTCACGAGTACGCTTGGAAAATCTTTTCTTGAGCTCTTTGGATTTTTCAAGCAATATGTCAATCCAATACTGGGCAAGCTTATCAGAAGTTCCTGATTCAGTTTGCTTTTCCTTGACACAAGCTTCAATACCAAGTGATGCCAATCTCAATTGTTCAAGAATACTGTTCCGGGTTTCACTTGCAGAACGTGGAGTGCCTGTCTAAAGAGCTATCAGATTTTTGGCTACAATTTTAAAGAATGAACTTACATTATATATTGCATCATAACCATCATTGGTCTCTTTCATCACATATGGACCACCAACATGACAAATGCGACACATGAAGTTGCCATGATGTCCTACATGTGAACACTCCTCTGATTGCTGGGGATTATCAGCTGGGAGAAATGGTACTTGGATCTGAAAGGAGCATGGCCGATTTGTAGATGCATTATGACATCTTGTAGGAGTGGTATGAGTTGCTCTATTGAGAAATTTAAAGAGACTTAATAAATAAATAAAAACTCAATCAGATAAATTCACTTACTCAACTTGTGACATAACAGCACCAAGCATTTCAGGAGCAGACACATGTTGTGAGGTCCCCACAAAGTGGACATGATATTCTTGCTGGACAAGTTTTCCAGGAAGACTACCATTACACATGTATACATTTACATGCTTCTGATACTGCTTGGAGTGTGCACTAGAGACATCATCAGCCCAAACAGGCATCCAGACTGTAAAATGGTCTTCTTCCTTATCCATTTCATGGAATTTATTTGGCATAGCAGATAGATAATGAGCTGAATTTTCTGTTGGAAACCTGAATTTAAAGACAAGAATAGAATAATTTGAACTCAAAACATACCTGAAAATTTAATCTCACCAAGAAACTCTTTCACCTCAACAAAATTCATCTCAAATTGATCTGCAGCCACTCGGAATTCCTTTTCATCAACCATAAAACCATCTTCCCCACTGATAACCTCCTTACAATATGCATGTACTGCTCCCTCCTTCTGACCATCTTTATATAATACCTACATTGAGGGAATAACTAATCACCCATCAATAAGAACAGCAAGCTCATCAACATAATACATTTTTGAGCCTTGGTGATATGAAGGAATGAGCTGCTCAGGATGCTCCTGAAGATGAGAAAACTGCATAAATTCAGATTGTGACTTGTTATCAACATCTTCAGGATAAAGCATGATATGTTTGGCAGTTTCTGGATTTTCAAAATTCTATAAAATCATTAGAATATTAGTTTATACCCCTAGTATACTGTGACCCACTTTTTTCATGAGATCAACCACATCATTGAGGTAGAAGATATCACCACACTGGGACTTGTACATAATACTTGGCACTCCACTGGCCTGTTGCAGATTTGTCTGCTCCTGACGAAAAGATTTATATGTTGGAACCTCATTGGGATTACAGTTGCACATAACCCAAATGATCATTTTCAAGTGATTGGTTGAAAGTTGAAGTCTAGGAAGATTGTCCAGAATATCAAGCAAAAAACTCTGTTTTAAAGGTAAGCATACTAAACAAACTTGAATGCAAACTTGAAGTCATACAGTTTTGCTTGAGTATGGGCTAAAATCTGTCTTTTCAGTAATCCCAGTTAAATATTGACACATTTCCTCATCATCCCCCTCCTCATCAATGCCTAATTATAGCAAGGTATTGTAAGTTATTTATTACCATTGAACAGCATCCCTTACCCATCACCCTGAACTCATCAGCAAGGTCAGGAATGGAAGCATCTTCAACTTGCCCTTCAAGCTGTTGCTCATGGGTTTGCAAGCGAAGCATCTCAAACTCCTGTTGTAAAAGTTCTACATTTTGTTGCTGAACTAGTTCAGGCTGCATGGTTGATGGAAACAAAACTGATTGATGCAATGAGTCAAAGCCCAGTTCAGGATCTGACAGGCTTTGCAAAGCTTCTTGATTGTCAGGGACTTGTGAGATTGAAGGCATGGCAGTTATCTCAAGAGGTGAAACAGGATTCATAAGAGATGCTGCTGGAGTGGTATAAGCCCAGTTAGAATTATTCCAAGCAGAATTGATAGCTCCCAGTCCACCCTGACTCTGGAGTACAGCCTCATTTGCTTGATTGTGCTCTTAAGACTGACAATGCTTATTCCAGGAATCACGGTTTATCCATCCGTCCTTGTGAGACTATTTGAAGCAGATTTTACAATGAATACGGTTGGTGTTAGAGTCAATATCACACACTGTAATTAATATTTTGAGCTGACACTCCATTTGTAGCTTTAAATTCTCATACCATCACTGATATCTGTAGCCTTTTTTGGCATTGTCGGATTTAGACTATTTTCAGCAAAGTGAGGAAATTGGATGTGCAGCCAGAGATGTGCCAAATTGCAGATCGGAGTAAGCTCCAGAAGACATCGGGCATGTGTCAAATGAATACAATCAAATTCAAACTCCGACTTAAATTGTGCGTCAGGGATGTGTTGAATGAATACATTCAAATTCAAACTCTGACTTAGCTTGCATGTCCATTGCTGTCATTCCCCTGTTTCTTTAATTCCCCAACATCCACTGGCAACAACAAGAAATGTCTGCAAATCTGGTGGACCAACAGCTCCAACCAACTTTTATTTAAGGACAAGGAAGGTGTGCTCATTTGTTCTTTGGTTGGTCCCTCATGGCTGAGTCTTCCAGTTCTTCCCCTCTTTCTGTCCCATTGGATCTTCCTCCATCCAGTCCAGCTCATGATGATGTCTTCCATGCAATGCTCTCTGTGACTATGAACAATTCAAAACTGTATGCTATATATACCAACATCATCCCATGAACACTTACCAATTTATCCTAGGCACTCTCACCGCATGAAGGTCTGGCCTATACATTGGCTGTCCTTCTTGATGTACACAACATGGTATGCCTTCAGAGCCTTTCTCAAGAGTACCGTCCCCCAGACTCAGTCAAAGTGCGTGAATATCCCTTTCACTAATTGCATCTCTGATCAATTTCTCTTAGAGCACTGCCAAAGACTATGGTACAGTATACATCCTTTCTCCCTCCCTGAACTTATACAAGGCCAAGGATGGACCAGGCTGTGTTCTGGTGAGTTTTTTTTTCTGTTTGAGATTTGCTGCCTGAGTTATATCTGTAGGGCGTAATGTGATGCTTGAATGTCCAAAACCTCCCTCCCACAAGCGAGACTGGTCGCTGTGATATCATTATTAACATCATTCAAAAATCAATGAAAGTTGTAAGTCAAGCTCATGGTGATCAACATGTTCTTGGACTTCTTGGTTGTAACATTCAACCTGTTCTCATTGTGTTCTGTCTAGTTCAGCAAATTCTTTTGCTGTCAATCAAGCAGGAGCTTCTATATGTATGGATGAAGAGGATGATGAGAAGGAAGCAATAGAAGTTTGTCTTTGATGCTGTGTAGAGCATCTGGTAACCATTCTATGCTGAAGTTGGATAATTTGTCAGGCAATGGAATCCATATTGTTACAATCTTCTTCATCAAGTAAATCATCTTCGAACAATTGCATAACATTGTCGGTAAAGTCAAGAGCAGCAGTGGCATAAGTAGTGACCAATCGCTGCATTGGAGAAGTTATAACTTTAGAATTTCTTCGTTTGACTTGTTGTTCAATATTTTGATAATAGTTCAGTCTGTTTTGCAATTGTCTCTGTTCCCAATGTTCTCGTGCTTCATTCCTAGAAAGAACTCTTTGGTGAGGACAGTGTGTGAAGTTTGTATGGGGTCTTCTGATTCCTCAAATGTTATGAAGAGTTCTTTGTCTTTGGAGTTCATAATAAACTGTTTCAGAAGCAACCTCTGCTTCAGTAGGTGGAGTGATGAGATCTTGAAATGGAACAGTTTGAACTAGATGATTGGTAACATTCATAACAATGTGCATATGGTTTTGTTCTGTGGAGAACAACCATCAATTTGCTTGGATGCCAATTAACTATAGAAGTGTGGATTTTGATTATTGGAAAAAGTGGTGGGTTCAAAAGTGTCTTGTAGAAGTTCAGAAGAGTCATCAGGTGCATCAATAGAGGCCATGCAAGCAACAGGAATTTCCCCAAAGTCAGGGTCATCAATGGTAGCATTGTTAGCAGTTTGGCCACCTTGTCCTCAATGTTTATTCCATTTTTTTGTAAGGCTTTTTGGACTTGTTTTGGTTTTTGTTCTGTGGATTGGAGGTATTCTGCAAAGGTGGAGCACTTTGAAAGTGCTGTTTCCCTTTGTTGTTTGCATTGGAATTGGCATTGAATCCCCCCTGGTTCTGGTTATTCCCTGGAGTCTGACTATTGTCACATTGATTTCTCCAGGAATGACTCGAAGAACCATGTTTAATTCCAGAGAACTTGGCCTTGTTTGCTGCCACTGATTGAGTGTTCTGATTATTTGGGTCATTAAAAGCACGTCTTCTTTCATATTCATTGGAAATGGCATTTCGAAGTTGATTGAATGTAAGAGTTTTAATATCAGTTGCCATTGTCTGTCATTTGAAAGAATCCCAGGAGTTGGGAAGCACATTGAGCGCAAAGACCACACAAATTAATTCAGAAATTTCAATGACATCTTTCTCAAAGATATCATCATAGGACTCCTTGAATATGTCAACTGCAAGGACAGGGTTGGATTTGTTTGGGATGTGGAATTTAAGCAGATTGGCAAGTTTCTGGACAATCTCTGAGAGTCCCCAGTAGGTTGATTATCAGCCTTCAAGTCAGCCAAAAATCCACTCAATTCCAACCTGGAGCAAACTGATTATCAACCTGACTAGGTTGGTGAGCAACCTAATTTCTTTCACGAAAAGATAGGTTGAATCTCATCCTGTTTACACAAAAATCAACCTATTCTGAAGGATAAAATTTAGCAGTACATTTTAGGTTGATGTCCGCAATATAGGCTGATAATTAGTATCTGCTTAGGACTGCATTAATACAATGAAATGGCATCATAATCATGGATTGGTAACTAGTGAGTATATGATACAAGGTGCACATAAGGCTGCAAGAAGGTCAGCCTCAAAGAGCACCAACCATAATATCGACGACGCATGCGCGCTAGCACTTATAAGTAACTGTTACTACTTTTAGAACAACGCGCAATTAATCACCACACTAAGCCTGGTACGTGGAAAAGATCTGTCTGTTTTCATCAATTGATCAGCCATGTGTCATTCCCGGGCCCTAGTTCCGGTTCATACTCACATCAATTCTGTTCTTCTCCAACGCCCTGCATGTCATCGATATCGATACCGTCCTGCTGGCAACTGTCTTCTTATGCATATGTTGGTCATGACCAACATATGCATAATAAGGAACAGGGTAAGCAACAGCTGTGGTTGGTGATGGAGAAGGAGATGGTGGTAGAGAAAGAAATGACGTGTCATGATGTTCTCACGATTTCATTTGTACTGTATATCTCACGTGCCCAGTCAAGAGCTAAAAATCAACCTATGGATCAACCTAACCAGGTAAAAATAATATCTCAGAATTATTCAGCTGAATTTAGGTTGACATTAATCAACCTATCACATATTCATGAACCTAAATTTGTCTGGTGTTGTGTCACAACCAATTTTAGGTTGATTATCAACCTAGGTCATCCTCACAGTGAATAAGATTAATGCTGGGGGTGCCATACTTGGTTTTGAGTTCATTCCAAGCATCTTTAGCATTATTTTTAACATATTGGTACATGTCCATAGAAACTTTAGAAAGAATGAGTCCACAAGCTTTTCCATTCATTTTGGTATATTCGGAGACTTTTTTGTTGTAAGATTCCAATTCGGAAGCTGAAGGAGGAATAGTTTCAGTATGAGCTGGAGATCCTTCTATAGCTGGTCTTCCTGGCACTGCTGGTCTACCTTCAACAGCTGGTTGAGCTTGTTGACATGGACCTTCTGGTACTGCAGCTCGTGCAGGTACTTATACAGCTCTAGATGCCTCTATCTGTCATTTGTTAGTATGCTTATCTCAAATAGTAAAGTAAATGTCTTCTCATAAGCCTGGCAAGTCCTGCAATCCCCACAACCACAGCAGTCAGGTTGGACCAGAGGATGACCAGCAGAAAGGGGAACAGAAGGTTGAATGCACAAACTGTCAACATCTGTTTAGCACCAGGGGAATCACCAACCATCAAAAAGCATGCATCAAGACTACAAATGATCTTGTGGCAATTATTGATTATCAAGGTATAATTTGAAATTTCTTGATTACTCATAAACTAAGTCAACTCATACAAAATAGAAAGATCTTTTGAAACTGGTACCAGCAGACCAGCCAGACGCAAGGTATTGTTACATTAATTATTTCTGAATTTTATCTATACTACTTATAAACAATATTGGTTAGTACAAACTACAGATTTGAATAGACTGGGGGATAGGCTGGATGAGCCTGATGAAGTTGATTATGGGGATCTTGAAAGTAAGATTGTCCCCCTTTATTGAATTGACTCAAAAATCTTCCAGATGTGATTCTAGCTCAATCTGTTCATGATGACTCAGAAGAATCCCACAGCATAACCCTGGCCATGACATTAAAACACAATTTCATTCACAGAGCACATTTATGTCTCAAAACAAGCCAAGTGACAGAGTGCCCTCAAATTTCAGCCCTTGGCATCCGTTTAGAATTCGTTTTGATTATGAAGTGTTAGAATTTAGAGCAGGATTAAACAGAAATTTTACCGATGAACTGATTGATTTGCTTCAACAATGTGCATCAAACCCAACCAGCCACAGTTTCACCATCAAGAATTACAATGAAAATGCAGAAAATATGGGAATTAGCTTCATTTAAAAGCCCTGAGGTAAGGATAATTAATAACTATATTTCTATAACCTCTACACCTCAATCTGATGAAAAAAATTCAGTTTCAGAAAGAATTGATTTCAGCATTCTATAAAAATGAGGAAAGAGAATTTGATCTTCATTTCCACCCTTTATGGGATTGGGTTATAGACAGAACTGGCTCTAGAGCTTATCTGGGATGCTCAAAATCATTTCAAGTTCAATGAACAGACCCATGGACTGCAAATTCTTGGTGGAAAATTCAAGTAATAAGTTTTTTATTGATACTACCTGACTCTAAATCTTACTATATGTTTTGATTTAGTCAGAGCTTCTACCAGATGGAAAACCATTCTTCATCATATTGTATGCAGATAAAAACAAGCTTTCTTCTTTTGGAACACAAAAAGGCTATCTTGTAATTGCATGATGTGCCAATTTGCCTAGTGACATTAGAAATGGGGTGGGAATTGGATGTGGTTGTGTGGTTGGTTGGTTACCAGTGGTATGTAATTTTAAGATATCAAAAGTATTGCTAATATTTTGTGGAGGTTGAAGGCACTTCAGCAGAGACTGGGAAATCTGCCTTTGCTGATTTTAAAAGTGCAGTTTGGCATAAAGCTTTTTCAAAGATTATGGAATCACTGGTTCCCTATGCACAAACCAGTTACTTTTTGAAGTGTATAGAGCATCATTTATTTCCTATTCCACTCATTTTTGTCAGCTGACTATGAGGAGCAGTAAGTGACCTTTAATTCATGACGCTGTCACAAACTACCTATTTTTCATTTACTTCACATTATCACTTCATTCCAGCATACCAATCATTTGGTCCTTTACCTTACCACAACCTTTCCCCCAACTTGTGCCCTCCTTACTTCCACTAATCACCTTGCGTCTTAGAAGTATACTCTGTTCACTTCATCCTATCATCATTATACTCCATTCACTTTGTCCTATCATCATGTATGTGCTCACTGATTCCTCAGTCTGATATCATCGAACAGTAGACTTCATAGTACTTAAAGACTCCTCTGTAAACCCCTAGTCCTCAGCTTGATCTCTTGTCCACTTTGGACTAGGCAAGTAGCTGTAGTCACCTTTTGTTTTCTAATCTAACTTGTCAACTTTGGACTAGACTTCTGTATTTTCTAATTCTCAACAAGTAAACTAGTGTCGTCTCTTTGCGACAGATGCAATATTTTATGCAGAGTTTTTGAATAGGTGTGTGATGGCATTGCTAAGGGGATTCATGGGATTATGTCCATGTTCAGTTTTGATTTTGTCATTGGATACTTCTTGAGGAGTAAAAGTTTGTACATTGATCCTAACATTGTAAGGTAACCTAAGAGCGATACATCCTATCGCCTTGTCATCCAATGTATCCCATTCCCGATGATCTTTTAGCAGTAGCATTAACACTAAAATAATTGTCATTTAGATCGTATAGGAAAGGTAAAGGAGCAGAAAGATAGTCACTTTGTTATTAGTAAACTTTTTTGTTGTTACTAGGAATACAAAAGACTTACTCAGGACAAGGAAAAGATCCATCAATCACATTAAAAACTTCTTGTTGTCAAAGGTAACTAGACATGGCAAAAAGCCCATTCACAATAGTTATCAGAGTTCAAGAAAGGAACAAGTTTCTCAATACTGGAAGACATGTTTGTTATCTGAAAATAAAGTTATCAGTATGACTACCATGTATCTCCAAGTTATGAAATCCCAGTTAAGGGTACTTGACTAGAAACCTGATCATGGACACTAAACCCAAATGAAATAAAAGTAAATGACAATATTGAATGACTTGGATTTTTTAATTATGTTTCTAATTCTTCTTTAGGCGAACTCAGAGCAACTCTCCCTGTGAGCTATTTTTTAGTCATCAAAAGACAGATGCCTGGTTGTCCAAAAGACACCCATGCTCAAAGTCTTATCAGTTGACTCGTCCTTGAGGTCATCATCACTGTCTTCCTAAAGAAAGAAAAAGAAAAAATAATTAGTACTGGGCTCAGAGCACACCTCCTATTGCAAGCAGTAGAATTATAAGGGACCTGAATGCCTGGTCGTCCTAAAGACACCCAGTCTTGAAGCCCTCAGATCAGAGACTATGTTCATCATAGCCCAGTACAACTTCTGAAGAAGTTATGAAAGGAAAGGAAAAAATTATTTGTAGCATGTTGAAGGCTCTTGGCTCTTCAAATCTTATGCACTTGGTGTAGGAAGAAAGTCATTTGACAAATCTGCCTCTGGTGGGAGTATTGGTTGCTAACGGTATACTGCAGCAATAAGTATTCCTTTGCAGTTAAAACCACAGCCAGTAGCCCACACTGAAACTAATCAGGCAGCAGGTATAGAGCTTAAGTGTCTGGTCACTATGTGGCAATTAGCCATGATGATTCAAGACCTTAAGATTATACCACTCCTCAACTCTATTGACCCTAGTAACTTAATACTAGTGGAAGGACCTGAGTATGCAGTTCTTTGTCACAAAGATAGCAGGGTGTTACCCAAAGGTCTATCTTGGTTTGGCAGTCGCACCTGAACCATACCACTATTGTTAGATGAGAGAGGTTGGCGAATAATAGTCAGTAGTAAACCTCTTTCCGTTTTTACACATAGGCAGGCAGTCTACCCTCTACTGATATGTAGAGACCTGGCACAAGTCCCTCATCAGGACTTCCTTCCCAGGGCTGGAAACCTTGTGTTAACAATAGTATAGGGAGGCAATCGGCATCCTGCAAATCCTGCAAATTTACGCAAACCCCTCTGCTGCCTAGACAAAGTAACTATGCACCCCAATATACATGTCCAAACCTGAACTGATTACACTAATGCCCAAGGGCATTAGACACCTTACCATTAAGGACTTTATGAGGATGGTCATTACAATAAAGTAGTGTGGTGTTAATGAACAGCATGATGCATGTTCCACCATTAGAGTGGGGTGTACAAGGTTTTAACTCCAGAATACTGCAACCATGACCCAATTGGCAGTGCCTACTGAGACATAGAACGGATAAAGAGCATAAGGGGATATGTATCTACTGTGCTTGGGAAGTGCCATCTTTGGTTGCAACTTGTACTACCTGTGAGGGTGTCTCTGTTTATAAGTGGAGCCCTGCGCCAGATAAAAGAAAGCCCCACTGAAGGGGAAGTTCCCAAGTGTGCATATCCTAAGGGGATTTCCAAAGAGCCCATTACAAATCACAATCTCCAAAGAGACTGCATCCTTCCTTTCAAAGGATTATAAAACAAAAAATTGTTGTACCAAGTTGTTGTCAAGAACTTAGTATTGCACTGAGAATATCAAGACTGACACTTTGATTGTGAACTCAAGGTGAGATGAGACTGCAAAAGGAAGGTGTTTCCTACCTTGCAGAAACTACTTAATAGTCCAGAGGGGGAAACCTCTAGCCCACTCCCCACCATACAGTGCAACTCCAGGCAACCAATTTCCCATGATGTCTGAAAATGGTACCACAGATGTGGGATTGGTTACCCTACTGTAGAGCTGTTTTTCCAAAGTTAATAGGATGAGGAAGAGGGTACTGTGAGTCTGTGACCAATGAGGAGCCTGGGAATCTAGGGAAACAGCATAGACCATAAGTAAGTTCCTACAAAGTTAGCCTAGAAACATCAGTTTATTCCAGAGGTTGGGTCTCAACTCACTTTCTTCCCATATTTCCAATCACAAATGTCATAGAAAGAAACCTCCACTCTAAGGCTACTCCCATGCTCTGGCACTGTCCTCCAAAGCCCAGCTAGGATGACACAGCCATATGGATCCAGTGCAGTCATGTGGTCAAAGGGATCAGAGCTTGCTGGGCACTTGTGCCAACTAGTCGCAGAGGCTCATGTTTCCAAACAGTGACCTGGACACCTCCCCAAGTCATAACATGTACATTATATGGGCATCCAACAAGTGGTGGGTTGTATGTTGGACATGAAGTCCAACATTAAGAGTCTTGAGCGGGGATCTTCATACAGAGAGTGATTAGAAAGAAGAGAGAGAGCAGAGCTTGCAGTGTAAAACAAGCATGATGCACCCTAGCGGAGCCCATAACCTGTTGAAAGCAGCATCATCAGCACTGAGCATGCAGAGGGAACTCACCTTGAGTTAGTTATAGGTAGCTTATAGAGCTTGAGAGATATAAGAGTAAGAAAGATTCTTATTATTTGAGTAGCTACTACACCCAGTATTTATACTATTCTACAGATGAGAACTACTTACTATCTAAAGGAACAATGGTCTGTTTATCCATTATTCTATTCTAGATATGTAGGACAATAGAAAGGTACTCTATTGTTTGTTCCAATATATTCCACATTGTATTGTACTAACAATAACTGTGACTCAGATCTATTGTTCTATTAATAGATATGAGTCATTGTGGAGCTGACTTTGTCCAGCTTATAGATTTGAGTCATGTTGCATGTTATGACTCATTCTGACTCACTGCATGATAAACACTATTGGTCTGGAAGATATCTGTGAATATGAGTAATTATGGTACGATTATACTGTATTTACTAAAGTATACTATTATTATAAGTGTCCATAAATCTAGACTAAAGGTCTAGATCCTAACTGTATAGTTTATTTAGGTTAAATTTATTCAGCATCTCAGGCTAGGATTCAAACATCTGCACTTGAACTAGTCATTCAGATGCGTAACTTGCAAGGGTCCATTGTGTTGTTGCAAGATCTCTTGGGTGAAAATGCAGAGTTGTTGGCAGGACCTGAGATCCAATCACTTCAGGAACTTGCTAACATTCCTGGTCCCAGCGCAGGACCATTGACCATTCATGCCGATGCTCACATCTCTGCCATTTCAGAATCTTCTGACCCTGATGCCACTAAGGACAATGCTGAAGGGCCAGTTGCAACTGCTTCAGCCCCAGCTAGTGCTGCACCTTCTGAAACTGAAAGTGAAGCCACTGTCGTCTTTAATAAAACAGCTTAATCTTCTCTCTTTTCTATATCAAAGAGGCCTTTATTGGCTTCATCCACTCTTTGTACCAGCTACAGTGCCACTCATTTGTAAATTTGTCTTGTAGTCAAATAAAACTGTGTACAGAAAAATTTGCTTTGGATCAGCACTCCATTATTCCATTAGAAACAGGTTGAAATAGTGATCTTTGCAAATTCCCCTTTGGAGACACAAGGCTGCAGGGTGAAAACACAAATCAGCTATCCATTGGTGTCAAGTCTGCTTGCTTTGGAAATAAACTTCTTTAAGCTTCATATGATTGCCTTCTGCATATACTGCACTCTCGGAACTTGGAGTATTTCTCACATTTCTATGTGTCCTTCTCAGAGAGGTAGACTCAAGATCTGTAGCAACAATGGTTTCACTAAGCTTCAGCATTGGCACACTGACTCGCTGATTGAAACCAACCTGCAAACTATGGCTCCTGAAAACCCCAGGAAGGCTTCTATGACTTATAGGTTGCTTTGGGTTGTGCAATCTTACAGTCAACTGTGAGTCTTGTTCTTTCCAAATTTCTCTTCTGACCTAAATACAACTTTCAGAGATGAAGCTTGTAGGGAGTGTCTGTTAGGACTCATATTACCTTGTAGTTGACAAAATAATAAAAGATCCTGTATTAGATGTAAAACCTGAGTTTTGGAAATAAGTGGGGGATTTGTGGATTGAACTTGAGGCCTGTCAAGATTTGAAGTGTCCGTCGTAGATTGTTAACCACTGGGCATAGCTATGCCACTGGATAAGGACAGGATTACCAGAAAGGGTAGATTGACAATTAATCAATCAAACAATGACTAAAAGGGAACTGACAGCTGCGGGATTGATACAAATTAATCAATGTCGAGTTGATTGGTATATGGATAAAAATAAAAGGAGTAGAGTAGTTTGGACAGATTGATTGATAGGAAGATGTCGTTGTTGACGCTCAAATTAATGAGTAGCAGCTTGAAACCATAGAGAGAAGCAAGAGAAGTGGATTTTCAAGTAGGTGGGTTACAAAATATGAATACTGAGTTTATACTACAAATTTTGAGAGGTTTAAATAATAGAGTAGAGATCCAAATTTGTGGTAAGTAAAGAACTGAAAATATGTACAATTATTTGAAAGATTGCTAGTAGACTACCCAACAATACCTATAAAAATGTTACCCCTGTGGTGCCCATAGGAATTTGTCAATCAAGCTGAGGGGTACTTGTCAGCCTTCTCTGTGAAGCCAGATAGACACGTAAGCTTTCAACCGTAAATGCCATTGTGAGGCTGACTTGCTGGGTGAACCTAATCAGCGGTTTTTTGGTAGCCATGGAAGCTGGTTGACATAACTTGTAACAGTGCCCCCCCATTAAGCCTGAGCCCTCGAGGGCTTTCTGTCCAGAAATGCATATATTGGTCCTTTTGGAGATAGGAGGTTAATTGGTAGTCCAACATTGGGAGAGGATTGACTGTGAAACTTGATTTAATTATTCAAATTGTTTGGATGTTTTGATGATTCTTCAATGTTGCATCTTGCTATGCTTTTGTCTTGCATGAAATACAACCTTTTTTGAGGAGACTTTCAGTCTGTCTTTGTCATTTTCAGAGGGCGAATTTGGTATAAAAGGTGGCAAAATATCTTGCATTCGACATTTCACAATCATCATCCTCCATGAAAAATGCCAAGAATCCATCTACTATTCCCAGCAACAATCTTAGTGAATCCACAATTCCAGATCCAGCAACTTCCAGACAACCTCAAGTTGCTGCTGACAGTCCAATTCCAGGGTAGGATCACCTCATCTTATCTGCTAATTCTATTATAAACTCTCTTTTCAGTTTTTTGGACCAGACCTTGCTCAACCCCAGGCTGCAATGGAAGGGGATGCTGGAGATTCGACTGTGATTGTTGCCTTTGAACGAATTGTTGGTGATTATCATGCCCAGAAAAGCCCATTGGCAAATGTAAGACAACTGCCAGAGAAGTATCCAAGGATAGGCAAGTTTTCTGGTACTATTTCCTGGTGTTTCTTATTTGTATTCTAGCCAATTGATTGACTTGAACCAGAGAGTTCAGACTCTGTTGACCCTTAACTGTTGGTACCCTCTTTTCATACTCTTTGCCAGAGAGTTGACTTCAGTTTACCTCAGAAGCCCTTGGTCATAAGGTCGCCAATTTATCTAATGTGGTCTGGGCCATTCTTGGTAACCCAGTTCAAATATTTCTGAACCTATATGAACTTCTGGCCATTAGGGTTAGCATTGTCTGTTCTGGAGTCAACCGTCTCTCAAATGGAAGTCCTTCAATCCTTCCTTTGCCATACTGATGCTACTTGCCGCTTGTATGTGGGAGATAGTGATCGTTGCAGCTGGTTGATCAATGGCTCCCCTACCTGTCTCAACAAAAATTGTTCTGGACCCCAGCTACTCCTCCGAATACTCCAAACAGTGAGAGTGGTCCACAGTGTTAAACATGCCTGTGAAATTGAACCAGAGGACACCCAGATAGTCCATAAACATACCCATTAATATGGTGAGTAGAGTTTATCTTTTGTGATTATGCATTACTGAATCTTTTGTAGCAAAACTCTGTGTCTTGTTTTCCTTTAGAGCTAGTACCCCTACTCATGTTGATAGATTACTGAAAATTCAGATTTTTCTTTCTTTTGTTCCTTTCTGGTTGTGTTGTGATGACTGTCTGAGTGGGGGTGTTGTCTGCCTTTTCTGCAACTGAGCTAGTAGTGTGCCCATCTGACTAAGGGAGGGAGTTGGTTTATTTGAATGTGAGGAAATGTATTCTAGCAAAATTTCAGCAGTACCAGTTAAGTGGCTGAGTGGTTCCCAACTATCTTCCTCCAGACTGTATCCTTTCCAGCAAACCAAAAATTGTAATTGACACTGTGAGATACATGAATCTAAGATTTTCTTGACTTTGAATTCAGGTTCCAATTCAATTTTGACAGGTGGGGGTGCAGGTTGTTTACAATTTGGAATGGAGTTGGGGATATATTCTGAGAGTAAGTTAACATGGAATACATCATGTACTCCTTGCAACACTAACAGCAGAGCCAATTGGTAGGCATGTGAAGAGATTTTCCTTATAATTTTGAAAGGACCGATACATTTATAATCCAATTTCTTGATAGGTCATTTTGTCTTGATATTTTCCATATTCAGCCATACCTGATCACCTTCTTTCCAATCATGAGGTTCTTCCTTCTTCCCATTGGTAAATTGTCAGGAGGTGTCATTAGCCTTTGCAATTTGATCTTTTAAATAGGCATGCACCAAGGATAAGTCTTGTGCAACCATGTGAGCTGTGTGATTTTGTACATTTTGTAGATGTAGTGTGAGTTGGGGGTGATGCCCTTTATTGGCAAAAAACAGTGTGGTGCCAATCACAGAATGGGGAGTGTTATTGTATGTGAGCTCGGCTAGAAGTAACAGCAATTCCCAATTGTTTTGGTTGTAGTTCACAAAAAGTCATAGATATTGTTCAAGGGTTTGGTTTGTACATTCCATTTGGCCATCCATTTCCAGGTGATATGCTGTAGAGAGGTTGGACCATATATCCAAAATCTTGCACAAGGATTGCCAAAATTTTGACATGAAGGTAGTCCCTCTGTCTGACACAATATCAGTGGGCAGTTCATGTTTGCTGAACACAAGATGAACAAATTGTTGCACTAAGTCTTGTGAAGTATCTGTTTTATGACATGGAATGAATATAGCTTGTTTTTGTCAATCAGCATACCACCACTAATATAGAATTGAAGCTATTGGACAGGGGCAAATCTGTGATGTGATCCATGGAGATAAAACTCCAGGGTCTCTGTCTGATGGGCAATGGTTTCAAGAGCCCAAAGGGTTTTTGCCATACCAATTTGGCCCTGGTGCAGGTCTTACATGAACAAATATACTGTTTCACATCCCGACTTATTTGAGGCCAATAGTATGTGCAATTGATGAGCTTGACAGTAGAGTTGATGCCAGGGTGTCCTCGCAATTTATGGTCATGATGTGAACATAGGACATCCAATTGTAGGTTACCTTCATCCAGTATGTAAATTAAACCATCCCTGAGCAATAGTCCATCTTGAAGTACAAATGGCCCTGGGCCTGAAGACAAAGCTATGGCCTTCTTTTGAAGGAGATAGGGATCTGCCTGAGCTTTCCGAATCCTTTTTAATTTGAGTTCTTCATTTAAAATGAGGGTTGCTAGGAGTTGCTTGGGTTGTATTAATGTCTTGAAGTTATATCTGTTGACTATGTCCTGTTGAGACTTTTTGGGATAGACATCAGGACGTTGAGTCAGGGCATCTGGTTTAGCGCCAAGTCTTCCCAGACAATAGTTAATAACAAAATCAAAACCAGATAAGAATTCAGACCAATGGGCTTGACATCAGCTGAGTTTCTTGGTAACTGTGAAGAATTGCAAATTGTGATGGTCCATGTAAACTTGTATAGTATACCTCGCTCCTTCTAGATAAGCACGCCACTGTTTAAACACTTCTACGATAGCAAGGAGTTCCTTGTCATATATATCATAGTTTAATTTAGTGTTCACCATACTGCATGCATAAAAGGCTACCAGATGAACTTTGCCATTGCCAGGGTTAGGTTGAGAGATGATAGCAGCAATAGCATAATCTGAAGTGTCAGATTTGACTATGACAGGTTGATTTGGATTGAAGTGTTTGAGAATAGGGGCTTCTCCAAATGTGTCTTTCAGAAGTTGAAACACTGAGTTACATTCCTTCATCCACTTTGACAATACCAGAGTAGTTATCAATAAACTGGCGGTAGAAATTTGCGAAGCTGAGGAAGGATTGTAATTCCTTGACGTTGGTTGGTTCTGGCCAATTTTGAATGGTTCTGACCTTTGCTGGGTCCATTTGGGTACCATTTGGAGAGACAATTACACTGAGGTACTCTACAGAAGTGGTATGGAATTCACATTTGGATGGTTTAAGGTGTAAGTCGTTATTGTTTAGCCTTTGAAGAACCTTGTTTACTTGTTTCACATGTTTGAATTTGTTGTTTGAAAAAATAAGAATGTCATCCAGATAGATGATAACACATATGTTGACCATGTCATGGAAAATATTGTTCATGAAACATTGGAAGACAGATGGCACATTGGTTAACCCAACTGGCATAACCAGGTATTTGAATGCTCCATAACGAGTTCTAAAAGCTGTTTTCCATTCATGTCCTTCAGCTATACAAATATTATTGTAACCAACACAAACATCTAACTTGGTATAAATTGTAGCCTTCTGAAGTTGGTCCATTAGATTGCCTATAAGAGGAATGGGATATCAGTTCTTTTTGGTTAACTGATTTAGAGCCTGATAGTCGATGCATAGTTGTAGGGAACCATTTTTCTTTTTTGCAAAGAGAACAGGAGCACCAATTGGAGAAGTAGAAGGTTGTATGAAACCCTTTCTGAGCATGTCATCAATATAATCCTTGAGTTCCTTCAATTCCTTTTCTGACATGTTGTAGAGTCTGCCTAATGGTGGCAATTCATCGTTTTCCGTCTCAATTTGCATATCTTATGGTCTATGTGGTGGCATGGTTTCCTGAACCAGAAACTCCTATCAATCCTTCAGTTTATTTTCCATATCCAAGAGAGCAACAAGAAAGAGAGGAAGCTAGAATTAGAAGACGCGTTACATTCAGTAGAAATTTATCCATTGATATTTCTATCAGCCAGCGTACCAAATCGGACAGACTTTCTATGCTATCCCCCTCTTCACAGAATTTTTCTACTCCATTAGTTTTGCCTACACAAGAAACTACCGAAATGCCTGAAGTAGCCAATGGACAGGTGGCAACCACCATCCCAAATTTCAAAGTAACCAAGGCAGCGTTAAAAGCTACTCAAAATGATAAACTACTGAAACCTACCAAGTTAGCTCCTACCTTTGATAAAGATGCCCCAGAATTATTAGAGCGGTTCTTCTTAGAGTTAGAAGATCTATTCCAGAATAATGAAGTTACTCTGGATGAATCCAAGATCCTATTAGCACTTCAGTACATGGAGTACAAAACGCGAGTCTTACATGATGATGCAGCTACTGCCTGTGGTGGTAGTTGGGAAACCTTCAAGAAACTCTTGCGAAAAGAGTATCCTGAATCGGTAGGAGATGGCAATGGAAGTCTACACAAGTTGAACAATATTGTCACTTCTTATATGTATATTACTTTAGGACAAACCAAAAGGTTGAATAAGTATATACAAGAATTCAATCATGAAGCCAATAAGCTAACAAAAGGAGCTACACCTATACTGTTGAATTTGCAGATGGTAACTATGTTTCTCCAAGCTTTAGATGGTAGTTTATCTACCGGTGATACCAGAAAATGCGAGGTTGGTAGACCTGCATCCCCTCACTAATATGATTGAAGCAGCAAAAAGTGCGTGTAATAACCATATAGCTACCCTTATTAGTTTGGGAGTATCGATCCAGAAAGAACACATACCAGCTAATATGGCAACTAATGCAGCTGCAGTTGGTAGAGGAAAGACGGTAATCCCCAAGGTAGAAACAGTTAAGAAGGAGGAAGCACCAGATGAGCTGTGGCAAAGAGTTTCTAGCACTAATGATGCCAATGCTGGTAAAATGAATGACTTACTGAGAACAGTTAGTCAGAATTCAGCATTGCTAGTGAGCATTGGGAAACTATTGGAGAGAACAGCCTCCAATACTAACATGGGACAAAACTATGGTGGCTACAATAGAAATTATGCAAATACATCTCTGAGTCAGAATTGGAACAATTCTACTGAGAAGAGAATTTGTTTCTTTTGTAGAAACCCTGACCACATTGTGACTCAGTGTCCTCTTCAACAAGAATATATAGATAAGAAATTTATCATGAAGAATGACAAGGGATATATGATCTACCAAGATGGTACACCTTTGAAATATGAGGATACCGACTCTGAATCCAGGGCACAGCAAATGCTCCGAGTCGCAAGAGAAAAAGGATGGGAATTAAAGCAGTCTTTGTTCAATTTGCTAAAAGAAATGGAACGAGCCTATAATGACCCAGGAGAAAGTAGTGTTTATAGTTCTTTCTCTGGAGAAATTAAAGCAGTTCTAGAAAATCTAGAAAAGAAGAATAAAGAGCTTACTGAGAGACAGGAATCCAATGACAATCAATGGCAATATTAATAAAACGTTGGCAGTGTTATTGTCAGGAAACTAAGAACTCCAGGGATAGGGAGCGAAGAGATAGAAAGGGCAAAGGCTCAATTCATCTCCACACCCAAAGGCTCCCTTGAGGAAAAGAAAAGCATGAAGAAGGTTCCCTATGTGGAAGTTCCTGTATTAAAGAAGACAAATGTGCCAGTATATGTACCTCCTCATAAGCAGAAGAACGGTAAAGTACCGTCAGTAGAAAAGGTGTCTACCAAGAAAGTACCAGAAACTGAAGCCTCTACCAATGAATCGGAAGATAAGGGAGGAGATACATTGAAAGCACTACCAAATAAATCAGTTGAGAAAAAGGGATCTACCGAATCTAGTGCTATGCCTGATAGTCGACCATTTGATAAAAATATACCATTGAACCAGGACAAAATACCTCAGACAAATACCTCTAATAAGTCTACTACTAGTCCTAAGAGTCCTATGACCATTTTATCAAAGAATCAGCATCAGAACAAGCCTATGATTCACCCATTGTTGAAAGATGTACCTAACACAAATGAACCTTTATTATTAACCAGAATTGAAGAGAGAATGGTAGACCAAGTCTTGTGTGGAGAAATTACTATGCAAGTAGTAGAAGCATTAGCCATCTCCCCAGTAGTAAAAAGGATTCTAAAGTGGAAGTTAAATAATAGAGAGTTAAACCCCAAAAGGAGGGTTCAACAACTGAAGGGAGTTAAAGCAGTTAACATCCAAGAAATAGAGAGCAACTCTACTGAGGAGCCTTCGAGTGCACCTATCAAGAGTTATTTCAATATTGAGGATCTTGTGCCAGCTACCTTCCAAATATTAATGAACAGAGCTGATAATCTGCTGAGGAATGCAATTGTACATCGAGATATTGTAGATCAGTTTTATGTGGATAGACCTGAAGATAGAGACAAAAAGGTCATAATAGTAGCGTGACACAAAGATGACCTATGAGTCACTTTCCCTGCTATCCATGGTGGAAAACAATTACCAGAATGTATTATGGACAATGGTTCTCAGATTATCTCTATGGATACACAAATTGCTACTGGTTTACATTTACATTGGGATCCAGATGTGCGTGTACATATGCAAAGTGCGAATGGAACTCTGAATTCGACTAGGGGTCTAGCTAGAAATGTTCCCTTTACATTTGGAGACATTACCGTGTTTATGCAAGTACATATTATGGATGATGTTCCCTATGATGTATTAATCGGAAGGCCATTTGATGTCTTATGTGAGACAGAGATTAAAAATGCTAAGAACGGAGATCAGTTCATTACGATTACCAATCCTAATACAGGAAGGAAGGTTACTATACCAACCTACCCTAGAGGATCTGGAGAACAACCATCCATTAAGCCTCGACCTATAGAAAAATTAGTAGATGAAGGCAATGGTGGCAATCAAGAAAATCCATCTGAATCCCCTGAAGACTCTAATAAGGAAGAGAGTTCGGAAATTTTTCAAGAATCCTTGAGGAACTCTTGAGTAGAGAGGGAAACAACTTTTTCCCTCAGCACTGTACCATTCATTTCCACCAAAATATATGCACCACCTCGACTTCTCTTAATAACTATCATTGGACCAAGATATCTAGGGTACATCTTTCTATCCAAGTTCTTTTCTATTCTAGTATTCCTGTCTTGTACTAAAGTACCAGGCTTAAAATCCCAATCCTTTATTACATGTCTATATTTCTTCTCAAATTTCCATAGCTCAGATAACTTTTGTTTGCTGACTCTGTCAATCATGTCTTGCACATGTACTCTGTGTTTGACGAGAGCTTGCGCTCAGTAGCCTATCAGTTTGTCGGTAGTAAGAATTCTATTCGGTAGTTTAACTAACCAAGTAGACTCCACTATATTGAATGGTAGTAATGGCTCTGCACCTAATACTATAAAGTAGGGAGAACATCCTAAACCTCTTCTAGGTGTAACTCTATCTGCCCATAATACTGGTTTCAAAAACCAAAACCATTTCAATAGATCACCTGCAGTAGCTTTAGCCAACGCCTGTCTTATATCTAAATGCGCACGTTCAATAGTGCCATTAGCTTGAGAGTTATATGGAGAGATAGTAATGCCTGTGACTCCATACTTCTCTTCTAGCCAAAGCAACATGGCTTTCATTTGCAGTGCATTATCTGTAATAACTTCTTCCATGCACAATATTGCTACAACCATTACTAGCAGGCGACATCTTCATTACGTCCACATGGATTCTTTGAAATAATGTAGGTGTATATGTAAGGGTTGGAGGCTGTCTTGGTAGATGCATTTGTCTAGCTTGACATGGTTCACAACTTGACACAAACCATTGCACATCTCTTTCTAAGTCAGGCCACCAAAATCTCTTGCTTATGATGGACTCGGTAGCATAAACTCCTTTATGACCAAGGTGATCATGAGCTGAATGCATCATATACATCCTTTTATCTTTTGGTGATGAGTTGTTATTTTAGTGGAAAGAACCCCACCAAAATAAACAAAACACTTTTAATTGTTTGAGGTGCTTGTGAACAGATACAATGTTCTTAGGAAAAAGTACACTTTTGGTTTAACACACTTTGTAAGACTTTTGGTTTTATAACAGAAGGTATATCACAAAAACAGTAAACAAATCAAGTTCAATCACTTTCTCTCAAAACAGTACTTCAGATTCAATGCAGATGTTCAGTCAAGATCAGATTGCAGCAGTAGTCCAGTATTCAGACAGACAGTCAGACAGTTCAGATTCAACAGTAACAACAGTATATATTCACAGTATTTTTTGACTTTAGAGGTGATCAACCTTTGGTTCGCTTATTTATAGTTTTAGAGCTTACACTAGTAGGTTATATTCACGATGGCCCAAAGCTATAAGCTCCAGACGCTTGTTAGTGTACCGTACAATGTGTCACTACTTTTCTACTGTACAACCTACCTACTTTTATACCTATTCTAGAATATATTTGAATGTCCGCTAAAATACTATTATAATAATACAAAATTATTGTTCGGTAGGTGTATCAAGTCTAATCATTCCTTATAGGTATATCTTCTCCTTTCTTGCTCATTTTATCGTATAGATTTTGTAGGAAAATGTAGGTTCCTACAGCTTTTTACTTCCCCTGGTTTCAACATTTTCAACTCAGTAGTGGGTGATCATAATACTCCACTACACTGCGGTTGCTACTCCTGATAGTCTCGGTAGAGCGATTGGTCGGATTCCCATTATCCAGCTACATTTGGTACTCCGGACTATAATACTTTTACTTTCTCTTTTATTATTGTGGCGCTACCGAAAGTCCTTGGTTAACTATCCCTTTGATAGTACTCTCTCTTCAGTAGTGCAGTTCTAATCAACAGATGAGTATACCTGATGATACATTACCTCCTCTATGATCAATTAGATGCTTGAAATCCTCAAATTCAAAAGGTTCTTTGGTTTCTCCTTCAGCCATGCTAAACCTTAATGGTAAACCATCATCTTCTACTTCCTCATCATCTTCGACTTTGGCAGTAGTGCACGGTTTAATTGAACACTCGGTAGCAGGCCTTCTAGATAACCCATCAGCTAATTTATGACAACTTCCTTTGATATGCACCAATTCGAATTGAAACTTTCTTATTTCTTCTATCCACCTGTTGATAGTCGCATTAGGACCTCTGCTCAGATTATTGAGCATTCCTTTAATGTAACCAGCATTGGTAAGGACTTTCAGATTTTGACAACCATAGAGAATATATGTTCTGCATCTTCTAAAGCAAGCTTTAGTCCATACAATTCCCTTTTTGCTTGTGAATAATCTGCTTCAGTCTCAGATAAAGTGATAGATCTGAAATGCAAGTAGTTCTTCTTTTTAGGATCCTTCTCATCTTCCTGAGCCAAGAAATAGCCCACAGCTATATAAGTATCAACTCCCAATGTTATTCCTTTCTCATGGTTATAATTAACTGCTTTTAATGGGGGAGCATTCACTATACTTTCTTTAATCTGTTCAAAAGCCTTAGTTTGTTTTTCGCCCCATTCCCAAGCATGATTCCCTGTGAGCTTGTTCAAGGGAGTAGAAATTTTGGCATAATCCCATACAAACATCGTCAACTGTCCAGCAGTTCCTAAGAAACTCTGTAGCTCAGTCAGATTTTTAGGGATTGGCCATTCTCTAATCACTTGTGCAGCCCTTTCTCCAGGTTCTCTTCCTTCATATGTACATTTATGTCCAACAACTATTGCTTCAGGATTGCATAAAAATGTCTTTTTACCCGAGAAGGTTCCTCCTGTATATTTCAATCTTTGAACAATCCTATTACAATTATATAGGTGTTCCCAAAAAAAACGCCTAATACCCGGATTCTCTGGAATGGTTTCATATCCACCATTCACTGTTTCATATCTACTTGCAGGCCCTTTTAATGGTACATCATCTATATACGGAATAGTGATGTGAGGAATCTCGTCTCGCATAATATAAGTAACATCGTCGTGAAAGATTGGTACTGAGTTGGTCCATCCCATTGGTAGTTTTACCAATCTATGCAATCCAAATGGTGTTTGAAAGGCTGTCATATCTCTTGAATCCTCATGAATATACCTATGATCATACCCAACGAATATATGCAAGGTACCGAGACATGCTCTTCCCATGAATTCTTGCACAATGTCTGCTGTAGCAGGTGGTACACCCGAATGTTGGATAGTTACTTTATTCAAAGGTTCGAGACTATGCACAATTCTAACTTTGCCATCCTTCTTTAAAACACAAAACCATTTGCCTCGGTAGCTGCCATTACAAGGTTCATAGGTGCCAGCCTTAATCTGTTCTCTGATTAGATCACAGACTTCAGCAAACTTGACCCAAGGAACATGTTCTACTAGTGGGACACGAACAGGAGGGAAAAACTCTGGTTTAAAGTTCTCTGCTTTGCTAGTTTTCCAAGCAAAACCAAGTTCTTGTCTTTTCATAAACTCGTGAAGCAATTTCCTTTCTTCTGGCCATAGAAAATCTCCCAGATGGTTATTATCTATAATTTCCTTTTGTTCCCAACCGTAATGCTCTCCTGGAGTAAACTCAGGGGGATTCGTTGGTAGTTCCGGCATGTCTTTTAATGGATCACCTGTTATATTTCTTGTAATTTGGCCACTCAGTAAAGTGGTTTTTACTGGTTTTACTTTTACGTCTACCGGCTTGTATTTTCCATAGACATTCACCACTTCTTCCTCATCCTCGGTAGTTACTTCTTCTACTGAAGCGGCCATATTCTTTGATTCAACTCTTTCTGAACAGTTTTCCGAAGGAGTGGGAGTCTCAGAGTTTTTCTTAAACTTCTTTCTACTATTCTTTCTACATTCTTGAAATAGTGCAGCTGCTTTCGTATCTTGAGCTTTCACATATTCATGAGAAGCTACTATGTAAGCTTTGCACAATTGCTCTTTGGTGAAAGTCAGTGCTTTCAAAGCACTGTAGCCAGTAATAGAGATCTCTCCTTCATTTGCAGCTTTCTGAGTATTGCCACACAAAGCCAGATATGAGCCTATAGACCTTCCTGCAAATATACATGATTTAATAGACTTGAATTTGGAACAGTTAAAGACCTTAGTGGAGGATGAATCTACTGAATTACCGTGGTCTCCTGGAAAAGATTATGTATTTGAAGGAATGCTGAATATGAAAGCACCTGTATATGATAAAAATGGTGAAGTAATTGAGGATAATATCACAATCAAAAACATGGCTACCAAGAGTAGCAACAGTACCAAAATGGAAGATTTGGATGGTGTGAAAGAAGATTCAAATCAGATCACACATTCCAAAACGAGAAAGAAATAATAGTGGATTACTGTGAGAGCCACTACTTGCACATACACATGAGATAAAGAGAAGGATATATGACCTTGTATAACTACATATTAGTTGGCAGTACTAGTACTAGCTACTGGGGCAAGTTCCTGAACAGTTGGGGCCTTAGCATGAGCGTTGGAATCATCCAACTCGGCACAAGCCAATTTGGCTTGAATGACTGCAACAAGGGTCTGATGAGTGCCTTTGTAGTGTCCAGACAGGTAATGAATCTGGTGAGCTACCGAGAGCAACTCAGCCCTGAGATAGTTGGTAAGTGCATTCAAAGACTTGTCAGAAAGACAGTTATAGTCCATGAATACACCAACGGCAGTCTTGTGAACAAGTTCTTCAGGAGTGTCAAGTGGTTCTAGTACCGAGTGAGTTAAAAAGGAAGTTAAAGGATGAAGTACTAAACTTACCATCGGATGGTGGATTGAAGTTGTTTACCGATCCATTGAAGATGTGTGTGTGTTTCAATGCTTGCTGCTTGGCAGTGTGGATTTCAGCCTTTCGAAGATAGTAGTTAGCCTTGTTGTATTCACAAGAAAATATGTCCATGCCAACCATGGTTTCGTATGGGACACATATGGTACAAGTGTGACCAACATTGGTACTAGTCTTGGGCATAGGAGTTTTCTACTGAGAGATGACGGGTTAATAAGAGTTGTAGCTCAGTAGACAGCAACAAATGACTACTTACAGTCTTGGTGAACCTGAGACTACCTTTGATAGGTTTCACATGGATGGAGCCATTCAAAGTAGTGTCAGTCATCTAAGGACTGTTCAAAAGTGCTAAAATAAACAGTGGTGAGAATAACTCACGGTGATGTCTTGTTCTGGCACTATTGGTTCGGTAACGATTTCAATATCAGAGTCATTGTCGATGTAAGCAGGAGAAACAATTCACTGCTAATCATAGTGTTAGCTTGCAGATAAAAGGAAGAAGTGTTATGGGAATACAAACCTTACATTTGGATTTGTTATGACGTTTGGCGTCAGCCTCTTGAGCTGCGTGCAGCGTTTCTACAAAGTTGTTGACCTTGCTAACGTTGTTGAGCTTGGTCTTGTCAAGTTTGAAGGTCTCAACAAAGTCGTTGAGGTGCTTGGCATTTTCATAATAAGTGGTGACACAATCCTGAACCTTTCAAAACTCAGAAACATCGACACACTTGGCCTACCAAGTAATTGTTAATAAGAGATGGGTCTACCGAGTCTAAAAACATACCAAGGCATCACCATAAGCTTGAATGGCAGCAGCAATGACAGCTGGGACTTTAACACTAGAAATGCCACTGACAGTGTCGTGGGCTTTTTGTGCTTTAGCCATCCAAGCTTTAGGGTCAAAGTTGACAGTGGAAGACATTTGAGAGTGTAGATTTGAAGTGTGTGTGGTGTGTGTGTTTTATTTCGAACTACCGAAAGGTAGTTTTATACTGGAGAAATAGACCCTATTGAGAAAGGAGTGTTATTAGGAGCAGTCTCCTCTACTGACGGACCTGACTGGGGATGGTCAAGATCTTTAGTTGGGGGGAGGACTGCAGGTGTGATCAAAATTTTGAAGAATTGTATGAACTACCAACTACCGAGAGATCATGATTGGGGCAATTAAGGCAAAATCAGAGCCTAAACACAACTACTGAGTTGGATTGCACTACCAAACAATTTCACATGAAGTTGGACAGGAGTAATAGACTTTGTCTTAACAAGTGGGCTTGGTAGAAAGCAACAGATGAATCAGAACATATTTGCTGTTTAAAGTGGGAATCATGAGTTCAACTTCGAAAAATTTTGATCATACATTAGAGTTGAAGAAGAGATAAAATATAACTATTTTGTTCTACTAATAAAAGTAGAGATACAACAAGATATTTTAATCTACTTATTCTAGTAGATACAACAAGAGATACAAATGGGCTGCAAGAGATACAAAGGGTATAGTAAAAATCAAGCTAAAAATCAGAACTGGGTATGTGCGAGTCATTCATAATATGCCTTTTCATCCTCATCCGGCCTTTGATGATAAGAAGGAATAAAACCCCTTGGTAGAGGTCTGTAAAAACAGATTTTGGAGTTGGAGGAAGATGAAGAGGAAGAACTTGATATGACACTACTAGCTGGAGATGGTGGTGGAGTTGCTAGTACTGAAGATGGTTCCAAGTGTGTTCTCCACACATCTATGATTTTGGCAAGAGGAAGCATAATAGCGGCCTAATAAGAGAAATATGAATATAAAAGAGCTTCAAAAGAGAAAGAGGGAATGAACTTACATTTTCAGCCTCTTGGGCCAGTCTTTCCCAGAGTTCAAGAACTCCATAAGCATCGATATAGCCTGTTGGAGACAAGGGTTGCGCTATAAGAATAATATAAGGAAATGTAAGGGAATAAAGGAAATAGAGACATACCTGTTTTGGAGTGGGCACAGTGAGAGCAGCCCAGTCCTGCATAAACTGCAGAGGGTTCTCTGCAAGTTGGTCCATTCGATAGCGGCTTAAAACTGCGAAAGCCCTTTGAGCCTCACTATCTGCTGGAGGAGGTAAAGGAGATGGAGAAAAAGTCTACAAAAAGTAAAGAGAATTGGAAAATGTTAGAAATGAAAGTGAAACAAAAGAGAACTTACTAGGAGACAGTTTCTGTCAGTAATTTTGTCTACCAAAAGTAACTGCCCATCTCTACCAAGCACTGCAGAATTCGAACTACCAAACAAGTCAATATGACTTTCAGCAGCTGGTCAACGCAGAGTGAGGATTTGTACTGGACTACCAAGCACTGATCTTGCAGGTGCTGGAGTCCGAAGTAGAGATGATGGACTGGCAACGGGACTTGCTGATCGTGCTGCAAACACAGGACAAGGAGGAATGTGAGCCATGCCCGGCTGAGATGCTGGTGGAGGTGGAGAAGGCTGCTGAAAATCAATGTTAAAAGAGGATAGGAGAAATGGGTTACTTACCAAAGTAATTGGGAAAGGCATGGACAGATCCCAAGCCTGTTGGAGCCTTCTGGTCATAAGGAGCCAGGAAGTGTTCACACCAAGATGCTGTGGTGTTTCGGGACCTCAGGAAAGCAAGCAACACAGCGTTGAGAGCCATGTTGCAAGCCTCGGTGATCTAAGACTTGGTAGGACGAGTCTGCCAAACAGTGTAGTCTAGGTCACACTATGATTACCGAGGTCAGTCAATAAAAGAAATGAGATAGTGAGCACACTTACAATAAATAGCAGGAGAGCCTGCATTGCAATGTGGTCACGCTCAGCAACCTTGACTTTGTGCTCTTGATGTATGTGCATGTTGAGATAGAGGGTCTGGATGTCAAATAGTTAGATTACCCAGATTCAGGAAATTCATGGGAACTGTCTTTGGGACTTTGAGGAGTACAACATTTGATAGATGATTTTCATGACAAAAACCCCTGTGTGTACTCTAGATATGGGAAGGAACAACAGTGCTCCAGGCGCAAGCACCACCTAAAGAGGAGGTATTGTCACGAATTGCCTCTATTCTTTTACCTCCACCATTGATTCCCCATCAACAGACCTTATTGAAACCAGATCACAAGTTGGTCTGGACCAAACCCCCTTGATATCACCACATCACAACTACCACATGTACCTATCATCTGATCAGACCAACCATCAACTACAGACCAGACTATTGTACTATGATAATCACCTAGATACCCTCATTGCCTCATCTCAGTTCATTGTTTCTTATTTGGTAATGCGCCAGCAAACTGGTTACCGCTGTATAAAGGTCATTTTTGCGCATTTATATGCCAAATAACCTATATCACGTGTGGTATTAATGGGTTAAAGGACTAAAGTGAGAACCCAGCTGTTAGTCAAAGGGTTTCAACTGGCTCTAAACCAACTTGATTCATTAGAGATGTGTGAGGAGCACCCACACTCAATGTAGTCAACAAAGCGGAGTAAAGTAACTGAGGATTCGAATCGAAAGGATTCCAGTTCCTATGACTTCTGGGGAGTTGAATACTATACCTAGACCTGATCTCTAAATCTTGAGACTTGTCACCTCCTCATAATCCAAATGTACCATTCGAGCTAAGTTGAATCCCAATTCAAGGGTTGTTAATCGGACTCTATTCAATGATTGCGACCAGTTGCACAGGGTTAGACAACTTAAGGTTGTTTGACGAAGGACTGTTAAGGCAGAATCTTGTATAATGTGGCTGTATAATGTAGTGGAGACATGAACAAACATCAGTTGCTGAGTTGCTGCCTGTGGCGACGAAGGCTTTAGCTTTCAGACATCGATGAATCGGTGTTTCAGACTGGGAAGTGAGTTAATCCTTCATCAGACAACCAGCCGACCAGGAATAACTGGACCAGGTATGAAGTGGAGCTTTGGAAGTCCTTCTGCTGGCCTAGACACGGAAGCAAAGCACTGTTTTTCTGGCTGAATCATTGAGGCACCATAGGATAGTTCCTATCAGCAGAAAGCACATGGGAACGCCTGCGGAGCCATAAGGATCAGTTGTACAGGCGGTTGAATATGTTCTGGCCAGGGCTATCTTGCTGCCTAGAGACAATGAGTCAGGCAACGTGACGATGAGTCACCTCGAATCAGTGGAAACCAGCACCGAATGGGCTGCAACCACCCCATATACCCTGTAGAAATGGCTTATCCAGCCTAGTGTAACAATATCTGTGACAGATCTCCTTGATTTACTAGTTTCTTTTGTTTTCTTCAGTATATTTTGGACTCTGAACCCTACTCAGTATAAATAGTCATGTAAAAACCATAGTACAGTAGTGAACCTAGAGTAACCTGCTCAAGGACGTAACTGTAGCCTGGGGAACACTGTACCCTCGTAGTTTTGACTAGCAGCCACCCAGTGAAACCAGTCTGTTGTGACGTCTTGACGTGTTGAAGCTCGAAACCCCACTCAATTGATCTTATTTGTGTATCTATACATGCGCACTTGAGAGTTATTTTACTTTGAGCCAGTTCGATTGCTAACTAGTTAGCCATTGAACTTGAACTTGTGGTCTGGTATATAGGGTTGAAAGGCTTTATACCTAGTCACAACATCTTGTGGATTGGCTGCCCTGTGTGCAGTGAAATAGGATGTTAAACTAAACTTCTTGGCATGTGGCTGTCAGTTGGGCAGTGAGTTAGGAAGCAAAACTAAAGTTCCAACACAACCTTCTCTGCAGTTGAGCAGTGACTTAGGAAGTAAAACTAAATTGGCCTTGACCAAATCAACCGTCTTGGGGTTTGGCTACCTATTGTGTGTAGTGACTTAGGACGATAAACTAAACCTCTTGAGCGACTAGCAAGTGTGTTAGCGTGCCTGAGGACCCAATCTACTTATACTAAGTCTTTCATCTGTGTTGGACTTTGTATAAACCATATATAACCCTCTTATTACACCTGAGCGTCGGTTCATAGACACTCATCTTGGAGTCTTTAGACTTAGTTAGATAGTCAGACAGGCTTGACGAACTTAGTACTAGTTCAGTAGAGCTTTGGACATCAAATAACAAGGACTGTCTTTGTCAAAGGATTCTGTCTCTGAGCCCACTCACAACTTTCAGTGACTTTTCGACTTAGGTTGAGGTACTGAAGACGTGTGAACTCCTATCACTTAGTTGAACTTAGTCAAATCAGTTTGACTTATATCTACCCCACTCAACCCACCTTAACCTATTGAACAAAAACAAGCGCTTTATCGGAACAAAGCCTAGGACAATACATAAATACCATAGACACTGTAGTAGTGCCTCAGTTTGTCCTCTTCATCTCTACACTGTACAACAGTAGTTCTGCACTGTATCTGAGCAACAGACAGCCAGCTCATCCTTTCTCTTACCTCTTTCCACTTACAATTTACCTTTTCTCTCTCTCTTGGTTGTGTGTGTGACTTGAGTGGTTTCAGTGTCATCGACCCGAGTCTTGACACCCAATGCCTAGTGTTGAAAAGTTTCTACACTTTTCAGCACTTTACCACACTTCTTGACACTTTTTACTTTCTGAGGAGTAGAGTATAGAGAAAAGTGTAGAAAAAGGAATCCACACTTTTCTGCACTTTTCCACACTATTCTACACTTTTTACTTTCTGAGGAGTAAAGTATAGAGAAAAGTGTAGAAAAGGGAATCCAAACTTTTCTGCACTTTTCCACACTTTTCCACACTTTTCCATACATCTTTGCACTTTTCTTCACTTTTCCACACTTTTCCACACTTTTTCATATCTCTACTTTTCCATACATCTTTGCACTTTTTCACACTTCTCTACACTTCTCTACACTTTTTCACACTTTTCTTCACTTTTCCACACTTTTCTTCACTTTTCTACACTTTTTGTACACTTTTGTACACTTTTCTTCACTTTCCCATACTCTTCCACACCTTTCTGTACTTTTTGACACTTTTTGTCTTTTCATTATTTTGCTACACTTTCTGCACTTTTAGTTTCTGAGGGCATTAGACAATTGGGTTTCAAGCTTGTATTATTCTGATGAGAATAGCATACAAGTAAATATGGAAAAGTGTGGGAAAAGGCAGAAAAGTGTGGAAAAGTGTAGAAGAATGTGGGAAAGTGGAAAAAGGTGCTCAACTATTAAAAAAGTGTAGAAAAGTAAAGGGCAGTGTAGAATAATGCAGTTATGAAAAGTTGGACAAAAGTGTAATAATTAACTGTGAAAAAGTAAAGGTATGTGTCTCTCTATTTCCTCACATTTTGACATTTTTGTACAATTTACCACATTTTTCATGTACTCTTATATGAAAAACCATCCTTCCAAAATATACCATCTGAGATTATAGAGATCATATACTGAGTATATTAAAATGTAATGTTTGTGATTACTGATGAAATTTACTCATTGCATCAAAGTAAAATCTGGTGAAATATATAGATAATAATGGGAGTAATATAATGAATAATAACATTCAAGATATAATGATATTTTGTGAACTTTCTTCCTCACAAGTCAAAATAGAGATCAAAAATTACTCTACAGTCATTAATATATTTTGTGATGACTTATGGAGATAATATTTTAATCATAATTTGATGGTATATATTGAGTCTTAACTTGTCCCCTCCAAAATATTCCACATGAGTATTTTTTGACAATATTTTGAGCATATCTTGGCAACAGATCAGAAAAATTTCTATTGTTGGCTATCAAAATATAATCTTTATAATATGTTGTAGACTATTTTGAACTTATTTTGATGCATTCACATAGCAGGTTGTGGTTGACTATCAAAATAAACCACATGTGAATAAAGAGTAAATATTTTAAAAATAAATTGGCAATCCACTGTCTTTTGGATCAAGATATTACATAATATATTATCAAAATAATCCACTATGAAATATTTTAATCTTCCATCAAAATATTTTCTATATATTTTATCAGATTTTATTTTGAATTTTTGCGGAATATTATCCACCTCAGGTAACCACCTGGACCTACCTACTTAGGCTACCTTAACATATGCAACTTTTCTACCTACCAGGTATCTAATACCTGGTAGTCTACCTAAGCAGTGATTTTATGGGGATTTCAGGTAGCCCCCAGACAAAGTTGCCAAAGGTGCCCTGGATACTTTCTCTGGGCTCTGGTGGCTCCCTGATAGTTCTCTGGGGATTTCCTGGTAGCTCCCTGGTAGTTTATTTGGGGGGCTCCCTGATAGCTTTTTGGGGGCTCCCTGGTTTGGCACTCTTTTTAATTTTTGGCTTTAGACAATAAAATAATAATGATGTCTCAAAGCTTATGATTGAATAAATTCAACTTCTTGGGTGAGATTAAAGATTATCAATGTAAAGATACAAAATAGATGTGTATAATCCTAATGACTAGTGCTAAAAGAAAGAAGCTAACAGAAAGTGCATTATATCAAAACTTCAGTGTCTTTGATAGATCTTGAGATATCAACAAACAATATAAAAGTGTATTCTTTACATGATAAATTTGATTGCTAGCAGAATATTATTCTTTTCTTTTTTTGTGATCTACTATGTTAATATAAAAACACAATAGTCAATAGAACCAGCTGTTTTTATGAAATACAAAATAGTAAATTGTTGACAATCTTCAAGTTAACTCTGCTTTGAAATATGTGTTCACAAAGATAGATGCAAGCTTATTTCAATATTTGGTGCCTGATAGCAGTATTATAGCATAATATAATTATGATCATACCATGAATTGACACTAGAGATGTGAATCCCAGATCTGTATTCTTTGTGAAGTGCAAGCTGTTTTGTTTTGGATTGAAAAAGCAAGTTTTTTACTAACAAATTCTATATTTACAATGTATTGATGATTTGTTTTAGTAAAGCATGGTCTTGAATGATGAAATGCCCACTTCCATATCAGTGCAGATATCACATTAATCTGTAGCTGTTGTTTTATTGAACAGCTGGCTTTGAGCATTATGCTTTTTCATGCCTTTATATCAGTAATTGTCTAATATCCCCTGACAGTTTGAATTTCTTCAATCATATCTTGGGAGACATATGTATAAATCTATTATCTAATATGCAAATATTATCATTTCATTGTCTCAGACATTCAATGATCACTTGTTCTCCAGTAACATTACAGTTACTACAAATACAGAAGATAAAATGATCAGAATAAGCTTTGATAAAGACAAAAATCAAAAAGGTGCCAAACCAGGGAGCCCCCAAATAAACTACCAGGGAGCTACCAGGAAATCCCCAAAGAACTATCAGGGAGCCACCAAGCCCCAGAAGAAGTACCCAGGGCACCTTTGGCAACTTTGTCTGGGGGCTACCTGAAATCCCCATAAAATCACTGCTTAGGTAGACTACCAGGTATTAGATACCTGGTAGGTAGAAAAGTTGCATATGTTAAGGTAGCCTAAGTAGGTAGGTCCAGGTGGTTACCTGAGGTGTATTATCTCTATATTTTCAAAATATTTCACAGTGGATTATTTTGATATGTTTCCAGTGTTCTCAATCAAATACTATTCAATGTCTCTTATTACCCAAAACAGCTTTTCTGTCATGATGTGTACTGCTCTTGCTGAAACTGTAGTTTATTTTTATAACTTGTTCGTTCATTCATATGAACTGTCTGATTGTTGTTGTTGACGATATCATTGCTTCTAGGCCACTTGAACTTCAGCAAATGATATATGCTCTATGTACCTTTCACATCCTGTTGAACATTAAACTAGTATCCATGTGCTTGAATCTTGACGTTCTCTCATTTGAGAAGTGAGCCAATCAATTCAACCGTGTAGTATTTCCATGGTTTATGAATGAAGAGGTCAAAAAACTTAGACATACAATGGAGCAATACAATGCAGTGACCTCTGGTGCTGAGCACTTAGCACCTTTTCTCACAAGACTATCTATAAATTCACAGATTTAGAGTTCTTTGTTGCTTGGTGTTTTCTAAAACAAATCCAAACCTTCCTCGTTTCTCTCAACTACAGATTAACAGACCATTGCTGGCATGGTGAAGACAGCTCCAACAGCTGTTACTATTTTCATGGTCTGCTTTGTATCAATACAATCATGACATTATGAAAGGAAGTACAACTGAGTACTGGAGTGCAAATAGTCACCATCTGTGTTCTTTCTTGCATTTGAAGTCCTATTGAAGCTATTTTGTCACATCATTCAAGTGAGCCCTCAATTATATTTAGTTTTTTTTTGACTGAATAAAGCTGCCACCATGCATGTCTTGACTCATAATCAAGCATACTCTGCTTATCCTCATGCCACTTTCACAAGAAATGTCACAGTTCTAAATAGAATTTGACCTATAGCACTATCCAAAGAAAATCCTACCCAAGAAGACTTGAACAGATACATTGAATGGTTCAAGTTTGAACACCTTCCATACCCTCCTTTTGAGGAATTAATTCAAACCAGGACTGAATGGAAATATATCCATTCATTCATGGATAATCTCTCTTTCTTTATTGAATTCAACCATGATGCCAATTATCCCTCTAATGCTATTAAATTTCATTCTTGGTCCTTCAGGCATAATGTGCTAGGTATCAAGGATGAAAAGATTTGCATGAAGCATTGCATGGCAGTCATCAAATGTAGTAACAGAGAGCATGTTTGTATTTCTCATCAAATAAAGTGGTACCTTGGGTCTCTCTTGGCAGAAATTCAAAGGGTTCACCCAGGGTATTTACCATGAATTATAGTCTATCTAGGATATTGAGGAAATGATTCCATATTAACGAGTTTATCTGCACAGTACATATGAACTATTGCAGCAAGCATACAATGACCAAGTTACATATCCCAGTGTGGAAATCCAATTGGAACTTTATTGCACAATTCAGGCCATTGGACTAATTTTAACACCAAATATTCTTGTCACATGGTACAGAGTGATCCTGATAATAATCTCTTTGTATGAACTAACTGAGTGATCAGTAAGTTTAGTTTGGTGTTTACTTGCATGAAATTTTGCTAATACCTACAGTGTAATAGATTGAAATATATAACTGTGTCAGAGCAATGACCTATTTATCCTACTCTCCATATGAATATCAAAACGCCTTCAAATCATCCAGGTTTATTTACTCTGTTGAAGTTACGCTCTCAACTGAAATAGGGGTTAAGGCTTACACAGCCCGAGATGCTGAAGTAAAACTTAACCTTAATAAACTATACAGCTAAAATCTAGACCTTAAGTCTAGATTTACAGACACTTATAATAATAATAGTGTACTTTAGTAATTACAGTGTAATCGTACCATAATTACTCATATTCACGGATATGTTCCGGACCAATGGCGTTAATCACGCATTGAGTCAGAGTGAGTCACAACATGAAATAGGACTCAACTCTATAAGCCAGACAAAGTCGGCTCCACAATGACTCACATCTATTGTTAGAACAATGGATCCGAGTCATATTTATTGTTAGTACAATACAATATGGAATATATCGGAACAGACAATAGAATACTTTTCTATTGTCCTGTGTATCTGGAATAGAACAATGGGAAAACATCCCATTGTTCCTTTAGATAGCAAGTAGTTCTCATCTACAATAGAATAGTATAAATACTGGGTGTAGTAGCTACTTGAAATGCAGAATCTTTCATACTCTTATATCTCTCAAGCTCTACAAGCTACCTATAACTAACTAACTCAAGGTGAGTCCCTCTGCGTGCTCACCAGTGCTGACGACGCTGCTTTCAACAGGTTATGGGCCCTGCTAGGGTGTGTCACGAACTCGTATTATTTTCATTTCTTTTCTTGTTTACTACTGTTTTACTCTGAAGCTATTACCTTCATCACAGACAATCGATCCAAGGGATCACTTCATGTTAACTGTATGTTCTACTTCCATTCTGTCATACTACTATTCCAGTTCTTTATCTTTCCATAATCTTTCCATAATCTTTCCATAACCTTTCCATAACCTTTCCATAACCTTTCCTGAAACACGCTGTGACCTGTATCTATTGTTGATGTCTTCTTCTCGTCCATCATTGCCTTCTCCCTGCCTCACCGCAGCCTCATTGTTTCATTTACCCTATCACTGCCTCATTACTGCCTCATGACTCCTTAGGTCTTCTCACTGCTTCACACTGCCCTACGCTGCCTCCTTCCTCTATTGATAGTCAACAGTATTTAAACCTTGTGTCCTGTAAACCTAGTCCTTAGCTTGACCTCCTGTCAATCTCGGACTAGGTGTGTATCCTTGTACTTGTTTTCCTGCCTCAATATAACCTGTCAATCTCAGACTAGATTCCTGAAGCTCTCCTGATTACTGCCCTACTGTGTCTACTTATCTAGTGTCACTCTTTGTGACATTAGGTCAAGCTAACTACTGCAGGTACTGACGATCTCCGTCTAGATCGTCCCTACCACTGTCAAAACGTCGTTCTCTGGAAACACTAGCAACTGTAGAGGTCTTCCACATGGCTTCGACATAACCCGCCAGTGTCACGTTCACTTTTGGGACAACGAGTTCTTTAAGTGCATCCGAAATAACTGTCCATCTGCCACCCTCTCTATCGCATCCGTCTCATCCCTAGAGCTTGAAGGGCGAACCCATCGAATCAAACCGTTACCTGCTCGTTTCCCTCGAGTAGAAGCCACTCCGTCACCATCTGCTACCCCAGTACTACAGCCCCCACCACCGCCACCTGAAGACTTTGCTCAGACAGTTCCATCTCCTGCACTGTCCCCATCTCCTGCACCGTCCCCATCTCCTGCACCGTCCCCATCTCCTGCACCGTCCCCATCTCCTACACCATCACACCACTCAGAATCTGACACAGAAATGACCGATAATAACCTTGGATCCCTGGTGCAGCAGATGGCCCAGCATCAACGAGATATGCAGGAGCAGATGACAAGGCTTATTGAAACCTTGGGACAACTGAAACCAGATAAGACAAGCACGTCCAAACCAGACCCCTTTACAGGGAAAGCCAACGATGTCCGTCGTTTCCTGTCCCTCTTCAAAATCTGGGCAGCAAGCCGAAGTGATCTCAATACAGAAGAGAAAACCATCACTTCCGCTCTCTCATTCATGCAAGGTGAGGCAGCTGACTGGGCAGCTAGACATGCCAATCTAATTGTAAAATCCCACAAGCCAAATTCGACGCAGCCATTCCCGTTTGACGGGAAATGGACACAGTTTGAAAAAGAGTTCAAAACACGATTTGGGTCAGTGGATGAAGAAGCAGAAGCAAGAAGGAAGATCAAAGGGATGAAACAGGGAAAACAGTCAGTTGCCCACTATGCACAGGAATTTCAGGATGTGGGAGGAAGAACCGGTTTTTCTGATGCAGATCTGATGGAAAGGTTTTGCAACGGACTCAATGGTGGTATCCGGCTCCACATGATTTCCATAGAGTTGGGACAAGGAAAGGCCAAGAGCTTAGCGGATGCAGTCAACTGTGCCTGTACCATTGAATTGGCTCTTCACAATCCCACCTTCAATACTACCCCAAATTTTAGATCCTCCAATCCAAATGCCATGGACATAGACGCCACTCGGACCGGAGGTAACGGCAAAACTCAAGATGACTTCCTGCAGAAGATGAAGGGACGATGCTTTGGATGCGGATCGGATGACCATATCAAAAGCGCATGTAGTTGGAAAACTGAGAAATGCCGTTACTGCGCCAGAATGGGACATGTAGAGAGGGTTTGTCAAGATAAATTCCTAGGGGTAGAACGGGGGAGAGGCAATCAGGCTAGAAGAGGAGGAGGAGGAGGGACAGCTCAACGAGTAGCAGCTAATACCCCCTTCTCTCTATTTGACGATGAAACCCCAGCCTCGAATATTACCCCATCCCCTAGCATTGCTGCCAGTTCCACTCCCAATTTCTCTGATGAACTTCAAGGATTCCGCAATGCTATGGCTGAACAGAACAAGATCCTAGCTGCAATCCTCCAGAAACAGGAGGATTTTTGAAGAAGATGCCGAGGAAAGCTGCAACCCCAACGTCGACAACTACAAACGATTTCAATATACACGTATTCCCTTCCTTGTACGACTCCATTACCACATGTAACCTCAGTACTATTTATACAATAAAAGCTGATGATGCCCACTTTCATGTGCCAATCACAATACAAGGAAGAAATTCGGATGAAATCAAAACTGCAGCAATGATAGCCAGTGGAGCAACTGCTCTTTTTATGGATCTAGGATTCGCAAAGGAAAACAGCATCCCTACCTTCTCCCTGAAGAAAGCAATTAAAGTGCGGAACATTGACGGGACAGAAAATCGAGCAGGGAAAATTGAGAAGTGTGCCCGAGTAAAGCTACAGGTGGATGGATATGTGGAATGGACGGATTTTCTCATCACAGACATCGGATCAGAGGGTATAATCCTGGGACTACCCTGGTTAAAGAAGCTCAACCCCATGATTGATTGGAACATAGGTCGGTTGCAGATTCCGGAACCAAGAAGAAGAGGAAGGTCTAGAACAAACTGCCCCAATAAGGTTTAATGCCAACCGAAAGCTCAGAAGACACTGGAAAAGGGAAGGGATTGTGGAAGAACTAGAGGATGAGGTATGGTGTGCCGCTGGATTCACTTACTCCCAACAAATTGCAGAGAAAGAACATGGGAAGAAGGAGAAGAAGAGCTTTGAACAGACAGTACCAGCGGAATACCGAGACTTCAAAAAGGTATTTTCAGAGGAGGAGTCAGAGCGGCTTCCAAACCGACAACCCTGGGATCATGCAATAGAATTAACACCTAACGCCCCAGCTACCATTCGCACCAAGGTTTACCCAATGTCTCTAAACGAACAACAAGAACTGGAACGCTTCCTGGAAGAGAACCTCCGCAAAGGGTACATCCAACCCTCCAAGTCCCCTATTGCTTCCCCAGTTTTCTTTATTAAAAAGAAAGATGGGAAACTACGCTTTGTGCAGGACTATCGGAAACTGAATGAGTTCACCATTCGGAACAGATACCCCTTGCCACTTGTACAGGACATCATCGGAAAACTCCAGGAAGCCAGGATCTTCACTAAATTTGACATTCGATGGGGGTATAACAATGTACGAATCCAGAAAGGGGACGAGTGGAAAGCCGCTTTTGCCACGAACTGAGGACTTTTTGAACCAAATGTCATGTTCTTTGGTCTAACCAATTCACCTGCCACATTTCAATCTCTGATGGATACCATCTTCGCTGATCTGATTGCTGAAGGAAAGGTGTCAGTTTATTTGGACGACATTCTTATCTTCACCAAAGGCTTGGAAGAACACCGGAGGATAGTTCGAGAAGTGTTGCAAAGGCTAAAGGAGTATGATCTGTACCTGCGACCAGAGAAATGTGAATTCGAGAAGGAAGAGATTGAATACCTAGGGATGATCATTGGGAACGGACAGGTGAAAATGGATCCAGCCAAGGTGGCAGCAGTAAAAGATTGGCCAACCCCCACCAATTTACGAGAAGTCCGAGGATTTCTGGGATTTGCCAACTTCTATCGTCGCTTCATTAAAAGTTTCTCACAAATAGCAAGGCCCCTGAATGACTTAACAAAAAAGGGAGTACCATTTGAATGGAAAAAGGCTCAACAGCGAGCCTTTGACCGGCTTCGACATCGTTTTCTAGCAGAACCTATCCTGACTCTTTGGAAACCAGATCATCCCACTCGGATCGAGGTGGATGCCTCGGGATATGCAACGGGAGGAGTGCTATCACAGAAGTTGGAAGATGGAGAATGGCATCCTATTGCATACCGATCTTCTTCAATGGACGAGAATCAACGTAATTATGAAATCCATGACAGAGATGTTGGCAATTGTAGAGGCCCTCCGAGACTGGAGACACTACTTGGAAGGATTACCAGACCCCTTTGACATTGTAACAGACCACGACAACCTGCGCTACTGGAGAACTGCCCAAGACTTGAGCCGAAGACAAGCCCGATGGGCCCTATGGTTATCAAACTTTCATTTCAAACTGGTGCACAGACCTGGCAAACAACACATTATAGCTGATCTCTTATCACGAATGCCACACCATCAACGATCTGATCAAGAAGACAACCGGAAACAAACAGTCTTGAATCCCGAACACTTTGCCACCATAGCCGCAACTGCCCTCAGCAATCCATTGGAACTGGAAATTTGAAGGGAGTCCCAGCGAGAAGCGGAAGTGATAGAAGGACTAAAAGAGCTGAAGAAAGGAGGTTTGAAGAGGTTGGCAAATGGGATCACTGAATGGGAAGAAGACGAGGGGCTGATTTACCGAAGGGGCAAAGTTTATGTGCCGCCAAATCAAGACCTTAGGAAGAAGGTCTTGATGCAGTGCCATGATGAGAAGACAGCTGGGCACGGAGGGAAACATGCTACATATAATCTGGTCAGTTCTTATTATTGGTGGCCTACCATGCGATCTTTTGTAGAAAAATATGTGGAGGGATGCGACACCTGTGCATGAAAGAAACTCCAACGACACCCAAAAACAGCATTACAGCCATTGGAAGTACCGGAAGGCCCATGGGAGACAGTGGGAGTTGACCTGATCACACAATTACCAGAATCTAACGGTTATGATGCTATCCTGGTATGTGTTGATCATTATGGGAAATAAATTCACGCACTACCCTGTACGACTACCATTACGGTGGAGGAGATGGCAGACCTGTATTATAGGGAGATTTTCCGACTACACAGGTTACCCCTCCAATTTGTATCAGATCGAGGACCTCAATTTGCAGCGGTGCTCATGCAACTGCTTCTCAAGCGACTGGGGATCAAATCCTCGCTTACATCGGGATACCACCCACAGGCAAATGGACAAACAGAATGAGCTAACCAAGAGGTAGAAAAGTTCCTTCGCCTGTTTGTAGGAAGACGCCAAGATGACTGGGCTGAACACCTACCAATGGCTGAGTTTGTCATTAACTCCAGAATACACTCAGCACATGGACTGGCCCCTTTTGAAGTCGAATATGGCTACCTCCCACACTTCAACATTCCAGTCGGAAGGAGGACAGGGAACCAGAGTGTGGAGGAAAGGTTAGAAGTTTTAAAGGAGGTTCAAAAAGATGCAGGAGCAGCACTACACCTGGCAAAAAGGCACATGGAGGAAGGGTCAGGGGGTACAACTCCAAAGTACAATGTGGGGGACCTAGTATGGTTGAGCGGCGAGGACTTGGATCTAAAGTTGTCAAGTGAAAAACTGGGAGACAGACAGCTGGGCCCTTTTGAAATAATTCAGAAAATTGGGCGGGTTAATTATAAATTGGATCTTCCTCTCTCCTTATCACGCATTCACCCTGTTTTTCATGCCAGCAAACTCTATCCGTGGAAAGGGAACAATGTTAATGGAGAACGGCCAGATGGACCAGGACCAGTGGAGCTGGAGGAGGATGATGAACCTGAGTATGAGGTGGAAGAGGTGTTAGACAGCAGGGTAAGGTGGAGACGCTTGGAATATCTGGTGAAGTGGAAAGGGTATGATGCAGCGCATAACTCTTGGGAACCCTTCACCAACCTACAAAATGCAAAACGAATAATCACTAGGTTCCACAAGAATCATCCAGATGCCCCCAGTGTTCCTTAATCATCGAGGACGATGAATCTTAGGAGGGGGGTAATGTCACGAACTCGTATTATTTTCATTTCTTTTCTTGTTTACTACTGTTTTACTCTGAAGCTATTACCTTCATCACAGACAATCGATCCAAGGGATCACTTCATGTTAACTGTATGTTCTACTTCCATTCTGTCATACTACTATTCCAGTTCTTTATCTTTCCATAATCTTTCCATAATCTTTCCATAACCTTTCCATAACCTTTCCTGAAACACGCTGTGACCTGTATCTATTGTTGATGTCTTCTTCTCATCCATCATTGCCTTCTCCCTGCCTCACCGCAGCCTCATTGTTTCATTTACCCTATCACTGCCTCATTACTGCCTCATGACTCCTTAGGTCTTCTCACTGCTTCACACTGCCCTACGCTGCCTCCTTCCTCTATTGATAGTCAACAGTATTTAAACCTTGTGTCCTGTAAACCTAGTCCTTAGCTTGACCTCCTGTCAATCTCGGACTAGGTGTGTATCCTTGTACTTGTTTTCCTGCCTCAATATAACCTGTCAATCTCAGACTAGATTCCTGAAGCTCTCCTGATTACTGCCCTACTGTGTCTACTTATCTAGTGTCGCTCTTTGTGACAGGGTGCATCATGTCTTGTTCTACGTTGCATGCTCTCTCTCTCTCGTTCTTCTCTTCTCTTTGCTCGCTGTATGAAGATCCCCCTCTAGACTCTTGACGTTAAGCTCTGCTTTTGACGTGTAACCCACTGCTCTGGGTGCCCATATACCAATCAGTTTGGGTGTACACAAAAGAACTTGGGGAGGTACTCAGGTCTCTGATTGGGAACATCGGCCTCTGCATTCGTTGGCACAAGCGCCCAGCATGCTTTGACCCCTTTGACTCAGTACGCACTGGATCCAGTACACTACGTCATCCTTTCTGGACTATGGAGGACAGTAACAGAGCATGGGAGTAAGCCTAAGCAGTGGAGGTTTCTTTCTACGACACTTGCAATTAGATCTATGGGAAGAATAGTGAGTTTTTTGAGATCCAACCTCTGGAACAGGCTGATGTTTTTTAGGCACCAAGAGTACATTATGCTTTGCTTCGACGTTGCAAGCTTCTTTCCCATTCCTCCTTCCTTCATATGAAGGCTCCTATCTCTATCACTCAATCTCTCCATTCACATTTGATCAATCTTCCCTTGTACCAGCACAGGCTCTGCAGCAGGGTAACCAATCTTGCATCCCTATACCCCTGGCAAGTGTGGAGCTCTTGGAGTGATGTCAACAGATTTCCAAATAGAGTAATGGTGACAAAGGAGGACTGGTTGTAAGAAGATCTGCCCTATCGACAAAGCTGATGTATTTCTAGGTTAACTTTGTAAGAACTTTCTTGACGTCTACGCTGTCTCCCTAGATTCCCGGGCTCCTCTTCGGTTATATACTCACAGTACCCTTTTCCTCGTCTTAGGACACTATGGGGAATTGGACGCCTGGAGTTGCACCATATGTTGAGGAGTGGGCTAGAGGATTCCCCCTCTGGATGTTCAGGTAGTCTCTGCAAGGTAAGAAACGCCTTCCTTTGCGGTGAAGGGCTTTGGATTCTGCTAGGACTGAAAGACTCTAGAACTTAAGTCTCTCTGGAGACACTGCTAAAGACCTTAAGAAGACTCCTAAGACCTAAAACAACTACTGCCACTAGTGGGGGCCTAGTGCTTCCTAACAGTTTTAAAGCTCTGAAAGGGTGCGAGTGGGTATGGAGGACAGAACTCGTTCAAATCTGAAGTTAAACGAGAGACAGCAATCAACTTCAATTGCTGTGTAGGATTCCTTAAGAGCGAATGTTCTCTCTTAAGAAGTAGGCTCACTGAATGACTTGTCTAGTCCTTTTCAATGAAAGGTTGAACAAAGGTTTATTCGATCTAATGCAGCAAGTACTATGCACAAATACTGCACAAAACAAAATAGAGCACTGAGATAGCACAAAACCAACTCAGCAGAACTCTTAAGACGGGTAGATCGCGGTCACTACGCTCCTAAGAGGTTCTAACCAAGAGTATATCACACTTGATACACGCTAGATCAGACTAATTGACGTTCCATGCTCGTACTAGCCAATTAGGACTAATTGATGTTCCACACTCGTACTAATCAACTAGAAACTACAGTCCCACTGTACCAAGGATCCCTGTCACCTTGTACAACAGAAAGGGCCTGAAGTGATCAACTTAAGATGCAACAGAAGTCACAACTCAAGTAAGCATCAATTGTGAGAAAGGTTTTACAGAGTTATCTCGGACTCCGAGTGTGATACTAGCAAACTGGCAGTATTAATCTCTCAAGGCACACAAGAGCGGCTTCAAGCACAAGTGGCAAGTTTCAGCTGGCTCTTCTAGAGATGTTATACAAGCTACTAGCTCTCCTGAGTCCTTCATCAGCTACATACTGTCCTTATATACTGAGTAGGGAGTATTTCTACGAGAAAATGATAAGAAAAATACAAAAACATAAATTGTAACAGATCTGTGACATATTCCCTTTCTTGGGGCATAACTAGTAATATCTTAAGGCTATGTGCAAGTATCCATGTCCATATCCAAAGTATGACTAGTAATATTTGACTATTGGAGCGGCTGCCTTTGTAAGATAGAATGTCTTAAGGCCTTCTTTCCGCTTCCATCCATCCAGGTGAGTGTCAAATGCACCCTTGCTTGATAATATTGCGCACTTCCGGTGTCTTAGCAGGTCATAGCTGTTCTATATCTGCCAAGTACCATCACTTTCACTTGTTCATGACCAAGCTGCATACTTGTCAAGGCTCTGCCGACTATTTCAGTTACTGGGGAGTGCCTTAAGCAAGTCGATTTACTTCTCTGATCTTGAGTAATTTGTTATGTCCTATTTGACTTCTAAAGTCATAGGGCAGTAGAATTACTGAGCAATCGTTACAGAGTTGCTTCAAGACGTTGCAACCTGTCATAAGAGTATGGATAAACTGTCATTCCCGCACAGAACCTGTTGATCAATTGTCGATCATGTTCTTTTAGGAATTCCTGAATTTGATCAAGATTTCTTCCGATATCCGATGTGTGTTTCACTTGTTGCCACACTTAGCATCGGTCTCTTAAGCATTACAACTCTGTGCAATACTTCTTAGGAATGATACATCGGTCTGAAGGACGTTTTAAGACTTTCCCTTGGGTTGGCAATGTACTTGTAGAGTAGTAGCATTTTCTTAAGAGTTGTTTAAAACTCCTTAAGAGCAAGATCAAAGGTCGTAATTTTGTCAAGTGTTCCCTACAAGCCATGATGACTTGGTTCCCAATACAGATCTATAGTCATCTCACTCGATTTCACACTTAGACTAGGGGTGGGTAGCGTTCCTCTAATCTCTAAATGCCATACAGTTTCTTAAGACCTCTGTTAAAGTCTTAAGGGTGGATATGCAAGTACATCCCTTTGGCTAACAGCTTGGGACTCACTATAGCCCTCGTAAACCTATTGCATTGCTTAAGAGTAATAAAATACTCTTAAAATGCGGAATTTCAAGCCTAGCCATTTTTCAGGCTCATTAGCGGACTCATCTCGCCTTGAGTTCACAATCGAAGTGTCGGTTATGGCATCTTTGGTGCAATACTGAGTACTTGACAATGACTTGGTACAACAATTTTTTCATTTTTTTTGTCCTTTGAAAGGAAGGACACAGTCTCTTCAGAGATTGTGATTTGTAGTGGGCTCTTTGGAAATCCCCTTGGGATATGCATGCTTGGGAACTTCCCCTTCAGTGGGGGGCTTTCTTTTATCTGGCACAGGGCTCCGCTTATAAACAGAGACACCCTCGCAGGTAGTACAAGTCACAACCAAAGATGGTGCTTCCCAAGCACAGTAGATACATATCCCCTTATGCTCTTTATCCGTTCTACGTCTCAGTAGGCATTTGCTGCCAATTGGGTCATGGTTGTGGTATTCTGGAGTTAAAACCTTGTACACCCCACTCTAATGGTGGAACATGCCTTGTGCTGTTCTGAACACCACACTACTTAATTGTAGTGGCCATCCTCATAAAGTCCTGAATGGTGAGGTGGCTAATGCCTTTGGGCATTAGTATAATCAGCTCAGGTTTGGACATGTACATTGGGGTGCATAGTTACTTTGTCTAGGCAGCAGAGGGGTTTGTGTAAATTCGCCCTGACTGTGATCCCCTGGGTTAAAAGCCAGGATTTGCAGGATGCCGATTGCCTCTCTATACTATTGTTAACATGAGGTTTCCAGTCCTGGAGAAAGAGTCCTGCTGAGGGACTTGTGCCAGGCCTCTACATACCAGTAGAGGGTAGGCTGCCGCCTATGTGTAAAAACAGGAAGAGGTTCACTACCGACTAGTATTCGACAACCTCTCTCAGCTAACAATAGTGGTATGGTTCAGGTGCGACTGCCAAACCAAGATAGACCTTTGGGTAACACCCCACTATCTTCGTGACAAAGGACTGCATACTCAGGTCCCTCCCTAAGTATTAAGTTACTAGGGTTGATAGAGTCGAGGAGTGGTATAATCTTAGGGCTTTGGATCATCATGGCTAATCACTGCACTGTGACCAAGCACTTAAGCTCCATACCGCCTGATTAGTTTCAGTGTGGGCTACTGGCTGTGGTTTTAACTGAGAAGGAATACTTATTGCTGCGGTATGCCGTTAGCAACCAATACTCCCACCGGAGGCAGACTTGTCGAACAACTTTCTTCTTACACCAAGAGCATAAGATTTAGGGGCCGAGAGCCTTCAAAACACTACATAATTTTTTCCTTCCTTTCATAACTTCTTCGGAAGTTGTACTGGGCTATGATGACTATAGTCTCTGATCTGAGGGGCTTCAAGACTGGGTGTCTTTAGGACAACCAGGCAGCCAGGTCCCTTATGATTACTATTGTGCTTGCAATAGGAGGTGCACTCTGAGCCCAGTACTAATTATTTTTTCTTTTTTCTTTCTTTAGGAGGACGATGATGAGAATCTGGGACGAGTCAGCTTATTAAGGCTCTGAGCATGGGTGTCTTTAGGACGACCAGGCATCTGCCTTATGATGACTGCTTCACAGCTCTGTTGGGAGAGTCGCTCTGAGTCTGCCTAAGAAGATTAGAATAATAATTACAAAAATCCAAGTCATTTAACATTGTCATTTACTTTTATTACATTTGGGTTTAGTGTCCATGACCAAGTTTCTGGCCAAGTACCCTTGACTGGGATTTCATAACTTGGAGATATGTGGTAGTCATACTAATAACTTTATTTTCAGATTATAAACATGTCTTCCAGTATTGAGAAACTTGTTCCTTTCTTGAACTCTGATAACTATCGTGAATGGTCTTTGGCCATGTCTAGTTACCTTTGACAACAAGAAGTTTTTAATGTGGTTGATGGATCTTTTCTTCGTCCTGACGCTAGTGCTACTGCTAAAGATCATTGGGAATGGGATATGTTGGATGACAAGGCGATAGGTTGTATCGCTCTTAGGTTACCTTATGATGTTAGGGTCAATGTACAAACCTTTACCCCTCAAGAAGTTTCTGCTGAAGCTGGGGGTAAAAGTACTTATACTTCAAAGATGATGTGGGACAAGATCAAGACCGAGTATGGTACTGAGCGTACTATTACTCAGTTTAATGAATCGCAAAGCTTCAATAACTTTGCGATTAACGTTCAGGTTGATCCCAAAAAGCAGTTCGCTGTTTTTAACAATCTTTGCAACAGGATCCAAGTCTATTCTGGCAAGGTCATTTCAGACCACAAACGCGCTTTCCAAATTATCTCTAAACTTCCCAAACATGATTCTTGGGAGTTTATTCGTATGCAACTTCTACATAAACATAGTTCTCAAAAGGACCTCAAAATGACTGAGGTTGAGAGTACTATTCTCGACCATTACTATTCCTTGCACCCTCATGAAAGCTCTAACAAAGCTTTCACGGCTCATGTAGCCAAGATTTCTGGACAATCTGGAAATCAATATAAGGGGAAGCCCCCCAGATTTAACTCACAACAGCGACAGAGTGCCCCACAAGGGTCGCACCAACAGCAACAGCAAGGACGACCAACCAATAGAGGGTCTGGTTGTGGTGGTGCAAATAATAGAGGAAATGGTCAAGGAGGTGCTGCAAAGAGACCTGGAGGACCTCAAAAAGGTCAGCGCGGTCAAGGCCAGAAGAAGGCCAAATGTCAGCAAGCCATGGAGGCTGCTGAAAACATCAGTGGGGTAAATGATGCCTTCCAAGGAATGGCATTTATGGCAGGACAAGAAGATAGGACAGATACAAGGTCAATATCCAGTATTGGTTCTTGGTTGCAACCTTTATCTCACCTTTTTTCTCAACCTAACAGGAATATTGTACAAGAAAGAAGCATTGTTGATGATAGGTCAGGAAATTCGTCTCAACATATAGTTCAAACTTACAAAAATCCTATAATCCCTCTTCAACATGTCAGTAGGTCCGAAGAAGAGTCAGTAACTACTGCTTATCCTCCTTCTACTGATACTAATTCTTATCGACGCAAACATGTCCATTTTTTAACCCATAGGGACATGGAAATGAGTGATGAAGAAAACATCACTGGTGAGAGTACTTCTTTTCCTACAATAATCCATGGCACTAACAGATATCAACCCGATGTTATACCTGAATATACTGCTCCTTGTGAAAAATGATATGAACACTCATACATTCAACTTTCACCAAATCCTGATGGTGGCCATTATGAACAACCAATTTGAAATGTTGGTGTCTCTGCCACTTGAAATTCTTTGGTTCAACATCACCCCGCTTAAGATCCCATTGTTGGTAAATGGATCATTGGTAAACGACATTACTATGATTCTAAAAATCCTAACAAAACTGGTGGGGTTGAACCAATGTCTAATGGTGATTACTTTGGGCGACGACAAACTGAATACATTTATGGCACATATAAACAATTCTGGCAAGCAGAAGAAGATCACTTTAACAGGGAGATCCAAGAAGGTATGATCCCTAGCAATCATGTTTACATATATGGTGACCCATACTTGCATTTGGTACCCAAAGAAGATCAGGAATGGTTGAATGATGAGTATGTTGATTATCTTGACAAACTATGGAATTTTAACAAAGCTTTTGTTAAAAACTCTATTAGACAGATGATGCAAGAAGGACAAAGCATACCAGCAGTAGTACTGCAAAGACATATAGCCTTCATTGCACAAGAGGAAACAGTAAGTGATGGTGATACATTAATGGACGACATGGAATATGTCTCCAGGGTGAATACCCCCCTTGATTATACAGATGATGAAGAGGCAGAGGATCTTGACTCCGATAAGGAGAACATTCCACCTCTAGAACCTCACTCTCCAAGTCCAGACTCCATTCCCAAATGGACCCCTGAAACTGGAAATCACAATTGGGAAACCAATGAACCAGGATCAGGATGGGAAGAAGCTGACTGGGGAAGTGACAGTGAAGAATTACCTCTTCTACCCTTACCTCATAAAGAGAGAGGATATGGCGCTGGCGAGAACAAGGAGTTTTTTCTTAGAACCCTTGGATCTCAGCCTGACGATGATGACACTAGACATTGGTGCATCACCGGAGAGATCAAGAAAAACCCGAAGGAAACACAAGTCTATGTTACTAAGTGGATTGACAGTGTCAGATATAGAACTACAACACTATTCAAACCTTACCTCTGGAAACCCTTGCACTATTCAGAAGTTTGGCAAATGCAAAAGGGCAAGGTCTGTTTCAGATGTGGACACTGGTCCACTTGGGACATAATGGTTCAATCCCTTGAAGATACTCTCACTGCAACAGAAATATTGCAGAGGTGTTGAGATAGTCGATACAATTCATACCTAAACTATGTGTGGTTATCAGGTATTAACATTACCTGGGGTCAATTCAAATACTTCTGGTGCTTGTTATACCACAACTCACCAGTGGATTTGAGAGAAAGAAGCTCTCATTCGAGGTATGAAGACTACCTCAATCAATTATGGACATCTGATTTCAAAGAGACATGGGAAGAGTACAAAAGTACGTGGTCTAAAGAATGGCAAGAGAAGTTTGGCAAGGAACAAAAGGAATTTCTGGATTCAGAACAAGGTATGGAATTACTCTCTAGAATCAGAAAAGAGTTCGATGGCAATTTTGCCGATAAACCAACTTACAAACCTAAATGGGTTTTAGAAATTCCAGAACAAAAAATACCTGCTAAACAAGAGGTTATCCAACAAGAGCAACTAGTTAACCCGGAGGATCAAAAGAATCCTCCTAGCATGAGGTTTTCCCATAATAACTGGGGACCCATGACAGTACAAGATGCACAAGCCTTCTATGATGACCTTTACCACAACAACTTCAAGTTGTGGATAAAATCAAACTGGACAGCATTCTTCAGCGACATCCGAAAAATGGTCTTCAAAGAAGAAAACTTGGCTAAGTACATTCCGTTGACAAAAGTTGCAGATCTCTACAATACCAACTGTTGGGAGAGTTCCACTAGTAGGGATATCATCTTTTGGCGTCTCCAAAATGATGAAAAATATCACAAGACAGTGGCTAGATCTGCTGTTCAACACCTACCAATGGCACCTCTGAATACCGTAGTGGAAGTGGATGAAAATGATAATCATACACTTCGACCTCCCTGTCATTTGGAAATTCCTACACCACCACCATCACCGACAACTGGTTCTGAGAAAAAACCTGCGTTCATAACAGGTGAAGTCGTTCAATTATTAAACCTTGTTAAACAAATTCATGTTGCTGAAAAACTTCATATTTATCAAGATTCCTTGGCTTCGCAGACAGGTTCTCATTCCCCTACTCTGGCTGATTATGGCAACAAAGTACTTTGCCGAGAATTGAAACAAGCACAGAAAAGTAGGATGGAATGGGAAGCAAAACAATGGGGTGTTATGGCTCTGTTAAGTCTGGGCAAGTCCGAAGCTAGGAGAGAGAGTTCTGGGGCTCCGGAGCCTGGGCAGAAGTCTCGGAAACACTAAAAATAGAAATATCGGATCCAAAGCAGATCCTATGAAATAAGAAATGAGAGGACGAAGTCTGAGTATTTACCGGGCCAGAACTGGATTGACATTTGCGTTGGCTCAGAATGAACACAAGAGAATAAAGACCAGCTTAGTTGATTTTTGACTTAAGCTACATACAAAAAAGTATCTAGCACTGCATGCAAATTAAAATATTACACAAGTGGAATATTTTAATTTTTCAGATTATATTTTGAAAATATTACATGCATTATTAAAATATTCCATGGGTGGAATATTTTAACTTGCATGCAGTGTAGCTTTTATACTACGGATCCGAGATGGACCAGAATAAAACACGTTGTAGAGAAAAGACAATAGCAAAGGAATAAAATGATATAAGGAGAAATGTGCGCAGCACATAAATCATGAGAAAAGGTCATGAGGAGAAACGAGTAAAACATGTGGATGCAAAAGCGGAACATACGGAACAGCAATGCAGAAGGAATATGAGAAGTCGGAAGAAATTGGAAGTGTGGAAAATGCGGATCCGATGGATCTGTGAGGAAGCGATAATGAAGGAATAAAGCATGGGAAAATATCTTCGGATGCAGCAGATCCGAGCAGATAATAAAGGATGTTAAATAGTGCAAGAAAATATTTCGGACAGAGCGGATCCAAGCGGAATAGGGATTAAATAAAGTGTGGGAAAATAAGTCGGACAAAGTGGATCCGGATGGAAGGTATGGATGTAACAGGCTCCAGCATATAGAGCTGTAACACATGGAGGAACCTTCAATGAACTGAACCAACAGCAGTTTGGACACAACGAGTTTGTTGGCATTGATCCAAAAGCTTTCACATCGCAGGATGATGATGAAAAGAAATACGATGATGACAATACTGGTTTTGAAGACTTCGACATTGTGGAACATCTGGATAATGTTGGTTTTTGGTACGTCTCACATTTATTATTACCCACTAGTCACTCATTCAAACAGAACTTTGTTTTATCTACAGAATTACTGAGTGCACTAAATGGTAAAGTAGCACCAAACATTAGTAATTTAGATGTATATGAAACGTATCTGAACTATCGTAGTGCACTAGAAAATAAGGTAGCACACGAAATGGCTTTAGTAACTACTATTTGTACAATAGACAATCATAGTAGTTGTAATAATAATGTATCTTCTTCAAACTTTTATTGTACGAAATGTGAGACACCATTCAACTTTGGATGCTTCTTCACTGAACAAGAAGGAGTCTATTGGGTAATGGATACAGGAGCATCTGCTCATTATACTTTTGATATTAAAGACTTTGCAGAATATCAACCATTATCACAACCCATTGCTATAACCACCGCTAATAAAAATGCCAAAACGGAAATCATTGGTACTGGAACAGTTTTAATTCAGCATATAGATAATAAAAATAAAACACATTTAATACGACTTGAACCAGTAAATTATGCACCAAAAATGACACACTGACTACTTTCCCCTGGTGTCTTTGAAAAACAAGGATACTATATCAGCAATAAAGGAGGAAAGCTTCGATTGTTTAAAGAGTCAGATAACTCTTTATTAGCTACATTACTCCATAAACATTCTGGAGATACAATGTATTGGCTTAATGCTATACCAATTTTACCAAACTCACATTTAGCATTAATAGCTACATCTTCTAAAAAAATGTATGAACTTTGGCACAATAGAATTGGACATCCTGGCATTGAAGTTCTTAGGAAGTTAAATACTTCAGTAAAAGGAGTTAAAAATTTTGCTGTTCCTAAGAAAACACACATCTGCAGAGGATGCGCTTTAGGTAAAATGCCACAAAAAATACATCCCAAATCTACCAAATGTGTGCAACATGTTTTACAATTAGTACATGGTGATTTAAAAGAATTTCCTATTCTTTCATATCATAAATATAAGTATGCTTTATGTTTACTAGATGATTGCTCAGGAGCACCTTTTATAGCATTAATGACAAAGAAAAGTGAAACTTTTGAAAAGTTTAAAACATTCAAAACTTGGGCAGAAAAAGTTACTGGTAAAAAGATAAAGATACTATGTACTGATTTAGGGGGAGAATTTGAGTCAAACAAGTTTGAAAAATACTTTGAAAAAACAGGTATAATACATCAAACTTCAGCACCAGATATCCACCAACAAAATGGTAGAGCAGAACAAAATATTAGAACACTTAGTGATCATTCAGATAGCATGCGCTTACATGCAAATGCACCAGATTCTTGGTGGGAATTCACTTTTCTAACAGCTGCACATATAAAGGCTTGAATACCTTTAAAAATGTTAGAATGGAAGACACCAATTGAAATATTTAAGAAATCAAAACCTGATCTCTCATATTTCAGAACCTGGGGATGCGTGGCTTATGTTTTTTGACCCAAGGGAAAACAAAATAATAAGTTAGCTCCAAAATCTGAATTAATGATGTTCATAGGATATGCACAAAACTCCAAAGCTTGGCTTTTCATGTGAAAAGACTACAGACTTTACAGATCTGACCAAGCACTTTTTATTGAAGATTTCTTTCCACGTGTTAAAAACAAAGACATTATAGGACAAAATCCTCTATCTGTTTTTAAAAATCCTTCAAAAGCCTGTGATGAATTAGCTAAAGGCTTCCCACCTGATGATAATGATTCAGATCCAAACGACAATGTTGCAAGTCGTACGAGATCAAAAATGAAGAAAAGTACTTTCGAAAATAAAAAGAAACCTATGGATCCTCCCAAACCACCACCAAAACCTCCACTAACAAAAGAAGAATTAGACTGGCAAATGGAGGCTTTAAGGGAAGAAACAGCTCGTGTTATAGAAGAAATGAGAATTGAAAACGAAAGACAAGGAAGAACCTTGTCCGATACAAGACTCAGAAGAGAACAACATGAAAATTCTCTTCAAGTTTTTAAAGGGAAGGAACACGCATGATCTGCAGAACCTAAAAAAGAAATAAAGGAAGAATCATCATCATCATCTAGTTCATCCTCTTCTGATGAAACAGAATATCTTGGCTCTGATGAAACAGGTGAACCATCACCTATAAAACCAAGAAGAAATCCATCTAGAGACCAAAAACAAAACTGGAGAATAGACCATCCAGATTGGAAAGACTCACAAGATACAGATAACTTTCCACCAGAAGAAAAGTTACTATATAATCCTCCTGGACCATCAAAAAGTGCTCAAATAGCTTTTTTCGCCAAAGCTAGAGATCTGCATTTAAGCAATTATATCTCATCTCAAGAAGAGAGAGAGACAGCTTACTTAGCACATATGCACGATGACATTATTCTTGAACATCTTGATATAGACAAGTATGCTCAAGAAGGGGGAGTTGGTATACATCGAGTTCTCTTAGCACGTACAGCTGAACTTTTGAACGAGCCACAAAAGAAGTACGTTCCAACAGCTTTAATCTTTAATAAAGACCAAGATGACTATTGGAATGATAATTTCCTAGTACATACTTGGACTGGTGATCATAACTATAGAAATGCACCAAATCATATTAAAGATGCATGGTTCAAAGCTGAACAATACGAAATCAATCAACTTAATCAGCATGACGTCTATGATGAAGTTGATTTGCCTTTAGGCAGAAAAGCGGTAAAATACCGATGGGTTTATAATATTAAAAGCAATGGGAAATTTTGTGCAAGAATAGTCGTGAAAGGTTTTATTGAAGGTCTGGATTATAATAACATTTTTAGTCCGGTAGTGCGATTCGAAACAGTTCGACTCTTACTAGCGCTGGCAGCCATCTATGATTGGGAAATATTAGCACTTGACGTCAAAAGCGCTTTTTTATATGGCGAGCTAGAAGAGGAAATTTATATGCAACCAGACAAAAGATTCCTCAAAAATAAAAACAGCAGCAAGGTATGGAGGTTACGCAAAGCCTTATACGGATTAAAGCAAGCCAGTAGAGAATGGTGGAGAAAGTGTTCAACTTTCATGAAACCTCTAGGCTTTAAAAAGCTTGAATCTGACAGCAGTGTGTATGTTTATAGAGATAAAAACGACCTTATAATTGCAATCATCTATGTTGATGATGCCTTATGGTTTAGTAACAACAGAAAATTACTAGAAAAGAAACGTACCATATTCATGAAAGAATATGATACTACTGATCTTGGAGAAGCTAAAGAATTTTTAGGAATGAAAATTGTAAGAGATAGAAAGAAGAAAACTATCTCAATAGATCAACAAGAGTACTTAAAGAAAATATTGAAACGATTCAATATGCAAGACTCTAAACATTTAAAAACTCCTTTACCCCAAGGTTGGTTACCAACACCAAATACAGCTAAAGCAAGTCCTGAAATTCAAAAGAAATTTCAACAAGTCATAGGCTCTTTACTGTATTTAATGCTAGGAACACGACCAGACATTTGTTTTGCGGTCATAAAATTATCACAACATTCAGCAAATCCATCACAAGAACACCTGGACAAAGCTATATCAATCTTCAGATATCTTAATGGAACTCTTAACTACAAAATTGTGTATAAAGGAAAAGATAACTCTGGATTGATAGGTTTCTGTGATAGTGATTGGGCTACAGATAGACATGGTAGAAGATCACAGTATGGATTCATCTTCAAATTAGCTGAAGCATCCATAGCTTGGTCTTCTAAACAACAAAAGTCTGTAGCAACTTCTTCAACTGAAGCAGAATATGTTTCTTTCTCAGAAACATCTAGACAAGCATTATGGTATAAGAACATCTTAGGAGAAATAGGCATAAATATTGGCACTGTACCTATCACTGGCGATAATCAAGGAGCCATATTCATTGCTAGAAACAGTGTTATTGAAGCAAGATCAAAACACATTGAAACCAAATACCATCATGTGAGACAGTTATATGAAGAAGGAAAAATAGATTTTCTCTTTGTACCAGGAAGTGAAAATCATGCAGATTTATTAACCAAGAATCTTGGTTCAATAAAATTCTTGCAATTCCGAGGAGAACTTGGAATTATTTTCAAATAAACTTATTTCGCTATTTCAAGCGAGGGGGAGTGTTGAAGTTATGCTCTCAACCGAAATAGGGGTTAAGGCTTACACAGCCCGAGATGCCGAAGTAAAACTTAACCTTAATAAACTATACAGCTAAAATCTAGACCTTAAGTCTAGATTTACAGACACTTATAATAATAATAGTGTACTTTAGTAATTACAGTGTAATCGTACCATAATTACTCATATTCACAGATATGATCCGGACCAATGGCATTAATCACGCATTGAGTCAGAGTGAGTCACAACACGAAATAGGACTCAACTCTATAAGCCAGACAAAGTCAGCTCCACAATGACTCACATCTATTGTTAGAACAATGGATCTGAGTTATATTTATTGTTAGTACAATACAATACAGAATATATTGGAACAGACAATAGAATACTTTTCTATTGTCCTGCGTATCTAGAATAGAACAATGGGAAAATGTCCCATTGTTCCTTTAGATAGTAAGTAGTTCTCATCTACAATAGAATAGTATAAATACTGGGTGTAGTAGCTACTCAAAATGCAGAATCTTTCATACTCTTATATCTCTCAAGCTCTACAAGCTACCTATAACTAACTAACTCAAGGTGAGTCCCTCTGCGTGCTCACTAGTGCTGACAATGCTGCTTTCAACATACTCAGTCCATGTTACAACTTTTGCATCTTTCCTGAACCCTTATATTACTGATCAGACTGTATAATTGTGAACATGATAGCTTTGGAAACATTTTTCCAGGTACTTAAACTATATTCAATTCTACTTACCTCCATTTGTCACAAAGAGCGACACTAGATAAGTAGACACAGTAGGGCAGTAATCAGGAGAGCTTCAAGAATCTAGTCTGAGATTGACAGGTTATATTGAGGCAGGAAAGCAAGTACAAGGATACACACCTAGTCTGAGATTGACAGGAGGTCAAGCTAAGGACTAGGTTTACAGGACACAAGGTTTAAATACTGTTGACTATCAATAGAGGAAGGAGGCAGCGTAGGGCAGTGTGAAGCAGTGTGAAGACCTAAGGAGTCATAGGGCAGTAACGAGGCAGTGATAGGGTAAATGAAACAACAAGGCTGTGGTGAGGCAGGGAGAAGGCAATGATGGAAGAGAAGAAGACATCAACAATAGATACAGGTCACAGCGTGTTTCAGGAAAGGTTATGGAAAGGTTATGGAAAGATTATGGAAAGATTATGGAAAGATAAAGAACTGGAATAGTAGTATGACAGAATGGAAGTAGGACATACAGTTAACATGAAGTGATCCCTTGGATCGATTGTCTGTGATGAAGGTAATAGCTTCAGAGTAAAACAGTGGTAAACAAGAAAAGAAATGAAAATAATACGAGTTTGTGACACCATTTTATTGTAATTGGTTTATCCTTTCACCTTGAGACAGAGTCAAGCTTCAAATCTCTGAGATAGAAACAAATACCATATATAGTGTACTGGGAAATAAACATACTGTTTTTGTGTTTTTTGCTTTTGGAGGATGCTTCAAAGCATCATTGAAGCTACAGCATTCAAACATGAAAATAATCCATATATTTTCCAATACCCACAAATTCTCCAGCAACTGCTATATACTGAGGACACTGATATCACATCACATTGTATATATATGGCATGTATTGATGTCATTTGGGTTACATGGAATAGTATCCTTAGTGTGTTGTTGGGCTTACTTACCTGTCCAGCTTTTGGTGTTAAAATTTTGGAGATGTAGATTCATTGTCAGTCACTAAATGAAAATTGAACATTAGCAAAGATTTAATGCCAGATGGAGTGCTAAGACCATTCTGGTTTTGCTTGGACTTAGGCTTAGATGTCCAGATCTAGATGCAGGTCTAAAAGGGGTATTACCATTGTGTTTCATCAAGAACCAGCTAATGATATCATTTAACAGAAATTAAGCTTCGACCACTGTGCTTGGATTCATGCTTCTGTCACTGATATCACTGTGGGTTCTCGGAACCATCTATGTCATTGATTGGAGCAACTATCTTCCCAATCACAGCAGCATACTGTAGTTCCGTGAATGGAAGCAACCAGGAGTGACACTGTGACAGTTGGTTGCATCATGAGGATAGCGATGGGACTTCCGTGACCCGTTATAGTCATAATTTTTAGCACCCACGAGTGCAAATATTGAAAATTGGACATTGTTCATGAGACACGTTGAAATTTTTATAAAGCTATTGTTCTAGTACAAATGTATTACTAACAGACATTTTTCGCCCGAAGTTGCTGCAATCCCACATCATGAAAGCACCAAGCAAGCCGCAGAAACCCTCTACGGGTCCTCCACAGCGTCTAGTTTCCCAAATAAATCACCTTCGAGACCTTCTTCGCAATCTACCCGACCATATACCAAGAGATTTACCGGTCCACAAGTCAACTTATCATTTCTCTCTTGACCCGGAATCAGTTGAGGAAAGGGGCATTTTTGGAGTGCTATCTCATGTCCTAGAGGTGACCTTAGGTCAACGAGAGGATGGCACCATTCATTTTCAAGAACAGGGCCAAAGACTTGAAGATTTAATCAAGATCTTGAAGGATGCGATCAAAATGATGTCGGAGAGTGATCGGATAGCATTCGAGTCAGCTTGGCTTAACAGACTTATCCATGCAGCTGAAAATGATGGTGCACAACATCCCAAAAGAAAGCACTCTGACATTGAACAAGGCTCAACAGCATCATCATCTGGAGAACCTGCGAAGAAAAAAAGTCATGCCTCCAAGTCTATTATTGTTAACAATGATTTGGACGAGGAGACTGATCTTCAACCACCTAATTCCGAGTCATCACCAGCACCCCCTGCTACAGCCTTTTCCAGTAATCATTCCAGCTCTTTGCCATCCCAATCATCCTGTCTGTTAAGTCCAGGCGACGCAGATCCGGAGCAGATCTGCACCGGGTGGAAGTCTTGGAAAGGAGAGGAGTATTGAAGGAAGCCGAAAGAATCGAACTGATCAAAACGGATCCGGAAGGATCCGATACAAAGTCTAATTGTTCGTTGGATGGAACCAACTTACAACTTCGACGAGTGAGGAGTCAGACAAAGTCAGACGAGGAGAAGATAGAGACCAGCTAAGTTGATTTTAGACTTAAGCTACATACTACAAAGTATAGGGCTTATATACGAGGGTCTGGAGGCGGACCCAAATAAACACGTTGTAAGTAAAAGATAATAAGAATGATATAAAGGGAAACGCTCAGTACATCATCATCGCGTGAAAACCCTTTTACAATAGAGAGAATACATGAGGAGGGTCATAGGAACATACATGAGGAGAGAGGAGTAAACATGAGGATAGATAAAGATGATAACAGACCGAGAGTATAAGCAAGAATGTAATAGAAAAACGGATGCAGAGCGGATCCGATCGAAGTTGACGAAGTTAGAGTTGCAATATGAAGGATTGAAGGATCCGGTCGGATCTGGCGGATGTGCGGATGTAACAGTATCCCCCTCTTAGGCTCGAGCCCTCGAGAGCCTAGATCAAACCAGATTAAGTAATCCACCCTGTGGACTGTCCACAATCAGAAAACAGGGACAAATAGCTGTCTTGGTCTGTGCACCAAAAATAAGACCTATAAAAGCGGATGCGGTCTCGCAAGTTGGACTTCAAAAATCTCGTCTCAAATGTCTTCCTCTCCTTCTCCTACTCCCAGCAGCAGCAACAATAAGGGCAAGCGTCCGGCTCCTCGTCGAGCTCGGACTCCTATGCCAGATCCGGCAGCAGAGGAGGTTGCTGCGAAGTGGGAGCAGCTGCTCCGACAAATCAAAAATCCTGGCGCTGAGCCGGACGAACCAATTGACGAGGAGGTACCGAAGAACGCGTCTGCCCCGGAACGGAGGCGCATCCTCAAGAAAAACCTTGACATGAGTATTTTGTTTGGCTGCGTTTCGGATCCTTGCTAATGATTTGTTTACAGCAATGGATCAATACGCAGTCCTCAAGGATACGTGGGACACGGAGATGAAGGAGTACAAGGAATTGGTAGCGGAGATGGATGGAAGGTTGGAGCAGTGGAAGGAGAAGTGGAAGGAGACCTGGAGGCAGGATCGGGAGGAAAGGGAAAAGGCAAGGCGACCGGTAGTGAGCAGATCCGGTGCGAGTGCGACGAAGAACTGGGCCTACGTCGACTTGAAGGCGCCGAAAGGGAAGAAGAGGCTGAGAGAGTCGAGTCCGCCGGTGCGTCTTTATTTTTTATATGTTTATTTTCTTCTAACTCCTTCCTAGGCGAAGTGCGAGCGGTGCGAAGAGTGCGGGCTTGAGTGCCGTGCACAGACGGTTGCTGGAGCCGCTGCGTGTCAGCAGTGTCGTGCTGCTAGGCAGCATTGCAGCTTTGCCGGTCCGGGTTGGAACAAGCGGGTCCAGTCAGAGGCGTTCGTTGAAGAGGAGGACGAGGCTTATGCCCGTAACCTCTTCTTTGGAAGCGTCAGTGCATCCTTGGAGGAGTTGAAGGGAAGGGTGAAGGAATTGGAAGACTGTGGGCAGGATTTGTGGGATGGTGAGAACTGGTTGGGGAACAAGTTGGATGAGGTGAGGAATGAGGTGGTAAGGCTGGATGTGAAGGTAGAGAGGGTGGAAAAGAAGTTGGGGAAGCTGTTGAGTGGGCAGAAGAGGATTCTGCAGGTTTTGGAAGCGATCCGAGCGGACGCGTCGGATCCGGAGAGTAGCGAGAGTGAGGAGAGTGAGGAGGATGAGGATGACGGTCGGAAGGACGGACCCGAGGGATTTTTCGACCTGGAGGCGAAGGAAGTGGATGAAGGTGAAGTGGAGGAGGAGGAGAAAAAGGCGGCGGATCCGGCGGATGCGGAAGACGGAGAGGAAGAGGCTGAAAAGGAGAGTTGAAGTCCTCTGTCTGCTCCTCGGCTCCGCGCCAAAAAAATATTTTTGTATATAATCTTTTTGGTACAACCTTGCATGTCGCCCTGAATGGGCTTGAAATATTTATTGTTTTTTGTTGCTTTCTTCAAGTGTGAAAAATAAGAGTTGAAAGGGATCCGGAGCGGATCCGAATAAGATGAGTAAAAAATAAGTTGAAGTTCTTCGATCCAAGGCGGATCCGCTAAATGAGTTTCGAAAGCGGACCCGGCTTGTCGGGGTACTTTGCATGGAAGTTGGCAATGTAATCATCTGCAGTCAACTCGTCAGCCAAAACCCAACTGAATTCTTCGTCGGTCCCTTCGTATCCGAGCCACTGCACATAATACAATAGCGGGCACTTGCACCTGCGTCTGTCAACCTTAGAGTCCAAAATTTCTGCGATCTCATACTCAACTTCACCGTCGACCTCGACCGGAGGCGGCGGATCTGATGTGCGATTCGGAATCGAGCTTGGATGGAATGGTTCGAGTTGAGAGACATGGAAAACTGGATGAACAGCGCGAAGATAGTCTGGAAGTTGTAGGGTGTAAGAAAGTGAACTGGGACAGGCGATGACTTTGAAAGGACCAAGATACTTTTCAGAGAACTTAGGAGTCGGTCTAGTGGAGTGAATGTGTTTGGCTGAGAGGAAAACTTTGGATCCGATCGGAAATTCAGGTGCGTCCAAGCAATGTTTATCAGCTTGAAACTTGTAACGAGTCTGAGCGAGTGCGATTTCTTCACGTAGGAAAGTATGGAGTTCTTCAAGGTTGACCACGAAATGTCACGCCCATTCGGATGCGAGATCGTAATCCGGATGGATGCTAAAGTTAGGGTGGTAACCTTTGTTGGCAAAAAAAGGAGAGATTCCTGTGGATGCGTTCGGAGCGTTGTTGTAAGCGAACTCAGCGATAGGGAGAAGCTTAGACCAATTGTCTTGTTGATAGGAGCAGTAGATGCGAATGTACTGTTCCAAGGTCTGATTCGCTCATTCGGTTTGTCCGTCTGCTTCCGGATGATAGCCGGAAGTAAAGTGAAGTTCCATTTCCAACGCTTTGCCTAGAGCTCGGAAGAATTGAGAGATGAATTCGGATCCTCGGTCGGAAGTGACATGCGAAGGTATTCCGTGCTTAGAGAAGACATGAAGAACGAAGAGATCTGCAAGTTGTTCGGAAGTAATAGTGTCATGGGTAGGAATGAAAATTGCTTGTTTCGAAGCGCGATCGATAACCACCAGGATAGAAGTGTAACCGTCGGACGTAGGAAGCTGTTCGATGAAATCCATGGAAATCGAATCCCACGGACGCGTCGGAACCGGTAGGGGTTTGAGTAAACCGAAAGGTCAGTGCCAGTAAGGCTTGTTACGTCCACAAGTGGTGCAAGACTAAACATAATCTCGGACGAATTCTCGGATCCAAGGCCAAGTATAATGACGTCGGATGATCTCGAGTGTTCGGTTCTGTCCGAAATGTCCTGCAAGGGGGTGATCATGATGATAACGTAAGACCTGGAGCCGTAAGTCTGAAGCATTAGGAACGTAAATACGTCTGTCAAGACGAAGTAAACCAGAGTCATCGATGGTCCATCGCGAATCCGAAGATCCTTTGGCAAGTTCGATGCCTGCGGATGTGTCCGGATCGGATGCATACAAAGTGCGAATGGATGCGTGAAGGTTGTCAATGTTCATGATGATACTGGCACGTAGTGTCGGAGCTTCGAGAAATGTGGCTCTGAGTGAAGTGGAAAGTTGTTCTTGAGTGAAAACAGGTCTATAGTTTTGAGGATTAGCCATGGCGTAGCCACTATCCCCCTCTTTTGGATAGATGTCCCATCGTCTAGTAAGCGCATCCGGCTTGGCTCTGAGCTTTCCGGGACGGAACCTAATGATCAGGTTGAATGCGCAAAGATATTCCAACCATCGGACCTGTCGGCGAGTGAGTACTTTGGTCGTAGAGAAATACTCAAGATTTTTGTGGTCAGTTACCATGTCGATTGGCTTGGGTGAACCTTCCAGGTAGTGTCGCCAGACAGTGAAGGCTTCGAAGATGGCCAGAAGTTCTTTATTGTGGGTGTCGTAGTTTAATTCGGCTCCGCAGAGCGTCCGAGAGTGGAACGCGATCGGATGGATTTCGCTGGAGTTGAACTGGAGGGAAAGGATAGCTGCGATAGCGTAATCGGATGCGTCGGTTTCAACAATGATTTGTTTTCCTGGCTCCCAATGAGCAAGAATAGGTGCTTTAGTGAAGCATTCGTGAAGATAATTAAAAGATTCATCACAGGCCTTGGTCCATTTCCATTCGATATGCTTGCACATGAGGCGCGTAAGTGGAACGACGATATCGGAGTAGTTGTAAATGAAGCGTCTGTAGAAATTACAGAAGCCAAGGAAGGATTGGATGTCCTTGACCTTCCGAGGTACCGGCCATTCCAAAATCGTTTTGACCTTATCCTTCGACATTTTGAGCCCTTCAGGTGAGAGAATGTAGCCCAAGTACTCCACCGTGTCCGTAGAGAATTCGCACTTGTCCGGATTGACAAATAACCCATGCGCGCGGAGCCGTCGGAAGACTTCACGGACGTGCTCCTTGTGATCATCGGGATTGTCTGAGAAGATTAGGACATCATCCAAGTAGACAATTACCGTAACATCCAAGAGGGCTGAAAAGACGTCGTTGATGAAGCGCTGAAAAGCGGCGGGTGCGTTAGTTAATCCGAAAGGCATTACTTTCCATTTGAAGGATCCGTATCGGGTCCGAAAGGCTGTTTTCCATTCGTCACCTTCCGTGATGCGGACCAGATGGTAAGCGTGGCGAAGATCAAGCTTGGTGTATATTTTTGCACGGCGAGGAGTGTCGAGGAGTTCGGAAATGAGTGGAAGAGGATAGCAATCCTTTTTGGTGATCTTGTTCAATCCGCGGAAGTCGACACAGAGATGTAAATCTCCGTTCTTTTTGCGGACGAAGAGGACAGGGGCTGCGTGAGGAGAAGAAGATGGTTGTATAAATCCAATGCGTAAGTGTTCCTCGATGAACTTTCGGAGGGCGCCTAATTCCGAGTCGGATATGGGATAAACGTGTCCGATCGAAGGCAATTTGCCTTCTTCTAGTTCGATTTTGAGATCATACGGCCTATGGGGTGTGAGTTGATCTGATAATCCTTCGTCAAAAACATCAGTGAAATCAGCTAGTTCTGGAGGAACATTGGAAGATAGTGATGAAGACTTTCCAGTAACCTCGGATGCGGACCGAGGCATGAGTACCAGCGGGTCTTGTTTAGCTTCTTTACAGCAGCGGATGAAAGCGGCTGCGCTGATGACCGCAATATGGCTCTTGTCGAGTTGAGCTGCCATTTGCGTGACAGTAGGATAGGTGTAGATAGGTTCGGTAGGGAATTTATTGTGTCGGGTCCGAGAACGATTGCGAGGTTTGATAGTAGATGAAGATGGGGAAACGACAGTGGTTGCAGAATGGTCCCACTGGAAACATATCAAAATAATCTACTGTGGAATATTTTGAAAATATAGAGATAATATTCCGCAAAAAGTCAAAATAAAATCTGATAAAATATATAGAAAATATTTTGATGGAAGATTAAAATATTTCATAGTGGATTATTTTGATAATATATTATGTAATATTTTGATCCAAAAGACAATGGATTGCCAATTTATTCTTAAAATATTCCCTCTTTATTCACAAGTGGTTTATTTTGATAGTCAACCACAATCTGCTATGTAAATGCATCAAAATAAGTTCAAAATAGTCTACAACATATTATAAAGATTATATTTTAATAGCTAACAGTAGAAATTTTTCTGATCTGTTGCCAAGATATGCTCAAAATATTGTCAAGAAATACTCATGTAGAATATTTTGGAGGGGACAACTTAAGACTCAATATATACCATCAAATTATGATTAAAATATTATCCCCATAAGTCATCACAAAATATATTAATGACTGTAGAATAATTTTTGATCTCTATTTTGACTTGTGAGGAAGAAAGTTTATAAAATATCATTATATCTTGAATGTCATTATTCATTATATTACTCCATTTATTATCTATATATTTCACCAGATTTTATTTGGATGCAATGAGTAAATTTCATCAGTAATCATACAAACATTACATTTTAATATACTCAGTATATAATCTCTATAATCTCCGATAGTATATTTTGGAAGGATGGTTTTTCATATAAGAGTACATGAAAAATGTGGTAAATTGTACAAAAATGTAGAAATGTGTAAAAGGTGGGGGTTTGTGCAGAAATGTGAGGAAATAGAAAGAGAGACACATTCCTTTACTTTTCTACACTTAATTATTATGCTTTTGTCCAACTTTTCATAACTGCATTATTCTACACTTTCCTTTACTTTTCTACACTTTTTAGTAGTTGAGCACTTTTTCCCACTTTTCTGCATTTTTCCACACTTTTCCACACTTTTCCACACTTTTCTACACTTTTCCACACTTTTCTACACTTTTCCACACTTTTCTACACTTTTCTACACTTTTCCACACTTTTCCACACTTTTCTACACTTTTCTACACTTTTCCACACTTTCCCACACCTTTCTACACTTTTCCACACTTTTTCATACCCTGTTATGAATCCCCCATGTCTTGATCCCCTATTGTTTCCATGTTACTATTGCCATTTCTCATTACCATTATTTCATTAATATGTCCCATCATTCCATTCCATTCTTCTCATCAACAGCTTCTCCCTTTGTTGTTACCATCAACTTGATTGATTCTCCCTTGTTTCTATTCTTTGATATCTATCTCTATGAAGACTCTTGCCTATTCAGTTGCTCTCATATACTCCAATGGTAATTGTAGATAGTTCCCCAGTCTGCCCACTTTTGTCCCTTAGATCCCTACTGCTCAGCTTTGTCTCAGTACTATGTTGACATAGGCCCATCACTGGCTTACTCACTAATTCCCTTTTTCTGTCTTCTGACCCTGTGTGATAGCATGAGAGGCATCCTGATCCCCAGTTGAGCTGTTCCTGACACTATCTTTTTCACACCTTTTTGCACTTTTTCACAATTTTCTGCACTTTCCCATGCTTTTTCATATCTGCCTTTCGATACTTTTCTGCACTTTCCCACATCTTTTCATATCTCTATCTTTTCATACTTTTTTGCATTTTTCCACTTTTCTGCTTTTCCACACATTTTCATATCTCTACCTTTCCATACATCTTTGCACTTTTTCGCACTGTTCTACACTCCTTTACACTTTTCTACACTTTTTCACTTTTCTTCACTTTTACACACTTTTGTACACCTTTTGTACACTTTTGTACACTCTTCCACACCTTTCTGTACTTTTTAGTGTAAAAAATGGAACCCATACTTTTCTTCACTCTTTCGCACTTTTCCACACTTTTCTGCACTTTTCTACACTTTTCCACACTTTTCTGCACTTTTTCATATCTCTACTTTCCCATACATCTTTGCACTGTTTCACACTTCTCTACACTTCTCTTCACTTTTCCACACTTTTCTTCACTTTTCTTCACTTTTCCACAATTTTCTTTACTTTTCCATAATTTGAATAGCATACAAGTAAAATATGGAAAAGTGTGGGCAAATGCAGAAAAGTGTGGAAAAGTGTAGAACAATGTGGGAAAGTGTGGAAAAATGCAGAAAAGTGGGAAAAAGTGCTCAACTACTAAAAAGTGTAGAAAAGTAAAGGAAAGTGTAGAATAATGCAGTTATGAAAAGTTGGACAAAAGCATAATAATTAAGTGTAGAAAAGTAAAGGAATGTGTCTCTCTTTCTATTTCCTCACATTTCTGCACAAACCCCCACCTTTTACACATTTCTACATTTTTGTACAATTTACCACATTTTTCATGTACTCTTATATGAAAAACCATCCTTCCAAAATATACTATCGGAGATTATAGAGATTATATACTGAGTATATTAAAATGTAATGTTTGTATGATTACTGATGAAATTTACTCATTGCATCCAAATAAAATCTGGTGAAATATATAGATAATAAATGGAGTAATATAATGAATAATGACATTCAAGATATAATGATATTTTATAAACTTTCTTCCTCACAAGTCAAAATAGAGATCAAAAATTATTCTACAGTCATTAATATATTTTGTGATGACTTATGGGGATAATATTTTAATCATAATTTGATGGTATATATTGAGTCTTAAGTTGTCCCCTCCAAAATATTCTACATGAGTATTTCTTGACAATATTTTGAGCATATCTTGGCAACAGATCAGAAAAATTTCTACTGTTAGCTATTAAAATATAATCTTTATAATATGTTGTAGACTATTTTGAACTTATTTTGATGCATTTACATAGCAGATTGTGGTTGACTATCAAAATAAACCACTTGTGAATAAAGAGGGAATATTTTAAGAATAAATTGGCAATCCATTGTCTTTTGGATCAAAATATTACATAATATATTATCAAAATAATCCACTATGAAATATTTTAATCTTCCATCAAAATATTTTCTATATATTTTATCAGATTTTATTTTGACTTTTTGCGGAATATTATCTCTATATTTTCAAAATATTCCACAGTAGATTATTTTGATATGTTTCCAGTGTCCGATGTCGGATCCGAATGAGAGGTACCTTGGACCGGAAATGCCGGATCCGAAGGTAAAGTCGACTGTGGAGAAACTATGAGGTTAGTGTCACGGAATGTAATATTTCCTTTGGTCCAGTCAACCAATGGGTTGTAGAGGGAAAGGAATGAGTATCCGAGAACGGCTTCGCAAGTAGAATCTAAAGAAGTGACATAAAAGTCAAAAGTGAAGAGTTCTCCGGACGAAAAAGAGATAGGTAAGGACACAATTTTTGTAATAATGGAAGATATGGAACCATCTAATAGGTGTAATTTTACAGGAGGAACTGCAATGGTAGGGATTTTATACTTTGTAACAAAAGAAGAATCGATAAAACAATCAGAAGAACCAGAGTCCAATAAAGCAGAAAATGATAAGGGTACGTCGGATCCGTATACATGTGTAGTAAGCGGTATCATAAGCGATCGTAAGGAAAGAGCGGCTGCGTTGAGGGTAACCTCAGTAGTGGCACGATACTGGTCAACGCAACTCCAATCTCACGCCGAGGCATCAGAGTTGTGGACTATTTTTCTGGCTCCTTAGCAGAACTGGAAGTATCATCCTTTGAAGCGGTTGCAGCGCGTCCTCGTGCATCCTGAGCCTTCTTCCTCTTGTTGCAATCCTCCAACTTATGATTACCTCCGCAGAACATGCAAAGGTTATTCTTCCTACAACGATCACGTTCAGCTTGGTTAAGCTTCCCGTCTTTGCCTAGCTTGTCAGCGTAGGGCTTCTTGTTGTTGGAAGAATTGTTGGAACCACCAGGGTTGGAGTTGGACTGCGGTTTTCCGGAGCCGGATCTGCTGACGGATCCGCCAGAGGAATTTGAAGAGTTGGATTTGTTATTGGAGGAAGAGGAAGTAGAAGAGGATTGGTTAGACTTCTTCATCTTAGAATCAGAAGAAGAATGGGACTTTTGCTCCCTAGCGCGTTCGAAATGACGCTGCCAGTAGCGATTGTCCAATTCGGATACTTGTTTTCGGAGCTCGTGGAGGGTGCACGCTTCCACAACATGTACCAATTCGTCCTTGAGACGCGGAGCTAGACCTTTACGGAAGAAGTAGTGAAGTGCGGCATGGTCCCAATGAACCAAAGCAGCATACTGATTGAACTTGACAGTATACTTGTTGAGTCGATCACTGTCCTTCATGTAAAGGTTACTCAGCTTAGATTCCGCATCTCCAACCGCATCATAGACCCCAAAGTTATCCTGAAGCTCCTTGATCAAATGTTGAAAGGATACGCTCCAGGCTGGCGGATTCGCCGGATCCGGATCGAGAATTTCCGGTTCGAACCAATCAAGTGCAGGACCAGTGAGATAGGAAAGAACGAACGCGATTTTCTTCGCATCCATGCGGAACATGTTGGGACGATCGTTAAGGTTAAGGTGCACATTGACGAGAAAGGTTCAAAGTTTACGTGGGTCGTTGCCGTCGAAAGGTTCGGGTTCCTTGACTTTAGATTTACTGTCACCGGAACCGATTCTTTCGAGGACATCTGTGAAGCGGTTAAAGGTAGTCATGAATTCACGGCTGTAGTCGGGAGGTTCTTCTCGCCGGCCACCGGCGGGTCCTCGCGGACTACCAGGAGGGCCAGGAGGAGGACCACTACCAGGAGAACCACTGCCAGGAGGACCACCACCAGGAGGACCAGATGGGTTGTCCTCAGGATCAGCGTCACCTCCTGAAGGTTCAGGATGTTCAGGAGAATTATCACGCGGATTTCCACCAGAACCTCTAGAGGGAGGCTGAGGTGGATCGTCTTCTCGATTGTCTTCTTCTTCTTCTTGGACCGGAAGTGTAGCCGGAGCCATCATGCGACGGGTCCGAGAGGGAGTTTCGGGAGGATTGTCGTTGTTGCTGAAATTAATGTTAAGGTCCGAAGCATGTAGAGAGAAGATACCCGAAGAGCGACGAGAACTGCGATGAGGATTGACGTTAGCGAAAGTATCGCCGTAAATGTTCTGGAGAATGGGAGAAGGGGCAGCAGGTGGGACACGAGTGCAAGACTGCTGACCATAGTAAGTTTGAGTCTGAGACATTGTCGACTATTCAGCGTAGAAGTTGTCAAAGTCTAAAATACTGTTAAGTCCAGGCGACGCGGATCCGGAGCGGATCCACACCAGGTGGAAGTCTTGGAAAGGAGAGGAGTATTGAAGGAAGCCGAAAGAATCGAACTGATCAAGACGGATCCGGAAGGATCCGATATGAAGTCTAATTGTTTGTTGGACGGAACCAACTTACAACTTCAACGAGTGAGGAGTCGGACAAAGTCAGACGAGGAGAATATAGAGACCAGCTAAGTTGATTTTAGACTTAAGCTACATACTACAAAGTATAGAGCTTATATACGAGGGTCCGAAAGCGGACCCGAATAAACACGTTGTAAGTAAAAGATAATAAGAATGATATAAAGGGAAACACTCAGTATATCATCATCACGTGAAAACCCTTTTACAATAGAGAGAATACATGAGGAGGGTCATAGGAACATACATGAGGAGAGAGGAGTAAACATGAGGATAGATAAAGATGATAACGGACTGAGAGTATAAGCGAGAATGTAATAGAAAAACAGATGCGGAGCGGATCCGATCGAAGTTGACGAAGTTAGAGTTGCGATATGAAGGATTGAAGGATCCGGTCGGATCCGGCGGATGCACAGATGTAACACAGGGTCACACAGTGCTTTAAGATTAAGGTTCAATATCCTCATCAATAGGATACATCTGCTACAAGCTTTTTAGACAGAAAAAGGGACAAATGAATTAGGTTTCCCTTCTAAAGCAGGTGGGGCTGTCCAAAAAACCCATTGCAGGTGCATCCTAATGTGTACTGCATCTGAATCTCTCTGGAATGAACCAATCACATATGTTTACAAATCAAAAATGGAGTCTTGTTTTTCGACTACTTATATGTAGATAGAAGAATCTGACGAGACATACCGCTCACTATCTCATGTCCTCTCCTCTTGTTAAGTCCAGGCAATGCGGATCCAGAGTGGATCCACACCGGGTGGAAGTCTTGGAAAGGAGAGGAGTATTGAAGGAAGCCGAAAGAATCAAACTGATCAAGATGGATCCGGAAGGATCCGAGGCGAAGTCTAATTGTTCGTTGGATGGAACCAACTTACAACTTCGATGAGTGAGTAGTCAGACAAAGTCAGACGAGGAGAGGATAGAGACCAGCTAAGTTGATTTTAGACTTAAGCTACATACTACAAAGTATAGAGCTTATATATGAGGGTCCAGAAGTGGACCTGAATAAACACGTTGTAAGTAAAAGATAATAAGAAGGATATAAAGGGAAATGCTCAGTACATCATCATCACGTGAAAACCCTTTTACAATAGAGAGAATACATGAGGAGGGTCATAGGATTATACATGAGGAGAGAAGAGTAAACATGAGGATAGATAAAGATGATAACGGACCGAGAGTTTAAGCGAGAATGTAATAGAAACAGATGTGGAGTGGATCCGATTGAAGTTGACGATGTTAGAGTCGTTATAAATAAGAAGGATAAAGGATTCGGTCGGATCCGGTGGATGCGCAGATGTAACACCTCTATCTCATTTTGTCAACACTCCCAAGAGTCAACCATTGTCCTATATCACTGCAGAGGGACCCAATGTCTCCAACACAAGTACTCAAAACACCACTCATTCAAGCACTTTCTTCACATACAATCATCAAGCTCAGAATGACACAGAAGTCCCAAATCAAACAGGAGCACGTCTTCTAAACCAATACATACAAATTGTTCAACAGAACCAATATCTTACCCACCAAGTCACTCAGCAGCATTGCTGAGCAGTATGTGCTGAAGCGAAATCAGAAGCTGCACAAATCCATTTTGACCATTTTTTTGACCTTTATGCATCCCAAATCAAAAAGATAAACAATCTTGAAGCAGAATTGTTCTTGTTCCATACAGCCAGACAATTCAAACATCAAAAAGTTCATCAAATGGCATAAGCATCTCTCCTAAGTACACTATTATTTGTTGACCCTTTTGTCAATAGACACCATGTTTCCCCCTCTACTGCAGATACATATGTATCCTCTACTTCCAATAATATCATCTGGCTCAATGATTCAATGTCCAAGCAGGTTCCCAAGGAAGATGCACATGTTGATACTGTGATCATGTCTTCTAACCACCTTCAAAGGACAATGAAACAACATTCAATATGAGTACATACATTATTTTTCTACAAAGCTCTCATTTACATTATACAGAATTTAAGCACTTTCCCTCCTGCAAACCATTGAGTACTATGTCTCTATTAAAAGTCGACATAAAAAATATTTTTTTGATGTAGATACATACACATTGACCAAACAATGTCAAACATAAAATCTGCTCCATACAACCTCGATTAAATCCCCTCAAAGTACCTTTAAGTGGAATATGGACTACCCTAGCAGCTTCTTTGATTGACTCCTATAGGTAAAGACATCTAAAGTTTACTGTGGATGTGGAACATATCTGTTCCAAGAGCATTTGAACCAAAAGAGGGCCAAATAAACAGCTTTTTCAATAGGCAGGCCCATTCAGAAAACTGGCAGCAGATACATTCTAGTGATAACTAGGTCCGTCATTCCACTCTTCCTGCTCACAGTCCCCAGTTCATAAGAGCCAAAGTTTCATAAAACTTTGAAAGACCAAAGACTGTGATATGTTCCATATTAGTAAAATGTTGATGGTTGGAAATCAAGTCTTTCATCTTTATCTGAATGCTCATACTACACTGAATATTCAATTGATTCTAAATCAGGTGTATAGACATTTTATTAAGGCTCCAACCAATTAAATTACAATTACTCAAAATTCAGTATCTAATGGTAATTGGTTTCTAATCAATTATTAACCCATTAAAATTTGTAATTAATTGGTTTTTTTTTCCTGAGAGATTTAACCCAAAACTACCTTATGAACATCCAATTCAAAGAGATCATTGTGTAGCCAACTCTTTGCACACATCACCTTGGTTGTTGTTTCAGCTTTTACAGAGGAATGGTACACATATGGCAAGACTTACAGGACAGATATTTAACTGAGATTCTAGCACCAGGGATTGTGAGAGAATCATGAGCAATCCATCCAACTACTGGGAAGGTAACTCATCTGGATGCTTGCAATGACTCTAAATTATTGAGATGAGGTGGCAATAAGATTAAATTTCACACATTTAGCACTTTAACCTCAAAATGGAAGTAAAAACAGATGTTGAAGGGTAAATGGGTCAAAGGTGTGTCCAATTTGTTTCATCATAAGGATTTTGCAATTAGATAAAGTACAAACATGTAAGAGTACTGAACTTGATCACGTACTCGCGAGCCCTACGGCAAGTTAGCAAGCCAAATACATAGTATTAGGTGCGAGTAAGATGACAAGAAAGTAACTAACTGTCACATATGTGTGACGCGCTGTATGTAAGCTGCCGATAGGGGCTGTAGGTAAATATAGGTACATAAGTATGTATGGGTTCGTTACACCCTCCCCGGCAAAATCATGACGCAGGAAGGATTTGGAATAGTGGTGCGATAGTTTAGGATAGGGTCAATTATTCTATGCTGGTCTCGGGTTCTCCTTCCATTTCCGTTGACATCGTTGGGTTTGGATCAGAGGGTTCCCCAGGGACTGGGGCTATTGCGGGAGACGTGGCACTTGCATCGTACATTTCTTCATCCTGCTGAGTTCCTTCACCTTCGTGTACTTGTTCCGTCGTATTGCTTGACAGTACATTAGGATTACTCGTATGAACTGTTGTAGTACATGACGGTTCTGCAGATGGGTGGGCAGTTTGGTCCATTGTATGGCTTGATGGTTCATCCTGCAGTGAAGCAATTACAAACTTTTCGGTACGAGCAAGGATTTTCGTTTCTCCAGCTTTGTTTTTCATTCGACGGGTTCCTCTACTGGTTTGGCCATGGAGGCTAATCCGTTGTAGGCGTTCCCGGAGCATGCAGTTGTGGTTTTGATCCAAGTCCCAATGATTCAGTGGGGTCCATATTCTATCCATTCCTAGACCCATCACCGGTGGGATACCGTACTCTCATAGTTGCATAGAGGCCCCCATTTGTAGTTCTCTCCAGAACGGAACAGCGTCTGGAAACACGGTTATGGCGTCTGCTAGGAATTGCAAGCCCTAGTCGTTGATGGAGTTGATAAGTTCAATTGAGATTCCCCATTGGGCAAGTCCACGGACCAACGATTCCATTGTGAATGGAGCATCGCGGCGCATGACTTCTTGTAGGGTGAACCGTTCAAGGGATAGAGTAGGCACAACATTCACGTTGTACTGGGCGAGGAGTTGTTCATATAAGAATGGTTGGGATACTAGCTCCACAAACATGTACATTAGCCGCATGCGGCTCTGTCTGTTCTCTCTCGGATGAAGGGTCCTAAATAGGCCATTTCCTCAGACAGTAGCCAAGTCAACGAGGAACCCAGACGAGATCTGTACACCTGTATGTGTCCATGGGTGTCCATATAGGGCTATCCATGTCGCTTGGTCCTGTAGCGGGGCGTCGTTCTGCTGTTGGGGCTCATTGGGGAGAGACCCAAACTCGAACTCTGAACTGTCATCGTCCTCATAAACTTGGTGTAGGGCTGACGCATCCTGTAGCCATGTAGGGCGATGCCAGTTTTCGTTGAGGAATCTGGCCCCTGGGGGTATTCTTCGTCCATCCCGATTGTCTATGGCCACTACCGCTACGATGCGTTGGATCTGGCGCATAGCCTCGAAACCTTCCCGATTTCCTTGTGCCGTTCTTCCCAATAGTTGTTGTGCTTCAATCACTGTCTGTGCTCCTTCGTAGGTCATAGGTCCTGTAGAGGATGGTGGGTGACCGTGTCGGGTGAGGTTGTTCATTGTTGGTGCCCAATTTATCAGGCGTTGTTCAGGGGGAATTGCTCTTCGAGCAGTGGGGTGTATGGTGGTCGTAGCGGTAGGTTGTTTGTCTTCCCATCCTTTCTCTTTCGTCGGGCTTTTTGGGGACCTTGAATTTGTTCTGCCTCTTCCTTTTTCTCCTTTCTTCTTCTGAGTCCGACTTGTCTTCCGTGCTGTAACCACCATATACCTTGTCCATCAGGTGGACTGGGGTCTGGTTGTCTTCAGCTGGTTTCGTCGGATGAGTTGGGGGATACGGCGTCGTAGGGGGCGGTGGTGCAGATGCGAATGGGTTTTGCCGGGTTTTTTTGTTGGCTGTAGTCCGTGGGGTTTGTCAAGTGGGGCCCGCTGGGGACCAATTACGACGAGGGGAGTGGGCTTGTGGACGTGGAGACGCACTGCGTCTACGGTTGCGAGTATCCGGTCTCGGGGAATAGGATCGACGGGGAGGGTTGGTAGGTTGCGAACGTTCGATCTCTTCCATTCGTCGTTGGGTCTCTTCTGCCCAGTAGCGAGCGTCGTCTCTTTCCTTCATGGTTCGAGCTAATTCTCGTTCTAGCTCCGCAATTTCCCTGTTCCTATCTGCCAGGTCTCGTAGATTCTCGGATGTCCGTAGTGAGGTGATGTGGTTATCCCGTTCTTGCCTCGCAGTTTCCACTGTGGGCTCACATTTGTGGGCATGACGGAGGAGGTGTTGTCTGTATTCATCGCAGACACGGCATCCTTTTTCGTGTACGATGGCACTGGTCCATGGGTCGTAGTGCCACTGTACTCGTGGCGTGTCTGTGTTCATGTCAGCTGATGACGCGTCTGAAGAGGTTGGGGGTGGATTTCCTCCCCCACCAGACCCTTGGCCGGATTGGTTACTCGTAGAGTTACCAGGAGGGCGGGTCTTTGCAGGTTTTGAGGGTGTGTTTGGGGCCATTTGCGTCTAAGGTGTGTTGTTGGACGCATGCGTTTAGTTCCGTAGTTAATGATGGTTTTTAAGCTCCGCATTAAATTAGCATCATGTGATGGCTTCTCGCATGGTTTCCCGCCTACTTTTGGCGACGTGTTGTCTTCCTTTTGGGTGAGGCCTTTTTTGTTTTAGGCAAATCTTGCCAGCGTTTCACGCCTACCAGTTTAAAGTACTCGTTGAGTGCTTTCAGTTCCTTTACATCGGTGTATGGTTGCCATGTGAGGTCTCCTAGAGACCATCGTATTGCGAACAGTACTTTGTTCCTTTGCCATTCATGGCCTTCTATGGCATCGACAAAGTATTCTGCATCTGGCGGAGCGCCAAAGTCATATGGTTCTGGTTTATACCTGTTGGGGAATATTATTTCATCGTTTTCTTCGAATGGTCTTAGTAGTGAAACATGAAATGTGGGGTGTATCCTTCATTTTTGTAGATCCTCTGGGAGGTTCAGCGTGTACGTCGAGGATATTGGTTCCGCTTTTGTGATGGGGTATGGGCCCACGAATTTGGGACATAACTTTGTCGTTCGGTCTTTTGGCAAGTTGAGGTTTTTCGTGGATAAGTATACTTTATCCCCTTCCTTCAATGGGGGTTCATTTTGACGCCTTTTATTTGCATAGTGAGCCTGGGTGACTCGCACTTCGATGATGCTGTCATGAGCATCATATAGGTTTTGCATTGCTTGAATCACAAATGCTCTCACTCCTGGAGGGACCTTTTCTTTGTCCCTTATTTCGTGCATCATTATGGGTAGATACCCATAGTTCAACTCGAATGGGGAGAAACCAGTGGTTTCACTTATACTCGAGTTTATCACAAATTCAACTATCGGGGTTTTGGTCACCCAGTTACGTTGATCAGGTTGTACGACTGATCAGAATATTTGTCCGATATTTCTGTTTGCTCGTTCTGTTGCTCCATCTGTCTGTGGGTGGAACGCAGTGGACATGAGCAGTTTCGTCCCCATCACTCGGTGTATTTCTCTCCAGAAGGTAGCTGTGAATTTCGAGTCTCGATCCGAGACTATTGATTCTGGGATTCCATGGAGGCGTACAACCTCTTTTATATATATCCTAGCGAGGTCAAATGCTGTGTTTGAGGTGTGGATCGGGATTAGGTGGACTTGGGAGGTCATTCTGCATATTACCACCCAAAGGTAGTTTTTGCCCTTGACCTCAGGGAATGGTCCTATGAAGTCCATGCCTATAGATTCCCAAGGCCGTGTTGGGATCGGAAGAGTGTGTAGTTTTCCCACGGGTTTTTGGTATGTTGCTTTTGATCGGTTACACAGTTCACAAGTTCTACAGAACTTTGTAGTCATTCCGTGTATCCTAGGCCACCAATACCAATGTCTGATATAATCCGCAGTGCGCTGCGGGCCAAAGTGGCCTACTACTTCATGGCCTTATTGTAAGATTGTTCCCCTTAGGGAACGTTTTCCTTTTGGCGACTCCGGTATGCAGAGAACACGTTCTCCCGCTAGGTTTGTGTGCCAAATGAATTCGTTTTCAACCTTGAACGGGGGGTGATCACTAGGGTTTTCTAATATCTTAGAAAATGTCGGGTCTTTTTTGTAAGCAGATTTTATATCTTCTTCGAACGCAGTGTCGCTGTCATGGACTGTGCTTCTAAGGTCTTTGCCTTTTGCCCGTGAGTCCATTATCATGATGTTTGCGAATCGTTTTGGGAAGGCATTGGTCTGTTCACTGCTTGGTTCTCCCAACTGTTTTGTTCGTTCCAATTCGGCTGCTTCAGCTTCGCGTGATTCCTGCCTTTCCTTGAGGCTTCTTACTTCCCTTTGGGCTCCACTTCGTTCATAGATCTTTTGGATCTCCTCTTTTCGCCTGATGGGCAAATCCTCCCCCTCCTTATCAAGGCAGATGTCTGCATTCACATATTCATGAGGTTCATGGACCTCCCCTGGTGTGTCTGACTCGTAGTATCGGGATAGTGCGTCTGCAACTTTGTTGCGGACTCCTTTAATGTATGTAATATCGAAATCAAAACGCGATAGATATTCCATCCAGCGCATTTGGCGGCTGGACATTCGTTTTTGCGTTTGGAAGAACTTCAGTGACTCGTGGTCAGTGACCACATGTACTCTGTATCCTATTAGTTTGTCTTCCCATTTGAGGAGGGCTTCCAATATTGCTAGGGTCTCTGCCTCGAATACCCTGTAGTTTCTCTGTGCGTCGGTGAATTTTTTAGACATGAATCCAGCTGGCCTACACCTTTGCCAGATTGGGCCTTGTCCATACATAGCACCAATACCTGTTACCGAGGCATCACATATAACCCATATGGGTTCGTCTAGTTTCGGGTTGATAGGGCGAAGTATTGGGACTTTTTCTGCACAGCAAAGGTCCTTGATGTTTTGTAATGACACGTCATGGACGGGTCTCCACATAAATGGTTGTTTGTTTCGGGACAACTCCGATAAAGGAGTTGTGTAGTCTGCTACGTTGGGTAGATACGTAGCAACGTAGTTTACAATGCCCAAGAACTTCTGGACATCATGATAATCCCTGGGTTTTCTCCATTTGTGGATAATATCTAGCTTGTCCGCATCTGCATGGAGTCCGTCGTCGTCGATTGCGTGGCCCAGACACATCATGGATTTGGCATATAGTTCGCACTTGTTGCCTTTGAGGTAAAATCCATGTTCTCTCAGCTTGTCAAATACCAGTTGGAGGTGCACTTCATGTTCCTCAATTGTGTCGCTAAACACAAATATATCGTTGAGGTACACATACATGAATACACCGATGTATTCTCGGAATATCGTGTTCATTAGGTGCTGGAACGTCGATGGGGCATTACAATCCCCTTGTTGCATTGTCCGGCTTAGGAATGTGCCTTGTACGGTAGCAAAAGCCGTCTTCCAGACGTCTTCAGTAGCTACTCTGCATTGTTCATAGGCATTCGAGAGGTCAATTTTTGACCTCCATTTTTTACTAGCTGTCATCATGCAGATTAGGTCTTGATCCGGCATTGGTGTACAGTCTTTGACTGTGTTCGCGTTTCGTTGCCGGCAGTCTAGTAAAGTGTATAGGGTACCATCACGTTTGGGTACACAGAGCATTGGTATTCCCTGGTCCACAGCTTGGGGCATCCACCACCCTGCTCTGCAGTATTGTTCTATCTTTTCTTTTAGTTGCCCTCAGAGAGAGTCAGGGCAACGTGGAAGATAATAATGGTATTTCTTCTTGGGATCAATTAGTGGGATTGTATGGTTTATTTCCCTCCAAGGAGGGAGTATCTCTGGTACGTGTTAAGTCCGGGCAAGTCCGAAGCTAGGAGAGAGAGTTCTGGAGCTCCGGAGCCTGGGCAGAAGTCTTGGAAACACTAAAAATAGAAATATCGGATCCGAAGCGGATCCTATGAAATAAGAAATGAGAGGACGAAGTCTGAGTATTTACCGGGCCGGAACCGGATCGACGTTTGCGTTGGCTCAGAATGAACACAAGAGAATAAAGACCAGCTTAGTCGATTTTTGACTTAAGCTACATACAAAAAAGTATCTAGCTTTTATACTACGGATCCGAGATGGACCAGAATAAAACACGTTGTAGAGAAAAGACAATAGCAAGGGAATAAAACAATATAAGGAGAAATGTGCGCAGCACATAAATCATGAGAAAAGGTCATGAGGAGAAACGAGTAAAACATGTGGATGCAAAAGCGGAACATACGGAACAGCGATGCGGAAGGAATATGAGAAGTCGGAAGAAATCGGAAGTGTGGAAAATGCGGATCCGATGGATCCGTGAGGAAGCGATAATGAAGGAATAAAGCATGGGAAAATATTTTCGGATGCAGCGGATCCGAGCGGATAATAAAGGATGTTAAATAGTGCGAGAAAATATTTCGGACAGAGCGGATCCGAGCGGAATAGGGATTAAATAAAGTGCGGGAAAATAAGTCGGACAAAGCGGATCCGGATGGAAGGTATGGATGTAACAGTACGCCATTCATGATGTCGTCGTATTTTTCTAGCCATGCTTTTCGTAGCTGTGGGATGTCTTCTTCAGTGAAGGGCCTATTTTTCTTTTCATTTTGGGCCACGTATTTTTCCGTGGCCGCTCGGAGTTGGTCATGTACCGGGTGTCTATGGGTTTGGTCTTCACTGTTTGACTCGATTCCCATATATACCACGAATTCATTTGCGAGTTCAGCTACTTCGTTGAGTCTAGCGATGTATTCTGGGGATTTGCAATCCCCTTTTAGGTTAGCTAGGAAGAGCTCTTCGAGCTCTTCAAAGGTGATTTTATCTTCCGGATCAAGTATTACTGGAAGCATTGGGCTGATTGGGTTTAGGGGTTTATTCCCAACTTCATCTGGGATGTCTTGAATCGTGACCTTTTTTGGGTGTCCCATCTTTTTAATTTTCGTTTTCCATGGGACTTGAGCATAGGTGTTGGAGGCTATATTGTAGTCTCCGTTTTCACGTCATTCTGGTCGTTCTTTCATTTGGGGCTGTTTACGTTCGTCTTCGCTGGGTTCTTGCCAATCTTCTAGTTTGACTTCTTCTTGTTGGATCATGCTCAAGATTTCCCCGAAGTCTATCGTTGTTTCCTCATGTGGTTGGAGGTGGTCATCTCCCATGTCCCATGGGGCCTCGACGGCTTCATGTAGTCGTAGTTGACCATTCCATTGGAGATCTTCATCCCCGAGTTCTTCATTCACCGTGGCATATTCGTCTGACGATGGGAATTCTGCGATTTCTCACAGCATTTTATCAACATCCGGGCTTGATGACTCTTCCCGGCTTGATCGTAGTCCCGAAAAGCTTTCCCATTGAGCGTGCATGGCTTGCTCGTGTTCAGCTTCTTCGTAGATGGCATCGACTAATTCTTCAGAGAATCCACCTTCTCCATATGGGTCCTCTCCATTCGACTCTAACAAGTCACTTTCATGCCTTGTTGATTGTCGGTCTCTACAGCACTAGCTTCCTTTTCGTTCAAGGGCAACTCTTCGTCTTCTATGATCCTAGTCAGTACAATCCCTGGTTGGGATTTCGGGCATTCAGGATCATTCGCATAGTGGCCTGTGCCATCACAGGCCCAGCATTTACCATTCTTTTGCGTTTTGACAAAACGCACCGTTTTTATTTTCCCTCCTTGAGGGTGATTTTGGCGTCGGGGAAAGTGTTGGTTGGCTTCTTTTTGCTTTTCCAGTCTTTAATCCACTTCACGCATCTTTGCGTGATTCAGGACTTGATGTCGTTCTTGTTTCACTTTAACCATTTTCCGGGGTAATACCCCCCCCCATTTTTACTTTCATAGGCACATCATAGTATGCATTGGCTTCCCAGCCCAATTCTATGTTCAACGCTCGTTGGACAATGTCGTCTAGTGTAGACTTCGCTGCCGACACACCATTTTCTAGGACTTTCATCCGCATTCGTCGGGGCAGGCTCCCGATGAATTTATTCTTGAAGCGAAACTCATCGGGTGGGACTGGCATTATTTCAGCGTACATCTTCATGTCTGCAAAAAGTTGGCGTACACCACCGTTGGTGGTATATTTGGTGTCTTCATATAGGGTCTCTATTTCATTTAGAGCCGACCCTGTAATGAAGCGTTCATAGAGCGCTCTGAAGATCTGGAGGAACGTCCTCCTGTACATACTGGCCTTCATGCCCCGTTTGTACCCTTTCGGTGGTCGTTCGGCCACCTTTTGGTACCATGCCTGTGCTGCGTCTTGGAGGTTCCCCGCAAACAGTATGGTACGGCCAGTGTCCTCGTTGGTGACGACAGAGTGACCATCTCCATCCTTTGTTTTTGGTGGGCCAGTGAGGCCTTGGATTTCCATGTGTCGAATCAGCTGTCGTGTGAACTGTTCTAGGACGATTATGCTATTTTCCCCTTTGTAGGGGTTGATTTTGGGGATGGAGTTAATTAGGTTCTTTTGCGCCTTACCATCCCCGACCCCTTCTAACTTGGTGAATAATCGCCAGTCGATTAGGGTCTCAAACATGTTGAAGACTCTCTCTTTGAGGGGTATGGATCTATCCTGGCTCTCAGGACTGTATTCGAAGTACTCTACTTTGTAGTATGGCGCATTTTCTTCAGGAATCACATTGAACGGGGTAGCACCTCGTTGACGTTGTGTATTCCGATTAGATGTATGGTTACTCTTTTCAGAGTCACCGCTCTCTTCACCACCATTTCCTCCGTCATCTGGTGGTCCAGGTGGTCCAGGTGGTCCACCCCATGGTGGTCCATCTTCATTATGATGTCCTCCGTTTCGCCAGCTCCGTTCATCATCTGGGTCGTCATCTCCACCACCACCACCACCTTCCCTACCTCCTCTTCCACTATTTCTAGTTCGGTTAGTCCCCGATTCGCTGGAGTTGGAGCTTCCACCATTGCTCAGTTCTCCTCCTCCTCCAGCTCCTCCAAGTATCGGGGTACCTTGAGCGTCAGGTTGGAACCAACCTGGGGTTTGGGACAATGGGGAGGGCGCTCCTTCTCGTTGTCATTGGATTGGGGAAGGTGCATCGTCTTTCAGTGTCCTCATGTTTTCCGGGTAGACTGTGGGACGTCCCGTATATATTGGGTCTATCCTCGGTGAGTATGTATGTTCGGTGTATCTCCGAGCACCTTGTGAGTTTATGTCTCTGTTAGGTTTTAACGCATAGTGGATATGCGGCGGGGTGTCCCTCTGGGGGTATGTGCCATGCACTTCGTGCATGAAGTGGGCGATTCCTCTATAATTTAGAGGAACTTCTCCAAATGCCGAGAATACTGGGGGGTGGATATTTACATATCCCTCGTTAGTTGAAGTAGTCTTTGGACTTGGGGCTATAGATGGGTTGGGTGATGCTGGTTTGGAGGCATAATTGATAGGAGGCGGTGCTGGCATCGGTGCTGGTGGCACTGTGGGTTGTGGGGCAACAATTGGGACTGTACCTATGGTCTGCTGGTTTGGCTCTTGCCACGTCGTATTGTTGTTGAGCCCTTCAGTTCCTCCCCGAGGAACGATTCTACGGCGCCAGTCTTCAGGGTTTTTTATTTCCCCTTGGTTCTTTTGATTTCGCGACGACTGCTCAGTTCCTTGTCCAGTCGATTCCGAGTCCAGGATTGGTTCTCAGAGTATCCGTGGTGTCCTGGCTCTCCTTATTGTCACCTTCGGGGGTACCATTGACCTTCTTCCTCTTTCGTCATCGGCATCACCTTCGTCTTCTACTTCCTCGACCGTTGCCCGTCGAGAGCGGGAGTTTGGGTGTCGATAGGGGAGTCAGTCTGACGATGCACGGCTCTGTCAGTGTAATGCATTTTGGCAGATGTGATACTGTTCATCGGTTTCGTGGGGAGCTCGCTGTGCTCCCAAACTTCTTACTGCTAGGTCAATGTTTTGGTCCCTCTGAGAGGGACTAGGGGAACCAGGGTTTTCTGGTTCCGGTTCCATTTCTCGCTGTTTGCCCTTTACAGCACTCGGAATGGGGTCGGAAACAATCCTATTGCCATGATCCCTTTCTACTAGTGCTTGTACAGTACGTTCGCTATGCTGTGGGGGTATCGATACTGGGCATGGGATTTCTCCACCTCCGTTATCTCCAAATACCCCATGGGTTTCGTGTATAATACCTCGGGGTACTCGATACATTTCCCGCTGCTGGGTTCTGTCCAGCGAGTCTCTCGCTAGTAACTGTCCTATTGAGGTAGGTTGTGGTTGCGGCGGGATCGCCGCTGTTAGAGTGTCTCCTTCTGTTGCGAATCCTCCTGGCATTGTTCCCATTTCATGGGCTAGGCTGGTTCTTGGGGTTCGTCTTAACGTTTCCGAAAGGGTTACAGATCTATATCTGTGTTTGGCCCGGTATCTTGCTATCCGTGCCTCAGTTAGATCATCTTCTGCCATTTGCAGTTGGCCGAACAGTTCTCCAAGTTCATATTGAGTTGTATCTGGGTTCACTTGCGTCTCTTGAAGCTGTTGTTGCAAGTTGTTCACCATTATCTTGCAGTTTTCGACGTGGGCAATGAACTCTTCCAGTACTCCAGTCATAGAGTACAAGGTCATCCCAGATATTTCTGAGGCCCTAGAGTCTGGTCTTGCTTCGGTTTCCCCGGTTTGGGGACTCCTTGGGTTTTGACGGTGGTCGTCGTCATCATTAGAAGGGTTGTTTACAGTTATTGTCGACATTGATTATACGGCCACGTGTATGGTCCAGGTTTAGGATTCGGGGTGTTTGTTGTGAGGAAGGGATGTAGTTGATTTGGTTTAGTGCGAGGGGTATTTTGCTTTTATGCACAGTAGTTTCTCTCTTTCAGAGTAACCAGTTGGTTCAGACCTGTGTCTGAATAATCCGCACTGTTGCGGTCGTGTCGTATTCACGACAGCACACCAAACTACTTTGATGCTAAAAAAAGTGTAAGAGTACTGAACTTGATCACGTACTCGCGAGCCCTATGGCAAGTTAGCAAGCCAAATACGTAGTATTAGGTGCGAGTAAGATGACAAGAAAGTAACTAACTGTCACATATGTGTGACGCACCGTATGTAAGCTGCCGATAGGGGCTGTAGGTAAATATAGGTACATAAGTATGTATGGGTTCGTTACAAAACAGGAACCAATGGACTTAAGTACTCAGCTTATCAACTCCAGGATTTGTTAGGTTCTTTCATCACAAACCAATAATTATTTTTGACCAAGGGCATACAGACCAATCAGTAAGGTAACTCTATACTTTAAAAGCCTTGCTGAATGACAGCAAAAAAAAAAAAGCAAAGGAACACAAATAGGTACATATTGTCACGAATTGGTCTTGCTTCTTTTACTTTCATCATTATTTCCACTACCTTGGTTCTAGATCACAGATTCCGAGACATATGGTTTCCATCTTTATGATATATCATTCTCTGATTAACAGATCATATCTGTTATTGCACATATTGACATCTCTTAGATACATGATTATCATTCTATGGTTATTTCCATCAGTATCTTCTGATCTACCCTTGTCTTATTGTACTGTTTACATATATACTTCATAGCTCTGTAGATAGGCCCCCAGCTTGACCTCTTGTACTCTGCACACTTGTACTTGCCCTATAGCTATGTTGCTTATTGATATCTCTTGCTGATTGTGCAGCTTCCTGACATTAGGTCAAGCTCTCCTACTGCACTGGCAACTGCTTTAGGATCTCTTGTGCTCAGTTGCCCTTGCAGGCTTTGTTACAGCCCTGGTTATGCCCATGTCTCCTTGCTACCACTGGACCCCTGCATCTGCCTTGTAATGGCATCCATTCATTATCAGCTCTTACTTTGAACCTGTTCTACTCTCTGGACCATGACTGTTTGTCTTTTGGATTTATTGTACCCTTGGCTCTATGAAGATATTTGGATCTGCATTGATGGATGGGTTTGGAGACTAGGTGAAGTGACCTTTGAATATTACCAGAACCCAGATGACCCAGGACTAGTCTCTCCATTCTCCATTCCATAGCACATCCAATCCTGACCAAACCTACATCCTTGCTTGGCCCTGCCAATTGTTGCTTTGCACCTTCATTCTTCAACCTTCCTTCCCCTTGATGGGATTACCAGTCTCCACCAGTCCTCTACAGCTCTCCTCTCATACCTGGAACCTTTGATCCTACTTGGAACATTGTATTTTGAAGACTGCCAGAACCATGGACTTTACCATTTGAAGCTGGTATCCTTTGTCTTTCTTGGACCCCAGAAGATTGGACCATGTACTCCCTTCCCTTTTCCAACTTTACCAGACAACTCTCCATCTCATTCATCTTAGCAATGTGGTCATTGTAGATGATTTTGTTGACCCACTTTCAGATCTCAGTACCCTGTACACCCCAGAACCTGATCCACTCAAGACTGGTATGTCCAAGATTCCTATACATGGATGAGGAAGGAGCCCATGAGAGTGTTTATCAGACCCAGAACTCAGACCCAGAACCAGAACCCAGAACCCAGAACTCTCTTGTGTGCAGGTGTACTAGATTCTATTTCAACAATACCACCAGGATCCCAGTTTTAGAGATGTTGATAGGATGTTACTTATGTGCTCCAGGTGTAAGCACATCTTGAAAAGGGGGTAATGTCACGAATTGGTCTTGCTTCTTTTACTTTCATCATTATTTCCACTACCTTGGTTCTAGATCACAGATTCCGAGACATATGGTTTCCATCTTTATGATATATCATTCTCTGATTAACAGATCATATCTGTTATTGCACATATTGACATCTCTTAGATACATGATTATCATTCTATGGTTATTTCCATCAGTATCTTCTGATCTACCCTTGTCTTATTGTACTGTTTACATATATACTTCATAGCTCTGTAGATAGGCCCCCAGCTTGACCTCTTGTACTCTGCACACTTGTACTTGCCCTATAGCTATGTTGCTTATTGATATCTCTTGCTGATTGTGCAGCTTCCTGACACATATGCCTCAGCAGGTGGAGAATGTCATTGAATACACTCGTTAACCAAAGCATCATGTTTTGATCAGCACACAAGGAAATCTTAAAGATTTCATAACACAAAACGTTACATGACCAGTTCCATTACCATGACCAGCTCCATCACCACGACAACTTCCATTACCATGACACTCCCCAGCTCATTGTCTAGGCCAAATCCCTATCACTATGTTCTAAACATACTTTATTACTGTGTCCTCCAGCAAGCACTCTCTCTTCAAATTGGCATATGAGAACATATTCACCAACACTGAATTCAACACCAGTCAAGAACAATTTATTATAGTCAGCCCTCTAGCCCTTTCTTCTTACTATTTATTGATACCTATTGCAGAAAGCCAGTACCATGAACAAAATCATTTTCAACCAAGCACTGTCTATGGTATTATACAACTTGGAGCCACCCAAAAACACTGTCAAACAAAAGGCACTGTTGAGAGTAGGGAAAGCATTCAAGAATGCTTGGGCCAGGATTACAGCAATGTTTGAATAATGAAGGTGTGTTTCAGGCTGTCTTTTGATATTTCTTTGCTCACCACACATTTGGATCACAAAGGATTATCTGTTCTCAAATGAACCTTACCTGTACCATTGTTCATTGTTTTTGTTCCACTCACAATTGCCAACATTTCACTATGATTCAACTTTCCATCATGACGCTGCCATTCCTATGAATTCCAACATTTGCTGACTGCATTCTTACATTCATATACCTTATGTCGACCATGTTCTTACAATCATAATCATACATGTCATTATGCAGATATCTACTCTCTAAAAGCATCTCAAATATTCTTCCTTGTACTGTACCATTTTGAATAAGTGTTCAGTAACACATAACACCAGATACTGAACTGTTCATTTTTGGTAGATAGTAACGCATAACACTAGATACTGAACTGTGTCACAAAAATCCCTTTTCTAGAAGTTCTACAGCCAAAAATCAAAAAATTTCTAAATAGAACTGTTGAGCACCATTTTTACAGGTTTTGGAATACAAAAGACTTTCTTGTAAGGCTCCAACCCCCATTTCAATTAATTACCCATTTGAAAAGCTACCAAGAAAGGTACTTCTGGCCACAAATTCTAGTGGATAAAAGTGTATTGATCTGAAAAATGAACTGAAATTTTGATTTGTAATGCGTCACACCAACAACTGAACTGAATGAACTGAGGGGGAAAAAACGTAACAAGCAAAACACTTATTTGAAATGGTACAGTAATATAATTGTTTAGGCCTTTGACTTCAACTGCTCGGAAATGTGATCTCTTCATCGAAAATCATATTCAGTACCAGTGCATCACGGAAACGAACCGTCTATCTTATCTTATCTCATCTTTTCATGACTCAGCTTCCAACGCCATTGGTCGCAAGGTTTTAGCCGCGCTGAGCGGCACCTAGTTGATATGACAGTTTCGCGAGTAAATATAACTCAATAAAGGCACATGTTCAAATGTAGACACGAAAACTTTCTTTTATCCAGTCATGCTTGCCAAGATCTTCAGGCGCTCCCTCGTCAGCTTTGCCCGTCCAGCTCCTCCTCCGCTTCCGCGCCGCCAGCAACAAGAGTTTGAAGACCTCCAGCGTGCTGTTCATTCTGACTCCGTCTCCGAATCCAACCTCGCTTTACATCCTGATGCTCGTAAACCTCTCCAACCTACCTTTGAGGGCGACATTAATCCTGTCACTGGCGAGCAGGGTGGCCCCAAACAGGAACCCGTCAGTCGCTGGGGCAATTCTGAGGGCGACTGGAGCTTCAAAGGCCGTGTATCGGATTTCTGATGATACTATGGAGTTCTGTCACATCCCAAGTTGCGTATCCTGGTCTGAGAATGCATCGGTTGTGGCCATTGTGAAACGTTATGTGCAGACACGTATGTACATCTCACATGAATTAACTCGAAATTGCTCTCAACGACCACTAGTTACATCTAGACACACGAAATACAACACAACCATGCTGAACCGAACAGCATCTGATTATCGTCGAATTCCTCGTGACGCCATCGGTGCTACACCACGACCACGTCGAGCTAGAAGAATTATTTCAGTAAACCATTTCACAGCGAAAGAGACATTACACACCATTGGCTGTAACACGGACCAAATTAGATACAGTAAAAATCAGTTTAAAAAAATACATACCTCTCATGATTGTAGCACGGCCACGAGCTGTACCAATACCTCTTCCCCTCATTGCATTCGGGCCTACTCGTTTGAACCTGAGAAGCATCAATAGAAGAAACAAAGCTAGATGAAAACCACGTACATAGGAGCATTTTGTAACATATCAGGAACAATAAAGAAACGAACCATGCTACCCCGAATGTACACCTGATCTAATTGAGAAACGCGGCCATCCCTTCCAGTCACAGTGATGTCCTTGAGAGCAATGTTCAAGTTATCCTCCGCTGGAGATGGTGATCAAACTTGAACTCTGCAGGACAAGGAAAAAGCTACCTTCTGCGAGCTTTCCACGATACAGCTGACCAGTTTTCAGCTCAACTGTGATGATGTGACCCAAAGATTCGTGAAGCAGCTTCACTGGGACACCGAGACCAGCATTTGCCATTGTCGTTTTGGATACTAAGACCTTTTTTGCTTCGGGAACGGTGGAGATTGATGAAGCGCGACCAGGTCACGCGCCCGGCTTGCTAAAGAGTCACACCCAGCAGCAGATGTCGAAAACAGGACCTGCTCCTTCCTACACTTTCTCTTCTCCAGCTTCAGCTACGTCCCCGAATGTCCTACCGACAACTGCTACGCCTTCCTATCATTCTCCTCCACAGACGTCGTTGTCATCCTATGCTGGACCCTCTCATTGGCGTCCACCAGCTCACTGGGGCGTAGACGACTCTACCAACAATATTTCCGCACCCAAAAAACCACCCAGAAAAAAGATACGCACCGCGGAAGAAGAGGAAATCACCTCAGCAACTGCAGCAAGGTAAGTGGGCGTCCACTCACATCACAGTTCATGTTCTCAAACAGCCTAGAATTGCCTCTCGTTTAGCCTCGGACCATGCACTCGTTCGTTTTCCAGACGTAGATACCCCCTTTGCCGACAAATTTGACGCCATAGGCCGACTTTTACCGTACCATGTTTTTTTGCAACCTCAAGAGGATTTATCAACCTTGCCAGACCGCAAGGGCAAAACCAAGGCACTTTTTGACGAGCAAGAGATCCAAGGTTAGGATTGTTCTCCATTATCCACTAGACCTCCTTTCTGATTCATGTTAGAAACTAAATTCGCCCTCGAATGTGCTAGGCGGCGACGCAAGCTAATGGACCGGTTTCGAAAAGCGAGAGCAAGGTCTGGGCAGGTGTGTTATATTATTATCGTGCTGCCCTTACTCTAACATATCGATGACTAGCAATCCTCTCCTAATGACCAGACAATCGTTCTTACACAAGCCATACTCGAAGCTGACCGCACCGATTTGGCATTGCTCAACAGCGAGCTTCGATCGGCCCGGGTCGAACTCGAAAAACTAGAGCGAGAGAAAAGAACTTCCAATCCTCCAGCGCACTTACTATTCCCAATCCAGCGTTCCAGGCTCCATATTATCGGGGTTACCCAGCATACTCTTATGCCCAGGCTTATGGTGTTTCTCAACAACCCACCAATCCAATATCTGCACCAACAACCAACTACAACCCGGGTGCTGCCATTCCTGTACAGCTTCCTGTTGCTTCTTTGCCAGCTCTGAACCAACTCGGCATCACGCCTGTTCCAGCCGCATCTGTACCCTCAGATGGTCAACCACCACCCGCTGTCCTGCGTGGCTCGTCTGCTAATGGAACCATGCTAAATTTGGAGATTAACGTATCGTTGTTGCAGTCCGCACAAATGAGCGGTCTGGCATTGATTTTGAACTCTTTAATGTCACGAACAGCGGGGACAGCCGCAGGTTCGACCCCATCGTCGAGCAGTGGATGAAATTTCGATATTGTACACTGTAATGCTTCTCTACGTCGTATATACTTTTAGATAGTGAGCCAAGCATTTCTTTTGCGGTGTCGTTGGTGACATATGATCAAAGGAGTAAAGTTATGCCTGAGCCTCCTGTTCCGCACTCTTTCTCTTAGTCCTCCATGGGTAATCTTTGACAACAGTCCCAGGCCCAGTGCTGGCATTAGTGCCCGTCCTTCGACTACATGGCGTCGAGAGCGTTTGTTACGCATTGGTACCAGTCTCTCTTTACCATCCCCAGAACACACCGACTCTCTCACTCCTTCCTCACCACCAACTCCTGCTATCACCGAAAATGCACCTCTACAACCAAATAGCACCTCTCGTTCCTACGGATCTCTTCCTCAATCTCCACCATCGTACCCTCCGAAGCACTCTAAGTCTGCGGCTGGGACGCCCTTCCAATAACCTGTATACTGCACCTCCTAGTCCCACCTCATTCCGCACCTATTCTCGTCTCACCGCCCAACGACCTATATCTGCTTATGATGCTCCTCTCGCTGACAAGAACGATGGTGAACAGGCATCCGACTCGGACATGGATGCCAAGATAAACGGTATCCGAGTCTGGTACTCTTCTTTCTCATCCATCGACTGGTTGCATGACGCAATCAAGGATTCCGTCCGCTTCTCCAGACTCAGAAGGCGCAGGACGTCAATCCGAGCGCGTCTTCGCTTGGCATTTGATAGAAGCTTGGGGTGGATCGTCGTCACGGTTGTTGGTTTACTCACAGCTGTGATAGCGTTCCTAGTCGTTCGTAGTGAACAATGGCTTGTTTGATTCAAAGGAGGGGTTCTGCTCCAGTCGTTGGTGGAAGGCAAAGAGGTTTTGCTGCCCTCAGATAGATGAGACCATGCTGCCGGCGATGGATGAAAATTGTCCGGCTTGGAAAACTTGGGCTGATGTTTTTGGGGGAAATGCAATAATTGAATACGTATCATACACCGTAATCGCGGTGCGTATTTTTGAATATCGCATTGTTCGGTCACCTAAACATAGTCGCCTGATTAGCTTTTACTCGCGTTTGTTTCATGTTTGCTCACAATCTACCTAACCAACTCGGCCACCTTCGTAACTCGCAAAGAATCAGGTGTTCTCTTCACCAGAATTCCTGGACCCAACCAAAGGATCAACTGATGCACAACCCAAGCGCAAAGTTATGTACTATGTGAGCTGTGGCCTTCTTTCCCATTGGCTGTCATATCAATCAATGTTTCTACAGGCCGCAGGCAGTGGTATTCCAGAGATCAAAACCATTCTTTCTGGTCAGAAAATAACGTTTTGAAGTCCTTTTTGCCATTGGCTGACAGTATCATCCAATAGGTTTCGTGATTCACGGTTATCTTGGGGGACGGGTTCTATTTACCAAAGCTGTGGGCCTTGCTCTTTCTGTTGCATCAGGACTCTCTCTTGGCAAAGAAGGCCCCTTTGTTCATATTGCCAGCTGTATTGGGAACATTGTCAGTCGTGTTCATAGCAAATACGAAAACAATGAAGGTGAGCGTTCCGATGGTAATTGTAGGGTTTTCCCTGAATCTGCCGTAGCCAAACGTCGTGAAATTCTCAGCGCTGCGTGTGCGGCCGGGGTCGCAGTCGCTTTTGGAGCTCCCATTGGTGGTACCTTGTTCAGTTTGGAAGAAGTTTCGTACTTTTTCCCTCCGAAGGTACTCTACTTCCGTTTGAAACTTCAGACGCAATTCTCAATGTTTCTTTCTCATGTAGGTTATGTGGAGAAGGTGGGTATCACTCGCAACCCAGTTCAATCTTCTAATTGACTCTTTATTCAGCTTCTTCTGTGCCATGATTGCTGCCATCACTCTCAAAATGCTCGACCCCTTTGGCACTGGGAAACTGGTTCTCTTTCAAGTAACATATGACAGGGTATACGGTCGCTTTTTTCCACCACATATAGAATCCCATTGACCCTTGTACAGGACTGGCACGCATATGAATTACTCCCTTTTTTGCTGCTCGGTGTATTTGGGGTATGTACCTGATACCGTCTTTCATCAGCCTGCAGCTAAACCCTGTGAATCAGGGCGTGTATGGTGCGTATTTCTCGAAACTCAACTTCAGATGGAGCCGAGATGTTCGCAATGCCACTTGGTTGAAAAACTATCCCGTTGCGGAGGTCCTTTTGGTGAGGCTTCTTTTCCGTACAATGTGCTCCTTTCTCATGATAATGGCAGGTTACGTTCGTAACAACTCTCCTATGTTTTCTCAACCCTTACACGCGGATGGGCGGCACGGAGCTAGTATACAACCTCTTTGCAGAGTGCAGAACAGGCTCTGGGAATGATCATTCGGGCCTTTGTGTTCTTGACCCAGGCTCTTTCATTGCTGTATGGCCGATCATTCAGAGCATCTTGGTGGCAATGATCGTTAAAGGAGCACTCACCATCGTGACATTTGGCATCAAAGTACCTGCGGGTATTTTCATCCCTACCCTTGGCGTAGGTGCCTGTGCTGGTCGGGTTTTGGGAATCGCAATGCAATACTTTCAATATAACTACCCTGATATTCGCTTGTTCCAAGTGTGCGATGGTGATCTCGACTGTAGGTTATCTCGCTAGCACGATCTCTGCCAGTTGAACGTACCCAACGGATAGGTATCATTCCCGGTCTTTATGCCATGGTTGGAGCGGCGGCGGCTCTGTCTGGGGTAACGGTAAGATTTCGGTTCAATTAGCACCAACGCTCATGTTTTAATCGATTTTGCATAGCGCACAACAGTGTCCTTGGCAGTAATTATGTTTGAGCTTACTGATACGCTAACATACGCTGTTCCTGTCATGCTCTCTGTGCTGGTTGCCAAGACCGTCGCGGATGCTCTTGAGCCAAAGGGAATCTATGACCTTGTCATCGACTTATCCCAACTTCCTTATCTCGACTCTAAACATGAATATCTGTGGGGAAATCTCCAAGTCGGCGATGTTGTGAGTCTTGTTGAATTGCGTAAAACTCTATTTCTTAGAAAGTACAGACTGCCCGTGACGTCCAAGTGATTCGACTTGATCGCACCAATACTGTCAAGAGTCTCAGAGACCAATTGCAGGAAGTGTTCCGCTCAGGTAACGACGATAGCGGGTTTCCTATCTTACGCAAGGATGACGACCATGATGATATGAGGCTGGTAGGCTATATTGGAGCGAATGAATTAGAACACGCTCTCAGTCCGTCTTCAACGCATCGCTGATGTATTCTGAATGTTAACATCTTCAACGTGTAGGTATTGTTGCTGATGATGCCGAGGCAGAGATACATTTTACCAGTACATACGGACACCAACCCATGGCCTCGTCCTCGCTATCTTCGTTATTAGACGGTACCCAGGGTTACTCTCAAGATCCCTTTGACTTTAGCATCTATATGGATCAGGTCTGTTCACGTCAGCTGGGGTCTGTTTCCGTCTGTGATACTGAGAATCCAATTCAGGCACCTCTCACCATGCAGTCTAACTCTCCATTAGAACTCGTCCACCAGATTTTCGTGAAATTGGGTGCTCGATATGTCATAATCACTGACACAGATGGATTCTGTATGTTGCATTTTTCTATCCACTGCCTTCACAACCTGACCTCCGTTCCTTTTCAGACGAAGGCGTAATCGACAAAAAGACTTGGCTTGCATTTTTGAGCGATCTCGAAGAAAAATCCTAATATGGACTTTTAGTCGATATCGAGAGTTGGAGTTGCTTCACTCACAGTACAATATTCTTCCTTTCTACCATAAGTTTTCGTATACCAATGCACACTCATGTAATGATCTAGTTTAAGTACGACTTGCCGAATTCATCTTCTGTATGATTTCTCTTGGCAGGCTTCCATTCTTGACGTCCTACGCTCCGCTGCTGCTCGGTTTGCTGCTTTCATTTTCTCCTAAGGCAGTTGGAGTATGTGGATTCCCGCCACAGGCGGCAAGCCTACCGAACACAAGGCAATCCAATCAACAAGTTAATGATAGTCAAGGTTCCTGTCTGGTTAAAACATGACTATGGCTGCTTCAGCCTTCCACTGACACATACCGTAACTCATCCCACGATGATACGATCGCATGCAGGACCCGCTTCGACCTTCGATAATTGTGGCAATTTCCCGGAATCTACCGGAGAAAGAGACCGTCTACAGCATTTGATGGTTTTTGGAGTAATTGCATTACATGCGTCAGTAATACTAAGAAAGAACTCGCGCAAACACCGCCCAAAACGTACTAAATCGTGTAACGAATTTTACAAGGAATTCAAGAAGAAAATTCTTGCAGTTCATGAGTATGATATCGATTGCCACCTCCACCTTGTTTGAACCTAAAAGTAAATAAAAAAAATATGATTATGGCGGGCTCAAATAATTACTAGTTTCAAGGTACTGGATCAACTCGAAAGCAGCGGAGTCCGAGTTCGAAAAAATGGCGACAAAGAGGAAGTGAAAGTTCTATTACGATTGCAATGTCTCTAGATTGAACAAGAGAGACCAAATGTCCAAAAACAAATGCTGGCACGGCGGGGCGTTTTTACCTGATCAGAAAAATCAGATGAAGATAGACGGTGTTTCGCATTCGCCGTTTCGACAGAAAAAAGAACCCAGTACGAACCATGTGGTTGATAGTCAACAAGCTCTGCAAGACGAACTGGTACGTGACATGGGATGCAAAGCCACAAAGGACTACTTCTTATTTATCTGACCAAGTCGTTAGCAGATTGAATAATTACACGGAAACCATTGGCACTACTATGCTTATAGTTCAAAGGCTTTACACGAAGGAAGTGCACTGATATACGAGCTATGGCTGAACGCCTACTTGTTGAGATTACAAATTGTAATATCCTATATTTTTGTGGTCGTCGTGTATTGAACAGGTAGGTAACACGAACCGCGGCCTCACAATTTTGTAGTCAATTCTTTTCTCGCCATCCTTTGCCATTGGTTATAGTACCGGTGCCCCTAGTTCTAAGGGCCTAAGTGGGACAGCGTTTGGTGTGCGCGTAATCTGTGTTGCTCATATTGAAACCATGACCATACTCTTTCTTGGGTTTCACAGTAAGAAAAAATAGTGGCCTGCCTCAAGAAAATGCATTTTTTTGCGGGTGCAGCTTTAACTTGAGAAAGGTTATTTGTTCAACCATTAATTGATGACTAATCTTCCGGTTTGTATTGCAACCTCGGATGTAAAGCTTCCTCCTCGAATTCCACCATCTCGTTTACGAAAAACTAATCACAATACTCATAGACATATATTCTCGTGTGAGTATTCTTGCGTTCAGTATCACCGTCTTTCCCGGATTGATATACGTCTATGCCAAGATCCTCACCGTCGCACGACCATCCTATGTAGCGACAGCAGGAAGAAATAGAATAAGAAATCTGCTTCCTCAATTAAGAATACCTCAACAGCCTCTGAACCCGACAGAAGCGCAACCTTTACAGGCCAAAGTTGCACTATATATTTTACCCGGAAACCAAGCCTTGAACATTGGAATAAAGGCTACAGCATCTTCTCATGCTTGCAGTAACTCGCCAGAGATCTGTTGAGTTTCATTTTTTCGCCCCACGAAACAGAAAACGGAATCGCCTCGGAGCCCCGGACCAGAAATTTCATGGGGTCTCGCTCTCTGGGCGTGTCAATAAGCCAAGTACTTCTTTCTATGTGTACGCAGGTCGTCATCCTCAATACCCACTCTTCTGGCTCGACATGCAGGTTCATATCTTCTTATCATTAGTCAGTATTTATTTCGTTCAAGAGTCAATCAAGGTCTTCGCTCAAAAACGCCCATCACGGACCCGCCTATGCAATTGAGCTATTCTGATACGCGAAGTTTGCGCTAGTCAGGAATGCTTGCGGTCAGGATAAACACCTAGTGTATTGTAATGGCTACCACGGCTACTGGGCGTCTTATACTTTCTATAACGCTACCGCAAGTCTTCAATCTCAAGGGGGCTTTACCCGCACCGGAGGCAAGCATCTATTGTTGCAAACAACCAGAAACCATGCATTTCTATTCTAGCCTTTCGTTTCCTTCGTTTTTGATTCCAGACTTTTCCAGCCACCCATCTCACATAGTGGCTCCGAATCGAATCACGAACAGTCTTGGCAGATCGTCTAAGCGTTTCTATGTGTGAGTCAAGTGGCTTCAGTTTCATCGATCTACCCATTTTTTGGCTCGTTTCTTCCATTCACACTGTCTACGAGTCCTGAACGCTCGGACGAGAAATAACTTGTAGAGACTAATTCATATAAAACTTTGTGTATTTCTGGAAACCAGATCCGCACTACGAGCCGTCCTCATCAATCAAACATTCTTCCATGTGCCACACTGTAGCCTTCGCTCTTTCTTGGCGCTCCCTCGAGTCCTATACAGCTTTTCAACCCGATTCAGCAACCGCTCAACCACCACACGGATTACCTAGCAGCAGCATTGTGCAACCAACGCACGAATCCGCACAAACACGTACTTTCAGCTCCGTTCTATGGATTTATTTTTTCTCTTGGTATGACGCATCGAAAATCCAATCAGCGGATGGTCTTGGGTATTGTTCCGCCGGCTCAGAAATATGTAGTCCAAGACCAGTAGCTTAATGGATAATAAGATAGCAAGATAAGTTCGGAATTCCTTGGCACTGAACGCTCCCCTGGGGACAAATCCACGATGATTTTCTCGAAACCACGACCATCTATTCTTCAAGTTCGGAATCCCTCAATAAATTCTACAAAATTACAAGGTATCAAATTAAATAACAACTTCGTTAAACGTGGCGAGATGGCTCCCAGGTCATAAACATATCATCGCAATTAGTGTTGATGTTGCCTGAGCTCGGAGAAACATTGGAAGACATTGTCGCCCAAGGCTGCAATGGATGACAGTTTTGTGACAGCATAGGGCTTGGAGCTGTAAGAATGGTTCAACTTCAAGACAAATTACAAAAGACTGGCCACAGAATTTACCATTCGCATACGTGCCAACAGAAGAGGCCTTTGACTGGGACATGGTGTCAATTGAGCAAAGTGCATGCCTAGGATCTTATCAATCTTTCGAAGCAAAGGCAAGAGGTAATGGTACTTACGTGGCTAAGGAGTCCAACTCCCGGATGCGTTGGTTTAGTGAACACCGTGAACCAGGAAGATGAGATGGTGATCTCGATAATGTCTCAGCTGCCTTCCGTAGGCGTAAAGACAGCTCAAGGAGCGCACTATAACTTGGGGCTTCAAGCAAGCAAGTGCAATCACCGTTACAGTGCTCTGCTCCCAGGCCAAAACCATGTCCATTGAGTATATCTGTCGAACCCCATAATTCAGGATATAGAGAAAAGAACGAATTGAGGTCAAGTTCGGATGGCGACGGAGAGCTTTCGCTAAACAGGGCGTTTGAAGATGGGAATTCACAGGATAGTGGAGTGGTAGGTGAAGGTGTAGCAGGTGGTGAGGACTGCGATGGAGGACTTGATCCTTTGCTACTGGTCCCGCCACTGGATGAATTGTTTCGGCTGCGAATACGAGAAGGATGACTACTTTGGGAGGAACAAATTGAGATGCTAGGAGAAATTTCTCCAGAACTAAGGCTCTCGTTCCCGTGGTGCATCCATCGTGGGCTTGGCTTGTTCTTCAACTAAATAATTTGAAGTACGCAAAGTATGAGGAGGAGTCTGCAAATTGAAATAATCTTGATTACCTCGCGAATAACGCCCTCAAGCTCAGCAACTCGCTTTAACAATCTGGAGTTTTCATCAGGTGTATCTGTGCGCTGGTTTGGATCATCGACCTCGTAAACACAGAGTCCGGTCTGTATAACATAATATTTTAGCAAACTTGAATGAAAACAAGCAGAAGAAATGACGTACAAGCCCAAGCTGTGTGCATCTTGCACAAGCAGGCCGTTTTCTATCACACTGAAAGGACACGGACTTAAATTCATGTTTGCCACAGACGTCACATAACATTCATACCATACGCTTGGAAGTGTGGCAATTGAGGCAAGACTGAGTAGTGCGATTGCGACGTCTAAAGATACGTATTTTTAAGTACCAAAGTCTCTCTTCTCAGGAATGCTAAGCGAAACTTACCTCTTACGATGGTCACCATCAGGTGAAGCTTTGGCATCGGAGGTACTTTTCTTTTTCTTAGCAAGGAGTTCCGTCGACATTGTTATAGGGTGAACGAAAACTGTAGAGAGTGCAGGTGGTAAGTGTTACTTGAATAATGAACTAGAATCAGTATTTGTACCCGGTGCGAAGGCTTGGCACTTAGATCAAAAGTATACAATATCTCTATCTCGAGGAATGGGCTTCAGATCGAAGCCCGAAAAGCAAGGTCGGTCCGGGTGCCAGACGGAGGAGACCGAGTTCAAAACAATGATACAATTCCAAGATCCCGGTGCTTCAACATTCAGTGTGGCATTGACAAGACTTGTCAAGAACCCAAGACAGGCCCGACAGCGAGGGAAAGAAGCCATGGAGAAATCTCGTAAATTAAATTTGACGACTGTTGCAAACAAACGTTAACTTGAACCTGGGAACAATAGAAGTCCAGCTGGATTCGGTTCCTAAACATGCTGCGTATCCGCTACAAGTAGAGGAACATTTTCGAATTGGTGGTGCTTTCACCCTGAGAAGTCGTACCTTGTCTTGACCTTAACTTTGACTCTTTGAGAGTTTTGTAGTAGCTTACAATGAGAGCGGGTATCGTTGACTTTTCAAGCCGATAGCATAGAAGTAATAGTATAATATTTAAATAGGCATATATCGTAAGTGGTAATAAGATGCTGGTACTTGGGTCGATTCAAGTTGTTCAAATCATGTCGTCCGCCGGCTCCTAGGTGATGGTAGTCTGTAGATGATCACGATTCTTTGCTATTGTTTATCCCGAGAAAGTTTTCGACTAGAACTTCTTTCTGAACAGCTTTTCAACCCCTTTCAGCGTTTTGAAAACCAGATCAGCGGTTTTCCGGCCGACTCCTCATTATATGCATTCAATTACCAGATACAACCTCTCAACGTTCGCGACCCGTTTTTCCAGTCATATAGGTATTACACCCTTCTATCAATGAATCAAATAGCTCTGTGATAGATTCAACTTTGTAATTGTAGTCTGTCAAATCTTAGTCAAATTGTGCATTGATGTATGGATTTACCCGATATGCTCTCTGTGGCCAGTCTTACAATCATTTGTCGGGTCATTTGTTTATGATCCATAGTACAGATGCCGCCGGTATGAAGCTTCTGCTGTGTCTTTACCCTGGGAATTCTTGGAGGGGACATTACAAGGACGAGATAGTACAGGAGGCTGAAGATAAGTTTTGACCGCCGGGATTTTCGCATCACAATACTCTAGCAGTACAACTATCTATTTCATAAACATGCGCTCGGGTTTCTGTCAATAATTGTGTATGCCACAAGTCAATCAGAGAGTATTCAGCGTCAGCTCGCTTCATACTTTCGTTTCTTCAAGCGAGCAACGATACATCCTTGCCGCAACCAAGCCGCAACAATAAATTCCCTTCAAGGATAGTACAAGTAGAACTTTACAAACACCTCGATTGTCAATGGGGCGCGCCAAGGTGCGCCACAACAAGCGAGTCGTTTATCTCCGTTTGTTACTGATGCTGTGTTGCATCTTTCGGTGGCACGAAAACTTGGCAGATTTACAATATATAGAGTTCACTGAGATATACTAGACACTTGTAGATATCTTCTAGCTTCGCTAAGAGGTATTCAGGTCTGTTTATGGTGTAACTGCACTTCCCAAGGATCCCAATAGGGTCAACCACCAGGCCCGATACAAGGCCGGCCAGCCTTCTTCGTCGATGATCCTCTTTGCGCAATCGACCAGTCCAACGTAAGGATCCTCTTCATTCCTTAACCTAAAAGGGTACTGTGTCAACATACCAAGTTGGATCGATGGATGAAATAGACAAACCCAATTACGTCTTCTCCCGCGCCAGCAAATTCATGGGCTTCCTCAGCATCACCATCCACTTCTTGCGAAACCGAGTTGTATTCACTGGATGCATGATTACGTTGAATCGCAAGGCGGGTGGCAATAACCTCCAACGGGGTAAGAACTGCGGTACTAAGACATACAATGACAAGGTAGATGGCAAGTCTGACTGGAGAGATATCACCGAAAGAACTTTCGTCAGACATTGGTAAAAGTACGCGTCGAAGAGGACCCAAGCCGAGGACGACAACGGCGATATGCAAAACTTCTGCAGCCAGTAGTCCAGGTGTAAGATAGAGTACCCATGGCTTTCGACGTTCCGTCGGAGTCAACAAGATTCGGATGGATTTCAAGGCATTGAAATACGGAAGTTTGAGAGGGGTCGTTATAGAACTGGGTGATCTGTCAGTCAGCGAAATTGACGAAAACCGTGAAAACTACCGATAAGTGATGATAGCAGTTGGTAAAGCGACTAGCATCATTACTATGCTGTAAAAAAGAGTCCCAAGGATCCCGGTTTCTGGTGCACGGTATTTGTTGTGGCTGGGCGTCGGTGTGTCCAGGAATACAACGATCATCAAAGTCACTACCAGAGTGCTCAAAAGCGTAGGCACTAGGAAGCAGAACCAATAAATAAAGATGTGCATAAATTATAGAGCGTACTGAGGCCTTTATATAAACCGCTTATGCCTTCAATAGTGTATACCCTATGCATCATCCCAAAGTATGATTGGATGATCGGTCCTACAGAAGTTTTAGACAGATTACTGTGAGACTTCGTCAAAGCGCACCAGTATGAGGTTGCGCCCCCCCTTCCGCATCCAGCTGAAGACCTCGAGGATTGTAATTCGCTCTTTCAGTCAAGAGACCAAGGGTTAGATTGTGAACTTGACAGACTCCACGAGCAAACCTACCTGAATCGGACCAAGACACCAGTTAAAGGAACCAGAAAGACGAGAGTGACACCCAGAGATGCAAGAAGTAGTATGAGGTCCAAAAAACCTAGCATTGTAAGAAATGGGTACTGCGGAGAGTTGCAGGAGCTACGTAGTCTTGTACCGTCAGTCGGCATATCACGTGCTCCAGAGATATATAAGCTGGGTTGTCATGAGAGATGTTCCTCTTCCCGAACTCTCATCATCTTTGGTTTGTGTCTCCGGTTGTTTATACGCGGGGCTTGATGAATGAATGCTTATCATTCATCTGTATTTCTGTGGTAACGGTGCAATAAATTCTCGCGTATCAAGAATTTTGCTCGAGATGTTGTGCATTGCGATGCGATTTTGTGCAAAGCCTATCACCTGCAATTGTTTTTGTGGCCTGGAACGTTTTATGTCCAATTATTCCAACATAGGATCATCGAGTGCTTTCGGTTTTTTGTCTCGATCGTCATACAAGAAAGATCTTTGCCTTACCCGAGAAGATTTCTAGACGTCGAGAACGCTGCTTTGAGAGGGTTGATCAATGTCATCGTCTTTTGTTCATAACGATCAGACTTGGGGGCCTATGCATGGTATGCTTCCGGGAATCCTGTTGGGATTTTCGTGGTCCGTGACTAGATTGTTGACCGTAGGTTGATCATCCTGCTGAGGTTTTTATCGTTTTGTGCTACGCTCGCTTTGCATCTATCCTTTTCACCATTCGACTTGCTGAATCTTGGGTGCGTGACGCTGCCGTGGATGTTCACTGTCATAGTGTGGCTTTTGATGTACCTTAGGGACATGTTGTCGTCGTAGTCACTCACATCGGGCATCGTAGTGTCTTGCTCTTCTGTCATCACTGCTGTTTTACTGCTCGTTACCCTGTACTTTGGTCTGCGTTTGCTGTTCATATTTGCCAGTAGTGTTTATCATTGTCGTCTACGTTGTACTATAATGTGCACGAATATAAAGCAACGTTTGCCACAGTAATTGACTCTCCGACTTGCTAGGCTTTGAGAATAAAGTTTGACTGTCAACTCACACCACCATTGGACTTGATAACAGGGCTTCGGTCAAGCTACCGTAGCCATTTTTTCGATACATAATTACAGACTCTTCTCATTGTAGGATGCTGTCTAACAGTGACGATTCGTCGAGAGCAAAGGTGAGTAGTCATTTTTTGTAGCTACTGATTCTGACGCATGTCGGTCACCGGCAACTGTTCAGAGAACGGCCACCTTGAATGACCTTAGATTCAATCGCCAATCTTCTTCCAACCCTTCGCCATCGTCTGCCTTCTCTTCTCCATCGTCATCTATCCTACCGACCCTCCCAGCCCAGTCGCGGGATGCAAGTCTTTCCTCGCGATTTTTCCCCGCCACTCCCACCACTACTGGCACCGTCTTGGTCCCCAGCTCCAGCCCGATCGATGTCTCCCCAGAAAGACCTTCATTCCAGTCTTCTCATCAACCTTGGAATGCTGACGTGGCTACCAACTCCAATCCTACTCGACCTAATTCATGGAACTACCAACAAAGGCTTTCCACGTATGATCCCTTGAGCATGCCCAGTGGGTTTTTATCCAATGGCACTGGAGTGCAACCATCACTTCACCAAGGGTCTGTTGGTGAAGGGCACTGGGAAGGGCCTCCTCGCAAACGCGTAAACCGTGGAACGTCTCCTACAGCTTTCTCAGTAGACTCTCCCGGATCACCCTCGGTTCAGCGCCCTGGTCAGCGTCGGCGGGTACCCTCAGACAGTGTTGATGAGATAACATCTTCGGAGGACTCATTACCTGAGATTGCCCCTGGATCCTCTAGAGCGCGCATTGTACGCGGTCGTCCAATCATCTCAGTCGAAACCCAGCCTTCTCAAGCAGACGATCTATTTTCAGACCAAAGATTTGTCCGTTTCAAGATGACTATGCCTACAGAACGACCTGACCGCGTAAAGGCAGCGTGGTTGGCTTCTGGCCAAGATGTCAAGAAGGCGACAGAATTACTCGCCGATTCCAAATGGGATCCAAATCCTCCGTTGCCCCCATTAGAGAATGGAAAAGTAGAGAGTATCGTAGAAGCCAACAAAGCTCAGCGCTTGGCTACCCGAGAGAAGGGGAAGCAGTCTATGATTTATGCCAACCGGAACGTGCTAGGGAGCAAGCCATCCACCATTATATCGACTCCTGCGTCCAAAACCCAATCTGCGACAGATCTCACAACAGCATCTCCTACAACGCCATTGATACGACCTCGAAAACGTAATAAAAAAATGGTCCTTGATTCTGAGCCGGAGTCTTCAGATGAGGAGGATGAGCGGGAACACAAGCGCAGCCGGACTGAAATTTCAGACGAGATGAAAGCTCTCGGTTTCTTCAATACCAAGAGTCCCGAGGCCCTCCAGGAACTTAGCGGTTCGTACCTAGTTCATTTCGGATTTGCAGACATCTATAATTCTATTACAGGCTGTTCGATGGAACAGGCTGCAGCTATCGTTTCTCTTCGACCTTTTCAATCTATGGAGGATCTTAATGCAAGACTTGGGCAAGGCAGGAAAAAAGCAGGTCCTGCCGGCATTAGTCCTCGTCTCTTCGAAGACTGCGTCGATATCTTTCGAGGTTATTCACAGGTAGATAGTATTTTGGAAGATTGTGAAGATATAGGACGTGATTTGCGCACCTCCATTGCGTCATGGACCTCCAATACCCCAAAATCTCTCTCTGATGATGCAGAAGAGGATGGTGCTCTCAGCTTGCGTTCCATAAGTATTATGGAAAACAAGAAATCTAAAAGCTCGCTCTTCAATCAGCCGTCTCTTCTTTCAGACACTGTTCAGTTGAAGGAGTATCAGTTGCTCGGGGTAAATTGGTTATATCTTTTGTACAAAAAAGGCTTGAGCTGTATTTTGGCTGATGAAATGGGTATGTTGACATCTTTCTCCGCTTTTCTCGCTTATAACGAATTTATAGGTCTTGGAAAAACGATTCAAGTAATCAGTTTTTTCGCCTATCTTAAGGAACAGGGAAATAAGGGTCCTCACTTGGTAGTAGTCCCGTGAGTACTTTGGTCCAACCCTGTCCGTTTGTCTCTAAGCTCTTCTAGGTCATCGACGCTGGAAAACTGGTGCCGAGAGTTTGCACGTTTTGCACCTTCTCTTTCCGTCCAAACCTATTACGCCGGAAAGAATGACCGAGTCCATCTTCGACAAACACTCTTGGAGACTAGGAGAGCCAAAAGTCTAAATAATGATGGCTGGGACGTCCTCGTCACTACTTATAATCTCGCCCAGGGGGATGGCGATAGGAAATTTTTCCGCCGTATAGAATGGGATGTAAGTCACTAACAAACGCTCCTTTGAACATGAGGCTGACCATCCACCTCAGTGTTGCGTCTTCGACGAAGGCCATGTCTTGAAAAACTTCCAATCTCAACGTTATCAAGCTCTTCTGAAAGTCGAATCCGAATGGCGCCTTCTCCTCACTGGTACCCCCCTTCAAAATAACTTGCAAGAACTGGTGGTATGGCTCCGATGTACTGAAAGCATATCTTTTCTCACCCATGTTTTCTTTTGTTTAGTCGTTGATGAACTTCATTCTCCCTAATCAATTCGCCGATGCCCTCGATGATCTTCGAGCCATTTTCAAAGTCAAAGGCGACTCCAAGGTTAGCCTTCTTGCTCAGGAGCGAGTGTCACGAGCGAAGAAGATGATGACTCCCTTCGTTCTGCGGCGTCGGAAGGATCAGGTTGGTCTTGTCTCTGTAAATATATCTTGTCTAATGGTTCCACAGGTCTTGAAAGATCTTCCGAAAAAGATTGAGAGGATTGAGTGGTGTGAGATAACACCTCAACAGAAAACGATATACCGTGATGCTTTGCAGCGTTCTCACAAGGTAGTAGCCGACGTGGACGTAAATGAGGAGACCAGCAGTAGTAAGGGTAAGAAGAGTCGTGGTGGGAAAGCAAAAGAAAAGCAGTATGCCGAGAACAGTTCAAACGTTCTGATGGACCTTCGAAAGGCGGCGCTACATCCTATGCTATTCAGGTCACTCTTCGGAGATGACTTGCTCAATAGCATAACACGGCAGTTGCTGAAGGAGCCGGATTTCCAGCGTCGAGGTGCTTTGTTTGACATTGTAAAAGAAGACATGACGGTGATGACAGACGCAGAACTACAACACCTGTGTGGTACTTACAAAGTATGCATTACTATTGGTGGACTGCCCGGCCAAGCTAACCCATTTCTGCAGAGCACACGTAAATTCCAGCAGTCTCCTGATTGTTTTCTCAATTCTGGGAAGGTCCAGGCCCTTATGAAATTGCTCGACTGCTACCAGAAAGAGGGGCGCAAGGTGTTGATTTTTTCTCAATTTACTCAAATCCTCGACATACTCGAAGTTATCCTCAAACAAAAAGATATCAACTACCTTGTTCTCAAAGGATCTACGCCTGTAGATGTCCGTCAATCACTAGTTGATGAGTTTACTGAGGACGATTCTATACCCATCTTCCTACTCTCAACAAAGGCAGGAGGTGAGTCTTCATAGGTGGCATGTTTTCTTGTTACTCAGTTTAAATCAGGAATGGGTATAAATCTAACTGCAGCATCCGTGGTAATAATGTGAGATACTATCTATCATACTAACTAACATGCTCACTTCTGCTCAGGTTTGACCAGGACTTCAATCCGCACAATGATCGTCAGGCTCAGGATCGTGCATACCGGATAGGTCAGAAACAGGATGTCGATGTTGTCAAATTGATCACTCGAGACACCATAGAGGAGGATATACTGAGACTCGGCCAAATGAAGCTCGCCCTGGACGAAGCAGTAGCTGGTGAGGATGAGAAAGGAGAGAGTGCGCCCGAGCGAGAGATGAGAGTATCTCTGATGAACGTTCTGAGACAACAGTTCGAAAAGCAAGTAAAGGATTCTGGCGATGTTCCGGTAGAACCATCATCGTAGACTACAATGTACAATCGCTAGATAAATGACCCTAGACATTGTATCATCACGAAAAGACTGATAATCCTCGAACCATGCGATCTAAACTGGCCCGGAAATATTCGTTGTCGACACCTGCAAGTTTAGAATCCATGTCGACGAGTGGGTTTCGGACTATGTATTCCAGAAATGGACCGACGTAAATTTGACGCAGGACCAGGCGAAGGGAATCGGTATAGGGGTCACTGAGCATCACAAACTTGTAGCCTGAAAAAGTCTCAAAGAGATGAAGCTTGTAGGTAGAAGTGCGATAATTCACAAAGCTCTCATCTCTGCGTAGGTTAGAAGGCGTCACAACGGAAAAACAACTCTCACCTCCCGGAAAGTTTTTTGGCAATGTTTCTTAGAGATAAAACCACACCATACACGAGTTTTGCTTCCTCGTCGAAAGATAAGCCAGTACTAGCAACTGTGACGGCCGAAGGAGGGGTTTTGAGCAACGGGGAAGCGGTCTGTTGCGAGAGCGCATCATTCATAGCCACTACAATTCCAGAGGAAGACGACAAAGTATTGCGGGGACTCGTATAGGCAGAAGCAGACGTAGGATTGGGGTCGGACGGTTGAGGAGACACTGCCTGAGATACGGCTGGAAGCAGGCCTCCCTCAACAGCAGGTTTAGGGCGACGTGTTCGGTGCCAATCCTGGTAATAAACACAGGTACAATGCCTGAAGAATGTCAAAGGAATGGAATTGGTCTCGAATAAGAAATACACGCCTGTCGTAGATGTATAGACTGTAAATTGTCATCGAGGATAGAAAGCACGTGTAGGATCCTACATAGCATCGGTGCGACCCAAGAGCAACCCAAGAGGACCCAAGCCTGTCAAACTTGTCCAAGAGGACGCACTGCCTGCCCAGAACAAGGTATAAAGTCTGCGCACAATTTATAAACATAATACCGCTGTAGCTCATGATCGCAGCCTATGTCAAGCGGAAACGGACCGCAAAAAAGCCCCAGTCTCCTGTAGACAACTCCAAAAACCCTCCCAACATTAACTGGGGATGGAGACTCAAACTTGCCGTCGCACTTGCGATTCCTATTTTTTTTGAAACATTGGATTATACCGGTAAATGATTCTTTGTGCGCCCAGTTCAATACAATACTGAATCATAGCCTTCCGCATATTAGTGGTGGCGACCGCTCAAACTCTCATAGCAGTAAGTCTACTCAGGATTTCACCATAACTTCAAGTCTGACTTTTCTCCAGTCTGTTTTCAGCAGGCTTGATCTTCAGAGGTGAATTTGTGCCGTCTGATTACCTGTAAATTCATTAACATATCTTAGTTATATTGGAACTGCCTATCTTTTGACTTCGACTGTATTTTTGCCATTTTTCGCGTCGGTAGCAGATATCTATGGCCGTCACCCTGCTCTCCAGATCTCTTTGGTTTTTTTTATCTTTGGGAGTGCTCTCAGCACAGGTGCACAAAATATTGAAACTATGCTCGCCGGACGTGGGATTGCTGGTGTGGGAGCCGCAGGCCTATTGACAGTAGGTTGTCTGAGTTCTCTCAAGAATTGTGACCTTGATTTCTTGTGTCAGGTAGTCCGTATCATCATGGCGGATTCATCCTCTTTGGATGACAACAACTGGCAGGTTGCCATCTTCTTTCTACTTTATACAGTTGGTTACAGTGTAGGACCTGTCATTGGTGGTGTTTTGGCCAACGTGTCGTTTCGTTGGATTTTCGCGATCAAGTATGACGCTCCCTTCAATATAAACCATTTGTTAACGAATGTTAGCCTACCTGCTTCTGTTTTAGCCATGATTCTTTGTTTTCTCCTGCTCCGGAAACGCACAAAAGAGGGACAGCCGTCCAAGCGTTTGCCAACGACCTATAGAGAAAGCGAAATTGTTCTTTCCAAACTTTTACGCATAGACTGGATCGGGACGGTCTTGTTCATCGCTGCAGGCATACTAGTTCTTCTAGCCCTGAACTGGGGCTCGACAGAGGTTTGGAATTCGGCCAAGGTTATCGTCAGCTTCGTAGTAGGAGGGTTCCTGGCCATTGCTTTCGTTTTTTGGGAATATTCTCTGATGAATTATGAACCGCAAAGTTCATCATCTCGAACTGGGGCTCTTTTTTGGGCCGATCCTATGGTTCCTTTGGAACTCTTCCGAAGCTACGACATCTGTGTCGTTCAAGTCGTTTCCTTCGTGGGTGGAATGGTCATGATTGTCATGTTTTATTTTGTTGCCATCTTCATGACTCTTGTTTCCGGACTGTCTGCGAAGAATGCTGGTGTTCAGCTTGTATATTTCGCTCCAGGAAGCGGCGGTGGTACTCTTATTGCTGTATACATCATCAAGCATCTGAGACAAGTATGTGTAAAATGGCGCTTTTAGCTTGGATCTCACAGCCATTTCTCGCTAGCCTAAATATGCGATAATTTTGGGAAGTCTTGTTGTCCCCGTAGCTTTAGGTTTGGTTTCCATGGGTGTTCAAGAGTCTAGGCAAACTTGGGTCAACGGGTACGTTAGTCACAATTTCCGAGTGAGCTCTGACCGATTAGGACAGTTTCATGGTGATGACGGGTGTTGGTTGCGGTTTAACCATTGGCTCGGTCAATGTGCAAGCAAGATTCACTCATTCCCCAGAGCGAGTGGCTATAATCTCTGCGTTAATTCTCTTTGTGAGTTTCCGTCGAAAGCAGCTCGAGAACCTCGCTGAAATAACCCAAAGTTTCGGTCTCTTGGGGGTACTGTTGGATTAGCCCAGTGTGCAGCCGTTCTCAATGCCAGGGTGACAAGGTATATTACAGACGCAGCCATTTCGGGAACCATGTCTGCTTCCGATGCACGGAGCCTCGCTTCCGCTTCAGCCGGCAGTTTAGATTCCCTACAAGACATCAATAACCTTTCATCTGGTGTACAAACAGTCATTCGAGATGCCTTTCGAGACGGCACCAGATGGTGCTTTATCTCGTTAGTTCCCTGGGCCGCTGTCGCTTTCATCCTCACTTTAAAGTTATCCAGCATTCCTGACACTGATAGAAAACAGGCTCGGTCGGACAGTTCCGCTGAGCTAAATGATCTGACAGAAACTCGGCATGAAAGGGGTACATAGTGAAGTTCGAGACACGATACTATAAGCACTGTATCCCTAGGATTACACGGTAATACCCCTGGAACGAAATACAGCATTTACACCTTTACATCCTGAAACCCTTTCTTTTCATCAAGATAGAGAGGGACATTTCCAACAACACTCATACGAGGTAGACCTGGCTCTGACTTGTACGGATAGTAGTAGCTGGCATCTGCATCGGTAGGTTGGGCAATGTACGAAGGCAAGTATGCGTTCGGATGGAAACTGGACGGAGGCTGGCTCGTCGGAAGCTTGACAATAAGGATCTGTCATATCTCGTTTAGTATTTTGCAAGGGAGGAGAGGCGAGAAACGGACTAGTCTGTCCCTGAATATCCCAGGAGTCTTGACCTTCCAAGTTACAGCATTCTGGCCATAGTTCATGCGGTCCGATTTTACCCATTGATCAGTCGTATGTTTCAGCTTTCGGTAACCCTATAGTGTAGGGTTTGATGAGAATAGTAACTATACGCAGGGAGAAAACTTACAATGAATTTCCAGACTGCAACTGGAAGGATGAACAACAAGATGACTCCAACGAAAATGGCCATAGTGATAAGCTGCGGGACAAGAATATTCAGCTCCAATGTTGAAGTCAAAGTGATTGCTGCGTACACGGGCCTAGAAAATAATGTCTCAGGAACTGATGAACATTGCCAGTTGTAGATTCAACTAACCTCCACTACCCGATCAAATATAACCCGGCCACTTTGATCCCGAATGTGCATGCTCGAATAGATGACATGGTACAAAACGGATGGGATGATGATCATTGACCTTGAGACAACATGAGCGAATCTGTTTAACCAATCTCTTTCAACATACAAGAAGCCTACGAGAGCCCAAGCTCGTTCAAAGAGAGGCTTCGAGAAAGCCTTTGATGCATCAGTCAAAGAGTTCAGCCGCATAGACCAGACTGCGGGAGGAAACTTTTTTACTTGAGCAACAAATTAGCGGGAAGAATCTGGTTACTCACCTGGCTCTGTAGTTCAAACGGCACCGGAGGGACTGGCTGGTTCGCTGATAAATACTGTGGGCAAAGGTAAGTTTCTGCCACTAAGGAATGTAATTTGTCCACTCACCAGGATAATATCACTCGTGTCTCTCCTCGATCCATAATTGTCATTCGACAACATTCTGTGTTTACCTTTTTGGCCTTTTGCAAGGAATGTAGGCCGCAAGCGGACTGCCGAGCTATGCACTGAGTCACGAACGAATGGACTAAAAGACTTGAACCAGCAAAAGAAATCGATCCTGTCGATGAAAATCCGAAGCAGTACCACCAGGGAGGATGAAGGTTGAAGGAAAGGTTGTCGTTAACGTCCGGGCCTTTCCTATATACATACCACATCAACGCAACCAGAATATACTCACGCGATGGCTCGCAAAGCGGAATCATCTCGATTTTGCCTTGACGACATATTCATATGGCAACACGTCAATATGTCATCTGTCCCAATGGAAGGCGATATATCGGTAAAGTAAAGTATTCACGCATCTTTCCCCACTTCCCTATATCCTCGCTGTCTACCGGCACATCTTGCCATCTGACATTGATTCCGACTTCGGAGAGGTGCAGCTCTGACAGGTGCGTGTATACATCGTAGAAGAGGGCGTCTGGCAATAGAAATGAGTTTCTACAACCAACAAAGAACAGACACGAACTTGTAGCTCCCAAGCCATTGAAAAAACTGAATCGAGACTCCGGTCCAGCAAGTAAATCGGGCAGGTGTTCAAAGAACTCGTGCAAGTCGTTATAATTTTCAGCAAAAGTATCAGTATAAACCACGTCGAACCCGCCGACGAGCAGCAGCTCCTCAATAGCATTCTGCCAAGTCATCTCGAGGACCTTCACGCCGGGTTTGTCATACCAGCCTAGATCTTTCATATGCTGAAGGACATCCGGATGGGGTTCAACAATGTAATGTGTTGATGGACCCGTGGGCAGTTGCTGGAAAAGGGTGTCGATCTGATTACAGGCCTAAATTTCTACATTTGCTGTATAAATCAACAATAGAACGCACGATACCCAACCCGAACCCTATATTCAACACTTTGAGACTTTGAGAGTTTTCATGACCACCGCAGAGGTATTTTACGGTTTCTTTCATGATGTCTTTTTCCCAACCCATCATAACACCAATTTCATCATCACCAGCCTTGACGACGCAGATATCTTGCCCTTGAGGATCTTTGACAAATGTTAATTTTGACTCGAGGAAAGCTTTCGTTGAGGCGGCAGCCGTGTCGTCCTTGTTCTGTATAAGAAGACCTGATGGTGGCTCGGGTGACGACCGAGAATTTAGTATCGAAAGCAGCATTTCTGCAAAGGTCGAATGTTCAATGGGATATACGAGGGTAGGGCCCAGGGCAGATGATTCACCGGATCGGATACCAGCATCCCGAATGAGCACATAGACAGCTTGGTTATTGAAAGATAACGCGATATCTCCGGCAGTGTTCTTTAGATGATCGACTGCTGCGTATAAGCAAAGGACAAAAAAAGCAGAAATCAACGGACCTGCGTTCCATACCGCGCCTTGTTCGATGAGAAACTTGACCAGATGTTCGTTTTGCATGTAAGCAGCGGCGTGGAGCGGAGACATTCCCTCGTCTTCATTTTGGTACCAAAGAGGTGCGCCGTCTTTGATGAGCTGTTTGATATGATCGATGGGCTGGTTTTGGATGATAGAAGAGACGAGCAGCTCGCCAGCTTGGGTGAGAGCATCTACATCCATGGCAAAAAGAAACAAAGTTGTGTTACGTAAATACAAACTCTCAATCGTCTTCGTGAATTGTTATCCGTTCCTCTACTACTACAGCATCCTCCACTCGTGCCACCGTCACTGCTGCCTCTGATTCCACTTCCTCCTCCTCTTCTTCCTCCATGTCTCCTTGCGGTCTAAACACCAGTTCCTTTCCATTCACAAGTCTCCGTTTCTTGAAAGAAGCGTTGGCACTAGCAAGTCAGGGGGGGGGGGGGGGGGGGGGGGGGGGGGGGGGCGGGGGGCGGGGGGGGGGGGGCTTGTGTCGCCAGCACCGTTATCGGTGTGTTCAGCTTTCGAGGCCCCAGAATCATTGGCCTTGTTTTTTGCCCGGTCCTTCTTCTTTTGTCTCTTGGCACGATTTTTTGCAGTTTTTGCTTCTGCGAAAGCCTCTTGCTCACGTCTCCGTGCCTCGTATTCCGCCGCTTCAGCTTCCTAAGACAACAACCATTAGTCTCCTGATCAGAACTCTACGACTGTTGATGCACCTTGCGAGACGCCTCCTCGAGTAGATTCAAACGTTCATATTCACGCCGTCGACCAGCCTTGTATACGTGAAATTCGCCACTTCCAGCTCCAGCGCTCGAACCTTGCACGTTTTTCATCATGTCGCGCGCAGGACGGATGGTTTTCTCCTTGGGCGGTAAGGGGATATGAACAGGCTTCGATGGGTCCTTCAATAGTTTGTCCAGTTGGGCACGCTGGCGCTCAACGGCATTGAGGACATGCCGATTAGCAGGCTGAGGAGTTTCTGAGGTATTTGTAGACATTACTGTTCGAGGCAGACCGACGTTCAATTAAGCAAACAATAGTATACATTTGACGCGTTAGTCACGCATTGTACAATATTTTAAGCTACTTGGTCCAAGTTATGCTTCTTTCATACCTACTCTACGTCCAACAAAGTTCCGACCACTTGGAAGAACCAAAGTCATCGGACTAGCTGTTATAGTTGGATATTGCCTATTCGTAATCGTCTGCTCTGCATCCGCCCAAATATTGGGACCATATTTAACACTGCTTTCCCATTGGTTCGCTACAGATGTTGTGCCAATGCTTCTAAACACCACCCTGGGATCAGACATACAGCTTTTGATATCTGGAAGTACATTTGCATCATCCAATGTATCTGTTAGCTGAACAAGCAAAATCTTCAAATTGACATTGAGAGCCAAAATTTCACCCAATAGTGACGATGGGATAACCCGCGTCGAAAGAACGCGGGACGGCAAAGATATTGCCAGATGCGTAATATTGGGGAGATGGAGGTGAAGTTTCGTCAAGGACAGTAAAACCTGTCGAGAAAGGGGCTGGATATGGAGATGTGATGTATCTGGAGGAAGGATGCCGAAAGGAATGCCATCACGACATGCCATGCCAATGAGATGGCTTTCACGAGTTGATCTGGGACTTGCGTGGCGCACGGTCACCCTGGAAGGCAACTTGAAGCCGAGTTGGGTATAGGACGCGAGATTGAAGCCACATGCAAGACTTTGTATATTTGTACAGCGAGTGAGAACCCCCTGGATAGACTGCATGGGGCCTGGAGACATGATGCACAAGTGCTTCACACGACGCGCGAGGGGGATGTTGGAAGCCAGTCGACGTGACTGAGACGCCGAGATGAGAAAAGCATTGAGGAAATGCTTCAGTGTGGAAGCTGAACGCAGCGTAACTGAGTGGTATAATAAGGGAAGTGTCCAAAGACGGACATTGGAATTGACGAGAGTGAGCGAGAGGGTAGTAGGTCTCGATGACGCAACCGCAAATTCTAGGATCTCTCTGAGTATCTCAGTAGGCACTGCAGGAAAAGCCATTGCGATTACGGTGACTGAAAGCTATCGGTACTGTTCTTTTATACATTTCTGATTTTTGTGGAGCAGTGTACTTGTCAACGGGCTACCTAAGGGCAAGTTTCCTTTTTGAGCATTACCTCTGAGTTTCCAGTACATAAAATCGTAGACGTCATGATTGCCATGTGCAAGCGTGAGTGGCATCGGGCTAACATCAGTTAACATTCATTTGTACGTACTAATAGAACAATGCATATCTCTCCGCCTCCAATGTCCTCGTTTGACTTCTGTTCAACGTTCACCTCAAACTCAAGATCCGAGTAGTCTCGTAGCCATCCCAGAAATCATAATCAGCTCAGACTCAGACGCCGGCTTTTCACTTCCTTGCATTGGGAGCAACTGGTTGATATCAATCCCGGTGTCTTAGGAGACGCACTGACAGCGAACACGCACGCAATGTTTAGCCAGGTGAGCAACTTTGACTCCGTGATTGAGGAGGCGGAACAGGAACCACGGCTGGGCTCTCACCACGCAGTCCATCATCTCAGCGAACCCAAAGTGGACGGGAAAATTTCACAAGTAATTTCACAAGTACGCAGGTGAAGACTCGTCCGGTGCTATTGTATAGTAAATTCCCAACACCCCGCTACGTCCATACATTAGACTTTTTTTGCCTTTGTGGTTGAGTTGCGCGTGAGCTAGGAAATTCATGGATCGATTAGATGCAACGCTCCTGCTGCAGCTTGTTAAGATTGATGGATTTGATACCAATAGGCTGAAACCGATCTGCTGAAACCATCCCTTTGACGTTCTTTTCTTGAGGGCGAGAGGGACGGCCTTTTACTTTGCAGAACATGACGCATTCTGGCACGGGCCTCGTCGAAAATAGACATGGTTAAATAGCTATGCTGGTCACATAGGAATGTTTTCCACTTCTTCCAATGTAAAGTATTTCTTCAAGTTCTCACCGCGTAAATCTGCAACCTTGGGTACCCTTCAGTAAGTGATGAGTTTCGATAGTCGGCACGTACCTCTTCGTCGAGGTGGTTAAAGAGACTTTCTCGCCAGCTGTCCAGACAGGCACGCATCTCGGAAGGAGAGTATGTCGTGGGATCTGATTTATACTTGGATATCAGGGAATCTAGGTTCTCAATACCTTGGAGCTACCCTCAACGTCATATACAATGCTGATAGTGGAGAAGGACTTGCCGTCATGGATGGCCTTGTGAGATGCAAGGTGATCATGTCCGCCTTCGGCATCTTTGGAGAACTCTTTCATGCGTTTACCAAGAATAGGGAATATATAGCGCTCTTCTATTGTGTGGTGCACAGTCAGGTCTAGAACAGACAAAGTTAAACTTCGAAGAGCAAGAGTTGCAGAACTAACGGTGGTTCATGCGCTTAGCCAGATCAAGATAGGTTGAAAGGGACATTCCTCGTTTATTGAAAGAACCGTCTGCTAGCTTCAGACGGAGCTCAGCTTTCATGCTTCACACTAAAGAATGAAAGTTATACCTCATACAAAAGGTTAACTAAAGAGTCCCACCGGTGTAAGCAGCGTCTATGCTTCCAAAGAACATTGTAAATACTTACATTCCTGCTTGAACATTTGATGGTAGTTGTCCATAGCAGTACTCATCTATGTACAAGGGATGGAGCAACTTCACTAACGAGAGTTATTCCAGAGAGCAATGAATTTACATAGTTCCATCTCCATTCGTCTGATTCTACTTTGACTGCTTCATGATTAGACATCCGTAAATGCCGTCGAGTAGTTGCAAGATAGTACAGGAGCACAAGCAGAACGATAGAAGCGACTTTCCGAGGTGATTTGTGGGAATTGGAAAGAAAGGTTTGACGCGAAGAGTTGTTGCGCTTCGGTTGAATACCCATGTTGCGCTCAGACAGCCAAACACCCTCAACAGACCCATTTCAACTCGAGCGACTTGCAGAAGAGCTAGTAAATCGCGAACTTTCCAATGACGTGCAGCTCCAAACGAATATTCTCAATCACGACCTGCCGACATACATTCCTCTCTCCCATGACAATCCGTACCTCGCTGGAGGTTCATTCGACGTAGAGGACTTTCTTCTTTCCCGCTCTCATACAACTTCTCTGCAAGAACTCCGTGTAGAACTACGAGATTATCTGTCCACTCTGAAGGAGGAACTTGTCAAACTCATAAATGACGATTACGAAGCCTTTATTAGCTTAAGTACCGACCTCAAAGGGGAGGGTGTCAGGCTTCAAAAGCTTCGGTCCCCCCTCGGGAATCTGAAGACTGAAATATCGGTGCGTATAAACTCTACATACGTGTTTTCCATATATTGATTTGTGGCAGTTTTCCAAAGCCGAGCTTTGCACTCTTCAAGATGAGATACAGAAGAAGTTGAACAACAGGGCTACTGTACGCGAGGAAACGGTATGTGTTGTGGTTTTCTGAGTGTCGATGGAAGCTGAATACGACCAAGGCCCTGCTGCAGTTGCTTCTCAAAATTGCCGAGTCTGTAACGCGCCTGGAATCCCTCCTCCTTATTCCCGGTCCAAATAACGATGACATCGACACCACCGAGCTAGAGCGATTTAGGCTGGGTACGACTTTGGCTGCCTCGGATATCAGCTCTGATGATAGGTGTGGATTCAAAAAAAAATTTCATAGGCGTTTTTGAAACTTCATACTCTCTTCTTCAAGGACGCGTGGAAGCAGAGCAAAGCACCTCAGTCGGGTGGCAGCAGAGTATACCCAGCTGCTATACAATACTTCCAAAGCAAGCGCAAAGACTTGTGCATTTGTGAATGAAATTCAATGGGTTTGTGTACTACTTACCTCCTTTGAAACACACCACTGACTAAAGTCAATGCAGAGAATTGATCGTATCCAATCTACTTTATCTTCGGATCTAGATCACTTGTTTAGTTCGACGTTATCTGCGCTCACTAGCGATACGAAAGTATTGGAAGTGGAGAGGAGCAAGTTGCTTACAGACTTGACCGAATGCTTGAGAACATATGACACGCTTGGTTTGTGGAGGGACGCTGAGGATGTACTTCGAAGAGATGTTTTGCGTGGATTCATCAAGAAGGTGAGATGCTTTCGGAATATTACTAGATATTTGCTCAGTCTATGTTTTCAGACTGTATTTCCCGGTGCATTGAATGCACCGCATTCTCCTCTTCTCCCCCATACTCCATTCCAGACCTCCGCTGTTCCGGCATTTCTCTCAACCACTGCCTCGTTACCCCCAAGAACACCTTACACACCCTTTACAGCCTTCCCGATGCAACATGCCTCTTCTCCGTCTAGTTTTGAAAAAACAATTTCTCCACATGCAAGTCTTTTGGAGCAGAGCGATGAGCCTTTGGCAAAACTGTTTGTCCAGATATTACGATTTGTGGAACGTGATTTAGTGCGTATAATGGAGATTGCTGACAAGGTTTCTTTGAAGCCAACTCAGACGAGCAAGGGAGAAAGGAGACTGGCACCAAGTATGACTACTACTCAAGGCCAAGGATTTGAAATTTTGGCCAACGTTGTATGGAATGAAATTGGAAGAGCTATCATAGATGATCTTGGAGGGATTGTTTTCGCAGCTGGTAGGCCTAACGAGTTCAGAAAGGTCTGTAAATGTACTTCAGAAAGAGACTGGCACATTAATGATGAATTTAAAAGTAGAACCACGAGCTGACTCAAGCATTTATCCGCTCGCTCGAGTTCTTCGCGCCTTCAGGACATGCAATTGAAGTTATGCGTTCACATCCCGTCTATGTCACCTTCGAAAAGCAATGGCAACTTCCTGTCTACTTTCAGATGCGATGGAAAGAGATTGTGGCCAATGTAGAAATATCACTAACTTCTTCTCAGGCTGAGATATGCTCTAAGATAGGTAAATATCGAAAATTATTGTTGACTTCGGTATTCTGTTGATTATTGGTCTTTTTCCAGAGAAGGATAACTTCGTAACTGTTCAAGGATCTGCCGTTTGGGTAGCAATATCTGCTTGTTGGAGTGCTGAGATCTTCATGCCTGATTTGAGCCACAGGTTTTGGAGGCTGACGCTTCAGGTTGGATTCCAAACTATTTCATCCTCTCAACGACTGAATGTTATATAGCTCCTGAGCAGATACCGATTGTGGATAACCAACATCACCAGCCCAACAGAGGCAACAGTTTCGGTAGCCCTTGGTGGCGAAAAGGTGAGCTCTCTTCAATCTGAGATCAAAAACACAGATCGACTCTCTTTGAAGATATCCTCATCAATCACAGGATCCTCGACTCCAGCTCCTGTATCTGAGACCACGAGCGCAGAAAATTATGCTGCAGACGATGCCTCACTGCGACAGTATGCAGCAGTTCTCGTGGATATCAAAGTGATGCGAAGTAGTATACTCACACTATGGGACGAAGAAATCTCTATTATGCTACCAGAAACGACTGAATTCATTGAAAACGATGAACCAAAACCTCGAGGTAGGAATGAATCGTCTTTCAATCAGATTATTCCAAATTCTTACAAATCCGAACAGACGCCTTGCAAAGTGCCCTTCTCCCATTCTCTTCGCTGACACTACCAATGACCCGCTGTATTGTGTCTATTTTGATCAAACGATGTCAAGATGCTCTACTACCTGTGCGCTCTATTCCTTCGCAATTCAGGGCAACGACCAACAAAAAGATGCCAACTGAGCCGAGTCCTTATGTGAAAAGCATTCTCCGTCCAGTGAAAGCATTTTTTGGGATCGGTAATGCCGGAAATAGTTTAGGCGAGCTTCTGAGAGAGGATGGTCTAGATTCATACATCTCACAAGTGTTTGACGGTGTTTCCCAAAAGTACGCTCTCCATTATTCCAGCCCATCAGCTTGATCCCATACTGTATAGATATTTGAACTTCATCACTGGCATCAAGAATCAAGAAGAATCTCTGAAACGTCTCAAGAGAGGGAAGAAGAATACGTTCTCACTATTTGGCTCCACGAACTCGCGAGAAGACGAAGGCCGGGATGAGCAGCGCATAAGGTCGCAGTTGATGCTGGATGTTGAAGCGTTCGGGAAGGACGGTCAATCCATTGGCGTCGACTTGAGCTCTTGCGATTCTTTTAGATCTCTGAATAACCTTGTTACTGCAGTAGAAGGTAAGTGAAACCTTCGTTCACTTTCCGAGCTTTGTATCCATTTACGGGTCTCAACAGCACCGGAACCAGCATGACCTCGAAGCTACCATTTCTTTAGTATAGTTCATAATGTGTACCAGGATATTATTTATTCGTTTTCGTCGAGATCCTCGTCTGTGAACAGGTTTGGTCCATAACATGTGCTATCTCCCTTGCCTCCATTCGGTTCGTGAGGAATCAGATTTCTGTCATTGTCTGAATGGATAACAGTAGGACTAACTGTGTTGGTATGTTTGGATGGGAAGTGTGTATTAATTTCGGCAATAGAGATCTGTCTCGGAGGGTTACGCGCGGAACGAACAGTGAAAATGGATGCATCTGCGTCGTTTTCGTGAGCATAGAATCGGTCGGAGGAGTCCCTATTGGAATTGCTGCATTCATGGGAAATGGCTTCTGTTGTTCCACTGATGACGCTAAGTTTACCAGCAAGATCGTCCGAGTCAATAAAATCGAGTTCGCGCTCAGAAGAAGACTGATGCATGTCTTTGAGCGGTTCAGCCTGAGAGGCGCTACTACGGTCGAATTTTGGACTGAGGAAGTCGTTGCAAGGGAAGGCTATACGCGATCCTACATGTGTATGCGAAGACTTGAATCAGCGGCAGGCACTTTTCGACAAGGGCGGAGTGGGCCTAATCTGAGAGACGTCTGCGAAGGGAAGTACTGACTTTGCTTGGATGAAGATGGTAATCCAGAATCACAGGGAGTCGTAGTTGTTCCAGAAAGAGAAAAACGAGGAAAGTACTGTCCAAAAGCGAAGGTGGCTGGTTTCTCGTGATCTGTCTTAGAACCCTCATAAGCCCTGCATGAGATGGTGTCCGACTCTGCGTCGTCAGAGATATCATTGTCATCAAGTTTCAAGTCTTCCTCCGCAAAATAGGATTCCACAGCGCCACTATGATAGAAATGTTGTTCCTGGTGTTGCACAGCAACCTCACAAAGTGGAATTTCTACAGATTCATCAGGAATGGCTTTCAATAGAGCACAAAAGTTCCTCCTTTGCAAAGGTATGTCGTGCATCTTCTCAGCCCTTAGAGCAGTCCCTAATGCTTTCCAAGGGTCATCGTAGTCAAAAATATTGTCTAAGGGACAATCGGGCAAACGTTTTTGGCTGTCACAGGAGAGAAATGGAAGTAAAAGTCGCACAGAAGGGCTGTTTGGTGCAGGTTTTGGAGTTGTGAGCAGAGATTCTAGAGGATCGAGAAGCCCAGGAAATCCGCCATTCTGGTCAGGAAGGAGTAAGGGTTCAGTCCCTGAAACTGTTACGACTCAATCAGCCATTCAGCTAAAACAGCTGTACACATAGAGACGTGCACCTGGTCTCTCTAGTTCTCCAAAGCGATTTCCAACAACGCTCTCTCCAGATATGCATGTATCATCGTACATATTGTCTTGTTCTGCAGGACAATTCATATTACCGCCGCCGTGGTGGGACAAATGAGATCGGGAAGACAATGTCGGTATAGAAGGTATTTGCTGCCAGTGCTGGCTTGCGCGCTACGTGTTTTAGATGAATCGATGTTGTAGATTGTAACAAAAGTTTGCCATACCAATTTCTTAGCCTTAACGAGCGCCGAGTCGCGAAACAGTATTGGTCGTTTAAGGCCCAGTCCGGCCAAATCGGGCAGTGCAAGAACTCGATTCATGGCAGTTCTCAAAGACATGGCTGCGGGATATTTCCAAGTTATGTGTTAAAAGATACCATTGACTTTGAAGACTTACGTTCAGAAGAATCCAAAGTCTGGAGAACTTTCGATTTCAAGGAAGGATTGTCAGGGATGTCGCTCTCTTCACGGAGTTGAGATAGTTTTATCAGTGATCTGGGAGTACATGGAGAGACATGAATTGTGTCTGGAATGAAGCTGGGGTCGGTCAGGAAAGCTTCGGTATTACATTTGGCATGAGAGAGATCGATGTCAAGGATGGTGCGAGGCCGAGGCAAGACGGACTTTGTCATTGCCAAGTCGAGACGTTTTCGACTAAAATATCTCTTCTGTGCACGACCAGCCGTGTCTCTTGTTCTGGCTTTGGCTGCATTTCTGAAAATCTCAGGCCAGTGAAGAGCAGAACGGACGGACTGTAGTGTGTGCATACCTTTTGCCTCCCATGTAATTCGCCCCAGCCATAATCTCAGTTGGTCGTTCACTTGTTAGAGACAGTGTGCTTTGCCAAGTTTTGTCGGTCTGGTGACGCTGACTGCTTTCTTTTCAAGTTTTCTACGTATCAAAGGAGTATCAGATAATCCAGGTACTACGAAAATTACAAAAGTATACTAGAATGTTTTAATAGGACGTGCAGTGGACTCGGATTCGCGAGACTCAGCAAGGTATTTGCACACCAGAACCTTCCAAATACCTGCGCAGATCAGCTATTAGCTCTAATTGTTCTTCCACCGTCAAACCGCTAACGATGGTCTGTAGTACAGACCCAACAGTGACATGATGTTGGTGGATGAGACTGCTGTAGTAGACGTATGTAAAAACTCCCATTAAAAATCTATCAACGAAACGATGTCACTTTACAGCCAAGTCATCAAATGGAAAACGTACTGGCAATCCATTCGGTCGGTCATTCCTCCATGACCTGGGATGCTGTGACCAAAGTCTTTGATATTGAAAGCGCGCTTGAATCCAGATGCGAAAAAACCCCCGAATGGCGCTACCAGAGATGCAAAGCATGACAATAACAAAAGATGCAGATGGTATGGCACGTATGGAATAGTGGTGATAGGTTGTCCGAGCTGCATTATTGACTTTCAGTACAGATGGATGCCATTTTGTCAGACGTCTTACCGTGTTTGAAAGAACAGTCGCAATTGGTGACCAGATCTGCCAATCCCTCCATACAAACACTGGATTGGGTACACAATCTACTGAACTCCAGGCGCTCACACCCAAATCGTGAACAGGGCAGATCATATACTTGAATCTCATAAAATAAGTTCCCCACGCAAGGCTGAAAAGGACAGTACTGCCAAAGGCGCCAACAAACCCTTCAACCGTTTTTTTGGGCGATAGCTTGATCAGAGGTGTGCGACCAATCGACATTCCCCAGACATATGCGAAGACGTCATTACAGATTACCAAGGAAGCGGGGACCCAGAACCAAATGAGACCTTCCAGAATATTATTGACGATGAAATGGCTGGAAATGATGTCAACTCATACCGACACAACATAAATCGACAACATTTACCTAGAGACGACAATGAGGAGTAAACTCATATGCACCCAGCAGAATAAACCGAATTGCTGCTTCAGATACCCTCTTTTCAAGGACATGACAAACCCCATGAAGCCAAAAGTATAGAGAGTGAAACTGATTATTCGATGGTTGGTTGCAAATGGCAACAGCTGAGCATCAGAGAATACGACGTGCTGCATACAAATGTAGATGAGGATCGAGTTAACGATTGAGGTGAAAACGTACCTTGAAATAATAGATGATGCTTTCACCGTAGAGGAAGTAATTCGTCACCGCAAAGAAATACCAGTTCAATGTCTTGCTCCAAGGATCTTTTCCGTTTTTGCCCTCAACAACTTTCGAGTCTGAAGATCGCAAAGAGAATAGAGCGGTGACCTCTCGGTAAACAAGTGTTTGGCAGAGCATAACGAGAAGTATCATGTACGCATGACCCATGAGCAAAAGACCTAATCATTGATTCAAACATAAGACGTGTTGCAGACATTTCGCCCTTTCGCACTCACCGATGAACCCAAATATCATAATGAATGTCCAAAGAGTACGGGTAAAAACGTTTTGTCGTTTTTTGGCTGTCTCGGCATCAGAGGAAGGAGGTAGGATATTGTTATGTCCCACAGAATCCGTCTTGACTACCGAGGGTGCTGCCGGCGAGTTTGTTGGAACGGTATCAGCATGATCCAAATTTTGTGCTGAGCATTCTTTTGGGGGCGCAGAGGCTACTGGAGGTGGGATGTTGGAAGTTTCGGCAACCTTTTGCGCGACAGAGACATCGTTGTCAACATGGGAAGAGTCTGTTGTCAGCTCAACCACGGTAACAGGTACCATGGACTCTGTGTTATTAGCCACGTCCGAGACAGGTGTTTCTTGAATACTATTGGTTTCAGGTGACGATGCCACGTCGGAAGTCGATACAGGCAATGGCGTGTCTTCTTGCATAGCATCAGCCTGTTGTTTCAGCTTTTCGAGACGGGCAGCTTTGGCAGCTTTCTTCATAGCCGTTTTCGTTAGTTTTGGGACAGGAGGCGTGCTATTTTCCGGGCTGCGTTGGAATTTGAGTCAGCACAACGAAGGCAACATGGAGAATCCATCGCGTACCTCTCTTCAGATACGGGCACCTCTTGCACCGCGTCATCTTCACTTTCTTCTCCACTGGACTCTACGGCAAGAGCAGCGAAACGAGTTTGAGATGCGAAACGACTGCTCATGATGTGGTGGTTCGAGCTAACCAAGGAGGGTCAAGCAATTTACATAAGTCTAAAGGATTTCATTACGCGTGTCGACGGCAATATCATATGATTCCCCAGTGTATCATCGTAGACTACTGGACTTGTTAAGCAGATACAGTATACGAGTCCTCAATGTTTCTAATAAGAATGGGATGCGTGTAATAAAAATTGCAACAATGCATGGACTTGTCCGTTTCGTTACATACAACTTACACCAAAACGCCTCAGAATTTCCAGTCAGTGTCTACCTCCATCGCCCAAGGGACTGTAATTTCGGGTTAGTCATGTATGAGAAGATGCCAAGGGAAACGCGTCGCATACATTTCGTCAACAGCGTCTTGGAAAATAGCTTCTCAATGGGAACATCGTGGATCTTGCACCAGGAAGCAGTGATACTACATATGATATCAGCCCGAACCCACTTCTATGAAAGGAGGCAAGTGTTTACCGAGGATCAAGGTAGTTGATTTTACTAGTGTACCGTTAATTTCAGGTATTCGTCATAAAGGCCAGATCGCCTTACCTCGTTCCAAGGGCAACTTCTTTACCCTCATCTCGGTCAACCATCTGCAACTTGAAAGCTTTGATCTTCTCCGTCAACTTGTCAATGTTCTCTATAATTTTGTCTGCTGGCTTTTCCTTCTTCAAGGAGGCGACATTCTTGCCGCGTTCCTTTTCCAACTTCTTGAAATCGTCCTCGACAGCCCGGATCCTCTCCTTCAAGACAGATTCTGCGTGAGGTTTTTGACCCTCTTCGACTAGCTTCTCGTTGTCTTTCGCAAACTTTTTCTCCGCTTTCTCGATTTCTTTCGCCTTGAGTTGCTCTTCGTGTTCTATAATGAACTCGTCGTCTATATCAGACTCATCGTCTTTGTACTTGTCCTGCTTCTTGTATTTTGCGTCCAAACCAAAAAGAACATGTCGAAGCTTCATTCTGTCATACTTGAGAGCCCTGTACTGTTTATTTTTTTAGCGTCAGCCTCAGCACAACAGGATGTTATATGAAACAAACTTTGTATCGCATCTTCTCCATAGATTGGTCATGCGTCTTCGGAATACTCCTCTGATGGTTACAGAGGATAGCTACCAAACGATTAGCTTTGTTATACGCGTTGAGCTTTTCTTGCAGCGTGGCACCCTCAAGGTTACTTTCGTCGAGGAGTCGTTGAAAGGTGAACGAGGCGTTATATGTACGAAAAACCTTTGCTGTCAGCCCTTTCATTTCTTGGGTAAGATGTTTATTCATCGAGGCGGTCTAGCAAATAGCGTTGAGTGACGATGAGGTCGCAGTAAGATTTCGCATACCGTCACACGATCAAACAAGCTATCTTCGTCGGTTTTGTTTTCTTTGAAAATCCGAATGTTCTTGAAGACCTGAGCATCAACAGGGACACGATTGTAATATCTGATGGAGTCCTTGCCGAGAAAGTCGAAAACGATGAAATTGGGAGACTCTAGTGTGACATGCTCGCAACGCAGCGAGCAGCAACCGACAGTATCAGCCTCATCTTCCCCTTTCTCGTTACCAGCACGAAGTGCTAATCTATCAATGAAATACATAGCAGTAGCTCGCTGACGTTCGGCCATGACTTTTGACTTCAAGTCGGCGGTATAGTTCTGTCGAATGCGGTCGACGTGACTCTAAAGCGCAAGTGAGCAAATTTGACATGAGACGATTGGTTACCCTACCTTGAGTTCTCGAGCTTTCTCAAATTTCATCATATCACTTTGACCTTTCAGAGAGCTTCCGGCCGCCAAAAATACATATTTGTGGTTCTGGTTTATGTTCTCAGTCCAGGTAGCGAGCCAGGTGACAGTATTGTCGTGCTGAATGGATTTCCATTTCCCCGGTACGTTGGGAATCGGAGTCGGAGCATCCTTGCCAATGTTGAGGGTGATGTCTTCCGGGCCCACTCTCAGCTGGGTAACGGGTTAGCGATGTATTCAAAGAATAGGGCGCAAAAGCACACCTTCAAGGAACCTTTCTTGGGATGTTCCCCTCGACCTCTAAACAGTCCAGGTGGTTCAACCCTAAAGTTTCCTACCTTCTCCTTTCTCCCGTCAAGAAGACAAGTAGTGTATTTCGCCTCCATCTCATCCTTGATTTTCTTTGCTTCCTTCTTTTCAGCAGAAGTCATCGCTTTCTTCTTGGCCTTCTCCGCCTCAAAGTATTCATACATGGGACGAAAATCGCAGCGCTCGAAAGATGTAATTTTGATCCCGTTTCGCTACATACAGGTTTTTAGTGAATGGTATTTACATCGGGAAAGATGGATGCAGCTCACCGGAGGATGGCGTTGCAAGACCTTTTTCCAATCCGAGAAGAAGTTCTTATTGAAAGTAGTATCTTGGGCGTGGTCGGTCTCCAATAAGGCTGCATAAAAACCTGCGACTTCTTCGGACTCTGGTGGAAGGTCGACTTCTTTGCCTATGGAAGCAGATGAATGGCAGGAAGATTCCACAAAGTAATGACTTACCGTCGTACTTCATCTTGATATGCAATGGGAGTGGTTCATAAGGAGGGGGGAAAATAACACCATTATGCTCCAAAGTTTGCCACTTGACTGAACCATCGGCGTCAGGGCCAGCATCCCACCACCTGTATACATCTTCATCTTCTTCGTCGTCCTTTTGTTTCTTCTTTCCCTTTCCTTTGGTCGGCGACGCTGGTTCCTCCTTGACCGTCTTACCCTTCTTGGGTTTGGAATCAGCGTCGGTCTCCTGTTTAGGCTTCTTCGGCACAGTCTTTTTCGTAGACACCGGCTTCATGTCGTCCGACATTTCAACATCGCTCTCTTCCTTCACTTTGCGTTTTCGTGAAGCGGTCTTCTTGAGGAGAGGCTCGTTGTCGGAATCGTCTTCGCGTTTAACCTTCTTTTTGATAGGTTTCTTCTTCGTTCTGCTGTCAGAGCTCTCGTCGCTTATGTCCTCAGACTTGACTTTGCTACCGTTCAATGGGGCTGTGGTAGCATCGGCAGCTCCTGGCATGTACACAGCAGCAGAGGTAGACTGCTTGAGCGGAGACGAGGCGAGAGGTGTATCATCGTCGCTTGACGATTCTGCGTATACGGGTTTTTTGCGTTTGAGATTTCTGCGCGGCGGCACAACAGCCTTGCTGTGAGTGCTCTGGGACTAAACAGACGAGGCCAACATACGAGTGTGAGCAAAAATGGTATTGAGAGAAAGTGAAAAGTACCTACCAAAGGCAAGTCGTCTTCGCTCAGGTCAGAGCTGCCGTTGACATGGCTCTGGGTGCCATTAGCGCCTTTACCGTTAGGAGGGGACGCTGCGAGAGGACGGTCATCATCGTCGGACATGTAGGCGGGATCGTTTGCCATAAGTTATCAATGGAGAGGATTAAGTAGGGAAAAGGGTAAAGGAGAGTGGGCGATTGAGCGAGAGCAAAGGCAGAGTGGTAGTTCAAGCTTAAGTACGTGGACAGCGCAAGCCAGTGATGTGAATTTAGATTCCCTTCAAGTGCGCCGAAGCCTGCCCTCAAGTGTCACGTTTCTCTCCTTCCAGCCTTCTCAGTCTCTTCACTTTCCTTGACAAGCCATTCCGGTCAGTTCCTCATCCTTTGCTTCCCTGTCTTTCTCTCATACACCTCGACAGAATGTCCAATCTTCCCCTTTATAGAGACCCTTGGGCCAAACGTGACGCCTGGAGAAAGCACCCCGTCTTCTCCAGAACAACCGTTCTCCGTAGCATGTTCCCTGGTCTCGGCATAGCAATTGTTGCATTCACGGGCTACGTGATTGTAGACAACGTCTTTCTTAGCGCCCGCGAATCCAAGGAGAAACACCACTAGATCTTGAAGTGTGTGCGCTGTACCTTCTAGTAACTTGACATTGATCACCTTATATAGGGACAGCACGTCAGCTACTTGGGTACACTATTAGCCTAGCAAAATATATCCATACTTCAATGCGAATACTTGCAAGATTCATAGTGACTGTCTGACCACGGCTTTGCCTTTCTGGAGTTTGACCAGCGATCAAGGTCTTTGAGAGACAATTCGAATTTGCTCCTTCCCAGTTCTTCAGTCCAGTCCGTTCCGGTAAAGCGTAACTGGAGGGTGACACCTCTCGTCGTTCTCTTTTGTTATTTATTCCCTTGAGGATAAACTGGTCCATGAGGCGGCATATTGGTTACTGGGAGGCGCTGCTCTTGCTTAAATAAATTCTTTCTCGCCAATTACCTGCGTATCTGCTACATTACCGAAAATGGGATGGTTGTTGAGTCATTGACTCCTGTATATTCAGTTATCCCACTCCGCAACCTGCGCTAGGAATTGTGTTCTAATTACATGTACTAAACTTCTCAGCCGCTATGCAGATACCGTTTGTATACGTGGTTGTCTGTTTCCTCTACGTACGTGTAGTTTAGATTTTGTAGGAATTCGTCAAACGCTTCGTGCTCGGCTAGAGGTACTTGGATTCCGGCTAGTACCTTTCCAAGATCTAGAATAGACACCATGAAATCTCATCAGTATGTCTAGGAAGAGAGAAACGTACCTGCGCCCTGATTTCGGTAATGGAACATGGATAAGTTCCAATCTTGCTTCAAGCCAAGTAGAAATTTTCGAAGCGCATTGGGTCTCTCAGGGAATTCTAAGATTTACTTCAGAAATTGATGACTCATCCACAAAAAATCACTACTTACCGAAACGAAAAACACGCTCATCTGGAACACACTGAGGCCCACCGATCATATATCGACCATGACTCTTGGCCAGCTCATTGTCAGATATATCGTAACCTTTCATGTCTGCGGCATCTAGAGCTTTCAAGAGCTCATCGACTTCAGCAGCACGAGAGGAGCTGCTGAGCTTAAATGAGAATAGAATATGCGCTCGATCAGGTTGAGTATGAGGATTATAGCGATAGATGAACTCCGTCACATCACGAGGGTGGATGATGGAATGTAAAGCTATAAAACTAGAATGATATTTAATCAAGGCTCCGACGATATATAAGGCAAGGTTACTCTTACCTTCCAGGCCTCTCTGGAATGTCGACGCTGATCAGTGCTTCTCGGCCTTCACCAAGCTCTGCACGTTCCGAAACAAACCTCAGCCGATCAAAGTTCATGTTTGCACCGCTGATCACAGCGACGAATTTTTTCTGCGCCCCGACAAGGTTGTTCTCCAGGATGTAATGTTTCAAACTAGCAAGTGCGAGTGCACCGGCAGGTTCAGTGATTGACCGGGTCTCTGTGAGTTGGATATGAGCATAGTAGAAACGTTACAGAGTGGCCAACGAACCTTCGAAAATGTCTTTAATTGCAGCGCAAATCTCATCATTGTCAACTTTGACGACGCCGTCCAGTAGTTCTTGACAGATGCGGAAACATTCCTTTCCGACTATTTTGACTGCCGTACCGTCGGAGAAAGGACCCACTTCAGGTAGTGTGACACGTTCGCCAGAAATAAGACTCTTTTCCATGGCATCTCCATCTACAGTCTCTGCACCAATGATCTTGGTGTCAGGATTCCCGATCCTTTTGGTATATTCGCATATCCCCGAGACCAAGCCTCCACCACCCACTGCAGCAAATATGACATCAAGATTATCCGAATCTGGTAGCTGTTTGAGAATTTCCATTCCAATGGTTCCCTGACCTGCAATAACTAGTGGATCGTCATAAGGCGGGACAAACACAAGACCATGAACCTCTGCAAGCCTGGCGCATTCAGCTTTGGCATCATCGAAATCATTGCCATGAAGGATGGTCTTAGCACCGAGACGAGTAACGTTTCGAACTTTGATAGACGGTGTTCCGCTGGGCATGACGATAGTACAAGGAATACCTAGGCGGGAGCCTGCCAAAGCTACACCTTGAGCATGATTACCTAGATGATGCCGATTCAGATGAGAGCTGTAAGAATCCAAAATTCCAAGAATACGCACACTAACCAGCGCTACAAGTAATGACACCTTTCCATCGCTCCTCTTCACTCAAATTCGCCATAAAATTATATGCTCCTCTGATTTTGAAACTAAAGACCTCTTGCAAATCTTCACGCTTGAGCCATATCTGGTTGCCTAGCTTGGCACTCAGGTTGGTAGCCAAAACAAGAGGGGTCTCTTTGAGAATTTCGTAGACTTTGGATGTAAGGATCAATCGTAGATAATCCGGAGTTTGGGAATTTTTCAATAGATGATGTTTTTGCAGACGGGGGTAAGGAAGAGGGTTCGGTGCGTCTGAAGAATATTCCAAGGTTGCAGTGGGTGCCATGTTGCAATCGACCGCCGAACATTCAGCAAAAAATCTGACAATCATGTGACCACCGCAAAGTTCAAGCACAAGTTAAGCTACCTAGACTAAAATAAATCCACCATTCCTCTACGAGGAGAGACAACAGCGGCAACCTTTGCGGATAACTCCAAAAGATCACCTCCCCTAGTTGCGACCATATCTGTTTCTTCTGCCTGAACATCCAAACCTAGCAACTTTTCAAGATTGACAGAACCAATCGCGATCGCTTCCTCCTTGCTAATCTTTCCCCCAGCTTCCAGTGATGCCTACATTATTCAGGTTAACCATCGCACATGGATGTTGCTTATTCTTAAAGCACCTACCCAAGCGATATCAAATCTCAAGTTCCTCGCATCCCAGATCTCTTGGACACCGATACCAACCGTGACGTTGTGCGAGATAAGTTTGGAAACTGGACTATGTTCCGTAAGTGGGGGACCTGGTAGAATCCTTCTGTCCTCCCAAGCAAATGGAAATGAATGAACTGGGTTGAGGATTACCCCAGTGCCAGACTCGCTGAGCTCCTTTGCCAGGAGATGCGCTTCTGACGCCCCGGTAACAGTGAGACGAACATTCTTTCCAGTGCTTCTTTCCACCTCCTTCTTGAGCAAAATAAGTGTAGCGATGATATCGGCAGAGTGAGCTTCGACAACAAGCGGAACACGACCTTCGAGAATTTCGGTGAACCACTTGCCAGTAGTGCCTTCTTGCGTTTCCAAAAGAAGGCGGCGTAGTGTTGCTATCTGTGTGCTTACGCTGGGGCTACCAAAATGCCTGACTGACATATGTACACCGGTCACTTCCTGAATTACGGCTCCGGGTGCTAGTTTGTGGACAGATCCAGTTGAAAAAGACGTAGCCAAACCACCGTAGAAATTGTAGTGGCTTGGAGCGGTAACGGCTGAGGTTACACCTGAACGGTAAGCCAAGCTAACGAATGCATGAGAAATCAGAACCCTTGCTGACAAATACTCACAGTGCGTCCCTTGTCTGGAATTCTAAACCATCAACTGCTCGAATCAGAGTGGAATGACCAAGAATCTTGGGGATCGATTGTGTGAGGGGATCGAAGACTACACCATCATTCGTGCTATCCTCTTGGTCAATGTTGCTGAGACCCAGAGGTGAGCCAAAAGTCAGCAATGAAGGCGAAAGAGAGCCTAGATGTACGTCAGACTGTAAACAGAATCTAGTGAAAACGACACCGACCTCCTTCAAGATCGACATAGGAAACTTCGGGATCACCCAAGACCGAACTAGTCGCACAGGTACTTTCCACTCCACTACACACCAGCCTGCCATTACGTACGACAACCGTTCCATATGTGGCTGAGTCTTGGGTATTGAAAGTAGTCTTGACGACATCTCCAGAACGGCTGTAGATAGATTTCACGTTAGTAAACACTACAGTATCTGAAGTGGTCGACGCCGGTATCAGAGGAGGGAGACCATCATAAGTGACTGCATCCTGGGCTTCCTTGTCGAAATTTGGGACTTTGGGAACATGTTGAAAGGCTGCTGGTTTATTCAAAGTATGTGGTGTCTCTAGTTGCGGTATTCCGTCGATAAAGACTTGTTTAGGAGTTGAACCCAAAGCCAACGGATGACTATCCCATATCACAAGGTCTATAGATGGAGATTCAGACATCGAAAGAACCAGCCTAACGAATTTTATACCAGCATCCCAACCTTTCTTCACATAACCTATGCGATGAGCCAGTCCTAGAGAAAGATAGTAATCAAGGAACTTGCCATCTCAGACATAACGTTGCTCACCCATGGTTTCTGCTGCACTACTTGTGACAGCGGCAAGAGCTAAATTGTCCGGTAAACCGTAATAATGTGCCTAACAGCAATCAAAAAAAGGTGCAAGCCAATGGCACACTTCTCTTACTTGCTGAGCTTCATAGAGTAAGAAGCGCGAATTGAGGACAGAATGATCACTCTGATGACAACTTTGAACAATGTTCCCGTTTATCAACCGTAAGGCAAACCTTCATGACTACTGTCAAGCCATTTTCAGCCAGTATTTTCGGAGCGAATTCTGAAGATCTGTAGGCTTCTCTTTTATATCTGTGTCTATGTGTCAGTACTCCAATTGACTCATTGCAGAAACTAATGTACCTAGCATTCGTTGCAAAAAGGGCAATTGCAGGTGGGTGTCCTATATGCAATTTAGTCGCCAGTTTCAGAGAGTTGAACATATAGGACACACCATATGCTCGTTTAAGAACATCAGGGACCAAATAAGTCTCGGATGCATGATGGAACGCCGCCACAGGAAATTTGAACTCGTTTGAGATTCGAACCAAGGCATCAAGGTCGACTAGTGACGGACACGATAATGTCGGTAGAAAGCCCAGGTGTTGAAGTAAAGCGTACCTGTCTCGTAGCAATGGACATTGACCTTGTATAGAATTGATCAAGGCAAGAGGGTCACGATTAAAGGCGACGAACCTTGACTCTTCCTCGCAGGACGTCAACAAGACTCTCCCACTGTAAATCATCCGGAAAATCGTCAATAACTTGACCAGTCTCGAGTTTGGCACAGAACTCGTCTTGTTTTTTCTTGAGCTGGTTAGCTTTGTTATAAGCGTCTCGAAATGCCCATATTGTATCCTATGCACAAGATACGTCAAGGTTGAAATATAATAGACTTAAATCTACCATTCGGGTATCAGAGTACACACGGCCTAGGAACTGTCAGATTAATTGGTCAGACTACATTGCAATCCCTTACTGGGGTTCTCTCCTGCAGAAGAACTTGCAGTCAAAGAAGGTCATAAATGTCCACAGAAGAATAAAATTCACCGCAAGCATGTTTCATGTGGCGCCATGGAATGTGCGAAGAATCTGATGGTAGACTTGAATTTATTTGATACGGAGGCTCCAAAAGCATTGAAGATGGCGAGCGTTCATGTGTTCTACGAAGCTTGATAGGATATGCTTGGCCGCCTGCGTAGAGGTTGTAAACTACAGTCATGCAAAACTACAGTTGACTTACCGATCGCGTTCGCAGAACCGGGAAGAATGAGGGAAGTGGTGACACCACCCGCAATGGATGTATTGTATGAGTCATCGTGAGTGTTCAACCCATCAATAGCACGCATCCATGCTCCAATAGTCCCTTTTAAAGAGTTGCCATCATTCGCTCCTTCGAGCGAAGGTGCAGAATAAACACCAAGATGAGAATGCAAGTCGACAATGCCTGGAGTGACCCATCCGCCTTGAGCATCCAACACCGTGATGTCTTTGCAGTTATGTTCAGGGATTCCGCCAACTTCCATGATCATTCCCTTGTCCAGCAAGATATCCCCTTGCATAACATGTTTGCCATTATCCTCTCCAGTCCAAATTTTAGCATTCTTGATGATGATGGGCTTGGTTCCCGGAGAGAATCTGTCAGACTGGGTACGTTTATGAAAATCAGCAGGGGGTCCAGCTGGTGTGTTGAGTGACCTGCAGCGTTGAAGAAGTGACGCGTCGACACTGCCAGGAGTGCGAATACCCAAAGGAACGGAAGGGAAAAAAGTGCCCGAGAACAAGAGCAGCAAAAAAATGATCGATATGGCCAAAATGCGCGGGGTATTTGACGAAGGCACTGAAGGTGACGACTTTTCCATCTTCACCTGTAACTAGTAGAAGACAAGTCACTCGGATTCGGAGAGTCTAGTCACGTGTCTATCCGCGGGAGAACCGCTCGGGTCTGAATCGGTTCTCTTAGCTCTAAGTACTTGTGTAGAAGCGGATGTCAACGTTTAAGCTATATTAATTTAAGGTTAGTTACTGATCAAGCCAAGCTCTTTCCTATCGCTCGAAATTTACATTTCGAATTTCTTGATCTCGTTCAAGAGAATGTGATTCCCACAAATGATGTCTGTACATTTAATGGCTTCTTTAACTTGTCTTTAACCGGTCTCTATCATGGCCGGAACGCTCACTACCATCTTCGTCCTCATCCTCGCAATTGCCATTGGCATCTATCAATTTTATGTTTCTCCGCTACTGGCCAGGCACGGTTATGGGCGTATCGTAGAACCAGTAGGAAATTCAGATTGTTCAACAGTCCCCGAACTAAAAGCATGTGAAAGTATGTTGCATGCCTCTTCTTCATAACTTCAGTTACTCATCCTTGCGACAAGAAATTGTACTGCATGAACCGACTGGTGTCCTCTACCTTGCGTGCTCTACCCCCGGGAACCGTCTCAAGTGGATACCTGCTATTGACGCCTACGAAGAAAATGCCCATGACGATTATGTTGCTACATACGACCCCTCCACCGGCAAAGTAACGCCCCTTCAATTTGAGAACTTTGAATCTGATCGAGGATTTTCCTCTCATGGCATGGATGTCGTTCCTTCTACCGCGAACCGTGACGAGTTGTTCGTGTACCTCATCAACCATCGGTCTCCACTTGACGGCAAAAATCCTAAACTTGTTGGCGCCGACTCTGTCATTGAAATCTTCAAGACTAGAGTCACAAGTAACTCGCTAGTTCATGTCGCCACTGTACAACATCCTGTTATTTCAACACCCAACGACCTAGTAGGTTATGGTGATGGCAAGAGTTTCTACTTTACCAATGATCATGGCTCCCTTAAAACTGGTGCCGTGAGTCTTTACTGTTACTTATTCACTCTAAGTAACGGTTCACTTATCCATGAGACAGTTGCGTGATCTGAAAAACGTTGTCTCGTCAGTAGCCTCTGTCGGCTATTGTCACACTGAAGAGGGATGTTCTTTGGTTGTGCCCAGGATTCATGCTGCTAATGGGATCGCTAAAGCACCTAATAATACCATCTACGTCGCTAGCACAGCTGGGGCTTCTGTCTCCGTGTTTGAAAGACAGGAAGACAGTTCTTTGGTTCTGACCGATTTCATTCAAGTCGGTATGTAAATCACATATGTGAGCTGCTGTCACTGACGGTCGTAAGATGTACCCTTGGATAATCTCTCTCTCGATGCAAATGGTGCCCTTTGGGGCGCGGGTGAGTCTTGATCAGCGAAAATTACTTATTTTCTAATCAATGTCTGTAGGCTTCCCTAAATCGTCTGCTATGATGAATCACATGAAAGACCCTTCATTCCCGTCGCCTTCTCGTGGTGTCAAAATCACAATCAACACGGGTCCAGGGTCCTTTTACGGCGAAAAGTACAAAGTCGAGAAGGTGAGAGGTGTCATAATTATAATCGGCTGTGAATTGATTTTGCGCGATAGGGTTTCGAAGACGACGGGACGATCGCTTCTGGCACTACCACCATCGCATACGATCCTTTGCGCCGTCGCTTATTCGCTCACGGTAATAGTCCTACCTCTAAGCAGATGCTGTCCTCTGACAGACCTTGTTTCCAGGCCTCGCTGCCAATTCTTTAGCCATCTGTAAGATTTGAAGTTCTTCAATTAGTATTTATGCTAGTCAATGGACAACGGCACTATGTCTATTTGCCACATCCAGGACAACAATGTAAATGGTTCTGAATATATACATCACAATCTGAGCAGAAATCCTGATGACAATCCGGACATCGATATCTTCCAAATGGACTCATTCCCTCTGCTGTGGAATGAGCTGCTATGGTCGGGAACAGACGCGCACACGCATGGCATGAACGTTGTAGATTGGGCTCACTACTCATATCTGTACTGTATCAAAGAATCGGCAAATCGGCAGAAACGAGAAAAACGGATAGACGTACATAGCGACATAAGGTTTCACTGGAAAAAGGTGATGATAGCTTCTTGCAAGATGTGGGGAGCTCACGATCATCAAACCACACACATCACAATCGGTGGGTACATCACAAACTTTGGAAAGGCATCGAGGACAGAGAAAACCATCGCTTTTGAGGTCAGAGTGACAGACACAAAGACTTGGCGGCGCCGAATCCGGAAGACGTGTTGGAAAGCCCATCAGCATCAAATCGGCAGCGGGATTAGGGGCACCGCCTGCTGTGCGAGATACAGTCCGTTGAGCTGGAGGTGGTACAAGCTCAAATAAAAGATCTTTGTAGTGTCCTTCGTTCAGAGCCACTCCAAACTGGCCTAGTGGTACGCAGTGTAAGTGAGGTAGTGGTCGGACCATAGATGCTTCTTACCGCCAGTCTTATCACACAAATCGCGACATATTTTCATTTCAGCAGCAAGAGCGACAACGGAAATTCGTATCTTGTTCTTTATGCACTCTTCCAAAGAGTCATGAATATTGCCTGGGTCGCAGGTAGTGAGAGAACCAAATATAATGAGAATCTCCCGAGAAGAGTGAGTCGGTAGATGGCTTCCAACACGTCAGAGAGTTGCACAGAGATCGTGTAAGACCCATACTTCATGCTGTTGCGTGCCATTTCGATTGCATTTTGAAGACTGGGCTCTCCAGTAGGTTCCAGTTTATGCCGGTCGGATATAGCTTTGAGGACGTCTTGGGGATTTCCTGTTGATGTTTGAGTGGTGTATGGGGTTCAGCACTTGACAGGACCTACCCGACATATCAGCTATACGCTCACCAACACCTGCCCTCATGCCAACCACACCCATCTGTCCCAAAGGATTTTGATCAAACCATTCCAAAATGAATTCGCGGGCATACTGAAGCGTCAGTCCAAACCTAGTGGGACGCATGTCACGGTCCATCATCGAAGCTGACAAGTCTATTATGAGCACTAAATGTCGTATAATCGTCCGACGGATAGCGGTGGAAGGAGCCTGCAGCCTGTTACAGCAAAATTAATGTGGACCTTGTTTCGAGTTCAAGGAGACATACCTTTTGCGTCTTGACCTAGCTATCCAGTCCTCAACAGCACCCTGTAGACTTCCAGCTTCGTCTTCCTGCACTGTTTCCCATGAACGAGTGTAGTTTGCTTCCCAAGTATATGCTTGCTACCGCATGTGAATACCATAAGTCTCCAAACGCGATGATAACCAGACTGACAACATCCTTTGGTTTCCGCTTTCCCTTGTCCTTTTTGCGTTTGTCTGTGGCTTTCCCTTTCCCTTTTCCTTTGGTGCGAGAGAGCTCATTGTCGTCGTCAAATATGGAGATATCAGAGTCAGAATCGACATCCATAGTGGTAGCAAAAGAAAGTGTGATGTAAGTAAATAGCCAAACAATCAGTTCGACACGCATGTCCTCTTCCAACTCTCCCCGTCTGGAGGTGAGAGGCATTTCTCCTCCCTTCTCGGACGACGACGATAACGAGGAATTTGAAAACGACGAACACACTGGCGATTACTCGACACGTTTGGAAGAGGCGTTGGGAGGCGACGACAATGGTTCTGACATACATCCGGACGGGAATGACGAGGATGACGAGGACGAAGAGGGCTTCATCTATACTGGTGCTGATGCAGACGTCTCTATGACATATAAAGAACAATTGAGGGACTTGCTTGGGTCTGAGCACGAAGAGGAAACGGATTCCACCGATGCTCGCGAAGTAGAAAAGTCTCTGATCATCGGACGCGGGGAAGACGCTTCAGATAGTGATGAGCTGGTAAGTCTCTATAACATGCTTGGAGAATTGTCCAACTGACATGTCTCTAGCCTACTGCAGACAGCCTGTCGAACGTAGACAGTTTACCTCGGAGTGCATCTCCAGTGACCGTCACTACACCACCCAAGCTTACCAGACCGTTCCTCCACCCCAATGTGTCGCGTCTTCGTTCATATACACCGCAAGGCTCTCGTGTCCCGTCAAACAGCAGTGTTGGTACAAACGCCAATGTCACTTCCCCTTCTCCCTCGCACTTTTCATCTTTATCCAGAATGTCGTCATCATCAAATCTTCAGGCGCTTTCCACGACAGAGAATTCGGATGTGGCCAGCCATAGCAATAAACCCGTGGAACAAGAATCCTTCAGATGGACCCATCTCCGAAACATCAGTAGTCACATATACTCCGCAAAGTCCAATAAAGCATCGTCGGTATTGGGTGCTTCTATGGGATTCCCAACGGCACTCGCAGCCAACGGTTTGATATGTATAGGAACAGACGACGGCCAAATATGCGTGTATGATTTCAAGCAAAACCTCAAGTGCATTTGTAAAAACAGTACAGGTTTGCTATCCGTCATTGACTTCATGTCTGATGGCTGATTGTTTATGTAGCCAAGTCTATCGGAGCAGTCACAGCGGTTGCTCTGTCTCATGATCACACATATGTTGCTTCTGGTCACTCTACTGGCCATATCCAACTTTTTGACCTCAAATCACCACAAACTCCTGCGAGATTTGTTCCGCCTACTACCTTGAGTGCAGTTTCGTCCGGGAGGAAAGAAGGTCACATACAGGGCTCTCGAATTGTCAACGTCGGTTTCGTGGCCGGTAGGCACACAGCACTCGTATCGGCTGATGAGAATGGTCTTGCCTTCTATCACAGTCTCGGCAAGGTACTTTTCGTTGAAGCTCCCGATATACTTCGTATACTGGGAAAATATCCATTGGATGGTCCTCCTTCGACAATGCCAGAGAATGTCCCGGTAATTCCTGGCACTCCTACATCCCGAAAACGATCTCGGTACACGATACTGGCTATGATGCCCCTTCCCCTAGGCACGGCTTCTCATCCAACTGACAATTATCATATAGTTGCACTATTAACTCCTTCGAAACTCGTCGTGGTCGGACTGAAACCAACGCCCAAGACGTGGTTCAAATGTACTCGGAAAAACGCTTCTCCTACCGAGTCAAAGTCGAAATCTAGGATGAGAGGAACGTTATGTTGGTTTCCCAGCATAACTATCGTGGACGAAAAACCAGGACCTGTTAAAGAGGATCAGCCAAAATCGACTTTTCCTATGCTTGCGTATTCATGGGGCCAAACGATGCACGTAGTCCGTATATCTGAATCGCGCAGCATCCAGTCTGTCCGTAATTCACGTACGGGCAACACAAAAGAAGTCGAGATGGGATCAATTAGCTATGAAGATGCGACCAAATGGTCGGCGGACGAGGACATACTCGCCTTACAATGGCTTAACGCCAACGTGAGTCACCTGGATCCTTTCCCCAAATTGTGTGCACTCACCTTCATTAATAATGATAGCAAGTGGTCATCCTTACTTCTTCTGTACTGCAAGTGCTGGATGTCCGTCGTTCTCAAATAGTGGAATCTATGTCTTTCAATGGGCTGTCACTTATCTCACCTTCGCTGAGGTCGACAACGACCGGTCTCACCTCTTATTCGGTTTCTGTAGGCGATGTAGCACATAGCGTGCGCGTCTACAAACAAAAGATCTTTTTGCTAGTGAGTCGAGTGTCCGCCTTGTTGTTTATTACTCAGCTAAATCCCGCTACAGGAGCGTGAAAAACTACAAGTAGGGACTCTTCTGACGTGGGCAGATAAAGTATTATCATGCGTCGAAAACGGCGACTTCCTCAGTGCTATTGAACTGACAAGACGATATTATCTGGGTCCGGTGTCTGGGAATGAGAATGGGCTTCCTGAGGACCCTGATGCTCGTCGTCGGATTGTCGGACAGAAGATGCGTGAGCTTATGGTAGCATCTACCCGATATGCATTCTCTGAAGACCGCATGACTGACGGTACGCATTACACACCCGATGGTCGTGGAGTCGATCGTACTGCTCTGTTTGAAGATCTTGTCACCACAACTTGCCGTGCCTGTATAGCTCTGGATGACTACGAGTTTCTATTTGAGGACCTTTTCCAGCATTACGAGGATTCCGGGATCACTAGGATATATCTTACGCAGCTAGAACAGTTTGTTCTGGACAGTACTATTCGCTACGTACCCCCGCGCATTACTCAGCGACTGGTAACCATGCATGATACAGACGGACGAGCGGACCTCGTGGAACGAATAATCTGGCATGTAGACGCCGAGTGTTTGGACATCAACCAAGCCATAACACTCTGTCAGTCACACGGATTGTATGACGCTCTCATCTACGTATACACTAGAGCGCTGCGGGACTATGTTGCACCTATCGTAGAGCTCCTTGATCTCATCCGGGACGTTCATCGGCATCGCAACAAGGCAAAGTCTTCCAAGATAGGTGGTGAGGACCAATCTTGGATTGAATCATCCATCTTGAATGCCTACAAAGTATATCCGTACCTCGCTAATGTCTTGTCGGGCTTAGTATATCCGAGCGAGACTCCGTTACCCGATGACGAAGCAAGAAACGCTAAAAAAGACATATATACCTTTCTGTTCTTCGGAAGGTCCAATAGCTGGCCACCCGGTGAAGGTGGACGACTCGTTCTTACTGCGGATGAAGAAGGTGGCATCGAACCACCTTATCCCTACATTCAACAATTACTTCGTTTCGATTCCGAATCATTTCTTCACTCCCTTGATATAGCCTTTGAGGACTCTTATTTGAACGATGAGTCTCAGGACATCAGTCGATTGGTTATCATTCGGATTCTCATGGAAGTATCCAACTCGATTCATCTCTCTCCTACCGATGTCACCTTCATAAACATTTTCATCGCTCGCAATGTTCCAAAATATCCCCAGTTCCTCCATATGACCCCTACCCAGCTTCACAATATTCTAATTGGTCTTGCGCAAGATTCTGATCCCAATACTAGGGAAGACCGACAACTAGCAGCCGAGTATATTTTGTCTACATACAATCCACACGATACCTCTCAAATACTCGCTCTCTTCGAAAAGGCAGGCTTTTACCGCATTCTACGGTCGTGGTATCTCCAGGACCGGAAATGGGTACCGCTGTTGTCCACTTATCTCGATGATCCCGATCTTAATGCTCACGACATGTTTCGCAACATCGAGGCGGTCCTGGAGACATCACTACGTGGAAACAAGGGGAGCCTTCCTTCTGAGGTCACGACCTTTATGCCTATGGCCGTTTCTCGACTTCTTAGAAGCGGTATCAGAAATTCTGCTATGTTGATCGACAAGTACATTCCCTCCTTGCATGACCAGGCGGTAGACACCTTGGGCAACGAAGATCAATTTCTTTATCTTCGTCATATCCTTGGACCACCAGAAGAGGACGGTTATGACCATCCTCCCAGGCCTTCACAACACGTCTCGGAAAGACTTCGTCACTTATACGTCTCGCTTCAGTGCAGATTTCGTCCAGAGGATGTCATTCGAGCTCTCAAGTACCTGCCGTCTGAGCTACAAAAATGGGATGAAATCATCGCTATCTGTGAATCCGGTGAAGTATATGATGCTGTCGTCTGGGCTCTCAATTTCCGCGAGCGACCTTTGGAATCACTTGATAAAGTTGACTCCTTCGAAAGATTCTTGACATCTCAAATAGCAGAGATTTTCTCTGGAACTGATGACTATGCAAGCATCCCACCTCTAGTGCGCACGCTAGAGTCAATTGGACGAACGGGTGTCTCTGTTTGTGTCGAGCGTTCACAAGGCCCTTCAGCCACAGATATACCGCTGGAAGACATATGGTTCAAGCTTCTGGACAGCCAGATCAGGTCCATACAGACTGTGTCAAACTGTTGTTCGAAAGAAATCCTGAATGCTGATCTAAGTATGACACTGATGACACCGTTGGTACAAGCTGAGCAAAATACGTTATCTTCATTACGCTCCCTTGTTCAAGAGACTTTTGGTGCACTTGTCTCCATCAGTTCTACTCGCGCAGTGTCGTTCCCTAGATTATTTACCCGTCTCGTCAACTCTGCGACTCAAACAACTGTAGCAACCGGTGCCCAGTATACGGAATTCCGTAGCATACTCACAGGGATGCTCGAGTCGTACCGGTCTGATGGTGACATGCTTATCATCACGAAACACCTTGTCGACCGGGACTTGTTTGAGACATTAGCAGAAGTGACCAAGGAGCGAGCAAAGGGATGGTCGTCAAAAAGATCAGATTGCTCAATATGCCGGCAGCCACTGTTTGAAACAAACGTTGGTAAAGCTAACCGAAAACTCGTCGTTTCACGGACGGGGTCTATACATCACACTACGTGCTTATCTGTGTAGGTGTAGGTAATGCGTATTATTGTAGAAGACTGCACTCCAAACATTTTTATATGACTGTCCAACGACACATGCCAGCCCAAGCCATAGATTTACGGCCAATAGAGTTGCCAAAAGTTTGTATAGAGAAACCTTTAGCATCACGACCATCGAGAACAGTGAGGTAGCAAAGAGAAACCTCACCGCTTCCCCGTGGTATATAGACTTGTGCACTCCACCCTCCCTCAGAATTAACTGTCATGGGTATCCTTTTATCATCGGGGGTAACCAAAAAGTGGACATAGTTTTCAGCCTCATCAGTAGACATGTGTGGACACCACTTGAAAATATGGAAGGTAACCCAGGTGCCACTTTGGATGTACTTGTAGTCTGGTTGCACAAAGTGAGGCGAGAAATTCAGCTCGTATAATCCGTTAAAAATGACAGGAGTCTCTGGAGAAAGGATATAATCCCTCCATGAGACGGGGCCACCATCTTCGTCGGCAATGAGCTGGTAACCCGGATCTTCCGGGTAGTGTTTCTTGCCAAACTCGACAGAGGACGATGTAAACCAGGACGGGTTGAAAGACTTTTTGAAAGAAGATCCCTCAAGAACACCGGCGCCCCAGCAGCAATCTATCAATCTCCATTCTCCGTCAAAAATGCAGTTCCAAGCGTGGTTGCTTCCGAACGCAGGCAATGGAGCTTCGGGACCAGTGTCAACATATCCATATCCTTTGCCGTGCCCTGAAACTTTGATGGCCTGTAATCCAGCCTTTTCTGCTAGTGCAACGCACAGCTGTGCATATCCATCGCAGACAGCTAGTCCAGACCGAAAAACAATATCCGGAGATTGCGCACGTATATTTCCGGAGAGAAAGGCAACGGCATCGTATGCAATGTTGTGATGCATCCAAGTGAAGATTGCCCTAAACTTTTCGGTCTCAGATTGCCAGGGTGCGGTCAGATCATAGGCTAACTGATCCAAAGAAGATACGGTTTCTCGCGGAAACTGTGCGGCATGGTCGTCCACAAAAGAAAAGTCGTGGCATCTGAGGCAAGTATCGGGTTCTTGATGGTCAACGGCGTGATGGTCGACGGTTTCCAATTCAGGCTCTGGCTCTGGAGGTGTTGGCAGACGTACAGGTTTGGGAGGCCTGTTAGGCACTGGTGGAGGTGATGATCCTGGGGGATTTGGGGGCCTTCGTTTCAATGCTCGGACATATTCAGGTCCCCTTGCCTCGAGTTCCTCCCATGTTGGACGCCTGGACCTTAGAGAAGCACTTTGCTTGTCTTCTGACCGAACAATCGGAATCTTTGTCTGACTAGGTGAACGGCCTATATGGTTTAGTTGTAAATTTGCAATGCGAACTGCAATGCCCGCAGGTTGGGTCTCTTCAGGATCAGCATTCCGGGGAGGGGGAGGGACACTACGACGAGGTGGAGGAGCTGGAGGTCGAGTGGCAGACATTGGGGATCAATATCAATGTTCCTGGCAGTTATCTTTTTGTATTGCACATTCACACAAACATTGCCAAGTACAGTAACTGATACCTATCAAGTGGTCTGGCAGCCATGGAAGAGTGTATTGAGAAGCATGAGGCAATACAACATGGGATCACATAGAGACAAGTAGATTGGGACAGAGGAGCGAAATCAGAGATACATAGTATTTTTAATATGCTTTTATGACCTAGGCTTCTCCTAAAGTTACGGGAACAGTCAAGCCATGAGCTGACAAGGAGCGAAACGAAGACGAACCTTCTTTTCCTTCCAAAGTGCCAAAAGACCAACACCGGAAACCTTGACGACTTTGAAACGCACACCGGGAATATCACCCTTGGCCTTGCCACGACGACCGAAACCAGAGATGAGGACTTCATCGTTCTCGTCGACAAAGTTCAAGCAACCATCGTTCTGGATAATAGCGATGAGAGAAAATTTAGATCGCGAAAGAGAACATGAACGTACCGGGACGAATGCAGTGACCTTTTTTCCATTCTTGATGAGTTGTACACGAACACATTTACGGATAGCAGAGTTCGGCTGCTTTGCCTCGACACCGACTTTCTCCAACACGATTCCTTTTGCATGCGAAGATCCTCCGGTCGGTGAGGTCTTGTAGATGTTGCCAAGAGCTCGTTTTTTGTAGGCTTTATCCGCCTGCGATGCAATTTCTGTGAGATGTGGGATGAGAAAAATGGGGAGATAACGCACCCAGCGGTTGTCGCGTCTGTCGTTTCGCAGTTTGCGAGCGGCTTGCAATCCTCTTGGCTTGTTGGCTAAGAGAAAGAGATCAGGAAGAGCATATTTTCAAGGGGAAAACGAGACCTACATCCCATCTTGCGTTGGAGTTGTCGATGAAAGGAAGTGTACTGGACCTTGTCACTCCGCTCCGCCGCTGCCGGATTCAAACTCCGACCGTGGAAACTACACAAATAAGGTTTACACTCACGTGATTTCTCGCTTGTCACGTAGACGCGTCTTTATTGGTCGCGCGTTGGTTCATGACTTCTCAAGCAATGATAAAGTCTCACAGTTCTTATCGCTCATTGTCATGTCCCACCAAACCCAGTATCACCACCACGGTAGGTTTCGCTTGCAAGGCGGAAGCCTCCCAGATGCGGTCACAGCATACCGCACATATGGAGACCCTAAGAACCCGTGTATAGTCTTCCCTACTTGTTACGGCGGGAAATTAGACAGTAAGCTCTTACCGTCCTCCTCCCCCCTACCTCGTCAATGAATCGAAGACTCGGGGTTGCTAGGCCAGGACTATCTAGTAGGAAAAAACAAGGCAAGGGTGTCGACACCTTTTTGGCTCGACGTGCTCAGACCTCCGTGCCCCAGGCTCTTGACCCAACTCGCTACTTTGTAGTCACATTTGCGTTATTCTCTAACGGGGAAGTGAGTATTTCTCACCACTGTGATTCCTCTGACCATTCGATAGTCTTCATCTCCTTCCAACACGGTAAGTACTTTGTGCTCCACCATCTTGTCACTCAAATGAGACCGGGTCAAGCCTGCGCCTTACAACGGCCCATACTTTCCCGCCGTGTCTTATGAGGACAATATGTAAGCAAACTGCCTAGATCCATCGTGTTTATACCGACGAACGGACATTAGTCGAGCCCAATACGCTGTCCTCACCAAAGGGCTAGGAGTAACCGAGGTCTATTGCGTTGTTGGGTTCTCGATGGGGGGTCAGCAAGTATGCAGCACGCCACTCCATTTTTTGTCGCTTATACTTGGTACTATACAGGCATACCATTGGCCCGTACTGTACCCTGACTTTGTGAAACGGTCTGTCGAGTCATCTCTTGGTGTAGCGCAGATGCGAACGACATACATCTTAGATTCATCTGTATTTGTGGATCGGCGCGCACCAGCCCTCATAATCAATGGTATGTTTCGACTACGGCGCTCTGTAAGGCGGCTAACACCTCCATTGTGTAGCTTCTTGGAGGGGCCCAAAGCCGCTTTGATGGCATCGAAGGACTTTGACAACGGGCACTATAAAACGGTCCCCCAACACGGAATTCGAGCCTTTGGACGTGTGTACAGTGCCTGGGCTTATGGACAGACTGTGAGCTTCCTACTATGAATTGCCGGTACCCGGTCTCATTCTTATCTGTGTGAAGTGGTTCCGCAACCATCAACATCTTTTCGATGGCCTGTAAGCAGCACCGTTGTCTCTCTGATTCGCGCTCATTCGTATTTCAGCTATCCTGATTTGAACACATTTCTGAGGGAGAATTGGGAATCAGGATTCTTGAACTCATGGGACGCCAACGACCTTCTTGCTTTGTTAGCGACTTGGCAGAATGGCGATGTCTCCAAGATTCAGGACGGTGGTGACCTCAAGAAGTGCCTAGGAGCTATCAAGGCCAAGGGACTCATTATGCCTTCCAAGACAGACCTGTACTTCCCGGTGCGTATAGTGTATTGCTTGCGAGTGCGTCTCTCATTCTTGGGAAAAGCCTGAGGACAGTGAGCTTGAGGTGGAGTATCTGCAAGGCAAAGGTCGATTGGTGGTCATGAATTCAGTTTGGGGACACATGGGTAAGTGCGGTAACTTGCATAGGTGATAAGTATCCGTTAAGCAAATAATTAGCCGGCGGCGGTTCGAATCCCCAAGATCTGGAATTTATGCAGGAAGAAATCAAGAAGTTTTTGTTGGAGAATTGAAGCGCTACAGGTAGTATACATATCGGCGTTCGGATGCGCCGATGCACTTGACTTGACAGTTGATTAAATGTATAAATTCATAAAACTGGTACTGTACAGTGTATGTCATTATCAACGTCCAATGGAAAAATGGTCATTCACAACTTGTATATGCTTGCTCGTCGGAGGAAAGACAGAGTGTGTAACTGGGGACAAACAAGATATGGTTGTTTCAAGTCGCCCCGAAGCTCAAGCCTGCACTGGCGAATGTATCTACAAGCAAGCAGTAGAAAAACTGGGACAGCAGAAGCTCATAGTCTTTGACTATCGAGCGCTATGTGAGACGAAAGGACAAGGGCTAGGAGACCGTATACCGTCCCAAGTAGCGCTTGATGAGTCGACGCTCATGTGACCGTTTCAATGCTTGCTGTTCTGCAGTATGGCGGTAAACGATTGCTCCAAAGATCGTCTCGAAATTTTTCTGTGAAACGACAGTCTAATGTTCTTTCCATTCTGAAAGAACGTGGCTTTATCCACCAACTTACCCAGTACGTCGCAATACATATATTCTCAGCGCACGTCACGAATTCTGGACGACTTAAAAGCGAACAGGAACTGGAGCATGAATTGTCATCGTTCCCTCAAGTGATCTACTCTGGAATAGATCCAACAGCATCTTCTCTACACATAGGTCACCTTCTTCCGTTGATGTCTTTGCTGCATTTTCAGCTGCATGGGCATACGGTCATTTCCCTCGTGAGACTTTAAAATTTATTTTCAGGTGCAAAATTCTGAATAACTCCTTAGATGGGTGGTGCAACTGGTCTCGTTGGAGATCCTTCTGGCCGAAAATTAGAACGTGAACCCGCGGACGCGCAACAAGTTGAGAGCAATATCAACTCTATTTCTGCAGCAGTTCGAAAGTTCTTTACTCGAGCTTTGCAATATGCTCAAAGACGTGCCCCAGCTGGCACCACGTTGGAAGTTACGCCTCCAATATTGCAAAGTAATATTACATGGCACCAGGGTTTCGGGATGCTTGAATTCCTTCGCACTGTCGGAATACATGCAAGGGTTAATGCTATGATCAGTCGTGATAGGCATGTCACCGATTTTTCGGGCTCGTCGCAACGGATACTAATGCATTCTTAGTGTCCGAACGCGCCTTGAGTCTTCTACTGGCCTTTCGTTTACTGAGTTCACCTATCAGCTACTTCAAGCATACGACTTCTTATACTTGAACCGTCATTTCAATTGCACGATCCAGGTAGGAGGCTCGGATCAGTGGGGGAACATCATAGCGGGCCTTGAGCTCATGAACCGTTCTATCTCTCCAGATGTGAAAGCATTTGGGATCACCACTCCTCTACTCACTACTGCTTCCGGCGAAAAATTTGGCAAGAGCGCGGGTAATGCAGTCTGGCTGGATGCTAATTTGACCAGTGTATTTGACTTTTATCAAGTAAGCTTTCTTATAATTGAGACTTGCATTCTGTGCTCAAATTTCTTAGTACTTTCTCAAAGTAGAAGATGCAGATGTGGAAAACTACCTCAAGATGTTTACCCTGTTGTCTATTCCAGAAGTCCAAGAAATAATGCAACGCCATTGGGTCAGTTGCTTCTCCATAGACAATAAATGTTATACTAAATTTTAACCAGTTGGAGCCAGAGAAAAGGATAGCTCAGAGGACCCTAGCTGCCGAGGTGACTGAACTTGTCCATGAAGGTGAACTTGCACTTGATTCTTCGGGCATGAAAGTCTCATAATGTTCATCAGCCAACGGAGCGGCGCAAGCTGAGAAGACTAGCAAAGCGGTTTTTAGGCAACCAGATACAAAGACTAAATCCTTGGATGCCCGATCAATCCTTGGTGCCTTTGAAGGAGATCCGCGTTTGAAGTGGTGCGACCACGTAGAGTTGACTACAACCCCCGTGATCAAGTTGGCGTCAAAATATGGCTTGGTCTCGTCTACATGTCTGTCCTTCTTCACAGCCGCTCGATTTTGAATCTGACTGTAACGAACTTCAGCTGCTGCTCGACAACTGGTCCAAAGCCGAGGGCTTTACCTGAATGACAAAGTTGTTCCTGAAATACACTTTACCATGAAGACGCACGATTTGCTTGACGGTCGAATCGCCATGGTAAGAGCTGGCAAGGATAAGCTCCTTATATTGGCAACAAGCTGTGACACATAGACGGCACGTAGAGAAAAATTACGACGCTGTAGCGTCCGGAAAATCTACTAGTACTTAATATTACATGTACGACAGTAATTAATCAATCCGGATTGAACTGTAAAGTTTGCGAACGGCCCAGTAGGAAGCCAAAAACCCAATGGTACCTAAAATCATTTCAATAAAGGAGAGTTGACACACAAAAGTGGACACCCACCTGTCACCAAGAAGTCCAACAGCACGAGTAGGAAAAGATATCCCATGTACAATGCAACGCTGGAGAATGAATCTAATGACAGGCGAGATGCCCAATAGAAGATTCCATAGATGAAGAGCCAGAATGCATTGCCGCCTCCAACCAGGAATGCTCGCCAGTGCCACCTACGGTATATAATGAGAACGCTAGAATCAAGTTCGATTCAAAGGATTTATCAAACCTGTATTCTTCAGCGCAAAGCATGAAGTAAGTGAAGAGGATGCTGACAGTAGCCGTCGTAAGACCCATCACGCCGGATGTCAACGCGAGGAAGCCAAAAGCATAATAAGCACGGGAAGCAAACAAACTAGACATAACGAAATAGAGCTCAATGAACGCGACACCAAAGGGAAGTATTCCGCTGATAAGAGCCGCACTCTGAAGATGTGAGTAATGTTGGCGCTTCAATAACAAGCAAGCAATTACTTACCCATGGACGCAAGTACTTGGGGACTGGAGGGATTTGGCGGGGTATCTGATTAACTCTGACTGGATGTTGTATAGCCTAAGTACAAGAACCTAAATTGCAAATTGGTTTTAAGGTGTGGATTCACAAACCCCGTGCTTAGATCCAAAGTATGCTCCTATGGCTGAAAGCGGAGCAGATACACCATACCAAAGTACAATAATCAATAGCAAGGTTCCTGATGCACAGTTAAATTATGTTTGCAAGCAGGAGGAGAGAGCGTACCAAACGGCACTGCTCCAGATGAACCGGCAATTAGAAGGCAAAGGTTCAAGAGAAACACAATGCTGAACACAAATCTGGAAGAGTGGTCAGCTGGCGAAGACAAGTTGTGAACGGGTTCTTACGTTGGCAGAAGAGTCGCTGTCAAAAAAGAATTTTTCCTCTTGTCGAGTCCCCCGAGAGATGCGTACACACGACTGGAAGTGTACCCGCCGATGCTGAAACAGCAATCAATTAAGAAAGATCCCAATTTCCGTTGTTCATGTATACCTTCCAAAAAAAGACCAGCAAATCTAGTAATTTATACACGATAATCAGAATCAAAAGTAATCAAAATCGGAAGACCAGCTAACCATCATGACAGTAGCCAATGACCCTCGATTCGATGGAGAGAGGAAACCAAGCAAAGCAAATACTGTGCAGAGCTGATAAGAAATAATTTGCTCATGATCCGTCCAAACCCACCTAAAGTTACAGCGACCATGGCAGACAGTTGGACGCCATTTCCAGCCATGATTGACAGTAGCATGGGGTTTTGGGGGGTTCGAAAGACCTCGCCATGAACTAGTTTCCAGCCCCAATCTTCTTGAACATCTTCCTGTCGACATGCGTAAGCCAGAATTTTATGTGACAAATGTGGTACTTGACTTACGCTCATATCAATAGCGTTATACCTTGAAATCTGCAAAGGTGATTTTAAATTTATCACCTGGACAGATTGGAGTACACTTACATCCCGGGATATGCTCCTATAGAGGATCATGGACACCTGAATTATTCCAATTAGTCACTACCTCTACACGGATAAAAACCAAGACGAAACCATCACGCAAAGGAAAACAGCAATGAAGATAGAGTTGATCAGACTGAACCAGTGAATACGGGGGTCAAATATGTGCAAGTAGTTGTCCCATCTAGTAGCCTTGAGATGATTGATCAGACAAAGGTTTTGTATCTGCAATTACCCGGATACTGACCCAGGGAGTATCGGACTCCTGTACAAAGGTTAGCGTTGAGAAGCCTATAGCTATTGATTAGACGAACATTGAAAGTGACACGATATGTGTAACGAATAGCTTGGGTTTGATTTTCATCAAGGTACAAGGGTAGACTATCGGTTTCACATGTACTACTCTCAGTTTGAGGACCTCCGATGCTGCAGAACGACTTGGGGTGAATATAGCCCGGGACTATATACGCTCGAGACCTACCTGAATGGCCATACTAAAACACCAACAATACGATATTCAGTCTCGCTAAACTTATGATACCTACTCCAGTTAGTCAATGTGTGTTCAAAGCAAATAATGATCACAAACCTCAATACAATTTCATAGTGGTTGTTCAGAGTAGGCCTATGCTCACTATTGGGCGTATCATCATTTCCGAGATTGAACCCCATGTCAAAAAACAACTCTTCATTTCCTGAGTCAACTTTCATTTCAGCAGCTGGAAGGCCGTCAACCAGCCAGTTCAAGGCGTAATCTTCGCGAATCCTATCATTGATAAATTTTGCGTCTTCTGGAGGAACGGCATCTATGACGCAAAGTGTTTTACAAGTAGCGTTGTCTTGCAGCATTTTGATCTATGTTGTGTAAAAATCCAACGTCTGCACGATACCATGGATCAAAATATACACACATCATAAGGGGAGTTGAAGATTCTGTCTCCGAATAATATGGATCCTAAACCTTCTGGTCTGGCTTGTGGTCCATCCTCGGGCTGGCAGAAATGGAATTTAGGGTTATAATAGTCATCTTGTATGTGCATTCAGTAAAACTGCATGCGATGATCCCTAAAACATACAGTTTATCAACGATTTCTGAGTTTTATTAGTTATCACTTCTAGGCAAAGTGAATACGTAGACGTACAAGCTTTGCATCGTCATTGGCAGAAAGTATAGGAGTTAACGTGTTGACGTATAATTCTATCTTCTCGCCTTGGCGATAATTATGGGGAGCGGCACCAGGAAGATAAAATGCACTGGCAGACAAAGAGAATACCAGCAGAGTAATCAACGACTTTGCTGGATTCATAGTGGTGGAAACCGAAAGAAAGCGTGTGTACCGATGCGTGTTTGGCTTCCCTGTTTGGCTCTTCCTCCCAAATTCATATCGTGTCGCGTATCCCTGGATTATTTTTTCAGCCGTCTAACGAGTTATCATTTTCGACAGGAAAGATGCAGTACGAAATCCTTGCAAGATGCCACACGACGCAAGCTCGTGTATCTCGGATGACCCTTGCTCGTCAGTCCCAGCCTACTGTATTTAAAATACGGTCTTGAATATCTATCAGATGGAGAGACTATGCTCCCCACGTTCATGCCAGTGGCAACTCAGGCAGCTATCAAGGGTCTTACGCCAGAACAAGTCGAATCCCTCGGTGTAACGTTGATATTGAACAATACCTATCATCTCAACCTACGTCCCGGTATCGAGGTACTGAACAAGACAGGGGGAGCTCACCAGTTTCAAGGATGGAATCGAAACCTCCTCACTGTATGTGCTGAAACCAGAAGATGTTTGTGTAGCCTCTAGTTTTCAGCGTACAGGATAGCGGAGGATTTCAACTCGTCTCTCTAAGCAAGTTTACCACTATCACGGAAGAAGGAGCTTTGTTCGAAAGTCCTTTTACGGGGGAATCAACCATGTTGACTGTAAGTTTTGCGCTGTCTTCTAATTTATCTTGTTGAGAACCTTTTTCAGCCGGAAGAAAGTATTCGCATACAACACGCAATTGGCGCGGATATTATCATGCAGCTTGATGATGTTGGTACGTCAAATATTTCAACGATAGACCAGCATCTGACTTTGGCTTTAGTCCCTAGTCTCTTAAAAGGCCCCCGAGTCGAGGAAGCTATGGAAAGATCTGTCCGTTGGCTAGATCGTTGTATAGAACAGCATGAAAGGTCTGGTAAACAGAATATTCAGAACTTGTTCGCCATCGTACAGGGTGGGTTAGATCATGATCTTCGCGACCGCTGCTTGGATGCCATGATAGAAAGGAAGGATAGAGTTGCGGGATACGCGATTGGCGGGCTGAGTGGCGGAGAAGAAAAGGGTGAGCATCTTCAGCTTTCTTGCAACCTTTTTAATGAGTGTTTTCTAGATGTATTTTGGAGAATGTATGTGATTAACTCAACACTCGGCAGTTGCTGTCATCTCTCAATGCTACACTAGCATCAAACAATGTGCCGCCAAGCTCCCGGAAGATAGTGCGCATTCTACAAGCATTTATGTATACCTAATGATTTGCATTCTAGGACCTCGGTATTCTATGGGAGTTGGCTTTGTAGAAGGTAGAAAAGACCAACATTGACAATAACGCAATGACTCAGTACTGGCTTCAGATTTACTCGTTTGCTTCGCTTTGGGCGTGGATATGGTACGATGTTATTATATCAATATCGCTTTATCCTCAGCTATAATTAGGCAGATTGTGTCTTTCCAACTCGAACGGCCCGTTTCGGTGTCGCACTCACTTTTAGCGGTAAGAACTCTATCTTCGAATCTGATAGATCATGGCTAATAAGATCCTAGGTCCTCTGAACCTAAGTACAAACTGGTGTATCTCAACAGCGTCATCGACTCATTACTCTGTCTTAGAACTCAGTAAGCATGCGAAAGACCTCGATCCTATTGATAAAACATGTCCATGTCCCACTTGCAAGAATGAGATTTCTCGGGCTTTCCTTCACCACACTGTCACACACGAAACAACCGCGGCTCATGGTAGTATCCGTGAATTAACTTCCTTCATACAGCTAATGATGTACTTGCAGCCCTTACTTCTCACAACGTCACATTTCAGGCTCAAGTAGTTGGACAGGCCAGAAACGCCATTTTAGCTGGGGAGTTTCCAAGTTATCTGAAAAAATTCTTCGCAACTTATTTTGGCGAACATGGTTATCCCGAGTGGGTGGTCAATGCATTGCGTTCTGTGAATGTAGATTTACTAGAAGGCAATGACACTGTTTATGTTGTCAGAGGTGATGGAGCGAGATGGGAATACTCGCATACATAGGAAAGATAAACTCGAAGTTCAGTATGCTGATACGAGCATCTCAATATTATCCTGTAATGCAGTACACATATGTACACACTAAAACGAAACGATAAATTACAACATATAAAAAACCATTCTAATGTACTGCCTCGAACTTGACACGAACTTCAGTCACCTCTTTTCTTTTCTCCTTCATGGTTGCCAGGATTTGGTTTTCAAGAACGACGAGGTCTTTTACGGTAGAATCAGACGGAACTTGCGCAACCAAGTCCACATATAACAAGGAACCAGCACGCCGCGCACGCAAGCCACTTATCGACAAAACAGACGGCAACGAGGCATCTCTGTTCGCGAGAATTGGTTCCAGTGTACGTTGAAGAGAATCTCTAGTCTGAGCAGAGACCCCAGCATCAGTGAGGTCACCCCAAGCCCCTACAAACAAGCCTATTCCTTGCTGTAAGATGACAAAGGAGACAAGAAGTCCTGGATTTGTATAATTAGAATGCTTCCCTAATTTGAAGGTCAAATATCGAGTACTCACCACCGATCGGGTCCAAAGGAACTTTGGGGAAAATCCAGGATCCCAAGATAGCGAACAGAGCAACGAAACTGGAGTAAGCGTCACTACGATGATGAATAGCATTCGCAAGCAAAACAGGGCTGTTTTCCTCATCCGCGACTGTCTTTGTGATCCTGTAAAGCCATTCTTTGGCTATGACGCTGATGGCAGCAAACCATGCAGCGTTAGGGTCTACAGCGTGCGTATGGGAGTGCATCAGCGACTCCGGCACACCAGGTGCAATTGAAGTGACATTGTGTAGGATTTCCTGCACGGGACCTGAAGGTAGCGTGTGCGCAGTTTCCGCAAGAGCAGACAGGAGTAGGTGATATGAATGGAATCCAATGCCTAGTGCGCCGCCAATGAGAAGAAGAGAGACAGTTGTCGTTCCAAGAGTTTCAAATTTGGCGAAGCCGTAGGGATACTTTTCTGAGGGTGGCTTTCGTGACAGCTTCCAGCAAAACAACGTTACAAAATCTCCCAATAAATCTGGAAACATATGAGAGACATTAAACAGAGGCCAGACATACGCACCACTCATTGAGTGACCAGCATCTGCTAATAGAGAAGCTGAGTGTAGGAACCATCCGGCAAGACCTTTCGCTATGGTCAAGCCGACATTGGAGAAGAGCCCAATAAGCGTGATTTGGCTGCCTCTGTCGCCTTTACACCAGTATATAAAATGACACAAGAAGGTCGAACAAAGCGCATACCTGAGCCTTCCCATGCAGCCATTATCTTTTCAGCCCCATAATTGTGCCCTTCCTCTCCATGCGAGTGCGAGTGTCCTCCAAATATGGAATGCGAATGGGAGTGTCCATGCTCGTGGCTATGGTCCTGGCTGTCTGTAGATTCTGGACCGTTTTCTTGCGGAGATTTCGAGGTCAGTTGGCGGCGGCGAGACATGACGGAATTAGGGACAGATGAAGGAAGACGAGTGAATTTATACGTTGGGTATGTCCAAATTGACACGTAGTTTGTCTTTCTCAGGAAAACCGATTGTCGGATTGTCGAACTGCGGCAGGTGTAGAGGAGAAACGGAAGAGAGGAGTGCTGCAAGGATCTCCAGGTCATATTCTACTCACAACCTTGGGCAATCCAGAACTTTTGAATATTTATGCACCACGTTCTACACCACGGGGAAGGTACTTTCTAAGTGGCCAACGATGATATCATTTCCAAACGATATTACAAGTTCACTAATACAAATCCTCCAGTAGCTTTTTCACCTTTTCAACCTGCGGGTCCTCCGCACTGCCCAAAGAACTGACCGCAATTTGCTGGATGTGCTCCTTGGGCACTTTGTATTGCGCGAGATTCGATTGGAGGCCCAGCTTCGAGACCAGTCTAGTTTGTGCCAGGTCAGTGACATCATTTTCCCGCCCAAACTGTGACGGTTCTTACTCTGAAATCAGGGTAGACAACAATCGTACATCTCCCTCGAGTGATCCAGTTGAAGGCTTGCCCAAGTAGAACAAGGACGCCGCGAGGCATTCCTTGTCTTCTCGGGATGCGACATCTGCTTTCAAATTCACAACCGGAGCCAACGTGAGGCACTGCAGTACTGTTAATTCTTTTAGTTTCGGGAGCGAAACATCGCACACTCACTGAAGTTATCCCATGCGGGATCGAGTACGCAGCACCAAGTTTATGTCCTAAAGCATGTGATAATCCCAGTGCGCTTGAATCCGAACTGAGTGAAGATCGAGAGGCGTAGTACCATAGTCATACGAACCTATACTTGGGTCGACTATGAGGCCAAATACTCATCCATGAAGCCAGCTGAAGTTTTTGCCGAATCTCCACATCATGAGGGTTGGCTTTGGATTCTGGAAGAAATTTGAAGAGGTCCGCAATCGCAGCATAACACATGATTTTGAGGGGAGGAGGGATCAAAGGCCTGATAAGGAATCAATACGAGGAAATGAAAGACCAAAACAATGTCGTCTCGACCTATATAAGTTCTCTGCAAGAGGGTTGGTGCTGAGCCAACTCAATGGCAAGAAGACTTACCCACAGCGTGATCCAGAGAACGGATTCCAGTTGAAAGCCACAACCGTTCAGGAGTAGGGAGCGTGAGCTCGGCATCCAAGATAATGCCTGAGGGGACAAGCTTTGGATCAGTAACTGCCACTTTAACGCCGTTATCGTCTGTATAGCCTGCGCCGACCTGATATAGGTATAAGGACTCGGATATGAAGGTAAGTGAGTTGGATCTGACCGTGTATTCTGCTGCGCTCAAGGTCGTCGGAATGGCAATCTGGGGCATAATCTCGACTCCATATTCTTGATGCATATAATACAGCATGGCCTAGAAGTCATTAGCACAACAATAGACCAAGCTGGACGGACAAACCTTGGATGCATCTATAGGGCTTCCACCACCAACCGCGACGACGAAATCGCATTCAGCGTCTCGAAAGGCCTTGATCCCATTACGAATTCCGGCAATGGGGGAGTGTTCACCAATCTCCCAGAATGTCGCACCATAGGCATTGACAGATTTCAAGACATTTTCGACTTTCTCGACAACATCGGTCTATATGGTATGGAATGATTTGCGCCAGTCTCACCGGAGGAGAACGTACCTTGTCATGGAGACTTTTTCCAGTCACGATTAGAGCCCTCTTTACGCCGAGGATGTCGATAAAGTGGGGAAGAGCAGTAGCAGTAGATCCAGGACCATAGTGGATACCTTTGAGAGTGTCTACCCAGCCATAAAATCCCTGGAGGGCGAAAGATGGGTGAGGAGTAGTATCAGGACCGGACATGGGCGATGATCTGTAGAGGTGCTTGCTAAGAACACAATTTTTCTCACTAAAAATCAGCTGGGGGACTTCGGGCGCCTTGAACTATGATGCAACGCGTCCCTTTTCGTCGATTATTTGCCACATATCGCCTGGAATCTTCCATTACAATATTTTCGCTTTGAGAATTGGGGTTGGAGGGACTTGAGAAATGCCATGCGAGGAGTTCCGAGAAGAGTTGGGTCGGACTTGGCTGGTGTCACGGTGTTGCATCATGCATCATATCCCGTAAAACTTCAATATTTTTGTCTAAGCAGTTTGAAATAAAAGCGATACGGTCACGCGAAATCTGAATGCGTCTACATATCGAGAAAAGCGTACATGTACATGGAATGTCATCAAGTTCGTCTAAGTAAATACAGGAGTGAAGAGCATGGTGATCAGTCCGTGTTTGCTATCCGCCTATGTCACGGTATGCCTACTTCTTTGGATCGGCTCCTTCAGTACCTGGGACACTGTTGTATTTGTACCCAGTGTACCCAGTGCTGTACTGAGGGTGGTCCCCGCCTTCCTGGTACGGGTCAAAGTCTCCTTCCATGTCTTTCCATTTTGGAGGGGGCGGCGGTGAGTGCTCATGGTCGGGGAACGGATCACTTAGGTTGGAATACTGTGCTTGATTTGGCATACTGAACGCATACGACGAAAGTTGGTAAGAAGCTCGAGCTGCGCGCTTTTCACCTTGGATTTGGTTCAAGTAGCGGGCTACAATCAGCGCGCCATCTATGCAGAGCTCAACCGATCAGTTTGACAATCATACTGGCGACATAACTCACACATTTCTGTCAACAGTACGATACCGGCCACCGCAACATACACTCCACGAGCGAACTTGAGCAAACCACCGCACTGTTCTTGACCTTGGGGATTTTGAATTGTGCCCTGACAAGCATGTTCGAGGGCATTGTCGGAAAAATGGGTGACCACATACAACAGGTATGCAGCGACTACGACATTTACGAAGAAGTGTATATATGTGAAATACGCATAAATCTGGACGAACAGTTGTTTGCGAACAATCGCTCCAAGAAACCTGAACGCATAGATCCGCATTGAGTTCAAGGGAGACTAAGGAGAGCTCTACGCACCCTAATAGTGAAGCAAGTAGCAAGAAGCTCTCTACCAATCCTGCCAGGATGAAAGCTGTCCGCTCGTTACTTGTTAGCTCGGGAGCATCTTTGGTTGATCAAGTGAGTAAGTGTGTACGCAGAAATCCATCGCGCTTACTCGCAACTTGAAACCAGCAGATGAAGGACAAAAGACCGCCAAAACATATACCGAGAAAAGACAAGCAAATTACGCCGACCCGGACAGGGAGACAACAACAAAAGGTTTTCCCATGGAAAAGGACTTCTTTAAAATACACCTTGGGCATGTGTGGTGAAGGAGAAAGTTAATGACAGCAAACACATTATGTATAATAAGGAACTTGATGGTTGACCGCGTTTCTTTGTCTGTGTACTGCCACACGTAGTCATTCCGAGAACGCCGTTGCCACACCTTCAATGCACTGGTACAACCTCGAAGCCATGTACCATCACCGGCACTCACAGACAGACACGGATATGTTACGGTGAACTTGTGCACTTCTGATTTTTATCAAAACAATCTATTGATTCCATTTTCTCCGTCAAGACATATGAAGCTTGTGAGAAAGGACACCATAAATGGATACATCACTCTCGTTCATGTCCCTGCACTTGGTACGAACAAACTCATGTTCTTCTGACATACCCTCCACAACCTCTTGAACTTCTCTTGCCTCCGAGAGGCGTCGGCGATGGTGTCATCCAGATTGATAAGGGATGTACAGGCTGGATCAGGTTAGGAACGTTGCCTTTGACATCTGAATGCTGCTTACCATTTCGAACATCAAGGCGCTGCACTATTCTTCCAGCTATGGCACGGTTACATCTATTCTCAGTCTGCGCTCTATCTCAGGGTTTGTTATATAGGGATATCTTAATCACCTTCGACGACGAAGTAGAGCATATTTGGCCGTAAGCTGTTCGAGTCTCTTGTCTGCCAATATTGATGTGAACTTGCAGCAAACCAGCTTCCTCGTGGATTAAATGGGCATTCTTATTTACTCGTTACTTCTCCCTGGCCGTCCACATGTACGTTTTTGCTTTGTATTTTGTGGTTTCGTCCTTGAAATTGGCCCAGTTGTAGCCGCGCAGTCGAGCTTTCTATCACATATGGCCGTCCCCTGGGCGAAAACGCGGTCCGAATATGGTTTTCTCTCCAGAGTTTGGTCGCGTTAGCCATATTCATGGGAGCTGAAATAGTAATGATGGCAAGAGGTACGAGAGCGAGTCGTCTGTTCCGTATGTATGTATAAAACTCAGTTTAACAGTCTATGCTCTATACGATCGGGATAAACGGACTGGCCTTGTATGCTTGGTACTACTGTTTGCCGAGCTTCTGGGTACAACTCTTGGAATCGTTTTGAATTTTCCTCCTCGGCCTTTCGACATCAACACTGTCATTACTGAAACGCCTCGTTCGTTCATATACTTCGGGTAATGCTCTCCTCTTCAATTCCAACGCATAATTCACGGACAATCTTCAGAATCCCCGCTTGTGTGTCCGAGTTTATAGTGCTTACTTTGTCAATAAGGAAATATATTCGAGGCCGTTGGATCAAGTCGCGTATAATCACTCTTATGATGAGAGATGGTACAGTTGCATTCGGGGTTCTTTTTAGTAAGTTATGCTCGTTTCTATACCTCTTCCTTCCCCTGACAGGAACAGTGATACTGGTGTTGATCATGGTTTACCATATGTTGAGTCTGCCGTTTAGCACAACTGCGTACGCGTGCGTATCAGGATCTTTGGATGGCGAGCCAGAACTCAATCTTGCTTTAACAGGTGGATGGTTACCTTTGTTGCTGTAACAGTGGGGTTTACAGTCACTTCCGTCTTTTAACAAGGGCTAATCAAACTGCAGGAATGTCGCCTCATCCTTAATATGCAACAGCTTCCGCTTCTCGAGCAACGCTATACCCTCACACCTGAATTAACCTCCGTTCCGCCGACAAACCAGACGATGTCTTAGTAGGTTGTATTGTACTTCTTGATGGAAATGCGAGTAATGCCCTTTTCAGTGAAATGACTATCCTCTCTTCGACTTGAACAAATAAAATTTGCGCGCTTATAATTATTATGTCTTTTACGCCATGTCCGGATGTAACATATCTACAATTAGAAACGACCCCTTGTCCATGATCTGGTGGAATTCTCAAGTGGTTCAAGCACTGTGATCTTTTATGTACATATTTCGTCCCAGAGATATACTCTGCGCAGTGTTAAGAAGGTTTGTTTTCCTCTCGCGTGGTGTCCAGGTTGATACGCTGTCGTCCTTCCCACTCCCTACCTCCATTGTCTTTAGCTTCCCATTCTAGTAGTGCATCTTCATCCCATATCTTTCCGGATAGATCAGAGGGCTGTCTCATGAATGACTGTGTTGTGAGTTCCGGCGGCATGTAGTCATTGTGGACGGGATGTCTGTAATACACAAAAGTGAATAAAAGCAAAGGCTCACAGGGTCTTCAACTGACGCGTAATCAGGATTGTAGCGATATCCTTCAGCATAACCCAGATCCTTCATTAAACTTGTTGGTGCATTACGGATCTGCAACGGTACTGGCATAGTCATGTCTTTTTCAGCGATTTCAAGAGCACGGTGATATGCCTCTATAAAAACATAAGAAACTATTTTTGAAATCCTAAAGTCAAAGCGTACCATAAGAACGCGTCGATTTTGGTGCTTCAGCAAGGTATGCAACGATGTGGGCCAGATTTATGCGGCATTCAGGCATCCCAATCATTTGACAGGCTTGCAGGCCGGCGATTGCCTAATGATTAAATCAATAGTCAAAGCTTTGAGGTCTTGAAGTTACTCACGAGAGGTAATGCTTGGGGGTCAGCCAGACCTATATCTTCACTGGCACAGACGACCATTCGACGAGCTATGTACATCGGATCTTCACCAGCACCCAGCATACGAGCTAACCAGTACAATGCGCCATCCACAGAACCCCCTCTGACGCTTTTGTGTAAAGCAGATATCATGTCGTAACGCCCATCTCCACTCCGATCATACGATGAAGATACAGATCGTCTTATATTTTCGATAAGGGTGGATTCGAGGGTGTCGGATGGTGCACTTATGACCAAATCAAGCAAAGACAGCGCACAACGAGCGTCGCCGGTAGAAAGGGAAACAATAGACTTCAATACTTTTTGAGACAACTGGGGATATGTAGTAAAACGACGATTGTCTCCTTGAGAGGTTGAGGATTGAGAGGATGGAGCTTCTGACTGCGAGGATGCCAGGTGTGAATTATAAACATCTGAAGTGCCCGGTGAGCTGGTGGGGCTACTCAAAAACACATCAAATTCAGTGTCAAGGTCAGTTTTCCTTGAAAGACGATGAACAGCCTTGCAAATGACCTCTTCGATAGCAGTGTCGGAAAGACGGTCAAGGGTGAACACACTGAAGGGACACAATAATCAATGAATGACCAATTGAACTGGAATATTAAATTGCTAACCGACAGCGGCTAAGTAAAGCACTAGTCAACTTGAAAGATGGATTTTCTGTCGTCGCACCAATCAACTAAGTAAAAGAAGGTATAGAACTGTAATTGGCTTCAAGACTCGAAGATATACCTACTTGTATGTGACCTTGTTCGATAAACGGCAAGAAAATATCCTGGAAACAAACTAATTTTAGTGGTTCACGCTCAAAAATACATTGACGTACTTGTTGTGCTTTGTTGAAACGGTGTACCTCATCCAAGAAAAGGGTGGTTTTTCTGGGGGTTGTGTTTATGACACTGATCGATTGACAAAATGAGTCTTACCGTCCAGTAAGGCGAAGCGTGTTCTTAGCCTCTTCGAAAACAGGTCTTACTTCATTGATGCCGACGACTGTTGCACTCAATTCTTTGAAGATAGAGCCCGTTTTCTGAGCTAACAGTCTAGCCAATGTCGTCTTACCGCACCTGCAGAGCAGTGAGTAGTCAGAATTAAATGATCATCTTGCCATTAGTTACCCAGGAGGCCCCCAGAAGATTAGACTGCCAAGGGTGCCATTGCGTATAGCACTCATCAACAGAGAGCCGGGCCCTGTTAAATGGAGTTGCCCCACAAAATCAGAAAATGAATTTGGACGAAGTCGCTCAGCAAGAGGTGCGGCAGAGCTAAGGGAGGATGATATCTTGAAACGTTTTGTGGGAACGGACGCGTCATTGGAGTCATTTCCTCGTTTCTTGACAGGTTGAGATTGCTGTGTTCCGGGATTAGGTTTCCTGTTTGTTTGGAATAGAGGATGTATAACTGAAGTTTTCGACTTATGGCCACTGGCAGGTATCCTTGACTGCTCTGGTGGTTTGACATTTCGGGATGTAATAGATGATTCTTCCTGGCAATTACGATCAAGGTGATTGTTTATTTCACGGCCTGAAACCTTTTGTGAACATATGGGGCTTGAATATCATAGGACATTGAGTGAGCCACTGGGAAGAAGACAAAGCATACCAAATGACTTTAAAGGGTCAGCTTACGGAGGGAAGAGCGAGAGAATATTTACCTGGTTCCGAATCCATATATGTACTACAGAGGAGGAAAGAAGTACTGGTAAATTGTCAGGTTTAAGTTACACGCGACGTGACCGTTGCCTACTGACGCGTGCGACGTAATCACTGTTTCCCCAACCACGATGAATCTACGACACCTCACTCTCAACCTGCCACCTTGTTCACTATTCTTCTATCTATTATGGTCTATGCCCTCAGCCCTTTCGAAGGAAGATTCCCCGTTCAGCTGCCAGTTTAGCGTTGGTTCAAAGAAATTCGATCTGACCTCTCTCGGAGGGGTACATACGGTTAACCGAACACGATCAACGCCGCCGACTGAAATGAGGGACGTTTTATCCTTCAATCTATGTGAAGACTTGGAGGTGTCAGATCAGTTGGGGACGCAAGACCAGGTATGAATTCGTGGTGCTCACGACGAGAGCATTTGCTTTACTTGTTATTCGTTTAGTGTCCAGAGGGAACGAGAGCTTGCTTAACTGTAGTGAATTTGAAAAACGTTTCCGAGCCCGAGAGAATTGTCTCAGTTATCCCTATCGCTCAGAATGCCTCGTATTCTACGCTTTCTTGTACGTGAGTCACTCTTCCTCCCTGAAGACCCATGATAAATAACTACGCTATTCATCAGTACCTGAAGGAATTTCATTAATTTTCCAAGGCGCAAGGTACCCTGAATCATCGTCTCCCCAACACTATTTCAATATTACGCTGTTGTGCAATGATGATGCTTCGGATCCCAAGTTCAAGTCTTACAATGGTTCGGGGCTTCAGGCGGAATGGTCAACCCCTGTTGTATGTGCTTCGGAGGGCGAAGATGGGGACGAAAGGGAGGAGGACGGAAATGGGAACAACAGAAGCTACGGGAGTGGGCTCGGTTGGTTTTTCCTGGTGTGAGTACAGCCCATCTTCAAATAAAATGATCATATCCAAGACGCCTCTACACAGCCTATTGCTAGCTTTCGCTGCCTATTTTGGAATTGGAGCATATTACAACTATACCACTTATGGGGCCAGTGGAATGGACTTGATCCCGTACGTGATTAATACTTGCTGGTATCATCTTATTCACGTTTACTCTTCAGTCACCGCGATTTTTGGAAGGAAGTTCCGTACTTGCTCAGCGATGTCGTATCGCACCTTTGCTCTACTTTCAGATCTCGACGAACATCCAGCCGGGGTGGATACATTGCTGTTTAGATTTGCACTTAGTATACTGCTTATGATTGTCTCTTGACTGCTTCTCGATTTCAATCATATCATATTAGAATCAAGGTGACCCAAATTGAATTTGATTCGGATACATATGTAGACCTGTACATGTTCCTTTATACGAATACAATATCAAACGGCACTGCTTACTGACTATCCACCAAACTTGGCCAGTCGACGCCTTCTCATTTCGTCCAAATCAACTGCTTTTGTGGCATCGTTAGTGTCCGACGAGTCCATGTCTATATCTTCATTGTCCTCCGACTGTGCCGAGCTCGATGCCCCTTCATCCTTCGAAGGGTCTTGCACCTTGGCAGCGTTGGGTATAGATGTTTCAGGAACTGGAATCGTGCTCTGGGAAGGTACGGACCAAGGTTCTGTCATCTGTTCCAACGAAGCTTTCAACGCCGCTTGAAGCTCCGCATCTTCATCGTCATAGTTGCGATCGTAATTAGTAGAAAGTAGGTTTGTTCGATTTCCAGGTTCATCGACCAGTTCTCCACCATCTCTCTCTGCAGTCTCTGAGTTCGCCGTGGCTTCACTCTCCGCTAGAACACGTCGCAATATTTCGTCATCGTCGTCTTCCCTTCTCGGGACAGAATTCCAAAGCTCCCGTTGGGCATGCTCTTGTTCAGCTCGCATTCTTTGAAGCATTCTTCTGCTGGTGGCCCCAAAGTCTAGTTCATCTATATCAGTGGTACCTGGCCCTGGTTCCCGAGCCGTAATGCTGATGTCTGGCGATGTAAGATTCTGGTTAGGGGGTGAAGGAGTTGGCCGATCGTTGTCTAAAGAGGCCTGAAGAGCCGCTTGCAACTCCCAGTCTTCATCTTCAACGCCGTCGATATCGCTGCGTGGGTTCGAATTAGACATAGTGGTGTCATTGGATGAGCCTGGTTCAGGGAGTGCTCCTGCTAAATGATCCGCTTCAGTACGCGGAAGTGCAAGCGAAGCCGAGAGATCTGTTTGGACTACGACAAAAACGGAGTAGCCTTATTCTTGTTTAGTAACTGTAGAATGTTTTGAGAACTCTAGCTGTACCTTCGCTCTCGGCTTGATGTAGAACCATGCCAAGGTAGAGTTTCCCAACCCATTCTGGCTTCGGAAGGAAGGAATTTAGATTGTACCAGTGTCCAAAGCCGGGATCGTCCCGAAAGTCGGCCCACGCAGGACCAAATCGTCTCAATGTATACCAGTGTTGCTCATGATTCAAAATGAAAGCCAGCTGAATGCTGAGAACATCTTTGAAATTCAAAGCTATGGTCGAAGCCAACAAACTTACTGTGGCCGATCCTGATAGGGCCGCATTTCTTCACCTCTCCATCTAACGAGGCTATCATCATATGAGGAATGATCCGTGAGCAGGATATTGCGCCACGAACCTCAGGCCCCAAACTCTGAGAGCGTGCTCCAAAACCTGTATAGAAAAAAACCCTTGATTACTTTGTTAACAATTTGTCATTTCGGGGGGCTGAGATTCAAAACACACCCGTATCATCCATATTGTTGCTAGATGTGGACTGATCTTGATTATAACTTCCTTCGAGTTCGTCAAGTTGGCGAGCAATTTCTGAAAGGTCAGGAGCTGTGAACTGTAATAAGAGCTAAAGATATGTACTAAAACGAAGGAGGTTCTCATACATAGTGTCCTTCTGTTGACAAGAATAAGTATCGCATGCCTTCGAGATAAAAACAAGATCACATACGAAGGAGAGAATTGAGAGCATGCTGTGCACACAGCATGGATCCTTCCTGTTGCTGTTCATGGTAGATTAAGGCGTTCAAAGGTTCTAAACCAGCCATCACGGATGTGGTCAAATGAGTTACGCGTACACTGTAACTCGCGAGGACGCGCAAATTTCTATATTCACGTGACTCTCGAAATTTCTGTCCTTCAACTCAAGTTCATGGCGAAACGAAAATTGTCAGAGACATTGGATGAAGACTGGTCCATTCAGGATGATTCTTATGTGGACGATGGTATCTCTGATGAAGCAGAGGACGAAGATGCTGAAGTCGACATTTCATCTGCCCTAACTGGCAAAAAATCTAAACTGGAGCACACAATAAACGAGCCGGATGAGGACGCAGATCTTGATGCGTTTCTTCAAGATTCGATCATAAAAAGGAATATGAAAGAAGGGACAGAGTTGCTGAAAAAAACAGTAGGGAAAAAAAAACTAAGTAAGGGCGAAGTCGGAGGAGGCAGTTTCCAAAGCATGGGTATGAATTCACTTTTTCATTTGTTCTAGCTCTGATATATGCAAGCGTAATAGGTCTTCATCCCTCTCTCCTCCGTTCTTTGACACTTCAGGGATATCGGATACCTACTCCTATTCAGCGTCTGTCTGTACCAGCACTTCTTGCCAATCCTCCTAGAGACCTTGTTGGCATGGCTCGTACAGGCTCAGGAAAATCATTAGCATACATGATCCCACTTGTCCAGAGATTAGGGGGTCGTCATTCACCTACATTTGGTGCTCGGGCTCTTATACTTCTTCCCACTCGAGAACTTGCCCTTCAGATCCTGAAAGTTGGCAAGGAGCTCACTCGTGGTTGGAATCGTGCCAAGGGAGAACATGCTGGTGATGGAAAGGATACCGAAGATTCAAAAAAGACTCAGACCTTGAGATGGAGTCTCATTGTTGGAGGAGAAGGAATGGACGAGCAATTTGAGGCTATAACGAGCAATCCTGACGTGTGAGTTTCCGGCAGCCTCATTTATATCTACATACTCATTATCTTGAATCAGTATAATAGCCACCCCCGGACGTCTTCTACATCTTATCGTGGAAATGAATTTGGATCTCAAGTCTGTTCAGTATGTAGTATTCGACGAAGCTGACCGTCTGTTCGAGATGGGTTTCGAGACTGCATTAAATGAAATTCTCAAGCGACTACCATCTTCTCGACAAACACTGTTATTCTCAGCGACACTTCCCAAGTCGCTTGTAGAGTTTGCCAAGGCAGGTCTCGAAAATCCAAAACTAGTTAGACTGGACGCCGAAAGCAAGATTAGCTCTGACCTCAAAATGGCCTTTTTCTCGGTAAAACAAGCAGAAAAGGATGCTTGCCTTCTTAGTTTACTCCGAGATGTCATACGAGTACCTCTTGCGCAGGCTTTGGCAAAGTCTGCAAACGACGAGAAGTCCGACCGGAAAGGGAAGGGAAAGGCGCAACGGAAGGAAGAAGCTGCTTTACCGCACCAAACCCTGGTATTTGCAGCTACGAAACATCATGTGGAATATTTGGCTACTCTGCTAACCACCGCTGGCTACGCCGTCTCTCACATCTACGGTTCTCTCGATCAAACTGCCAGGACATACCAGATGGACCAATTCCGTCGTGGACGCACAAGTATTCTTGTAGTCACAGATGTTGCTGCTCGTGGAATTGACATTCCTGTTCTCGAGAACGTTGTCAATTTCGACTTCCCACAGGGTGCTAGAGTATTTGTGCATCGTGTAGGGCGAACTGCACGTGCCGGTCGTCCCGGTTGGGCGTGGTCGTTTGTGACCAACACCGAGCTTCCTTATCTACTCGATTTACAACTATTCCTTGGCCGCCCGCTAAGGTGCACCGTGGACGAAGAGGGAGATCAGGTGTATACAGAGTCTCTGATTATTGGCCCATTTGAACGCACAAAAATAGACGAAGACGTGGAATATCTCAGGTCATTAGACGATGCAAACCATTCTCTTCCATCCATGAGAGCAGTGATGACTAGAGGGCATACCATGTACGAACGAAGCAAGGGAAAGGCTACTCCTCCCAGTTATAAAAGGGCCAAAGAGATGGTCAAAGACCCCAAATGGCTCTTGGCTGGTTCTGATCGAGGCATTCATCCTGTCCTCCTCCGTGGTCAAAATTCTGCGCAACGTCTAGCACAAGAACAGGCCAGACAATCGCTTCTCAGTGCCGTCAATTCTTTCACTCCATCGGAAACCGTCTTCGAGATCAGTTCAAAAGGCAAAGCCAATAATTCAAATGCCCTTTTGATGAAACAACGCAGAAAAGCCTTGGCCAAATCGGCGCAACGAACGCGGTTGGCAGAGGCTGCTGTTGGTGATGATGACGATGACAATGTCACACGTGCTGGGGAATCCATGGATATGGCCGACGAAAGTGACATTGCGGTGAGCATTTTTTGGACTTTCTGAACATCTCTGACGCATGTGTACTAAATTTAGGCCATCTTTAACCACGCGGACGAACCGTCAGGATATAAAGACTCGGAATTCTACATGTCCCATTATCAAAAAGATGCTTCTGCAGAGAAAGGGTATGTATTCACAAATCTCAGTTTTGGAGTCTTCTATCAACAAACATGTACTCTAGGTATTCTCTCACCGATGGAGCGTCTTTCGTTGAGCAAGCCCGAGGTGCAGCTTTCGATCTTGCTGGGGATGAAGCACTAGCAGATCGCAAAAAAAGGCAGCTCAGCTGGGATAAAAAGAAGAAAAAGTTTGTCAAAGGTGACGGTGCAGGTTCAGACAATGTCAAACTCGTCAAAACAGAGAGCGGCACCAAACTGCCCGCGACTTATCGGAGTGGCCGTTTCGAGGAATGGAAGGCCAAGACTCGTGTCAGCCTACCCAGAGTGGGCGAGATGGAAAGCGCAACAAATCGTTCTGGTTCTGATGGTAGACGATTCAAACACAAGAAAACATCGACAGAGTCGAAACCATTGGACAAATTACACAAAGATTATGATCGCAAAGTGCGCAAGGCCAAGATGCGCGAGGCAGGTATGAATTCGGAGGAAGTTCCAAAGTCCAAGGGCAAGACAAAGTCCTCTGGACGATTTGGGGGAAGATCTTCAGGGAGGGTGAAATCAGAACTAAAGAGTGCAGCGGAGATCAGAAAGTCGAGAAAGGTGATGGAACAGCGGAGAGCGAAGAATGCCAGACCTAGTTACAAAAAGAGATAGATTCTCGTATTGTAGTAGACCTGTTTTCGCCCGGAAAGTAAAAACTTCAAGAAAGCAACTTTTTTGTTCTATCTATGCATGTGTTTTGATTAAATTCGAGTGTAACTATACGATAAATCATAGATAACGAGCCACGATAGATGACCTTCCATTCACATCCAAAACAAGGAATTCTCTTTTCTTTAAATAGATAGCAAGCCAAGGATGAAGAAAAAACGATAACAACGATGGATGATTATAAGAGGCTGTTTCATATCAAGAGAGAGCAAGACTGATGATCGTGATGGTTTGAGGCATACAGATGAACAAATTGAAAGACTGGGAGAGCGCGAGAGTGCATTGGAAAGCAATGAATATGAGATCCAGAGACAAGAAATCTACCAGGAAAGAGATCAGCAACGCAAAAGAGCAAAACAGAAACAAAACGCACAAGGAAAGAAAAACACCCAACACGACGAAGGGCGCGTCCAAAAGGCTATGATGATCCACTCCTAGCAAGCTCCGGAGATCCCACCTGCAAGTAAGACAACACGAGCGGTATCGAGCTATTCTGCAAACACTGCGTCTCCAATTCACGACCAGTCCACAACTTGGCATCAGAATGAGAACTATCCAGTCTTTCATCAGAACCAACACCCGAATCTGGTTCTTCCCTTCCTGCCCTCGACTGGTGATACACTTGACTTCGGGACTTGGAGCGGACGTGTGATGAACCACCACCATAGCGGGCAGAAGCTTGGTTGCGCGATCCGTTTAGTTTCTCTATAGCATGGTGAACGAGTGAACCAGAGGCACGACAGACTTCTGGACCAATCAAAGCCTCTTGCAAGACTTTAAATGCCACAGTCTGCGCCGCTCGATAAAACTTGGAACGATCGTCAAAAGAAGCAGATCCGGATGCTTGAGATTCCTCAATCTGCCTCTTCAACGATACGATCCACTGGTGTCGAATCAAGGGGTCATCCACACTAAACATATATCTGCGCTTCTGTCCGGCATGATTCAAAAACGCGACCTGGAAAGTGTTGCGCATGAATGCACGCTCAATGGTGATGCTCTGACCCAAAGGTAAACCTGAATACTTGAGCGCATTCGGTCCAGAACGACACATGATGACAGTCTTTGTTCCCAGTGAAGTTCCCATTACACGGAAAGAAGCTTCAGAAGACTTGGAAAAAGTTAGAACTGGTGGTTCAAACACGAGATCCTGGCCGTAGAGTCGTATATAGAAATGCGGGTCTGCTTGAGGGATACGGAATATGACGGGTTCGGACTGGACCTTGTAAGTGATCCTGATAGGGAGAGGACGTTTGATGGTGACCAAAATATCTGGAGGATTGGACGGGTTGAGCGAGTCTCGAGCATGAGAGATTCTCTCTTGCAATATTGACTCGTAGATTGCTTCCAACAACTCGTCCGACACTGAATGTCTCACATCATATCTCCTGAACGCTTCGACAAAGTCCCGTGAAGAGACGTTGTGTCTGGGAGACCCAGTGACACCTGGATACTGAGCAATCCCGTCATGTAAAAGGTCATTGAGCTGCATGATGGCACGAACGAGACGGATCGCCAAGTCCTTGTCATACGCGACAAACCTAGCATTGGCCTCGTACCACCGACTTGAGAACGAATCCAAGAGGTACTCGAGAGCACTATGACCACTGACAGATCGCAGAGGGACATGTACCGATAAAAGGAAAGCTCGGAGAGCCTTGTCTATCCTCAACCCAACAAACGCAAAACTATCCACGTAGCTCTTGAGCACCAATTTGGATGTTCTTTGAGAGAGATATAATCCGAGCCTCGTCCTGTCCAGGTCCACAGTTTTGAACAGGAGCTGTCCAAGGAGGGTAGGATCATCGTTAACGCCAGACTTGGAGAACAGGGTCGAAATAGCTTGATCAGGATCTTTGCTAAACTGATGAACAAACGACCTGATCCAAGGGTTGCGATTAGACGGTCCAAGAGAAGTGGAAGTCGTGTCACTTCTATCTGCACTCAATCGAAGATGTTGCAAAAGAGCAACACTTTTGACGATGAATTTTCGCTCTGGCGTAGGATCATCCTGTGTGACGGGTTTGGCAATGACGAGGATATCGGTGAACAAAAAGAGGAAGCGGTCCTTGACCGTGTTGGAATTGGCAACTTGGAGGACGGGAGAAGACACGATGACTTTGCGCGGGGGTTCTTCTATCGCAGCAAGCCACATGGGGCTTCGGGAACCCCGGGCCAGGTTTTCTTCTAGCCTCTCGAGGACGACGGATCCTTGGTAACCTGGGTGCTCACCAGAATAACGCGATGAAGTACTCGACGAGGAAGAGTCTGATGTAGTATGGGCAGGATAGTCGCTCAACGAGGAGGATGGATCAGGGGTAGTCGAAGACACAATGTCAGGCGGAGAAGGAAAAGCACTTGTCGTAGTATCGGACATGGGGAATTGCGAGCCGCTGTCCGAAGAAGGCAGCGACTTGAGAGGCATGGCACCGACTCTGGAAGCCTTTGGAGTCCGCTCGTTATCAGACAAGTTGACACTCCGACTTGAAGAGCTAACAGACCCTAGCGGAGGTGGTGTAGTCGGCATACTAGACAGTTCCCTGAAATGGTCAGAAGATAACTGAAGTTTGCCATTCAAGACGCTACTCTCCGTAGGAGTACTACTAGGTTCATCCCAGTCTGACACCAACTCATTCTCTTTGCGGCGCAACAGGTCTGAAAGTGAAGGTTTCTTCATCCCATTCTGTCCATTACGCATCGGTCCGTTTGGTGAGATAGGTGAGGTTACAGGTGAAGGATTTTGCGAAGAAAATAACTTTTCCTTGTTTTTGCTCAACCATTGCTTTACGCCAGGCAATGTCATGGGCAGCCTACCCGACGAAGCAGGTGTAATGTCAAAGTATTCTGGATGAGAAGGGGTCAACGGTGATGAAGATGTCGTGGGGTAGAGAGAAGGGCTGTTGGCGTATTTTCCAACCAGATTCGAGTCTGACGCTTGTTGCATCAGCGGCCGTTCCTTGATCCACTCTGTGCCAGATGAACTTGTACTGGAGCTGGCCTGCTGTAGTGGAATCGGGCCAACGTCGAAAAAAGCGTTGACATCAGGAGTAGATGCAGATGCAGTAATCATTCCTTTCGCTTTGCGTTTCTGTTCTTCCTCCAACACTCTCATTCCAGGGAATGGGAACAGCTTTGCATTCTGATACTTGGCTAGGTCTGCATTGGATGGAGGAGGAACGGGAGATACGCCACCACGACTGCTCGCGGGAGCCAACGAGAGAGCCGACGCCGAAGGGGATAGGGGATGATACTGCGACTGTGGTGTTGCCAATGCATCTGCCTTTAGACTGGCGCCACTTTCGCGACTGATACTAGAGTCGGTGTGATCTCTCCTTTCCCTGTTTGCGATACTATTTGAGCGAGACCGACGGCCATTGCTGGAGCCAGCACGGGCGAACGTGTTTTTCACTTTTTCCCAAGTACTGGTAGAATCGCCACTCCGCTTTAATGGGAGGTCGTTGGCAAACACTTTGTCATCCAAGTCTGGGAATTCCGGGCCAAAGGGAGAACGTTCGCCCTGTATGCGCGAAGCCACAGACAGACGCTGGGGATAGGAACTGGGAGACATGGAGCCATCACTTCTGCGTTGGCTCTGTGACAAGGCTGCAACAGAAGAAGGGGAAGGAGGAACATAGGCAGTTGTTTCTGGCGAAGCTTCCGACTCGATAATGACGTGTTGTGAAGCAGCAGAAGAGGCACGAGGAGACAAGTCGTCGTATACATCTTGTGGAGGGAAACCGTTGGACGAACGAGTAGAAGGAGGCCTTTCATCCTCTTGTTCTATTTCTAGTTCCTCTTCCTCTTCCTCATCCTCGTCGTGTATGGGAAGGTCATCGATCCTGGGAACTAGAACATGGTTGGAACAAAGACGTCTCATGAATAAAAGCACACTCACCAGGCTCAGCTATCCAGCTAATTTCACGTTCATACATGTTCTCATCCTCAGATATAGACCGATCACGAGAAGTATCGGTATGATAAACAACCTCGTCTTCGTCTCTGGATGGCCTTTCTTTCAGAGGCGTGTTGAATGGACTGGATGGGAAGATTTCCTCGTTTACGTAGAGACCCGAGGCATTGGTGTAGTCGGTGAACATGTCGGATGGAGCATCCGAACTGTGGGGTATCCTCGGAACAAAGCCATTGGAAGAGATGTGAAGGGTCGGAGGAGTTGAAGGGAGAGGCGGATGAGCAATGTCCTCTTCTTCCTCTTCGACAAGCACGCTGCGTCTCCTGATTGGCTCTGGACGATCGCGCTCTATAATAGACGGAGGTGGCTGCGGAGAATCATGTGGACTGTATCTCGGACTTGGCTCGCGAGAAGGAAGGGCAGGTGTAGGGCCCCTGGAGAGAGGAAGAGCTGGTGTAGGACCCCTGGAGACAGGATTCGGGGAAGGATAGTTCGGAGTAGCTGAACGCGGTTGATCGAGAGGAGGAAGAGGTGTAGGTGGAACAACAGGGGTGTTTGGAGTGGTCGATTGGAATTCCGAGTCTGTGCCCGGCGGATTGGGAGTAGTAGACGAGCCCCTCCGCGACCGTCGTCTTTTACGCTTTGGAGTCGGAGACGGAGACGGCGCTGTTACTTCTTCATTACCACTGCCTTGTTCACCGTCTGTATCGCGATTGAGCCTCGACCTTCCTCCGAGTGTGTCCATCATTAGTTTACGTGCAGCATTCCTTTCTCCGCCAGAGACGGTATTAGTGCGACGAAACTTGCCTGCGACTGGCGGCGTCGGAGACGGGGAAAGGGATGGGTCATAAGTCTCTGTGCCGCCAGTGAGCTTGTGCATGGCCATCATTCTTCCGGCACTGTTGGAACGAAAGAGGCCCTTTTGCAAGGCTTCGAGTGAGGGAAGAGGTGTCGGGGGAGAAGTGCCTGGTTGCAAGAAAAATGGCTGATCCTGCATGGGTGGAAGGTAATGGGAGGGTGTTGGGGCTATGATGGGAGGTACGGACGGAGGAGGGCCCTCGTCGTCCTGGGACGAGTCGCCAGAAGGGGTTGCTCTTTGCCTTGCCTTGAGATCTTTGGAACCTCTTGAACGGGAACGTGATCTGGAACGACGCTTTGAACGGGTGGGGGTGGAGGTGGAGGGGGTCTGATCAGTCTCTGTGTCGATGGGAGGGTCGTCGTCGGTGGCCTTTTCGCCTTCGCTGACGGCCTCGTTGTGCATGGGGGGACGACGGCCATCCTTGAGTCTGGGGAGAGAGGCAGCGCGTTTGAGTTTTGCGACAGCAGCAAGACGCTGTTCGCGCTGTTCTTGCTCCATCTCGCGAGGAGGAGGGAGGATGGGATGTCACACGCAATAATTATTCTCTTTCACTTGACACTTCATGTTTACAACGTGTTCATACATACTTATTTACCATGCTCTCCCCTCGTACTGTTACCACTTGCCATCATGCACTACCGTCATCGCGTCGCAGACACCTACGCCTGGGTCATCGAACAAGAGTTTGTCAAGGTCGACAAATCGAGTCGCAACACTGAACAGTGGATCTTTGAACAGCGAGTCCGTTTCCCCGATGGACAAGCCCGATGGCAGGATAGAGTTCGTCGACGCATGTGGGAAGACATGATCCAGCGCTTCGAACTCGAAGCTGAAAGGCAGGAAGAGGAGCGGAAGAGGCAAAAGGCATTGAACGAACTCGGGCGTAGAGAGGCTCGCGAAGAGTTTCAGCGAATACAGGCTGGCCTCAGGGAACAGAAGAGGCTCAAAGCAGAAAGAGCCATTATCGATGCCTGGAAGAGGTATGAACAGACCTGGTCTAGTCTTGCTTCTTCTCTTGCCTTTTCCGATATCCCCTGGCCTGTCGTGGTTCGCCCAACCAGACCCGAGGACATTACTCTGCGCAATGTGTCTGCCTTTCTCCTGTCTCCGCTGCACTCGCCCACCCAGACTGCCAAAGAGCGTATCAAGAGTGCTCAGCTGCGATGGCATCCAGATCGATTCCAGCGAATTCTGGCCAAAGTCAGACCATCAGACAAGGCTGCAGTAGAAGAGGCAGCTGGACTTGTTTCTCGGTATCTCAACGACCTCATGCGACAACAGGTACGTGTCCAACTGTCTTGTTCACGACGCGTACTAGTACTGACCGAATTCCAGTAATTGCTGATTTATTTTGGAACGCGGGGCGTCATTGTATTGATGGTTGTTTATTCTACAAGGCTCTGTAATTTATAATACATTCTATTAGTATTATTTTTTGTACTCTCATGTTCTCTCAATCTTGGAAACGTTTTCCTCTGCAAAGATGTCTGCACACTCGAGTAGTCCACAAGACACCTCTCTTCAACAGTCGCCTTGCTCTCGCTCTCGGAGCTTCAGCAGCAACTGCTTCATATCTCACATGGCGTCTGACATTTGACCAACGCATTGCTCTCGATAGCGTGTCCACTGGTACGTGTCGTGTCTCTTGCTTTTTCATATTCTCATCTTTTGCAGCATCACATTCTTCATCTGAAACTTTCCGTGCCACCACAGAACCTGAACCTTTCCATGCTACCACAGAATCTGAACCTTTCCATGCTACCACAGAATCTGAGCCTTCCCATGCTACCACGGAACCCGAATCTTCCCATGCTACCACAGGATCTGAACCCTCCCATGCTACCACTTCGGAATCATCACCCAAACCCGAAAACGAAAACGAAAATGACGCGTCTTCTGAAAATGAAGGCTCATCCGGAGGCGCCTACAACCCCGTCACAGGTGAAATAAACTGGGACTGTCCATGTCTGGGTGGAATGGCATACGGCCCCTGCGGCCAAGAGTTTCGCGATGCATTTTCGTGTTTTATCTATTCGGAAGAGGAACCAAAGGGTATCAACTGCGTGGAAAAGTTTCAAGCCATGCAAACGTGCTTTAGAGCTCATCCAGAGGTTTATAAAGATGGTGCGTGTTCTTTTCTGCTCTTTTTTTCTTTTGCTGACCATGTGCAGAAATTATGGATGACGAAGACGAGGAACAAGTGCCGGCAGACGCGTCATCGACATCTCCGGCAGAGGAACCTACCCAAAAGACTGCTGCATAGTCACCCCGTACATACATAGACTATCCTTATATTATAGTAATCACCACTCAATAGTACAGATTTCAAAGCAAAGCGACATAAGCAAAAAAAAATACAACACGTCAATCCATTCTAAACCTCTTTACAATCATACCATCTTCAAGCTCGTACCCATTCGCTGCAAACAACTTGGAATGCAAAAACGGTGAAATGTCGTAGATTTCGTGTCCCTTGGCCTATGAATGGACTATGAATGAATCGTACACACAGGCGCGCAGCAACACTCACCCGTTCTTCCAACTCGGACACCTTGACCTCGATCGACTCGGGCTGCTCGCGGCGTTGAAACATGTAGAAACGTGCCTTGTCCTTGACAATCTGACCAAGCAAATACGAAAGCAGCTCTTCGTGATCTTTGGATTGAGTAAGGTACTTTCTAAAGCCCTGCAAAAAAATTCAGCCACAGAAACGAGGACGCACAAAATCACATACCCGTTGCAACGTCTTTTTAATGCTCATCTTTTGTGCATTCACAAAACTATTCACCGCAACTTCAATAGCCAGATCAATGTCGTCTGCACGCACATATTCCCTCAATGACATTTTGGCACTGGCTTCTGCCATACGGATCATACTCTCCAAGTGACGCACGGTGATGGGGAACGAGCCAGTCGCCAAAGACTCTCGACGCAGTTCTGCGTACAGTTTCGACAGCTTGTCTTGATCCAGTTGGTAAAGTTTCGGTCGCACTTTTTCCCGAGCGTACATGATGTACTTTCGGAGAATGTCTTGAGGAATGAGCTGCACAAAGTCAGTCACATATTACCTCGAGTCAATTCACTCACATCAGCATCCAACGTAGTTCCCACATCCATCTCATCCTTTTCCTTTTCAAACGACGGATGACTTCTCAAATGACTCCCAACCACAAACCTCGCCAACAACTCGTCCATGACCGGGTCCACCGTGTCCTTGACCACACAAAGCACATCAAACCGGGACAAGATTGGTTCCGTCAATTCAACGTTTTGCTGAAAGGGTATCGTCGGATTGTATCTTCCTCGGATCGGATTGGCTGCTGCAATAATCGCACAGCGAGCCTGAAGTGTCGTGATGATACCCGCTTTCGAAATTGAAATGGATTGCTGTTCCATGGCTTCGTGGATAGACGTCCGATCTGCATCGTTCATCTTGTCAAACTCGTCAATCAAGCAAGTGCCTTTATCTGCGAGGACAAGTGCTCCTCCTTCCAATGTCCATTCTCGCGTTACGGGGTCTTTGCGCACACTGGCTGTTAGACCGACAGCAGATGCACCTTGACCAGTCGCAAACACGGCTCGGTGAGCAGTCTTTTCGACGTATTTCAAAAATTGAGATTTGGCCGTTCCTGGGTCACCGAGCAAAAGAACGTTGATATCACCACGAATTCGAAGTTTGTGGTTGATATCCTTGGACACGCCTGCAAACAAGGACAAGGCAATCGCTGTCTTGATGTCTTCGTGGCCATAGATAGAGGGAGCAATGGATTTAATGATCCGTTTACGGATGCGGTCGTCCTTGGCAAGGTTGCGCATTTCCCGTTCGTCTTCCTCCGTGAGTCGGAATGCAGCAAACAAGTCTTCCTTCTTGTTGATGTGGTTGGCTTCGATAATGGTGGAAAAGACGGGGAACCCGTTTTTAGAGTTGAGGGAAGCGTCAAAGTTGTTGCGGTATATGCCAGTCACCTCCTGCATTTATTGTCAGAAAGTCTTTTATCGTCTGCACGAATACTGACCACTTCTTCACCGGGTTTTGCGCTGTCTACTAGGTCCCACAACAAGATGACTTCTCTATGACGGGGGAGACGACCAGCAGGAACGGAACCTGGAGATTCTTGCAGAGTCATTTTTTGGTAGTTTCGGTAGACAGTCTAACGTAGAGGTTAGCAAGACTGAATAGAGACAACATGAAATACTCACCTGCTCAGAATTGACAGGGAATGGTCCCTTGCTTTCACAATTGGCGCAATAACTAACTTTGACCTCCTTTGTGGCATCCTGATAGAACGGACCGAGCACTGCACCACACTTTTTGCAGTCAAACTTGACGTATTTCAACTGGGGCAAAACTCCACTTCGTCTCGTCACCACTCCAGACACACGAACAAGATTGTTCAAGTTGGATCTACGCAGATCTCGGAGAGATGAGCTAAGAGGCAGGTCGCATATGCGGACGTGTACTTCAGAGTGAATACGCTCATAGGAAGGGTAGTATACAAGAATGGCGTTGAGGGCAACTTCGTCGAAGATCTCGAGCATGGCAGAGGGAGCATTGGTCAGGAAATACGCCAAAATGGGCTTGGAAATGGCAAGGTGACTGTAAGAGACCTCGAGTGATTCGGCATTGGCTACAAACGGGTTAGCTTTAAATTGGAAAGGCACAGACGCGACTCACTTTCACCGAGGTGACGGATACGTTGACCGTACACAGAAGACCCTTGGTCGTCGACATGGGTCATGAGGAACTGACGAAAGTGTCGAACGATTGTCCGTCTAACGCGAGGATTCGCGATCCATTCCACGATAGACTTGGCCTTGATGTCGCTAAGCTGTTCTAGGGGTATCTCCTGTGGATGGCATGAGCAACAAGTCGCGAAAAAAAGGACCAGAAAGCTCACGTCTTCAATGCCTTCCATGTCATCGATATCTCGCCTCTCATCATATTGTCTTCGCGTTCGCCTTTTCATTCTCCTGATCTCGTCCTCGTCTTCGTCGTCCATATCATCGTCCTCGAGGAAGGGAAGAGCGCGCGAGCGTTGAGCGGCACGTTGACCTCGACGACCATTACGCTCCATGCGATCTCTGCGGCTCATTTTAGCCTCTGCAGCGCGTCGCTGAGCGGCAGTGAGGTCTTCAAGGTCTTCTTCGTCGTTGATGCCCGCGTCCGAGTAGCGATCGAGTAGTTCATTGGGGGCGTAGTCCCTGGAAACCGATAAGAAAACGCTCTAAAAGGCTGAAAGACGCGACATACTGTTCTAGATTATCGTTAAAGAGGTCTTCACCGTCTTCTCCCTCTGGCTCGTCAATGTCTTGAACAACATCTCTGTCGTCGAGACTGTCATCGGTGTCGGAAAAGGGGGCAGGAGGCGACGAGGGTGGCAGAGAGGACTGAGAGTCGCGTCTGCGCGGGGTTTGGGATGGCTGAACGGGAGATGAAGCAAGGGGAGAAGAGGATCTTTGGCGTTTGGCGCGACGGGGGGTCGACATGTTTTTGCAAGAGACGCGTCTGGCGGAGTTTGAACAAAAAGTCGTGTTATTTTGTAGAGCTATCTAATCTAATCTGTGCCTACACGACTTTCAACTCGAGATTCTCCCTATCGCTCAATGGCTTTGGAAACCCTGGTACTGGTTCTCTGCATACTAGTTAGCTTTATCACATCACAGAAAAAGTGTACTCACGTCCGCATTTCCCAAACGTCTTCGCTGCTTTTGCCCAGTCGGCGTTGGGCCCACCATTCTGCGCGTCGACGAATCCACGCTTCCCGGTACTGGTCCGGTTCCAGCGACTTTAGTCCCAGACAAAACTTCCAGTCTTCCAATTTAGTACCGCATTGTGTTCCCTCCCCGTGCCTGTAATATGACTTTATTTGCGATCTGGCAGCTATATTCCTAGTCAGTGCAAAATCATTGTAGAGAAGGTCAAACATGCCATTGCACGAAAGGTACGTGTCGAAAAGATTGAAGCATGTGGGAGTCTCCTCTGGTGTGGGATGGACCAGACGCAGATACGCCTGTTCCTGCTGGACTGTCTTTTCAAAGTCTGGGTGATCTGACATGACAGTATGTAAAAGAGTAACAATTCGTCATTGAGTCAAACGAATAGTATACATAAAAAGGTCTCGAGTTTTTCAATGGACTCTTCAACTCGTCCCACATCATGCATGCACCAATTTTCTTTCGATTTTATTCCGACGCCCGCCGTCTCCAAGTTGGTATGGAGTCGTTCACGTGTGATAGATAGAAGCAAAGAAGGGAGAAGAAGAGCACGCGGGACCATTGACTTTGACATCCTTACGAAGCACCTATGGGCTCATAAAAACTAATCCTACGGCAGTCGGTTATCCCTAGTTCCCGTCTTGAACTAATCCTCCATGTCCCTCCTCCGCTACCAGCCTTTCAAGGCTCTCTATCTTCTCGTCGAGCTACTCGTAACCTGTTTCATTCGCCTCCCGTTTTGGACGCTCACTGCAATACCTCGGTATGCATTTCTTGCCGATGACGTCGACTACTCTCAAAACATCCCCTCTTAGATCCTGGCGCCCAAGACGTTCATGGAGCCTTAAACGTACTGTCATAGTCAATCTTACCCGCCACCTCTTTTCGACCGCTGGAAAGCAAGTCCTTTCAAACTACTTGCCGCCGCCTACTAACTTTTTGGCAGAACTGGTCCTTTCCGGAAGATTCCAAACCACCATGCAATTACTCCTTCGTTGGAAGGTCACGGTGTCTGGATTGAACCTGTTCCTCACTTCATTACAGGCGAAGTCAAAGTATGGGCCGACATCGCCAAAGTGTCTCCTGTTCGCATCCCCGGTTACTGGCTAAACAAGAAGAACGAAAATATCGAACCAGCTGCTCCTCCCATGCCTGCTGAAAAGGTCATATACGCTCTTCATGGAGGTGCCTATTGTAGGCTCTCTGCTCATCCCTCTGACCCTACTACTGCTATTGCTCGCGGTCTCTTGAAACATGTGGACAACGCACACCGCGTCTTTTCCGTAGAGTACCGTCTCTCCTCCGGTAAACCATACCCCGAAGAGAACCCATTCCCTGCTGCTCTCATCGATGCTTTGGCCGGATACAACTACCTTGTCAACGTTGTCGGCTTCTCTCCCTCTGACATCATCATTGAGGGCGACTCTGCTGGAGGGAACCTCGCTCTCGCTCTCACTAGATACCTTGTAGAACATCAGAACGTAGACAAGATGCCCGCACCTCCCAGTGCCATGATTCTCCTCTCACCCTGGGCAGACCTTGGTCACTCTCACCACGACAGCCCCAAAGCTTCCTTTTTCGCAAACCAGAAGTCAGACTATCTCGGTTTCAGCAAGAAACCAGGTTTCGGATACGCTGCACAAGCTTTCCTCGGACCTCACGGGGCAGGTGCTGCCGAAGTAAATCGGTACATCTCGCCAGGTTCAAAGAATCTTTCTATGAAAATCAGCTTTGACGGCTTCCCACCTACGTTCATCGTTGCTGGGGGAGCAGAGATGTTGTATGATAGTATTGTCACACTGAAAGAGAGGATGGTGAAGGATATGGGTAAAGACAAGGTTGTGTTTTACGTCGCACCAGACGGTATTCACGACTACCTCTGTTTGACCTCTCATGAACCAGAGCGGACAGAAACTCTCCAAGCTATTGCAGAATGGTTGGCTTCTTTGTAGAATGTCTGTATCATAGGAATTTATTCTTCTTTATCTCGACATGATTGACAAGTCAATAGCGCGCAAGGTTTTTCTCAAGTCTATCATTTTCTCAAACATACGGGGAATGACTAGAAGCATCAGAAAAATTCGAAGTTGGGACGAATATTCATTCCTACAAGTTCTGGCATCAGAGAAGCAGGAATAGTGCGGGAGAAGCGAAAAACAAGGTCAGCATGGATGCAAGCCCACATCCAAAACACAACGTCGTAAGATCGACCCATATGTCAAAGGGGCTCAGCGTTTCTAGAGGGCTATGGCAGTACATATTGCAAAAAGTTCCGAACAGCATTTTTGTTTCAGGAACGACTGGGCAATGGCTTGTAGATATCCGAGCGGATATCAGACGGTAAATCATCCATTTTGAGTGTTGTCGAGAGTTGCAGGACACCAGAATGAATATGGTACTATAGTGATAGACGCTCCTGTAACAGTTTTTGTAGTAGGATCGAATTAGACGTCCATGAGCGTGTGATCAAAACCAATGCGTTCACGGAAAAAGACCCCGCAACCTCCGCTCTCGATGAAGCGGAAAACATCTAATTCGGTACAGGAACCGTCTTCCATGTTCAAATAGAACACACTCTCTGACCTTGACCTTCTCCACCACAAAATGTGGGCTGCTGCCCTACTCCTCATACCTACCACCGGTCTTTCTTTCGTGTCTGCACAAACTTGCGAAAACTATGGCATCGTCAATGGTTCGACCTGTTCATGTCCCACTGGCTTTGGTGGTTCGACTTGTTCAGAACTTGCATGCGGTGGAAATCTGTTTCAGGGCTCCTCAAGGCCTCTGACTTCTACACAATCAGGCTTTGCCAATCTCACGGCCTCGGACTGCTCGTGCCAGTCAGGATGGACAGGTACAGGCTGCAATGTCTGTCAAAACGCGAATGCGTGTCAGACAGCGTTCGCTTCTGTATCTTCTGGGAACAGCGATACTATCTCGGGAATAAACGATGGACTCAATCGTACGATGGTATGTAATAATAGTCCCCGTGTTTGGGCGTCGGGACAAATGAGTTGTAGCGTGAACGTGAGTTTTAGCTTTGGTCCTCCTTGTGGGCGTATCTAATACCATGTCAGAATCCTACGCTTCAAGCGATCTATCCTGGAAACTCTGTTCTTAACATCATCCGCACCATCGACCCAAACCAGTCGCCGATCCCTAATATCACTTCCTTTGGCTCTGCCGGGACTGTCTCGGCCCAACTATTCTACGACGGTGTTGAACAGTTTTACTGTGATGCCGATAGCTGCTCCCAAGAACCCTCATCGGACGGTTCCTCTAAATACACTTGCCAAAATCTTAAATGCACTTGCAGGCCCAACACCACATTCTGCGGTGCTGTACCCGTCAGCAATCTAACAGCCACTATCGATACCCTCTCTGGAACTCTTGAAATCGACTGTAATCCTGTGGACCCAAGTACGAACCAAGCAACTTGTCAGTTTGTGCAAAGCACCCTGCAGCAGTTGTTTGGCAGCTCAGGGCTTACCCTTAATGGCTGTTCCTTTGGCGAATGTGTCCGACAAAATGTCATTGATGCCGCTAGTTCCAATTCAACCTCTACAGATACTACACAAAAATCGGCCCTTGGTGGAGGTGTAATCGCTGGTCTGGCCGTTGTTGGATCCTTGTTGCTCATTGCACTATTGTTTTTGGTTATTGGGCTATGGAGCCAAAGAAAGGCGCGCTTGCAAGGCTACAGTCGTCTCGGCGGTGGTGGTGTCGCAGTAGAGTGGAAAGATGTCAGTTACATTGTTCCTGGATCGGATGGTTGGACACGGAATCGAAAGAATGTCAGCAACGATAAAGTTATTCTGGATAATGTCAGTGGATTGGTTCTACCTGGGCAGATGATGGCTATTCTTGGACCCAGTGGTATTAAACTGTCTTTTATCGTTGCCCCTGATTTTCTTAAAGGTAATTCTTAGGTGCGGGAAAGACGACGCTCGTCGAAATACTTTCAGGCAAACACAAGGCCGGAACTGTCACCGGCGTCGTTTCGTTCCCTTCTCATTCGTCTCTCACGACACGAAAACCTCGCATCGGATTCGTGCCTCAGCAAGATATTCTTCCTGCTATGCTGACAGTCCACGAGGCGCTGATGTTTGCAGCCAACCTACGCTTGCCAGAAAGCATACCAGAAGTAGAGAAGCAGGCAAGAGTTGATGCGCTTTTAGAAAAATTGGGAATAGCACATTTGCGTAACACGAGAATTGGCGATAACAGTGGAGGAAAGGCCCGAGGTATATCAGGAGGTGAGATGAGGAGGGTCAGTATTGGACTAGAACTCATCTCTAGTCCGGACGTGTTGATTCTTGATGAGCCCACCTCTGGTAAGGTGTTGAGTTTTTCGGTTTGAAAGTATGTCTCAGCATCCTCTCGTTCAGGCCTTGATTCAGTATCGGCTGCGAGAGTAGCAAACGTACTCCATTTGATAGCTCATGATGCAGAGACACCAACCGCTGTAATCGCCTCAATACATCAACCTAGGTGCTGCCTTAATAATTTGATTGTGAATTTTTTCACTCAATGATTTTTAGCTCACAGCTCTACCAGACCTTTGATACAATCCTCGTTCTTGCGCATGGTCATTCTCTATATTCCGGCCCCGGAGCTTTTGCTCCTGTAGATTACTTTGCAAGAGCAGGTCCCAACGTTGCCCCAGCTTATCCACAAGGATACAATGTCGCCGATTATCTTCTAGAAGTAGCAAGTGACCCACCCTTGGCCTTGCTATCTTCACAACGTACGAGTGATAAAGGTTCTGGATCGGAGCTCAGATCCATCAGAAGCGGTACAATGGTTCAAGAAAAGGGCGAGAGCGAGAACACTGCGCAACTTGGAAACTTGGGTACCCAAAGAACTTCAGGTAGACGGAATTGGTTCTCTGCTGTATTCGGCTCCCGGAACTATGCAACGACATTCCTAACCCAACTAGAATGTCTATGTGGCAGAGAATGGAAAATTCTTACAAGGTCAGATCATTTTCGTGATTTTGTATTCATCGGTTGATGTGGGCAACATAGGGACAAGACACTGTTCATCACTCATATTGTCGTTGCTTCAGTTCTTGGTGTCTTTTGTGGCGGTCTCTATTTCCAGACAGGTATTACTATAGCTGGCTTCCAATCAAGGGTCGGATGCTTGTTTTTCTTGGTGAGTTTTCGCGTCTCAAGCTTTCCGCGTCTGCTAATACAGCTTCGCAGGGTGCACTTATAGCATTCTCGTCACTGAGTGCATTGTATAACATTGTGGAAATACGACCGCTTTTCATGAGGGAGCGGTCAAGTTCATATTATAGGTCTGTAAGCTCTCACAGATCGTCGTCCTGTGCTAATTGAAGTCCTCTCTAGTCCGACCGCTTGGCTACTCTCTCGTTTCCTGTTCGATGTCATTCCCCTGCGTATTATTCCAACAATCATCGTCTCTACCATGTGAGTTTCTTCCTTACCAAGAGACTTGATTTGCTCACAAACGTTTTACAGTACGTACTGGATGGCCGGACTTACTGGGGATGCTGCTCACTACTTCAAATTCCTGTTTATATTGGTCCTGTATACGTTAGCTATGACTCTTTTCGTAAGTAATTGCCTATCACTGTTCCAATGGTTCACCGCAACTACATCCTCAGAATTTGCTACTGGGCACCTTGTTCTTCAACGGCGGGATCGCTATTCTTCTCTCTGCTCTTAGCGCTCTCTACCAAATGACCTATGCCGGCTTCTTTGTCCATCTCAGCGATATTCCACCCGTACTCAGGTGGCTTCAATGGTTATGTCCCTTAAAATACTGCTTAGAGGCGTTGTCGGTGAATGAAGTCGGAGGTGGATTGATGATTCAAGATACTTTGTCAGGCGTTCCAGTGAATGTCTCTGCGACGTTGATTATGCAACTGGTAAGAATTTCGTTACTTGATCTGTCCTTGATTTCTTACTTTGAGCAATAGTTATTTGGGTTTGGGACGAACAACTATTACAGGGATGTGCTTATCTTGTTTGGTTTTATTGCCGGGTTCGGATTGGGTGTTATCGGAGTTGTATGGTTCAGAGTCAGGGAACAGCGATGAACTTTTTCTTCTGTAAGATAGACCGAACATCTTAAACGTATTCCTGTGTACATATATCTGTTCTTTGAGCTTTGTTTAATTAGGAGTGCATTTTCATCCGAGTTCTCGTTGAAGTAGAATACATGAGCCGTCAATATCTAAAGCCATGAAGCGGGTGTTGAAACTAGGAAATACAGTACTAAGCGCCCTTCAACGCTCAGAGCTTCGAGTCAGTAACGTTATCCTCGCTTCCTTCCCGACTATCCTCTACTCTCCTCTCACCGTTTTCTGCTTTGCGCATACCTCCTGCTCCGTAATCTCCGAGATAAAAGTACGTTGCGGGAAGTGCAACGAAAAGGGCGCCAATAATGTTGCCGATGTAAGATGCTATCAAGGATCTAAGAACATAACGAGTCAAATCGGTGCTCTCTAAGCTGGAATATTGAACGCACTTTCGAATGTACTCTGCCACGGTAAGCTGGCAAAGAGGTCAGTTCAACAAGTATCTCAGGCTGAGTCCACGAGGTACACTTACATCAGCTCCAAACATGATGCCCAATGGTACAGAGAACATGTTCGCGACCACTATCATAGATAGAGTTAGAATGGAACATTACCCGGTCTTGAAGAAGCCGTTTACCGTGATCAAACGCGCAGGCGACGAAAATCCAAATCGGAATCCATATAGCAAAGATCTAAAAAAATTTGAACTCATACCGCTCAAGCCATTATGAACGTGCTCACCTTTGAGATGGTATCTTTAGCACCTGCAGCTTGCTGCGCACCGTGTCCCGCGGTAAGAAAAGGATCTCCGAAGTAAAAAAGAACGAAACGCACCCAAACCGCAATACAAACAAGCCAGTTGCAACCTATTCCACGTAAGAAGATCTGGTGCCATTGAGGGTCGGCAGCCTATTTTTGATGTAGAGTTGTTTTGTTTTGTGAGCTAACCAATTGCGGACGCGGGCAGAACATCATACCTTATGCGTAGCAAAGGTTTTTATATAGGTGATATATGGCTCGGTGGATACAATACCAGAATCTAGACGGGTATAGTGAGCAAACGAATAAAACTTGCATAGAAAACTTACAGTGAACTAGAATAGCTGCAAAGAATAGCGAACCAACAAGGTTCCCGAATGTCACTAAGAACGGTCAATGCATCATATGTCAAGCCGATTCAAGTCCGATGACATACCGATGATCCAGTTCACTGGGAGACTCCACCACGGAATTGCCCCTTTAAGGATAGCCATTGGGAAAACCTGAGGCCAACGATTAGTGAAACGGCGCATCAATGCAACAATTCCTCTCACCATCATGTTACTCGTCAACAGTTCATAACCATTCAAAACGATCCTAGCCATCCCACAAGTGTCAGCTCGAAACTTCGAAACTCCATGTTATATATAAGAGATTCTTCACTCACATCACCAAACCCACTGGGAATACGAACCCTCCCAAAATCTTCACAATTCCTGGATTTGCGGTGTTGAGGCCAGTCGCGCCTCCCGATATAATTTCAGAGAGCAGGCCACCAAATGAAAGCATGACACCCGCGAGGAACTGCCGAGGACATTCAAAGATTAGATGACCCTTGGCTCAACTTGGCACGGCGATAAGGATGACAAGGACCTACAGCTTTAATGAAGACCTTGTCAAAGCGGTCCCTATGCTTTGCCACAGCATACTCGACCATGGAAACTGCGACGGCAGCAGGTTTCAGAGTACTGGGGGCATCCATTTTGACTCCGGAGACTTGTGCGGATGACGGTCGGACGGGGGATCAAAAAGAAAAAGTATACGTCAGAAGCAGGCTTTATATACCTGTCGTGCAAATCTAATAGTGTGAAGGCAACCCGGCTACGGCGGCATTGAATTGATACATACTTGCATCCCTGCCTTGCCTGTTTTATCATCTTACTCGGGATGCCATACCGCATTGAGATATCGCTGAATTCTGTCAGGGACAAACCGAACTGGCAGTGATTGGTAACAGGTACGAGAAATGCGTATTTTGGACATCCAGCCTCCAGGAAAACATTATTGATTATTAGGAAAAGGTACCAATGCGGGGAAGTGTGGGTGTGGGGTCTGGTGGTGGTGAAAAGGTTGAGAACTAACCGAAAAAGCGGTCCATAAGGTGACTAAACTATCCTGAAATAGATGTTCTGTTCACGTACTCCCGGTCAACCAGGCATCTGACCTGATGTCAATCTATTTTAAGTCAGCAAGTACAGAACGGTAGGAAACCAGCTGAGTAGGCCGGTGCGAGTTTTCGGTGATTAGGGAAAGGAAACAGACTCATCGACAAGAAGGCCTAGGCATCCGCGGTTCCAGAAGACGGGGAATAAGAAAGGACAAGATGTGAGAGCAGTCGAAAAGTTGGAAATCAACACCAAGGCACGTTTGAATAGAATCGAAAGATGATATGCATTTAGAAAACTGAATGTGTTTGGGAATCGGCGATTGGAGGGCTTTAAGACTGCTACATAAAAACATATGCAAAGGTTGGGAGGAGCTCATTGACCGACATAGATTCAAGTACCGAGTGAACAGTGCCAGGGGGACTAGATCTGTTGGTCACTTGGTGTGCCAGAGAGCGGAAACAAAAACTGGGATT